>CM057344.1:374151162-376551162 GCA_030015575.1 Agapanthus africanus | reverse complement strand
CCATACAGTCCGGTCTGTTCGTCTGATACATCGCATGGCGGGCCTAGGGGGCGGTAAACGTCAGTCCCCCAATAGCGGTACAAGTCGTGCCGGAGTGAAGCCCAATACACCCTGAGATAACACTGGAATCCTACCAGTATATCTCGTTTGCCCTGGCCAGGGACTACTCGTGTAATGGCTCTCCTAGACACAGCGCGATGTCAACCCCCAATACCGGGAGAGACGAATCCTGTCTAACCGTCACTGCCTCCAAGTGCTTCGGGACTGCACCCAACCACCACCTGTTTGCACGACTCCTTTGAGCCGTGGTAGGGTAGTGATCAAAGTGCAGTGGGAACACACCCGAGGCGAAGTGACAGTGTCAAGTCAGCGGACTAAGCTGTACTCATGTCACCTGGGAACTGATAACTGACGATAGGTATAATACCAACTAGTCAGTTCCCTACGAGTCCTGTCCAGTGTACCCGTAACCTAACGAGCACCCGCATACTATCTCAAGTACGACGTACTGACGGCTGTGGGACAGACCGTTTCCCACACTGGGATGAGAAGCGCATGCGCTGGTCTACTCCGGAGTATCGATGCCCTGTCTCGATAGTCCTGCGACCAGGGACCTGAATAAGGATGTGCTTATAGATTACCCAGCCCCCACTAGTGTGACTGCCATCACAACGCTGGTAATCAAGCAAAGATCCTAAGGGCTCCACTAATGCGTATAAGTGATATACTGAAATAAACACAAGTACACATTGAAGTAGAAACAAACCAAGTAGCATACTACTATTTTGAGCAAGATTGTATATACAAGGTGAATATCCCAAGCATCCATTAAGTAATATACAAACTAGTATGATACAGTAATGGCCTCTAGGGCATATACACTAACAATCTCCCACTTGCACTAAGGCCATGTACTGGCGTATCGAAGACCTATCATCTCGATCAGCCGCTCGAACTGAGTCTGGGGCAAGGCCTTGGTGAATGGATCTGCAGTGTTATCTTCTGAAGCGACTCTCCGAACCTCGATCTCCTGGCGATCTACGATCTCCCTGATCAGGTGATACCGCCTTAAGATGTGCCTGGATTTCTGATGGGACCTGGGTTCCTTCGCTAAAGCTATAGCCCCGTTGTTGTCGCAATACAGAGGTATTGGATCAACAATGGACGGAACCACCTGAAGTTCTTTCAAGAACTTCCTCATCCAGACAGCTTCTTTTGCGGCATCAGATGCAGCGATGTATTCCGCTTCCATCGTCGAGTCTGCAACGGTTTCCTGTTTGGAACTCTTCCAACACACCGCCCCTCCATTGAGGGTAAAGACAAAACCCGACATGGACTTGGAATCATCCTTGTCACTCTGGAAGCTGGAGTCAGCAAAGGCCTCGATCTGGAGGTCCTTTCCGCCATACACCAAGAACATCTCCTTAGTCCTTCTCAGGTACTTGAGAATGTTCTTTACCGCTATCCAGTGTTTCTCCCCTGGGTTAGACTGATACCGGCTTACCACACTCAGTGCATAAGCTACATCCGGTCTGGTACACAACATCGCATACATTATAGAGCCTACCGCAGAAGCGTAGGGTATAATAGACATGCGATCCCTCTCCAAATCAGTCTCGGGAGACATCTCTTTAGAGAGGGTGATCCCGTGACAAGCCGGTAGGTTACCGCGCTTGGAATCTTCCATACTGAATCTCTTCAGTATGGTGTCGATGTACCTGGACTGTGAAAGTCCTAATATCCTCTTGGATCTGTCACGGTAGATCCGGATACCCAGAATGTATGAGGCATCACCCAGGTCTTTCATGGAGAACCTGTGTGACAAGAACCCCTTGACAGATTGTAGCATAGGAATGTCATTTCCTATTAAGAGAATGTCATCCACGTATAAAACGAGGAATACTACAGTTCTCGCTACAAATCTACTATAGATGCATGGTTCATCTGGATTTTTGATAAAGCCAAATTCTTTGACCGTCTCATCAAAGCAGATGTTCCAACTCCGCGATGCCTGCTTTAGTCCATAGATGGACTTAAGCAACTTGCACACCTTTCCGCTGCTCCCACTCTGAATGAAACCCTCTGGCTGGTCCATATAGACACACTCCTCTAAATTTCCATTTAGAAAAGCTGTCTTTACGTCCATTTGCCAGATCTCATAATTGTGGAAGGCAGCAATGGCAAGAAGGATCAGAATGGATTTCAGCATGGCTACTGGAGAAAAGGTTTCGTCGTAGTCCAAGCCAGGTCTTTGACGAAAACCCTTTGCTACCAGCCTAGCTTTATAGGTCTCAACCTGTCCATCTACACCAATCTTCCTTTTGAAGATCCACTTGCATCCTACGGGTTTTACCCCGTCTGGAGCAATGTCCAACGTCCATACCTTGTTGGTGTACATGGACTCCATTTCGGTCCGCATTGCATCCAGCCATTTCACTGAGTCAACGCTCTGAACGGCCTGCTGGAAGCTAGTAGGCTCATCATAATCTATGATGCAATCCTCTCTATCCCCGTCTATGAGAAAACCGCAGTATCTCTCGGGCGGATGAGACTGCCTACTACTCCTGCGGAGCGGCGTAGGAATGTCCTGTTCTGTTGAACCCTCTGGTTCCACTAACCTTTCAGTAATAGTCTGTGGTTCTGGAATTTCTTCTAGTTCTACTGCGCTCCCACTAATTTCCTTTTCCAAGAACTGGTGTTCTAGAAAGTGGGCATTACGAGAAACAAGGACTTTTTGTTCCTCTGCGTAGTAGAAAAGATACCCCCTGGTGTTCTTTGGGTATCCCACAAACTTGCACAGTACTGAGCGTGCCTCAAGTTTGTCCGCATGCTGCTTTTTGACAAAAGCTGGACATCCCCAGATCTTCAGATATTGAAGATAGGGTTTCTTCCCACTCCACATTTCATATGGGGTGGTAGGCACAGTCTTAGTCGGAACTCGGTTCAAAAGGTATGCTGCTGATTCTAGCGCATATCCCCAGAATGATCGCGGTAACTCAGCATTACCCATCATGGACCGCACCATATCCAATAGGGTGCGGTTCCGTCTCTCCGATACACCGTTATGTTGCGGGGTGTATGGAGGAGTAAGCTGAGAGAGAATTCCGTTCTCTTTTAAATAGTCCAGGAACTCGGCACTTAAGTATTCTCCACCTCGATCCGATCTTAGAATCTTAATACTTTTGCCGGTCTGTTTCTCTACTTCATTCTTATACTCCTGGAATTTTCCAAAGGCCTCGGACTTATGTTTCATTAAGAAGACATAACCGTACCTTGAGAAGTCATCCGTAAAAGTAATGAAGTAAGAATGTCCGCTTCGGGCATGTGTAGACATTGGACCGCACACGTCACTATGTACGAGTCCCAAGAGCTCGCTCGCTCTTACTCCTTGTCCAGTAAATGGAGTCTTTGTCATCTTTCCTTTGAGACAAGATTGACAAGTGGCATACGATTGATATTCGAACGCATTCAAATATCCTTCTGTATGTAACTTAGTCAACCTTCTCTCATTGATGTGACCCAATCTACAATGCCATAAGAAAGTCTGATTTATTTCTGGAGACTTTCTTTTGTGTGTATTCTGGACGTTGAAAATCTGTGGTTGGTTTAACACGTATATACCATTACTCAATGTACCTGACCCAATCAAAACTTGATTAAGGTGAATGTTTACAACATTACTTACAAACGCAAATTCATAACCTTCTTTAGAAACTAAAGATACAGAAATGATATTACAAGTTGCGTTGGGTACAAAAAAGCAATTACGCAAAACCAAAACATGTCCATCTGACATTCCCAGGTGATAGTCCCCCACGGCTTTAGCATCCATGCTAGCTCCGTTCGCAACTTTGAGGGTCATGTCACCTGCCTTCAAAACCCTACGGTTTCTCAACGCCTGCAAAGAATTACAGATATGAGATCCTGATCCGGTATCCAATACCCAGGAAGTAGAGTTTATTGAAAGACAATTTTCAATAACATACACACCTGAAGCTGAAGCTGCAACCTGCTTCAATTCCTGTGTTCTGGCCTTCCAGGCCCTGCAATCATTCTTCCAGTGTCCTTTCTTATGACAATAGAAGCATTCTTCTTTATCCACAAGCTTCCCCGCTATCTTTGTTGCTTTACCTTTTCCCTTCGTATCCACTTTACCAACACCGCCCCTTGGTTTGGCGGGGGCCTTCTTCTTCTTTCCCTTGGCTTTCGCCTTGGACCTAGAAGAAGATGATCCTCCTACAAACAAAGTGGATGTTTCCCTACCTTTCTGTAGGGTGCCCTCTGCGCTCCTCAGCATGTTGAGGAGCTCTGATAGTTCAACCTCTTTTTCTTGTAGGTTGAAGTTCAGTATAAACTGGGCGTAAGTGGAAGGAAGGGACTGGAGAACTATATCCGTATATAGCTCACTCTCCAATGTGATCCCTAGGTCAGCGAGCTCCTCAATGAAGCCGATCATCTTTAGCACATGCTCGGCTACTGATGATCCGACGGCCATTCTTGTCGAAAACAACTTTTTCGACGCTTCGTATCTTGCGATACGTGATTGCTCTCCATACAGTTCTTTTGTATGGAGCAATATGGACTCCATGTCCATATTCTCATGCCTCCTCTGATGTTCGTTGTCCATCGAGGCAAGCAGGAGGCACTTGGCCTTCGCGCTATCAATCTCCCAAGTCTTGCGGATTTCCTTATCCGCGATGCTGGAAGTTGGACCAGGGACAGGGGGAGCTTTGGTGGTAAGAAGATACCCCAGCTTGTCATAAGTGATTGCGATCTTGACATTCCTGAGCCAATCTTTGTAGTTTGGCCCTGTCAGTTTGTTTTTATCTAGGAGTAACTTAAGTCCAGTCATGTTGATTGGTCGCTGCAATTAGGAGAGAGAAGAAGAAACACTCAGCATGATGCTCTTGCAAGTTTAGAGTGGTTTTTAGTTTGTCTAAACAGGATGGCTCCCACTGTTTCTCGAATCCCTCCTCAAACCATAAAGGAAGAATTAGTCAGGATCAATCCCACCGTACAATACTTGCTTAACCGTTCAGCCAGGCCGGTGTCGGTACTTCGAGGGAGGTTTTCCAACGCTTTCGCGAAGTTCCTTAATTAGAGAACCTCTTTTCCCTGGGGGCGTAGCCCCGCTAACACCTTTCTAGGCACCTACTAGGTTTATAGCATTGATCGTTAAGTGAGAAATTTCCCGAGGAGTAGCATATACTCACAGTAGGATCGGGATCCAAATATCATCGCGTGACGAAACTGAAGGAATCCTACCAGAATCATCACACTCCAAATGGTATGCAAATCTAGCAAGTTTCAGTACTTATGAAACTCCCGATGTGGATTTTTGCCCCATGCTCTTATGACCTTGACTTTGGCCAACAAATCATAAGTCACATGTCAAGTTCTGCCCGTCGTTCTCCAGGTTAATTTGAATCCACCCGCACCTACCCTTGACTTTGGCCAACAAGGCAGTACGACTGTTCCAAACCAACGCATCTATCTATGCTGCACATGAATACCCAATAGCTACCAATCACTGTGCCTTGACTTTGGCCAACAAACACAGCTTGAATACTATTGACTATTCATGTGAAACGACGGAGGGCTACGGATGGTTTTGGCAAAACCGTGAACGTAGTGAACTTGATTTGGTCGATGGAACGAGATAGCTTTTAAAAGGAGTGGCTCAAGCTCCGTATTTAAAAGTTGTTTTGAAAAGAACCGAGTGGTTTTTCGAAAGTGTTCCAACGACTTTAACTTGGTTTATTATCTTGCATTAGTTCTTTTAATGCGTGATATTCTTGCATTAGTTCTTTTAATGCGTCCCATCATTTAATCCTACCATTGCAGAAAACAACCAAAATATGACGTACGCTTATGCCATTCGCATTCGCCACGGGGCCCCGTCATTACCCGTTAGGTTACTTAACTAACGACAGAGCGGGGGCTGGGCTAGCGCGTCTGTAAAACATAAGCAACGCCTAAATAGTAAGCAATGATAGACATTACAGATCACAGATGAATGCATTGGATATACTAGCAATCCGCAATCCTTTCGAGCCTGAAACGAAAAGCGGATAACACGGTCGCGGTGAATAGCCAAATACCCCACCCAAGACCCCTACGGGTGCGGCAAACTACCCGCCAAGTACTCGGTAGTTTGTGCACCCCTCCATGGGTCTATCCTAGGAGCAAAAACAGTAAAAAGAATTATACAATGACGGCTACAACCCCGACCCGGTTGTGCGGCCAAACAAATAATATTATTACATCAATTTACATTTACAATGAATGAAAGAAAAACAAAAGCTCATCTCACATCCACCCCGGCTATTCACCCGCGACAGTCCAACACATTCATATACACATTCCAGCACATTACAGATCATGTATAACCCCGACTAATCGACTTATAGCGATTAGCCGACGTTCAATACATGCAAGCATCACAGATATAACCATCATAGTCAAAGTGCAGTGAAGTTCGGAAAAAATACGGAATTATAGGACCCCAAAAGGAAATTTCTTTTCTGGAAAATCTGGGCACATATAATATATTTTAAAAATCCCAAAACCAACACACAAACACACTGCACGAAAAACGATGCAGAGAAGACACCAAGTCGCGGCGGTTCCGCGGCGTCTAAGAAGGATCACGCGGCGGAAGCGCGGCACTTTAGGCGAATCACTGTATCGTTTTTCTTGGGTGTTCACACAAAACCCTGAGCCGAATTTAGGAGTATAAAGTTTTTCATTTTGAGCAGAAAAAATTTCAACAGAAACTCAGTTTTTGTGATTATCCGGTTTTGTGATTTTTTTCGGTTCCGAACTTCGTTACACTTCACTACCAAGCTAGTTTAAGTTTAGTTAGGCTCTGATACCACTGTAAGTCCATATTGCGACCCCCGGTTCTTACGGGGAGGCGGAAACGGTATAAAAAACGAATTTTTATCGCAAGAGGCAACATGGACTAACTTATGGTCGGGATCGTTACCTAAACTAAAACTAGCAAACTAAGCTAAAGATATTTAGCTACTCGGATGAAGATGGTTATACCTAAACTTGAACTCCTTCTCTTCAAGCTCCGGTGGTGGTCCGATGGCTCCTTCTCGTCGTCTCCGTACGCCGAAGATAGATCCACTTGAAAGCTCCAACCTTTAGCTCCTTCTTCGGTCTTTGAAGAAACTAGTTCACTTGGTTTGCTAAACCTAGTGAACTAGAATGAGTAGAGAGGAAAATAGAATGGGATTTTATCTATGGTTCTTGATTCTCAACTCATGAGACAAGAGAACCATAGATCAAGAGAGGGAGCAAGAGGTTGAGGGTGAGAGCAAGGGGAGAGCTCAAGAACAAGAGAGAGAATGAGCAAGAAAGAATGAGGCTCTCTTTTTCCTTTCACCCTCTCATAATCCAAAGTGATCATAACTCATCATATCAAAAAAGTCTTTTGGTGATGGTTAGAAGCAACCATAAGGTTATCATATCATGCACTCATTTTACTCAAAAAAGCAAGCAAGAAAAAAAGTCTTTGGCATGAAATGATAACCATGGTCATCATGATGGTCAACTAGTCAAGCCTAGTCAACCGGTCAACAAGTCAACAAAAGTCAACAAGTCACCAAAGTCAACAAGTCAACAAAAGTCAACAAGTCAACAACCATATCACCATAATACTTAATTAATATAATAGTTAATCACAAATCATATTCTCATTAGGGTTGAGCAAAAAGTCAAAAGTCAACGGTCAACTGTCAACAACCCTAATGAGAATCCACTGCCTCCGCCTCCCTGTCAACTGTGCATACACACCCGCATCCGCGTTCCGAGGAACACGAATGCAAACTGGATAAATCCAATCCCATAAGGTACACTAGGATCTGGCTTAAACCAAAGCCCGCTAGTGTAAACTGTCCGGACACTGTACGTGCACAAGTGCACGGATGTGACCGAACCCTGTCGCAAAACCATGCGACCTGTCGCAATACCATGCGACCTCTACTCTTTTGCCTAAAGGCGAAAAGCTTTCTGTGTGGGACTCTAAAGACTCGACACTACGCTGGCAGTGGGTTTAACCACAGACCGCAAGCGGCACTAGCTGTGCGTAACGGTCCCCAGGTAATGCCGACAAGAAGACCGACGAGGCGAAACCCATCTGAACTCCTACTGAGCCTGAGTGTGACATTCTCCATACAGTCCGGTCTGTTCGTCTGATACATCGCATGGCGGGCCTAGGGGGCGGTAAACGTCAGTCCCCCAATAGCGGTACAAGTCGTGCCGGAGTGAAGCCCAATACACCCTGAGATAACACTGGAATCCTACCAGTATATCTCGTTTGCCCTGGCCAGGGACTACTCGTGTAATGGCTCTCCTAGACACAGCGCGATGTCAACCCCCAATACCGGGAGAGACGAATCCTGTCTAACCGTCACTGCCTCCAAGTGCTTCGGGACTGCACCCAACCAGCACCTGTTTGCACGACTCCTTTGAGCCGTGGTAGGGTAGTGATCAAAGTGCAGTGGGAACACACCCGAGGCGAAGTGACAGTGTCAAGTCAGCGGACTAAGCTGTACTCATGTCACCTGGGAACTGATAACTGACGATAGGTATAATACCAACTAGTCAGTTCCCTACGAGTCCTGTCCAGTGTACCCGTAACCTAACGAGCACCCGCATACTATCTCAAGTACGACGTACTGACGGCTGTGGGACAGACCGTTTCCCACACTGGGATGAGAAGCGCATGCGCTGGTCTACTCCGGAGTATCGATGCCCTGTCTCGATAGTCCTGCGACCAGGGACCTGAATAAGGATGTGCTTATAGATTACCCAGCCCCCACTAGTGTGACTGCCATCACAACGCTGGTAATCAAGCAAAGATCCTAAGGGCTCCACTAATGCGTATAAGTGATATACTGAAATAAACACAAGTACACATTGAAGTAGAAACAAACCAAGTAGCATACTACTATTTTGAGCAAGATTGTATATACAAGGTGAATATCCCAAGCATCCATTAAGTAATATACAAACTAGTATGATACAGTAATGGCCTCTAGGGCATATACACTAACAGACCGCGGTGCAAAGCAACTTGTAATCGACTATAGTGAAGTTATTACCCTGACGCAAACTTCTGCCCAAGGGGTCAGTCCCGGTGAAGGGATATCGGCCCTTGCCCCGTCAAATGAGGTGCAGGATATTCCACTGAATACCGCTATGCAAAACAAAAGGAAACGTCTTTGCAATAACACTTTTTAAATTTGTTCCAACAACTAAAACATGTTTGTTTAATTTTTGCATTGATCAGAATCAACGCAGTCCCATCAATCAATCACACCAGAAAAGAACGAAAATAAAATGTACGTATATGCCATCCGCATTCGTCACTGGGTCCCGTCATCACCCGTTAGGTTACTTAACTAACGACAGAGCGGGGACTGGACTAGCGCGGGTGTAAAACATATACAACATTTAATAGTATATAAACCAATATACAATAATCGCTCCAGGCGTGATAATATGCAACATTACAGAAAAGTAATAAGCATCACAGAACAATACAGATAATCTGGGATCCCCGGGTTTCACAGAGCCGCTGCTGAAACCCGACGTTCCCCTGTCGTGTGGATAGCCTGTGCAATGAAACCTAGACCCCTACGGGTGCGGCAAGTTACCCGCCAAAACCTGAAGCGAGGTAGTCCCCACAGCATAGTGAATGGAACACCCGACACTTCACGGAATCCGGTAAATTGAGCACCCCTCCTTGGGTCAACCTGTACCCCCTACGAGTGCGGCGAATAGTCTGCCAATTCTAGAGTGGGACCCCTCTGCCTCTCAAAGCCATGAGATGCGGACCCGTTGCCCCCCAGAACCCGGTTATCCGTGCACTCCGTCGCGGGGTAAAACCTAGTACAGTAATGAAAAATAGTACAACAGGTACATCGACCGCAACCTGGTCGTGCCCCAAAAGAATATTATACAACAGGCAGTGACGGCAGTCCACAAGTTGGACGCTCGCCCCGCAATATCAAAAGTACAAATAAACTGAAACTGTACTACCATTGCACACTGCTATCCACCACGAAAAATCCGCAACATCACAGCACAACACAGAACATCAACGCGAATGTCACGTTCGCAAACCCGTCTAAAAGAACTATAGCAATCGGACGCGGTTTACCGATCAAATGACATTCCCGGTCGGAGATATAATGTAAGCACTGTAAACTAACATGTTTAAATTTCGATCGACAAAATATCACAAAGTGGGCCCCACGCAAATCTGGAGAACAGTAATAAAACCTGGGCCCAAAAGATATATACCAAAAATCCCAATTTCCACCAGAGAAGACACTGAGAAAATTTGATGCAGTGATTCATTAGGATGGCCGCGGATCCGCGGCCAAACATGGGTTTGGCCGCGCTTCCGCGGCTATATAGTGGAATCACTTGCTCAAATTTTGTCGTGTGCCTTAGAAAACCCTGCACAGATTTCTGAGATATGTGAAATATTTTTAGGACACCGTTTAAAATCAACAGAAACTGTCAAGCTGAAAAATTGTGATTTTTGATTTTCGGTTCGATCGATGTTTTAAACGCGTTAGCACAAGTTAGTATAGCAAAATGGTGAGGCTCTGATACCACTGTAAGTCTACGCTAGCGCCCCGGCCGTCTACAGATGCCAAATGCGGAACAAAACTTTTTATCTGGCGCTATCGTATACTTTAACCCGGATCTGCCATTATTGCTAAACTAACAAACTGTAAAGTGTGTAGAAAGGTTATACCGAACGATCCGAGTCCTTCGTTTTTTAACCATCATCCCACGCTCCGTTGCGGCTGCTTTGATCTCGTCGATCTCCGATCTGCTCGTCCAGGTGGCACCACATCACTGATTCTTTAAACGGGCTCCCGCCTCTGACTCGAGGCAACTCGGTCGTCAAGTTTGCTAAAAGAGACGACCAAGAATGAAGTAGAGAATGAGTAGATGACTTTGTCTCACTTCGTCCAAGTCCGTGGACGATCGGTTAATGAAGTTGCCATTTTATCGGGTGATAGAAAATGAAAGAGGCAATGAAATTTCCATGCACCCTAAACCATAGTCTTTTCTCTCAAGAATGAAATTAATCTCTCTCTCTCTCTCTCACTCAAGGGCCCGGCCACTATTTATGTAAGAGGGAGGTGATGGTAGGAGCAAATAAGGAGGTGGCCATATACAAAGATCATGAAGAAATATCCTTAAGTAAACAAAACTCATTAATGAAATGAATGACTTACTAAACCTAGTCATCCATTCATTAATGCAACCAATGAAAACTCAACACCAAATAGCCAAGTCATCACCTTCTAGAACCTTCTAGAAGCATGACTCACCCTCATCCAAGAAAAGATAAATCCGTCTTTAACCGAATGTTAAAAGACGGCTGATAGAAAACTGGAAACTGGCAACTTCCAAAAGTGATCCTGAAACAACTTTCAGGATAACCCCGAAACTGTATAAATATACCCGCATTTGTATTACGACCGAATACAAATGCAACTGAGACAAAGATATTATATCTACTCAATATAATACTCGGATCTGGTTTAAACCAAAGCCGACCAGTATCATCTGCCCGAAAACTGACACGTGCGTAAACGCACGTGCATTTTCCGAACCCTGCCATAAAACCATACGGCCTCTACAACGTTTCGCCCGAACTTGGGAAACTGTCTGTGGGGGACTCTAATGACTCGTCAGTACCCTGGCAGTGGGTTTAACCACAAACCGTCAGCGGCACTAGCTATGCGTAACGGCTGCCCATGGACTGACCTCAAGGGAGGCTGATGAGCGAACTCAAGGGAGGCCGATGAGTGAACTCATCCAGAAACCCTACTGAACCTAACAGTGACAATGTATATACAGTCCGGTCCGTTCGTCTATGAGTATCGCATATCCGCCTAGGGGGCTAGTAACGTCAGACCCCCAATAGCAGTATAAGTCGTGTCGGAGTGTAGCCCAATAACACCCTGAGATACTACTGGAGTGCCTACCAGTAAATCTCCTGCCATGGCCATGGAATTTATGTAATGGCTCTCCTAGACACAGCACGACCTCGCCCCCAATACCGGGAGAGACGAATCCCCTGCCGATCCGCTCACGTGCCTCCATATGGCTCGGGACTGTACCCAAAAGCTACCTGTTTGCACGACTCCTTTGAGCCGTGGTAGGGTAGAAATCAAAGCACAGTGGGAACTCACACGAGACAAATGACGACCTCAGGTCGATGAACTAACCTGTACACATGTCACCAGGGAACTGCTATCTGACGATAGGTATAGTACTAACTAGCAGATTTCCGGCGAGTCCTGTCCGGTGTACTCATAACCCAATGAGCACCTGTATACATCTTAGGTGATCCAACTGACACCAGTGGCTTGTGAGACCGGCCACCGCCCCTCGTCGGGGTCTCGACTGTACACACTAGTCTACTCCGGAGTATCGATGCCCTGTCTCGAAACTCCTACGACTAGGGACCACAATTAAGGATATGCATATAAACTACCCAACTCTCATGTATATGATCGCCATCATACAGTTGGTAGTAAAGCAAGATCCTAAGGGCTCTATCAAAGTGTAACATGCAATCAGTCACCTGAACATGTACACGACTGATAAAGGCAAACCAGATAGCATACTATCATCTCGAGTAAGACTGTTCTACCGGGATAGGTCCTCCGCAATCATTGCAATCACGTACCTGCGATCCAATAATTGACTATGAGGGCACTATCTCCAACATTATCAACATGTAACATAGAGACAATCAGTGTACATGTTAAGATAAAGAGAAACCATATAGCATACTATCATGTCGAGCAAGAAAGTCCTCCCTATATATGTCCAAGCATCCATTACAATATACATTGTATGTACAGTAATGGCCTCTAGGGTACACATATAACTAACAATCTCCCACTTGCACTAGGGCCATCTTTTGTAGTATCCCATACCCAACAATCAGCAGTGGTTGAAGTATCTCATACCCAACCATCCCATAAAAGTCTCTCCTGGGAATAGGCCTTTGTGAGTGGATCCGCCGTGTTGTTCTCTGTGTCTACTCTCCCAACCTCATCTCCGTGGAGATCATCCATCTCCATGATCAGGTGATACTGCCTTAGAATATGTCTGGATCACTGATGGGATGGGGGTTCCTAGGCATAAGCCACAACTCCATTGTCACACAATGGTAGGAATGAAGTTTATCTCATGAACTAATATATATCCAGACTTCCTCTTTGGTAGCATCCTTGGTAGCGATGTATCCAGCCTTTATCGTTTTTTATGCCATGGTATCTAGCTTGGAACCCTTCCAACATACCGTTCCTCCACTGAGGGTAAAGACAATGCCTGTGACTGACATTCAGTCGACCTTACCACCCTGGAAGCTATCCAGTGATTCTCCCCAGGATCGATTGATACCATCTCACTACACCTAGTGAGAATCCTAACAACCACTTAGATCTATCTCATAGATCAAAACCCAGGATTTAGGAGGTATGACCTTGATCCTATATGAAGAATCCTTATGATAAGAGGAGATTGACCGAGTGTAGCATAGGAAACTTCTTTCCTATCAAGAATATGTCATCCACGTACAATACGAGGATCACCACCATACTCCCTACTACCTTTTTGTATATACAAGGTTCAACTACCATTTTGATGAAGTCAAACACTTTGACTGCCACATCAAAATAGATGTTCTAACTCCGCAATGCCTGCTTTAACCCATAAACCAACTTGTACACGTTTCCGCTGCTCTCATTGTCTACGAAGCCCTCTGGCTGTGCACTTATAGACGCTCTCTTCTAAATAACTATTTAGAAAAGCAGTCATGACACCCAACCGCCAGATATCGTAGTCATGGTATGTAGCAATGGCAAGTATGATCCGAATGGACTTAAGCATTGCTATTGGAGAAAAAGTTTCATCATAAACCACACCTGATCGATGACGAGAACCTTTTACAACAAGTCTAGCTTTGAAAGTCTTAACTTTTCCATGTACACCAAGTAATCTTCTCAAGATATACTTGCTTCTGAAGGGGATTTAACCCTTCAGATAAAGCAACCAAAGTCCATACTTTGTTGGTGTATATGGATTCCATCTTAGATCACATAGCATCCAGCCATTCTCACAGAGTCCCCACTCCTGATGTCCTGCTCGAAACTACTTGGGTCATCATCTCATGATGCATTCCTCGCTCCCATTTTCATTGAGAAAACAGAAGTATTTCTCAAGTGGACGAGGAATCCTACCAGATTGGCGGAGAGGCTGAGGTTCGTCGGGAACTATTGAATCCTCCGGTTCTACCAAATCATCAGCTGTAGTTTGTATAGCTGGAACTCCTTCCAGTTCTACCTCATGATCACTAATTTCTTCATAAGAAATTCCCTTTCACAAAGGTGGCATGCTGAGAAACAAAACACTTTTGTTCCTCGGTGTGGAAGAAGATATCCCTTTGCGAATGCTTAGGATATCCAACAAACTTCCACAGAACTGATCTTGCCA
Source organism: Agapanthus africanus (assembly GCA_030015575.1). NCBI lineage: Eukaryota > Viridiplantae > Streptophyta > Magnoliopsida > Asparagales > Amaryllidaceae > Agapanthus > Agapanthus africanus. The sequence continues at coordinate 376,536,615 of CM057344.1, read as the reverse complement.
CAAGCTTGTCCGGATTTTGCTTTTAGACATAAGCCGGAAACCCCAAATCTTAACATCCTTAAGAGATGGGCTCTTCCCTTACCATATCACATATGGAGTGGTAGGCACCTTATTTGGATGGAACCCAATTCAATAGGTATGCAATTTCTCAAGTGCATAACCCCAAAACGAAATAGGCAACTCAGTAGTACTCATCATAGAGCGCACCATATCACATAGGGTGCGATTGCTTCGCCCCGATACACCAACTGTAGGGTTCCTAGGCACTCCCATGAGGTCTCACAAGGCATCAACCATGCCAATTTCAAAAAATCTAGGTGCCGAGAAACCCGACTACGGATCGTTGGCTAGAAATCTAGGCGAAAAGTAAACTAGTAAACTATTTTACTAAAGGAACGGAAATACAACCTTTGTAGATCCGGTGCTCCACCTCCACGGATCTGCAATGAAGTCCTCTCCGCTGTCCAAATCGAACCATGACTCTCACGGTGGTTTCATCGGAGAAAAGACCGGGCTAGGTCATCGACAACGTGCCGAAGATGATCTACGTCGAAGCATCACTAGATCAAGCTCCACCTTCACCAAGCCATGAAAACTTGTGAAGGAGACACACTCTACTACTTGGCAAGAGGTAGAGGATGAAGAAATAGGAAGTGGGTAGACTTTATAATTGGATTTCTCACTCATTCTCATCACTTGCCATTAATGGAGCAAGCTTTCTTCATGTGAAGAAATGAAGAAGAAGAAGAAAAAAGTTATGATAAGTTAATTAAAATTGGAAAAGAAATGAATACTTATCATATTAGAACCATGGTTAGGTGTAGAGAATCAATCATGGTTAAAAGAAATGGTTAGGGTTAAGCATGAGACAAAATTGGTGACAAAGTCAAACATTCATGAAAGTTCATGAAAGAATAAAAGAAAGCCACCAATTCTTCTTATGCAAAATAATTTCCAAAAAGGAATAAATGAATAATTTAAGAAAATAAAACCCTAATCATTTAGTTAACCATGGTTTAATTCTTTGCACTTAACCAAGTAGGCATGTATCATCAACCATGATACAAACAAGTGCACAAAATCATATCGCATATGCAATGCGCACATCCGAGTGAGAAAATCCATTCAAAGTGAACCGATACTAGTTAATGCAAAGTAATATATCAAATATATATAATTATACATTAAATCATTAAATCAACACTTGATTCAATGATCCGGTCATGTCGCACATAACCGACTGGTATCAATAGTAACAACTTATCGAATCAACACTTGATCCGATAACCCGGCTATATCTCATATAACCGATCAATGTCACATCACGAGAATCGAATACAGTATCACATACTGGTATTATTCTCGGTCCCGCACATATCTCATATGCGCTCCTATTTCGTTTCGCTTGAGCCAGGAAACCTCTGTGTAGGACTCTAAAGACTCGTCAATACGCCGGCAGCAGATGATGATCATATCAAACATCCATAAGACGCAAGCGGTCTGCTAAACGTAACGGCCACCCGGGTATTGAGCGATCTGAAGATCGACGAGCAAGCCCGCTCACACTCCAGTGAATCCAACCAGTAACACTACCGTACAGTCCGGTCTGATCGTCTGATATGTCGCATATCTCGCCTAGGGGTGGTAAACGTCAGACCCCAATAGCTCGATAAGTCGTGTCGATATGAGGTCTATAACAATTCGAGAAACTACTGGTAACACTTACCAGTAAATCTCAGCAACCCTGGCCAGGGATTTCCTGTTATAGCCAATCGAACACAGCGCAACATCAACCCCCTATACCGGGAGAGACGAATCCCCTCCTATCGCTCATTGCCTCCATGTGACTCGGGACTGTACCCAAAAACCACCGTTTTGCACGCCCTCTTGGACATGGTAAGATGGAAATCAAAGCACAGTGGGAACCACACAAGACTCTATGACGATCTCGGGTCAACAGACTACTCTGTACCAGTGTCACCAGAGAACTGCCATCTGACGTGAGGTATAATACCATCTGGGAGTTCTCGGCGAGTCCGTCCAGTGTACCCAGTCTCCACTGAGCACCCGTATATCATCTCTGATGTCAAACACCAATGGATATGGGATCATCCATCGCCCATCTATATGGGTCGAGAAGGTATGCGCTAGTCTACACTGGTATATCGATGCCCCGTCTCGATACACCCACGACTAGGGACTTTGAAGGATGTACTTTTGGACTACCATGTCCCCACTAGTATGATCCGCATCACAGTCCAGGTAGTCAAGTACACATCCTAAGGGCTTTACCAACATGTAACAGAGAGACAATCAGTGTACACGTTAAGGTAAAGGTCAACCAGATAGCATACTATCATGTCGAGCAAGAAAGTCCTCCCTATATATGTCCCAGCATCCACTACAATATACATCCAATGTACAGTAATGGCCTCTAGGGCATACATATAACTAACAATCTCCCACTTGCACTAGGGCCATCTGTAGCAGTGGTTGTAGTATCTCATACTCAACCATCCCATAAAAGTCTCTCTCTGGGAATAGGCCTTCGTGAGTGGATCCGTCGTGTTGTCCTCTGAGTCTACTCTCCTAACCTCGATCACCCTGGAGATCAACCATCTCCATGATCAGGTGATACTGCCTTAGAATATGTCTGGATCACTGATGGGACATGCGTTCCTTGGCATAAGCCACAACTCCATTGTCACACAATGGGAGGAACATAGTTCATCTTATGAACTAATATACACCCAGACTGCCTCTTTGGTAGTATCTTAAGTAGTGATGTTTCCTGCCTTTATCGTCTAGTATGTCACGGTATCTAGCTTGGAACTCTTCCAACATACCGTCCCTTTACTGAGGGTAAAGACAATGCCTGCGACTGACATTCAGTCGTCTTTATCACCCTGGAACCCTTCCAGTGATTCTCCCCAGGATCAACTGATACCATCTCACTATAACTAGTGAGTATTCTAACATCCATTTAGATCTATCTCATAGATCCAAAACCCAGGATTTAGTAGGTATCACTTTGATCCTATGTGGAGAATCCTTGTGATAAGCGGAGATTGATCGAGCGTAGCATAGGAAACTCCTTCCCTATCAAGAGTATGTCATCCACGTACTCTACGAGGATCGTCACCATACTCCCTACTACCTTCTTGTTTATACAAGGTTCATCTACCATTTTGATGATGTCAACTTCTTTGACTAATCCATCAAAACAGATGTTCCAACTCCGCGATGCCTGCTTTATCCTATAAAGCATCTTGCACACGTTTCCACTGCTCCCACTGTCTACGAGGCACTCTGGCTGTGTACTTATAGACGCACTCTTCTAAAATATCATTTAGAAAAGCAGTCATGACACCCAACCACCAGATATCGTAGTCATGATATGTAGCCGTGGCAAGTAGGATCTGGATGGACTTAAGCATAGCTCCTTAGAAAAGGTTTCATCATTATCCACGCCTGGTTGATGACGAAAACCTTTAACAAGTCTAGCTTTGAAAGTCTCAACTTTTCCATCTACACCAAGTAATCTTCTCAAGATATACTTGCTTCTGATGGGAATTTAACCCTTCATATATAGCAACTAAAGTCCATACTTTGTTGGTGTACATGGATTCCATCTCAGATCGCTAAGCATCCAGCCATTCTTACATAGTCCCACTCCAGATGGCCAGCTCGAAACTAGTTGGGTCATCATCTCATGATGCAATCCTCGCTCCCACTGTCATAGAGAAACAGAAGTATCTCTCAGGTGGGTGAGGAACCCTACTAGATCGGCGGAGAGGCTGAGGTTCGTTGGTAACTATTGAATCCTTTGGTTCTTTCAAATCATCAGCTGCAGTTTGTATAGCTGGAACATTTCCAGTTCTACATAACAGATCTTGCCTCGAGCTTGTCCGGATTTTACTTTTAGACATAGGCCGGTCAACCCCAAATCTTAACTAGCTTAAGACATGGGCTCTTCCCTTTCCATATCACATATGAAGTGGTAGGCAACTGATTTGATTGGAACCCTATTCAATAGGTATGCAGCTTCTCAAGTGCATAACTCCCAAAAGGAAAAAGGTAACTCAGCAGTACTCATCATAGAGCACACCATATCATATAGGGTGTATTTGCTCCGCCCCGACATACCATCGTGCAATGGTGTATACGGAGTAGTAATGCTGAGAGAGAATCTCATTCTCCTTTAGAATAGTCCAGTATTTCCGTGCTCAAGTATTCTCCTCCTTGATTTCATCAAAGGACATAATACTTATTCCCGTATTTTGGTTCTCTACTTCTAACTTATATTCTGTGAATATCTCAAAAGGTTCGGACTAGTGTTTCAACAGGAACATATGACTGAATCTTGAGAGATTATCAGAGAATGTAACGAAGTACAAGAACCAGTCTTGGCATGTGTAGACAGGGGACCTACATACATCAACATGTATCATCCCAAGAGTTCACTAACTCTTTCTCTGTTTCCAGTAAACGGAGCTATGGTCATCTTATCTCTATGACATGACTGGCAAGTTTCACAAGATGTAAATTCAAACTGATTTAAATATGCATCTAAAATGTAACTTCAGCCAGTCGGATCGCATTGATATGACCTAGTCTACAATGCCTCAAGAAGGATTCGTTCATTTCTGAACACTTCCTCTTGTGTGTGTTCCGTATACTAAGAACTGTAGTTTGATTTAGAACATTAATGCTTTTAGATAACGTGCCTGAACCGATCAACTTTTGATATAGGAAATGTTCAAAACATTATCCAACAATACAAAATTTTATCATTTCTTTACTAATAAAGAGACTGATATGATTTTGTATATCAGGTTCGGTATCTAACAACATTCGTTCAGGATCAATGTATTGTAATACAGGGTGACAGTGACCAACAGACTTGGCAGCAACACTTGCCCCGTTTTCTGCCTCATGAAACTTATCACCCGTTCTCAGTCCTCTACCTTTCTGTAGCCCTATGTAACAGATTACATATCTGGGATCCTGATCTGGTATCACATACCCAGGACGTAAAGGACACTGAGAAACAGTTCTATATAATGAACACACCCAAAGATGATGCATCATCATGCACTCTCCTCGTTTGGGCGGCACGGGAAATCTGGTATTCCCCAATTTTCTGCTCTGTCTTATAACAATTATAAGTTGGAGCGGGACCAACGTTCCCCAGCTCAGTATAACAAGTGGGTTCGGTCAATAATCCGTATTATTATCTTGATTAAGGCGTGATATGGTCGCTACCTGGAGAGAGAGAGAAGAAAACACTCAGCGTGCGCTCTTGCAAGAATAGATTGGTTATTATTTTATCTAATCAGGATGGCTCCCACTGCTTTTTATCAAATCTTCCTTCAAACCCTAAAAGGAAAGACTAGCCGGGATTAATTACACACTACAAGTTCGCCAATCTTTCAGCCAGGCCAGTGTCGGTACTTTGAGGGAGGTCCCCCGTGCTTTCGCACGAACCTAATTAATGTAAACCTCGTTTTCCCAGAGGCGTAACCTCGTTAACACCTTTCTAGACACCTACTTGATCGGCTAATTGTAATGTGTAAAACTCTCCCAGGAGTAACTCTTACTCGCAGCGGGTATCGGGATCCAACTATCTCATAGAAGGTATGCAATCTCATTGCAAATTTCAACACTTGAAATTCCCGATAATATTTTTTTTGCCCCTAACGTGCTATGACCTTGACGAAAGCCAACAAACCATAGCCCGCTAGTCAAGTTCAACCCGTACATTTCTTGATCGAATTAAACCCACCCGCACGACCCTTGACGAAAGCCAACAAAGCCGCACGACTACCCTAATCCAATCGCATCGTATGCTGCAGATAAGCAGCATATAGCTACCGCACACTGCACCTTGACGAAAGCCAACAAATGCAGCACGAATACTATATACAACTTATCTGAAATGTCGGAGGGCTACGACAGGTTTTTCTGAAAACCTATTGCGTAATGAACTTGATATCGTTGTAGGATCGAATGAATTTTTGAAATGGAGTGTTTTTGAGGCTTTTCTAGTTTTGCTAAAGGAGTCACTCCCGGTGAAGGGATCGTCGGTCCTTTCCTCGTCGAATGAGGTGCGGGATATATCATATATATCACTGTGCAAAGCAAAAACACTTAAAAGCTATCAAAAGACAAACCGAGTGTGTAGCATCTGCCAGTTATTGCTAAAGGAGTCACTCCCGGTGAAGGGATCTCGGTCCTTTCCTCATCGAATAAGGTGCAGGATATATCATATATACCGCTGTGCAAAGCAAGAACTGTAGCTACCTGTTTTATTTTGAAATTCAATTCTACAACATCATTAGGTTTCTTTTATTTCATTAATCACATTAATGAAGTCCCATCATTTAAGTACCTAAACATCACAGATAAATACGACGTACACTTATGCCATCCGCATTCGCCTCGATGTCCCCTCGTGCACCGTTAGGTTAGTTAACTAACGGCAGAGCGGGACAGGGCTAGCGCGGGTGTAAAACATAAGTAACGTCTATATAATATATCATATATACTATATACTGTATCTATCACAGAACATCACATGATCACATCACAGATATCGCAGCAGAAGAATCATACGAAATATTGGATATACTAGGACGTCCGTGTTTTCAATACGAGCCAGTATAAAACACGGATTCCACGGTCGCGATGAATAGCCAAACCCACACCCCTAGACCCCTACGAGAGCGGCAAGTAACCCTACCAATTCTAGAGTTAGGAGACCCGGACTCGACTCCTCGAGTTGGTCTCCCACTGGACTCCAAAACTCGGTTACTTGTGCTCCCCTCCTTGGGTCTATCCTAGTGCGGAAAAGTAAATAATATACAAACGGTGACAACTTCCGCAACCTGGAAGTGCCCCAATAAAAGAATATTACATACAAGTTTTTACATGAATGAAAATGAAAAACACTCATCTCACATAAAAACCCCCGGCTATTCAAACACGACGATCCAATATAACATATCCAGCAACACATAACATCACATGTCATCAACGTAAGTAAATATGTCCATCCCAATTGTCGTTGACATATAGCAACGAAACCGGCGATATCACATATTACACTTACGGTCACAGAAAAGAAAGTGTAAAACTACAACAGTTGGAATCCGCAATCTGCATAGACATCGCATGCCTAATCAAATGAATACCTTAGACATCGCATGCCTAACAGTTATAAACCCCGCATTTTAGTCTCAAAATCGAAAACACTTTTCAATACCAAGTCGGGCAATTCAACAGGATTCCCGACATCCTGATCGAGTGCTCGTCGCAAACTTTAGTAGGCGGCCGCACCCTTGATACCGTCGACGAAGTGCACCAAGGCGGAACACCGCTACCGTGAGCACCCGAACGGATGCTTTCGGCGACGGGGTTCTCCTACAGTCACTTGGTCGGGGCTATGGAGTGAGGCTATCTATTAAGTTTACCCGGCGAGTATCCGCGTACGCTACGTGATTGCGACGGACTTTTGATCACATCAAAATTCCGTGGCAACCGATCAAGTGAGACTAAACTGCTATGTTTATAACATTCATTCAGTTATCTCATAACTTCTTGTGAATTCCAATTATTGTATCCCATTCCAGATAAATAGAAAATGTTAAACTTTTCGATCGAACAGTCAAACACCCAAGTTTTCCCGATACAGATCAACACATGAAACAAGTCTAACAACATTCAGTTCGTGCCTCAGTACCAACGGTCCAGCCGTAGAATGGTCAAGCCAACGCCTCACATGTGGCACGCCGTACTGCCCCAAACCCGAAGGTTCAAAGGGCAGTTCAAGACGGTCACATAATCGAGTTAAGGTTTGTTGTCTTCTAGAGGGTCCATCGAGTTACTTGCACTACTTAGAACGTCGTTAAATTACGGAAAAATCCAACACTTGGAAATTTCCCGACAGGGGAAAAATTGGGTATTTATATCCGGTCGAACTATTTAACATATTCTTAAAATTTATCCGGAAAGCCACACAGACAAAATTTGATACTCCGATCAAAACACCGAATCCCCAAAACAACTCCAGAAAATTCAACTCTTGAATAAATTTTAAAAATACCCTGAGAACTCAGCACATGAAACAATGAATTACTGTGCAAAAAGTTAGGGCTGACGTCATGATTCTGCCGCGGAACCGCCGCATAAGCTAGGCTTATGCCGCGGTTCCGCCGCGATTTACACTGTTCATTCAAAACTTTTTGCGCCATAATTCTTAGATTTCCCTGCTGGGTTTTCTGCATATTTTTAATTTGGAAAAATCCCAGTTTTTGAAAAAAGGACAGAGAGCATGGAAATTTTGCGGTTTCGGTTCGTTCGGACTTCAAATTGCGTCTAGACTTCGCCTAAGGCTCTAGCTAGTCTCTGATACCACTGTAGGGTTCCTAGGCACTCCCATGAGGTCTCACAAGGCATCAACCATGCCAATTTCAAAAAATCTAGGTGCCGAGAAACCCGACTACGGATCGTTGGCTAGAAATCTAGGCGAAAAGTAAACTAGTAAACTATTTTACTAAAGGAACGGAAATACAACCTTTGTAGATCCGGTGCTCCACCTCCACGGCTCCGCAATGAAGTCCTCTCCGCTGTCCAAATCGAACCATGACTCTCACGGTGGTTTCATCGGAGAAAAGACCGGGCTAGGTCGTCGACAACGTGCCGAAGATGATCTACGTCGAAGCATCACTAGATCAAGCTCCACCTTCACCAAGCCATGAAAACTTGTGAAGGAGACACACTCTACTACTTGGCAAGAGGTAGAGGATGAAGAAATAGGAAGTGGGTAGACTTTATAATTGGATTTCTCACTCATTCTCATCACTTGCCATTAATGGAGCAAGCTTTCTTCATGTGAAGAAATGAAGAAGAAGAAGAAAAAAGTTATGATAAGTTAATTAAAATTGGAAAAGAAATGAATACTTATCATATTAGAACCATGGTTAGGTGTAGAGAATCAATCATGGTTAAAAGAAATGGTTAGGGTTAAGCATGAGACAAAATTGGTGACAAAGTCAAACATTCATGAAAGTTCATGAAAGAATAAAAGAAAGCCACCAATTCTTCTTATGCAAAATAATTTCCAAAAAGGAATAAACGAATAATTTAAGAAAATAAAACCCTAATCATTTAGTTAACCGTGGTTTAATTCTTTGCACTTAACCAAGTAGGCATGCATCATCAACCATGATACAAACAAGTGCACAAAATCATATCGCATATGCAATGCGCACATCCGAGTGAGAAAATCCATTCAAAGTGAACCGATACTAGTTAATGCAAAGTAATATATCAAATATATATAATTATACATTAAATCATTAAATCAACACTTGATTCAATGATCCGGTCATGTCGCATATAACCGACTGGTATCAATAGTAACAACTTATCGAATCAACACTTGATCCGATAACCCGGCTATATCGCATATAACCGATCAATGTCACATCGCGAGAATCGAATACAGTATCACATAATGGTATTATTCTCGGTCCCGCACATATCTCATATGCGCTCCTATTTCGTTTCGCTTGAGCCAGGAAACCTCTGTGTAGGACTCTAAAGACTCGTCAATATGCCGGCAGCAGATGAAGATCATATCAAACATCCACAAGCCGCAAGCGGTCTGCTAAACGTAACGGCCACCCGGGTATTGAGCGATCTGAATATCGACGAGCAAGCCCGCTCATACTCCAGTGAATCCAACCAGTAACACTACCGTACAGTCCGGTCTGATCGTCTGATATGTCGCATATCTCGCCTAGGGGTGGTAAACGTCAGACCCCAATAGCTCGATAATTCGTGTCGATATGAGGTCTATAACAATTCGAGAAACTACTGGTAACACTTACCAGTAAATCTCAGCAACCCTGGCCAGGGATTTCCTGTTATAGCCAATCGAGCACAGCGCAACATCAACCCCCTATACCGGGAGAGACGAATCCCCTCCTATCGCTCATTGCCTCCATGTGACTCGGGACTGTACCCAAAAACCACCGTTTTGCATGCCCTCTTGGACGTGGTAAGATGGAAATCAAAGCACAGTGGGAACCACACAAGACTCTATGACGATCTCGGGTCAACAGACTACTCTGTACCAGTGTCACCAGAGAACTGCCATCTGACGTGAGGTATAATACCATCTGGGAGTTCTCGGCGAGTCCGTCCAGTGTACCCAGTCTCCACTGAGCACCCGTATATCATCTCTGATGTCAAACACCAATGGATATGGGATCATCCATCGCCCATCTGTATGGGTCGAGAAGGTATGCGCTAGTCTACACTGGTATATCGATGCCCCGTCTCGATACACCCACGACTAGGGACTTTGAAGGATGTACTTTTGGACTACCATGTCTCCACTAGTATGATCCGCATCACAGTCCAGGTAGTCAAGTACACATCCTAAGGGCTTTACCAACATGTAACAGAGAGACAATCAGTGTACACTTTAAGGTAAAGGTCAACCAGATAGCATACTATCATGTCGAGCAAGAAAGTCCTCCCTATATATGTCCCAGCATCCACTACAATATACATCCAATGTACAGTAATGGCCTCTAGGGCATACATATAACTAACACCAACGTGCTGTAGTATATACGGAGGAGTAATGCTGAGAGAGAATCTCATTCTCCTTTAGAACAGTCCAGGAACTCCGTGCTTAAGTATTCTCCTCCCTGATCACATTGTAGGACATAATACTTATACCCATTTTTGTTCTCTACTTCTAACTTATACTCTTTGAATTTCTCAAAAGCTTCAGACTTGTGTTTCAACAGGAACATATGTCTGAATCTCAAGAGATCATCAGTGAATGTAATGCAATACGAAGAACTAGTCCTGGCATGTGTAAACAGGGGACCTACATACATCATCATGTATCAATCCTAAAAGTTCACTAACTCATTCTCTGTTTCCAATAAATGGAGCTATAGTCATCTTATTTTTGTGACATGATTGGCAAGTTTCACAAGATGTAAATTCAAACTGATTTAAATATGCATCTAAATGTAACTTGGCTAGTCGGGTCACATTGATACGACCTAGTCTACAATGCCTCAAGAAGGATTCGTTCATTTCTGAACTCTTCCTCTTGTGTGTGTTTTGTACGTTAAGAACCGTAGTTTGATTTAGAACGTATATGCTTTTAGATAACGTGCCTGAACCGATCAACTCTTGATATTGGAAATGTTCAAAACATTATCCAACAATACAAAATTATATCCTTCTTTACTAAATAAAGATACTGATATAATATTGTATATCAGGTTCGGTATCTAATAACATTCGTTCAGAATCAATGTATTTGGTAATACAGGGTGATAACTGCCAACAACTTAGCTGCAACACTTGCACTGTTTCCAACTCTTGAAACATATCACCCATTCTCAGTTCTCTGTAATGAACACACCCGAAGAAGATGTATCAACATGCACTTTCTTTGTTTGGGCAGCACGGGAATTCTGGTAATCCCCTATTTCCTGCTCGGTCTTATAACAATTATAAGTTGGAGCAGGACCAACGTTCCCCAGCTCAGTATAACAAGCGGGTTCGGACAATACATCCATATTATTATCTTGATTAAGGCGTGACATGGTCGCTACCTGGAGAGATAGAGAGAGAGAAGAAAACACTCTGCGTGCGCTCTTACAAGATTAGATTGGTTATTATTTTATCTAATCAGGATGGCTTCTAATGTTTTAGTCAAATCTACCTTCAAACCCTAAAAGGTAAGACTAGCCGGGATTAATTACACCCTACAAGTTCGCCAATCTTTCGGCTAGGCCAGTGCCGGTACTTTAAGGGAGGTTCCCCGTGCTTTCGCATGGACCTAATTAAAATAAACCTCATTTTCCCAGGGGCATAACCCCGTTGACACCTTTCTAGATACCTACTTGATCGGCTAATTGTAATGTGTAAAACTCTCCCAGGAGTAACTCTTGCTTGCAGTGGGTATCGGGATCCAACTATCTCATAGAAGCTATGCAATCTCATTGCAAATTTCAACACTTGAAATTCCCGATAATATTTTGCCCATAGCTTCCTATGACCTTGACGAAGGCCAACAAACCACAGGCCGCTAGTCAAGTTCAACCCGTGCATTTCATGATTGAATTAAACCAACCTGCACGACCCTTGATGAAGGGCAACAAAGCCGTACGACTACCCTAACTCAATCGCATCATATGCTTAAGCAGGTAAGCATAAATAGCTACCGCACACTACGCCTTGACGAAGGCCAACAAACGTAGCACGAATACTATGAAGTACTTATCTGAAATGACGGAGGGCTACGACAGGTTTTTAAGAAAACCTTTTGCGTAATGAACTTGATATCGTTGTAGAATCGTGTGATTTTGAAAAGGAGTGATTTTAAGGCTTTTAATAGTTTTGCTAAAGAGGTCACTCCTGGTGAAGGGTTCTTGGCTCTTTCCTCATCGAATGAGGTGCAGGATATTTCACAAATACCACCATGCAAAACTAAAACTATAAAAGCAATCAAAAGACAAACCGAATGTTGTAGCATCTGCCAGTTATTTCTAAAGAGGTTACTCCCGGTGAAGGGATCTCGGCTCTTTCCTTATCGAATAAGGTGCAGGATATCCTACAAGGAATACCGCTATGCAAAGCAACAACTAGAGCTACCAATTTTTAAAACAAGTTTCTACAACATCTTTAGGTTTCTTTTATTTCATTAATCTCATTAATGAAGTCCCATTTATTATGCTTCCCAAGCATCACATATGAAATGAAACCAGCAATATTAATTATATCTCATATATATAATATATAGGCATTCGTCTGAACATATCACAGTGATCACATCACAGAGAAGCAGAAGACAACATATGAAATATTGGATATACTAGGATTTCCGTGTTTTAAATTAAGCCTGTATAAAATATGGATTCCATGGTCGTGATGAATAGCCAAACCCACATCCCTAGACCCCTACGAGAGCGACAAACAACCCTACCAATTCTAGAGTTAAGAGACCCGGTCTCGACTCCTCGAGATGGTCTCCCACTAGACCCTAGAACCCGGTTACTTGTGCTCCCCGCCTTGGGTCTATCCTAATGCGGAAAAGTAAATAATATACAATGGTGACATCATCCTCAACCCGGAACTGCCCCAATAAAAGAATATTACATACAATGAATTTTACATGAATGAAAATGAAAAACTCTCATCTTACATAAAACCCTCGGCTATTCAAAAACACGACGATCTGATATAACATATCCCAGCAACACATAACATCACATGTCATCAACGTAAGTAAATATGCGTATCCTAATTGTCGTTGACATATAGCAACGAAACCGGCGATACACGATATATTACACTTACGATCGCAGAAAAGAAAGTGAAAAACTACAACAGTTGGAATCCGCAACCACCTTAGACATCATAAACCCGAAATATCTCATATTTCGGATTTCATGCCTAACCAAATGAATTCCTTAGACATCGCATGCCTAACAATTATAAACCCCGCATTTTAGTCTCGATATTGAAAACACTTTCCAATAACCTGTCGGGCAATTCAACAAGATTCCCGATAACCTGATCGAATGCTCGTCGGAAACTTTAGTAGACGGCTGCACCTCCCAATGCCGTCGACGAAGTGCACTAAGGCGGAACACCGCTGCCGCGAGCAACCGAACGGATGCTTTTGGCGACGGGGTTCTCCTATAGTCACTTGGTCGGGGCTATGGGGCATGGCTATCTAATAAGGTTACCTGGCGAGTATCCGCGTATACTATGTGATTGCGACGAACTTTTGATCACATCAAAATCTCGTGGCAACCGATCAAATGAGACTAAATTGCTAGATTTATAACATTCAAATTAGTTATCTCATAACTACTTTTGTGGATTCCAAATATTGTATCCCATCACATGATACCCGGACGAACGTTAAACTTTTCGATCGATTCATCAAAGTCTCACAATTCCCCGACAGCTCAACACTTGAGCACAGTTCAATAATACCCAGAACATGCCACAATACCTATGCACCAGACGTAGAAGGGCAGACCCAAGCCTCACTCATATCGCCACGGAACTGCAGTAAACCCAGGATATGACCGCGGTTCCGCGATCCAAAAGTCGAATTAGGTTTTCATTCTTCTAGAGGGTTCATAGAATTGCTTGCATGTTTTTTCGAATACGTTAAGCTTGGAAAAATGGGTTTTTGACCTTCGATCGAACTTTTTAACTTCGTCTAGACAATATGCGATAACCCGAAACAATGTTAAAACTACGAATATGAAACACTCCAAATTGCTCATAATGTAATATTACATCACATGCAAAATTAGCAAAAACAAACAACACCTGAAACCCCAAAACTCAGTCTCCGGAACACACAAAAAAAATTCAGCCCCAAACTCCACTGTTCACCGAGCTCGCTGGACTTTTGTGCAAAGTGGCCGGTCCAATTCCGGCGGGGGAGGGGGGTAAATTTTCTGGTGTGTTCATGATGTATCTCATACAACATACTGCACTTGTTTAAAAAAATTTTGACAACATTTCAAATTCGACAGAAACTACAATTTCGTGTTTCAAGTTTCGGAGTATTTCAGTTTCGTAATCTTAACAAAATCCGTCTAAATTTCTAGCATGGCTCTGATACCACTGCTGGGTTCCCTAGCACGACAGCAAGGTTTTGGGAGGCATCGTCCATGCCAAATTCAAAAATTTGCCATTCTAACTAACCCTAACCTTAGAATCGTATACTAGAAATCCGACGGAATAAAATGCAAACAACTTTGCAATAAGAAGTGAACAAGGAATACAACGTTTGTAGACCGGTCCTTCCCTTCATTTTCTCCGTGTAATCGTCCCTTTGCTGCGATCCATAAACTCCCGGACTCTTGAGAGGCTCCACAAGATGTACGGAACAAGTTTGCTAGAAGACTTCGAGGTCGAAGATGATGCACGTCGAGGAGACACTAACCCAAGCTACCCTTTCATTAATTATGGAATTAGTGAAGCAAACACCCTATACTAAATGTCAAGAGTAGAGGATGATGAAGTACGAATTTTACTCATTTTAGATATATTTTTCTCACACTAATTCTTCATTAATCCAAAACCTAGAAAACTTTAGAGTTGTGATGAAGAAGAAGAAGAATGAACTCATGAGAGAGTGAAGCAACCATGGGTGAGTTAAGTATCATATACTTAACCTTTGTAGAGACTTAACCAAGGCTAGGTTAATTGGTAGGGTTAACAGATATCTTAGGTAAAACAAAACTTGAAGACTTAGTCAAAGATCTACAAGCTTCTACAAGCTTATGTGCCATGACAAAATCAATTAGTTTTAGAATTACTTAAATAAATAAAACCCTAGCATGGTGTAAGTCATACACACACCTTTGT
Source organism: Agapanthus africanus (assembly GCA_030015575.1). Taxonomy (NCBI): domain Eukaryota; kingdom Viridiplantae; phylum Streptophyta; class Magnoliopsida; order Asparagales; family Amaryllidaceae; genus Agapanthus; species Agapanthus africanus. The sequence goes on along the minus strand of CM057344.1, from coordinate 376,521,183 downwards.
TGCATGTATCATCAAGCACGACATAAAGTAATGTACACTTATATATATATCACATATATACACATGAACAAAACTAAGTGAGAAAATAATTCTTAAGTGAGCTAATACTAGTTAATGTAAATTAATATATCAAATATATAATTATATATTAAATCATTAAATCAACACTTGATTTAATAATCCGGCTATATCATATATAATCGACTAATATCTTATGTAACAACTTATCGAATCAACACTTGATCCGATAACCCGGCTATATCTCATATAACCGACCTATGTCACAAATCGCGAGAATAGAATACGGTATCACATATTGTATTAATCTCGGTCCCACACATATCACATATGTGCTCTTACTCCATTTCGCTTGAGCCAGAAAACCTCTGTGTAGGACTCTAAAGACTCGTCAATACACCGGCAGTAGGTGATGATCATATCAAATACTCACAAGCCGCAAGTGGTCTTCTGAACGTAATGGCCACCCGGGTATTGAGCGATCAGAAGATCAACAAGTAAGCCTGCTCGTACTTGTTAGTGATATGTATGCCCTAGAGGCCATTACTGTACATGCGATGTATATTGTAGTAGATGCTTGGACATATATATGGAGGACTTTCTTGCTCGACATGATAATATGCTATCCGGTTGCTCTTTATCTTAACATGTACTCTGATAGTCTCTATGTTACATGTTGATAAAGCCCTTAGGATGAGTACTTGACTACCAGGACTATGATGCAGATCATACTAGTGGGGACAGTGTAGTCGCTAAGTACATCCTTCAAATGTTCCTAGTCGCAGGTGTTTCGAGACAGGGCATCGATATACCAGAGTAGACTAGCGTATGCTTCTTGACCCATGTAGATGGGCAATGAATGATCCCATATCCATTGATGTTTGACATCAGAGATAGTATACAGGTGCTCAGTGGAGACTGGGTACACTGAACGGACTCGCCGAGAACTCACAGATGGTATTATACTTCACGTCAGATGACAGTTCTCTGGTGACACTGGTACATAGTAGTCTGTAGACCCGAGATCGTCATAGAGTCTTGTATGATTCCCACTGTGCTTTGATTTCCATCATACCACATCCAAGAGGGCATGCAAAAAGGTGGCTTTTGGGTACAGTCCCGAATCACATGGAGGCAATGAGCGATAGGAGGGGATTCGTCTCTCCCGATATAGGGAGTTGATGTTGCGTTGTGTTCGATTGTCTATAACTGGAAATCCCTGGCCAGGGTTGCTGAGATTTACTGATAAATGTTATCAGTAGTTTCTCGAACTGTTATGGACCTCATATCGACACGACTTATCGGTTACTGGGGTCTGACGTTTACCACTCCTAGACTGGATATGCGACATATCAGACGAAGAGACCAGACTGTACGGGAATGTTACCGATTGGATTCGCAAGAGAATGTACAGGCTTGGTTGTTGATCTTCTGATTGCTCAATACACGGGTGGCTGTTACGTTTAGCTGACCGCTTGCATCTTGTGGGTGTTTTGATATGATCATTACCTACTGCCGGCGTATTGACGATTCTTTAGAGTCCTACACAGAGGTTTCCTGGCTCGGGCAAAACGGTGTAGGAGCATATATATGATATGTGCGGGACCGAGAATAACACGTGTATGCGATACCGTATTAGATTCTCGCAATATGTGATATCGGCCGGGTATATGTGATATAGCCGGGTCATCGGATCAAGTGTTGATTCGATGAACTGATACAGATTGTATTAGTCGGTTATTTGTAAAATAGCCGGATTATCGGATTAAGTGTTGATTCGATAATTTAATGTATAATTATATATTTGATATATTACATTACATTAGCTAATATAAGCTCACTTAATGATTCTTTTTCTCACATGGATAATACATTGATATATATGAGATATATGTTAATTGTATTATTTTCTTTTGTTACTATATATATTATATATGTGATATATAATAATGTAACATGTTAGGGTTAAAATTGCAACTAAGGTTTTGAGAATAAAACATGTTAGGGTTTTGAATTAGGGTTAATGTTGTTGATAAGCTTTGTGGAAGCTTCTTGAAGCTTTGACTTTAGTCTTCATCCTATGATATTTTGTGAAGATATTTGTTGACCCAACCCAAACCTCAACCCATGGTTTATTTTCTACAAGGGTTAAGGATGTGATCTTTAACCTATGGTTGCAATTCTAACCTCACACAATAATTTATTATTCATCACAAATGAAATTCTTCTTCTTCTTCCTCTTGAAAAATGCTTTCTAGCTTTTTGTGATGTGATGAAATAAAGTGAGAAATTGAAAACAAAAGAGAGCAAAATTCCCACTTCATCATCCTTATCTATTCTAGCCACTTAGATTAGGGTGTTTGCTTTGCTAATACTTGATTAGTGAAGCAAGAGCTTGGGTTTGAGATTCTTCAAGGTAGATCATCTTAGTAGTTGAAGATTAGAAGCAAGCTTGCATCTTTCTCTTCATGGAGCCTCTCTAGAGTCTGGGTACTTGATGATCGCAGCGAAGGGACCTCAACACGGAACTTATGAAGCGAAGGAATGGACTACAAAGGTTTTAATCCCTAACTCTTAGAAGTAAAGTTGTTTACTTGTAAAGTTTACCCTAATTCTCTAGTTAAGATCTTGGTTAGGGTTACATAGCACCTAAATTTTTTATAAAATGGCATGTGTGATGACTTGCTAAACCTTGTTTTCGTTCTATACAACCCTACAGTGGTATCTGAGCCAAGCTAGAGCATTAGGCGTTGTCTAGACGAAGTTAAAAGTCCGATCGAACCCCGAAACATCATTTTTGACCCCCTCTCTGGAAATTTTCTAAAAAGTTGATTTTTTCCATATTAAAAATACTCAGAAACTTAAGCAGGTGATTCTATGGATATCTGAGAAGTACGACTCCCTGAATCCATTAAGCCACAGCTGAACCGCGGCCAAACCAAGCTATTGGCGACGACGGTTCCGCGGCAGAACATGAGGATTGAGGGATCGTACTTCAACAGGTGATCCGTAGGTATTACATCATGCTTCTGGGAATTTTTAATATTACTCTAGTGTTGAGTTTTCTGGAGATCTTAAGTAATCGTTGATTCGATCGGAAAGTTTAACATCGTTTAGTTTTCCGGGTAATTTGGAACGTGTTAAAAAGTTGGAACGGATATCAATAACTCACTTTTTCCCTTGTCGGAAAACTTTCAAGTGTTGGATTTTTCCTGAGTTTAAAACTTTCAGAAAATCATGCAAGCGAATTTGTGGACCCTCTAGAAGAACGTAACCTTAACTCGATTATGCGACCGTCAAAACCGCCACTGAACCATATGGTTTGTGGTAGTTTAGCTTTGCCACATGTGAGGCGTTGGTTTGACCCTTCTACGGCTGGTTCATAGCGGCTGTGACATGTTCTGGGATTTTTTGAACCCCGCTCAAGTGTTGAGCTATTTGGGAAATCTTGGGTGTTTGTTTATTCGATCGGAAAGTTTATCATTGTCTATTTATCTGGAATGTGATACAATATGTGGAATTCATATAGTTAGGCATGAAATGCGATGTATGTGATATTTCGGATTTAAGATGTCTAAAGTGATTGTAGATTCCAAATGTTGTAGTTTTTCACTTTCTTTTCTGCGACCGTAAATGTAATATGTGGTGTATCGCCAGTTTCGGTGCTATATGTCAACGACAACTGGGATACGCATATTTAGTTACGTTGATGATATATGATGTTATATGTTGCTGTGATATGTTATATTGGATCGTCGTGTTTTGAATAGCTGAGGTTTTTTATGTGAGATGAGATTTTTTCTTTTTCATTCATGTAAAATTCAATTGTATGTAATATTCTTTTATTGGGGCACTTCCGGGTTGAGGATGATGTCACCATTGTATATTATTTACTTTTCTGCATTAGGATAGACCCAAGACGGGGAGCATAAGTAACTGGGTTCTAGGGTCCAGTGGGAGACCATCTCGAGGAGTTGAGACCGGGTCTCCTAACTCTAGAATTGATAGGGTTGCTTGCCGCTCTCGTAGGGGGCTAGGGATGTGGGTTTGGCTATTTATCGCGACCGTGGAATCCTTATTTTATACTGGCTTAACTTAAAACACAGAATTCCTAGAATATCCAATATTTCATATGTGTTTCTTCTTCTGCAATGTTCTGTGATGAGATCATATTACTGCCTGAGACGAATGTTTATATTATATATATGAGATATATGTTATATTGCTGATTTCGTTTCAAATGTGATGCTTGTGAAGCATAATAAAATAGGACTTCATTAATGAGATTAATGAAATAAAAGAAACCTAAAGATATTGTAGAAACTTGTTTAAAAAATGGTAGCTCTAATTCTTGCTTTGCATAGCGGTATTCCTTGTAGAATATCCAGCACCTTATTCGATAAGGAAAGAGCCGAGATTCCTTCACCGGAAGTGACCACTTTAGTGAAAATTAGCAGATGCTACAAACACGGTTTGTCTTTTGATTGCTTTTATAGTTTTTGCTTTGTATAGTGGTATTTGTGAAATATCCTGCACCTTATTCGATAAGGAAAGAGCCGACGATCCCTTCACCGGGAGTGATCTCTTTAGCAAAACTAGAAAAGCCACAAAAACATTCCAGATAAAATCACTCGATTCTACGACAATATCAAGTTCATTACGCAAAGGGTTTTCTTAAAAACAGCCCTCCGTCATTACGCAAAGGGTTAGTATTCATGCTACGTTTGTTGACCTTATCAAGGCGTAGTGTGCGGTAGCTGATGACTGCTTATCTGTATAAGCATATGATGCGATTGGATTAGGGTAGTCGTGCGACCTTGTTGACCTTGTCAAGGGTCATGCGGGTGGGTTTAATTCAATCAGAAAATGACGGGTTGAACTTGACTAGCGGTCTATGGTTTGTTGACCTTGTCAAGGTCATAGATCGCTCGGGGCAAAATATTATCGGGAATTTCAAGTGTTGAAATTTGCAATGATATTGCATACCTCCTATGAGATAGTTGGATCCCGATACCCGCTGCGAGTAAAAGTTACTCCTGGGAGAGTTTTACACATTACAATTAGCCGATCAAGTAGGTGTCTAGAAAGGTGTCAATGGGGTTACGCCCGTGGGAAAATGAGGTTTATTTTAATTAGGTCCTTGCAAAAGCACGGGGAACCTCCCTCAAAGTACCGGCACTAGCCTGGCTAAAAGATTGGCGAACTTGTAGCGTGTAATTAATCCCGGCTAGTCTTTCCTTTTAGGGTTTGAAGGAAGATTTGACTAAAACAGTGGGAGACATCCTGATTAGATATATTAATAACTAATTTAATCTTGCAAGAGCATACGCTGAGTGTTTTCTTCTCTTTCTCTCCAGGTAGCGACCATGTCATGCCTTAATTAAGAAAAAAATACGGATGTATTGACCGAACCCGCTTGTTAAACTGCGCTAGGGAACGTTGTCCCGCTTCAACTTATAAATGTTATAAGACCGAGCAGGAAAGAGGGGATTACCAGAATTCCCGTGCCGCCCTAACGAAGAAAGTGCATGCTGATGCATCTTCTTCGGGTGTGTTCATTACCGAGAACTGTTTCTCAGTATCCTTTACGTCCTGGGTATGAGATACTGGATCAGGATCCCGCAAATGTAATCTGTTACATGGGCTACAGATAGGTAGAGAACTGAGAACAGGTGATAAGTTTCAAGCGTTGGAAACGGTGCAATTGTTGCAAGCCAAGTCTGTTGGCCGTTATCACCCTGTATTAAAAAAAATACATTGATTTTGAACGAATGTTATTATATACCGAACCTGATATACAACATCATATCAGTATCTTTATTTAATAAAGAAGGATATAATTTTGTATTGTTGGATATTGTTTTGAACATTTCCTATATCAAGAGTTGATCAGTTCAGGCACGTTATTTAAAAGCATAAACGTTCTAAATCAAACCATAGTTCTTAATGTACAGAACACACACAAGTGGAAGAGTTCAGAAATGAACGAATCCTTCTTGAGGTTTTGTAGACTAGGTCATATCAATATGACCCGACTAGCTGAAGTTACATTTAGATGCATATTTAAATTAGTTTGAATTTACATCTTGTAAAACTTGCCAGTCATGTCACAAAGATAAGATAACCATAGATCTGTTTATTGGAAACAGAGAAAGAGTTGGTGAACTCTTGGGATTGATACATGATGATGTATGAGGTCCCCTGTCTACACATGCCAGGACTGGTTCTTTGTACTTCAGAAGTAGAGAACCAAAATGGGTATAAGTATTATGTTCTTTGATGTGATCAGGGAGGAGAATACTTGAGCACGGGATTCCCGGACTATTCTAAAGGAGAATGAGATTCTCTCTTAGCATTACTCCTCCGTATACACCACAGTACGTTGGTATATCGGGGTGGAGCAATCGCACCATATGGGATAAGGTGTGCTCTATGATGAGTACTACTGAGTTACCTATTTCCTTTTGGGGTATATGCACTTAAGAAGCTGCATACCTATTGAATAGGATTCCAACTAAATTAGGTACCTACCACTCCATATGTGATATGGTATGGAAAGAGCCCATCTCTTTAGGATGTTAAGATTTGGGATTGTCCAAAGCAAAATCCGGACAAACTCGAGGCAAGGTCAGTTCTGTGGAAGTTTGCGGGATATCCCAAGCATTCGCAAGGGAATATCTTCTGCCAAACTGGGGAGCAAAAGGTGTTTTGTTTCTCAGCATGCCACCTGTTGGAAAGGGAATTTCTTGTGAAGACATTAGTGGTCATGAGGTAGAACTGGAAAAGGTTTTAGCTATACAAACTGCAGCTGATGATTTGGTAAACCCTAAGGATTCAATAGTTTCTAACGAAGCTCAGCCTCTCCGCCGATCTAGTAGGGTTCCTCATCCACCTGAGAGATACTTCGGTTTCTCTATGACAGTGGGAGCGATGATTGCATCATGAGATGATGACCCAACTTGTTTCGAGCAGGCCATCAAGAGTGCGGACTCTATAAGAATGGCTGGATGCTTAGAGATCTGAGATAGAATCCATATACACCAACAAAGTATGGACTTTGGTTGCTTTATCTGAAGAGTTAAATCCCCATCAGAAGCAAGTATATCTTGAGAAGATTACTTGGTGTATATGGAAGGTTAAGACTTTCAAAGCTATGCTTAAGTCTATCCAGATCCTACTTGCCATTGCTACATACCATAACTACGATATCTGGCGGTTGGGTGTCATGACTGCTTTTCTAAATAGTGATTTAGAAGAGAGCATCTATAAATACACAGCCAGACGACTTCGTAGACAGTGGGAGCAGCGGAAACGTGTGCAAGTTGCTTTATGGGATAAAGCAGGCATAGCGGAGTTGGAACGTCTGTTTTTATGTGGTAGTCAATGAGTTTGACTTTATCAAAATGGTAGATGAACCTAGTATATACAAAAAGGTAGTAGGGAGTATGGTGGTGATCCTCGTATTGTACGTGGATGACATACTGTTGATAGGAAAGGAGGTTCCTATGCTACACTCAGTCAATCTCCTCTTAACACAAGGATTCTCTATATAGGATCAAGGTGATACCTCATAAATCCTGGTTTTGGATCTATGAGATAGATCTAATTGAATGTTAGGATTCTCACTAGATATAGTGAGATGGTATCAATCGATCCTAGGGAGAATCACTGGAAAGCTTACAGGTTGGTAAGGTCGACTGAATGTCAGTCAAAGTCATTGTCTTTACCCTCAGTGGAGGGACGGTATGTTGGAAGAGTTCCACGCTAGATACCATGACATACTAGACGATAAAGGCAGGGTAAATCACTACCAAGGATGCTGTAAGTCTACGGTAGTACCCTTGCTGTCAATCTGAGGCCAAACGCGTAACAAAAACTTTTACAACTGGCGCTATCACATACTATAACCCGCATCTTTCCATTAATGCTAAACTAGCTAACTACAAAGATGATAGAATGGCTATACCGATTGATCTGTGTCCTTCGGTCTTAAGCCATCATCCCACGCTCCTCGCGGCATCTTTGATCTCCTGTCTCCTCGTCCAGGTGGCACCACATCAACGGATCTTTATATGGGCTCCCGCCTCTAAACCGAGGCAACTCAGACATGATATTTGCTAGCCGACATGTTCAAGATTGATGTAGAGATAGTGTAGAATAGTTTGTCTCAAGGAACCCAAGCCATTTGGTGAACGGTTAATGAAGTTGCCAATTTGTAGTGAAGGAATTGAGCTTGGAATAATGTAATGAATCATCTCTTCACACAAATAGGGCTCGGCCAAATATATGGGCTGAAAAAGGGTGGGGCGGTCCATGAGGTGGAGGGGGTGCTCACATGGTTTCAAGAGGTGAGGATAAGAAGAAAATATCACAACAAATATCAAGATCAAATATCTTTGCAAAGACAAAGATAATTAATGCAAATGATGACTCAAAAACTCCATACAAAACTAGAACCTTCCCATGTGCTGCTGGAGCCCCGGCCACCACAAAAAAAAACCCTCCCTTTATAAATGTATCATTTGCAAGAAACCCCTTCGCAACAAGAAATTCAGCCAAGAAGGATAGAAAGGAAAATGTCCAAAACGAAGATACAAACAGGCAACTTCAAAAAGCGATCCCGTAAATAATTACAGGATAACCCCACTGCGGTATAAACATACCCGCATTTGTATTCCGACCGAATACAAAATGCAAAGAGACAAAAATACTCCTACACAATATAATACTAGAATCTGGCTTAAACCAAAGCCCACTGGTATTATCTGTCCGAACCATGACACGTGCACAAGTGCACGTGCCTGTTTGAACCCTGCCATAAAACCATACGGCCTCTACAACGTTTCTCCCGAACTTGGGAAACTATCTGTGGGGACTCTAAAGACTCGTCAATACCCTGGCAGTGGGTTTAACCACAAGCACGTCAGCGGCACTAGCTGTGCGTAATGGCTGCCCATGTACTGACCGAAAGGGAAGCTGATGAGCGAACTCATCCTGGAACCCTACTGAGCCTATCAGTGACAATATCCATACAGTCCGGTCCGTTCGTCTATGAGCATCGCATATCCAGCCTAGGGGTTGGTAATGTCAGACCCCCAAAAGCTGTATAAGTCGTGTCGGAGGGTAGCCCTGAACACCTTGAGAAACTACTGGAAAACCTACCGGTCATTCTCACCTGCCTTGGCCAACGTGATCTCACCCCCAACACCGGGAGAGACGAATCCCCTGCCGATCCGCTCACTGCCTCTATGTGGCTCGGGACTGTACCCAACTAAAACCTGTTTGCACGACTCCTTTGAGCCGTGGTAGGGTAGTAATCTAAGCACAGTGGGAACTCACACGAGACAAATGACGACCTCAGGTCGATGAACTAACCTGTACACATGTCACCAGGGAACTGCTATCTGACGCTAGGTATAATACCAACTAGCAGGTTCCCGGCGAGTCCTGTCCGGTGTACTCATAACCCAATGAGCACTTGTATAGATCTTAGGTGATCCAACTGATACCAGTGGCTTGTGAGACCGGCCACCGCCCCTCGTCGGCGTCTCGACTGTATACACTAGTCTACTCCGGAGTATCGATGCCCTGTCTCGAAACTCCCACGACTAGGGACCAATTTTAAGGATGTGCTTATAGACTACCCAACTCTCACGTATATGATCGCCATCATACTGTTGGTAGTCAAATAGGATCCTAAGGGCTCTATCAATGTGTAATAGTGAACAGTAATGTCACCTAAAGCTGTACATGATAATAAAGGCAAACCAGATAGCATACTATCATCTTGAGTAAGACTGTCCTACCGGTATAGGTCCTCATCAATCATTGCAATCACGTGCCTGCGATCCAATAATTGACTTTGAGGGCACTACGACCAACAATCTCCCACTTGCACTTAAGGCTAATTATTGCAATGCTGCATACTCACAGCTCGTGTGATACCGAACACCCAACTCCTCTACTAACCAGTTTCACAAAGCTCGTTTGCAAAACCCTTGTATTCGAGAAATGGCCTCAATGAGTGGATCCGCCCTGATGTTTCTTTCTATGTTTCTCTTAATCTCAAGTTCACGGAGAAAGCCATCTCTCGAATTGAGTAATACCTGTCTTAGAATATGTCTGGATATCTGATGGGACCTAGTTCATAAATGAACTCTAAATCCAAACTTCTTAGACTGTATCGTCAACTGAACCTAATCAGTATCCTGCACCATGCCTCCCACAGTATCCTCTTGGACCACCTGTCCAAAATATTGCCCCCTTCGTCTGAGGGAAAACTATAACTCTGACAATCACTCTGTCATCCATGTCACCTTGGAAGCCTGGAATGATAACCATCTCCGAAGGAGGCTGCCGTTATCAAATACCTAGAACATCCACTTATGTTCTAAAACTGCTTCCGAATGTTTCTCCAGGATTGTATTAATATAAACTTATTGCATCTAGTGCAAAAACAACATCTGGTGTGGTACTTGACATCTCATGATCAACTCAATTGCCTAAGCAAGTGATATGTTAATCATGTACAACCCTCTCCCCTTTAGTCTGTAAGACACCTTTAGTGAGGGTGACTCCATCACCTGCAGGTACACCACCATGCCAGGAGTCATCTATTCTAAGTACCTTTAGAATACTGTCTAAGTACCCAGATTGGGAAACTACCTAAATCTAGATCTAAAACCATAGATCTAGTAACCAGAATGTGAGATATTATATCCATATCCTTTATGGAGAAACACCTGTGTGACAACCACAGTATAACCGATCGTAGTATAGGAATTTTACTTCCTACTCTGTGTATGTCATCCAAATATTAGGACATCACACTCTACTACCTTCTTAACAGATCCATCCCCTATTCTGATGAAGTCAAACCCATGACTGTCACATCAAAAATAAATGATCTATCTCTTCTATAACTGCTCAAGTCTATAAATAGATATAAGCTACTTGCCCACTATGCTTCCGCTGCTCCCACTGACCACAACAACCCTCTGGCAGAATAATATATACGTGCATTTCTAAAACTAGTTTAGAACGACGCTATACTCATCCTCCTGCCGGATCTCATAGCCTGAAACAACAGTAGTGTCAAGTCTGGATAAACAAGAACCTTCCTGTCATCGTCCTTGAGGCTACCAAAGTACCTCTCGGGTGCCTGAGGTTACCCATCATATCTGCGGAGTGGCTAATGGAATGTCAAACTTGATTGAATCTTTAGGTTCTATTAAATTTTCCGTAATCGTTTGCGATTCTGGAATCTCTTCCAGTTCTACCATACTCCCACTACTGTTTTGTGAAAAAATCCATTTTACTAAAACTGTGGCGAGTCAAGAACAATATCACTATTGATCTTCCAGATGGTAGAAAGTCAACCCTCGACATAGCCCGGGTCAACCCACAAACTGCCATTACAGAAACGTGCCTTGAGTTATACAGAGTCTGGTTTTAAGCATAAGCCGGACAACTCCCCGTACCTTAACATCGTTAAGATATGAACCATTCTATATCCAATATAGAAACTTTGGCACTTATTTAATTGGAACCAGATTCAAATCATGCAGCTGTCTCCAGTGCATATCAACTTAATGGAAAGAGGCTAATCAACATTACTCAACTTAGGAATGCATCCAATTATGAGTAACCGGAAAGAGAAACAAGTTTCTCAAAACCATTACTATCAACTGAATACCAATCACAAGTATCTACATCTTCGATCTCCTTGAAGAATCCTGATACTTGCGACACCTGGTTCTCTACTTTATTCTTATACCTATAACTTCTCAAAACATAGACATTGTATTTCAACGAAACACTTGTCTAACAACTAGAGAAGTCACAAGTAAACAGAACATAGTACGAGGACCAACCCCTTTGTCCTGATGGACACTAGACAACATACAATACTCTGTATAAGTCCGATGAGTTGAATAACTCAAAACCTGTGCATCGTAGCTTGAAAACTGTACTTATGGTTAAGAACTATTCTGCTGTTCAATACTCCTTACCCAATCGTCAACTGATATAGGTAAATGTCACAGACATAATTTCAAAAAGTTATATCTCACTTTATAAAAATAAACGTACAGATATATCAGTTTGAAATTGGTGCACAACAACGGATACTCAAAACCAAATACTTGCCGTCCGGCAAAAACCCAGGCGATTTCCTCAAATATCACCAATTACAACGAATTCCGATATAATGAGGATGATTACCTAATTCCCAATAACTTACTCCCACTCATCATCTGTAAGACCATACGGATGTGAGAATCATACCTGGTAAATACATACCCTGGAGTAAGTATCTAATCGGGAAAATAGTTTTCCTTTAACAACGCACAGTGAAACTGAAACATGAAAATGTTTCGAAGGGGTATCCTGGTATTCCTAGTAATGCCTCTTCCATAATCGAATTCATGACTATAACCATATATTTCTTTGCCATCTCTCAAAATCTCTTTATCTGTCTTTAGTCGTTACCTTCTGTACACCATCATTAGGCTAAATGGTTTTCTTCCTTCCCTACCGTTCGGCACCAGCCTATGGTTTGGAAGAACACTATCCAATAAGCGTAATAGGTGTATACTCCTAATCCTAGGAGTACTCATAACCTGAGAGAAGGTGATGATAAAAGAAAACTGAATAATACCTTATTCTATTTCTCCCGAACTGGGGAAAAATGTAAAGGTGAAATAGGAGTGGCGATGAACTACACGGTTTGGTCGTGAATGATAACAGTCGCAATTTACTTTGCCCTCTTTCTAATCCCTTTATTTTGTCTTTACTTATTACCTTCTGTACACCCTACTTAGGCTAATTGGTTTTCTTCATTCCCTACCTTTCGGCACCTGCCTATGGTTTGGAAGAAGACTATCCAATAAGCGTAATTGGTGTACTCTCCTAAACCAAGGAGCCCTCGCAACCTGAGAGAAGGTGTTGATAAAAGACAACTGAATAAACCAATTCAATTTCTCCTGAACCTGGATCCATCCTCGAAGAAGTCCCTTCGAGTTCGTATATAACCATATGATGGATTTATCCAATGGAAGTGGATGTTCGTAGTGATACGAGGTGTTCTGGAGAAATGCAAAGGGTAAAAGAAGGAGTGGCAATGACTTATGCAACTCAGACAATCCAAAAGCCAGTATTTTAAGAAGGTTCGGTCAACTTGGTCACTGAGTCATAGTCTAGGGTCGGTCAATGGTCGCTGCCAAAGAGAAAGAGAAAAGAAACACTCTGCGTGCACTCTAACCTAGATCAGAATGGTTATCAGTTTATCTAATCAGGAAACTTCCCACTGCACTGTCAAATTCTCCTCCAAACCTGAAAGAAGAATTAGTCGGGATCACCCGAAGAGTAAACCAACTCATCAGTGGGAATCGGGATCCAACTATCATCGTATGATAATGTGAAGGAATCCACTCACGTTATCACACTCCAGAAGGTATGCGCATGCCTGGCAAGTTTCAGTTTCTTTAGAAACTCCCGATATGGATTTTTTCCCCATGCTCTTATGACCTTGACGAAGGCCAACAAATCATAAGTCACATGTCAAGTTCTACCCGTCATTGTACAGGTTAATTTGAACCCACCCGTACATACCCTTGACGAAGGACAACAAGGTAATACGACTGTCCTAAACCAACGCATCTATCTATGAAACAGAAAGGTAACAAGCGGCTACCATCCACTATGCCTTGACGAAGGCCAACAAACATAGCATGAATACTACGTGCTACCCGTCTGAAACGATGGAGGGCTACGGCTGGTTTTTGGCGAAAACCCTTTAACGTAACTGTTAGTTATATGTATGCCCTAGAGGCCATTACTGTACATTGGATGTATATTGTAGTGGATGCTGGGACATATATAGGGAGGACTTTCTTGCTCGACATGATAGTATGCTATCTGGTTGACCTTTACCTTAACGTGTACACTGATTGTCTCTCTGTTACATGTTGGTAAAGCCCTTAGGATGTGTACTTGACTACCTGGACTGTGATGCGGATCATACTAGTGGGGACATGGTAGTCCATAAGTACATCCTTCAAAGTCCCTAGTCGTGGGTGTATCGAGATGGGGCATCGATATACCAGAGTAGACTAGCGTGTACCTTCTCGACCCATACAGATGGGCGATGGATGATCCCATATCCATTGGTGTTTGACATCGGAGATGATATACGGGTGCTCAGTAGAGACTGGGTACACTAGACGGACTCGCCGAGAACTCCCAGATGGTATTATACCTGACGTCTGATGGCAGTTCTCTGGTGACACTGGTACAGAGTATTCTGTTGACCCGAGATCGTCATAGAGTCTTGTGTGGTTCCCACTGTGCTTTGATTTCCATCTTACCACGTCCAAGAGGGCGTGCAAAACGGTGGTTTTTGGGTACAGTCCCGAATCACATGGAGGCAATGAGCGATAGGAGGGGATTCGTCTCTCCCGGTATAGGGGGTTGATGTTGCGCTGTGTTCGATTGGCTATAACAGGAAATCCCTGGCCAGGGTTGCTGAGATTTACTGGTAAGTGTTACCAGTAGTTTCTCAAATTGTTGTAGACCTCATATCGACACGACTTATCGAGCTATTGGGGTCTGACATTTACCACCCCTAGGCGAGATATGCGACATATCAGACGATCAGACCGGACTGTACGGTAGTGTTACTGGTTGGATTCACAGGAGTATGAGCGGGCTTGCTTGTCGATCTTCTGATCGCTCAATACCCGGGTGGCCGTTACGTTTAGCAGACCGCTTGCGGGTTGTGGGTGCTTGATATGATCATCACCTGCTGCCGGCGTATTGACGAGTCTTTAGAGTCCTACACAGAGGTTTCCTGGCTCAAGCGAAACGAAATAGGAGCGCATATGGGATATGTGCGGGACCGAGAATAATGCGTGTATGTGATACCGTATTCCATTCTCGCGATTAATGTATCGAAAGGTTGTATGCGATATAACCTAGTTATCGAATCAAGGGTTGGTTCGATAAGCCGATACATAGAATACTAGTCGGTTATATGCGATATGACCGGATCGTTAAATCAAGTGTTGATTTAATGATTTAATGCATAATTATATATTTGATATATTACTTTGCATTAACTAGTATTGGTTCACTTTAAGATGGATTTTCTCACTCGGATGTGCTCATTGCATATGCGATATGATTTTGTGCACTTGCTTGTATCATGTTTGATGATGCATGCCTTTTGGTTAAGTGTAAAGAATTAAACCTTGGTTAATGAAATGGTTAGGGTTTACTTTTTCCTTATTCATTTTATTCAGTTATTTATTCTTTTGGAAAAAGAAAAGCAAATGAGAAAATGGTGGCATGTTTTGTTTTGTTCATGAAGCTTCATGAAGACTTTGACCAAGTGACCATTTTGTCTCATGCTTAACCCTAACCATCCCACTAACCATGATTTATTCTCTACACTTGACCATGGTTTGGTTATGATAAGTATTCTTTTAATTTTCTTTTTGGAATAAACTTGTCATAACATTTACCTTCTTCTTCTTCATTTTTCTTCAAGTGAAGAAAGCTTGCCTCCATCAATGGCAAGTGATGAAAAAGAGTGAGAAATCCAAATCTAAAGTCTACCCACTTCCTATTTCTTCATCCTCTAACTCTTGCCAAGAAGTAGAGTGTGTTTTCTTCACAAGTTTCATGACTTGGTGAAGTGAGAGCTTGATCTTGCGATGCTTCGACGTAGATCATCTTCGGCATGGACATCGACGACCTAGCTCGCCATTTCTCCGACGAAGCCGACGCTAGAGCCCGGGAATTCATTCGGATAGCGAGGGGACTTCGTTGCGGAGCTATGGAGGTGGAGCACAGAATCTACAAAGGTTGTATTTCCGTTTCCTTTTTGTTAAGTTGTTAACTAGATTTCATTTCCGCCTAGATTTCTTGCCAACGATCCGTAGTCGGGCTTCTCGGCACCTAGATTTTTTGAAATTGGCATGGTTGATGCCTTGTGAGACCTCATTAGGGTGCCTAGGAACCCTACAGTGGTATCAGAGCCTAGCTAGAGCCTTAGGCGAAGTCTAGACAACGTTTGAATCCCGATCGAACCCGAAACCTCATTTTTCCCATGCTCTCTGTCCTTTTTTCAAAACTGTGCATTTTTCCACATTAAAAATATGCAGAAAATTAAGCAGGGTTTTATATGAATTACTGTGAAATACGGGGGCCTAATTCAATTAAACCACCGCGGAACCGCGGCACGAGCTTGGCATGTGCGGCGGTTCCGCGGCCTAATGGTCTCCTCTTGCGTTGACTTTTGCACAGTAATTCCTATTTAACAGTGATGAGTTCTCTGGGTATTTTTAATATTTATTCAAGAGTTGAATAATCTGGGATGTTTTGGAGCTTCGATGATTCGATCGGGTTTATCAGATTTTGTCTATTTGGCTTTCCGGATAAATTTTAGAATATGTTAAAAAGTTCGACCTGATATAAATACCCACTTTTTCCCCTGCCGGGAAATTTCCAAGTGTTGGATTTTTCCGTAGTTTAAAGACGTTCTAAGTAGTGCAAGTAACTCGATGGACCCTCTAGAAGACAACAAACCTTAACTCGATTATGTGACTGTCTTGAACTGCCCTTTGAACCTTCGGGTTTGGGGCAGTACGGCGTGCCACATGTGAGGCGTTGGCTTGACCCTTCTACGGCTGGACCGTTGGTACTGAGGCACGAACTGAATGTTTTTAGACTTGTTTCATGTGTTGATCTGTATCGGGAAAACTTGGGTGTTCGATTGTTCGATCGGAAAGTTTAACATTTTCTAATTATCTGGAATGGGATACAATAATTGGAATTCACAATAAGTTATGAGATAACTGAATGAATGTTATAAACATAGCACTTTAGTCTCGCTTGATCGGTTGCCACAGAATTTTGATGCGATCAAAAGTCCGTCGCAATCACGTAGCGTACGCGGATACTCGCCGGGTAAACTTAATAGACAGCCTCACTCCATAGCCCCGACCAAGTGACTGTAGGAGAACCCCGTCGCCGAAAGCATCCGTTCGGGTGCTCGCGGTAGCGGTGTTCCGCCTTGGTGCACTTGGTCGACGGCGTCGGGGGTGCAGCCGCCTACTAAAGTTTGCGACGAGCATTCGATCAGAATGTCGGGAATCCTGTTGAATTGCCCGACTTAATATTGAAAAGTGTTTTCGATAATGAGACTAAAATGCGGGGTTTATAATTGTTAGGCATGCGATGTCTAAAGAATTCATTTGATCAGGCATGCGATGTCTGAGGTGGTTGCGGATTCCAACTGTTG
This sequence comes from Agapanthus africanus, assembly GCA_030015575.1. NCBI lineage: Eukaryota > Viridiplantae > Streptophyta > Magnoliopsida > Asparagales > Amaryllidaceae > Agapanthus > Agapanthus africanus. The sequence continues at coordinate 376,503,863 of CM057344.1, read as the reverse complement.
TAGTTTTACACTTTCTTTTCTGTGACCGTAAGTGTAATATGTGATATCGCCGGTTTCGTTGCTATATGTCAACGACAATTGGGATGCGCATATTTACTTACGTTGATGACATGTGATGTTATGTGTTGCTGGATATGTTATATTGGATCGTCGTGTTTGAATAGCCGGGGGTTTTTATGTGAGATGAGTGTTTTTCATTTTCATTCATGTAAAAACTTGTATGTAATATTCTTTTATTGGGGCACTTCCAGGTTGCGGAAGTTGTCACCCTTTGTATATTATTTACTTTTCCGCACTAGGATAGACCCAAGGAGGAGGGCACAAGTAACCGGGTTCTGGAGTCCAGTGGGAGACCAACTCGAGGAGTCGAGTTCGGGTCTCCTAACTCTAGAATTGGTAGGGTTGCTTGCCGCTCTCGTAGCGGTCTAGGGGTGTGGGTTTGGCTATTCATCGCGACCGTGGAATCCGTGTTTTATACTGGCTCGTATTGAAAACACGGACGTCCTAGTATATCCAATATTTCATATGATTCTTCTGCTGCGATATCTGTGATGTGATCATGAGATGTTCTGTGATAGATACAGTATATAGTATATATGGTATATTATATAGGCGTTACTTATGTTTTACACCCGTGCTAGCCCTGCCCCGCTCTGCCGTTAGTTACCTAACCTAACGGTGCACGAGGGGACATCGAGGCGAATGCGGATGGCATAAGTGTACGTCGTATTTATCTGTGATGTTTAGGTAATATAAATGATGGGACTTCATTAATGTGATTAATGAAATAAAAAGAAAACTAAGATGTTGTAGAATCGAATTTCAAAATAAAACAGGTAGCTACAGTTCTTGCTTTGCACAGCGGTATATATGATATATCCTGCACCTTATTCGATAGGGAAAGGACCGAGATCCCTTCACCGGGAGTGACTCCTTTAGCAATAACTGGCAGATGCTACACACTCGGTTTGTCTTTTGATTGCTTTTATGAGTTTTTGCTTTGCACAGTGATATATATGATATATCCTGCACCTCATTCGACGAGGAAAGGACCGACGATCCCTTCACCGGGAGTGACTCCTTTAGCAAAACTAGAAAAGCCTCAAAAGCACTCCATTTCAAAAATCATTCGATCCTACAACGATATCAAGTTCATTACGTAATAGGTTTTCAGAAAAACCTGTCGTAGCCCTCCGTCATTTCAGATAAGTGCTAGTTAGTATTCGTGCTACGTTTGTTGGCCTGCGTCAAGGCGTAGTGTGCGGTAGCTAACTAGTATTTATCTGCTTATGCATATGATGCAGATTGGATTAGGGTCGTCGTGCGACTTTGTTGGCCTGCGTCAAGGGTCGTGCAGGTGGGTTTATTTCAATCAGGAAATGACGGGTTGAACTTGACTAGCGCACTATGGTTTGTTGGCCTGCGTCACGGTCATAGGACGCTAGGAACAAAATATTATCGGGAATTTCAAGTGTTGAAATTTGCAATGAGATTGCATACCTTTTATGAGATAGTTGGATCCCGATACCCGCTGCGAGTAATTGTTACTCCTGGGAGAGTTTTATACATTACAATTAGCCGATCAAGTAGGTGTCTAGAAAGGTGTCAACGGGGTTACGCCTCTGGGAAAACGAGGTTTACATTAATTAGGTTCGTGCGAAAGCACGGGGGACCTCCCTCAAAGTACCGATACTGGCCTGGCTGAAAGATTGGCGAACTTGTAGTGTGTAATTAATCCCGGCTAGTTTTTCCTTTTAGGGTTTGAAGGAAGATTTGATAAAAAGCAGTGGGAGCCATCCTGATTAGATAAAATAATAACCAATCTATTCTTGCAAGAGCGCACGCTGAGTGTTTTCTTCTCTCTCTCTCCTGGTAGCGACCATATCACGCCTTAATCAAGATAATAATACGGATTATTGACCGAACCCGCTTGTTATACTGAGCTGGGGAACGTTGGTCCCGCTCCAACTTATAATTGTTATAAGACAGAGCAGGAAATTGGGGAATACCAGAATTCCCGTGCCGCCCAAACGAAGAGAGTGCATGCTGTTGCATCATCTTCGGGTGTGTTCATTATACAGAACTGTTTCTCAGTATCCTCCGCATCCTTGGTATATGATACCGGATCAGGATCCCAGATATGTAATCTGTTACATAGGGCTACAAAAGGGTAGAAAAACTGAGAACGGGTGATAAGTTTCATGAGGCAGAAAACGGGGCAAGAGTTGCAGCCAAGTCTGTCGGTCACTGTCACCCGTATTACCAATACATTGATTCTGAACGAATGTTATTAGATACCGAACCTGATATACCAAATCATATCACTCTCTTTGTTAGAAAAGAAAGGATATAATTTTGTATTGTTGGATAATATTTTGAACATTTCCTATATCAAAAGTTGATCGATTCAGGCACGTTATCTAAAAGAATTGATGTTCTAGATCAAACTACAGTTTTTAAGTATACAGAACACACACAAGAAGAAAAGTTCAGAAATGAACGAATCCTTCTTGTGGTATTGTAGACTAGGTCAGATCAATGTGACCCGACTAGCTAGAGTTACATATAGATGCATATTTAAATCAGTTTGAATTCACATCTTGTGAAACTCTCCAGTCATGTCACAAAGATAAGATGACCATAACTCCGTTTACTGGAAAGCGAGAGAAAGAGTTAGCGAACTCTTGGGATGATACATGTTGATGTATGTAGGTCCCCTGTCTACACATGCCAAGACTGGTTCTTTATACTTCATTACGTTCTCTGATGATCTCTTTAGATTCAGACATATGTTCCTGTTGAAACACAAGTCCGAACCTTTTGAGATATTCACAGAATATAAGTTAGAAGTAGAGAACCAAAATACGGGTATAAGTATTATGTCCTTTGATGTGATCAAGGAGGAGAATACTTGAGCACGGAAATCCTGGACTATTCTAAAGGAGAATGAGATTCTCTCTCGGCATTACTCCTCCAAATACACCATAGCACGATGGTATATCGGGGCGGAGCAATCACACCCTATATGATATGGTGTGCTCTATGATGAGTATTACTGAGTTACCTATTTCCTTTTAGGGGTTATGCACTTGAGAAGCTGCATACCTATTGAATAGGTTCGAATCAAATCAGTTGCCTACCACTCCATATGAGATATGGAAAGGGAAGAGCCCATGTCTTAAGCTAGTTAAGATTTGGGGTTGTCCGGCCTATGTCTAAAAGCAAAATCCGGACAAGCTCGAGGCAAGGTCTGTTATGTAGAACTGGAAGTGTTCCAACTATACAAACTACAGCAGATGATTTGGTACAACCAGAGGATTCAGTAGAAACCAACGAACCTCAGCCTCTCCGCCGATCTAGTAGGGTTCCTCTCCCACCTGAGAGATACTTCGGTTTCTCTATGACAGTGGGAGCGAGGAATGCATCATGAGATGATGACCCAACTAGTTTCGAGCTGGCCATCAAGAGTGGGACTCTGTAAGAATGGCTGGATGTTTATCGATCTGAGATGGAATCCTTATACACCAACAAAGTATGGACTTTGGTTGCTATATCTGAAGGGTTAAATCCCCATCAGGAGCAGGTATATCTTGAGAAAATTACTTGGTGCACATGGAAAAGTTGAGACTTTCAAAGCTAGACTTGTTAAAAGTTTGCATCATTGACCAGGTGTGGATAATGATGAAACCTTTTCAAGTAGCTATGCTTAAGTCCATCCAGATCCTACTTGTCACGGCTACATACCATGACTGCGATATCTGGTGGTTGGGTGTCTTGACTGCTTTTCTAAATGATGATTTAGAAGAGAGCGTCTATAAGTACACAGCCAGAGGGCTTCGTAGACAGTGGGAGCAGCGGAAACGTGTGCAAGATGCTTTATAGGATTAAAGCAGGCATCGCGGAGTTGGAACATCTGTTTTGATGGATTAGTCAAAGAGTTTGACATCATCAAAATGGTAGATGAACCTTGTATAAACAAAAAGGTAGTAGGGAGTATGGTGCTGATCCTCGTAGAGTACGTGGATGACATACTCTTGATAGAGAAAGAGTTTCCTATGCTACGCTCGGTCAATCTCCGTTTATCACAATGATTCTCCATATAGGATCATAATGATACCTACTAACTCCTGGATTTTGGATCTATGAGTTAGATCTAAATGGATGTTAGGATTCTCACTTGTCGAAGTGAGATGGTATCACATGATCCTGGGGAGAATCACTGGAAGGGTTCCAGGGTGATAAGGACGACTGAATGTCAGTCACAGGCATTGTCTTTACCCTCAGTGGAGGGACGGTATGTTGGAAGAGTTCCAAGCTAGATACCGTGACATACTAGACGATAAAGGCAGCATACATCGCTACTTAAGATGCTACCAAAGAGGCTGTTTGGATGTATATTGGTTCATGAGATGAACTATGTTCCTCCCATTGTGTGACAATGGAGTTGTGGCTTATGCCAAGGAACGCATGTCCCATCAGTGATCCAAACATATTCTAAGGCAGTATCACCTGAACATGGAGATGGTTGATCTCCAGGGTGATCGAGGTTAGGAGAGTAGACTCAGAGGACAACACGGCGGATCCACTCACGAAGGCCTATTCCCAGAGAGAAACTTTTATGGGATGGTTGAGTATGAGATACTACAACCACTGCTACAGATGGCCCTAGTGCAAGTGGGAGATTGTTAGTTATATGTATGCCCTAGAGGCCATTACTGTACATTGGATGTATATTGTAGTGGATGCTGGGACATATATAGGGAGGACTTTCTTGCTCGACATGATAGTATGCTATCTGGTTGACCTTTACCTTAACGTGTACACTGATTGTCTCTCTGTTACATGTTGGTAAAGCCCTTAGGATGTGTACTTGACTACCTGGACTGTGATGCGGATCATACTAGTGGGGACATGGTAGTCCATAAGTACATCCTTCAAAGTCCCTAGTCGTGGGTGTATCGAGATGGGGCATCGATATACCAGAGTAGACTAGCGTGTACCTTCTCGACCCATACAGATGGGCGATGGATGATCCCATATCCATTGGTGTTTGACATCGGAGATGATATACGGGTGCTCAGTAGAGACTGGGTACACTGGACGGACTCGCCGAGAACTCCCAGATGGTATTATACCTTACGTCTGATGGCAGTTCTCTGGTGACACTGGTACAGAGTAGTCTGTTGACCCGAGATCGTCATAGAGTCTTGTGTGGTTCCCACTGTGCTTTGATTTCCATCTTACCACGTCCAAGAGGGCGTGCAAAACGGTGGTTTTTGGGTACAGTCCCGAATCACATGGAGGCAATGAGCGATAGGAGGGGATTCGTCTCTCCCGGTATAGGGGGTTGATGTTGCGCTGTGTTCGATTGGCTATAACAGGAAATCCCTGGCCAGGGTTGCTGAGATTTACTGGTAAGTGTTACCAGTAGTTTCTCGAATTGTTATAGACCTCATATCGACACGACTTATCGAGCTATTGGGGTCTGACGTTTACCACCCCTAGGCGAGATATGCGACATATCAGACGATCAGACCGGACTGTACGGTAGTGTTACTGGTTGGATTCACAGGAGTATGACCGGGCTTGCTCGTCGATCTTCTGATCGCTCAATACCCGGGTGGCCGTTACGTTTAGCAGACCGCTTGCGGCTTGTGGGTGCTTGATATGATCATCACCTGCTGCCGGCGTATTGACGAGTCTTTAGAGTCCTACACAGAGGTTTCCTGGCTCAAGCGAAACGAAATAGGAGCGCATATGAGATATGTGCGGGACCGAGAATAATGCGTGTATGTGATACCGTATTCCATTCTCGCGATGAATGTATCGAAAGGTTGTATGCGATATAACCTAGTTATCGAATCAAGGGTTGGTTCGATAAGCCGATACATAGAATACTAGTCGGTTATATGCGATATGACCGGATCGTTAAATCAAGTGTTGATTTAATGATTTAATGCATAATTATATATTTGATATATTACTTTGCATTAACTAGTATTGGTTCACTTTAAGATGGATTTTCTCACTCGGATGTGCGCATTGCATATGCGATATGATTTTGTGCACTTGCTTGTATCATGTTTGATGATGCATGCCTTTTGGTTAAGTGTAAAGAATTAAACCTTGGTTAATGAAATGGTTAGGGTTTACTTTTTCCTTATTCATTTTATTCATTTATTTATTCTTTTGGAAAAAGAAAAGCAAATGAGAAAATGGTGGCATGTTTTGTTTTGTTCATGAAGCTTCATGAAGACTTTGACCAAGTGACCATTTTGTCTCATGCTTAACCCTAACCATCCCACTAACCATGATTTATTCTCTACACTTGACCATGGTTTGGTTATGATAAGTATTCTTTTAATTTTCTTTTTGGAATAAACTTGTCATAACATTTACCTTCTTCTTCTTCATTTTTCTTCAAGTGAAGAAAGCTTGCCTCCATCAATGGCAAGTGATGAAAAAGAGTGAGAAATCCAAATCTAAAGTCTCCCCACTTCCTATTTCTTCATCCTCTAACTCTTGCCAAGAAGTAGAGTGTGTTTTCTTCACAAGTTTCATGACTTGGTGAAGTGAGAGCTTGATCTTGCGATGCTTCGACGTAGATCATCTTCGGCATGGACATCGACGACCTAGCTCGCCATTTCTCCGACGAAGCCGACGCTAGAGCCCGGGAATTCATTCGGACAGCGAGGGGACTTCGTTGCGGAGCTATGGAGGTGGAGCACCGGATCTACAAAGGTTGTATTTCCGTTTCCTTTTTGTTAAGTTGTTAACTAGATTTCATTTCCGCCTAGATTTCTAGCCAACGATCCGTAGTCGGGCTTCTCGGCACCTAGATTTTTTGAAATTGGCATGGTTGATGCCTTGTGAGACCTCATTAGGGTGCCTAGGAACCCTACAGTAACGAACTTGATATCGCTGATGGAACCTGATAGCTTTTTACAAAATATAGTGGCGAAAACCTTCGCTAAAGTGGTCACTCCCGGTGAAGGGATCTCGGCTCATTTCCTCGTGGAATGAGGTGCAAGATATTCCAACTGAATACCGTGAAAGCAACAAGTAATCGACTATAGTGAAGTTATTAACCTGACGCAAACTACTGCCCAAGGGGTCACTCCCGGTGAAGGGATCTCGGCCCTTACCTCGTCGAATGAGGTGCAGGATATTCCAACTGAATACCACTATGCAAAACAAAAGAAAACGTCTTTGTAATAACACTTTTTGAAAACTGTTCCAAAAACGTCAAATAGGTTGGTTTTCCTTGCATTGATCAAAATCAACGCAGTCCCATCAATTAATCACACCAGAAAAGAACGAAAATAAAATGTACGTATATGCCATCCGCATTCGTCACTGGGTCCCGTCATCACCCGTTAGGTTACTTGACTAACGACAGAGCGGGGACTGGACAAGCGTGGGTGCAAAACATATACAACATCTACTAGTTGTTAGTTATGTATATGCCCTAGAGGCTATTGATGTACATATGATGTATATTATAATGGATGCTTGGATATATATAGAGAGGACTTTCTTGCTCGTCATGATAGTATGCTATTTGGTTTCACTTTATCTTAACATGTTGACTTGTATTAGTTTACTGTCTTGTTCTCACATGTTGATAAGGCCCTTAAGATATGTACTCGACTACTGGGACTATGATGAGATCATACTAGTGGGGCCAGGGTAGTCAACGAGTACATCCTATAACTGTTCCTAGTCGAGGGTGTGTCGAGACAGGGAAACGATACACCAGAGTAGACTATCATACACGCATCTTGACCCATATGATAGGCGATGGATGATCCCATATCCATCGGTGTTTGACATCAAAGATGGTGTACGGGTGCTCAGTGGAGACTGTGTACACAGGACGGACTCGCCGAGAACTCCCAGATGGTTTTATACCTCACGTCAGATGGCAGTTCTCTGGTGACACCGGTACATGTTAGTCTGTAGACCCGAGATCGTCATAGAGTCTTGTGTGATTCCCACTGTGCTTTGATTTCCTCCTTACACGTCCAAGAGAGCATGCAAAATGGTGGCTTTTGGGTACAGTCCTGAATCACATGGAGGCAATGAGCGATAGGAGGGGATTCGTCTCTCCCGGTATAGGGAGTTGATGTTGTGCTGTGTTCGATTGGCTATAACTGGAAGTCCCTGGCCAGGGCTGATTTAGAGATTTACTGGTAAGTGTTACCAGTAGTTTCTCAACCCGTTATGAGCCTCACATCGACACGACTTATCAGTTACTGGGGTCTGACGTATACCACCCCTAGACTAGATATGCAACATATCAGACAAAGAGACCGGACTGTACGGGAGTGTTACTGATTGGATTCACAGGAGAATATACAGGATTGTTTGTTGATCTTTTGATCGCTCAATACCTGGGTAGCTGTTACGTTTAGCTGACCGCTTGCAGCTTGTGGGTGTTTGATATGATCATCACCTACTGCCGGTGTATTGACGATTCTTTAGAGTCCTACACAGAGGTTTCTTGACTCAGGGAAAATGGAGTAGGGGCACATATGTGATATGTGCATGACTGAGGATAATACGATATGAGATACCGTATTCTATCCTCGTGATATTTGATGTAGCCGGGTCATCGGATCAAGTGTTGATTCGATGAATCGGTACGGATATATATATTAGTCGGTTATTTGAGAAATAGCCGGATTGTCGGATCAAGTGTTGATTCGATAATTTAATGTATAATTATATATGTGATATATTATATTACATTATCTAATATTGGCTCGCTTTATTATTTCATTTTCTTACCCGTTAATACATTGATATATATGCGATATATGTTAATTGTATTATTTTCTTTTGTTACAAAAATATATTATATATGTGATATATAATATTGTAACATGTTATGATTACTAATGAAACATGATTAGTGGAGATTAAACATGGTTAAGGTTTGATTTGGGTTAGCTCTTTCATGAAGCTTTTAGAAGCTTTTCTTTTGTTTCTTGCAAAGATATTATGTGTTGATATTTTGTGAGATATTTTTAAACCCAACACAAACCCTTAACCCTAGTTAACTCTCTACAATGGTTAGCTCTTTCTTTTATCAACCTTGGTTGCATTTATAATTATCATTACATTTTCATTATTCATCACAAAAGGAATTCATTCTTCTTCTTCTTCCTTGAGCTCTTGAAAAGCTTTCTAGGTTTTTGTTTTGTGATGATTTAGTGTGAGATTATGAAAACAAATGAGAGCCAAATTCCTACCTCATCATCCTCATCTAATCTAGCCAATTAAGATTAGGGTGTTCACTTCATTAGTGAGTGAGAGCTTGAGTTAAAGAAATTTCAAGGTAGATCATCTTTGAAAAGGAAGATTTCAAGCAAGCATGCATCATTCGGGTTGTGGAGCTTCTCTTGAGTCCGGGAGATCTTGGATCGTGGCGAAGGGACTTCTACTCGGAGCTTATGAAGCGAAGGAGCAGACTACAAAGGTTGTAAACCCTCACTCTTAGTTGTAAAGATGTTTACTTGCATGTTTAACCCTAATTATCTAGCAAATATCCTCGCTTTGGGTTGTTCGGCACGTCTAAAATTTAAATCGGGCATGATTGATGCCTTATAGACCCTTGTAAGAGTGCCTAGTAATCCTACGGTGGTATCAAAGCCAAGCTAGAGCATTAGACGACGTGTATACGAAGTTAAAAGTCCGATCGAACGCCGAAACATCAATATTTGACCCCTCTCTGGAAATTATTTTAAAATGTGATTTTTTCTGCATTAAAAATACTCAAAAAAATCAGCAGGGAATTCTAAGGATTAACCTGAAACACGAGCCTCTAATACCCTCAAGTCGCCGCGGAACCGCGGCAGAAACCTGCTTCGCGCGGCGGTTCCGCGGCCGAACGTTGGTATTAGGGACACGTGTTTTTAGGGTTCATCCGTAGGTAATTGTACGTGCTTCTGGGTATTTTTAATCTTACTCAAGTGTTGAGTGTTCTGGAGATCTTCTATATTCGTTGATTCGATCGGAAAGTTTAACTTCGTTCTGTTTTCCGGATAATTTAGAAAATATTAAAATGTTCGAACGGATATCAATAATTCACTTTTTCCCGATTCGAAAAGCTTTCAAGTGTTGGAATTTTTCCGGGTTTAAAACTTATAGAAAAACATGCAAGCATATCTGTGGACCCTCTAGAAGAACATAAACCTTAACTCGATTATATGACCATCTGAACTGCCTCTAAACCTTAGGGTTTGGGGCAGTACGGCGTTTCCACATGTGAGGCGTTGGTTTGACCCTTCTACGGCTGACCATTGGGGCTGTGACATGTTCTTCTGGGATTTTTTGAACTCCGCTCAAGTGTTGAGCTATATTAAGGAAATCTTGGGTATTTGATTATTCGATCGGAAAGTTTAATGTCGTCTATTTATCTGGAATGTGATACAATATGTGGAATTTATATAGTTAGGCATGAAATGCGAAATATGTGATATATCGGATTTACGATGTCTAAAGTGATTGTAGATTCCAAATGTTGTAGTTTTACACTTTTTTTCTGTGACCGTAAACATAGTATGTGGTGTATCGCCGGCTTCGTTGCTATACATCAACGACAATCGGGATACGCATACTTGCTTACGTTGATGATATGAGATATTATGTGTTGCTGTGATATGTTATATTGGATCGTCGTGTTCTGAATAGCCGGGGGTTTTATGTGAGATGAGGGTTTTTATTTTCATTCATGTAAAATTCATTTGTATGTAATATTCTTTTATTGGGGCACTTCCGGGATGAGGTTGATGTCACCATTGTATATTATTTACTTTTTCGCACTAGGTAGACCCAAGGAGGGGAGCACAAGTAACCGGGTTCTAGGGTACATTGGGAGGCCATCTTGAGGAGTCGAGACCGGGTCTCCTAACCCTAGAATTGGCAGTGTTGCTTGCCGCTCTCGTAGGGGTCTAGGGATGTAGGTTTGGCCATTCATCGCGACCGTGGAATCCGTGTTTTATACAAGCTCGATGTAAAACACAGACGTCCTAGTATATCCAATATTTCATATGTTATCTTCTGCTGCAATGTTCTGTGATGAGATCATACTACTGCCTGAGACGAATGCTTATACTATATATATGTGTTGATATATAAATATTACTGCTTTCGTTTTTTCTGTGATGCTTAGGAAGCATAACTGATGGGATTTATTAATGAGATTAATAAAAGAAAAGAAACCTAAAAGATGTTGTAGAATCAAAACTTTATAAAAAGGTAGCTACAGTTCTTGCTTTGCATAGCGGTATATATGATATGACCTGCACCTTATTCGATGAGGAAAGAGCCGAGTTCCCTTCACCGGGAGTGACCTCTTTAGCTAAACTGGCAGATGTTACAAACTCACGGTTTAGTTTTTGACAGCTTATATAGTTCTTGTTTTGCACAGCGGTATATATAATATACCCTGCACCTTATTCGATAGGGAAAGAGCCGAGATCCCTTCACCGGGAGTGACCTCTTTAGCAAAACTAGAAAAGCCTAAAAAACACTCCTTTTTTCAAAATCACTCGATTCTACGACGATATCAAGTTCATTATGCTCATGGTTTTTTGAAAAACCTGCGTAGCCCTCCGTCATTTCAAATAAATACTACTTAGTATTCGTGCTACGTTTGTTGACTATATTAAGGCGTAGTGTGCGGTAGCTATTTAGTGCTTATCTGTTAAAACATGAGATGTGATTGGATTAGGGTAGTTGTACGACTTTGTTGACTATGTTAAGGGTCGTGCAGGTGGGTTTAATTCAATCGGGAAATGACGAGTTGAACTTGGCTAGCAATTATGATTTGTTGACTATGTTAAGGTCATAAGTTGCTAGGGGCAAAAGCATTATCGGGAATTTCAAGTGTTGAAATTTGCAATGAGATTGCATACCTTCTATGAGATAGATGGATCCTGATACCCACTACGAGTAAGAGTTACTCCTGGGAGAATTTTACACAGGAAAATTAGCCGATCAAGTTGGTGTCTAGAAAGGTGTTAACGGGGTAAGCCTCTGGGAAAACGAGGTTTATTTTAATTAGGTCAGTGTGAAAGCACGGGGAACCTCCCTCAAAGTGCCAACACTGATCTGACTGAAAGATTGACGAAATTGTAGGGTGTAATTAATCCCGGCTAATCATACCTTTTATGGTTTGAAGGAAGATTTGATAAAAACAGTGGGAGACATCCTGATTAGATAAGATAATAACCAATCTAATCTTGCAAGAGCATACGCTAAAGTGTTTCCTTCTCTCTCTCCAGGTAGCGACCATGTCAGGCCTTAATCAAGATAATAATATTGATGTATTGACTGAACCCGCTTATTATACTGATCAAAGGAACGTTGGTCCCGTTCTTTCTTATAAGTGTTATAAGACTAAACAGGGAATAGGAGAATATCTGGATTCTCACGCCGCCCAAACGAAGAACAAGCATGTTGATGCATTTTCTTCAGATGTGTTAGTTATTGAGAACCGTTTCTCAGTTCACCCTACGTTCTGGGTATTAGATACCGGATCGGGATCCCACATATATAAAGTGTTACGTGGGCTACGTAAAGGTAGAGAACTGGGAAAGGGTGATCATTCCGTACAAGTAGGGAATGGTACAAATATTACAGCCAAAGCAGTTGGCGAATATCACCTTGTATTACCAAGTAGTAATACATTGATTCTGAATGAGTGCTATTATATACCGAACATGATATGCAACATTATATCAGTTTCTTTATTAAATAAAGAAGGGTATAATTTTGTAATATAGGATAATGTTATGAACATCTTCCTAAATCAAAAGTTGATTGGATCAGGCTCGTTACATAATGGCATATTCATTCTCAAACAAAATACAGTCCTTAATACACAAAACACACACAAGAGGAAGAGTTCAAAAATAAACGAATCCTTCTTGTGGCATTGTAGACTTGGTCAAATCAATGCGACACGGCTAGCTAAGTTACATAAGGATGGATATTTGAATCCGTTCGAATTATCATCTTATGATACTTTCCATTCATGTCTCAAAGGTAAAATGACCAAAACTCCGTTTAGTGGACACGGATAAAGAGTTGAGGAACTCTTAGGACTGGTATATAGTGATGCATGCGGTCCCATGTCTACACATGCCAGGAACGGTTCTTCCTACTTTATTACATTCACTGACGATCTCTCTAGATATGGACATGTGTTCCTGATGAAACACAAGTCTGAAGCTTTTGAGAAATTCAGAGAATATAAGAACGAAGTAGAGAACCAAATGGGCAAACGTATTAAGATCCTTCGATCTGATCGAGGAGGAGAATACTTGAGTAATGAGTTTGTAGACTATCTAAAAGAGAATGGGATTCTCTCTCAGCTTACTCCTTCTTATACACCACAGCACAACGGTGTATCGGAGCGGAGGAATCGCACCCTATTAGATATGGTGCGCTCTATGATGAGCACTGCTAAGTTGCCTATTTCCTTCTGAGGTTATGCACTTGAGACAGCAGCATACCTATTGAATCAAGTTCCATCTAAATCTGTACCTACAACACCATATGAGATATGGAGTGGGAAGAGACCGTATCTTAAATGAGTTAAGATATGGGGTTGTCCGGCCTATGTCAAAAGGCAAAATCCGGACAAACTCGAGGCACGATCAGTTCTTTGTAAGTTTGTGGGATATCCTAAGAATTCCCAAGGATATTTATTCTACCACGCTGAAGAACAAAAAGTGTTTGTTTCTCAATATGCCACCTTTTTAGAAAATAAATTTCTTGCAAAAGAAATTAGTGGCAAAAAGGTAGAGCTGGAAGAAGTTCCAGGGACATAAACTGCAATTGTAGATTTAGTGGAACCAGAGAATTCAGTAGTTCCCGACGAACCCCAGCCTCTCTGCCAATCTAGTAGGGTTTCTCATCCACCTAAGAGATACTACGGTTTTCTCATTGATGGTGAGAGCGAGGATTGCATCATAGAAGATGATGACCCGACTAGTTTCGAGCAGGCCATCATGAGTGGTGACTCTGTGAAATGGCTAGATGCAATGCGATCTGAGATGGAATCCATGTACACCAACAAAGTATGGACTTTGGAAGTTGCTCCTGAAGGGGTAAAACCCATTGGGAGCAAGTGGATCTTTAAGAAGAAACTTGGTGTAGATGGAAAAGTTGAGACTTTCAAAGCTAGACTTGTTGCAAAGGGTTTTCGTCAATGACCAGGTGTGGATTATGACGAAACCTTTTCTCCAGTGGCTATGCTTAAGTCCATCCGGATCTTACTTGCCATTGCTGCATACCATGACTATGAAATCTGGCAGATGGATATTAAGACCGCCTTTCTAAATGGTGATTTAGAAGAGTGCGTGTACATGACTCAGCCAGAGGGCTTCGTAGATAGTGGGAGCAGCAGAAAGGTGTCCAAGCTGCTTAAATCCATTTATGGGTTAAAGCAAGTATCGCGGAGTTGGAACATCTGCTTTGGTGTTGTAGTCAAAGAGTTTGACTTCATCAAAAACATAGATGAACCTTGTATATATAAGAAGGTTGCAGAGAGTAAGGTCATCTTCCTCGTATTGTTTGTCGATGACATACTCTTGATAGGAAATGATGTTGCTATGCTGCAATTAGTCATGCTCTTCTTATCACAAAGATTCTCAATGAAAGATCTAGGTGATGCCTCCTGTATACTGGGAATTATGATCTATAGAGATAGATCTAAAAGGATACTGGGATTGTCCCAATCCTGGTACATTAACACCATACTAAAGAGGTTTAGTATGGAAGAATCCAAGCGTGGGAACCTACCCACGATCTTTGGACTCACTCTCTCCAAAGAGATGTCTCCCAAGACTGATTTGGAAAGAACTCGTATGCAAGAGATACCCTATGCTTCGGCAGTAGGCTCTATCATGTATGTGATGCTATGTACCAGACCCGATGTAGCATACTCACTAAGTGTAGTGAGTAGGTATCAAGCAGATCCTGGAGAGAGTCACTGGATAGCTGTGAAGAACATTCTCAAGTACTTGAGAAGAACTAAAGAGATGTTCTTGGTGTATGGTAACGGAGAACTCCAGGTGGAGTCCTTTACCGATTCAAGCTTCCAAAGTGATCAGGACGACTCTAAGTCGCACTCGGGATTTGTTTTTACCCTCAATGGAGGGGCGGTGTGTTGGAAGAGTTCCAAACAGGAAACCGTTGCAGACTCGACGATGGAGGCTGAATACATCGCTGCCAACGATGCTGCCAAAGAGGCTGTCTGGATAAAGAAGTTCATTACTGAACTTGGTGTGGTTCCGTCCATTGAGCATCCAATACCTTTGTATTGCGATAACAATGGAGTAGTGGCTTTGTCCAAGGAACCCAGGTCCCATCAGAAGTCTAGACATATTCTGAGGCGGTATCATCTGATCCGGGAGATAGTTGATCGCAGAGAGATCGAAGTCAGGAGAGTTGATACGCAGGACAACACCGCGGATCCACTTACGAAGGCCATTCCCCAGACACAGTTTGAGAGACACTTCGGGATGCTGGGTATGAGATACTACAACAGCTGGCCTTAGTGTAAGTGGGAGATTGTTAGTTATGTATATGCCCTAGAGGCCATTGTTGTACATATGATGTATATTATAATGGATGCTTGGATATATATGATAGTATGCTATTTGGTTTCACTTTATCTTAACATGTTGACTTGTATTAGTTTACTATCTTATTCTCACATGTTGATAAAGCCCTTAAGATATGTACTCGACTACTGGGACTATGATGAGATCATACTAGTGGGGCCAGGGTAGTCAACGAGTACATCCTATAACTGTTCCTAGTTGAGGGTGTGTCGAGACAGGGCATCGATACACCAGAGTAGACTAGCGTACATACATCTTGACCCATATGATGGGCGATGGATGATCCCATATCCATCGGTGTTTGACATCAAAGATGGTGTACGGGTGCTCAGTAGAGACAGGGTACACTGGACGGACTCGACGAGAACTCGCAGATGGTTTTATACCTCACGTCAGATGGCAGTTCTCTGGTGACACTGGTACAGGTTAGTCTGTAGATCCGAGATTGTCATAGAGTCTTGTGTGATTCCCACTGTGGTTTGATTTCCACCTTACCACGTACAAGAGGGCGTGCAAAACGGTGGCTTTTGGGTATAGTCCCGAATCATATGGAGGCAATGAGCGATAGGAGGGGATTCGTCTCTCCCGGTATAGGGAGTTGATGTTGTGCTGTGTTCGATTGGCTATAACTGGAAGTCCCTGGTCAGGGCTGATTTAGAGATTTACTGGTAAGTGTTACCAGTAGTTTATCGACCCGTTATGAGCCTCACATCGACACGACTTATCGGTTATTGGGGTCTGACGTATACCACCCATAGACTAGATATGCAACATATCAGACGAAGAGACCGGACTGTACGGGAGTGTTACTGATTGGATTCATAGGAGAATGTACATGCTTGCTTGTTGATCTTCTGATCACTCAATACCTAGGTGGCTGTTACGTTTAGCTGACCGCTTGCAGCTTGTGGGTGTTTGATATGATCATCACCTATTGTCGGCGTATTGACGATTCTTTAGAGTCCTACACAGAGGTTTCTTGACTCAGGCAAAACAGAGTAGGGGCACATATGTGATATGTGCATGACTGAGGATAATACGATATGAGATACCGTATTCTATCCTCGTGATATTTGATCAAGCTGGGTCATCGGATCAAGTGTTGATTCGATGAATCGGTACGGATATATATATTAGTCGGTTATTTGAGAAATAGCCGGATTGTCGGATCAAGTGTTGATTCGATAATTTAATGTATAATTATTTATGTGATATATTACATTACATTATCTAATATTGGCTCGCTTTATTATTTCATTTTCTCACCGGTTAATACATTGATATATATGTGATATATGTTAATTGTATTATTTTCTTTTGTTACAAAAATATATTATATATGTGATATATAATATTGTAACATGTTATAATTACTAATGCAACATGGTTAGTGGAGATTAAACATGGTTAGGGTTTGATTTGGGTTAGCTCTTTCATGAAACTTCTAGAAGCTTTTCTTTTGTTTCTTGCAAAGATATTATGTGTTGATATTTTGTGAGATATTTTTAAACCCAACCCAAACCCTTAACCCTAGTTAACTCTCTATAATGGTTAGCCCTTTCTTTTATCAACCTTGGTTGCATTTGTAATTATCATTACATTTTCATTATTCATCACAAAAGGAATTCATTCTTCTTCTTCTTCCTTGATCTCTTGAAAAGCTTTCTAGGTTTTTCTTTTGTGATGATTTAGTGGGAGATTATGAAAACAAATGAGAGCCAAATTCCTACTCATCATCCTCATCTAATCTAGCCAATTAAGATTAGGGTGTTCACTTCATTAGTGAGTAAGAGCTTGAGTTAAAGAAATTTCAAGGTAGATCATCTTTGAAAAGGAAGACTTCAAGCAAGTATGCATCATTCGGGTTGTAGAGCTTCTCTTGAGTCTGGGAGATCTTGGATCGCGGCGAAGGGACTTCTACTCGGAGCTTCTGAAGTGAAGGAGCGGACTACAAAGGTTGTAATCCCTCATTCTTAGTTGTAAAGATATTTACTTGCATGTTTAACCCTAAATATCTAGCAAAGATCCTCGCTTTGGGTTGTTCGGCATGTCTAAAATTTAAATCGGGCATGATTGATGCCTTATAGACCCTTGTAAGAGTGCCTAGTAACCCTACACTAGTATATATACCAATATACAATAATCGCTCCAGGCGTGATAAATGCAACATTACAGAAAAGTAATAAGCATCACAGAACAATACAGATAATCTGGGATTCCCGGGTTTCACAGAGCCGCGACTGAAACCCGGTGTTCCCCTGGTCGTATGGATAGCCTGTGCAATGAAACCTAGACCCCTACGAGTGCGGCAAGTTACCCGCCAAAACCTGAAGCGAGACAGCCCCCTACAGCAAAGTGAATGGACCACCAAGCACTTCACGGAATCCGGTAACTTGGGCACTCCATCTTGGGTCAACCTGTACCCCCTACGAGTGCGGCGAATAGTCTGCCAATTCTAGAGTGAGGCCCCTTTGCCTCTCAAAGCCATGAGATACGGACCCGTTGCCCTCCAGAACCCGTCTATCCGTGCACTCCGTCGCGGGGTAAACCTAGTACAGAAATGAAAATATATACAACAGGTACATCGACCTCAACCGGGTCGTGCCCCAAAAGAATAATATACAAATAGGCAGTGACGGCAGTCCACATGTTGGACGCTCGCCCCACAATATCAAATGTAAAAATAAATCCAAACTGCACTACCATTGCACACATCTATCCACCATGACAAATCCGCAACATCACAGCACAACACAGAATATCAACGTGAATGTCACGTTCGCAAACCCGTCTAAAAGGGCTATAGCAATTAGACACGATTTACCGCTCGAATGACATTCACGGTCAGAGATATAATGTAAGTACTGTAAACTAACACATTAAAAATTCCGATCGACAAAACTTCCCGAAGTGGGCCCCAAGTACAACTCCAGTACTCAAACAAAATCTGGGCCCAAACAAAATATTCCAGAAACCACAATTCCACATGAAAGACACCCTAAAGAAATATGGTGCACTGAAGCCACAAAACGGCGGCGGAACCGCGGCCAATACATGGCTTGCGCTACGGTTCCGCGGCGGTCTTGATGGTTCAGTCGCCCAAATTTCTTCCAGAGTCTTAAAAAAGCCTGCACGATTTTCTGAGATGCTCAAAAGTTTAAAAATTCAACAGAAACTTTATCAAGAAAAATGCGGTTTTGGAAATTTCGTTCGATCGATATTTTAAACACGTTAGAACAAGCTAGTAAAGGTTAATGGCGTGGCTCTGATACCATGAAAGTCTATGGTAGTGCCCCGGCCGTCAATCTGAGGCCAAACGCGGAACAAAAGCTTTTACAACTAGCGTTATCGCATACTATAACCCGGATCTTGCCCTTAACGCTAAACTAGCTAACTACAAAGATGATAGAATGGCTATACCGATCGATCCGTGTCCTTCGGTCTTTAGCCATCATCCTACGCTCCTCGCGGCATCTTCGATCTCCTGTCTTCTCATCCAGGTGGCACCACGTCAACGGATCTTTATACGGGCTCCCGCCTCTAAACCGAGGCAATTCGGACATGAAATTTGCCAGCCGACATGTCCAAGATTGATGTAGAGATAGTGTAGAATAGTTTGTGTCACGACCCGAAAGAGCACGTGACTGGCCCTTGAACCATATGAAGTCTATAGGACCCCATCTGATCCAAGTAAACCAAAAGCCCAGAAATCTAAAACCATTTAAAGAGTAAATAAGGAAAACTGGTTTTAAGAAGTAAAGAAATCGTGTTCGAAAATCCAAGTTTTTTTAAATAACTAAGCCGAATATGTATTTTTAAAATGTGTAACCTTTCCTGAAAATTTCGGCAGAGTTTCCTTTGTAAAAACTGGCCCCGAACGGGGTACAACAAGAATAATATGTGTGAAATGATAAAAGGCATCCCCAAGCAGGAGCTAGCTCTTCGTCAATCAATGGTCACAACCACGCAAGCAATAATAATATACAACGCCAAAGGGCGAGGATCAAAACCCAAGAAGAACTCAAAACAGCCAGAAAACCGTAATACTACAAGCGCGACTCTAAGGTCGAAATAATACAACACTGTTTTCTAAGTCTGAAACAATATACAAGTTTTGGTTGATGGAATTCTAGATACAATGAATAATACATGAACAATGGCGGTTCTGATACAAAAGAACCCACCTACCCAAGCAAGTCACCCATAAGGAAGCGGTGTGCCAGAAATGCCGCAATGGAATCTGTACGGCAAAACCTGCAAGAACTGTGGCACAACGGGGGTGAGTTGCCAACTCGTGAATAGAAAAATATCTACAAGCAGAGATCGAATGCATGACCCATCCTAGGTCAATACGATCAGATATAAATAAACCTCAATATGAATAAAGCTGATGTATGCTAAACTGGCAATGTAATCTCTATACATGAGTGTAGTGCCAAGTGCTCGTGCTAGTGCCTCAGGTAATAGCATATCATGAATGTTAGGTATGATCAATATAATCAAATCTGCATATACGTGGATCCCGTCCACTCGTCACCCAATGACAATAACCATCATGCATGCAAATATTATCAGCATATGCATGGAAATATGAGGATATAAACCACCTGTGTCCCTCGCGACACGTCAAAATCATGGAACCGGAGTTCCCAGCATCGGCACTCGAAAACATCATGAAAACTGTGCCCAGCATCGGCACGTAAATCCTCATATATCGGGCTCCGTCAGTCCGGATCGGCCCACGGGCTCTGTCTGCGGTATCGGCCCTCGGCCCCGGCAGTACGCCCATATCCATCTATCGACTTTGGTCGGTATCCTCCGGATAACCGCCAGGTCCAACCAATCACCGGTAGGTACTCGCCACCCTGCCAGGCTCATCGTCTACTCCACGAAAAACATTTCTTGCCCCGGGGAACCATACCGGGTCCACCATGTACCCGCAATCGGCCTCATCCGCCTCCTCGAATCGGGTTTCACATGTCGCTCTCAGCACCGAGAAAACACATGGTGGACGCACTGAAATATCATATCAAGGGTAACCGGGTTTTAAAACAATTCCATATTCTCTTTTTGAAACACCCACGGTTCCCAAAAACCAGAAATATCATGGAAATAACATATCTCAATGCGTATAATCAGAAAGCATGACGTATGCGACATGTAAAGAAATGTAAGCAACATACACTGAATGCAACAGTACTACAGTGTAGTGACATGGCAATTATCGATGATGAAGTGTATGAGCCGGCAACCAAGTGTACGTGGAACATACGCATCATCGATAATTGTGCTGGTGTCCTAGCAGCATGACTGAAATATATCAACAATATAAGCGATGCAATGCAAACAACATGAATATGCGGAATCGAATAATCAACGCAACAGTAGAGAACCTGCCTCAATAAATATATCATGCAGCCTTGCCTTTTGAAATAAGACGAATCAGGGCTTTTGGTAAAATAAGGGCTACGGTGTTTTAAGAAAAGATGCGTCATTTGAAAATATCCGTATAAATCCTTTTTGCCTATCTTTAAAATACCCCCGATTCGTTAGTTTTGGAATAGGTATGACTCGGGTCAATCTAATGTCTACTAAGTAATCTAAACAGGATGGGTATGAAACCACCTACATCTGAATCGACATACACATATATATACAATAGCCGGTGATCTCGCCTCAATAGTATTACGTATGATACGGTATGTCATATAACATCCTCGAGTAATGAGTGCGGATCTAACATCAATGTAAAGCTCGTACGGTAAATCGTCGTACGGCATCCCAATAGCTGGGTACGGGTCAATATCACATTCATCTCACCACATATCAGGTATCACTACCATCATATCACACAATCTAGGGTACAAATCTAAGTCTAGTACCATCAACACCATCTATATAAGAATGGATGCGGGGTAAAACACATGCCCAAAGGCCCGCTAAAACTATCATGTCGCACCTCAAATACGAACTCTGTCATATCGCCGAATCTCACGACCTCAAGTCAAACTCATCAACTCATCTCAATCCCGTATATGAACACATAGTCCTATACCCATGTGTAGATATACACCTCCAAATACGCACAGATAAATGAAAGAATGCATGCAAGTATATGTGTATGTGTATGTGTGGAACCCCTACTCTAGGGTTTCGCACTATACTAAACCAATACATTCTTATCACCAATAATACCATTATTACCATCAATAATCCTAACAACACATAATAAATATATGTGTGTATACGTATTCATATACATCACCATGGACTGCGGGGGTGCTATACGCCATCCACCCGACTTCTCCCCATAGATATAAATCTACTCATCTTGCTTCTCGTGTGCCAATGCCGATGTCGCTATCTTCATCTTCTTTGCCTCAACATCACGTAGGATACCTACAAGTATATCACAACGCTACGTCACATGAAAATCATATCGGAAACCAAAATAGCACACGCTACTCACATAGGTAAAAACCTATCGTCTCGCATGTAAACACGTTCAATATCCGCTTGTCGTTGACGTCCAAACGCCACACGACAGGAACGAAACACCAAATACCAAAATCCATGCTAAAACAAGTCGTAAACCATGCACCAACATAGGAAAATCAACCCAGATTTTACCCTAGATGGAATCAGTCAAAACTAGACATACTCAGGGTCAATACTAGAGGAATTAGGGCCATGCACAAAAATCGAGATAGATCCCTCCTGCTCTGGCCGCAATTTGCGGCCAGATGGAATAAATTGGCGGCCTCACTTTGGAGTTGGGGGCTAGGGTTTGGTGTGGTGGTTCCATGGTGCCTGCACATCTCACTGTCAACTCAGTTTCATTTTTAGGGTCTCGGGGTGATAGCAGATTACACAAAACACTCCCAGATCTACAGTTTTCCCCGATATCGATTCCGTAATTCCGTATTCTGGTTTCAATTTCAGGTTTGGGTCTAAACTAACATCACACCAGGGTTTCTAAGGTCACCACCATCCTCAAATTCATCTTTGATTTCAGTTTTACCCTAAACCCTAACATGAATTCTCCAAAGTCCACAAAACGACACAATATCGATATGAAACTAGAATTGATGCACAAGGATATTGAAATACTACATGAGGGTGCAGAAATTACCTCTTTTGGCAACTCAAGAAAATTCTTGAGTTGCTCAAAGTTCTCCAAATCCAATCTTGCTAGGTTCAATGTGTAGCTAGTGAGCTCGGGAACACTTTTTGTGAAGTGGGAATAGGGTTTTGGGGTTGGTTTTATGGTGGATCTAGGGTTTGAAGAGGGAGGAGGAGAGGGAAAGGGCAGGAGCAGCAGCAGCTCATGGAGGGGGAGAGAGAAATGAGATGGGGAAATGATGGAGGAAAGGGTCAAAAGTCAAAAGCAACCTACTCTCTCTCTCTCATCATTACTTACCTTTTTCCTTTTCTTTTCTTTTCCTTCTCACTCCAATAGTGAACCCAAAAGAACAACCATGGCAAAAGAAATGTAACACAAGTGTAACAAGTGTGGAAAATGATATGTGCACATTTTTGCACAAAAAGCTAAAAATCGAATTAGCGATTTTTAATCGCGATTAGCACTATATTAGCATTTAACTAATCTTAAAAACTTTAAAATGGCATAATTCCATAAAATACCCTATTTTTAGAATTTTCCATAATTTTTCTCCATTTATTTGTATTTAATTATACCGGAATATTAAAATATTCATTAAAATAATATTAAATTATAAAAATTCCCGAAAATAATATTTTATTATTTTGGAAACGTTACAGTTTGTCTCAAGGAACCCAAGCCATTGGGTGAACGGTTAATGAAGTTGCCAATTTAGAGTGAAGGAATTGAGCTTGGAATAATGTAATGAATCATCTCTTCACACAAATGGGGCTCGGCCAAATATATGGGCTGAAAAAGGGTGGGGCCGGCCATGAGGTGGAGGGGGTGGTCAAAAGGTTTCAAGAGGTGAGGATAAGAAGAAAATATCACAACAAATATCAAGATCAAATATCTTTGCAATGACAAAGATAATTAATGCAAATGGTGACTCAAAAACTCCACAAAAAACTAGAACCTTCCCATGTGCTGCTGGAGCCCCGGCCACCACAAAAAAAAACCCTCCCTTTATAAATGTATCATTTGCAAGAAACCCCTTCGCATTAAGAAATTCAGCCAAGAAGGATAGAAAGGAAAATGGCCAAAACGAAGATACAAACTGGAATTTCAAAAAGCGATCCCGTAAATAATTACAGGATAACCCCTCTGCGGTATAAACATACCCGCATTTGTATTCCGACCGAATACAAAATGCAAAGAGACAAAAATACTCCTACACAATATAATACTAGAATCTGGCTTAAACTAAAGCCCACTAGTATTATCTGTCCGAACCATGACACGTGTACATGTGCACGTGCATGTTCGAACTCTGCCATAAAACCATACAGCCTCTACAACGTTTCGCCCGAACTTAGAAAACTATCTATGGGGGACTCTAAAGACTTGTCAATACCCTGGCAGTGGGTTTAACCACAAGCACGTCAGCGGCACTAGCTGTGCGTAACGGCTGCCCATGTACTGACCGAAAGGGAAGCTGATGAGAAAACTCATCTTGGAACCCTACTGAGCCTATCAGTGACAATATTCGTACAGTCCGGTCCGTTCGTCTATGAGCATCGCATATCCGGCCTAGGGGTTGGTAACGTCAGACCCCCAAAAGTTGTATAAGTCGTGTCGGAAGGTAGCCATGAACACCCTGAGAAACTACTGAAATACCTACCAGTAATTCTCACCTGCCTTGGCCAAGGACTTGGTGTAATGGCTCTCCTAGACACAGCGCGATCTCACCCCCAATACCGGGAGAGACGAATCCCCTGCCGATCCGCTCACTGCCTCCATGTGGCTCGGGACTGTACCCAACTAAAACCTGTTTGCACGACCCCTTTAAGCCGTGGTAGGGTAGTTATCTAAGCACAGTGGGAACTCACATGAGACAAATGATGACCTCAGGTCGATGAACTAACCTGTACACATGTCACCAGAGAATTGCTATCTAACGCTAGGTATAATACCAACTAGCAGGTTCCCGGCGAGTCCTATCCGGTGTACTCATAACCCAATGAGCACCTATATACATCTTAGGTGATTCAACTGATACCAGTGGCTTGTGAGACCGGCCACCGCCCCTCGTCGGGGTCTCGACTGTATACACTAGTCTACTTCGGAGTATCGATGCCCTGTCTCGAAACTCCCACGACTAGGGACCAATTTTAAGGATGTGCTTATAGACTACCTAACTTTCACGTATATGATCGCTATCATACTATTGGTAGTCAAGCAGGATCCTAAGGGCTTTATCAATGTGTAATAGTGAATAGTAATGTCACCTAAAACTGTACACGATGATAAAGGCAAACCAGATAGCATACTATCATCTTGAGTAAGACTGTCCTACCGGTATAGGTCCTCCTCAATCATTGCAATCACGTGCCTGCGATCCAATAATTGACTTTGAGGGCACTACGACCAACATATGCTACCAAAGAAATAGTCTGGATGTACACTAGTTCATGAGATGAACTTCGTTCCTACCATTGTGTGGCAATGGAGTTTTAGCTTTTGCCAAGGAAACCCCGTCCCATCTGTGATTTAGACATATTCTAAGGCAGTATCACCTGATCATGGAGATGGTTAATCTCAAGGGAGATCGAGGTTAGGAGAGTAGACACAGAGGACAATAGCACGGATCCACTCACAAAGGCTTATTTCCCAGTAGAGACTTTTATGGGATGGTTGAGTATAAGATACTTCAACCACAGCTGATTGTTGGGTATGACATACTACAATAGACGGCCCTAGTGGAAGTGGGAGATTGTTAGTGATATGTATGCCCTAGAGGCCATTACTGTACATGCGATGTATATTGTAGTGGATGCTTGGACATATATATGGAGGACTTTCTTGCTCGACATGATAGTATGCTATCTGGTTGCTCTTTATCTTAACATGTACTCTGATAGTCTCTATGTTATATGTTGATAAAGCCCTTAGGATGAGTACTTGACTACCAGGACTATGATACAGATCATACTAGTGGGGACAGTATAGTCGCTAAGTACATCCTTCAAATGTTCCTACTCGCAGGTGTTTCGAGACAGGGCATCGATATACCAGAGTAGACTAGCGTATGCTTCTTGACCCATGTAGATGGGTGATGGATGATCTCATATCCATTGATGTTTGACATCAGAGATAGTATACAGGTGCTCAGTGGAGACTGGGTACACTGGACGGACTTGCCGAGGACTCCCAGATGGTATTATACCTCACGTCAGATGGCAGTTCTTTGGTGACACTGGTACAGGTTAGTCTGTAGACCCGAGATCGTCATAGAGTCTTGTGTGATTCCCACTGTGCTTTGATTTCTATCATACCACGTCCAAGAAGGCGTGCAAAACGGTGGCTTTTGGGTACAGTCCCGAATCACATGGAGGCAATGAGCGATGGGAGGGGTTTCGTCTCTCCCGGTATAGGGAGTTGATGTTGCGCTTTGTTCGATTGGCTATAACTGGAAATCCCTGGCCAGGGTTGCTGAAATTTACTGGTAAGTGTTATGGACCTCATATCGACACGACTTATCAGTTACTGGGGTCTGACGTTTACCACCCCTAGACCGGATATGCGACATATCAGATGAAGAGACCGGACTGTACGGGAGTGTTACTGATTGGATTCGTTGGAGAATGTAAAGGCTTGCTTGTTGATCTTCTGATTGCTCAATACATGGGTGGCTGTTACGTTTAGCTGACCGCTTGCAGCTTGTGGGTGTTTTGATATGATCATCACCTACTGCCGGCTTATTGACGATTCTTTAGAGTCCTACACAGAGGTTTCCTGGCTCAGGCAAAACGGAGTAGGAGCACATATGTGATATGTGCGGGACCGAGAATAATACGTGTATGCGATACCGTATTAGATTCTCGCGATATGTGATATCGACCGGGTATATGTGATATAGCCGGGTCATCGGATCAAGTGTTGATTCGATGAACTGATACAGATTGTATTAGTTGGTTATTTGTGAAATAGCCAGATTATCGGATCAAGTGTTGATTCGATAATTTAATGTATAATTATATATTTGATATATTACATTATATTAACAAATATAAGCTCACTTAAAGATTCTTTTTCTCGCATGGATAATACATTGATTGATATGAGATATATGTTAATTGTATTATTTTCTTTTGTTGCTATATATATTATATATATGATATATAATATTGTAACATGTTAGAGTTAAAATTGCAACTAAGGTTTTGAGAATAAAACATGTTAAGGTTTGGATTAGGGTTAATGTCGTGGATAAGCTTTGTGAAAGCTTCTTGAAGCTTTGACTTTAGTCTTCATCCTATGATATTTTGTGAAGATATTTGTTAACCCAACCCAAACCTCAACCCATGGTTTATTCTCTACAAGGGTTAAGGATGTGATCTTTAACCCATGGTTGCAATTCTAACCTCACACAATAATTCATTATTCATCACAAAAGAAATTCTTCTTTTTCTTCCTCTTGAAAAAAGCTTTCTAGCTTTTTGTGATGTGATGAAATAAAGTGAGAAATTGAAAACAAAAGAGAGCAAAATTCCTACTTCATCATCCTCATCTATTCTAGCCACTTAGATTAGGGTGTTTGCTTTGCTAATACTTGATTAGTGAAGCAAGAGCTTGGGTTTGAGATTCTTCAAGGTAGATCATCTTAGTAGTTGAAGATTGGAAGAAAGCTTGCATCTTTCTTTTCATGGAGCCTCTCTAGAGTCCGTGTACTTGATGATCGCAGCGAAGGGATCTCAACACGGAGCTTATGAAGCGAAGGAACAGACTGCAATGGTTGAAATCCCTAACTCTTAGAAGTAAAGTTGTTTACTTGTAAAGTTTACCCTAATTCTCTAGTTAAGATCTTGGTTAGGGTTACATAGCACCCAAAATTTTTATAAAATGGCATGTGTGATTCCTTGCTAAACCTTGTTTTCGTTCTATACAACCCTACAGTACTCCTGCGAATCCAATCAGTAACACTACCGTACAGTCCGGTCTCTTCGTCTGATATGTCGCATATCTCGTCTAAGGGTGGTAAACGTCAGACCCCAGTAACTTGATAAGTCGTGTCGATATGAGGCTCAAAACGGGTCGAGAAACTACTGATTACACTTACCAGTATATCTCTGAAGCAGCCCTGTCCAGGGACTTCCTGTTATAGCTAATCGTGCACAGCGCAACACAACTCCCAATACCGGGAGAGACGAAACCCCTCCTATTGCTCATTGCCTCCATATGATTCGGGACTGTACCCAAAAACCACCATTTTGCACGTTCTCTTGAATGTGGTAAGGTGGAAATCAAAGCGCAGTGGGAATCACACAAGACTCTATGACGATCTCGGGTCTACAGACTAATCTGTACCAGTGTCACCAGAGAATTACCATCTGACGTGAGGTATAATACCATCTGGGAGTTCTCGGCGAGTCCGTCCAGTGTACCCAGTCTCCACTGAGCACCCATATACTGTCTCTGATGTCAAACACCAATGGATATGGGATCATCCATCTCCCATCTAAATGGGTCGAGAAGCTATATGCTAGTCTACTCTGGTATATCGATGCCCTGTCTCGATACACCCATGACTAGGAACATTTAAAGGATGTACTTAGCGACTACTCTGTCCCCAATAGTATGATTTGCATCATAGTCCTGGTAGTCAAGTATTCATCCTAAGGGCTTTATCAATATGTAATATAGAGATAATTAGTGTACATTTTAAGATAAAGAGAAACCAGATAGCATACTATCATGTCGAGCAAGAAAGTCCTCCATATATATGTCCAAGCATCCACTCCAATATACATCGTATGTACAGTAATAGCCTCTAGGGCACACATATAACTAACATGCAACACCAACCTAAATTTCAGGATCTTTACAGAAACCTTAACTAGATATACTACTTGGAGGTTCTAATTACTATGTAAGAGTTTATACCTCCTTGTTATTTGTCCTTCGGGTCTTCTTCTTCTCCTCTTCTTGCGCTCCTTGAAGATCCGGATCGCACTTGAACGTCGGTCTCCTCGTGTCAAAGACGATTCACCCGAGAGTATGTGGTTCAAGCTCCAACCTCTAAACTGAGGTAACTAAGGTACCTAGTTTGCTAAACTGGGTATCTTAGAAGATGTAGAGTGTTAATTAGAGTATTTAATCTCAAATGACCATATGGTTCACAATTTATGTGAGGATTAGGGTCTTGAGGAAGAAGGAGAGAAAAAATGGAGAGAGAAAGAAAAGTTGCAGATGAGCTAAGTCTTGGCTAGTGTGAAGAATGGCTCATCTCATCTCACATGAAGCATGGATTATTTTCCAATAGAAAATAACAACCATGCTTCAATAGTAAACCTAAACCAATAAACAAAAGAAATGAGCCATGCTTCACCATGCCACAAATATCTCCAATTTCCACCTCATTAATATATTTGCAAAAATAGATAAATCCAAATAATGAGGTATCCCCTTCTAGAAGCATCTCTTATGAAATTACATGAATGCCCTCCCCGTATATACATACCCGTATTCATACTCCAAAAAATACGAATACAATGAGATAATAATAATCCAATAATATATACTAGAATTCGGTTTAAACCAAAGCCCACCAGTATTATCCGTCCGAACAACCTCCATGCAACTAGTGCACGTATATGATCGGAACCCTGCTGTAAAACCATACGGCCTCTACATCGTTTCTCTTGAACTAGGAAAACTCTCTGTGTAGGACTCTAAAGACTCGACAGTACGCGGGCAGTAGGTTTAACTATAAGTCCGTCAGCGGCACTAGCTGTACGTAACGGCTACCCAGGTATCTGTTGATAAGAAGGCCAACGAGCAAACTCATCCGAACTCCTACTGAGCCTATATGTGACAATCTCCGTACAGTCCAGTCTGTTCGTCTAAGAGTATCGCATATCGGGCCTAAGGGGTGGTAACCGTCAGACCCCTTATAGCGCAATAAATCGTGTCAGTGTAAACCACAATACACCCAGAGAAACTACTGGTGTTCCACCAGTAAATCTCGCTTGCCCTGGCCAGGGACTTTGTGTAATGGCTATCCGAAAATAGCGTGATATCAACCCCCAATACCGGGAGAGAAGAATCCTATCTAACCACTACTGGTTTCAAGTGCTTCGGGACTGCACCCAACCACTATCTGTTTGCATGACTCATTTGAGCCGTGGTAGGTAGTAATCTAAGTACAGTGGGAACACACTCGAGACGAATAGTGATGTCAAGTTAACGGACTAGCTTGTACTCATGTCATCCCGGAACTGCTAACTGACGATAGGTATAATACCAACCAGCAGTTCCCTCATGAGTCCGTCCAGTGTAAATCATAACCCAATGAGCGCCTGTATACTATCTCCGGTATCGCATACCAATGGATGCGGGACAAGCCATCTCCCGAATTGGGATGAGAAGCATATACACCAGTCTACTCTGGAGTATCGATGCCCTGTTTCGATAATCCTATGACTAGGGACAAGTATAAGGATGTGATTATAGACTACCCAGCCCCCACTAGTGTGACTGCCATCACATTGCTGGCAGTCAAGAAAAAATCCTAAGGGCTCTATCAATATGTATTAGTGATATGTTAAAAGAAACATATACACATATTAAGATAGAATCAAATCAGATAGCATCCTATCATATTGAGCAAAACTGTTATTATATCTGTGTCTATCCCAAGCTTCCAATATGTAATATACAATCCAGTACTATACAATAATGACCTCTAGGGCATATATCACTAATAATCTCCCACTTGCACTAAGGCCATGTATTGGCATATCGCAGACCTATCATCTCGAATAGACTCTCGAACTGTGTATGAGGGATGGCCTTTATGAGTGGATCTGCAGTGTTGTTCTCCGTGTTTACTCTCTGCACCTCAATCTCCCAGCGATCCACGATCTACTTGATCAGGTGATACCGCCTCAAGATATGTCTGGACTTCTGATGGGACCTTGGTTCCTTCGCTAAAACTATAGCCCCGTTGTTGTCACAATACAAAGGTATTGGATAAACAATGGACAGAACCACTTGAAGTTCTGTAATGAACTTCTTCATCCAGACTGCTTCTTTTGCGGCGTCACATGCAGCGATATACTCCGCTTCCAACATCGAGTCAGCAACGGTGTCCTGCTTGGAGCTCTTCCAATAGACCGTCCCTCCATTGAGGGTAAAGACATAACCCGACATGGACTTAGAGTCATCCTTGTCACTCTGGAAGCTGGAGTCAGCAAAGGTCTCGATCTGGAGGTCTTTACTGCCGTACACCAAGAACATCTCCTTAGTCCTTCTCAGGTACTTGAGAATGTTCTTAACTGCTATCTAGTGCTTCTCCCTAGGATTTGACCGATACCTGCGTACCACGTTCAGTGCGTATGCAACATCTGGTCTGGTACACAACATTGCATATATTATAGAGCCTACCGTAGAAGCGTAAGGTATAATACTCTTGCGATCCCTTTCCAAATCAGTCTTGAGAGATATCTCTTTGGAGAGGGTGATCCCGTGGCAAGACGGTAGATTACCGCGCTTGGAATCTTCTATACTAAATCTTTTCAGTATGGTGTCGATGTACCAAGACTGTGAAAGTCCCAACATCATCTTAGATATATCACGATAGATCTGGATCCCCAGAATGTAGGAGGCATCACCTAGGTCTTTCATGAAGAACCTTTATGACAAGAATCTTTTGACTGATTGTAGCATAGGAATGTCTTTTCATATCAGAAGAATGTCATCCACGTACAATACGAGGAATACCACAGTTCTTCCTACAATCTTACTATAAATGCATGGTTCATCTGGTTTTTGATAAAGTCGAATTTTTTGACCTTCTCATCAAAACAGATGTTCCAACTCCGCGATACCTGCTTTAATCCATAAATGTATTTAAGCAACTTGCACACTTTTTCGCTGCTCCCACTCTCTATGAAACCCTCTGGTTGTTCCATATAAACACACTCTTCTAAATTTTCATTCAGAAAAACAGTCTTTACGTCCATCTGCCAAATTTCATTATCTTGAAAGGCAGCAATGGCAAGAAGGATCCGAATGGATTTAAGAATAGCTACTGGAGAAAAGGTTTCATCATAGTCCAAACTAGGTCTTTGACGAAAAACCTTTTGCAACAAGTCTAGCCTTATAGGTTTCAACCCGTCCATCTGCACCAATCTTCTTTCCGAAATCCATTTGCAGCCTAGGGGTTTTACCCCTTGAGGTGCAATGTCCAAAGTCCATACTTTATTGGTGTACATGGATTCCATTTCGGTCCGCATTGCATCCAGCCATTTTACCGAGTCTCTGCTCCTAATGGCCTGCTGGAAACTAGTTGACTCATCATCGTCGATGAAGCAATCCTCTCTATCCCCGTCTATAAGAAAACCGTAGTATCTCTCGGGCGGATAAGACTGCTTACTAGATCTGCGGAGTGGCGCAGGGATGTCCGTTTCCTTTGAAACTTCTGGTTCCACCATGCTTTCAGTAATAACTTGTGGTTTTGGAATTTCTTCCAGTTCTATTGCGCTCCCACTTATTTCTTTTTCATGAAATTGATTTTCCAAAAAATGGGCATGCCGAGAAACAAAGACCTTTTGTTCCTCCGCGTAATAGAAAAGATACCCCCTGGAGTTCTTTGGGTATCCCACAAACTTACAAAGCACTGAGCGTGGCTCAAGCTTGTCCGCATGCTGCTTTTTGACAAAAGCTGGACATCCCCATATCTTAAGATACTTAAGATAGAGTTTCTTCCCACTCCACATTTCATATAGTGTGGTAGGCACAGACTTAGTAGGAACCTTGTTCAAAAGATATGCAGCTGATTCTAGTGCATAACCCTAGAAGGACCGCGGTAACTCAGCGTTACTCGTCATGGAACATACCATATCCAATAAGGTGCGGTTCCGCTTTTTCGATACACCGTTGTGCTGAGGTGTGTATGGAGGAGTAAGCTGAGAGAGAATTCCATTCTCTTTTAAATAATCCAGGAACTCGGCTTGTAAGTATTCACCACCTCGATCAGATCTAAGTGTCTTGATACTTTTTCTTGTTTGTTTTTCCACTTCATTCTTGTATTCCTGGAATTTCTCAAAGGCCTCGGATTTATGTTCCATCAAGAATACATGTCCATGCCTTGAGAAATCATCCGTAAAAGTAATGAAGTAGGAATT
This sequence comes from Agapanthus africanus, assembly GCA_030015575.1. Lineage (NCBI taxonomy): Eukaryota > Viridiplantae > Streptophyta > Magnoliopsida > Asparagales > Amaryllidaceae > Agapanthus > Agapanthus africanus. The sequence goes on along the minus strand of CM057344.1, from coordinate 376,470,936 downwards.
ACCACTTCTTGCATGTGTAGACATTGGACCACACACGTCGTTGTGTATGAGTTCCAAGAGCTCGCTGGCTCTTACCCCGTGTCCAGTGATCGGAGTCTTTGTCATCTTTTCTTTGAGACATGATTGACAAGTTGCATAAGACAAATATTCAAACGGATCCAAATATCTCTCTTTATGTAACTTCGTCAACCGTGTTTCATTGATGTGACCCAGTTTACAATGCCATCAGAAAGCTTAATTTAATTCTGGAGACTTTCTTTTAAGTGTGATCGGGACGTTGAAAACTTGGTGTTGATTTAATACGTATATACGGTTGTCTAATGTACATGATGCAATCAGTCTATGATCAAGGTGGATGTTTACGACATCGCTTACAAATGTAAAATCATAACCTTCTTTAGATAGTAAAAATACAGAGATGATATTACATGTCAAACTAGGTATACAAAAACAGTTATGCAAAATCAAAGTGTTTCCACTTGTCAATCCTAGGTGATATTCCCCTACGGATACAGCATCCATGCTCGTTCCATTAGCAACCCTGAGAGTCATATCACCTACTTTTAAAGCTCTACGGTTTCTCAACGCTTGCAATGAATTACAGATATGAGATCCTGATCCGGTATCCAATACCCAGGAAATAGAGTTGATTGACAGACAGTTTTCAATCATAAACACACCTGAAGCCGAAACCACAACGTGCTTCGAATCCTGGTTACTGGCTTTCCAAGCCCTACAGTCCTTCTTCCAATGGCCTTTCCTGTGATAATAGAAACATTCTTCCTTCCCTACTGTTGGCCTCAAAACTTTTTCCTTGCCCTTTCCCTCTATGTTACTGAAACCGTCTTTTGGCTTGGTGGGGGCCTTCTTCTTCTTTCCTTTGGCATTCGCCATGGATCTAGAAGAGGAATGTTCCCCAATAAGCAGAGCGGGTGTCTCCCTGGTATTCCTTAGGGTGCCCTCTGCACACCTCAATATGTTGAGGAGTTCTGGAAGTGTAACCTCCTCTCCTTGAATATTGAAATTCGAGATAAACCGGGCGTAGGTAGATGTAACACCTTAGGATGTGATTAGTGGCTAATTATATTTTAATATATGGTTTTTAATAAAAAGTTTACCAAATCGATTTTTAAATAATTTATCAAATTTAATGAATATTTTATTAGAAATTTTTTCGCCTTGCACAAACATGTGCATGTAAACTAGGGTTAAACCATGATTAACAAACATGGTGGACTAACCATTTTTCTTCAGATAATTTAAAATTTGAATTAAGTGTTTTAGGTTGTTTTTTTTAAATTGGAAAATGATTTGTTTTAGTTCACTTGGAAAGAGAGAGAGAGAGAGAGAGAGAGAGAGAGAGAGAGAATGGCATCATGGCTTGAGCCATGCTTACATTTAATGAAGAGAGAGAGGGGTTGACTAGCATGGCTCTCATTCTTTTCTTTTGCTAACTCTTTTTCTCACAACACTCTCACTCTCACTCACACACACAACAACACAACAGCAGCAGAAGAAGCAGTAGCAGCACCAACAGCATCAGCAGCAGCAACAGCATCAGCAGAAGCACCAGCATCAACAGCAGCAACACCAGCAACACCAGCAGCTTCAGGCATCAGCAGCAGCAGCAACATACAGCAGTAGCAAGCAGTAGCTCCTTCTCCTCCTCCTCTTCTCTTTCTCCATGTACCAAGGGTCAAGTGAGGTATATCTTCTGAGCCCAACTTCCTTTTTGCTAAACTTGTGTGTTAATTAGCATCGGTTAGTGTTAAAAGTGAGATTTAGTGCTAAAATGGTGATTTGTGTGGAGTTCTGGCCAAGTGGTGATTTTGATGGTTAGCCTACCTTAATTAAGTGTTATTAGGACCACGTAAACTTAGTTTAACCCCAGATTTCACCAAAATACCATAGGGTTTCAATTAGTGCAAAACTTAACGTTTTAATGTAAAATTAGACCTTTCTGTGATCTGCTGTAGGCCCAGTTACTTCAGAGAAAATATGGAAAAACTGGAGCATGTACACTAGGTCTAGACTACACACACGAAGCATGAGCCTATAATCCCACACCCAGGCCGCCGTTTTATTCGTTCTGGCCGTAATTTACGGCCAGACAGGGGAGTTAGGTGCTGGGGTTTTGGCTAGGGTAGTCTGCTGCATATTCTAGTGTTTTGGAATATGCAACTTTTCACTTTTGTGCCCGAGTCAAAATCTGGAGCGATATATCGTTTTTCCTATACGTTTAGTTTGCGTGACACGTGTGATACGTGAGTGGGTTATGTGTTCCAGCGTGTCGCGACGCGTCGGGGTAGTTTTAGACGCGTATACACACGTTTCAGCGTATCGGACACACGCGCGTTTGGTTCGCGACGCGAGTTTCCCGTTTGATTTCGATATCGCGTTTTGTAGGATTTTGCTTATATATGGATTCTTTGTGTAAATTCTAGGTTAGCAGGCGGGTACGTAGGACGCCGCAAAGAAAGGGAAGCAGGTGGTCGGCTACGCTTAGCACGCGACCAGGTGAGTAGATTTAACATCTACGGGGAAATCGTCCGTATGGCGTTAAGCGTCAGGGCATGATAGGATATTTAGTCGTAATGTTTATATGTACTATTGTAGCATACATTCCTTATTGCATATAAAAATGGTAGTATATAACACTGCATTGTCACTAACGGTTCAAGCTGCATGAGCACTATTTGCATGTTACACTCACACCGTTAGTGATTGCCATGATACTCGCACTATAGGATTGCTACGAATTATATATCATCTTGATTACCGCATCATTGATGATTGTCATGACTTGTCGCATATTGGCATATATTTACATTGACATATCACTACTTACGTACATGTACACTGTATATTCATATTAGTGCATACCTTCATTGATATATCACTACTTGCGCACATGCACACTGTATATTCATACCAGTGCACACATATATTGATATCTTCATACTTGCGCACATGCACACTGTATATTCATATTAGTGCATACCTTCATTGATATATCACTACTTGCGCACATGCACACTGTATATTCATACCAATACACACATATATTGATATCTTCATACTTTCGCACATGCACACTGTATATTCATATTAGTGCATACCTTCATTGATATATCACTACTTGCGCACATGCACACTGTATATTCATATCAGTGTACACATATATTGATATCTTCATACTTGCGCACATGCACACTGTATTTTCATAGTAGTGCTGCACTCATATTCGCGTATATATCCATTTGCAAATCTATACCTACATACATACATATGTTACATACATAGATGATATTGACTTGATTTCAAGAAAATAGGGACAGCATGAGATATTATCAAAACTGGATTCTTTTAAAAGAGCGGTTTTCCCTTTTTACTCTTAGTGTCATACGACACATTGCATGGATTTACGAATTGAGTTTGGATTTATGTGATTTCTGAATTTGGGAACCGGGGTATTATTTTAAGAAAATACTTACTGTTTTAAAAACCCGGTTTCTGTTGATATAATATTTTAGTGCGTCCACTATGCATTTTCTAGGTTCTGAGACGTGTGACATGTGAACCCGAATCGAGGAGCTGGACAAGGCCGATTGCGGGTACCTGGTGGACCCGGTATGGTACCCCGGGGCGAGAACGGATCGCTGTACAGTTGACGGTGAGCCTGGCAGAGGGACTACTACCTACCGGTGATAGGTTGGACCTGGAGGTTATCCGAAGGATACTGACTAGAATCGATAAATGGATACGGGGCGACACGTACTGCCGGGGCCGAGGGCCGATTCCGCAGACGGAGCCCGTGGGCCGATCCGGACTGACGGAGCCCGATATTTGAGGAATTGCGTGTCGATGCTGGACACGATTATTTTATGATATTTCTAGTGCCGATGTTGGGCACTCACGATTCTATGAGATTTACAGGATTTGAGGGCCGATTAGAGTGACGGCGCCTGAGTTTACTGGGATTTGGGTGTATTGATGGACACCGGTTATTTTTCCACGTTGACATTCCGTGTAGATGTTATTTATTCCCATGCTCAGCATTCAGTGTTATACATCTCATCCTGTATCTGTAGTACCTAATAGAGTACACTTGCTATGCACGATTATTGCATACCCTGCTCATCCTATATAGATATTATTAAATTGCACATGCTATGCACGATTATTGCATACCCTGCTCATCATATAAAGATGTTATTAGATCGCACTTGTTGCATGATTATTGCTCATCTAGCTCATCATATAGATGTTATCTGTTGGCATAGATCAGAGTATCGCAGTACGTGCATACTCGCGATTACCTTTATATGTTATCTACTATTCACGAGTTGGCAACCCACCCACGTTGTGCCACAGTGTTTGCAGGTTGCCCCTCAGAGTAGTCGCGGCAGGCTTCTTTCGTGCATCTTTTGATACGGATACCATTGCAGTGGTGCGTGAGCCCTTTAGCTGATAGGTGGGATTTTGCGCTATCCGTTTATTTTCCAGTTGTATACACTGTTGTATTTAGTACTCTCCATCTACTTTTCATGTATTGACTTAGAGACTAGTTGTGAGGACGATGTATATTATTTTGTACTCTGGTGTCGAGCTCGTCGTGTGCCGACTTTATTTATGCAGCTTTATCTTTCATGATATTTGTTTTCACTTATACTGGTCATTTCTTCTCTTCGGCGTCGTATATTATCATTGTGGTGATTGTTTCCACCGTTGGGCATGATTGCTCCCGTTTGGGATGCTTTATTCCTATTGTATATCATTTTACTCATATATTGTCTTGTACCCGATTTCGGGGCTAGTTTTTACAGAGGAAATGCTGCCAAAAATTTTAAGATAATAACTTGAACTTTAAAGAATTTTACTAAATTACTTAAGGTTTTCTAAACGTTTTAACAAATGTTTCTATCAAAGGTTTTCACACTCATTACTTTTAATGGTTTTGATTTCTGGGTTTCGGCTTATTTAGTCGTGTTACGCCTGTAGACGTTACGTGGTTAAATGCCGATCATGGGCCGAACTTTGGGTCGTGACAAAGTTGGTATCAGAGCGTAGGTTTTACCTTCGAAGTGTAGGATGACCCTGGTATGATAGAGTAGGTAGCTGAAGCAGAGTGGCGTAGCGTGCGTATGTTCCACGGCATACTCATGACACGGTACTCCGCCTAAGCCACCTTAAGACTTATTGATTAGAATTCCTTCATGATTGTATACATTCTTGTGATTCGATTTCCGTATCCTTATCGAATCCTACTTTCTTTTCAGCCATTATGCTGCCAAAGATTACGAGGGCGTAGAGAGCGGCCGTGAGAGCCGAGATTCGAGTTGACTCGTCTGAGATGAGGACTGACCCGGGCAGTACACCCGTTGTACCAGAGCAGACTGTTCCTCCTACGACAGATCAGATCGCTATGCTAGGGGCCGGTATGCAGGAGATGCGCCAGATGATAGGGTCTTTATTTGAGACACTTCGATCGCAGCGACCAGAGATAGTTCCACCCGTTACGGGGACCGCGATGGTACCTACAGTATAGGCAGTTGCCCCTGCAACCACGGAGGTTATTACGGTATCGCTATCAGAGTTTATGAGGCTGAAGCCTCCGATCTTCACAGGCACCGATGCAGCCGAGGACCCACAATCTTTTATTGATAAGATGGCCCGGATATGTCGTTCACTCAGATGCTCAGATGCGAGATGGGTAGAGTTCGCGAGCTTTCACCTGGATGGTCTTGCGCAGAAATGGTGTGAATCGGTCGAGAAGGGCAGAGTTGCAGGTATTCCTCCTATGACCTGGACCGAGTTTGTGACGGTATTTCTAGCCTGTTTCCTTCCCCAGAGTGTCAGGGATGCCCGAGCGTGCAGGTTCGAGTCTTTACGCCAGACGCCAGAGATGACAGTAGCAAAGTACGATGTGCTATTCACCGAGCTATCTGTTTAAGCCCCATACCTATTGGTTACTGAGGAGATGCGAGTCAAGAGCTTTGTTCGAGGCTTGCTTACCCCATTGTTCCTTGCGATCAGTGCACAGCATTGCGAGACTTATGCAGCAGCTGTAGACGCAGCCTTATTAGTCGAGGAGCGCCTTGCTGAGACTTCGGTAGTTCCGGAGCCGAAGAGAGTTCGTACTGGTACACAGGCATAGAGACGGCCATTTAGGCGCCGCGACAGACACCTTGCGGGTGGCTGAGACTTGGGGCGAGGCCGGTTGTTCCGCACTTATCCCCAGGAGGGTCATCCGGCACCATCTAGATGTTTCCGATGCGGGAGTACTTATCATCGTGTTCGAGATTGCCCGGAGCCACATGAGGGTGAGACTGCCGTACCACATGTCACACTTCTACCTTCCCCACCCAAAAGGGCGTTGCCTATTGTACCTACTGTTGCTCTGCGTCAGACCCATGAACAGAGAGGCCGTGGTCGCGGAGGGTTTGCTTAGAGAGGATGAGGTGGCCGAGGCAGAGGACAGCCAGCTGCCGGTAATGTACATCCAGTTGCTAGTAGGGGACCGCCAGTTACAGGTGGAGTACAGGTACGGGTTTTCGCGTTGACGCATCTGGACGCGCAGGCGTCCAATGCTGTGGTCTCAGGTACCCTATCGGTATGTTCTGTTGACGCATACGTAATGTTTGATCCCGGATCCACGCACTTGTACGTTTCCACACACTTCGTGCCGAGTTTGGGTAGAGAGTCCGGTTTGCTTGATCGGCCGCTTGTTGTGACCACTCCTGTGGGAGAGTCGTTTGTTGCTAGGCACGTGTTTCGATCCTGTGTTGTCCGTATTGGAGAGAGAGAGTTTCTTGTCGACTTGATCCTTCTTGAGATGTTGGACTTCGACGTTCTTTTGGGCATGGATTGGTTAGCCACGTGTTATGCATCTGTGGACTGCCGCGAGAAGACAGTTAGATTTTGTTTTCCCGGCGAGTCGGCTTTTGTTGTGCAGGGGGACCGTGGTGCCGCCCCTCACAGTTTGATTTCTTCTCTTCGCGCTGGACAGCTTTTGAGGAAGGGATGTCAGGGATTTCTAGCCTATGTTTGAGATACTAGAACTACAGATGTTCCGTTGGACCAGGTTCTGATTGTTTGTGAGTTCCCTGATGTCTTCCCTGATGAGCTTCCTGGGCTACCGCTTGAGCGCGATGTTTTTTTCTGTATTGATTTGATTCCCGGCACGGGGCCTATTTCTATACCGTCTTATCGGATGGCCCCGGCAGAGCTTAGTGAATTGAAAGGTCAGTTGCAAGATTTGCTGGATAAGGGACTTATTCGACCCAGTGTGTCTTCTTGGGGTGCTCCGGTCCTGTTTGTCAAGAAGAAGGACGGCTGTTTACTTCTGTGTATCGACTACCGCCAGCTGAACCGGGTTACCGTGTGGAACAGATATCCTTTGCCACGCATCGACGACTTATTCGACCGGCTTCAGGGGGCAGGATACTTTTCGAGGATCGATTTGCGATCAGGCTACCATCAGCTGCGGATTCGACAGGAGGATATTCCGAGGACAGCTTTCCGCACGCATTACGGCCATTATGAGTTTTTGGTGATGTCGTTCGGACTCACCAATGCCCCAGCAGCATTTATGGATTTGATGAACCGTATTTTTAGGCCGTATCTTGATTTGTTCATCATCGTATTCATTGACGATATTTTGGTATATTCCCGGAGCCGAGAGGAGCATGTGCAGCACCTGCGAATCACACTGCAGACTTTGAGGGAGCACCAGCTTTTCACAAAATTCTCCAAGTGCGCATTCTGGCTTGACAGCATAGACTTCTTGGGTCACGTGATTACACGAGATGGTATATGTGTGGACCCGAAGAAGATCGAGGCCGTTCAGCGTTGGCCCAGACCGACATCAGTTACAGAGATCAGCAGCTTTCTAGGATTGGCCGGCTACTACAGGCGATTTGTGCAGGACTTCTCCCGTATTGCCGCACCTTTGACCGGGTTGACCCGGAAGGGAGTTCCTTTCGATTGGACGGAGGAGTGCGAGCATAGCTTTCAGCAGTTGCGGACTCGTTTGACTACGGTGCCGGTGTTATCATTGCCTTCAGGATCGGGCAGATTTGTGGTCTATTTTGATGCTTCTCGAGTGGGGCTAGGGTGCGTATTGATGCAGCATGACAGGGTGATCGCGTATGCTTCACGGCAGTTGAAGAGACATGAACAGAACTACCCCACCCACGATTTGGATATGGCTGCAGTGGTCTTTGCACTCAAGATCTGGCGACATTACCTATACGGCGAGTCGTGCCAGATATTCACTGATCACAAGATCTTAAAGTATATATTTCAGCAGCGAGACCTGAATCTCAGACAGCGCCGTTGGATGGAACTAGTAAAGGACTACGATTGCGAGATCTTGTATAACCCGGGCAAGGCAAATGCAGTAGCGGATGCTTTGAGAAGGAGGCCCGGGGGTAGTCTACCTTATTTGAGCGCAGTACAAAGGCAGTCGTCGGCAGATTAGCAGATTTTATGCGACAGCCAAGTGCAGTTCGAGTTCACGCCGATCGGGGGACAGCTTGCGCATGTTCGTGCACGCCCACAGTTGCTTGATCGTATATATGAGGCACTGTACAGTGATGACCGTTGCTCAGAGATCATGGCACAGATTGGACAGGGCAGATTTTTCGAGTTCGTGATTGATGATCAGGGGATACTATGATTCGGGACTAGACTGTGCGTACCAGATGCCGAGGGACTGCGGCGTGAGATTCTTGAGGAGGCACATCGATCGGTGTATAGTGTTCATCCGGGTTCCACCAAGATATACCATGATATGAGAGACATTTACTGGTGGGACGGAATGAAGAGGGACATCACAGATTTCGTGTCGAGATTCCTAACTTGTTAGTAAGTCAAGGCCGAGCACCAGAGGCCAGCGGGAGAGCTACAGCCGTTACCCATCCCGGAGTGGAAGTGGGAACAGATTTCTATGGACTTCATTGTGGGTCAGCCCAGGACTAAGCGAGGGTATGACTCCATTTGGGTGATCGTGGATCGTTTGACGAAAGCGGCTCACTTTCTGCCAGTGAAGAAGACTTTCGGATTTGCTCAGTATGCCCAGATATACATCGACGAGATTGTACGACTGCATGGAGTCCCGACGTGTATCGTGTCCGACCGAGGCACCCAGTTTACCAGCCGACTATGGCAGAGGCTTCAGGAGGCGTTGGGCACCCGCTTGAGTTTCAGTACGACATTTCATCCGCAGACCGACGGCCAGTCCGAGCGGACTATTCAGACTCTCGAGGACATACTCCGAGCGTGCGTTTTAGACTTTGGTGGTAGCTGGGATCATCATTTACCCTTGGTGGAGTTCTCCTACAAAAATAGTTTCCAGGATACTATTCAGATGGCACCTTTCGAGACTTTGTATGGGAGGATATGAAGATCGCCCGTCTATTGGACAGAGCTCAGTGAGAGCAGTATTTTGGGGCCGCAGATCGTACAGGAGACGACTGAGAAGATACAGCTGATTCGAGATAGGATGAGGACAACTCAGAGCAGGCAGAAATCGTATGCTGATAGACGCCGCCGCAGATTAAAGTTCGCAATTGGCGATAACGTTTTTCTGAGGGTCTCTCTGATGAAGGGAGTGATGAGGTTTGGACGGAAGAGGAAGCTTAGCTCCAGATTCATAGGTCCCTTTGAGATCCTCGAGCATGTGGGCGCAGTAGCATATCGTTTGGCTCTTCCACCCGACTTCCCAGATGTTCACCCCGTTTTCCACGTGTCGATGCTTCACAGATACCTACATGACCCTTCTCACATGATTCAACATCAGACCGTTCAGCTCGAGCACGATCGTTCGTTCACCGAGTAGCCAGTCGTGATATTAGACCGCCAGGTGAAGAAACTTCGATCGAAGGTCTTGCCATCTATGAAGGTGCTTTGAAGCAGCCCGAATGGTGAAGAGATCACTTGGGAGGCCGACAGCGAGATGCGGAAGAAATTCCCTCATCTCTTTGATTGTACGTGTAGCTATATATTTTAAATTCGGGGACGAATTTCTTTAAGGGGGGAAGATTGTAACACCTAAGGATGTGATTAGTGGATAATTATATTTTAACATATGGTTTTTAATAAAAAGTTTACCAAATCGATTTTTAAATAATTTATCAAATTTAATGAATATTTTATTAGAAAGTTTTTAGCCTTGCATAAACATGTGCATGTAAACTAGGGTTAAATTGGGGTTAAACCATGATTAGCAACCATGGTGGACTAACCATTTTTCTTAAGCTAATTTAAAATTTGAATTAAGTGTTTTGGGTTGTTTTTTTTAAATTGGAAAATGATTTGTTTTAGTTGACTTGGAGAGAGAGAGAGAGAGAGAAAGAGAGAGAGAGAGAGAATGGCATCATGGCTTGAGCCATGCCTACATTTAATGAAGAGAGAGAGGCGGGTTGACTAGCATGGCTCTCATTCTTTTCTTTTGCTAACTCTTTTTCTCACAACACTCTCACTCTCACTCACACACAGAACAACACAACAGCAGCAGAAGCAGCAGCAACAGCACCACCAGCATCAGCAGCAGCTTCAGGCATCAGCAGCAGCAGCAACATACAGCAGTAGCAAGCAGCAGCTCCTTCTCCTCCTCCTCTTCTCTTTCTCCTTGTACTTAGGGTCAAGTGAGGTATATCTTTTGAGCCCAACTTCCTTTTTGCTAAACTTGTGTGTTAATTAGCATCGGTTAGTATTAAAAGTGAGATTTAGTGCTAAAATGGTAATTTGTGTGGAGTTCTGGCCAAGTGGTGATTTTGATGGTTAGCCTACCTTAATTAAGTGTTATTAGGGCCACGTAAACTTAGTTTAACCCCAGATTTCACCAAAATACCATAGGGTTTCAATTAGTGCAAAGCTTAACGTTTTAATGTAAAATTAGACCTTTCTGTGATCTGCTGTAGGCCCGGTTACATCAGAGAAAATCTGGGAAAACTGGAGCATGTAAACTAGGTCTAGACTACACACACGAAGCACGAGCCCATAATCCCACACCCAGGCCGCCGTTTTATTCGTTTTGGCCGCAATTTGCGGCCAGACAGAGGCGTTAGGTGCTAGGGATTTGGCTAGGGTAGTCTGCTGCATATTCTAGTATTTTGGCATATGCAACTTTTCACTTTTGTGCCCGAGTCAAAATCTGGAGCGATATATCATATTTCCTATACGTTTAGTTTGCGCGACACGTGTGATATGTGAGTGGGTTCTGTGTTCCAGCGTGTCGCGGCGTGTCGGGGTAGTTTTAGACGCGTATACATACGTTTCAGCGTATCGGACACACGCGCGTTTAGTCCGCGACGCGAGTTTCCCGTTTGATTTCAATATCGCGTTTTGTAGGATTTTGCTTATATATGGATTCTTTGTGTAAATTCTAGGTTCGCAGGCGGGTACGTCGGACGCCGCAAAGAAAGGGAAGCAGGTGGTTGGCTACGCGTAGCACGCGACCAGGTGAGTAGATTTAACATCTACGGGGAAATCGCCCGTATGGCGTTAAGCGTCAGGGCGTGATAGGATATTTAGTCATAAATGTTTATATGTACTATTGTAGCATACATTCCTTGTTGCAAATAGAAATTGTAGTATATAACACTGCACTGTCACTAACGGTTCAAGCTGCACGAGCACTATTTGCATGTTACACTCACACCGTTAGTGATTGCCATGACACTCGCACTATAGAATTGCTACGAATTATATATCATCTTGATTACTGCATCATTGATGATTGTCATGACTTGTCGCATATTGGCATATATTTACATTGACATATCACTACTTGTGCACATGCACACTGTATATTCATATTAGTGCATACCTTCATTGATATATCACTACTTGCGCACATGCACACTGTATATTCATACCAGTGCACACATATATTGATATCTTCAAACTTGTGCACATGCACACTGTATATTCATATTAGTGCATACCTTCATTGATATATCTCTACTTGCGCACATGCACACTGTATATTCATACCAGTGCACACAAATATTGATATCTTCATACTTGCGCACATGCACACTGTATATTTATATTAGTGCATAACTTCTTTGATATATCACTACTTGCGCACATGCATACTGTATATTCATATCAGTGCACACATATATTAATATCTTCATACTTGCGCACATACACACAGTATTTTCATAGTAGTGCTACACTCATATTAGCGTATATATCCATTTGCACATCCATACCTACATACATACATATGTTACATACATGGATGATATTGACTTGATTTCAAGAAAATAGGGACCACATGAGATATTTTCAAAACTGGATTCTTTTAAAAGAGCGGTTTTCCCTTTTTACTCTTAGTGTCATATGACACATTGCATGGATTTACACATTGAGTTTGGATTTATGTGATTTCTGTATTTAGGAACCAGGGTATTATTTTAAGAAAATACGCACTGTTTTAAAAACCTGGTTTCTCTTGATATGATATTTCAGTGCGTCCACCATGCGTTTTCTCGGTTTTGAGACGTGTGACATGTCAACCCGAATCGAGGAGCTGGACGAGGCCAATTGCGGGTACATGGTGGACCCGGTATGGTACCCCGGGGTGAGAACAGATCGCTGTGCAGTTGACGGTAAGCCTGGCAGAGGGACTACTACCTACCGGTGATAGGTTGGATCTTGCGGTTTTCCGGAGGATACTGACCAGAGTCGATAGATGGATACGGGGCGACACGTACTGCCGGGGCCGAGGGCCGATTCCGCAGACAGAGCCCGTGGGCCGATTCGGGCTGACGGAGCCCGATATTTGAGGATTTGCGTGTCAATGCTGGACACGATTATTTTATGATATTTCGAGTGCCGATGTTGGGCACTCACGATTCTATGAGATTTACAGGATTTGAGGGCCGATTAGAGTGACGGCGCCTGAGTTTACTGGGATTTGGGTGTATTGATGGACACCGGTTATTTTTCCACGTTGACATTCCGTGTAGATGTTATTTTTTCCCATGCTCAGCATTCAGTGTTATACATCTCATCCTGTATCTGTAGTACCTGATAGAGTACACTTGCTATGCACGATTATTGCATACCCTGCTCATCCTATATAGATATTATTAGATTGCACATGCTATGCACGATTATTGCATACCCTGCTCATCATATAAAGATGTTATTAGATCGCACTTGTTGCATAATTATTGCTCATCTAGCTCATCATATAGATGTTATCTGTTGGGATAGATTAGAGTATCGCAGTACGTGCATACTCGCGATTACCTTTATATGTTATCTACTATTCACGAGTTGGCAACTCACCCCCATTGTGCCACAGTGTTTGCAGGTTGCCCCTCAGAGTAGTCGCGGCAGGCTTCTTTCGTGCATCTTTTGATACGGGTACCATTGCAGTGGCGCGTGAGCCCTTTAGCTGATATGTGGGTTTTTGCGGTATCCGTTTATTTTCCAGTTGTATACACTGTTGTATCTAGTACTCTCCATCTACTTTTCATGTATTGACTTAGAGACTAGTTGTGAGGACGATGTATATTATTTTGTACTCTGGTGTCGAGCTCGTCGTGAGCCAACTTTATTTATGCAGTTTTATCTTTCATGATATTTGTTTTCACTTATACTGCTCATTTCTTCGCTTCGGCGTCGTATATTATCATTCTGGTGATTGTTTCCGCCGTTGGGCATGATTGCTCCCGTTTGGGATGCTTTATTCCTATTGTATATCATTTTACTCATATATTGTCTTGTACTCGATTTCGAGGCTAGTTTTTACAAAAGAAATGCTGCCAAAATTTTTAAGATAATAACTTGAACTTTAAAGAATTTCACTAAATTACTTAAGGTTTTCTAAACGTTTTAACAAATGTTTCTATCAAAGGTTTTCACACTCATTACTTTTAATGGTTTTGATTTCGGGGTTTCGGCTTATTTAGTCGCGTTATGCCTGTAGACGTTACATGGTTAAGTGCCGGTCACGTGCCGAACTTTGGGTCATGACAGTAGAGAGGAGGGACTGTAGAATCAAGTCTGTATACAACTCGTTCTCCAACGTGGTCCCAAGGTCCGTGAGCTCTTCAATATAGCTGATCATCTTAAGGACGTGGTCCCTTACAGATGACCCGACAGCCAACCTCGCCTGAAATAATTTCTTCAAGGTCTCATATCTTGCGATACGAGATTGCTATCCATATAAATCTTTGGTATGGAGGAAGATGGAAGCTAAGTCCATCTTCTCGTGCCGCCTCTGGTATTCATTATCCATTGATGATAGCACGAGGCACTTGGCTCTCACACAGTCTATTTCCCATGTCATATGGATATCAACATCCGCGACAGTGGAATCTGGACCTGGGATAGCGGGGGCTTTGGTAGAAGGAGGTAGCCCAGCTTGTCATAGGTAATGTCCATCTGGACATTCCTTAGATAATCTTTATAGTTTGGCCCTGTCAATTTACTTTTATCTAGTAGTAACTTAAGCCCAGTCATTTTGGTCGCTGCAGTCAAGAGAGAGAGAGAAGAAAACACTCAGCATGATGCTCTTGTAAGTTTAGATTGGTCATTAGTTTATCTAAACATGATGGCTCCCACTGTTTCTCAAATCCTCCTTCATACCATAAAAGAAGAATTAGTCGGGATTAATCACACCCTTATAATTCTTGCTTAACCTTTCGGCCAGGCTAGTGTCAGTACTTCGAGGGAGCTTTTCCAACGCTTTCGCGAAGTTCCTTAATTACATAACCACTTTTCCTGGAGGCATAGCCCCACTAACACCGTTCTAGGCACCTACTTGGTTTATAACATTGATTGTTTTAGTGAAAAATCTCCCAAGGAGTAACATAACTCACAGTGGGATCGGGATCCAACTATCATTGCATGATAACTGTGAAGGAATCCTGCCAAAATCATCACATTCCAGATGGTATGCAAAACTAGCAAGTTTCCATTTTGTTTGAAACTCCCGATATGGATTTTTGCCCTAGGCTCTTATGACCTTGACGAAGGCCAAAATATTATAAGATGCAAGTCAAGTTCTACCCGTCATTGTCCAGGTTAATTTGAACCCATTTGTACAAACCCTTGACGAATGCCAAAATAGTTGTACGTCTGTCCTAAATTAACGCATCTATCTATGCTACAGATGAATACCCAGCAGCTACCAATCACTATGCTTAGGCGAAAGTCGAAATACATAGCTTAAATACTACTGAATACCCATGTGAAATGACGGAGGGCTACGGCTGGTTTTGGAGAAAACCGTGAACATAATGAACTTGATATAGTCGAAGGAACCATGATAGCTTTTAAAAGGAGTGGTTTAGGCTCCTTATTTAAAAGTTGTTTTTCAAGAAAACCGAGTGGTTTTGAAATTGTTCCAACGATTTTACTTTGGTTTGTTTTCTTTGCATTAATCAATATTAATGTTGTCCCATCATTTAACCCTATCATTGTAGAAATAAACGAAAATAGAACGTACGCTTATGCCATCGGTATTCGCCATAGGGCTCCGTCATGCACCGTTAAGTTACTTGATTAACGGCAGAGTGGGGGCTGGACTAGCACGGGTGCAAAACATAAGCAACGTTTATTATATACAATATATATATATATATCCATTCGTATCATGCAATAATAGGCATTCCAGATCACAGATCACAGCAACACAGATGAATATATTGGATATACTAGGATTTTTGTGTTTTGTTTTAGCCTAGAACGAAAAATGGATTCCACGGTTGTGATGAATAGCCAAACCACACCCTATACCCCTACGGGTGCGGCAAACTACCCACTAAATTCCCGAAGTGAAGCAACCTCCCTCAATAAAATGAGTAGGCCACTTGGCACTTCAAGAACCCGGTAGTTTGTGCACCCCTCCTTGGGTATATCCTAGGTGTAAGAAAAAGTAAATGAAATAATACAACGGTGGTTACAACCTCAACCTGGATGTGCCCCGCAAAATAATATTATATCAATTTACAAATATACATGAATTAAAGAAAAGAACACTCTTCTCACATCCCCCCGGCTATTCATTCACCAATACTTCATATACACAAACCATCATCAAGATACAAATATGTGCAACCCCCACTAATCGGCATATAGCAATTAGTAGACATTTAGCAACACATATACAATCACAGAAACACTGATTAGCAAAAACATAGAATTTCGATCGATTATAACTTTCCGTGTTTGCCCCATGCATAAACCAGTACACAAACAAACCCGAGAAAAAACCAAATATGCCAAAAATCATATTTCCAATGACAAGAACCCTAGAAAAATTAAGAGTGAATCGGCCATAACTCGGCCATGGATCGGCGGCCAAAAGAACTATTTAGCCGCGGTTCCGCGGTCTAGTTGGAAGATTATATTCTCAAAAAAAATTCATGTTCTTAGAAAAGCCTGCATGTATTTTAAGGTCACTGAAATAAATTTTTGAACAGTTTTAAAAACCGACAGCAAGAAATATTCGGAAATGTGATTTCGGGCAATTTTCCGTCGATCGAAGTTCTAATCACTTACTAACAAGCTAGTTAAGGTTTTAGTAGGCTTTGATACCACTGTAAGTCGATGTCGCACACCCCCACGCACTTGTGGAGAGGTGGAATTTACAAAAACGATTTTCTTGACTTTGCAATATTGACCTAAACTCCAGGATCTTTATGGAAAGCTTAACTAGCTATACTACTTGTAGGTTCTAACTACTATGTAAGAGTTTATACCTCCTTTTTACTTGCCCTTCAGGTCTTCTTCTCCTCTTCTTCTTGAGCTCCTCGAAGATACGGATTGCGCTTGAACGTCGGTCTCTTCGTGTCAAAGACGATACACCTGAGAGTATGTGGTTCAAGCTCCAACATCTAAACCGAGATAACTAAGGTACCTAGTTCGCTAAACTAGGTAGCTTAGAAGATGTAGAGTGTTAATTGGAGTATTTAATCTCAAATGATCCTATGGTTCACAACTCATGTGAGGGTTAGGGTCTTGAGGAAGAAGAAGAGGAAAAATGGACAGAGAAAGAAAAGTTGCAAATGAGCTTAGTCTTGGCTAGTGTGAAGAATGGCTCATCTCATTTCACATGAAGTATGGAATATTTTCCAATAGAAAATAACAACCATGCTTCAATAGTAAACCCAAATCAATAAAATAAAGAAATGAGCCATGCTTCACCATGCCACAAATATCTCTAATTTCCACCTCATTAATCTATTTGCAAAAAAGATAAATCCAAATAATGAGGTGTCCCCTTTTAGAAGCATCTCTTGTGAAATTACAAGAATGCCCTCACCGTATATACATACCCGTATTCGTACTCTAAAAAATACGAATACAATGAGATAATAATAATCCAATAATATAATACTAGAATCTGGCTTAAACCAAAGCCCGCTAGTATTATCCGTCCGAACAACATCCATACAGCTAGTGCACGTATATGGTCGGAATCCTGCCGTAAAACCATACGGCCGCTACATCGTTTTTCCTGAACTAGGGAAACCCTCTGTGTGGGACTCTAAAGAATCGACAGTACGTTGGTAGTGGGTTTAACCACAAGTCTGTCAATGGCACTAGCTGTACATAACGGCTACCCAGGTATCTGTCGATAAGAAGGACGACGAGCAAACTCATCCGAACTCCTACTGAGCCTTTCTGTGACAATCTCCGTACAGTCCGGTCTGTTTGTTTAAGAGTATCGCATAACGGGCCTAGGGGTGGTAACCGTCAGACCCCTAATAGCTCAATAAGTTATGTAGGTGTAAAGCCCAATACATCATGAGAAACTACTGGTGTACCTACCAGTAAGTCTCGCTTGCCCTGGCCAGCGACTTTGTGTAATGGCTATCCGAACACAGCGCGATATCAACCCCCAATACCGGGAGGGACGAATCCTATCTAACCGCTACTGCCTTCAAGTGCTTCGGGACTGCACCCAACCACAACCTATTTGCATGACTCATTTGAGCCGTGGTAGGTTAGTAATCTAAGTATAGTGGGAACACACTCGAGACGAATAGTGATGTCAAGTCAACGGACTAAACTATACTCATGTCACCCGGGAACTGCTAACCGACGATAGGTATAATAGCAACCAGCAGTTCCCCCGCGAGTCCGTCCAGTGTAACCCATAACCCAATGAGCACCCGTATACTATCTCGGGTATCGCATACCAATGGCTGCGGGACAGGCCATCTCCCGAACTAGAATGAGAAACGTATACACCAATCTACTCTAGAGTATCGATACCCTGTCTCGATAATCCTATGACTAGGGACAAGTTTAAGGATGTGCTTATAGACTACCCAGCCCCCCCTAGTGTGACTGGCATCACAACGCTGGCAGTTAAGCAAAGATCCTAAGGGCTCTATCAATATGTATTAGCGATATGTTAAAAGAAACATATACACATATTAAGATAGAATCAAACTAGATAGCATACTATCATGTTGAGTAAGACTGTTATTATATCTGTATATATCCTAAGCTTCCAAAATGTAATATACAATAATGGCCTCTAGGGAATATATCACTAACAAGATCATACTAGTGGGGCTTGTGTAGTCCGCAAGCACATCCTTTAACAGTACCTAGTCGAGAGAGTATCGAGACAGGGCATCGATATTCCAGAGTAGACTAGTGAGTACGTTTCTTGACCTTATATGGGGCGATGGTTGATCCCATAACCATTGGTGTTTGACCTCAAAGATTGTACATAGGTGCTCATTAGAGAATGGGTACACTGAATAGGACTCGTCGAGAACTCCCAGATGGTACCATACCTATCGTCAGATAGCAGTTCTTTGGTGACACTTGTACATGTTAGTCTGTAGACCCGAGATCGTCATAGAGTCTTGTGAGGTTCTCACTGTGCTTTGATTTCCTCCCTACCACGGCTCAAAGGAGTCGTACAAACAGGTGAATTTTGGGTACAGTCCCGAGTCATATGGAGGCAATGAGCGATAGGAGGGGTTTCGTCTCTCCCTGTATTGGGAGTTGATGTTGCGCTATACTCGATTGGCTATAGCAACATGTTCCTGACTAGGGCTGATGAGATTTAATGGTAAGTGTTATCAGTATTTTCTTAAAAGGTTATTGGCCACACATCGGCATAACTTATCATGTTAGTGGGGTCTGACGATTCCACCCCCCAGACTCGATATGCGACATATCAGATGAAGTGACTGGACTGTATGGTAAGTGTTGCTTATAGGCTCTACGGGAGTTTGGACAAGTTTGCTTGTTGATCTTCTATTCGTTCAATACCTGGGTAGCCGTTACGTCTAGCTAGTACCGCTAACGGCTTGTAGGTATCTGATGTTATCATTACCTACTGCTGGTGTATTGACGAGCCTTTAGAGTCCCACATAGAGGTTTCCTAACTCAAGTGAAACGAACTAGGGCACATATACAGATATGTGCGGGAGCTTGATTAAATACGAGTATGTGATACCATATTCTAATCTAGCGATATTTGATATCAGTCAAGTTATATGTGATATAACCGGATTATTGGATCAAGTGTTGATTCAATGATTTTATTAATATATATATATTTGATATTGGCCGGTTATATATGATATAACCGGATTATTGAATCAAGTGTTGATTTAATGACTAATATTGAATATTAGCCGATTGTATGTGATATAACCAGATTATTGAATCAAGTGTTGATTTAATAATTTGATATATATATATATATATATATAAATGATGTTAGCCGGTTATATATGATATAACCGGATTATTGAATCGAGTGTTGATTTAATAATTTGATATATATTTATATATTTGATATATATATATATATATTAACTAACATTTAGCTCACTTAAGATTTTCTTCTCTTTATAATTGTATCATGGTAGATGATACATAGAACTAGAATGTATGAGAATCACACATGAGGTTGAGATGAGAAGATAATGGTTGGATAAATGAATTAAATGAAAAGGGAATGAGTCATTATTCTTTAGTAGCTTGTAGAAAACTTGAGAAGCTATGACTCACCTCTTCTCTTTTGGATTATTCATTGATATTTATCACTATCAATCTCATCTTATCTCATTTGAGACATGGTTCACAACTCATCCAAGCTCATCTCCTTCTTCTCCTCCTCTCTAGATTTTTCTTGAGTTGAGAAATTAAAAGGAGAAAAATATTCTAAGTGAGCAAATCTCCTAACTTCACCAATATCTTCATTAGTGAAGAGAGAGCTTGAGTGAGAGAGACTTCAAGGTGGATCATCTTCAGCAATGAAGACAACAAGCAAGCTCAATCCTTTCTTTAAATGGAGCCTCAAGAAGAGTTCTTGGGACTATTACTCGAAGCTCTAGAAGTGAATGACCGGTCTACAAAGGTTGTAAACTCTCTACACTTAGTTTAGAACTTGCTTGCTTATTTTGAAACCTTAATTCTCTAGTTCGATTCTTGGTTAGTATGATTAGCACTTTAGATTTTTTAAAATTGCATATTTGATACTCATATAAACCTAGTAGAGGTGCTAAGACATACTTTCACACACCCCTAAGCCACCCTAAGGTGGCCATAGGGGTAGGCAGAGCCAAAACTGCCTTCTTAGGCAGTTTCGGGTCCTTACCCCCACAAGGCCACCATTTGGATGGTCTCAGGGGTATGAGCCCACCATAGGCCTCCTAGGACATCCCTGAGGTCCCCACACACCTCCCCGCGGCTTCTCGGTCCAAACCAAGAGCCCGTAGGGAGTCAAAACATCAATATAGCATGAAATTTCTCACTGTTTTTTCGGTAGTTTTTGCGGAGCAAAAACTGGAGGGATTCGTAAGTCGTGCCTATTTAGTTAATGGTGTTTGGGTGGCTCTGATACCATTGTTAGTTCCTAGTGCCCTCGCCGCTAACCCGCGGCCAATGCGGAATTCAAAAAAAAATTCGTGGTACTAGAAACTAAAACTCAAGAATCGAACCAAACACCTAAAGTAGAACCATTACAAGATAGAAATCACAACCTTTGTAGTGTCTTCATTTTCTCCAATTAGGTTAGACTCTAGCATGCTCTCAAGAGCTTCGGGCCGCGTTTGCAAGTCGGTCCTCCTTCGCCGAATATGATCCACCTAAGGGAACTGATCCAAGCTCTGGCTTCACCTAGTGAAGCAACTGATGCTCCAAGCTCGCTAGGAATAGAGAGTGGGGATGTAGGAATTTTTCATTATCCTTTTCTCTCAAATCTAAGCTCAAGAGAGCATCTATAGAAGAAGGAGGAGGAGGTGAGGAAAATAGCCATGAGCAAGTGTCGAAGGAATGAGAGAATAGATGAATCAAGTGTAGAATGAAGAATGGCTTCATAATTTTTTAGCAACCATACAAATAAAAAACTCAAATCAATATGTAATAAAATAAAGAAGCCCATTCATCTCTACATTCCTTCAACTATGCTCAATGCCACCTCACCCTCCACCTCATTTCATGAATATTTATAAATGAATATTCACAAATGAGGTGTCCATCTTCTAAAACAAATTCTATATTAATACGGATACAACCCGATATACGTATCCAAATACATATACGTGTATCCGTATAAAAATACTAATAGCCAAGAGAGAAAATGAATAGTGAACAATAATACTAGAATACATATATTAAAAATATATATATAAATTATTAAATCAAAAATTAATTTAATAATCCGGCTTAATCCTAAACTGCTAGTTTTATCAACCGTCCGATTAAAGCCCGTCTAGCCTGTACACATATTTAATCGGACACCTGTATGTACCAACATACGTCATCTATATCATATCGCCTGAATCGGAAAACCCCTCTGTGTGGGACTCTAAAAACTCGTCAATACGGTGACAGTGGGTTTAACCATAAGCATATCAGCCGCACTAGCAGTACGTAACGGCTACCCAGGTATTAAGCGAAAGGAAGGCCGATGAGCAAACTCATCCATACCCCTACTGAGCCAGTCTATGACAATATCCGTACAGTCTGGTCTGTTCATCTAAGAGTATCGCATATCGGGTCTAGGGGGTGGATATAGTCAAACCCCTAATAACACGATATTTCATGTCGGTGTGAAGCCCATCACCAACTGAGAAACTACTGATCAAAATCAGTAATTCTCGTCCACCTTGGCTAAGGATTTTTGGTTATGGCCACCCGTGCACAACGCGACATCAATCACCAATACCGGGAGAGACGAATCCCCGACGATCCACTCACTGCCTCCATGTGGTTCGGGACTGTATCTAACTAAAACCTATTTGCACGACTCCTTTGAGCCGTGGTAGGGTATTAATCAAAGCACAGTAGGAACTCACACGAGACAAATGCTGATCTCAAGTCGACAGACTAACCTGTACTCATGTCACCTGAGAACTGCTATTTGACAATAGGTATAATACCATCTAGCATGTTCCTGGCGAGTCCGTCCAGTGTATTCACCTCCAGTGAGCATCTGTATACTATCTTAGGTGACCAACTGACCCCAATAGCTTGTTAGACTGGCTAATGCCCCTCGTCGGGATCTCGAAAAGTATACACTAGTCTACTCCAGAGTATCGATGTCCAGTCTCGATACTCCCTCGAATAGGGACATTTAAGGATGTGCATATGGACCATCCAGCTCCGACGTATATGATCACCATCATAATTTTGGTAGTCGAGCAAGAATCCTATGTGCTTTATCAACATGTAATAGTGAACTGTAATACCACATAATGTATGTACATGATGATAGAGACAAACCAGATAGCATACTATCATCTCGAGTAAGACCGTTCTACCCATATACGTCCTCCCTCAATCATCATAATCCCCTGGATGCAATTACAATAATTGTCTTGAGTGCACTATAGCCAACATACATACCCGTATTCGTATCAAAATACGAATGCCCAAAGAGATAGAATAACATAAGGAACATAATACTAGAATATACATATTGATATATATATACATATGTATGCATGTATGTAAATTATTAAATCAATACCTGATTTAATAATCCGGCTTAATCCTAAGCCGACTAGTATTATCAACCGTCCGATCAAAAGTCTGGGTAGCTAGTACACTCAGTTGATCGGAACCCTGCACGTATCAAAATATGGCCACTACATCATTTCGCCTGAACCAGGGAAACCCTCTGTGTGGGATTATAAAGACCTGACAGTAGGCCAGTAGTAAGTTACAGGATAAATCCATAACCATAAGCACGTCAGCGGCACTAGCTGTACGTAACGGCTCCCCGGGTGCCTGTCGAAAAGGAAGGCCGACGAGAAAGCTCATCTGAACCCCTACTGAGCCTATCTGTGACAATCTGTGTACAGTTTGGTCTCTTCATCTAAGAGTTTCGCATACCAGGTCTGGGGGTAGTAAACGTCAGACCCTAATAACCCGATAATTTGTGCTGATGTGGCTCAGGACCAAACCAGGAAACTACTGATCTAACTATCAGTAAATCCCAACCGCCTTGACTAAGGTCTTATAGTGTTGGCCAACCGAACACAATGCGATATCGACTCCCTATACCAGGAGAGACGAATCCCCTACAATCGCTCACTGCCTCCATGTGGCTCGGGATTGTGCCCAACTAATACCTTTTCGCATGACCCAGTAGAGCTGTGGTAGGGTAGTAATCTAAGTACAATGGGAACTCATACGAGACAAATGATAATCTCAGGTCTAAAGACTAATCTGTACTCATGTCACCTGAGAACTGCTATCTGATGATAGGTATAGTACCATCTAGAAGTTCTCGGCAAGTACGTCCAGTGTACTCACCCCAGTGAGCACCTATATACGATCTTAGTCCTTCACAGGTACTTAAGAATGTTCTTCACTGCTGTCCACTGGTTCTCTCATAGGTTTGACTGATACCGGCTCACCACGCTAAGCGCGCAACTTATATCTGGTCCGGTACATAGCATCGCATACATTATAGATCCTACCATCGAAGCATAGGTTATAATGCTCATGTGAGCCCTCTCCTCATCAGTCTTGGGAGACATCTCTTTGGAGAAGGTGATTCCGTGCAATACGGGTATATTACCGCGCTAGGAATCTTCCATACTAAATCACTTTAGTACGGCCTCTATGTACCTGGATTGTGAAAATCCCAACAATCTCTTAGATCTATCTCTATAGATCTTTGTCTCCAGAATGTAGGAGGCATCACCCAAGTCTTTCAGGGAGAACCTTTGTGATAAGAACAACTTGACCGATTGTACATAGAAATATCATTTCCTATCAAGAGAATGTCATCTATGTACAAGACTAGGAATATGACAGTTCTCCCTACAATCTTCTTATAGATACAAGGCTCGTCCTCGTTTTTGATGAAGTCAAATTCCTGAACTGTTTCATCAAAATAGATGTTCCAACTCCGCGATACCTGCTTTAATCCATAAATGGATTTAAGAAACTTGCACACCTTTTCGCTGCTCCCACCGTCTACGAATCCCTCTGGCTGATCCATATAAACGCACTCTTCTAAACTTCCATTCAGAAAAGCTGTTTTTACGTCCATCTGCCAGATTTCATAGTCATAGAAGGCAGCAATGGTATGTAGGATCCGAATGGATTTCAGCATAGCCTCTGGAGAAAAGGTTTCATCACAGTCCACACCGTGTCTTTGATAAAAATCTTTTGCAACAAATTTAGATTTATAGGTCTCCACCTGTCCATCTACACCAATCTTCTTTTGAAGATCCATTTGCATCCAACAGGTTTTACCCCAGGAGGAGCAATATCCAAGGTCTAAATTTTATGGGCGTACATGGACTCCATTTCGGATTGCATAGCATCCAGCCATTTATCAGAGTCCCTACTATTAATGGCCTGCTTGAAACTAGTAGGATTATCTTCTTCCAAGATGCAATACTCTCGATCCCCGTCTATGAGAAAACCCTAGTATCTCCCGGGCGAATAAGAAATCCTACTAGATTTGCAGAGTGGCTGAGGTTCGTCTGGGACTATTGAATCTTGAGGTTCCACCAAATCTTCAGTTTCAGTTTGTGGTTCTAGAATTTCTTCCAGTTCTTCCGTACTCCCACTAATTTCTTTTACAAGACATTCCTTTTCCAAAAAGGTGGCATGGCGAGCTACAAATACCTTCTGTTCCTCAGTGTGGTAGAATAGATATCCTAGTGAATTCTTAGGATATCTCACAAACTCACACAGAACAGATCGTGCCTCCAGTTTGTCTGGATTTTGCCTTTTAACATAAGCCGGACAACCCCATATCTTAATGAATTTAAGACATGGTTTCTTACCACTCCATATCTCATATGGAGTGGTAGGCACGGATTTGGTCGAAACTTGATTCAAAATATATGCTGTTGTCTGAAGCGCATGTCCCCAAAATGAAAGAGGCAGATCAGCATGACAAATCATGGAGCGAACCATGTCTAATACGGTATGTTTCCTCCGTTCTGATACACCGTTGTGCTGTAGTGTATATGGAGGAGTAAGCTGAGAGAGAATACCATTCTCTTTTAAGTATTCTAGGAATTCTGTGCTTAAGTACTCCCCTCCTCTATCAGATCGGAGGATCTTGTTACTTTTTCCAGTCTAATTCTCTACTTCATTTCTGTATTCTTTGAATTTCTCAAAAGCTTTAGATTTGTATGTCAAAAGATATACATATCCGAACCTAAAGAGATCGTCAGTGAATATGATGAAGTATGAGAATCCACCCCTTGCATGTATAGATATTGCACGAAATACATCACTATGTATGAGTCCCAAGAGCTCTGTTGCTATTTCTCCGTGTCCCGTGAACGGAGATTTGGTCGTCTTTCCTTTGAAACAAAGACAGATAAGTTTCATAAGATGAAAATTCGAATGGATTCAAATATCCATCTTTATATAACATAGATAGTCTTTTCTCATTTATATGACCAAGTCTACAATACCATAAGTAGGCTTCGTTCTTATCTGAACTCTTCCTCTTGCGTGTGTTTTGTATATCGAAAACTATATTTTGATTTAGAACATAGATACCATTACACAGTGTACCTTCTGCAACCAATACCTGATTAAGATAAAAGTTCATGATATTTCTATCCAGAACAAAGTTGAATCCATCTTTATTAAGTAAAGAAACTGATATGATGTTGCAAAGCATGGAAGGTATATCATAGCAGTTGTTCAAAATCATAGGATTGCTGGTTGGCAATACTAGGTGATATTCACCGATGGTAGCAGCATCGACTTGTGCTCCGTTCCCTACTTTGAGGGACATATCACCAGGTCCAATTATCCTGTTGGGATTCCTTGTGCCCTGGCCGCCATACGCGGTCGTTGCGGAATGAAAAACTTTAACTTTTAAAAACTTTGGCGCTAGAAACCATTACCTAGAATCTAACTAATCATTGAAACTAGCAAGCTAAAGGAATCTAACTGCTGTGATAGAGGGTTATACCAGAAGATCTGTGTCCTTCGGGTCTTCATTCCTCTTCTTGAGCTCCTGGGGATCCTTGATCAGCCTTGCTTGTGGGCTTTCTTGATCCTAGATGATCTACCCGAGAGTCTGTAGTCCAAGCTTAGCAACACTAATGAAGTAACTCAACAACCTAGTTTGCTAATCTAGATTGCTAAGATGATATATTGAGTTTTCTAGTGTGTTTCTATCTCTCTTCCTCCTTTGATTCTCAACTCATGAGAGGGTAGGAAGGAAGATGAAGGAGGAGGAGGAACTCAAGAAAGGCTAGTGAGGAGAGAGAAGCTCATGGTGAGAATGAAAATGAAACTCATGTGTGAAAAATCATGAAGCATGGTTTTGTAAAAACTATTTTTTAATAAAAATAACACAACCATGCTTGAATAGTTTGCACAAATGAATTTACAATTCATTTGTCAATACTATTCAAGCATGGTTCACACCATTCTATCCTTTACACCTCATTTCTTATTTTACACCTCATTTCCATTTTACAAATACAATGGAAAATATATGATGAGGCGTCCTCTTTCTAGAATATCTTTCCGTATAAACACAGAAAAGATTCTACCGTATATATACCAGTATTCGTATCAAAATACGAATAACCAAAGAGATAGAATAATACAAAGAATATAATACTAGAATATACATATCGAAATATGCATATGTAAATTATTAAATCAACACCTGATTTAATAATCCGGTTTAATCTTAAGCCGGCTAATATTATCAACTGTGTAGGGTTACTAGGCACTATCACAAGGGTCTATAATGCATCAACCATGCCGAATTTAAAATTTTCAAGTGCCGAACAATCTAAAGCGAGGATCTTTGCTAGCATTTTAGGGTTAACATAACATGTAAACAACTTTACATCTAAGAGAGAGGGATTACAACCTTTGTAGTCCGCTCATTCGCTTCATAAGCTCCGAATAGTAGTCCCTTGGCCGTAATCCATGAACTTCCGGACTCTGGAGAGGCTCCACAAGCCGAATGATCCATGCTTGCTTGAAGTCTTCCTTTTCGAAGATGATCAACCTTGAAGAATCTTTAACCCAAGCTTACACTTCACTAAACAACTTATTAGAGAAGTGAACACCCTAATCTAAGTAGCTAGAATAGATGAGGATGATGAAGTAGGAAATTATCTCTCTTTTATTTTCAATTTCTCACACTAAATTATCACAAACACAAAAGCTAGTAAGCTTTTCAAGGAGGAAGAAGAAGATGAAACCTTTTGTGATGAATAATGAATTATTGTTATTGTTACAAAACAACCTTGAGTTAAGAAATAAAGGGCTTAACTCATGTAGAGAATAAACCCAAGGTAAAGGGTTTGGGTTGGGTTAAGAAATATCTACAAAATATCAACACAAAATATATTAGCATAAAACAAAAGAAAGCTTCTTGAAGCTTCTTGAAAAAGCTAACCCAAATGCTAATCCGAATCAAACCCTAACTTGTTTAATCTCCACAAAACATGTTTTATTTGTAATCATAACTTGTTACAATATTATATATCACATATATAATATATTTTGCAACAAAAGAAAATAATACAATTAACATATATCGCATATATATCAATGTATTATCCGGTGAGAAAATGAATCAAGAAAGCGAGATTATATTAGTTAAAGTAATGTAATATATCACATGTATAATTATACATTAAATCATCGAATCATTACTTGATCCGACAATCCGGCTATATCGCATATAACCGACTAATATAACATGTACCGATTCATCGAATCAACACTTGATCCGATGACCCGGCTATATCACATATACCCGGCCGATATCATATATCATGAGAATAGAATACGGTATCTCAAATCGTATTAGTCTCGGTTCCGCACATATCACATATATGCTCCTACTCCATTTTGCCTGAGTCAGGAAACCTCTGTGTAGGACTCTAAAGAATCGTCAATACGCCGGCAGTAGGTGATGATCATATCAAACACCCACAAGCTGCAAGCGGTCAGCTAAATGTAACAGCCACCCGGGTATTGAGCGATCAAAAGATCAACAAGCAAGCCTGTACATTCTCCTGTGAATCCAATCAGTAACACTACCGTACAGTCCGGTATCTTCGTCTGATATGTTGCATATCTAGTCTAGGGGTGGTAAACGTCGGACTCCAGTAACCGATAAGTCGTGTCGATGTGCGGCTCATAACAGGTCGAGAACCTACTGATAACACTTACCAGTAGTACTCTATATCAGCCCTGGCCGGGGACTTCCAGTTATAGCCAATCGTACACAGCACAACATCAACTCCCTATACCGGGAGAGACGAATCCCCTCCTATCGCTCATTGCCTCCATGTGATTCGGGATTGTACCCAAAAGCCACCGTTTTGCACGCCCTCTTGGACGTGGTAAGGTGGAAATCAAAGCACAGTAGGAATCACACAAGACTCTATGACGATCTCGGGTCTACAGACTAACCCATACCAGTGTCACCGGAGAACTGCCATCTGACGTGAGGTATAATACCATCTGGGAGTTCTCGGCGAGTCCGTTCAGTATACCCAGTCTCCACTGAGCACCCGTACACCATCTTTGATGTCAAACACCGATGGATATGGGATCATCCATCGCCCATCATATGGGTCAAGATGCGTATACGCTAGTCAACTCTGGTGTATCGATGCCCTATCTCGATACACCCTCGAATAGGAATAGTTATAGGATATACTCGTTGACTACCCTGGCCCCACTAGTATGATCTCATCATAGTCCTAGTAGTCGAGTACATATCCCAAAGGCTTTATCAACATGTGAGAGCAAGACAATAAACTAATACAACTCAACATGTTAAGACAAATTGAAACCAAATAGCATACTATTATATCGAGCAAGAAAGTCCTCTCTATATATATCAAAGCATCCACTATAATATACATCATATGTACAATAATGGCCTCCAGGGCATATACATAACTAACAATCTCCCACTTGCACTAAGGCCAGCTGTTGTAGTATCTCATACCTAACATCCCGAAGAGTCTCTCAAAATGTATCTTGGGAATGGCCTTTGTGAATGGATCCGCAGTGTTGTGCTTCATATCAACTCTCCTGACCCCGATCTCCCGGCGATCAACTATCTCCCGGATTAGGTGATACCGCCTCAGAATATGTCTGGATTTCTGATGGGACCTGGGTTCCTTGGCCAAAGCCATAGCTCCATTGTTATCATAATACAAAGGTATTGGATGCTCAATGGTCGGAACCACACTAAGTTCAGTGATGAACTTCTTCATCCAGACAGCCTCTTTGGCAGCATCGTTGGCAGCGATGTATCAGCCTCCATCGTTGAGTCTGCAACGGTTTCCTGTTTGGAACTCTTCCAACACACCGCCCCTCCATTTAGGGTAAATACAAATCCCGAGTGTGACTTAGAGTCGTCCTTATCATTTTGGAAGCTTGAATCGGTAAAGGACTCAACTTGGAGTTCACTGTTACCATACACTAAGAACATCTCCTTAGTCTTTCTCAAGTACTTGAGAATGTTCTTCACAGCTATCCAGTGACTCTCTCCAGGATCTGCTTGATACCTACTCACTATACTTAGTGAGTATGCTACATCGGGTCTGGTACATAGCATCGCGTACATGATAGAGTCTACTGCCGAAGCATAGGGTATCCCTTGCATGCGAGCTCTCTCCAAATCAGTCTTGGGAGACATCTCTTTGGAGAGAGTGAGTCCAGAGATCGTGGGTTGGTTCCCACGCTTGGATTCTTCCATACTAAACCTCTTTAGTATGGTGTCAATGTACCTGGATTGGGACAATCGCAGTATCCGTTTAGATCTATCTCTATAGATCATAATTCCCAAAATGCAGGAGGCATCACCAAGATCTTTCATTGAGAATCTTTGTGATAAGAAGAGCTTGACCGAGTGCAGCATAGGAACATCATTTCCTATCAAGAGTATGTAATCCACGTACAATACAAGGAAGATGACCTTACTCTCTGCAACCTTCTTATATATACAAGGTTCATCTACGTTCTTGATGAAGTCAAACTCTTTGACTACAACATCAAAGCAGATGTTCCAATTACGCGATATCTGCTTTAATCCGTAGATGGATTTAAGCAGCTTGCACACTTTTCCGCTGCTCCCACTATCTACGAAGCCCTCTGGCTGAGTCATGTACACGCATTCTTCTAAATCACCATTTTGAAAGGCGGTCTTAACATCCATCTGCTAGATTTCGTAGTCATGGTATGCAGCAATGGCAAGTAGGATCCGGATGGACTTAAGCATAGCCACTGGAGAAAAGGTTTCGTCATAATCTACACCAGGTCGTTGACGAAAACCGTTTGCAAATGGTCTAGCTTTGAAAGTCTCAACTTTTCCATCTACACCAAGTTTCTTCTTAAAGATCCATTTTCTCCCAATGGGTTTTACCCCTTCAGGAGCAACTTCCAAAGTCCATACTTTATTGGTGTACATGGATTCCATCTCAGATCGCATTGCATCAAGCCATTTCACAGAGTCTCCACTCGTGATGGCCTGCTCGAAGCTAGTCGGGTCATCATCTTCCATGATGCAATCCTCGCTCCCACCATCAACGAAAAAACCGTAGTATCTCTCAGGTGGGCGAGAAACCCTACAAGATCGGCGGAGAGGCTGGGGTTCGTCAGGAACTTCTGAATTCTCTGGTTCCATCAAATCTTTTGTTGTAGTTTGTTCTGCTGGAACTTCTTCCATTTCTACGTCAGAGCCACTAATCTCTTTTGCAAGAAATTTCTTTTCTAAAGAGGTGGCGTGTTGAGCAACAAACACCCTTTGTTCCTCACAGTGGTAGAAGATATACCCTCGCGAATACTTGGGATATCCAACAAACTTACATAAAACAGACCTTGCCTCGAGTCTGTCCGGTTTTTGTCTTTTGATATCGGCCGGGCAACCCCATATTTTAACATACTTAAGAGATAGTCTCTTCCTCTACCATATCTCATATGGAGCGATAGGCACTGATTTGGTAGGAACCATATTCAATAGGTGTATGGCTGTCTCAAGCGCATACCCCCAGAAGGAAATAGGCAACTCAGCATTGCTCATCATAAAGCGCACCATATCTAATAGGGTGTGATTCCTCCGCTCCGATACACCGTTGTACTGTGGTGTATAAGGAGGAGTAAGATGAGAGAGAATCCCATTCTCTTTTAGATAGTCTAGGAACTCATAGTTCAAGTATTCTCTTTCTCGATTAGATCGAAGGATCTTAATACTTTTGCTCGTTTGGTTCTCTACTTCGTGCTTATATTCCCTGAATTTCTCAAAAGCTTCAGACTTGTGTTTCATCAGGAACACATGTCCGTATCTTGAAAGATCGTCAGTGAATGTAATGAAGTAGGAAGAACCGTTCCTGGCATGTGTAGAAATGGGTCTACATACATCACTATGTATCAGCCCCAATAGTTCTATAACTCTTTCTCCGTGTCCACTAAACGGAGTTTTGGTCATTTTGACATTGAGACATGACTGGAAAGTGTCATAAGATGAAAGTTCGAACGGATTCAAATATCCATCCTTATGCAATTTAGCTAGCCTTGTCGCATTGATATGACCTAGTCTACAATGCCACAAGAAGGATTCGTTCATTTCTGAACTCTTCCTCTTGTGTGTGTTTTGTACACTAAGTACTGTAGTTTGGTTGAGAACGTATATGCCATTATTTAACGATCCTGATCCAATCAACTTTTGATTCAGGAATATGTTCATAACATTATCCTGTACTACAAAATTATATCCTTCTTTATTCAATAAAGAAACTGATATAATATTGCATATCAGGGCCGGAATGTAATAGCACTCGTTCAGAACCAATGTATTACCATTTGGTAATACAAGGTGATATTCACCAACTGCCTTTGCTGCAACATTTGCAGCATTCCCTACTCTTAGAGAAAGATCACCCTCTCCCATTTCCCTACCTTTTCGTAGCCCATGTAACATATTACATATGTGGGATCCTGATCCAGTATCTAATACCCAGGACGTAGAGTGAACTGTGAAACAGTTATCGATAACTAACACACCTGAAGAAGATACATCAATATGCTTATTCTTCATTTGGGCGGCATGAGAATCCAGATATTCTCCTATTTCCTGCTCAGTCTTATAATACTTATAAGAAAGAACGGGACCAACGTTCTCCTGCTCAGTATAATAAGCGGGTTCAGTCAATGCATCCATGTTATTATCTTGATTAAGGCCTGACTTGGTCGCTACCTGGAGAGAGAGAGAAGAAAACACTTTAGCATATGCTCTTGCAAGATTAGATTGGTTATTATTTTATCTAATCAGGATGTCTCTGTTAGTTATATGTATGCCCTAGAGGCCATTACTGTACATATGATGTATATTGTAGTGGATGCTAGGACGTATATAGGGAGGACTTTCTTGCTCGACATGATAGTATGCTATCTGGTTGATCTTTACCTTAACGTGTATGCTGATTGTCTCTCTGTTACATGTTGGTAAAGCCCTTAGGATCTGTACTTGACTACCTGGACTATGATGCGGATCATACTAGTGGGGATATGGTAGTCCATAAGTACATCCTTCAAAGTCCCTAGTCGTGGGTGTATCGAGACGGGGCATCGATATACCAGAGTAGACTAGCGTATACCTTCTCGACCCATACAGATGGGCGATGGATGATCCCATATCCATTGGTGTTTGACATCAGAGGAGATATACGGGTGCTCAGTAGAGACTGGGTACACTGGACGGACTCGCCGAGAACTCCCAGATGGTATTATACCTCACGTCAGATGGCAGTTCTCTGGTGACACTGGTACAGAGTAGTCTGTTGACCCGCGATCGTCATAGAGTCTTGTGTGGTTCCCACTGTGCTTTGATTTCCATCTTACCACGTCCAAGAGGGCGTGCAAAACGGTGGTTTTTGGGTACAGTCCCGAGTCACATGGAGGCAATGAGCGATAGGAGGGGATTCGTCTCTCCCGGTATAGGGGGTTGATGTTGCGCTGTGTTCGATTGGCTATAACAGGAAATCCCTGGCCAGGGTTGCTGAGATTTACTGGTAAGTGTTACCAGTAGTTTCTCGAATCGTTATAGACCTCATATCGACACGACTTATCGAGCTATTGGGGTCTGACGTTTACCACCCCTAGGCGAGATATGCGACATATCAGACGATCAGACCGGACTGTACGGTAGTGTTACTGGTTGGATTCACTGGAGTGTGAGCGGGCTTGCTCGTCGATCTTCAGATCGCTCTATACCCGGGTGGCCGTTACGTTTAGCAGACCGCTTGCGGCTTGTGGGTGTTTGATATGATCATCACCTGCTGCCGGCGTATTGACGAGTCTTTAGAGTCCTACACAGAGGTTTCCTGGCTCAAGCGAAACGAAATAGGAGCGCATATGAGATATGTGCGGGACCGAGAATAATACCAGTATCTGATACTGTATTCGATTCTCGCGATGTGACATTGATCGGTTATATGCGATGTAGCCGGGTTATCGGATCAAGTGTTGATTCGATAAGTTGTTACTAATGATACCTGTCGGTTTTGTGCGACATGACCGGATCATTGAATCAAGTGTTGATTTAATGATTTAATGCATAATTATATATTTGATATATTACTTTGCATTAACTAGTATCGGTTCACTTTAAGATGGATTTTCTCACTCGGATGTGTGCATTACATATGCGATATGATTTTGTGCACTAGATTGTATCATGTTTGATGATACATACATTTTGGTTAAGTGTAAAGAATTAAACCATGGTTAAGTGGATAATTAGGGTTTTGTTTTTTTTATTAAATTATATATACATGTATTCTTTTTGAAAGAGAAAAAGAGCATGAGAAAATGGTGGCTTTCTTTAAATGCTTCATGAAGCTTCATGAAGTCTTTGACTTTGTAACCATTTTTTGTCTCATGCTTAACCTAACCATTCCACTAAACCATGATTGATTCTCTACACCTAACTATGGTTCAATTATGATAAGAATGAATTTCTTTTCTCATTTTTATTATTCTTATCATAATAACATTTCTTCTTCTTCTTCTTCTTCAAGAAGAAAACCTTAAGCTCCATCAATGGTGATTGTTGGAAAAGAGTGAGAAATCCAATTCTAAAGTCTACCCACTTCCTATTTCCTCATTCTCTACCTCTTGCCAAGTAGTAGAGTGTGTTTCCTTCACAAGTTTCTTGACTTGGTGAAGTCGGAGCTTGATTTAGCGATGCCTCGACGTAGATCATCTTCGGCATGGACATCGATGACCTAGCCCGTTCATTCTCCGATGAAGCCGACGCAAGAGCCCGGGATCCGTCTTGGACAGCGAGAAGACTTCATTGCGGAGCCGTGGAGGTGGAGCACCGGATCTACAAAGGTTGTATATCCGTATTCTCATAGTTAAATGTTAACTAGTTAGCTTTTTCGCCTAGTTTTCTAGCAAACGATCCGTAGTCGGGTCTCTCGGCACCTAGTTTTTTTTTGAAATTGGCATGTTCGATGCCTTATGAGACCTCACTAGAGTGCCTAGGAACCCTACAGTGGTATCAGAGCCTAGCTAGAGCCTTAGGCGAAGTCTAGACGGAGTTTGAAACCCGGACGAACCGAAAACACGAACCCAAAATAGCTCTCTGTCCTTTTTCTAAAATCTGGGATTTTTCAACATTAAAAATATGCAGAAAAATCAGCAGGCAATTCTAAGGGATACTGTAAAATTCGTGCACCCAATTCCTTCAATGCGCCGCGGTTCCGCGGCACGAGCTTGGCTCGTGCGGCGGAACCGCGGCCGTTTTGTCTTTTCTGGGATCCAAATTTGCACAGTAATTCATAATATGCAGTGCTGTTTTTCCTGGGTATTTTTGATATTTTTCCAGAGTTTTAATTTTCAGGAGTTGTTTTGGGGATTCGTATGTTCGATCGGATTATCAAATTTTGTCTGTGTGGCTTTCCGGATAAATTTTAGAATATGTTAAAAAGTTCGACCGGATATAAATACCCAATTTTTCCCCTGTCGGGAAATTTCCAAGTGTTGGATTTTTCCGTAGTTTAACGACGTTCTAAGTAGTGCAAGTAACGCGATGGTCCCTCTAGAAGACAACAAACCTTAACTCGATTACGTGACCGTCTTGAACTGCCCTTTGAACCTTCGGGTTTGGGGCAGTACGGCGTGCCACATGTGAGGCGTTGGCTTGACCCTTCTACGGCTGGACCGTTGGTACTGAGGCACGAACTGAATGTTGTTAGACTTATTTCATGCGTTGATCTGTATCGGGAAAACTTGGGTGTTCGATTGTTCGATCGGAAAGTTTAACATTTTCTGTTTATCTGGAATGGGATACAATAATTGGAATTCACAAGTAGTTATGAGATAACTGAATGAATGTTATAAACATAGCAGTTTAGTCTCACTTGATCGGTTGCCACGGAATTTTGATGTGATCAAAAGTCCGTCGCAATCACGTAGCGTACGCGGATACTCGCCGATAAACTTAATAGACAGCCTCACTCCATAGCCCCGACCAAGTGACTGTAGGAGAACCCCGTCGCCGAAAGCATCCGTTCGGGTGCTCGCGGTGGTGGTGTTCCGCCTTGGTGCACTTCGTCGACGGTATCGGGGGTGCGGCCGTCTACTGAAGTTTGCGACGAGCATTCGATCAGACTGTCGGGAATCTTGTTGAATTGCCCGACTCGATATTGAAAAGTGTTTTCGATAATGAGACTAAAATGCGGGGTTTATAATTGTTAGGCATGCGATGTCTAAGGAATTCATTTGGTCAGGCATGCGATGTCTAAGGAATTCATTTGGTCAGGCATGCGATGTCTGAGGTGGTTGCGGATTCCAACTGTTGTAGTTTTACACTTTCTTTTCTGTGACCGTAAGTGTAATATGTGATATCGCCGGTTTCGTTGCTATATGTCAACGACAATTGGGATGGACATATTTACTTACGTTGATGACATGTGATGTTATGTGTTGCTGGATATGTTATATTGGATCGTCGTGTTTGAATAGCCAGGGGTTTTTATGTGAGATGAGTGTTTTTCATTTTCATTCATGTAAAAACTTGTATGTAATATTCTTTTATTGGGGCGCTTCCAGGTTGCGGAAGTTGTCACCGTTGATGTATATTATTTACTTTTCCGCACTAGGATAGACCCAAGGAGGGGAGCACAAGTAACCGGATTCTGGAGTCACAGGGAGACCAACTCGAGGAGTCGAGCCCGGGTCTCCTAACTCTAGAATTGGCAGGGTTGCTTGCCGCTCTCGTAGGGGTCTAGGGGTGTGGGTTTGGCTATTCATCGCGACCGTGGAATCCGTGTTTTATACTGGCTCGTATTGAAAACACGGACGTCCTAGTATATCCAATATTTCATATGATTCTTCTGCTGCAATATCTGTGATGTGATCATGTGATGTTCTGTGATAGATACAGTATATAGTATATACGATATATTATATAGACGTTACTTATGTTTTACACCCGCGCTAGCCCTGCCCTGCTCTGTCGTTAGTTACCTAACCTAACGGTGCACGAGGGGACATCGATGCGAATGCGGATGGCATAAGTGTACGTCGTATTTATCTGTGATGTTTAGGTACTTAAATGATGGGACTTCATTAATGAGATTAATGAAATAAAAGAAACCTAAGATGTTGTAGAATCGAATTTCAAAATAAAACAGGTAGCTACAGTTCTTGCTTTGCACAGCGGTATATATGATATATCCCGCACCTTATTCGATGAGGAAAGGACGGAGATCCCTTCACCGGGAGTGACTCCTTTAGCAATAACTGGCAGATGCTACACACTCGGTTTGTCTTTTGATAGCTTTTATGTGTTTTTTGCTTTGCACAGCGATATATATGATATATCCCGCACCTCATTCGACGAGGAAAGGACCGACGATCCCTTCACCGGGAGTGACTCCTTTAGCAAAACTAGAAAAGCCTCAAAAGCACTCCATTTCAAAATTCATTTGATTCTACAACGATATCAAGTTCATTACGCAATAGGTTTTCAGAAAAACCTGTCGTAGCCCTCCGTCATTTCAGATATGTACTGGTTAGTATTCGTCCTGCGTTTGTTGACCTCTGTCAAGGCGTAGTGTGCGGTAGCTGATTAGTGCTTATCTGCATAAGCATATGATGTGATTGATTTAGGGTAGTCGTGCGACCTTGTTGACCTCTGTCAAGGGTCGTACGGGTGGGTTTACTTCAATCAGGAAATGACGGGTTGAACTTGACTAGCAGCCTATGGTTTGTTGACCTCTGTCAAGGTCATAGGACGCTAGGGGCAAAATATTATCGGGAATTTCAAGTGTTGAAATTTGCAATGAGATTGCATACCTTCTATGAGATAGTTGGATCCCGATACCCGCTACGAGTAAGAGTTACTCCTGAGAGAGTTTTACGCATTACAATTAGCCGATCAAGTAGGTGTCTAGAAAGGTGTCAACGGGGTTACGCCTCTGGGAAAACGAGGTTTACATTAATTAGGTTCGTGCGAAAGCACGGGGGACCTCCCTCAAAGTACCGACACTGGCCTGGCTGAAAGATTGGCGAACTTGTAGTGTGTAATTAATCCCGGCTAGTCTTTCCTTTTAGGGTTTGAAGGAAGATTTGATAAAAAGCAGTGGGAGCCATCCTGATTAGATAAAATAATAACCAATCTATTCTTGCAAGAGCGCATGCTGAGTGTTTTCTTCTCTCTCTCTCCAGGTAGCGACCATATGACGCCTTAATCAAGATAATAAAACGGATTATTGACCGAACCCGCTTGTTATACTGAGCTGGGGAACGTTGGTCCCGCTCCAACTTATAATTGTTATAAGACAGAGCAGGAAATTGGGGAATACCAGATTTCCCGTGCCGCCCAAACGAAGAGAGTGCATGCTGATGCATCATCTTCGGGTATGTTCGTTACAAAGAACTGTTTCTCTGTATCCTCTACATCCTGGGTATATGATACCAGATCAGGATCCTAAATATGTAATCTGTTACATAGGGCTACAGAAAGGTAGAGAACTGAGAACGGGTGATAAGTTTCATGAGGCAGAAAACGGGGCAAGTGTTGCAGCCAAGTCTGTTGGTCACTGTCACCCTGTATCACCAATACATTGATTCTGAACGAATGTTATTAGATACCGAACCTGATATACAAAATCGTATCTATCTCTTTATTAATAAAGAAATGATAAAATTTTGTATTGTTGGATAATGTTTTGAACATTTCCTATATCAAAAGTTGATCGGTTCAGGCACGTTATCTAAAAGCGTTGATGTTCTAAATCAAACTACAGTTCTTAGTATATGGAACACACACAAGAGGAAGAGTTCAGAAATGAACGAATTCTTCTTGAGGCATTGTAGACTAGGTCAGATCAATGTGACCCGACTAGCGAGAGTTACATATAGATGCATATTTAAATCAGTTTGAATTTACATCTTGTGAAACTCGCCAGTCATGTCACAAAGATAAGATGACCACAGCTCTGTTTATTGGAAACAGAGAAAGAGTTAGTGAACTCTTGGGATGATACATGTTGATGTATGTAGGTCCCCTGTCTACATATGCCAGGACTGTTTCTTTTACTTCATTACATTCTCTGATGATCTCTCAAGATTCAGACATACGTTCCTGTTGAAACATAAGTCCGAACCTTTTGAGATATTCACAGAATATAAGTTAGAAGTAGAGAAACAATACGGGTATAAGTATTATGTCCTATGATGAGATCAAGGAGGAGAATACTTGAGCACGGAAATCCTGGACTATTCTAAAGGAGAATGAGATTCTCTCTCAGCATTACTCCTCCGTATACACCATAGCACGATGGTATATCGGGGCGGAGCAATCACACCCTATATGATAAGGTGTGCTCTAGGATGAGTACTACTGAGTTACCTATTTCCTTTTAGGTGTTATGCGCTTGAGAAGCTGCATACCTATTGAATAGGGTTCGAATCAAATCAGTTGCCTACCACTTCATATGTGATATGATAAGGGAAGAGCCCATCTCTCAAGTTAGTTAAGATTTGGGGTTGTCCGGCCTATGTCTAAAAGCAAAATCCGGACAAGCTCGAGGCAAGGTCTGTTATGTGGAACTGGAAGTGTTCCAGCTATACAAACTACAGCAGATGATTTGGTACAACCAGAGGATTCAGTAGAAACCAACGAACCTCAGCCTCTCCGCCGATCTAGTAGGGTTCCTCACCCACCTGAGAGATACTTCGGTTTCTCTATGACAGTGGGAGCGAGGAATACATCATGAGATGATGACCCAACTAGTTTCGAGCTGGCCATCAGGAGTAAGACTCTGTAAGAATGGCTGGATGTTTAGCGATCTGAGATGGAATCCTTATACACCAACAAAGTATGGACTTTAGTTGCTATATCTGAAGGGTTAAATCCCCATCAGGAGCAAGTATATCTTGAGAAGATTACTTGGTGTACATCGAAAAGTTGAGACTTTCAAAGTTGAACTTGTTAAAGGTTTGCATCATTGACCAGGTGTGGATCATGAGGAAACCTTTTTCTAAGGAGCTATGCTTAAGTCCATCCAGATCCTACTTGTCACGGCTACATACCATGACTA
This sequence comes from Agapanthus africanus, assembly GCA_030015575.1. Classification (NCBI taxonomy): domain Eukaryota; kingdom Viridiplantae; phylum Streptophyta; class Magnoliopsida; order Asparagales; family Amaryllidaceae; genus Agapanthus; species Agapanthus africanus. The sequence goes on along the minus strand of CM057344.1, from coordinate 376,430,899 downwards.
CGATATCTGGTGGTTGGGTGTCATGACAGCTTTTCTAAATAATGTTTTAGAAGAGTGCGTCTATAAGTACACAGCCAGAGGGCTTCGTAAACAGTGGGAGCAGCGGAAACGTGTGCAAGATGCTTTATAGGATAAAGCAGGCATCGCGGAGTTGGAACATCTGTTTTGATGAATTAGTCAAAGAGTTTGACATCATCAAAATGGTAGATGAACCTTGTATAAACAAAAAGGTAGTAGGGAGTATGGTGACGATCCTCGTAGAGTACGTGGATGACATACTCTTGATGGGGAAGGAGTTTCCTATGCTACGCTCGGTCAATCTCCGCTTATCACCATAATTCTCCATAAAGGATCAAGGTGATACCTCCTAAATCCTGGATTTTGGATCTATGAGATAGATCTAAATGGATGTTAGGATACTCACTAGCTGTAGTGAGATGGTATCAATCGATCCTGGGGAGAATCACTGGAAGGGTTCCAGGGTGATAAAGACGACTGAATGTCAGTCGCAGGCATTGTCTTTACCCTCAGTAAAGGGACGGTATGTTGGAAGAGTTCCAAGCAAGATACCGTGGCATACTAGACGATAAAGGCAGGATACATCGCTACTTAAGATGCTACCGAAGAGGCTGTTTGGGTGTATATTAGTTCATAAGATGAACTTTGTTCCTCCCATTGTGTGACAATGGAGTTGTGGCTTATGCCAAGGAACGCAGGTCCCATCAGTGATCCAGACATATTCTAAGGCAGTATCACTTGATCATGGAGATGGTTGATCTCCAGGGTGATCGAGGTTTGGAGAGTAGACTCAGAGGACAACACAGCGGATCCACTCACAAAGGCCTGTTCCCAGAGAGAGACTTTTATGGGATGGTTGAGTATGAGATACTACAACCACTGCTACAGATGGCCCTAGTGCAAGTGGAAGATTGTTAGTTATATGTATGCCCTAGAGGCCATTACTGTACATATGATGTATATTGTAGTGGATGCTAGGACGTATATAGGGAGGACTTTCTTGCTCGACATGATAGTATGCTATCTGGTTGATCTTTACCTTAACGTGTATGCTGATTGTCTCTCTCTTACATGTTGGTAAAGCCCTTAGGATCTGTACTTGACTACCTGGACTATGATGCGGATCATACTAGTGGGGATATGGTAGTCCATAAGTACATCCTTCAAAGTCCCTAGTCGTGGGTGTATCGAGACGGGGCATCGATATACCAGAGTAGACTAGCGTATACCTTCTCGACCCATACAGATGGGCGATGGATGATCCCATATCCATTGGTGTTTGACATCAGAGGAGATATACGGGTGCTCAGTAGAGACTGGGTACACTGGACGGACTCGCCGAGAACTCCCAGATGGTATTATACCTCACGTCAGATGGCAGTTCTATGGTGACACTGGTACAGAGTAGTCTGTTGACCCGAGATCGTCATAGAGTCTTGTGTGGTTCCCACTGTGCTTTGATTTCCATCTTACCACGTCCAAGAGGGCGTGCAAAATGGTGGTTTTTGGGTACAGTCCCGAGTCACATGGAGGCAATGAGCGATAGGAGGGGATTCGTCTCTCCCGGTATAGGGGGTTGATGTTGCGCTGTGTTCGATTGGCTATAACAGGAAATCCCTGGCCAGGGTTGCTGAGATTTACTGGTAAGTGTTACCAGTAGTTTCTCGAATCGTTATAGACCTCATATCGACACGACTTATCGAGCTATTGGGGTCTGACGTTTACCACCCCTAGGCGAGATATGCGACATATCAGACGATCAGACCGGACTGTACGGTAGTGTTACTGGTTGGATTCACTGGAGTGTGAGCGGGCTTGCTCGTCGATCTTCAGATCGCTCTATACCCGGGTGGCCGTTACGTTTAGCAGACCGCTTGCGGCTTGTGGGTGTTTGATATGATCATCACCTGCTGCCGGCGTATTGACGAGTCTTTAGAGTCCTACACAGAGGTTTCCTGGCTCAAGCGAAACGAAATAGGAGCGCATATGAGATATGTGCGGGACCGAGAATAATACCAGTATCTGATACTGTATTCGATTCTCGCGATGTGACATTGATCGGTTATATGCGATGTAGCCGGGTTATCGGATCAAGTGTTGATTCGATAAGTTGTTACTAATGATACCTGTCGGTTTTGTGCGACATGACCGGATCATTGAATCAAGTGTTGATTTAATGATTTAATGCATAATTATATATTTGATATATTACTTTGCATTAACTAGTATCGGTTCACTTTAAGATGGATTTTCTCACTCGGATGTGTGCATTACATATGCGATATGATTTTGTGCACTAGATTGTATCATGTTTGATGATACATACATTTTGGTTAAGTGTAAAGAATTAAACCATGGTTAAGTGGATAATTAGGGTTTTGTTTTTTTTATTAAATTATATATACATGTATTCTTTTTGAAAGAGAAAAAGAGCATGAGAAAATGGTGGCTTTCTTTAAATGCTTCATGAAGCTTCATGAAGTCTTTGACTTTGTAACCATTTTTTGTCTCATGCTTAACCTAACCATTCCACTAAACCATGATTGATTCTCTACACCTAACTATGGTTCAATTATGATAAGAATGAATTTCTTTTCTCATTTTTATTATTCTTATCATAATAACATTTCTTCTTCTTCTTCTTCTTCAAGAAGAAAACCTTAAGCTCCATCAATGGTGATTGTTGGAAAAGAGTGAGAAATCCAATTCTAAAGTCTACCCACTTCCTATTTCCTCATTCTCTACCTCTTGCCAAGTAGTAGAGTGTGTTTCCTTCACAAGTTTCTTGACTTGGTGAAGTCGGAGCTTGATTTAGCGATGCCTCGACGTAGATCATCTTCGGCATGGACATCGATGACCTAGCCCGTTCATTCTCCGATGAAGCCGACGCAAGAGCCCGGGATCCGTCTTGGACAGCGAGAAGACTTCATTGCGGAGCCGTGGAGGTGGAGCACCGGATCTACAAAGGTTGTATATCCGTATTCTCATAGTTAAATGTTAACTAGTTAGCTTTTTCGCCTAGTTTTCTAGCAAACGATCCGTAGTCGGGTCTCTCGGCACCTAGTTTTTTTTTGAAATTGGCATGTTCGATGCCTTATGAGACCTCACTAGAGTGCCTAGGAACCCTACAGTGGTATCAGAGCCTAGCTAGAGCCTTAGGCGAAGTCTAGACGGAGTTTGAAACCCGGACGAACCGAAAACACGAACCCAAAATAGCTCTCTGTCCTTTTTCTAAAATCTGGGATTTTTCAACATTAAAAATATGCAGAAAAATCAGCAGGCAATTCTAAGGGATACTGTAAAATTCGTGCACCCAATTCCTTCAATGCGCCGCGGTTCCGCGGCACGAGCTTGGCTCGTGCGGCGGAACCGCGGCCGTTTTGTCTTTTCTGGGATCCAAATTTGCACAGTAATTCATAATATGCAGTGCTGTTTTTCCTGGGTATTTTTGATATTTTTCCAGAGTTTTAATTTTCAGGAGTTGTTTTGGGGATTCGTATGTTCGATCGGATTATCAAATTTTGTCTGTGTGGCTTTCCGGATAAATTTTAGAATATGTTAAAAAGTTCGACCGGATATAAATACCCAATTTTTCCCCTGTCGGAAAATTTCCAAGTGTTGGATTTTTCCGTAGTTTAACGACGTTCTAAGTAGTGCAAGTAACGCGATGGTCCCTCTAGAAGACAACAAACCTTAACTCGATTACGTGACCGTCTTGAACTGCCCTTTGAACCTTCGGGTTTGGGGCAGTACGGCGTGCCACATGTGAGGCGTTGGATTGACCCTTCTACGGCTGGACCGTTGGTACTGAGGCACGAACTGAATGTTGTTAGACTTATTTCATGCGTTGATCTGTATCGGGAAAACTTGGGTGTTCGATTGTTCGATCGGAAAGTTTAACATTTTCTGTTTATCTGGAATGGGATACAATAATTGGAATTCACAAGTAGTTATGAGATAACTGAATGAATGTTATAAACATAGCAGTTTAGTCTCACTTGATCGGTTGCCACGGAATTTTGATGTGATCAAAAGTCCGTCGCAATCACGTAGCGTACGCGGATACTCGCCGATAAACTTAATAGACAGCCTCACTCCATAGCCCCGACCAAGTGACTGTAGGAGAACCCCGTCGCCGAAAGCATCCGTTCGGGTGCTCGCGGTGGTGGTGTTCCGCCTTGGTGCACTTCGTCGACGGTATCGGGGGTGCGGCCGTCTACTGAAGTTTGCGACGAGCATTCGATCAGACTGTCGGGAATCTTGTTGAATTGCCCGACTCGATATTGAAAAGTGTTTTCGATAATGAGACTAAAATGCGGGGTTTATAATTGTTAGGCATGCGATGTCTAAGGAATTCATTTGGTCAGGCATGCGATGTCTAAGGAATTCATTTGGTCAGGCATGCGATGTCTGAGGTGGTTGCGGATTCCAACTGTTGTAGTTTTACACTTTCTTTTCTGTGACCGTAAGTGTAATATGTGATATCGCCGGTTTCGTTGCTATATGTCAACGACAATTGGGATGGACATATTTACTTACGTTGATGACATGTGATGTTATGTGTTGCTGGATATGTTATATTGGATCGTCGTGTTTGAATAGCCAGGGGTTTTTATGTGAGATGAGTGTTTTTCATTTTCATTCATGTAAAAACTTGTATGTAATATTCTTTTATTGGGGCGCTTCCAGGTTGCGGAAGTTGTCACCGTTGATGTATATTATTTACTTTTCCGCACTAGGATAGACCCAAGGAGGGGAGCACAAGTAACCGGATTCTGGAGTCACAGGGAGACCAACTCGAGGAGTCGAGCCCGGGTCTCCTAACTCTAGAATTGGCAGGGTTGCTTGCCGCTCTCGTAGGGGTCTAGGGGTGTGGGTTTGGCTATTCATCGCGACCGTGGAATCCGTGTTTTATACTGGCTCGTATTGAAAACACGGACGTCCTAGTATATCCAATATTTCATATGATTCTTCTGCTGCAATATCTGTGATGTGATCATGTGATGTTCTGTGATAGATACAGTATATAGTATATACGATATATTATATAGACGTTACTTATGTTTTACACCCGCGCTAGCCCTGCCCTGCTCTGTCGTTAGTTACCTAACCTAACGGTGCACGAGGGGACATCGATGCGAATGCGGATGGCATAAGTGTACGTCGTATTTATCTGTGATGTTTAGGTACTTAAATGATGGGACTTCATTAATGAGATTAATGAAATAAAAGAAACCTAAGATGTTGTAGAATCGAATTTCAAAATAAAACAGGTAGCTACAGTTCTTGCTTTGCACAGCGGTATATATGATATATCCCGCACCTTATTCGATGAGGAAAGGACGGAGATCCCTTCACCGGGAGTGACTCCTTTAGCAATAACTGGCAGATGCTACACACTCGGTTTGTCTTTTGATAGCTTTTATGTGTTTTTTGCTTTGCACAGCGATATATATGATATATCCCGCACCTCATTCGACGAGGAAAGGACCGACGATCCCTTCACCGGGAGTGACTCCTTTAGCAAAACTAGAAAAGCCTCAAAAGCACTCCATTTCAAAATTCATTTGATTCTACAACGATATCAAGTTCATTAAGCAATAGGTTTTCAGAAAAACCTGTCGTAGCCCTCCGTCATTTCAGATATGTACTGGTTAGTATTCGTGCTGCGTTTGTTGACCTCTGTCAAGGCGTAGTGTGCGGTAGCTGATTAGTGCTTATCTGCATAAGCATATGATGTGATTGATTTAGGGTAGTCGTGCGACCTTGTTGACCTCTGTCAAGGGTCGTGCGGGTGGGTTTACTTCAATCAGGAAATGACGGGTTGAACTTGACTAGCAGCCTATGGTTTGTTGACCTCTGTCAAGGTCATAGGACGCTAGGGGCAAAATATTATCGGGAATTTCAAGTGTTGAAATTTGCAATGAGATTGCATACCTTCTATGAGATAGTTGGATCCCGATACCCGCTACGAGTAAGAGTTACTCCTGGGAGAGTTTTACGCATTACAATTAGCCGATCAAGTAGGTGTCTAGAAAGGTGTCAACGGGGTTACGCCTCTGGGAAAACGAGGTTTACATTAATTAGGTTCGTGCGAAAGCACGGGGGACCTCCCTCAAAGTACCGACACTGGCCTGGCTGAAAGATTGGCGAACTTGTAGTGTGTAATTAATCCCGGCTAGTCTTTCCTTTTAGGGTTTGAAGGAAGATTTGATAAAAAGCAGTGGGAGCCATCCTGATTAGATAAAATAATAACCAATCTATTCTTGCAAGAGCGCATGCTGAGTGTTTTCTTCTCTCTCTCTCCAGGTAGCGACCATATGACGCCTTAATCAAGATAATAAAACGGATTATTGACCGAACCCGCTTGTTATACTGAGCTGGGGAACGTTGGTCCCGCTCCAACTTATAATTGTTATAAGACAGAGCAGGAAATTGGGGAATACCAGATTTCCCGTGCCGCCCAAACGAAGAGAGTGCATGCTGATGCATCATCTTCGGGTATGTTCGTTACAAAGAACTGTTTCTCTGTATCCTCTACATCCTGGGTATATGATACCAGATCAGGATCCTAAATATGTAATCTGTTACATAGGGCTACAGAAAGGTAGAGAACTGAGAACGGGTGATAAGTTTCATGAGGCAGAAAACGGGGCAAGTGTTGCAGCCAAGTCTGTTGGTCACTGTCACCCTGTATCACCAATACATTGATTCTGAACGAATGTTATTAGATACCGAACCTGATATACAAAATCGTATCTATCTCTTTATTAATAAAGAAATGATAAAATTTTGTATTGTTGGATAATGTTTTGAACATTTCCTATATCAAAAGTTGATCGGTTCAGGCACGTTATCTAAAAGCGTTGATGTTCTAAATCAAACTACAGTTCTTAGTATATGGAACACACACAAGAGGAAGAGTTCAGAAATGAACGAATTCTTCTTGAGGCATTGTAGACTAGGTCAGATCAATGTGACCCGACTAGCGAGAGTTACATATAGATGCATATTTAAATCAGTTTGAATTTACATCTTGTGAAACTCGCCAGTCATGTCACAAAGATAAGATGACCACAGCTCTGTTTATTGGAAACAGAGAAAGAGTTAGTGAACTCTTGGGATGATACATGTTGATGTATGTAGGTCCTCTGTCTACATATGCCAGGACTGTTTCTTTTACTTCATTACATTCTCTGATGATCTCTCAAGATTCAGACATACGTTCCTGTTGAAACATAAGTCCGAACCTTTTGAGATATTCACAGAATATAAGTTAGAAGTAGAGAAACAATACGGGTATAAGTATTATGTCCTATGATGAGATCAAGGAGGAGAATACTTGAGCACGGAAATCCTGGACTATTCTAAAGGAGAATGAGATTCTCTCTCAGCATTACTCCTCCGTATACACCATAGCACGATGGTATATCGGGGCGGAGCAATCACACCCTATATGATAAGGTGTGCTCTAGGATGAGTACTACTGAGTTACCTATTTCCTTTTAGGTGTTATGCGCTTGAGAAGCTGCATACCTATTGAATAGGGTTCGAATCAAATCAGTTGCCTACCACTTCATATGTGATATGATAAGGGAAGAGCCCATCTCTCAAGTTAGTTAAGATTTGGGGTTGTCCGGCCTATGTCTAAAAGCAAAATCCGGACAAGCTCGAGGCAAGGTCTGTTATGTGGAACTGGAAGTGTTCCAGCTATACAAACTACAGCAGATGATTTGGTACAACCAGAGGATTCAGTAGAAACCAATGAACCTCAGCCTCTCCGCCGATCTAGTAGGGTTCCTCACCCACCTGAGAGATACTTCGGTTTCTCTATGACAGTGGGAGCGAGGAATACATCATGAGATGATGACCCAACTAGTTTCGAGCTGGCCATCAGGAGTAAGACTCTGTAAGAATGGCTGGATGTTTAGCGATCTGAGATGGAATCCTTATACACCAACAAAGTATGGACTTTAGTTGCTATATCTGAAGGGTTAAATCCCCATCAGGAGCAAGTATATCTTGAGAAGATTACTTGGTGTACATCGAAAAGTTGAGACTTTCAAAGCTGAACTTGTTAAAGGTTTGCATCATTGACCAGGTGTGGATCATGAGGAAACCTTTTTCTAAGGAGCTATGCTTAAGTCCATCCAGATCCTACTTGTCACGGCTACATACCATGACTACGATATCTGGTGGTTGGGTGTCATGACTGCTTTTCTAAATAATGTTTTAGAAGAGTGCGTCTATAAGTACACAGCCAGAGGGCTTCGTAAACAGTGGGAGCAGCGGAAACGTGTGCAAGATGCTTTATAGGATAAAGCAGGCATCGCGGAGTTGGAACATCTGTTTTGATGAATTAGTCAAAGAGTTTGACATCATCAAAATGGTAGATGAACCTTGTATAAACAAAAAGGTAGTAGGGAGTATGGTGACGATCCTCGTAGAGTACGTGGATGACATACTCTTGATGGGGAAGGAGTTTCCTATGCTACGCTCGGTCAATCTCCGCTTATCACCATAATTCTCCATAAAGGATCAAGGTGATACCTCCTAAATCCTGGATTTTGGATCTATGAGATAGATCTAAATGGATGTTAGGATACTCACTAGCTGTAGTGAGATGGTATCAATCGATCCTGGGGAGAATCACTGGAAGGGTTCCAGGGTGATAAAGACGACTGAATGTCAGTCGCAGGCATTGTCTTTACCCTCAGTAAAGGGACGGTATGTTGGAAGAGTTCCAAGCTAGATACCGTGGCATACTAGACGATAAAGGCAGGATACATCGCTACTTAAGATGCTACCGAAGAGGCTGTTTGGGTGTATATTAGTTCATAAGATGAACTTTGTTCCTCCCATTGTGTGACAATGGAGTTGTGGCTTATGCCAAGGAACGCAGGTCCCATCAGTGATCCAGACATATTCTAAGGCAGTATCACTTGATCATGGAGATGGTTGATCTCCAGGGTGATCGAGGTTTGGAGAGTAGACTCAGAGGACAACACAGCGGATCCACTCACAAAGGCCTGTTCCCAGAGAGAGACTTTTATGGGATGGTTGAGTATGAGATACTACAACCACTGCTACAGATGGCCCTAGTGCAAGTGGGAGATTGTTAGTTATATGTATGCCCTAGAGGCCATTACTGTACATATGATGTATATTGTAGTGGATGCTAGGACGTATATAGGGAGGACTTTCTTGCTCGACATGATAGTATGCTATCTGGTTGATCTTTACCTTAACGTGTACGCTGATTGTCTCTCTCTTACATGTTGGTAAAGCCCTTAGGATCTGTACTTGACTACCTGGACTATGATGCGGATCATACTAGTGGGGATATGGTAGTCCATAAGTACATCCTTCAAAGTCCCTAGTCGTGGGTGTATCGAGACGGGGCATCGATATACCAGAGTAGACTAGCGTATACCTACGGATAGTCTGGTATATCGATATGGGTCGAGAAGGTATATGCTAGTCTACTCTTTGATAGAAAACTCAGTATATATATACCTACGGATAGTCGTGGTTTTGAAGGATACTCCCTATATCGATATCTCCAGAAAACTCAGTACTTGAGTAATATTAAAAATTCCCAGCAGCATGTAGTAATACCTACGGATGTTACCTAGAAGTATCTGTCCTTAATACCCAAGTACGGCCGCGGAACCGCCACGCAAAGCATGGTATTGCCGCGGTTCCGTAGCGACTTGAGGGAATTAGGAGTTCGTATTTTACAGTTATCCATAGAATCACCTGCTTAATTTTCTGAGTATTTTTAATAGAGAAAAAACCACCTTTTAAAAAAATTTCCAGAGAGGGGGTCAAATTTGACGTTACGGGGTTTGATCGGACTTTTAACTTCGTATACACGTCGTCTAATGCTCTAGCTAGTCTCTGATACCACTGTAGGGTTACCAGGCACTATCACAAGGGTCTATAATGCATCAACCATGCCGAATTTAAAATTTTCAAGTGCCGAACAACCTAAAGCGAGGAGCTTTGCTAGAGTTTTAGGGTTAACATAGCATGTAAACAACTTTACATATAAGAGAGAGGGATTACAACCTTTGTAGTTCGCTCCTTCGCTTCATAAGCTCCGAGTAGTAGTCCTTTCGCCGTGATCCATGAACTTTTGGACTCTAGAGAGGCTCCACAAGCCGAATGATCCATGCATACTTGAAGTCTTCCTTTTCAAAGATGATCTACCTTGAAGAATCTTTAACCCAAGCTTACACTTCACTAAACAACTTATTAGAGAAGTGAACACCCTATTCTAAGTGGCTAGAATAGACGAGGATGATGAAGTAGGAATTTAGCTCTCTTTTATTTTCAATTTCTCACACTAAATTATCACAAACACAAAAGCTAGTAAGCTTTTCAAGGAGGAAGAACAAGATGAAACCTTTGGTGATGAATAATGAATTATTGTTATTGTTACAAAACAACCTTGAGTTAAGAAATAAAGGACTTAACTCATGTAGAGAATAAACCTAAGGTAAAGGGTTTGGGTTGGGTTAAGAAATATCTACAAAATATCAACACAAAGTATCTTAGCATAAAACAAAAGAAAGCTTCTTGAAGCTTCTTGAAAAAGCTAACCCAAATGCTAACCCAAATCAAACCCTAATTTGTTTAATCTCCACAAAACATGTTGTATTTGTAATCATAACTTGTTACAATATTATATATCACGTATATAATATATTTTGCAACAAAAGAAAATAATACAATTAACATATATCGCATAAATATCAATGTATTATCCGGTGAGAACATGAATCAATAAAGTGAGCTTATATTAGTTAACGTAATATAATATATCATATATATAATTATACATTAAATCATCGAATCATTACTTGATCCGATAATCCGGCTATATCGCATATAACGGACTAATATAACATGTACCGATTCATGGAATCAACACTTGATCCGATGACCCGGCTATAACACATATACCCGGCCGATATCATATATCGCGAGAATAGAATATGGTATCTTATATCGTATTAGTCTCGGTTCCGCACATATCACATATGTGCTCCTACTCCGTTTTGCCTGAGTCAGGAAACCTTTGTGTAGGACTCTAAAGAATCGTCAATACGCCGGCAGTAGGTGATGATCATATCAAACACCTACAAACTGCAAGCAGTCAGACAAACTTAACAGCCACCCTGGTATTGAGCGATCAGAAGATCAACAAGCAAGCCTGTACATTCTCCTGTGAATCCAATCAGTAACACTACCGTACAGTCCGGTCTCTTCGTCTGATATGTTGCATATCTAGTCTAGGGGTGGTAAACGTCAGACCCCAGTAACCGATAAGTCATGTCGATGTGAGGCTCATAACAGGTCGAGAACCTACTGATAAAACTTACCAATAGTACTCTATATCAGCCCTGGCCAGGGACTTCCAGTTATAGCCAATCGTACACAGCACAACATCAACTCCCTATACCGGGAGAGACGAATCCCCTCCTATCGCTCATTGCCTCCATGTGATTCGGGACTGTACCTAAAAGCCACCATTTTGCATGCCCTCTTGGATGTGGTAAGGTAGAAATCAAAGCACAGTAGGAATCACACAAGACTCTATGACGATCTCGGGTCTACAGACTAACCCGTACCAGTGTCACCGGAGAACTGCCATCTGACGTGAGGTATAATACCATCTGGGAGTTCTCGGGGAGTCCGTTCAGTGTACCCAGTCTCCACTGAGCACCCGTACACCATCTTTGATGTCAAACACCGATGGATATGGGATCATCCATCACCCATCATATGGGTCAAGATGCGTATACGCTAGTCTACTCTGGTGTATCGATGCCCTGTCTTGATACACCCTCGACTAGGAACAGTTATAGGATGTACTCGTTGACTACCCTGGCCCCACCAGTATGATCTCATCATAGTCCCAGTAGTCGAGTACATATCCTAAGGGCTTTATCAACATATGAGAGCAAGACAGTAAACTAATACAAGTCAACATGTTAAGACAAAGTGAAACCAAATAGCATACTATTATGTCGAGCAAGAAAGTCCTCTCTATATATATCCAAGCATCCACTATAATATACATCATATGTACAATAATAGCCTCTAGGGCATATACATAACTAACAAACTGTCCGATCGAAAGCCTGGATAATACTAGAATATACATATCGAAATATGTATATGTAAATTATTAAATCAATACCTGATTTAATAATCTAGCTTAATCCTAGCCGGCTAGTATTATCATTCGATCGGAACTCTGCACGTATTAAAATACAGCTACTATATCATTTTGCCTGGACTAGAGAAACTTTCTGTGTGGGATTCTAAAGACTCGACGGTACGCTGGTAGTGGGTTTAACCACAAGCATGTCAGCGGCACTAGCTGCACGTAACGGCTACCCTGGTACCTGTTGAAAGGAAGGCCGACGAGCAAGCTCATCCGAACCCCTACTGAGCTTATCCGTGACAATCTCCATACAGTCCGGTCTTTTCTTCTAAGAGTATCCATACCAGGTCTAGGGGGTGGTAAACGTCAGACCCTTAATAACCTGATAAGTCGTGTCGATTTGGCTCAGGAGCAATCCGAGATTCTACTAATCTAACCATCAGTAAATCTCAACTGCCTTTGCCAAGGTCTTATGTTTCTTGCCAACCAGACACAGTACGATATCGACTCCCATTACCGGGAGAGACGAATCCCTAACAATCACTCACTGCCTCCATGTGGCTCAGGATTGTACCCAACTAAAACCTGTTTGCATGACTCAGTAGAGCCCTGGTAGGGTAGCGATCAAAGCACAGTGGGAACTCACACGAGACAAATGATGATCTCAGGTCTAAAGACTAACCTGTACTCATGTCACCTGAGAACTGCTATGTGATGATAGATATAATACCATCTAGAGGTTCTCGGCAAGTCTGTCCAATGTACTCAGCCCCAGTGAGTACCTATATACAATCTTAGGTGATCACACCAATGGCTGTGGGACCAATCACCGCCCCTCGTCGGGGTCTAGAAACGTATACACAAGTCTACTTTGGAATATCGATGCCCTATCTCGATACTCCTGCGACTTAGGACCTATAAGGATGTGCTTATAGACTACCCTGCTCCCACAAGTATGATCGCCATTATAATGCTGGTAGTCAAGCAAAATCCTTCGGGCTTTATCAACATGTATCCTCCATATGTGATATAGAGTATAACATATGCATATATTAAGATAAAGACAAACCAAAATAGTATACTACTGTAACGAGTCTTTATCAACATGTATAAGCAATACAAAGCAATTAGAAAACCGAATACACATTTTCAGATAAAGACAACTCAAATAATATACTATACAACTGAGCAAGATTGTCCTGTACATACATATCCCTAGCATCCTATACAATACATGCCTTTAGGGCATACATATCCAACAATCTCCCACTTGTACTAAGGTCTGTAATTGGTGTACCGAACACCTAACTTCTGCTCTAGGGCCAGTTGTTGGTGTATAGCATACCCAACATCCTAAAAATTTGCTTGAACTACGCTTGAGGGAGGGCCTTGGTAAATGGATCCGCCGTGTTGTTTTTTGTATCTACTCTTCGGACCTTAATCTCCCAGCGATCTACGATCTCCATGATTAGGTGATACCGCCTCAAGATGTGTCTGGATTTCTGATGGGACCGTGGTTCCTTCGCTAAAACCATAACCACATTGTTATCGCAATACAAAGGTATCGGATCAACAATGGACGGAACCACCTCAAGTTCAGTAATGAACTTCTTCATTCAGACCGCTTCTTTTGCGGCATCGTTTGCAGCAATGTATTCAGCCTCCATTGTCGAGTCTGCAAATGTGTCCTATTTGGCGCTCTTCTAACAGACCGCCCCTCCGTTGAGAGTAAACACAAAACTCGAGACAGACTTGCTGTCATCCTTGTCATTTTGGAGGCTTGAGTCGGTAAAGGACTCGATCTTGAGGTCTCCGTTACCGTAAACTAAGAATATCTCCTTAATCCTTCTCAAATACTTGAGAATGTTCTTCATAGCTATCCAATGATTCAAACCTGGGTTCGACTGATACATGCTCACCACGCTAAGCGTGTAAGCTACATCTGATCTGGTACACAGCCTTGCATACATTATAGATCCTACCATCGAAGCGTTGGGTATAGTGCTCTTGCGAACCCTTTCTTCATTAGTCTTTGGAGACATCTCTTTGGAGAGGGTGATTCCGTGCATAGCGGGTATATTACCGTGCTTGGAATCTTGGGAGACAATCTTCTTGTAGATACATGGTTCATCCTCATTTTTGATGAAGTCAAATTCCTTGACTATCTCATCAAAATAGATGTTCCAGCTCCGCGATGCCTGCTTTAATCCATAAATGGATTTAAGCAACTTGCACACCATTCTGCTGCTCCTACTGTTTATGAATCGCTCCGGCTGATCCATATAAATGCACTCTTCTAAACTTCCATTTAGAAAAGACATTTTAACATCCATTTGCCAGATATTATAGTCTTGGTAAGCAGCAATGGCAAGTAGGATCCGAATGGATTTCAGCATAGTTACTGGAGAAAAGGTTTCGTCATAGTCCACTCATAGTCTTTGACGAAAACCTTTTGCAACAAGTTTAGCCTTATAGGTTTCCACCTGTCCATCTACACCAATCTTCTTTTTGAAGATCCACTTGCATCCAACCGGTTTTACCCCAAGAGGAGCAACATCCAAAGCCCAAACTTTGTAGTGTACATGGATTCCATTTCGGATCGCATAGCATCCATCCATTTATCTGAGTCCCTGCTGGTAATGGCCTTCTTAAAACTAGTAAGATCATCTTCTTCCAAGATGCAATCCTCTTGATCCCCATCTATGAGAAAACCATAATATCTCTCGTGTGGACGAGAAATCTTACTAGATCTGCGGAGTGGCTAAGGTTCGTCCGGGATTATCTAATCCTGAGGTTCCACCAATTCTTCAGTTTCCGTTTGTGGTTCGAGAATTTCTTCCAGTTCTACCGTGCTCCCACTAATTTCTTTTGCAATAAATTTCCATTCTGAAAATGTAGCATGACGAGCAACAAACACCTTCTGTTCTTCGGCATGGTAGAATAGATACCCCATGAATTCTTGGGGTATCCCATAAACTTACATAGAACCGAACGTGCTTCCAGTTTGTCTGGATTTTTCTTTTTAACATAAGCCAGACAACCCCATATCTTAATGAATTTAAGACATGGTTTCTTACCACTCCATATTTCATATGGAGTAGTAGGCATAGATTTGGTCGGAACCCTATTGAATAGATATGTCGCTGTCTCAAGTGCATATCCCCAGAAAGAATGGCAACTCGGCATTACTCATCATGGAGCGAACCATATCTAATAGAGTACGATTCCTCCGCTCCGATACACCGTTGTGCTGTGGTGTATACGGAGGAGTAAGTTAGGAGAGAATACCATTCTCTTTTAGAATGTCACGGAATTCCGTACTCAAGTACCCCCTTCTCGATCAGATCGAAGGATCTTGATACTTTTTCCTGTCTAGTTCTCTACTTCGCTTTTAAATTCTTTGAACTTCTCAAAAGAGAAGATTTGTGTTTCAAAAGATACACATATCCGAATCTAAAGAGATTGTTAGTGAATGTAATGAAGTACGAGAACCCGCCCCTTGCATGTATAGACATCGTACCATATACATCACTGTGTATGAGTCCCAAGAGCTCTGTAGCTCTTTCTCCGTGTCCGGTGAACGGAGATTTGGTCATCTTTCCTTTGAGAAAAGACTGACAAGTTTCATAGGATGAGAATTCGAACGGATTGAGATATCCATCCTTATGCAACTTACTTAGTCTTTTCTCATTGATATAACCAAGTCTATAATGCCACTAGTAGTTTTCGTTCGTATCTGAACTCTTCCTCTTGCGTATGTTTTATATATTGAAAATCGTGTTTTGATTTAGAACGTAGATACCATTACACATTGTACCTTCTGCACCAATACCTGATCAAGGTAAATGTTCATAATATTTCTATCTAGAACAAAGTTATATCCATTTTTATCAAGTAAAGAAACTGATATGATGTTGCAAAGCATAGAAGGTACATAGTAGCAGTCGTTTAAAATCATAGTATTGCTGCTTGGAAATACTAGGTGATATTTACTGACGGCAGTAGCATCAACTTGTGCTCCATTTCCTACTCTGAGGGACATATCACCAGGTCTAACCATTTTACTTTTTCTTAGTCCTTGTAATAAATTACAGTTATGAGATCTTGATCCGGTATCTAGTACTCAGGAGGTAGGGTTGACCGAAAAAGAGTTTTCAATAACAAATACACGCGAAGAAGATGCATTAGAATGCTTCTCTTTCAATAGGGTCATATGGAATTCCTTATAGTCCTCTTTTCCTTATCCATACTCATGACAGTTGTCACAAGTTTGAGCCGAACCGACGTTCCCCAGCCCAGTGTAATAAACTAGTTCGGTCAAGTCATACATTTTATTATTTTCATTAGGACGTGAATTGGTTGCTACCTGGAGAGAGAAGAAAGAAAAACTCAGCGTGCACTCTTGCAAAATTAGTTTGTTTATTAGTTTATCTAATCAGGATAGCAACCACTGTTTCCTTAAATTTTCCTTCAAACCTTAAAAGGAAAACTAGTTGGGATCATTCGCACCTTACAAGTTCGCTAACCGTTTAGCCAGGTGAGTGTTGGTACTCCGAAGGAGGTTACCCATGCTCTCGCACGGACCTAATTAAAATAAATCTCGTTTCCGCAGAGGCGTAACCCTATTAACACTTTTCTAGACACCTAATAGCTTTGCTAATTGTGAAGTAAAATATATCTCACAAGAGTAATCATACTCATCTGTAACACCCCAGTTCAGTTATACTATGTTCTATTTGAGTATTTTCTTTATCTTGTGGCTATTTTTTGATTTTATTTGTTTTGGGTGCGGATAGTGCTTTTGGTATCTGTGTTTAGTATCCAACCCGACCCGCATGCTTGAAACCCATCTTGGTTCTTGATTACGATTTATCCCTGCTAGTACTGAGGATCCATGCACACATATGTTCTATATACCTGTATCATACATATGGCATCTGCATATATTTTAAATAATAAAATTATAACCGAATATAGTATTTTTAAGTACCTAGCATGGCCTGCATCATACCTCATACCCTATGGTTGCATTTTTACGTCGTGTTCACGTCCCGTTTAGTGAAACGATCTCGTTTGGATCAATGCGTGCATATTACGTGTATCCGTTCTTGGGGGTATGCATTTTCTATAACCGAATTATGGTTTTGGTTGATACGTATATTATCCGTATTTTCAAACTATAATTTTAGACACAACCCGGGTATGTTTCGGAGTATTTTTGTATTAGCTATAAAACTCAAATATATATAATATAATATTCTTTATATTCTAAACTGTTTATATACGATTATATATTTTTCTTTAACTAATATATATTTTTATAAATCCTAATCCTAACTAATCCTCACCCCTTCTCTCTGTCTCTCTCCTTTCTTTATTTATTAAAATATTATATTTTTTTAAACCTATTCTAAAACCCAGCCTTTCTCTTTCTTCTCTATTTCCCTCTCTTCTCTTCTTCTCCTCATGAGAACCCGAACCCATGCCCGAGCTTGCCCTCGTCACCGACCCTTCGCCACCACCCTCGCTTTCATCCCAACCTCACCCTCGTCGACCTCACCTCCACCTCCTCGACCTTCATCACCTCTCTCCATCACCACCCTAACTAACTCTACAACCGAGATCCCACGACCCAGAACCTCCACAACCCGACCCCATCGCCGACCTCTGCCCTTGCCGTCGTCACCACCATCACCTCATCCTCGCAACCACCACCTCCACTTCCTCTCCACCCCGACTACCCAAACCATCGACACCCCTGTACCAGCACCTCCGAGCAAACCCTAGATCCCTGCACACTTGCAACCCAGGACTCCCATTGCCGGCACCCACACAACGGTGACTCCTCGTCGTTACCACCCTTTCTCATTTCCTTCTTTTCACCAACACCCTCAATCCCCGACGAGAACCCCGACCACGACACTTCTTACCAACCCTGCACCCTCATTGCAGCCACTGCCTATTGCTGTGGACCTCGCCATCGACAGCCCATCATCGATGTCACCTCCCCTCGCCTCCTCTGACCCAGAGTCAATACCAGAGCACCTTAAACTCTAGACCACCTTCTTCTTCTACTTCTTCTTCTCTTCATGATTCATGCTTTTCTGGTGATCGCCAGAGTCGTGCACGTCGCCGACGATCCGGGCGAACCGGTCGTCGTCCTCATCTAGCGTAGTCACGCTTTTGAGTAGCTTGGTTCAGTTATGTACGCACGTGTGTGCATCGCAACGTTTACCCGACATCGAACGCAGCGTATGTACCATGTCGTGAGATCCAATCAGGAAAGTTTATCTTGCTACATGCTATGTCTATGAATAAAAATAATACATATATGTTGAATTGTGCATCTGATATTATAGTTTACTGTTTTTCGATATCCGTACTGTTTATTGCATATCTAGTTGCATGCCGGAATCTTATTATTTCATGTTACTGCTATATTAGTACACCATGCTTGCTAGTGTGCATCATATGTAGTCATGGACTTATAAAATTTTATCACAGATAGATACTTGTGCATCCATGCATTAACTATGTTTCGATACTCATTACAGTTTTACTTTGAGTATCCACTAGATACATATACACTACATCACTTGCCTTGATACATTTCTTGACTTGTTACCTGATCTTGTTATTGATGCCGACAATCCTGACTTGTTGTCCTGACGGACGTAACCTGTTATCTACATAGACAAACATGTACCTGCTTGATCTTGTATTGGCATTAGCTCCATATTATCAATACCTGACTTAAACACATAACCTTGGCGGTAAAGGGAAATTAATGATGAAACCTGACTTGTAACTCGACAGTTCGATACTTATACTAATCATTTTTTACGAGCTAGGCTAGCCCCGGGATGATGCCGCTGACATCATTCATATGTACATGTTACCTGTTTACTGCCTAGCGGCACGTCTTGGATCTCGGCTCGAGAATCTGGACCGTGGTCCCGGACAAGCACGGGATACTATTGAGTTATATTGACGATTCCAATAAATTAACTTCAAAAAATTTAGAGTAGATAACCCAGTAGCACAGTTTAAATTACTCACCGCACTTCACATACACATATACACCTCACTGTTTCATATCTGTGTTTACTTGTTATATTCATGTTATTGTTTATATTCATGCCTGCATATCTGGTTACATCCTAATTCTTACTATTGTTTGATATTATGACGCACTGACGTCTGGGTTTTGCATGGCCCAGTTCCTCTATCTCTATCGCAGGCCGACCAGGAGTATTTTAGCCTTCAAGCCGAGAAGTGAGGATCGTGTTAGTGATATTTAGTTTAGTTTCTCTCCGCAGCTTCTATTTTTTGATGTGAGCCTGTATTGGGACGTATTTCCAGATGCATTGTTTATTGGATGTATTGTTTCCGCTTATATATTCTTGACTCTTTTATTCTGACAGATGGACATGTACTAGTTAGTTTTATATTTTTACTGTTCTTGATATCTTATAGACAGCCGTAATGTGACTGTGGAGGGATGATTCTGTTAGGTTTACCTAGCATCCTATGAGAGGTTTGGAAGCATCACATGTCACAAAGATTAAGTTTTTAGAGTGCTAAGTGAACACACAAAGAATCAATCCTAGAAAATTAAGGTTTCATAACTTTACAAGTAACAAAGACTAGGGTTTTGAGAGTACAACCTTTGTAGCTCCCTACGCTAGACTCCTAGGCCACTTGAGGGCTGTAAAACGGTTAGCTTGAGGTCTTCTAATGTCCACGACGATCCACCCGAAGCTCCATATCCAAGCTTGCAACTTCACTTTATCAAGAGAAAGAAATGAAGCTAACACTCTAAACAAGTGGGCAAGACTTGTGTAGAATGATGTTGTGGTGGCTTTTCTCACTTCAAAAACCTAACTTGATGAGTGTTCTGCTTACTAGAGAGATCTAGAAAGCAATGGAGCAATGAAGAAGAAGATGGTGGCTTTTTAAGAAGAAAAGAAATGATCATCTCCAATGAGAAAAATAGAAAATATATCTATATATATTTTCCCTCTTCATCTCAAACCATGGTTATATATTATGGATATTTATTTTACTTTAGTTAAAACACAAGAGAAAGATTAAATCATGGTTAATAAGTAGGTGAACATGGTTAGGTCAAAAGAAATGTGTAGATTATAACCATTTATTAATCTTTTCTCTTTTCTTTTGTTTTAACATAAATAGAAATAATAATCCATACATATAAACCATGGTGTGAGTCTTATATTGCCACCATTTTCAATGTATAAACAACCATGAAGGATGATGTATGTATGTATGTGTGCATGCACATCCATATGTGCATGAATCAATAAAGAATGCATACATGCATGCATACATCAAAAATACAAGAAAGGATTTCTAGTAAGAAACTAATGGTTAAATGATAAATCAACACTTGATTTATCAATCCGGCCATATCACATACGACCTAACTAAAAGCAAGCCGCCCGATTAATATACGGTATCTCATACGCGCATTTTAACCGGGTCCATGCGCATATCGCATACGCGCACCACAACGTTTCACCTGGACTAGGTAACTCCTTTGTGGGACTCTAAGACTCGTCAATACGCCGGCAGTGGGTGATGATCATATCAAGCACCCCCAAGCCACAAGCGGTCAGCTAAACGTAACGGCCACCCGGGTATTGAGCGATCAGAAGAAAACAAGCGAACCTGCTACAACTCCCGTCGAGCCAACCGGCAACACTACCCGTGCAGTTCGGTCTTCTCGTCTGATATGTCGCATATCAAGTCTAGGGGTGGTAAACGTCAGACCTCAATAACCGATAAGTCATGCCGATGTGAGGCTCATAACGGGTCGAGAAACTACAGGTAACACTTACCAGTAAATCCCTAATCAGCCCTGGCCAGGGACTTCCCTGTTACGACCAATCGAGCACAGCGCAATATCAACCCCCAATACCGGGAGAGACGAAACCCTTCCTATCGCTCATTGCCTCCATATGACTCGGGACTGTACCCAAAAACCACCGTTTTGCATGCCCTCATGGACGTGGTAAGGTGGAAATCAAAGCACAATGGGAATCACACAAGACTCTATGACGATCTCGGGTCTATAGACTAACCTGCACAAGTGTCACCAAAGAACTGCCATCTGACGTGAGGTATAATACCATCTGGGAGTTCTCGGTGAGTCCGTCCAGTGTACCCAGTCTCCGTTGAGCGCCCGTATACCATTTCTGATGTCAAACACCAATGGATATAGGATCATCTATCGCCCATCTCAAGGGTCGAGAAGCGTATACGCTAGTCTACACTGGTATATCGATGCCCCATCTCGATACACCCACGACTAGGGACCTTGAAGGATGTACTTATGGACTACCATGTCCCCACTAGTATGATCCACATCATAGTCCAGGTAGTCAAGTACACATCCTAAGGGCTTTACCAACATGTAACTATAAGACAGTATAAAGAGACAAGTATACATGTTAAGATAAAGAGCAACCAGATAGCATACTATCATATCGAGCAAGAAAGTCATCTCTATATATATGTCCAAGCATCCAATATAATATACATCATCTGTACAATACTGGCCTCTAGGGCATACATACAACTAACAATCTCCCACTTGCACTAGGGCCAGCTGCTGTAGTATCGCCTACCGAGCATCCCGAAGAGTCTCTCAAACTGTATCTAGGGAATGGACTTCGTGAGTGGATCCGCTGTGTTATTCTTCGTGTCAACCCTCCTGACCTCGATCTCCCGGTGATCAACTATCTCCCGGATCAGGGGATACCGCCTCAGAATATGCCTGGATCGCTGATGGGACCAGGGTTCCTTGGCCAAAGCCACCGCTCCATTGTTATCGGAATGCAAAGGTATTGGATTCTCAATGGATGGAACCACTCCAAGTTCAGTAATGAACTTCTTGATCCAGACAGCCTCTTTGGCAGCATCGTTGGCAGTGATGTATTCAGCCTCCATCGTCGAGTCTGCCACGGTTTCCTGCTTGGAACTCTTCCAGCTAACCGCCCCTCCGTAAAGGGTAAAGACAAAACCCGACTGCGACTTAGAGTCGTCCTTATCACTGTGGAAGCTCGAATCGGTAAAGGACTCCACTTGGAGTTCTCCGTTACCATACACCAAGAGCATCTCTTTAGTCCTTCGTAAGTACTAGAGAATGCTCTTCACAGCTGTCCAGTGACTCTCTCCAGGATCAGCTTGATACCTGCTCACTATACTTAGTGATTATGCTACATCGTGTCTGGTACATAGCATCGCGTACATGATAGAGCCTACAGCCGAAGCATAGGGTATCCCTTGCATGCGAGCTCTCTCCAAATCAGTCTTAGGAGACATCTCTATGGAGAGAGTGAGCCCTAAGATCGTGGGCAAAAACCCACGTTTGGACTCTTCCATACTAAACCTCTTTAGTATGGTATCAATGTACCTGGATTAGGATAATCCCAATATCCGTTTGGATCTATCTCTATAGATCCTAATTCCCAATATGCAGGAGGCATCACCAAGATCTTTCATTGAGAATTTTTTTGATAAGAAGAGCTTGACCGATTGCAGCATAGGAATGTCATTTCCTATCAAGAGTATGTCGTCCACGTACAATACGAGGAAGACAACCTTACTCTCTACCACCTTCTTGTAGATACAAGGTTCATCTACATTTTTGACGAAATCAAACTCTTTGATAACGACGTCAAAGCAGATGTTCCAACTCCGTGATGCTTGCTTTAATACATAAATGGATTTAAGCAGCTTGCACACCTTCCCGCTGCTCCCATTATCTACGAAGCCCTCTGGCTGAGTCATGTACACGCACTCTTCTAAATCACCGTTTAGAAAGGCGGTCTTAACATCCATTTGCCAGATTTCGTAGTCATGATATGCAGCAATGGCAAGCATAATCCGGATGGATTTAAGCATAGCCACTGGAGAAAAGGTTTCGTCATAGTCCACACCTGGTCTTTGACGAAAACCCTTTGCAACAAGTCTAGCTTTGAAAGTCTCCACTTTCCCATCTACACCAAGTTTTTTCTTGAAGATCCACTTGCTCCCAATGGGTTTTACCCCTTCAGGAGCAACTTCCAAAGTCCATACTTTGTTGGTGTACATGGATTCCATCTCGGACCGCATAGCATCCAGCCATTTCACTGAGTCCCTACTCGTGATGGCCTGCTCAAAGCTAGTTGGGTCATCATCAACCATGATGTAATCCTCGCTCCTACCATCAATGAGAAAACCGTAGTATCTCTCAGGTGGATGAGAAACCCTGCTAGATCGGCGGAGCGGCTGGGGTTCGTCCGGTACTACTGAATCCTCTGGTTCTACCAAGTCTTCTGTTATAGTTTGTGTCGCTGGAACCTCTTCCAGTTCTACCTCAATGCCACTAATCTGTTTCATAAGAAAACCTTTTTCTAAGAAAGTGGCATGTCGAGAAACAAACACCTTTTGTTCCTCGGAGTGGTAGAAGATATACCCTCGCGAATGTTTGGGATATCCAACAAACTTACATAGAACAGACCTTGCCTCAAGTTTGTCCGGTTTTTGTCTTTTGACACAGGCCGGGCAACCCCATATCTTAATAAAATTAAGATATGGTCTCTTCCCCTCCCATATCTTATATGGGGTGGTAAGCACAGATTTGGTAGGAACCCTATTCAGTAGGTATGCTACCGTCTCCAGTGCATATCCCCAGAAGGAAATAGGTAACTCAGCTGTGCTCATCATAGAGCGCCATATCTAATAGGGTGCGGTTCCTCCGTTCTGATACACCGTTGTGCTGTGGTGTATATGGAGGAGTCAGCTGAGAGAGAATCCCATTCTCTTTTAGGAAGTCCAAGAATTCAATGCTCAAGTATTCACCTCCTCGATCAGATCGTAGGATTTTAATACTTTTGCCCGTTTGGTTCTCTACTTCGTGCTTATATTCTCTGAATTTCTCAAAAGCTTCAGACTTGTGTTTCATTAGGAACACATATCCGAATCTTGAGAGATCGTCAGTGAATGTAATGAAGTAGGAAGAACCATCCCTGGCATGTGTAGACATGGGACCGCATACATCGCTATGCACCAGTCCCAAGAGTTCCGTAACTCTTTCTCTGTGTCCTGTAAACGGAGTTTTGGTCATCTTGCCTTTGAGACATGAATGGCAAGTATCATAAGATGATAATTCGAACGAATTCAAATATCCATCTTTATGTAACTTAGCCAGTCGTGTCGCATTGATATGACCAAGTCTACAATGCCACAAGAAGGATTCGTTCATTTCTGAACTTTTCCTCTTGTGTGTGTTTTGTATATTGAGGACTGTATTTTGATTTAGAATGAATATGCCATTATGTAACGAGCCTGATGCAATCAACTTTCGATCTAGGAATATGTTCATAATATTATCCTTTACTACAAAATTATATCCTTCTTTACTTAATAAAGAAACTGATATAATGTTGCACATCATGTTCGGTATATAATAGCACTCATTTAGAATCAGTGTATCACCACTTGGTAATACTAGGTGATATTCGCCAACTGCTTTGGCTGCAATATTTGCCCCATTCCCTACTTGAACGGAATGATCACCTTTTCCCAGTTCTCTACCTTTCCGTAGCCCGTGTAACAATTTACATATGTGGGATCCTGATCCGGTATCTAATACCCAGGATGTAGGGTGAACTGAGAAACAGTTCTCAATAACCAACACACCTGAAGAAGATGCATCAACATGCATGTTCTTCTGGGCGGCTTGAGAATCCATATATTTTCCTATTCCCTGTTCAGTCTTATAACTCTTATAAGAAAGAACGGGTCCAACGTTCCCCTGCTCAGTATAATAAGCGGGTTCAGTCAATACATCCATATTATTATCTTGATTATGGCCTGACATGGTCGCTACCTGGAGAGAGAGAGAAGAAAACACTTTAGCGTATACTCTTGCAAGATTAGATTGGTTATTATCTTATCTAATCATGATGGCTCCCACTGTTTTTATCAAATCTTCCATCAAACCCTAAATGGAAAGACTAGCCGGGATTAATTACACCCTACAATTTTGCCAATCTTTCAGCCAGGCCAGTGTCGGTATTTTGAGGGAGGTTCCCCGTGCTTTCGTACTGACCTAATTAAAGTATACCTCGTTTTCCCAGAGGCGTAACCCCGCTGACACCTTTCTAGACACCTACTTGATCGGCTAATTGTCCTGTGTAAAACTCTCCCAGGAGTAACAATTACTCGCAGTAGGTATCGGGATCCAACTATCTCATAGAAGGTATGCAATCATATTGCAAATTTCAACACTTGAAATTCCCGATAATGCTTTTGCCCCTAGCGTCCCATGACCTTGACGGAGGCCAAACTACCCATAGGGCGCTAGTCAAGTTCAACCCGTCATTTCTTGATTGAATTAAACCCACCCGTATGACCCTTGACGGAGGCTAAACAACGCCGTACGAATACCCTAATTCAATCGCATCATATGCTAGCAGATAAACACTAGTTAGCTACCATACACTACGCCTTGACGGAGGCCAAACTACCGCAGCATGAATACTAAGTAGTACTTATCTGAAATGACGGAGGGCTACATAGGTTTTTTCAGAAAAACCATGAGCGTAATGAACTTGATATCGTTGTAGAATCATGTGAAATTTTGAAATGGAGTGTTTTTTGAGTCTTTCATCAGTTTTGCTAAAGAGGTCACTCCCGGTGAAGGGAACTCGGCTCTTTCCCCATCGAATAAGGTGCAGGGTATATCATATATACCACTATGCAAAGCAAAACTCTAAAAGCAATCAAAAAGCAAACAGAGTGTTGTAGCATCTGCCAGTTTTGCTAAAGAGGTCACTCCCGGTGAAGGGATCTCGGCTCTTTCCTCATCGAATAAGGTGCGGGATATATCATATATATCGCTATGCAAAGCAATACTGTAGCTACCTTTTTATTTGAAAATTTGATACTACAACATCTTTTAGGTTTCTTTTCTTTCATTAATCACATTAATGAAGTCCCATCATTTAAGTCACCTAAACATCACAGAAAATACGACGTACACTTATGCCATCCGCATTCGCCTCGATGTCCCCTCGTGCACCGTTAGGTTAGGTAACTAACGACAGAGCAGGGAAGGGCTAGTGCGGGTGTAAAACATAAGTAACGTCTATATAATATATCATATATACTATATACTGTATCCATCACAACATATCAAATGATCACATCACAGATATCGCAGCAGAAACATAGATATAATGTGGGATATATTAGGACGTCCGTATTTAGTATTTTGCCAACAATAGAAAATATGGATTCCACTGTCGCGATGAATAGCCAAGCCCATACCCCGGACCCCTACGAGAGCGGCAAGCGACCCTACCAATTCTGGAGTTTAGGAGACCCGGTCTCGACTCCTCGAGATGGCCTCCCACTGAACCCCAGAACCCGGTCACCTGTGCTCCCCTCCTTGGGTCCATCCTAATGCGGAAAAGTAAATAATATCAACACTGTGGCATCAACCTCAACTCGGAAGTGCCCCAAATAAAAGAATATTACATTGCATTTGAATTTTACATGAAAGAAAATTAAAACTCTCATCTCACATAAAACCCCCCGGCTATTCGATCGCGACAATCCTGCACATCATATCTCAGCAACACATAATATCATATATCATCAATGTAAGTAAGTATGCGTACCCCAATTGTCGTTGATGTATAGCAACGAAACCAGCGATATCGACATACTACACTTACGGTCACAGAAAAGAAAGTGTAAAACTGCAATATTTGGAATCCACATTCTCTTTAGACATCGTAAATGCGAAATATCACATACTTCGTATTTCATGTCCAACTATATGAATTCCACATATTGCATCACATTCCAGATAATTAGACAGTATTAAAGTTTTCGAACGAGTGATCAAATACCCAAAATTTCCCAATGCTCAACACTTGAGCGGAGTTCAAAAACCCGGAGTGTGACACAGTAGTAGCGGTCCAGCCGTAGAAGGGTCAAGCCAACGCCTCACATGTGGCACGCCGTACTGCCCCAAACCCTAAGGTTCAAAGGGCAGTTCAAGACGGTCATATAATCGAGTTAAGCTTTGTTGTCTTCTAGAAGGTCCACCACAAAACTTGTACGTATTTCAGAAAAATTAAACCCCGTGATTGTAAGTGCACGGCAGCGCCCCGGCCGTCAATCTGACGCCGGAATGCGGAAGCGATGCTTTTCTTTAAACTTTAAAACCGGCACCACCGCGCACTAAAATCCCGGATCGGGCCATTAACCTAACTACTAGCTAACTACAAGATGGGAAGAGAGATATACCGAGCGATCCGTGTCCTCCGGTCTTCTCGTTGTCGTCCCGATCTCCCGCGGAGTGTCTGGTCTCCACCTCCTCGCCAGCAGGGCACTACGTCGCCGGCTTCTTTTACGGGCTCCCACCTCTATACCAAGGCAACTCGGGCACGAAGTTGGCGAGTCGACATGCCCAAGGTTTGCTGTAGAACAGTGTAGTGCTATGTCTCATTTGGGTTGTAGGAAGTTGCCTTTTGAGATGGTGGAGGAATGGTCTTTTGGAGATGGAGCTAAAATGGATTTTGTGAAGCCAAAAGAACAAAATTCACCACACCAAAATTTGGGACAGCCCCTTGTCATGGCCGGCCTAGGCATGAGCAAGAGAGTGAGAGAATGAGGGAGTGTATGAAAGAGGTAGCCACAAGAATAATGCAAGAGAGAGAAAAGGCCATCATAATAAGCAATGATCACAAACCAAGTTCAACACTCCAAATCAACCATCATAACCCATCACCATTACAAAAGTCATGCCATCATGAACTCAAGAAAGTCAAGGGTGGAAGAATTATCATGACACAAGAATATGCAAAGACCACCCTCCACAAATGCTTATTTGCACAAATGCAAATAAGCCCTCCTCCACCAATCTTCGGCCAATGGGAGATACAAAGAAATATGGCCGTAACGGAAAACAAACTGGCAACTCCAAATAACTGATCTCGTAATAAATTACAGGAAAACCCCGCTACTATATATACATACCTGCATTTGTATTCCGACCGAATACAAATGCAATGAGACAAAATCTACACTATACTATACTAGGATCCGGCTTAAACCAAAGCCCGCTAGTATTATCCGCCCGATCATGATCCGTGCAATACCGCACGTATCTGATCGAACCCTGCCATACCTCCATACGGCCTCTACAGCGTTTCACCCGAAACTTGAGCAACTGGTCTGTGAGGTGCTCTAAAGACTCGTCAATACTATGGCTGTGGATTTAACCACTAGCACGTCAGAGGTATTAGCCATACATGACGGGCCACCAGCTATTGACCAAAAGGGACGTCTGTGAGTGAACTCATCCTGACACTCTACTGAGCCTGTCAGTGACAATATCCGTACAGTCCGGTCCGTTCGTCTATGTGCATCGCATGGCGGGCCTAGGGGGTTGGTAAAGGTCAGACCCCCAAAAGCGGTACAAGTCGTGTCGGAGTGTAGCCCAGAACACCCTAAGATACTACTGGAATACCTGCCAGTAAATCTCCTGCCTCGACCGAGGGCTTTGTGTAATGGCTCTCCTAGACACAGCGCGACCTCACCCCCAATACCGGGAGAGACGAACCCCTGCAGATCCGCTCACTGCCTCCATGTAGCTCGGGACTGTACCCAACTAAACCTGTTTGCACGTCTCCTTTGAGCGTGTTAGGGTAGTAATCAAAGTACAGTGGGAACTCACACGAGACAAATGACGATCTCAGGTCAATGAAACTAACGTGTATACATGTCACCATGGAACTGCTATCTGACATCAGGTATAATACCAACTAGCAGGTTCCCGGCGAGTCCTGTCCGGTGTACTCATAACCCAATGAGCACCTGTATACATCTTAGGTGAACCAACTGACACCAGAGGCTTGTGAGACCGGCCACCGCCCTCGTCGGGGTCTCGACTGTATACACAAGTCTACTCTGGAGTATCGATGCCCTGTCTCGAAATTCCTACGACTAAGGACCTTTTAAGGATGTGCTTATAGACTACCAGTTCCCACGTATATGATCACCCTCATACTGCTGGCAATCAAGCAAGAATCCTAGGGGCTCTATCAACGTGTAATAGCGACATGTCAGGTCACCTAAAGCAGTGCACGATGATAAAGATAAACCAGATAGCATACTATCATCTCGAGTAAGACTGTCCTACCGGCATAGGTCCTCCCTCAATCATTGCAATCACGTGCCTGTGATCCAATAATTGACTCTGATGGCACTATATCCAACAATCTCCCACTTGCACTCAAGGCTAATTATTGCGACGTCGCATACTCACAGCCCGTGTGATACCGAACACCCAACTCCTCTACTAGTCAGTCTCACAAAGCTCGTTTGCGAAACTATTGTGTTCGAGGAATAGCCTCAGTGAGTGGATCCGCTTTGATGTTTCTTTCTATGTCTCTCTATATCTCGAGTTCGCGGAGAAAGCCATCTCCCGAAATGAGCAATACGTGTCTTAGAATGTGTCTGGATGTCTGATGGAACCTAGCTCATAAATGAACTCCAAATCCAAACTTCTTAGACTGTATCGTCAACTGAACTTAATCAGTATCCTGTACCATGCCTCCCTCAGTATTTCCTTGGACCACTTGTCCAAAATACTGCCCCTCGTCAGAAGGAAAACTATAACTCTGACAACCTCCCTGTCGTCCAAGTCACCTTGGAAGCCTGGAATGATAACTTTCTCCCGAATGAGGCTGTCGTTATCACATCCCTAGAACATCCACTTATGTTCTAAAACTGCTTCCGACTGTTTCTCCAGGATTGGATCAATGTCAACTTATTGCATCTAGTGCAAAAACGACATCTGGTGTCGTACTTGACATCCCATGATTGACTCAATTGCCTAAGCAAGTGATCTGCCAATCATGCACATCCCTCTCCCCTTTAGTCTGTAAGACACCTTTAGAGAGGGTGACTCCATCATCTGCAGGTACACTACCGTGCCAGGAGTCGTCCATTCTAAATACTCTTAGAATGTTGTCTAAGTACCCTTAATTGGGAAACCACCCAAATCTAGATCTAAAACCATAGATCTAGTAACCAGTATGTCTGATATAATGTCCAAGTCCCTTGTGGAGAAACCACTGTGTGAAGACCAAAGTATAACCGATCGTAGTATAGGAATATCACTTCCTACTCTGTGTATGTCATCCAAATACCAGGACACACACCCTACTACCTTCTTAACAGATTCATCCCCTATTCGGATGAAGTCAAACCTATGACTGTCACATCAGAAATAGATGATCTATCTCCGCTATATCTGCTTTAGTCTATAAATAGACATAAGCCACCTGTCCATCATGCTTCCGCTGCTCCTACTGACTATGGCAGCCCTCTGGCAGAGTTATATAGACGTACACTTCTAAAGCTAGTTCAGAACGACGCTATACTCATCCTCCTGCCGGGTCTCACAGTCTGGAACAACAGCAATGGCAAGTCTGGGTAAACAAGAACCTCCCTGTCACTGTCCTTGAGGCTACCAGAGTACCTCTCGGGTGCCTGAGGCCCACCGTATCTGCGGAGTGGGTAATGGAATGTCAAACCAGATTGAATCTTTAGGTTCCTATCAAATCTTCAGTAATCGTTTGTGGTTCTGGAATCACTTCCAGTTCTACCATACTCCCACTACTGTTTTCTGAAAAAATCCATTTCTTTTAAAACTGTGGCGAGTCAAGAACAATATCACTATTGATCTTCCAGATGGTAGAAAGT
This sequence comes from Agapanthus africanus, assembly GCA_030015575.1. Taxonomy (NCBI): domain Eukaryota; kingdom Viridiplantae; phylum Streptophyta; class Magnoliopsida; order Asparagales; family Amaryllidaceae; genus Agapanthus; species Agapanthus africanus. The sequence continues at coordinate 376,399,914 of CM057344.1, read as the reverse complement.
CAACCCTCGTCATAGCCTGGGTCAACCCATAAACAGCCATTACAGAAACGTGCCTTGAGCTATCCAGAGTCTGGTTTTAAGGATAGGCCGGACAACTCCCCGTACCTTAACATCGTTAAGATATGAACTGTTCTATATCCAGTATAGAACCAGAGGCACTGATTTAATTGAACCAGATTCAAATCATGCAGCTGTCTCCAGTGCATGTCAACTAAATGGAGTGAGGCCGATCAGCATTACTCAACTTAAGAGTACTTCCAATTATGAGTAACCTGAAAGAGAAGCAAGTTCTCTTAATCATTACTATCAACTGAATACCCTACACAAGTATCTACATCTTCGATCACCTTGAAGAATCCCGATACTTGCAACAACTGGTTCTCTACTTTATTCAAATACCTATAACTTCTCAAAATTCGGACCTTGCGTTTCTACGAAACACTTGTCTAAAAACTAGAGAAGTCATAAGTAAATCGAATATAGTACGAGGACCAACCCCTCTGTCCTAATGGACACTGGACAGCATACAATCCTCTGTGTAAGTCCCTTGAGTCTAATAACTCACTCCCTGTGTGTCGTAGGTTGAAAACTGTACTTATGGTTAAGAAGAATTACACCGTTGTTTAATGCTCCTTACCTAACCATCCACTGATATAGGTAAATGTCATCGACATAATTTCAAAAAGGTACATCTCACTGTATAAAAATAGACGTACAGATATATCAATTTGAAATTGGTGCATTATAACGGATATTCAAACCAAATATTCGCCGTCCGGCAAACAACCCAGGTGGCTTCCTTAAATATCACCAATTACAACAAATTCCGATATAATGAGGATGATCACCTAATTCCTAATAGCTTACTCCTACTCATCATCTGTAAAACCATACAGATGTGAGAATCTTACCTGGTAAATACATACCCTGGAGCAAGTGTCTAATTGGGAAATCGGTTTTCTTTTAACAGTACACAGTGAAACTGAAACATTGAAATGTTTCGATGGGGTATCCTGGTATTCCTAGTAATGCCTCTTCCATTATCCAGATTCACAACTGTAACCGTATATCTCTTTGCCACCTCTCCAAATCCCTTTATATGTCTTTAGTCATTACCTTCTGCACACCCCTTTAGGCCAAATGGTTTTCTTCCTTCCCTACCGTTCGGCACCAGCCTATGGTTTGGAAGAAGACTATCCAATAAGCATAATGGGTGTACTGCCCTAATCCTAGGAACACTCGCAATGCGAGAGAAGGTGAAGATAAAAGACAAGCGAATAAACCTTATTCCTATTTCTCCTGAACCAGAATCCATAGATAAAAGACAAGCGAATAAACCTTATTCCTATTTCTCCTGAACCAGAATCCATCCCCGAACTGGAACAAGATCCTTTCGAGTTCGTATATAACCATACGATAGAGTATCCAATAAACTGTGGATCTTCGTAGTGATACGGAGTGTCCTGGAGAAATACAAAGGTGAAGTGGGAGTGGTAATGAAATACCTGGTTTGGTCGTGAATATCAGTCGCAATTTACTTTGCCCTCCTTCTAATCTCTTTCTTTGTCTTTACATAATACCTTCTGTACACCATCGTTAGGCTAATTGGTTTTCTTCATTCCCTACCGGTCGGCACCTGCCTATGGTTTGGAAGAAGACTATCCAACTTGCGTAATAGGTGTATTATCTCCTAAACCAAGGAGTACTCACAACTTGAGAGAAGGTAAAAGGAAAAGACAACTGGATAATCCTATCCGTTTTCTCCAGAACCGGAAACCATACTCGAATAAATTCCTTCGAGTTCGTATATAACCATACGATGGTTTTGTCCAATGGAAGTGGACGTTCGTAGTAATACAGGGTGTCCTGGAGAAAAGGGTAAAAGTAGGAGTGGCAATGAGGTGTGCAACTCTGACAATCCAAAAGCCAGTGTTTAAGAAGGTTCGGTCAACTTGGTCTCTGAGTCATAGTCTAAGATCAGGTCAATGGTCGCTGCCAAAGAGAGAGAGAAAAGAAACAATCATCGTGCACTCTAACCTAGATCAGAATGGTTACCAATTTATCTAATCTGGAAACCTCCCACTGTACCGTCAAATTCTCCTCCAAACCTGAAAGAAGAATTAGTCGGGATCACCCGAGGAGTAAACCAACTCATCAGTGGGAATTGGGATCCAACTTTCATCGTATGATAACGTGACGGAATCCTCTCACGTCATGACACTCCATAAGGTATGCGCATATCTGGCAAGTTTCAGTTTCTTTAGAAACTCCCGATGTGATTTTTGCCCCATGCTCTTATGACCTTGGCGTGAGGTCAAAATATCATAAGTCACATGTCAAGTTCTACCCATCATTGTCCAGGTTAATTTGAACCCACCCGTACATACCCTTGACGTAAGCCAAAATAGTAGTACGACTGTCCCAAACCAACGCATCTATCTATGCAACAGCTAAATATCCGGCAGCTACCAATCACCATGCCTTGGCGTAAGGTCAAAATACATAGCTTGAATCTTACCGAATATTTAACCGAAATGATGGAGGGCTACGAATGGTTTCTGGCGAAAACCTTTAACGTAATGAACTTGATATCGTTGAAGGAACCGAATAGCTTTTAAAAATATAGTGACAAAAACCTTTGCTAAAGAGGTCACTCCCGGTGAAGGGATCTCGGCTCTTTCCCCGTAGAATGAGGTGCAGGATATTCCAACTGAATACCATGATGCAAAGCAAAAGTAATCGGCTATAGTGAAGTTATTGCCCTGACGCAAACTTCTATCCAAGGGGTCACTCCCGGTGAAGGGATCTCGTCCCTTGCCCCGTCGACTGAGGAGCAGGATATTCCAACTGAATACCACTGTGCAAAATAAAAGTGAACGTCCTTGCAATAACAGCTTTTAGAAAAATATTCCAACAACATCAGATTAGGTTTGTTTTTAACTTGCATTGATCCGAATCAACGCAGTCCCATCAATTGATCACACCAATAAAGAACGAAAATAATGACGTATGTATATGCCATCCGCATTCGCCACTGGGTCCCGTCATTACCCGTTAGGTTAGTTTACTAACGACAGAGCGGGGACTGGACTAGCGCGGATGCAAAACATATACAACATCTATAAGTATATATATCAATATATAATATTTCGCTCAAGGCGTGATAAAATACAACATCACAGAAATGTACAGCATCACAGAACAATACAGATATCTGGGATCCCCGGGTTTCACAGAGCCGCTACTGAAACCCGACGTTCCCATGGTCATGTGGATAGCCTGTGCAATGAAATCCTAGAACCCTACGGGCGTGACAAGTTACCCGCCAAAACCTGAAGCGAGGCAGCCTCCTTCAGCAACATGAATGGACCACCCAGCACTTCACGGAATCCGGTAACTTGGGCACCCCTCCTGGGTCAACCTATACCCCCTACGAGTGCGGCGAATAGCCCGCCAATTCTAGAGTGAGGCCCCCTCCGTCTCAACGCCATGAGATGCGGGCCCGTTGCCCTCTAGAACCTGGCTATCCGTGCACCCCTCCGCGGGGCAATCCTAGTACAGAAAGTAAAATATACATACAACGGGTACATCGACCGCAACCTGGTCGTGCCCCAAAAGAATAATACAAACAGGCAATGACGGCAGTCCACATGTCGGACGCTCGCCCCGCAATATCAAATGTACATAATACAACAAAACTGTACTGCCACTGCAACCAGGCTATCCCCCACGACCGATCCGCAACATCACATCACAATCACAGAACATCAATGTGAATGTCACGTTCGCAAATCCGTCTAACCGGGCTATAGCAGTTATACAGGATTTACCGATCGAGTGACATTCACGGTCGCAGATATAATGTAAATACTGTGAACCAATGTGTTTAAAATTTTTGATCGATCAAATTTTACCAAGTGGGCCCCAAGCACTACTGTAGCACTCAAAGAAATCTGGGCCCAAAAAATAATATTCCAAAAACCCTATTTTACACTCAGGAGCTCTCTGTAAAAGTTTGGTGTCATGAACAGTCTAGATTGCGGCGGAACCGCAGCCCAAGCATGGGTTTGGCCGCGGTACCGCGGTGGAATGGTGGGATCATGCAACCAAAATTTCACAGAATGCTTAGAATTCCCTACACATCATACTGCAACATACTGAAAAAAATTTCGAGCTAAAAAAATTTCGACAGAAAACTGATGTTTTAAAAAACGCGGATTTTTGGAATTTTGTTCGATCGAAAGTGTAAACACATTAGACAAAACCAGACTAGGTTAATGGCGAGTCTCTGATACCACTGTAAGTGCACGGCGGCGCCCCGGCCGTCAATCCGACGCCGGAAAGCGGAAGCGATACTTTTCTTTAAACTTTTAAAACTGGCACCACCGCGCACTAAAATCCCGGATCGGGCCATTAACCTAACTACTAGCTAACTACAAGATGGGAAGAGTGATATACCGAGCGATCCGTGTCCTCCGGTCTTCTCGTCGTCGTCCCGATCTCCCGCGGAGTGTCCGGTCTCCACTCCTCGCCGGAAGGGCAACACGTCGCCGGCTTCATTTACGGGCTCCCACCTCTATACCAAGGTAACTCGGGCACGAAGTTGGCGAGTCGACGTGCCCAAGGTCTGCTGTAGAAAAGTGTAGTGCTATGTCTCATTTGGGGTTGTAAGAAGTTGCATTTTGAGATGGAGGAGGAATGGAGTTTTGGAGATAGAGCTAAAATGGATTTTGTGAAGCCAAAAGAACAAAATTCCCAACACCAAAATTTGGGACAGCCCCTTGTCATGGCCGGCCTAGGCATGAGCGAAAGAGTGAGAGAATGAGGGAGTGTATGAAAGAGGTAGCCACAAGAATAATGCAAGAAAGAGAAAAGGCCATCATAACAAGAAATGATCACAAACCAAGTTCAACACTCCAAATCAACCATCATAACCCATCACCATTACAAAAGTCATGCCATCATGAACTCAAGAAAGTCAAGGGTGGAAGAATTATCATGACACAAGAATATGCAAAGACCACCCTCTACAAATGCTTATTTGCACAAATGCAAATAAGCCCTCCTCCACCAATCTTCGGCCAATCGGAGATACAAAGAAATATGGCCGAAACGGAAAACAAACTGACAACTCCAAAAAACTGATCCCGTAATAAATTACAGGAAAACCCCGCTACTGTATATACATACCCGCATTTGTATTCCGACCGAATACAAATGCAATGAGACAAAATCTACACTATACTATACTAGGATCCGGCTTAAACCAAAGCCCGCTAGTATTATCCGCCCGATCATGATCCGTGCAATACCGCACGTATCTGATCGAACCCTGCCATATCTCCATACGGCCTCTACAGCGTTTCGCCCGAAACTTGAGCAACTGGTCTGTGGGGGACACAAAAGACTCGTCAATACTATGGCTGTGGATTTAACCACTAGCACGTCAGAGGTATTAGCCATACGTGACGGGCCACCAGCTATTGACCAAAAGGGACGTCTGTGAGCGAACTCATCCTGACACCCTACTGAGCCTGTCAGTGACAATATCCGTACAGTCCGGTCTGTTCGTCTATGAGCATCGCATGGCGGGCCTAAGGGGTTGGTAAAGGTCAGACCCCCAAAAGCGGTACAAGTCGTGTCGGAGTGTAGCCCAGAACACCCTGAGATACTACTGGAATACCAACTAGTAAATCTCCTGCCTCGGCCGAAGGCTTTGTGTAATGGCTCTCCTAGACACAGCGCGACCTCACCCCCAATACCGGGTAAGACGAACCCCTGCAGATCCGCTCACTGCCTCCATGTGGCTCGGGACTGTACCCAACTAAAACCTGTTTGCACGTCTCCTTTGAGCATGGTAGGATAGTAATCAAAGTAAAGTGGGAACTCACACGAGACAAATGACGATCTCAGGTCGATGAACTAACCTGTACACATGTCACCAGGGAACTGCTATCTGACATCAGGTATAATACCAACTAGTAGGTTCCCGGCGAGTCCTGTCCGGTGTACTCATAACCCAATGAGCACCTGTATACATCTTAGGTGAACCAACTGACACCAGTAGCTTGTGAGACCGGCCACCGCCCCTCGTCGGGGTCTCGACTGTATACACTAGTCTACTCTGGAGTATCGATGCCCTGTCTCGAAACTCCCACGACTTGGGACCTTTTAAGGATGTGCTTATAGATAACCAGCTCCCACGTATATGATCGCCCTCATAGTGCTGGCAGTCAAGCAAGAATCTTAGGGGCTCTATCAACGTGTAATAGCAACATGTCAGGTCACCTAAAGCAGTACACGATGATAAAGATAAACCAGATAGCATACTATCATCTCGAGTAAGACTGTCCTACCGGCATAGGTCCTCCTTCAATCATTGCAATCACATGCCTGTGATCCAATAATTGACTCTGAGGGCACTATATCCAACAGTGAAAAGTGAGCAAATGATACTCGTTCGAACAATTCAATACTTTCTAATTTACCCGGAAAAGACACGAGATTAAAATTCCGATCGAATCATCGAACTCAAAACCATCCCCAGAACATTCATCACTGAAACCAGATTAAAAATACCCAAAAACATCTACAAGCAGGTAAGAAGAACAGTGCATAAAAACGAGGCCTTAATGGCTATGTACGGCCGTGGAGCCGCGGCCTAAGGAAGCTTTTGCTGCGGTTCCGCGGTGGGATTAGCCAATTAGGGTTTTGTTTTTCACAGAGTTTCTTAGAATTCCCTGCTCTATTTTTTACATATTTTTAATTCTGAAAAATAACAGTTTTCAAAAAATGTCCAGAGAGTGTCCCAAAAATCCGTATTTCGGTTCGATCGGAGTTTTTACATTGCAAAAGTGTCGCCTAATATTCTAGGTCAGCTCTGATACCAATGTTAGGTTTACCTAGCACCCTATGAGAGGTTTGGAAGCATCACATGTCACAAAGATTAAGTTTTTAGAGTGCTAAGTGAACACACAAAGAATCAATCCTAGAAAATTAGGGTTTCATAACTTTACAAGTAACAAAGACTAGGGTTTTGAGAGTACAACCTTTGTAGCTCCCTACGCTAGACTCCTTGGCCACTTGAGGGTTGTAAAATGGTTAGCTTGAGGTCTTCTAACGTCCACGACGGTCCACCCGAAGCTCCTTGTCCAAGCTTGCAACTTCACTTTATTAAGAGAAAGAAATGAAGCTAACACTCTAAACAAGTGGGCAAGATTTGTGTAGAATGATGTTGTGGTGGGTTTTCTCACTTCAAAAACCTAACTTGATGAGTGTTTTGCTTACTAGAGAGATCTAGAAAGCAATGGAGCAATGAAGAAGAAGATGGTGGCTTTTTAAGAAGAAAAGAAATGATCATCTCCAATGAGAAAAATAGAAAATATATCTATATATATTTTCCCTCTTCATCTTAAACCATGGTTATATATTATGGATATTTATTTTACTTTAGTTAAAACACAAGAGAAAGATTAAATCATGGTTAATAAGTAGGTGAACATGGTTAGGTCAAAAGAAGTGTGTAGAATATAACCATTTATTAATCTTTTCTCTTTTCTTTTGTTTTAACATAAATAGAAATAATAATCCATACATATAAACCATGGTGTGAGTCTTATATTGCCACCATTTTCAATGTATAAATAAACCATGAAGGATGACGTATGTATGTATGTGTGCATGCACATCCATATGTGCGTGAATCAAGAAAGAATGCATACATGCATGCATACATCAAAAATATAAGAAAGGATTTCTAGTGAGAAACTAATGGTTAAATGATAAATCAACACTTGATTTATCAATCCGGCCATATCACATACGACCTAACCAAAAGCAAGCCGCCCGATTAATATACGGTATCTCATACGCGTATTTTAACCGGGTCCATGCGCATATCGCATACGCGCACCACAATGTTTCGCCTGGACTAGGTAACTCCTTTGTGGGACTCTAAGACTCGTCAATACGCCGGCAGTGGGTGATGATCATATCAAGCACCCCCAAGCCGCAAGCGGTCAGCTAAACGTAACGGCCACCCGGGTATTGAAAGATCAGAAGAAAACAAGCGAACCTGCTACAACTCCCGTCGAGCCAACCGGCAACACTACCCATGCAGTCCGGTCTTCTCGTCTGATATGTCGCATATCAAGTCTAGGGGTGGTAAACATCAGACCCCAATAACCGATAAGTTGTGCCGATGTGAGGCTCATAACGGGTCGAGAAACTACTGGTAACACTTACCAGTAAATCTCTAATCAGCCCTGGCCAGGGACTTCCCTGTTACGGCCAATCGAGCACAGCGTAACATCAACCCGCAATACCGGGAGAGACGAAACCCCTCCTATCGCTCATTGCCTCCATGTGACTCAGGACTGTACCCAAAAACCACCGTTTTGCATGCCCTCATGGACGTGGTAAAGTGGAAATCAAAGCACAGTGGAAATCACATAAGACTCTATGACGATCTCGGGTCTACAGACTAACCTGCACAAGTGTCACCAGAGAACTGCCATCTGACATGATATAATACCATCTGGGAGTTCTCGACGAGTCCGTCCAGTGTACCCAGTCTCCACTGAGCACCCGTATACCATCTCTGATGTCAAACACCAATGGATATGGGATCATCCATCGCCCATCTCATGGGTCGAGAAGCGTATACGCTAGTCTACACTGGTATATCGATGCCCCATCTCGATACACCCACGACTAGGGACCTTGAAGGATGTACTTATGGACTACCATATCCCCACTAGTATGATCCACATCATAGTCCAGGTAGTCAAGTACACATCCTAAGGGCTTTACCAACATGTAACTATAAGACAGTATAAAGAGACAAGTATACATGTTAAGATAAAGAGCAACCAGATAGCATACTATCATATCGAGCAAGAAAGTCATCTCTATATATATGTCCAAGCATCCAATATAATAAACATCATCTGTACAATACTGGCCTCTAGGGCATACATACAACTAACAGATTCCTATCCACAGGTAGCATGGTTGGTTCTGTTACGTGCCGTAGTTAGCGCACTCTGAGAAGCGGGGCATGACAGGGTTTGTTTGGTATCAGAGATATAGGATTTAGGATTAGTCGGATTTGGATCTTTTGTAGTTGGGTATTGAACCCAATACACCAACCAGAAAACCCGGAATTAGAAACATGTCCTGCCACATTATTGTCTTGTCATTCAAATTCTCTAATCTTATCTTTCCCTTAACTTTTCTATCTTGACGATATGGAAATGACTATGTATCTCAACTTGGAATCCTCCTGATTCCTTATTGGTTGTCCCCTTCTATTCCTTCGATTATGATACTAGGATTTGGGCGACTTGTATGGAGTTATGTGATTGTAACTATGAACCGAGACGTGGTTACAATGCGGTACTCTATTTAAGTAACTTGGAGTCCTATTTTGATTCCTTTTCTTGATTTATGGTCGTTATATTACCTTGTTTCTCTCGGTTGCATTGCTTACAAGTTTATGTCTTATCGCGAGATTGAATCCGGCAACCACGTTATATCTTTCATCTCGTCCCGTAAGAACCATCCGTTTACATTTCGAAGAAAAAGGAGAAACACAGGAGAAGCTTTTGATTGGAGTAGTACCGGCTGCTTCAAGACCGTTCAGATGCAGGATGTTTCGAGGAGTTCCGGCAGATTATCAGAGTAGCACAGCGGAAGAGTGGTTGGCGAATAACCCACAAGTCGTAGAACAAATTTGTAAATTAATGATGAAGGGAACCGTTTACTGAAAGGTGAAGTTCGTAAACCAGTTGCAGATGAAGCGCGGATAGAAGTTCGAGAGTTTATGGACGTGTTCGAGGACATCTCGGGTTTACCGCCGAAATGAGATGTGGAGTTTGCAATTGATCTTGTTCCTGGAGCAGCGCCAATCTCAAAGGCGTATTATCCGATGGCATCAGTGGAGTTAGAAGAAGTCAAGAAACAGGTTTCCGAATTGTTAGAGAAGGGTTGGATTCGCAGTAGCAATTCACCCTGGGGAGCTCCAGTTCTTCTAGTCAAGAAGAAAGATGGCACGCGGAGAATGTGCATTGATTATCGAGAATTAAATCGGGTGAATATTAAGAACAAGTACCCAATCCCTCGCATAGGCAAATTATTCGATCAACTTAGTGGCGTGAGGGTATTCTTGAAGCTGGATTTGCGATCCGGATATCATCAAGTTAGAGTAAAATCAGAAGATATTTGTAAGACATCATTCCGAACTCGATATGGGCATTATGAGTACTTAGTGATGCCATTCGGAGTCACGAATGCACCGGCGATATTTATGGACTTGATGAACCAAATCTTTTCACCATTTTTGGACCAATTTATAGATGATATTCTTATGTATTCAAGGAACCAAGAAGAGCATGCTGAACACTTGATGATCGCACTGCAAATGTTGAGGCAAGAAAGGTTATATGCGAAGATGAGCAAGTGCGAGTTTTGGTTCGAAGAAGTAAAGTTTTTTAGGCATGTCGTATCCGGAGATGGAATCGCTGTAGATCCTGAAAAGATTGCAGAACGAATCTGGTGGGTTGGGATTCTTCATTGGTCTTCCAATTTCAGAGAGTCGCACTAAACGTACGCGCTTATGTGCGTTGTTCATGATTGGACGATTCCGAAGAACATAGCGGAGATCAGAAGTTTTCTTGGACTTGCCGGATATTATGGAAGATTCGTGGAGAATTTCGCTCGTTTAGCTGAACCATTGACCAAGCTTACACGGAAGGAGGTACCATTTGTATGGACGGATAGTTGTGCGTCGGCTTTTGAAGCATTAAAGCAAAGTTTAACCACCGCTCCTATTTTGACCGTGCCAGATGGTTCCGGAGGGCTGGTTATCCACAGCGACGCATCTGGGAAAGGCTTAGGATGTGTTCTTATGCAGCATGGGAAGGTTATAAGCTACGCATCAAGACAATTGAAGACCCATGAGAAGAAGTACCCAACTCATGATTTGGATCTAGTAGCAGTGATTTTCGTTTTGAAGATTTAGAGACACTACTTTTTAGGCGAAAGGGTCGAAATATTCACCGATCACAAAAGCCTAAATTATGTGTCCACACAGAAAGAGCTCAACATGAGACGGCGCAGATGGTTAGAGCTGATGGCCGACTATGATCTTGATCTTAAATACCATCCGGGGAAAGTTAATGTATTGTCGGATGCGTTAAGTCGGTTGCCAGCAATACGGATGTTGACTGCACAGAAGGAGCTTATAGATGATTTCCAGAGATTCGAGTTGGAGATCGTGTTACCGTATTCTTCGGAACAGTTGATGCAGCTGTAAGTACAGTTTTCCTTGATCGATAATATTAAAGCAGCGTAGTCGCACGATCCAAGGTTGCAGAAGTTTCGAGAACTGGTAGAAGCGGGAATTCGAACGGACTTGTTGATTCATGAAGATGGTTCGTTACGATATGGGAGCCGTTTATGTGTGCCAAAAGGAGATATTCATGAAGAAGTTATGAAGGAGGCGCATAGTTCCGCATATTCCATACATCCAGGAGACACGAAGATGTACCGAGACCTACGACATCATTTCTGGTGGGAAGGCATGAAAAGGAAGATTGCTCGCTTTGTAGTGAAGTGCTTGGTGTGTTAGTAAGTCGAGGCTGAAAATCAAAGAGTAGCTGGATTATTGCAACCACTTCCGATTCCTCAGTGAAAGTGGGAACATATAACCATGGATTTCATGACAGCATTACCGCGGAGTCCAAAAGGCAATAATGCAGTTTGGGTGATTATTGATCGATTGACCAAGGCAGCTCATTTCATACCGTTTAGAGTTGGTCAGTCGACGGAAGCGTTAACAGAGCGGTACATGCAGGAGATTGTGAGATTGCATGGAGTACCCGTGAGCATCGTTTCTGATCGTAATACCCGATTTTTATCGCACTTTTGGAGGAGTTTACAGGATAGTTTGGGGACTCGATTGAAGTTTATCACCGCTTATCATCCTCAGACATACGGCCAGTCAGAAAGAACGATCCAAGCTCTTGAAGATATGTTGAGAGCTTGCATGTTGGACTTCAAGGGTTCATCTACACTTGGTGGAGTTTTGGTATAATAACAGCTTTCAGGCGACTATTCAGATGGCTCCATTCGAAGCATTGTATGGTCGTAAGTGTCGCTCACCCGTCTGTTGGGATGATGTTGGAGAACGAAGATTATTAGGACTGGATCTTATTGTTAGTTATATGTATGCCCTAGAGGCCATTACTATACATAGGATGTATATTGTAGTGGATGCTGGGACATATATAGTGAGGACTTTCTTGCTCGACATGATAGTATGCTATCTGGTTGATCTTTACCTTAACGTGTACACTGATTGTCTCTCTATTACATGTTGGTAAAGCCCTTAGGATGTGTACTTAACTACCTGGACTATGATGCGGATCATACTAGTGGGGACATGGTAGTCCATAAGTACATCCTTCAAAGTCCCTAGTCGAGGGTGTATCGAGACGGGGCATCGATATACCAGAGTAGACTAGCGTGTACCTTCTCGACCCATACAGATGGGCGATGGATGATCCCATATCCATTGGTGTTTGACATCAGAGATGATATACGGGTGCTCAGTAGAGACTGGGTACACTGGACGGACTCGCCGAGAACTCCCAGATGGTATTATACCTCACGTCAGATGGCAGTTCTCTGGTGACACTGGTACAGAGTAGTCTGTTGACCCGAGATCGTCATAGAGTCTTGTGTGGTTCCCACTGTGCTTTGATTTCCATCTTACCACGTCCAAGAGAGCGTGCAAAACGGTGGTTTTTGGGTACAGTCCCGAGTCACATGGAGGCAATGAGCGATAGGAGGGGATTCGTCTCTCCCGGTATAGGGGGTTGATGTTGCGCTGTGTTCGATTGGCTATAACAGGAAATCCCTGGCCAGGGTTGCTGAGATTTACTGGTAAGTGTTACCAGTAGTTTCTCAAATTGTTATAGACCTCATATCGACACGACTTATTGAGCTATTGGGGTCTGACGTTTACCACCCCTAGGCAAGATATGCGACATATCAGACGATCAGACCGGAATGTACGGTAGTGTTACTGGTTGGATTCACTGGAGTGTGAGCGGGCTTGCTCGTCGATCTTCAGATCGCTCAATACCCGGGTGGCCGTTACGTTTAGCAGACCGCTTGCGGCTTGTGGGTGTTTGATATGATCATCACCTGCTGCCGGCGTATTGACGAGTCTTTAGAGTCCTACACAGAGGTTTCCTGGCTCAAGCGAAACGAAATAGGAGCACGTATGAGATATGTGCGGGACCGAGAATAATGCGTGTATGTGATACCGTATTCTATTCTCGCGATGAATGTATCGATTGGTTGTATGCGATATGACCTAGTTATCGAATCAAGTATTGATTCGATAAGCCGATACATAGGATACTAGTCGGTTATATGCGATATGACCGGATCGTTAAATCAAGTGTTGATTTAATGATTTAATGTAGAATTATATATTTGATATATTACTTTGCATTAACTAGTATTGGTTCACTTTAAATGGATTTTCTCGCTCGGATGTGCACATTGTATATGTGATATACTTTTTGTGCACTTGCTTGTATCATGTTTGATGATACATACTCACTAGGGTTTGTGTGAAGATTAAACCATGGTTGTATATAGGTTAGGGTTATGGTTTTCTTATTTATTTATTTATTCATTTATTCTCATTGGAAAATATTATGCATAAAGAGAAAATGGTGGCTTTCTTTGTTTGTACATTGAAGCTTCATGAAGCTTTGACCTTGTGACCATTTTGTCTTGATGCTTAACCCTAACCCTTGATTCTAACTATGGTTTATTCTCTAGAACAAACTATGGTTGGCTTATGATAAGTATTCATATTATATTCTTTTTAAAGAGGGATAATTGAACACTTATCATCTTCTTCCTCTTCTTCTTCTTCATGAAGAAACCTTACTTCAACAATGGCAACTTGAGTATTTGAGTGAGAAATCCAATTCTAAAGTGAACCCAACTCCTATTTCTTCATCCTCTACCTCTTGCCAAGTAGTATAGGGTGTTTCCTTCACAAGTTTTCATGGCTTGGTGAAGGTGGAGCTTGATCTAGCGATGCCTCGACGTAGATCGTCTTCGGCATGGACATCGACGACCTAGCTCGCCTATTCTCCGATGAAGCCGACGCTAGAGCCCGGGATTTGTTTTGGACAGCGAGAGGACTTCATTGCGGAGCTATGGAGGTGGAGCACCGGATCTACAACGGTTGTATTTCCGATTCTTATAGTTAAGTGTTAACTAGTTTACTTTTCGCCTAGTTTTCTAGCCAACGATCCGTTCTAGGGTTTCTCGGCACCGTTTAAATTTGAAATTGGCATGTTCGATGCCTTGTGAGACCTCATTAGGGTGCCTAGGAACCCTACAGTGGTATCAGAGCCTAGCTAGAGCCTTAGGCGAAGTCTAGACGGAGTTTGAAGTCCGAACGACCCGAAAACCCAAATCCAAACATGCTCTCTGTCCTTTTTCTAAAATCTGGGATTTTTCAACATTAAAAATATGCAGAAAATCAAGCAGGGTTTTCTAGGAATTACTGTAAATTTCGTGGACCTAATTCAACTATCCCACCGCGGTTCCGCGGCATGAGCAAGGCTCATGCGGCGGATCCGCGGCCGTACGGCCACAGTATTTAAATTATTTTGCACAGTAATTCTTAGTTTCCGGTGGTGATTTCTCTGGGAATTTTTAATATTTATTCAAGAGTTGAATTTTCTGGGGTTGTTTTGGGGATTCGGTGTTTCGATCGGAGTGTCAAATTTTGTCTATGTGGCTTTCCGGATAAATTTTTAAAATATGTTAAAAAGTTCGACCGGATGTAAATACCCAATTTTCCCCTGTCGGGAAATTTCCAAGTGTTGGATTTTTCCGTAGTTTAACGACATTCTAAGTAGTGCAAGTAACGCGATGGACCATCTAGAAGACAACAAACCTTAACTCGATTATGTGACCGTCTTGAACTGCCCTTTGAACCTTCGGGTTTGGGGCAGTACGGCGTGCCACATGTGAGGCGTTGGCTTGACCCTTCTACGGCTGGACCGTTGGTACTGAGGCACGAACTGAATGTTGTTAGACTTATTTCATGTGTTGACCTGTTTCGGGAAAACTTGGGTGTTCGATTGTTCGATCGGAAAGTTTAACATTTTCTATTTATCCGGAATGTGATACAATAATTGGAATTCACAAGAAGTTATGAGATAACTGAATGAATATTATAAACGTAGCAGTTTAGTCTCACTTGATCGGTTGCCACGGAATTTTGATGTGATCAAAAGTCCGTCGCAATCACATAGCGTACGCGGATACTCGCCGGGTAAACTTAATAGACAGCCTCACTCCATAGCCCCGACCAAGTGACTGTAGGAGAACCCTGTCGCCGAAAGCATCTGTTCGGGTGCTCGCGGTAGCGGTGTTCCGCCTTGGTGCATTTCGTCGACGGTATCAGGGGTGCGGCCGCCTACTAAAGTTTGCGACGAGCATTCGATCAGTTTTTCGGGAATCTTGTTGAATTGCCCGACTTGATATTGAAAAGTGTTTTCGATAATGAGACTAAAATGCGGGGTTTATAATTGTTAGGCATGCGATGTCTAAGTAATTCATTTGGTCAGGCATGCGATGTCTGAGGTGGTTGCGGATTCCAACTGTTGTAGTTTTACACTTTCTTTTCTGTGACCGTAAGTGTAATATGTGATATCGCCGGTTTCGTTGCTATATGTCAACGACAACTGGGATGCGCATATTTACTTACGTTGATGACATGTGATGTTATGTGTTGCTGGATATGTTATATTGGATCGTCGTGTTTGAATAGCCGGGGGTTTTTATGTGAGATGAGTGTTTTTCATTTTCATTCATGTAAAAACTTGTATGTAATATTCTTTTATTGGGGCACTTCCAGGTTGCGGAAGATGTCACCGTTTGTATATTATTTACTTTTCCGCACTAGGATAGACCCAAGGAGGAGGGCACAAGTAACCGGGTCCTGGAGTCCAGTGGGAGACCAACTCGAGGAGTCGAGTCCGGGTCTCCTAAACTCTAGAATTGGTAGGGTTGCTTGCCGCTCTCATAGGGGTCTAGGGGTGTGGGTTTGGCTATTCATCACGACCGTGGAATCCGTGTTTTATACTGGCTCGTATTGAAAACACGGACGTCCTAGTATATCCAATATTTCATATGATTCTTCTGCTGCGATATCTGTGATGTGATCATGTGATGTTCTGTGATAGATACAGTATATAGTATATATGATATATTATATAGACGTTACTTATGTTTTACACCCGCGCTAGCCCTGCCCCGCTCTGCCGTTAGTTTCCTAACCTAACGGTGCACGAGGGGAAGTCGAGGCGAATGCGGATGGCATAAGTGTACGTCGTATTTATCTGTGATGTTTAGGTAATTTAAATGATGGGACTTCATTAATGTGATTAATGAAATAAAAGAAACCTAAGATGTTGTAGAATCGAATTTCAAAATAAAACAGGTAGCTACAGTTCTTGCTTTGCACAGCGGTATATGTAATATATCCTGCACCTTATTCGATAAGGAAAGGACCGAGATCCCTTCACCGGGAGTGACTCCTTTAGCAATAACTGGCAGATGCTACACACTCGGTTTGTCTTTTGATTGCTTTTAAGAGTTTTTGCTTTGCACAGTGATATATGTGATATATCCCGCACCTCATTCGATGAGGAAAGGACCGACGATCCCTTCACCGGGAGTGACTCCTTTAGCAAAACTAGAAAAGCCTCAAAAACACTCCATTTCAAAATTCATTCGATCCTACAACGATATTAAGTTCATTACGCAATAGGTTTTCAGAAAAACCTGTCGTAGCCCTCCGTCATTTCAGATAAGTTGTATATAGTATTCGTGCTGCATTTGTTGGCTTTCGTCAAGGTGCAGTGTGCGGTAGCTATATGCTGCTTATCTGCTAGCATACGATGCGATTGGATTAGGGTAGTCGTGCGGCTTTGTTGGCTTTCGTCAAGGGTCGTGCGGGTGGGTTTAATTCAATCAAGAAATGTACGGGCTGAACTTGACTAGCGGGCTATGGTTTGTTGGCTTTCGTCAAGGTCATAGCACGTTAGGGGCAAAATATTAGCGGGAATTTCAAGTGTTGAAATTTGCAATGAGATTGCATACCTTCTATGAGATAGTTGGATCCCGATACCCGCTGCGAGTAAGAGTTACTCCTGGGAGAGTTTTATACATTACAATTAGCCGATCAAGTAGGTGTCTAGAAAGGTGTCAACGGGGTTACGCCTCTGGGAAAACGAGGTTTACAGTAATTAGGTTCGTGCGAAAGCATGGGGGACCTCCCTCAAACTACCGACACTGGCCTGGCTGAAAGATTGGCGAACTTGTAGTGTGTAATTAATCCCGGCTAGTCTTTCCTTTTAGGGTTTGAAGAAAGATTTGATAAAAAGCAGTGGGAGCCATCCTGATTAGATAAAATAAAAACCAATCTATTCTTGCAAGAGCGCACGCTGAGTGTTTTGTTCTCTCTCTCTCCAGGTAGCGACCATATCACGCCTTAATCAAGATAATAATACGGATTTTTGACCGAACCCGCTTGTTATACTGAGCTGGGGAACGTTGGTCCCGCTCCAACTTATAATTGTTATAAGACCGAGCAGGAAATTGGGGATTACCAGAATTCCCGTGCCGCCCAAACGAAGAGAGTGCATGCTGATGCATCATCTTCGGGTGTGTTCATTATACAGAACTGTTTCTCAGTATCCTCCGCATCCTAGGTATATGATACCGGATCAGGATCCCAGATATGTAATATGTTACATAGGGCTACAGAAAGGTAGAGAACTGAGAACGGGTGATAAGTTTCATGAGGCAGAAAACGGGGCAAGTGTTGCAGCCAAGTCTGTTGGTCACTGTCACCCTGTATTACCAATACATTGATTCTGAACGAATGTTATTAGATACCGAACCTGATATACAAAATCATATCAGTCTCTTTATTAGTAAAGAAAGGATATAATTTTGTATTGTTGGAGAATGTTTTGAACATTTCCTATATCAAAAGTTGATCGGTTCAGGCACGTTATCTAAAAGCGTTGATGTTCTAAATCAAACTACAGTTCTTAGTATATGGAACACACATAAGAGGAAGAGTTCAGAAATGAACGGATCCTTCTTAAGGTATTGTAGACTAGGTCAGATCAATGTGACCCGACTAGCTGAAGTTACATGTAGATGCATATTTAAATCAGTTTGAATCTACATCTTGTGAAACTTGCCAGTCATGTCACAAAGATATAATGACACTAGCTCTGTTTATTGGAAACAGAGAAAGAGTTAGTGAACTCTTAGGATGATACATGTTGATGTATGTAGGTCCCCTGTCTACACATGCCAAGACCGGTTCTTTGTATTTCATTACATTCTCTGATAATCTCTCAAGATTGAGACATATGTTCCTGTTGAAACACAAGTCCGAACCTTTTGAGATATTCATAGAATATAAGTTAGAAGTAGAGAACCAATAAGGGTATAAGTATTATGTCCTTTGATGTGATCGAGGAGGAGAATACTTGAGCACGGAAATCCTGGACTTTTCTAAAGGAGAATGAGATTCTCTCTCAGCATTACTCCTCTGTATACACCATAGCACGATGGTATATCGGGGCGGAGCAGATACACCCTATATGATAAGGTGTGCTCTATGATGAGTACTACTGAATCACCTATTTCCTTTAGGGAGTTATGCGCTTGAGAAGCTGCATACCTATTGAATAGGGTTCGAATCAAATCAGTTGCCTACCACTTCATATTTGATATGATAAGGGAAGAGCCCATCTCTCAAGTTAGTTGAGATTTGGGGTTGTCCAGCCTATGTCTGAAAAGAAAAATCCGGACAAGCTCGAGGCAAGATCTGTTATGTACAACTGGAAAGGTTCCAGCTATACAAACAACAGCAGATGATTTGGTAGAACCAAAGGATTCGGTAGATTCCAACGAATCTCAGCCTCTCCGCCGATCTAGTAGGGTTCCTCACCCACCTGAGAGATACTTCGGTTTCTCTATGACAGTGGGAGCGAGGATTGCATCATGAGATGATGACCCAACTAGTTTCGAGCAGGCCATCGAGAGTGAAGACTCTGTAAGAATGGCTGGATGCTTAGTGATCTGAGATGGAATCCTTATACACCAACAAAGTATGGACTTTGGTTGCTATATCTGAAGGGTTAAATCCCCATCAGGAGCAAGTATATCTTGAGAAGATTACTTGGTGTAGATGGAAAAGTTGAGACTTTCAAAGCTAGACTAGTTAAAGGTTTTCGTCATCGACGAGGCGTGGATAATGATGAAACCTTTTTCCAGTATCTAAGCTTAAGTCCATC
Organism: Agapanthus africanus; assembly: GCA_030015575.1. Lineage (NCBI taxonomy): Eukaryota > Viridiplantae > Streptophyta > Magnoliopsida > Asparagales > Amaryllidaceae > Agapanthus > Agapanthus africanus. Next base: position 376,380,493 of record CM057344.1, on the reverse strand, counting down.
CAGATCCTACTTGCCACGGCTTCATACCATGACTACTATATCTGGCGGTTGGGTGCCATGACTGCTTTTCTAAATGATGTTTTAGAAGAGAGAGTCTATAAGTACACAGCCAGAGGGCTTCGTAGACAGTGGGAGCAGCGGAAACGTGTGCAAGATGCTTTATAGGATTAAAGCAGGCATCGCGGTGTTGGAACATCTGTTTTGATGAAATAGTCAAAGAGTTTGACATCATCAAAATGGTAGATGAACCTTGTATATACAAAAAGGTAGTAGGGAGTATGGTGATGATCCTTGTAGAGTACGTGGATGACATACTCTTGATAGGGAAAATGTTTCCTATGCTACGCTCGATCAATGTCCGCTTATCACAATGATTCTCCATATAAGATCAAAGTGATACCTCCTAAATCCTAGATTTTGGATCTATGAGATAGATCTAAATGGATGTTAGGATTCTCACTAGTTGTAATGAGATGGTATCAATTGATCCTGGGGAAAATCACTGGAAGTGTTCCAGGGTGATAAAGACGACTGAATGTCAGTCACAGGCATTGTCTATACCCTCAGTAAAGGGACGGTATGTTGGAAGAGTTCCAAGCTAGATACCGTGGCATACTAGACGATAAAGGCAGGATACATCGCTACTTTAAGATGCTACCGAAGAGGCTGTTTGGGTGTATATTGGTTCATGAGATGAACTACGTTCCTACCATTGTGAGACAATGGAGTTGTGGCTTATGCCGAGGAACGCCGGTCCCATCAGGGATCCAGACATATTCTAAGGCAGTATCACCTGATCATGGAGATGGTTGATCTCCAGGGGATCGAGGTCAGGAGAGTAGACTCAGAGGACAACACAGCGGATCCACTCACAAAGGCCTGTTCCCAGAGAGAGACTTTTATGGGATGGTTGAGTATGAGATACTTCAAACCACTGCTACAGATGGCCCTAATGCAAGTGGGAGATTGTTAGTTATATGTATGCCCTAGAGGCCATTACTATACATAGGATGTATATTGTAGTGGATGCTGGGACATATATAGTGAGGACTTTCTTGCTCGACATGATAGTATGCTATCTGGTTGATCTTTACCTTAACGTGTACACTGATTGTCTCTCTATTACATGTTGGTAAAGCCCTTAGGATGTGTACTTAACTACCTGGACTATGATGCGGATCATACTAGTGGGGACATGGTAGTCCATAAGTACATCCTTCAAAGTCCCTAGTCGAGGGTGTATCGAGACGGGGCATCGATATACCAGAGTAGACTAGCGTGTACCTTCTCGACCCATACAGATGGGCGATGGATGATCCCATATCCATTGGTGTTTGACATCAGAGATGATATACGGATGCTCAGTAGAGACTGGGTACACTGGACGGACTCGCCGAGAACTCCCAGATGGTATTATACCTCACGTCAGATGGCAGTTCTCTGGTGACACTGGTACAGAGTAGTCTGTTGACCCGAGATCGTCATAGAGTCTTGTGTGGTTCCCACTGTGCTTTGATTTCCATCTTACCACGTCCAAGAGGGCGTGCAAAACGGTGGTTTTTGGGTACAGTCCCGAGTCACATGGAGGCAATGAGCGATAGGAGGGGATTCGTCTCTCCCGGTATAGGGGGTTGATGTTGCGCTGTGTTCGATTGGCTATAACAGGAAATCCCTGGCCAGGGTTGCTGAGATTTACTGGTAAGTGTTACCAGTAGTTTCTCGAATTGTTATAGACCTCATATCGACACGACTTATTGAGCTATTGGGGTCTGACGTTTACCACCCCTAGGCAAGATATGCGACATATCAGACGATCAGACCGGACTGTACGGTAGTGTTACTGGTTGGATTCACTGGAGTGTGAGCGGGCTTGCTCGTCGATCTTCAGATCGCTCAATACCCGGGTGGCCGTTACTTTTAACAGACCGCTTGCGGCTTGTTGGTGTTTGATATGATCATCACCTGCTGCCGGCGTATTGACGAGTCTTTAGAGTCCTACACAGAGGTTTCCTGGCTCAAGCGAAACGAAATAGGAGCACGTATGAGATATGTGCGGGACCGAGAATAATGCGTGTATGTGATACCGTATTCTATTCTCGCGATGAATGTATCGATTGGTTGTATGCGATATGACCTAGTTATCGAATCAAGTATTGATTCGATAAGCCGATACATAGGATACTAGTCAGTTATATGCGATATGACCGGATCGTTAAATCAAGTGTTGATTTAATGATTTAATGTAGAATTATATATTTGATATATTACTTTGCATTAACTAGTATTGGTTCACTTTAAATGGATTTTTTCGCTCGGATGTGCACATTGTATATGTGATATACTTTTTGTGCACTTGCTTGTATCATGTTTGATGATACATACTCACTAGGGTTTGTGTGAAGATTAAACCATGGTTGTATATAGGTTAGGATTATGGTTTTCTTATTTATTTATTTATTCATTTATTCTCATTGGAAAATATTATGCATAAAGAGAAAATGGTGGCTTTCTTTGTTTGTACATTGAAGCTTCATGAAGCTTTGACCTTGTGACCATTTTGTCTTGATGCTTAACCCTAACCCTTGATTCTAACTATGGTTTATTCTCTACAACAAACTATGGTTGGCTTATGATAAGTATTCATATTATATTCTTTTTAAAGGGGGATAATTGAACACTTATCATCTTCTTCCTCTTCTTCTTCTTCATGAAGAAACCATACTTCAACAATGGAAACTTGAGTATTTGAGCGAGAAATCCAATTCTAAAGTGAACCCAACTCCTATTTCTTCATCCTCTACCTCTTGCCAAGTAGTATAGGGTGTTTCCTTCACAAGTTTTCATGGCTTGGTGAAGGTGGAGCTTGATCTAGCGATGCCTCGACGTAGATCGTCTTCGGCATGGACATCGACGACCTAGCTCGCCTATTCTCCGATGAAGCCGACGCTAGAGCCCGGGATTTGTTTTGGACAGCGAGAGGACTTCATTGCGGAGCTATGGAGGTGGAGCACCGGATCTACAACGGTTGTATTTCCGATTCTTATAGTTAAGTGTTAACTAGTTTACTTTTCGCCCAGTTTTCTAGCCAACGATCCGTTCTAGGGTTTCTCGGCACCGTTTAAATTTGAAATTGGCATGTTCGATGCCTTGTGAGACCTCATTAGGGTGCCTAGGAACCCTACACTTATCGTGCAAACCGTGGAGAAAGTTAATACGATCCGGAATCATATGAAGGCAGCACAAGACCGGCAGAAAAGTTGGGCCGATACAATACGAAGACCTCTGGAGTTCGGTGATCTTTTATTCTTGAAGATATCACTGATCAGATGGGTGATTCGATTTGGGAGTCGAGGCAATCTTAGTCCTCGATTTGTGGGTCCTTTCGATATCATCGAGCGCGTTGGAGAAGTAGCTTATCGATTGGCTTTACCACCATCCTTGGCGAGTGATCATGACGTGTTTCATGTATCTCAACTCCGCATGTATGTTTAAGATAAGACGCACGTACTAGATCATTCGGAGCTGACAGTAAGGGAGGACTTGACATACGAAGAATGACCGATGGCTATTGTAGATCAAAGAGAAAAGGTCCTCAAGAACAAGGTTATCCCTCTGGTACTTGTTTCATGGGGGAATCGTTCGCAAAGAGAATCAACTTTGGAACGAGAAGACGAGATTCGGCAGAAGTTTCCACACCTCTTCCCTTAAAATTCATGTTTGCTTGTCTTTTCTTGTTCCGGGAATTTCGAGGACGAAATTCTTTTGTAGTTGGGTATAATGTAACGCCCTAGTTCAGTTATACCATGTTCTATTTGAGTATTTTCTTTATCTTGTGGCTATTTCTTGATTTTATTTGTTTTGGGTGCGGATAGTGCTTTTGGTATCTGTGTTTAGTATCCGACCCTACCAGTATGCTTGAAACCCGTATTGGTTCTTGATTACGATTTATCCCTGCTGGTACTAAGGATCCATGCACACTTATGTTTTATAGAGCTGTATCATACATCTGGCATCTGCATATATTTTAAATAATACAATTATAACCGAATATAATATTTTTAAGTGCCTACCATGACCTGCATCATACCTCATACCCTATGGTTGCATCCGTACGTCGTGTTCACATCCCGTTTAGTGAAACGGACTCGTTTGGATCGCTACGTGCATATTACGTGTATCCATTCTTGGGGGTATGCATTTTCTTTAACCGGACATTGCATTATGGTTTTGGTTGATACGTATATTATCCACATTTTCAAATTATAATTTTAGACACAACCCTTGTATGTTTCAGAGTATTTTTGTATTAGCTATAAAACTCAAATATATATAATATAATATTCTTTATATTATAAACTATTTATATATTTTTCTTTAACTAATATATATTTTTATAAATCCTAATCCTAACTAATCATCACCCCCTCTCTTTGCCTCTCTCCTCTCTTTATATATTAATTTATATATATTTTTAAAACCTATTCTAAAACCCAGCCTCTCTCTTTTCTCTATTTCCTTCTCTTCTCTTCTTCTCCTCACAAGAACCCTAACCTACGCCCGAGCCATGCCCTCGTCGTCGACCACTCACCACCACCCTTGCCTTCATCCTAACATCACCCTTGTCGACCTTACCTCCACCTCCTCCACCTTCATCACCTCTCTCCATCACCACCCCAACGAACTCTATACCCGAGCTCCCACGACCCAGAACCTCCACAACCCGACCCTATCGCCGACGTCTGCCCTCGCCGTCGTCACCACCATCACCTCGTCCTCGCAACCACCACCTCCACTTCCTCTCCACCCCGATGACCCAAACCCTCGAAACCCCTGCACCAGCACCCCCGAGAGAACCCAAGATCCCTGCACACCCGCAACCCGCCTCCTATCATCGGTACCCTCATGCCGGAGACCCTCGTTATCACCACCCCTTCTCCTCTCTTTATCCTCACCAACACCCTCAATCCCCGACGAGAACCCCGACCCCGACACCCTTCAGCAACCCTGCACCCTTATCGCAGCCACTGCCCATTGCCGTGGACCTCACCGTCAACGGCCCATCGTCAATGTCACCTCCCATCGCCTCCTTTGACCCAGAGTCAATACCAGAGCACCTTGAACCCCAGACCACCTTCTTCTTCTTCTCTTCTTGATTCTTTCTTTTCTGGTGATCGCCGGAGTCGCACACGTCGCCGACGATCCGGGAGACCCAGTCGTCGTCCTCATCCAGCGTGGTCACGTTCTTGAGTAGTTTGGTTCAGTTCTGTAAGCGCGTGTATGCATCGCGATGTTTACCCGACGTCGAACGCAGCGTATGTACCCGTCGTGAGATCCGATCAGGTAAGTTTATCTTGCTACATACTTTGTCTACATATTTATATCTATATGAATAAAAATAATACATGTATGTTGAATTGTGCATCCGATGTTACAGTCTACTGTTTTTCGATATCCGTACTGTTTATTGCATATCTAGTTGCATGTCGGAATCTTATTATTTCATGTTACTGCTATTTTAGTACACCATGCTTTCTTGTGTGCATCATACGTAGTCATGGATTTATAAAATGTTATCACAGATAGAAACTTGTGCATCCGTGCATTAACCGTGTTTCGATACTCGTTACAGTTTTATCCACTTGATACGTATACACCACATGACTTTCCTTGATACACTACTTGACTTGTTACCTGATCTTGTTACTAATGTCGATAATCTTGACTTGTTGTCCTGACGGACGTAACCTGTTGTCTATATAAACAAACCTGTACTTGCTTGATCCTGTGTTGGTATTAGCTCTATATTATCAATACCTGACTTGAATACATAACCATAGGGGGAAGGGGAAATCAATGATGAAATCCAACTTGTAACCCGACAGTTCGATGCTTATACCGATCAGTTTTTACTGGCTAGGCCAGCCCCGGGATGATGTTGCTGACATCATTCATATGTACATGTTACCTGTTTACTGCCTAGCGGCATGTCTCGGATCTCAGCCCGAGAATCTGGACCGTGGTCCTGGACATGCACGGGATGATATTGAATTACATCGACGATTCCAATAGATTGCTTTCAAAAACTTTAAAGTAGATAACCCAGTAGCACAGTTTAGATTACTCACCGCACTTCACATATACATATACACCTCACCGTTTCATACCTGTATGTACTTGTTATATTCATGTTATTGTTTATATTCATGCCTGCATATCTGGTTATATCCTGGTCCTTACTATTGTTTGATATTATGACACACCGTCGTCTGGGTTTTGCATGACCCAGTTCCTCTATCTCTATCGCAGGCTGACCAGGAATATTTTAGCCGTCAAGACGAGCAGTGAGGACCGTGTCAGTGATATTTAGTTTAGTTTCTCTCCGCAGCTTTTATTTCTTGATGTGAGCTCGTATTGGGATGTATTTCCAAATGTATTGTTTATTGGATTTTATCGTTTCCGCTTATATATTCTTGACTCTTTTATTCTGGCAGATGGATATGTACTAGTTAGTTTTATATTTTTACTTTTCTTGATATCTTATAGACATCTGTAATGTGACTGTGGAGGGATGATTCCTATCCACAGGTAGCATGGTTGGCTCTGTCACGTGCCGTAGTTAGCGTACTCTTGGAAGCGGGGCGTGACATCATTAGTGGAATCGGGATCAAACTATCATCGCGTATAACCTAGATAGAGGCCACTATAGTCACCACACTCCAGAAGGTATGCAACACTAGCAAGTTTTCTGTATATTTGAAACTCCCGAGGTGGTTTTTGCCCCTAGGGCCCAAGTGGCTTTGATTAAAGATCAAAATGTCAAAAGGTCCTAGTCAAGTTCTACCTGTCATTTTCATGATTGCATTAGACCCACCCGTACGAGCCTTGACTAAAGATCAAAATTATAGCAAGGCCTTCCTAACCAATCGCATTAACATGCAACAGAAAAGCATTACATAGCTACCGAACACTATGCCTCGGCTAAAGATCGAAATGCAAAGCACGAATACTAAGCACTACCAATCTGAAATGACGGAGGGCTACGACTAGTTTTTGGTAAAAAACCTTTAACGTAATGAACATGATATCATTGAAGGAATCGGGTAGTTTTCGAAAAAGGAGTGGTTTAGGCTCCGCTTTTGAAAACTAGTGGTTTTGAAGAAAATAAGTAATAACATAAACTTTTGCTCAATAGGTCACTCTCTATGAATGGATCTAGGCTCTTGCCTCCTCGAATGAGGTGCCAGATATTCCTAACCGAATACCACTATGCAAAGCGAAAGAATACGACTATAGTTTTTCGAAAATTTGTTCCAACAATATCTTTTAGGTTTATTTTTCCTTGCATTAATCAAAATTAATGTGGTCCCATCAATTAAAACCTATCACACCAGAAAAGAACGAAAATAAAATGTACGTATATGCCATCCGTATTCTCTATGGGGCCCCGTCATGCACCGTTTGGTTACATAACTAACGACAGAGCGGAGGTTGGACTAGCGCGGATGCAAAACATATACAAAAACTGCTAGTGTGTGTGTGTAACTATTCGTCACAGGCATGATATAAGCAACATCACAGAACAATGATAAGCAATATGGAATAGTAGATAATTTAGGAGCCCTAGGTTTCATTTGAGCCGCAAATGAAACTTGACGTTCCCTGGTCGTGTGGATAGCCAGTGCAATGAAAAACCAAGACCTCTACGAGCACGGCAAGTTACCTGCCAATCCCGGAAGTGAGGCAACTCCAATCAACGAAGTGAATGGGCCACCCAGCACTTCATGGAATCCGGTAGCTTGAGCACCCCTTCGTGGGTCATCCTATACCACCTACGAGTGCGGCAAATAACCCGCCAATTCTAGAGTAAAGCCCCCTCAGTCTCAACGCTATGAGATGCGGGCCCGTTGCCTTCTAGAACCCAGCTATTCGAGCACTCCTCCATGGGGTAATCCTAGTACAGAAAAGAAATACACACACAAATGGTGACATCGACCTCAACCCGTCCGTGCTCTAATAAAAGAATATACAAACTGGCGGTGACGGCAGTCCACATGCCGGACGCTCGCCCCGTAATAATGAATATACAAATGAATCTAAACTGTATAACAACCATTGCACTAAGGGCTATCCAACACGACAATCCGAATAAACCATCACAGATAAAAACATCACAGCAGCATAAGCAAGTATGTGCAACCCCGTCTAAATGACATATAGCAAATAGAAGACGTTTGAAAACACATACACCACATTACAGAGATCAACGATGCAAAAGTTTCAAGTCCTAAACTTTCCAAGTTTTCCCAAAACAAAGATAACACTAAGTGAAATCTGGGGCAAATCAAATTATACTAAAAATACCAATTTCCAAAACCTAATGCACTGAATGAAAACGAGGACTATAGGACACTATAAAACCTCCCGTAGCAGGATTTTACGGATTTCTGGCAGTTTTTGTACGGTCAAATCTCCTCATTTTCATTGTGTGTCTCTATCTTATCAAGAGTAAGCCTCTGCAGTTGTTTAAAAAAATTTCAGAGACCAAACAATATTTTGGTCAGAGAGTGGGTTTTCAAAAATCAGAATTTTTCGGTTTTGAAACTAAAGTATCGTCTACTACTAGTTTCTAATGTTTGGGTGGCTCTAATACCATGTTGGGATTCCTAGCGCCATGGCTGCCATCCGCGGCCGTTCCGGAACGAAAAACTTTAACTTTTAAAAACTTTGGCGCTAGAAACCATTACCTAGAATCTAACCAAACATTGAAACTAGCAAGCTAAAGGAATCTTTCTACTGTGATAGAGGGTTATACCAGAAGATCCGTGTCCTTCGGGTCTTTACGCCTTTTCTTGAGCTCCTAAGGATCCTTGATCAACCTTTCTTGAGGGCCTTTTTGATCCTAGATGATCCATCCGAGAGTTTGCAGTCCAAGCTTAGCTTCACTAATGAAGCAACTTAACAACCTAATTTGCTAATTTAAGTTGCTAAGATGTTGTAATGAGTTTTCTAGTGTATTTCTATCTCCCTTCCTCCCTTGATTCTCAACTCATGAGAGGGTAGGGACGAAGATGAAGGAGAAGGAGGAGGAACTCAAGAAAGGCTAGTGAGGAGAGAGAAGCTTATGGTGAGAATGAAAATGAAACTCTTGTGTGAAAAATCATGAAGCATGGTTTTGTTAAAACCATTTTTCAATAAAAATAACACAACCATGCTTGAATAGTTTGCACAAATGAATTTACAATTCATTTGTCAATACTATTCAAGCATTTTTCACACCATTCTCTCCTTTACACCTCATTTCCTATTTTACACCTCATTTACATTTTATAAATAAAATGGAAAATACATGATGAGGTGTCCTCCTTCTAGAATGTCTTTCCGTATAAATACAGAATACATTCTACCATATATATATACCCGTATCCGTATCAAAATGTGAGCACCCAAAGAGATAGAATAATAGAAAGAACGTAATACTAGAATATACATATCGACATATGCATATGTAAATTATTAAATCAGCACCTGATTTAATAATCCGGCTTAATTCTAGGCCGGCTAGTATTATCAACCATCCATTCGAAAGCCCAGATATCACTAGAATATAAATATCGAAATATGTATATGTAAATTATTAAATCAATACCTGATTTAATAATCCGTCTTAATTCTAAGCCGACTAGTATTATCATTCGATCGGAACCCTGTACGTATCAAAATACGGCTACTACATCATTTCGCCCGATCCAGAGAAACTCTCTGTGTAGGACTATAAAGACTCGACAGTACGCTGGCAGTGGGTTTACCATAAGAAAGTCAGTGGAATTAGCTGTATGTAACGGCTACCCAGGTACCTGTCGAAAGGAAGGCCGACGAGCAAGCTCATTCGAACCCCTACTGAGCCTATTCATAAGAATTTCCGTACAGTCTGGTCTCTTCGTCTAAGAAGACGTTAAACAACACATAAACGCATCACAGAAGCATGTAACGAAAACTACGACAATGAAATTCCGCGCAAAAATAGCAAACAAAGCAAGTTTTCCAAAATCGGAAAAAACAGTTTACTAAGTCCTATGAAAACATCGTTTTAAGCCAATCCGGGAGTTGAAACGAACTCGAAATTTGCCCAAACCTTCGTCGGGTCAAATTTCCCAGAATTAACTATCGCTCAGGGGCTCAAGGGGCATACCCATCCCCCAAGGCTACTACGAGGTGGCCTGGGGAGGTAGGTAGACCCGAGCCTACCCCTATTAGGTAGGTCTCGGGTCTCCACCCCCCAATGCCACCTTGTGGTGGCCTTGGGGGGTGGGCCCAACCTTCTTTCCCCTGGGGACACCCTGGGGTACCCACACAACATCCTTTGGCTTCCCGGTCCAAACCGTGAGCCCGCGAAGAGTGAAAACATGCTAAAAGTTGAATTTTTGGGACTGTTTTTGTCGGCAATTTTGCGCTACGAAAACAGCGGAATTTAAATGTCGTAAAAACCTAGTTAATGTGTTTGGGTGGCTCTGATACCATGTTGGAGTTCCTAGCGCCTTAGCCGTCATAACCGCGGCCTATGCGGAAAGAAAAACAAAAAATTCTAAAGGCGCTAGAAACTACAAAACCTAGAATCGAATCCAAGCACCTGAACTAGAAAACTACAAAAGTTTTAACTACTATGGAAGAGGGTTATACCTGAGATCAAGTCCTTCGATATTCATCTCCTATTCCTTGGCTCCTTGAGGTTTCCTTGATCGAGCTTGACCGCCTGTCTTCCTTCGTTGAAGATGATCCACCCGAGGGATGTGGTTCATGGCTCTAGCTCTACACTAAAAATCAAGTGGAGCAACTAAAGGTCCTAGCTTGCTAAACAAGGATGTCTAGTGATGTAGTGAGTTGTTCTAGTGTATTTCTATATCTCTTCCACCCTTGATTCTCAACTCATCAGATGGTAGGGAGGAATATGAAGAAGAAAGAGGAGGAGCTCAAGAAAGGCAAGTGAGGAGAGAGAAGCAAATGGTGAAAATGATTTTCATCGTGAGAGAAATAATCAAGTATGGTTTTGTATAAAAAGTTTTTCAAATAAAAATATAGCAACCATGCTTGAATAGTTTGCACAAATGAATATGCAATTCATTTGTCAACACTATTCAAGCATGGTTCTCACCATTCTTACCTCACTACATTTACACCTCATTTTCCATTTAAAAGAATAAATGCATAAACCAAAAATGAGGTGTCTACCTTCTAGAATATTTTCCATATAAATACAGAATACACTGTACCATATATACATACCTGTATTCGTATCAAAATATGAATACCCAAAAAGATAAAATAACACAAAGAACATAATACGAGAATATACATATCGATATATATATATATATGTAAATTATTAAATCAATACCTGATTTAATAATCCGGCTTAATCCTAAGCCGGCTAGTATTATCAATCGTCCGATCAAAAGTCTGGGTAGCTAGTACACTCATTTGATCGGAACCCTGCACGTATCAAAATACGGCCACTATATCATTTCGCCTGAACTAGGAAAACCCTCTGTGTGGGACTCTAAAAACCCGACAGTACGCCGGCAGTGAGTTACTGGATAAATCCATAAGCACAAGCACGTCAGCGGCACTAGCTGTACGTAATGGCTACCTGGGTACCTGTCGAAAAGGAAGGCCGACGGGCAAGCTCATCCGAACCCCTACTAAGCCTATCTGTGACAATCTCCGTACAGTCTCGTCTCTTCGTCTAAGAGTATCACATACCGGGTCTAGGGGTGGTTAACGTCAGACCCTAATAACCCGATAATTCATGCCGACGTGGCTCAGTACCAAACTGGGAAACAACTGATCTAACTATCAGTAAATCCCAACCGCCTTGGCCAAGGTCTTATAGTGCTGGCTAACCGAATACAGTGCGATATCGACTCCTTATACCGGAAAAGACGATTCTCCAACAATCGCTCACTGCCTCCATGTGGTTTGAGATTGTACCCAACTAAAACATGTTTGTACGACTCAGTAGAGCCATGGTAGGATAGCAATCTATGTACAGTATGAACTCACACGAAACAAATGACGATCTCAGGTCTAAAGACTAACATATACTCATCTCACCTGAGAACTGCTATCTGACGATAGGTAAAGTGCCATCTAGAAGTTCTAGGTGAGTCTGTCCAGTGTACTCACCCCAGTAAGCACATGTATACGATCTAAGGAGCGCAAGACCAATGGCTGTGGGACCAACCATCGCCCCTCATCGGGGTCTAGAAACGTATACACCAATCTACTCCTACGACTAGGGACATTTAAGGATGTGTTTATGGACTACCCAGCCCCCACATGTATGATCGCCATCATAACGCTGGTAGTCAAGCAATAATCCTACGTGCTTTATCAACATGTATTAACGATACGTAATAACAAGTATAACATATACACATGTTAAGATAAAGACAAACTAAATAGCATACTATCAAATCGAGCAAAATTGTCCTGTACATACATATATCCAAGCATCCACTATATATACATATATAATAATGGCCTCTGGGGCATAATATCCAACAAGAAGGTTATACCAAAACGATTCATGTCCTTAGGTCTTCAACCCTCTTCCTTAGCTCCTCAGAGTCTCCGTAATTGAGCTTGACATCTGGTCTTCCCTTTGTCGATGATGATCCACCCGAGGGATTTGTTTCAAGGCTCTTGCTCCACACTAACAATCAAATGGAGCAACGAAAGATCCTAGCTTGCTACAGTAGGATGCTTAGAGATGTAGTAAGTTGTTCTAGTATTTTTCTACCTCTCTTCCTCCCGTGATTCTCAACATATGAGAGTGTTGGGAGGAAGAAGGAGGTGAGGCTCAAGAAATGGAGAGAGGAAGAAAATGGTGGAATGAGCAAAACTAGTGAGAGAAAAACATAGCCATGGTTTTTATAAATCATTTTTGCAATATCAAAAAATCAATCATACTTGAATAATGTAGACAAATGAATTTAAATTCATTTGTTTAAACTATTCAACTATGTCTCTCACCATTTTTTAGCCACCTCATTTCCATTTAAATAAGTAAATCGATAAATCAAAATGAGGTGTTCTCCTTCTAGAATGTCTTTCCGTATAAATACGGAATACACTCTATCGTATATACATACCCGTATTCGTACCAAAATACGAATATCCAAAGAGATAGAATAATACAATGAACATAATACTAGAATATATATATATCGAAATATATATATGTAAATTATTAAATCAATACCTGATTTAATAATCCGGCTTAATCCTAAGCCGGCTAGTATTATCAACCGTCCGATCAAAAGTCCGGGTAGCTAGTACACTCATTTGATCGGAACCCTGCATGTATCAAAATACGGCTACTACATCATTTTGCCTAAACTAAAGAAACCCTCTGTGTGGGATTCTAAAGACTCGACAGTATGCTGGTAGTGGGTTTAACAACAAGCAAGTCAGCGACACTCACTGTATATAACGACAACCAAGGTACCTGTCGAAAAGAAAGGCCGACGAGCAAGCTCATCTGAACCCCTACTGAGCCTATCAGTGACAACTTTGTAAGACTAAGGTAGCGCCCCGGCCGTCTTTCCGAGGCCAAAATGCGGAAACGAAAATTTTTCTAAGCTAGAAAACCGGCGTTATCGTATGCTTAAAACCCGGATCGAACCATTAACCTACTACTAGCAATCAAGAGAGAGGGTTGGAAAGCTATACTGATCGATCCCTGTCCTTTGGTCTTTGGCCACCATCCCGAGCTCCTCGCGGCAACTCCGGTCTCGATCTCCTCGTCGGAAAGGGCACCACTTCTACGAGTCTTTTTACGAGCTCCCGCTTCATCCGAAGCAACTCAGGTATGAAGTGTGCTAGCCGACGTGTCCAAGGTGATATAGAGAATGTGTGTGATCACTTTGTCCCTTGCATCCATTAATTTGGATGGAGATTAGAGGTGTTGCCATTAATGGAGATTTGAGCTAGAGAAGAAAGAGGAAGAAGAAGGAGTTTTCTCTCTTTTTTCTTTTGTGTTGTGTTATCATAAAATGAGAGCAAGAGAGAAATAATACAAGAGCCAACCACACCCTTGGCTTCCCCTCTCTCCTCTCATCAAATCAATCCACTAATGTGACAGTTTTCACAAAAAGGAGACCATGAGTCATTATATATGTCTATGTCACATTTAATGCATCTCATGATGAATTCTAGCTCATTATTTCCATAGGCAAACATTAATCCAAATGTTTGCCACAACAAAAAGATACGGCAACATCTAAAGTGAACTCGTGACGGATCACAAAGATACCCCTCACCTGTATATACATACCTGCATCCGTATTCCGACTGAATGCGAATGCGATGAGACTAACGTAATCCAACAAATCTAATACTAGGATCTGGCTTAAACCAAAGCCCACTAGTATGATCCACCCGATCATGATCCGTGCACTACTGCACGTATATGATCGGACCCTGCCATATATCTTACGGCCTCTACATCGTTTCACCCGAAACTTGAGAAACTATCTGTGGGGGACTCTAAAGACTCGTCAATACTTTGGCTGTGGATTTAACCACTAGCACGTCAGAGGTATTAGCCGTACGTAACGGGCTACCAAGTATTGACCAAAAGGTAGGTCGATGAGCGAACTCATCCTGACACCCTACTGTGCCTGTCAGTGACAATATCCGTACAGTCTGGTCCGTTCGTCTATGCGCATCGCACGTCGGGCCTAGGGGGTTGGTAAAAGTCAGACCCCCAAAAGCGGTACAAGTCGTGTCGGAGTGTAGCCCAGAACACCCTGAGGTACTACTGGAATACCTACCAGTAAATCTCTTGCCTTGGCCGAGGGCTTTATGTAATGGCTCTCCTAGACACAGCGTGATCTCACCCCCAATACCGGGAGAGACGAAACCCCTGCCGATCTGCTCACTGCCTCCATGTGGCTCGGGACTGTACCCAAATAAAACCTGTTTGCACGACTCCTTTGAGCCATGGTAGGGTAGTAATCAAAGCACAGTGGGAACTCACATGAGACAAATGACGATCTCAGGTCGATGAACTAACCTGTACACATGTCACCAGGGAACTGCTATCTGACGTCAGGTATAATACCAACTAGCATGTTCCCGGCGAGTCCTGTCCGGTATACTCAAAACCCAATGGGCACCTGTATACATCTTAGGTGAACCAACTGACACCAATGGCTTGTGAGACCGGCCAGCGCCCCTCGTCGGGGTCTCGACTGTATACACTAGTCTACTAATGGAGTATCGATGCCCAGTGATCAGTCGAAAATACTGCATCTTTAAACCGGCAATTTCCCTATCTTTTGCACTCATCTAGAAGTGTTCGGCATTCATATAGCACATATTAGCAAAACAGTCGTAAAATACTAGATTGCATGTGTTAGACTTTAAAACCGGCACTTTAAGGGAAATTGACTGTTTTTCATAGCATGGCATCATTCCTATATTAGGCAACTTGTGTTTCGAAGTCTGTGCAGGAAATTACAGAAGAATGGTCAAATTTACATAAGGAATTCAGGGATTCAATATATCAACAAAAGACCAACATGTTATCAGAAATCCTTAGCCAAAGAATGAAGCCTTACGGAAGCCACATGGCCGCGGAAACGCGGCCGGAGCCGCCTTGCGCCGCGGTTCCGCGGCGGCCTTGCCACGTAAGCCCCATTTCTCTGCTGCAGTATCTCTACCTCAGTTCCTACAGCTCTTCAAGACACTGCAATTTCCAGATGGCTCTCGAACATTCAGCCAGATTAGCAAACCTTGGGTTCTAAACTAAACATTCCTAGCTTCCAAAGCAAGCTTCACCCTAACTACATTAAGAGCCTAGAACCTTCTCCCTAACCTCCTAGCTTAAGGTAGAAGCTAAGCTCCTAACTAACTACTTCTAGAAGCCTCTCCCTATAAAAAAACTTTTGGAGGGAAATTCAAATTCAAAATCCTAGATCTAGGGTTTTGGAAACCTATAAAAAGGACCCTAGGCCTCTCTTGAAAAGGTTGTTGAAAGCTAATCAATCTTTAGTTCTTCATCTTCCCATAAGTTTAGTGACAAAACTTGCCACCTCCAAACCCTAACCCTAATCCAATCAAGAAACCAAATTCAAGATCCTTTGAGTTCTAGCAAAGCAAGTCTTCAACATCCTTTAGAAGCGAAGCCGGACTTCATCGGAGCATGAGATCCAAGCCGATCCGCGACTCAAGGAGCCGATGCAACGCTAGATTCGACAATCTTGTTCCTTCTCAAATTCTTGTAGTCTTGAGCAATGTGTAACAAATTGTGGAATAAATAAAGGTGAAGATTCTTTTTACTTGCTTATATTTCAATTCAAGCATTATGATTCAACTTCGATTCTTGAATGTATTCTTTGTGATGATGCTTGAATAAAACTCCGCTCGTGGAGGAATCGAGATGATCGGTAGAATGATGATGTTGACGAATCTTTAAACGTTTTCTTAAGTCCTATAACAATTGTAAATTCTTGAAAATTGAATGATCGATGATCTAGATCGATGCGAAATGCGTTCTTGATTACTTTCGCACGATCTAGAGATCAACGATCAATCATTCGATTTCCTAGAAGCTATCTTGTGAATGTGATTCATCGAAAGGACAAAGGATAGGATGAGGAACCCTAATTCTTCGCAAAATCCTTAATCCTCGATAAATCGACATCGATTTAGCATCAACTTGTTAATGGATAAGAAACGGTAATTTTTAGTCTTTTTCACATCTACGATCTAATCGATTCCTATGAGCTTTACTTCAAATCTTGAAACTTAAATCGATTGGAATTATATCAATTCTTGATTCTTGATGTTTAACGCTTTCTTGATTCTTGATTAGATTTAGTTGATTCTTGAAATTCATTGATATAAATCTTGAATCGTTTTTGCTTTTCTTTTCTATTAAATTTTCAATTCAAATAAAACAAAATATGAACGAATCGCACAATCCCTGTGGACGATCCGCACTTACTAACGCGCTACATTTCGACACCGTTATTGATTGCGGTCAAATATTTTTTGTTGTGATTTCTATTCATTTTCTATAAACCGACACATCCGAAATCTTATTCAATCAAATGGCGCCGTTGTCGGGGATCGCGCGCTAATTCGTTCTTTATTGAAATTTGAATTGAAAGATTTATTCCATTACAATTTTGAGATCAAAATTCGCACAAAATCTAAACGTGTTGTTGTGATTTGATTGCGAGGAATTCTGGAAGCTGTGGAGAAAGTGAAAAAAATTTCAGGCATTTCCAGAGAGCTCAAGGAGTTAACAGCAGCTTTCTAAAAAAAATTGTGCATTGAACAGCACCTACGACCGCGTTTCCATGGTTTGAGCCACCATTTACGGCGGTTCCGCGCCTCTTTGAATTGTTCTCTGTGCAATTTTTTCTCAGGTGATCTCTTACTTCCTTATCTCCTCCTCTGTCTGCTCCAAATAACAATTTTCTGCAGGCTTCTTTGCAAAAATCGCAGCGCCGCAAAAAGCAAAATAAATTGTGCGTTTTTTTGGTTTTGTGGTTGTTTGCATATTAATACGGACATTAAGGGGCATGGCCAAATCCAGATTAGGTGGGGAGTTCATTACCTTTCCTATGCCCCAAAAATCATAAAATTTGCATCCGCATTGACCCTCATTAACTTAAAAAAGATCTAGAGATGACTCTAAGGACCGTCGCGCTCACTTAGGACAAGAGAAGGCCGTGGGTAATTCATTGCTTATCCGCGTTTCTTTTGTGGTGTCTAAGGCAAGTGTGTCGAAGGCTAGTGGTTACTTAATTAGCCCCACTACTTACGTAGTGGAGAACCTCTCACTTACCTGGCACTTACTTGGCCACAGGAGAGACAAAGAGGCAGTGGAGGATTTATCCCGCGACTTGTCTTTTGGCAGTTAGGAGCGGTCTAGAGCTTTGACCTAGGTGACCCCTAGATTTAGGGTTTTGCTTGTTGCATTTGTTGTGATCGCATCATTTTTTCAAAAATCCGTATCATTTTTCAAAACAAACATCACAATCATTCATTTCCCCTAATTATAAGTCACGCTGCCACTTGTACTAACCCTTTTTAGTGCAAGATAGGCTGGACACGGGATTCTAGTGCCCGTTTAGTCCACGTACCTCTTATCGACTCCGAAGTCGGTATTTCTCCATTTACTTCTTCTTTACCCACCACCACACCCACATCGATGGATCCGTCTCCATCGAATTTCTTTACCACTAATCGGCCACCGTCCGTTGGTGCGCAGAATCCACCCCGCATCTCTCTCCAAGAGAGGTGCCATCCTTTGCGAGGTCCTCTTTCGACCTGCTTATCCATTCCACCAGCCAACGGGGATAATTTTGAAATTAAACCCCAATGCATCAACCTTCTACCCAAATTCCACGGACTCGAGATTGAAGATGCATACGTTTTTATCACCAAATTTGAAAACGTATGCGCAATGATGGGTACGTCACAACTTTCAGTGGATGCTATGCGTCTACGTCTTCTTCCATTTACTTTGTGCGATATAGCCGAGAAGTGGCTATATAACACTACCGCACATTCCATTACGAATTGGGAAGAATTCGTTGCAGCATTCCTTAAGAAATTTTACCCTAGGTAAAAGACAGCTCGAATCCGTAGCGAACTAAATCAATTTACCCAGCTTCCGATTGAACCATTTTCAAAGTGCTTTGAACGTTTCAAGGATCTTTCTGTTCAATGTCCTCATCACGTCATCCCGAGATGGGATCTTTGCCGAATCATTTATGAGGGCATTAACCCAAACACTAAACAGAACCTTGAAAACATGTGTCAAGGCACCTTTATGACTAAGGATGATGGGGAAGCTTGGAAATTTTTAGAAGAGTTCGCTGAAAAATCATTACAGTGGGAGAGTGGAACCCAATCATCGAATAGGGGTGGCGTACACCAAATTGATGTGTCCATAGGTGTTCGAGCTGAGATGGAAGCAATGCAAAAGAAGCTCGAGGCTATGGAACATAAATTTTCAGCAGCCTCCCTAAACCCATTGTCACTCCCCAAAACTGTATGTGGGTGCTGTTCTGATCCTTCTCACTTAACGGAAGAATGTCCATTAAACTCTCCGTTTCAAGGTCACGAGCATACCAATGCCGTATTTCAAAGACCTAGAAACGATCCATATTCTTCCACGTACAATCAGGGTTGGAGGAATCACCTGAATTTTGCTTGGAACCAACAACAACAATCACAAAACACGGTTCCAAGCCAAAATAATTTCCAAAGGGATCTTCCACCACAACAGCAACCACTTCAACTCACTCAGCACCCCTACCAGTCACAAAATTTTCTAAACCGGGTCAACACTCCTGCACCGTCTAATCCTATGCAGATGACCTGTTCTGACGAATTCTCTCAATTCACTCAAACCATGAAATCACTTTTGTCAAATTTCATAGAGGTATCGGCTGAGGTTAGATCTTCCGTCAGTGAGATAAAGAAAAACTCAGCGTCCCAAGCTGAGAGTATCAGATCGATGGAAGCTGAAATTGCACGACTTAAAGCCGAAATGAGTGCGAGAGAAAAAGGGAAACTTCTGTCTCAACCCCTACCGAATCCTGGGCATTACAATGTAAATGCCGTCACAACGTTGAGATCAGGAAGAGTGCTGAATAACCATGTTGGGGAAGGAATTGACGATATTGAAAATCCTATCAATAACAACCCGGCTGAGACCTTTCCTCACACACACACTTCTACTTCTGATCTGCGAGCCTATTCTCCATTTCCCACTTGGCTCGACACCTCAGTATGACTCTTCTAGTTCTCCACAGACGGTCCCCACTCCTCTTTTGGGATCACGTCTACCCCAACTTCCTTCTCCTATGATGGACCCAGCGCTTATAGCAAAAGCTCCTTACCCGAATCGGTTAAGGGGTAACAAATCGAGTCCACATATGTAGAAAATTATGGAAATGTTCAAACAGGTCAACATCAATATTCCTCTCCTAGATGCTATTCAACAAGTCCCCGCTTATGCGAAAATTCTTAAGGACTTGTGCACTAGGAAGAGGAAGACTCAAGTGCCGAAGAAGGTATTCATGTTTAACAATATTAGCACTGCTTTTATCCCACAGCTACCAAAGAAACGTAAGGACCCAGGATATCCTACGATATCTATTTCTATTGGGGGTAAAAACATAAATGGTGCTCTTTTAGACCTTGGCGCAAGTGTTAACCTACTTCCATATTCTGTCTATGAGCAGCTAGGGATTGGAGAGTTGAAACCAGCTCACTGCACTCACCAAATGGCAGACCGTTCAATCACCAAACCAAGGGGTGAACTAGAGGATGTGTTGATAAAGGTCGGGGAATTTGTATTTCCTGTAGACTTCATTGTACTCGATACACAACCTGTAGCGAACCCCCAGAGCCAAATTCCGGTGATTTTGGGTCGACCTTCCCTTGCCACTTCCAATGCTGTTATTAACTGTAGAAACGGTTCAATGAACTTATCATTTGGAAATATGACCATTGAACTAAACATCTACAAAGTTGGAAGTCAGCCATCAGAACTCTCTACTCATATTCTTGATGTGTGCTCTGTCCACGAGATTGCTCCCGAAAGTTGCGGAGTTGAGGAACTTTGCTTTACAGATCTCGATGACACTACCACATCACTGTTTGATCTTGCACATGATCTTAGTGAGGACATCTTTCCCACACTTGAGTCCGACACTCTTGACTTTTCACCACCCGAGTATGTATCTTTCACAGGCTATGAGCTTTTTTGCGACTCCAAAAATCCCTCGATGATTCCACTTTCTATTATTTCTCCGCCAGCATTAGATCTAAAAATTTTACCTTCTCATCTTAAATATGCATATTTAGGTGAGAATGAGTCTTTACCGGTTATCATATCCGCTTCTCTAGCATCAGAGCAAGAGAATGCACTTTTATCGGTATTGAGATCTAATAGAGAGGCGTTTGGTTGGACTATGGCGGACATCAAAGGGATTAGTCCCTTGATTGTAGAACATCATATACATGTGATGGATGATGCTAGACCAACCCGTGAACCACAGAGACGGTTGAACCCCGTCATGAAGGAAGCGGTGATGAAAGAGATCGTCAAATGCCTTGATAATGGTATTATATACCCAATCTCCGATAGCCAATGGGTGAGTCCTATACATGTCGTCCCTAAGAAATCCGGCATCACTGTTATTACTAATGAGGCAAATGATTTGATTCAGACACGCGCCCAAACTGGGTGGCGTGTATGTATTGATTACAGAAAACTCAATGCCGCCACGAGGAAAGATCACTTTCCTCTATCTTTCATTGATCAAATGTTGGAACGCTTAGCTGGACGTGAGTATTATTGCTTTATGGACAGATACTCTAGCTATAATCAGGTCGCCATAGCCAAAAAGGATCAAGATAAAACCACTTTTATTTGTCCTTTTGGTACCTTTGCTTACAGACACATGCCCTTTGGGTTATGCAATGCTCCCGCTACCTTTGAGCGGTGTATGATGGGGATATTCTCTGACATGGTCGAGAATTTTCTGGAGATCTTTATGGACGATTTCTCGATTTTTGGAGACTCTTTTTCTGATTGCCTATCGAATCTTGACGCAGTTCTTACTCGTTGCAAAGAGAAGAACTTAACCTTGAACTGGGAAAAATGCCATTTCATGGTCCAAGAGGGAATTGTGCTTGGACACGTTATTTCACAGAAAGGCATTGAGGTTGACAGAGCTAAGATAGATGTCATTCAAAACCTCCCTCATCCCAAAAGCGTCAAAGACATTCGATCATTTCTTGGCCATGCGGGCTTTTATAGGAGATTCATTAAGGATTTTAGCAAAATTGCTAGACCTTTAACTGTTCTCTTGGCCAAAGATACGACCTTCCATTTTGACTCGGATTGTGAGGCAGCATTCGACTCGCTCAAACACTCCCTCACTACAGCCCCCATTCTATCGTCTCCAACTTGGGACTACCCCTTTGAGCTGATATGTGATGCATCCGACTTCGCAGTAGGTGCAGTCTTAGGACAGCACATTGAAAAGATGCCACACGTGATCTATTATGCGAGTAAGACCGTGAATGATGCTCAAATCAATTATACAACTACCGAAAAAGAACTTTTGGCGATTGTATTTGCATTAAAAAAATTCAGGCCTTACTTAATTGGCTCACCTATAGTTGTGTACACTGACCATTCCGCCTTAAAACATCTTCTGGCGAAGAAAGATGCAAAAGGTAGGCTAATACGTTGGATCCTTCTATTACAAGAATTTGATCTTGTTATCAAAGATAAGAAAGGATGTGAAAATGTTGTAGCCGACCATCTTTCACGCATCTCTTCTTCCCCTGTGACCCTGCCGATCAATGATTTGTTTCCGGACGAACAACTCTTGAGCGTATCCAAAGAACCTTGGTTCAGGGATATTGTGAACTATCTTGTCACGGGACTGATACCCAGCGATTGGTCAAAACAGGACAAATACTGTTTTCTGTCCCAAGTAAAACACTTTTACTGGGATGAACCCTACCTGTTTAAGTATTGTCCTGACCAGATCATTCGCCGGTGTGTCCCGAATGAGGAGTTCAAGAGTGTTCTATCTTTTTGTCATGATCAGGACTGTAAGGGTCACTTCGGTCCTAAAAAGACGGCGGAGAAGGTTTTGCAATGCGGATTTTATTGGCCGACCTTGTTCAAGGATGCATTTGATTATTGCAAAACCTGTACACAATGTCAGGGTAGGGTTCCTAGGCACTCTCAAGAGGTCTCACAAGGCATCAACCATGCCAATTTCAAAAAATATGGTGCCGAGAAACCCTAGTGTACGGATCGTTGGCTAGATGTCTAGGCGAAAAAGCAACTAGTTAACTACATTAACTAAGTGAACGGAAATACAACCTTTGTAGATCCGGTTCTCCACCTCCATAGCTCCGCAACGAAGTATCCTCGCTGTCCAAATCGAAATCCGGGCTCTTGCGTCGGCTTCATCGGAGAAGAAGCAGGCTAGGTCATCGACGACGTGCCGAAGATGATCTATGTCGAAGCATCACTAGATCAAGCTCCACCTTCACCAAGCCATGAAAACTTGTGAAGGAAACACACTCTACTACTTGGCAAGAGGTAGAGGATGAAGAAATAGGAAGTGGGTAAACTTTAGAATTGGATTTCTCACTCTAATTCATCAATCACCATTAATGAAGCATGCTTTTCTTCTTGTGAAGAAGAAGAAGAAGATAGCAAGAAGAAGATAAGTGTTATGATAAGTTAATTTAAAAATAGAAAAGAAAATCAAAACTTATCATAATCCAACCATGGTTATGTGTAGAGAGCAAACTATAGTTAGGTGAATGGTTAGGTTAGGAATAAAACAAAAATGGTGAACTTTATTCAAAGCTTCATGAAGCTTCAACAAAGAACAAAATTAGCCACCATTTTCCTTTTGCCAAAATGAAATAAACCATTCAATAAATGAATGAATAAATATATAATAACCCTAACCATTTACTTAACTAAGGTTTAACTCTTTACACAAACCCTAGCATTCATGTATCATCAAACATGATACAATCAAGTGAGAAAATCCATTTAAAGTGAACCATTGCTAGTTAATGTAAAGTGATATATCAAATATATAATTATACATTAAATCATTAAATCAACACTTGATTTAACGATCCGGTCATATCGCTTATAACCGACTAGTTTCAACAGTAACAACTTATCGAATCAACACTTGATCCGATAACCCGGCTACATCGCATATAACCGATCAATATCACAAATCGCGAGAATCGTATACAGGTATCACATACTGGTATCATTCTCGGTCCCGCACATATCTCATATGCGCTCCTATTTCGTTTCGCTTGAGCCAGGAAACCTCTGTGTAGGACTCTAAAGACTCGTCAATACGCCGGCAGCAGATGATGATCATATCAAACACCCACAAGCCGCAAGCGGTCTGCTAAACGTAACGGCCACCCGGGTATTGAGCGATCAGAAGATCGACGAGCAAGCCCGCTCACACTCCAGTGAATCCAACCAGTAACACTACCGTATAGTCCGGTCTGATCGTCTGATATGTCGCATATCTCGCCTAGGGGTGGTAAACGTCAGACCCCAATAGCTCGATAAGTCGTGTTGATATGAGGTCTATAACAATTCGAGAAACTACTGGTAACACTTACCAGTAAATCTCAGCAACCCTGGCCAGGGATTTCCTGTTATAGCCAATCGAACACAGCGCAACATCAACTCTCTATACCGGGAGAGACGAATCCCCTCCTATCGCTCATTGCCTCCATGTGACTCGGGACTGTACCCAAAAACCACCGTTTTGCACGCCCTCTTGGACATGGTAAGATGGAAATCAAAGCACAGTGGGAACCACACAAGACTCTATGACGATCTCGGGTCAACAGACTACTCTGTACCAGTGTCACCAGAGAACTGCCATCTGACGTGAGGTATAATACCATCTGGGAGTTCTCGGCGAGTCCGTCCAGTGTACCCAGTCTCTACTGAGCATCCGTATATCATCTCTGATGTCAAACACCAATGGATATGGGATCATCCATCGCCCATCTGTATGGGTCGAGAAGGTACACGCTAGTCTACTCTGGTATATCGATGCCCCGTCTCGATACACCCACGACTAGGGACTTTGAAGGATGTACTTATGGACTACCATGTCCCCACTAGTATGATCCGCATCACAGTCCAGGTAGTCAAGTACACATCCTAAGGGCTTTACCAACATGTAACAGAGAGACACCCAGTATACACGTTAAGGTAAAGTTCAACCAGATAGCATACTATCATGTCGAGCAAGAAAGTCATCCCTATATATGTCCCAGCATCCACTACAATATACATCCTATGTACAGTAATGGCCTCTAGGGCATACATATAACTAACAATCTCCCACTTGCACTAGGGCCGTCTGTAGCTGTGGCTGTAGTATCTCATACTCAACCATCCCATAAAAGTCTCTCTCTGGGAATAGGCCTTCGTGAGTGGATCCGCCGTGTTGTCCTCTGAGTCTACTCTCCTAACCTCGATCACCCTGGAGATCAACCATCTCCATGATCTGGTGATACTGCCTTAGAATATGTCTGGATCACTGATGGGACATGCGTTCCTTGGCATAAGCCACAACTCCATTGTCACACAATGGGAGGAACATAGTTCATCTCATGAACCAATATACACCCAAACAGCCTCTTTGGTAGCATCTTAAGTAGCGATGTATGCTGCCTTTATCGTCTAGTATGTCACGGTATCTAGCTTGGAACTCTTCCAACATACCGTCCCTCCACTGAGGGTAAAGACAATGCCTGTGACTGACATTCAGTCATCCTTATCACCCTGGAACCCTTCCAGTGATTCTCCCCAGGATCATGTGATACCATCTCACTTCGACAAGTGAGAATCCTAACATCCATTTAGATCTATCTCATAGATCCAAAATCCAGGAGTTAGTAGGTATCATTATGATCCTATATGGAGAATCATTGTGATAAACGGAGATTGACCGAGCGTAGCATAGGAAACTCTTTCCCTATCAAGAGTATGTCATCCACGTACTCTACGAAGATCACCACCATACTCCCTACTACCTTTTTGTTTATACTTGGTTCATCTACCATTTTGATGATGTCAAACTCTTTGACTAATCCATCAAAACAGATGTTCCAACTCCGCGATGCCTGCTTTAATCCTATAAAGCATCTTGCACACGTTTCCGCTGCTCCCACTGTCTACGAAGCCCTCTGGCTGTGTACTTATAGACTCTCTCTTCTAAAACATCATTTAGAAAAGCAGTCATGGCACCCAACCGCCAGATATCGTAGTCATGGTATGAAGCCGTGGCAAGTAGGATCTGGATGGACTTAAGCTTAGATACTGGAAAAAGGTTTCATCATTATCCACGCCTGGTCGATGACGAAAACCTTTAACTAGTCTAGATTTGAAAGTCTTAACTTTTCCAAGTACACCAAGTAATCTTCTCAAGATATACTTGCTCCTGATGGGGATTTAACCCTTCAGATATAGCAACCAAAGTCCATACTTTGTTGGTGTACATGGATTCCATCTCAGATCACTAAGCATCCAGCCATTCTTACAGAGTCTTACTCCTGATGGCCAGCTCGAAACTAGTTGGGTCATCATCTCATGATGCAATCCTCGCTCCCACTGTCATAGAGAAACCGAAGTATCTCTCAAGTGGGTGAGGAACCGTACTAGATCGGCGGAGAGGCTGAGGTTCGTTGGAATCTACTGAATCCTTTGGTTCTATCAAATCATCTTCTATAGTTTGCATAGCTGGAACCTTTCTATTTCTACATAACAGACCTTGCCTTGAGCTTGTCCGGATTTTGCTTTTAGACAAAGGCTGGACAACCCCAAATCTTAACTAGCTTAAGATATGGGCTCTTCCCTTTCCATATCACATATGAAGTGGTAGGCATATGATTTGATTCGAACCCTATTCAATAGGTATGCAACTTCTTAAGTGTATAACACCCAATAGGAAAAAGGTAACTCAGTAGTACTCATCATAGAGCACACATTATCATATAGGGTGTGATCGCTCCGCCCCGATATACCATCGTGCTATGGTGTATATGGAGGAGTAATGCTGAGAGAGAATATCATTCTCCTTTAGAATAGTCCAGGAATTCCGTGCTCAAGTATTCTCCTCCTTGATCTCATCAAAGGACATAATACTTATACCCGTATCGGTTCTCTACTTCTAACTTATATTCTGTGAATATCTCAAAAGGTTCGGACTTGTGTTTCAACAAGAACATATGTCTGAATCTAAAGAGATCATCAGAGAACGTAATGAAGTATAAAGAACCAGTCTTGGCATGTGTAGACAGGGGACCTACATACATCAACATGTATCATCCCAAGAGTTTACTAACTCTTTCTCTGTTTCCAGTAAACGGAGCTATGGTCATCATATCTTTGTGACATGACTGGCGAGTTTCACAAGATGTAAATTCAAACTAATTTAAATATGCATCTTTATGTAACTCTAGCTAGTCGGGTCACATTGATCTGACCTAGTCTACAATACCTCAAGAAGGAATCGTTCAATTGTTAACTCTTCCTCTTGTGTGTGATCCGTATGCTTAGAACTGTGGTTTGATTTAGAACGTCAATGCTTTTAGATAACGTGCCTGAACCGATCAACTTTTGATATAGGAAATGTTCAAAACATTATCCAACAATACAAAATTTTATCATTTCTTTACTAATAAAGAGACTGATATGATTTTGTATATCAGGTTCGGTATCTAATAACATTCGTTCAGAATCAATGTATTGTAATACAGGGTGACAGTGACCGACAGACTTGGCTGCAACTCTTGCCCCGTTTTCTGCCTCATGAAACTTATCACCCGTTCTCAGTTCTCTACCTTTCTGTAGCCCTATGTAACAGATTACATATCTGGGATCCTGATCTGGTATCACATACCCAGGACGTAGAGGATACGGAGAAACAGTTCTTTGTAATGAACACACCCGAAGATGATGCATCAGCATGCACTCTCTTCGTTTGGGCGGCATGGGAAATCTGGTATTCCCCAATTTCCTGCTCTGTCTTATAACATTTATAAGTTGGAGCGGGACCAACGTTCCCCAGCTCAGTTAACAAGCGGGTTCAGTCAATAATCCGTTTTATTATCTTGATTAAGGCGTGATATGGTCGCTACCTGGAGAGAGAGAGAAGAAAACACTCAGCGTGCGCTCTTGCAAGAATAGATTGGTTATTATTTTATCTAATCAGGATGGCTCCCACTGCTTTTTATCAAATCTTCCTTCAAACCCTAAGAGGAAAGACTAGCCGGGATTAATTACACACTACAAGTTCGCCAATCTTTCAGCCAGGCCAGGGTCGGTACTTTGAGGGAGGTCCCCCGTGCTTTCGCACGAACCTAATTAATGTAAACCTCGTTTTCCCAGAGGCGTAACCCCGTTGACACCTTTCTAGACACCTACTTGATCGGCAAATTGTAATGTATAAAACTCTCCCAGGAGTAACACTTACTCGCAGCGGGTATCGGGATCCAACTATCTCATAGAAGGTATGCAATCTCATTGCAAATTTCAATACTTGAAATTCCCGATAATATTTTGCCCCTAGCTCGCTATGACCTTGACGCATGCCAAACAACCCATAGTCTGCTAGTCAAGTTCAACCCGTACATTTCTTGATTGAATTAAACCCACCCGCACGACCCTTGACGCATGCCAAACAACGCCGTACGAATACCCTAATCCAATCGCATCATATGCTAGCAGATAAGCACTAGTTAGCTACCGTACACTACGCCTTGACGCATGCCAAACAACCGCAACACGAATACTAACTAGTACTTATCTGAAATGACGGAGGGCTACGACAGGTTTTTCTGAAAACCTATTGCGTAATGAACTTGATATCGTTGTAGGATCGAATGATTTTGAAATGGAGGGCTTTTGAGGCTTTTCTAGTTTTGCTAAACGAGTCACTCCCGGTGAAGGGATCGTCGGTCCTTTCCTCGTCGAATGAGGTGCGGGATATATCATATATATCACTGTGCAAAGCAAAAACACTTAAAAGCAATCAAAAGACAAACCGAGTGTGTAGCATCTGCCAGTTATTGCTAAAGGAGTCACTCCCGGTGAAGGGATCTCGGTCCTTTCCTTATCGAATAAGGTGCAGGATATATCACATATACCGCTGTGCAAAGCAAGAACTGTAGCTACCTGTTTTATTTTGAAATTCGATTCTACAACATCTTAGGTTTCTTTTATTTCATTAATCACATTAATGAAGTCCCATCATTTAAGTACCTAAACATCACAAATAAATACGACGTACACTTATGCCATCCGCATTCGCCTCGATGTCCCCTCGTGCACCGTTAGGTTAGGTAACTAACGACAGAGCGGGGCAGGGCTAGTGCGGGTGTAAAACATAAGTAACGCCTATATAATATATCATATATACTATATACTGTATCTATCACAGAACATCACATGATCACATCACAGATATCGCAGCAGAAGAGTCATATGAAATATTGGATATACTAGGACGTCCGTGTTTTCAATACGAGCCAGTATAAAACACGGATTCCACGGTCGCGATGAATAGCCAAACCCACACCCCTAGACCCCTACGAGAGCGGCAAGCAACCCTACCAATTCTGGAGTTAGGAGACCCGGACTCGACTCCTCGAGTTGGTCTCCCACTGGACTCCAGAACCCGGTTACTTGTGCCCTCCTCCTTGGGTCTATCCTAGTGCGGAAAAGTAAATAATATACAAGAGGTGACAACTTCCGCAACCTGGAAGCGCCCCAATAAAAGAATATTACATACAAGTTTTTACATGAATGAAAATGAAAAACACTCATTTCACATAAAAACCCCCGGCTATTCAAACACGACGATCCAATATAACATATCCAGCAACACATAACATCACATGTCATCAACGTAAGTAAATATGCGCATCCCAATTGTCTTTAACATATAGCAACAAAACCGGCGATATCACATATTACACTTACGGTTACAGAAAAGAAAGTGTAAAACTACAACAGTTGGAATCCGCAACCACTTCAGACATCGCATGCCTGACCAAATGAATTCTTTAGACATCGCATGCCTAACAATTATAAACCCCGCATTTTAGTCTCAAAATCGAAAACACTTTTCAATACCAAGTCGGGCAATTCAACAGGATTCCCGACATCCTGATCGAATGCTCGTCGCAATCTTCAGTAGACGGCCGCACCCCCGATACCGTCGACTAAGTGCACCAAGGCGGAACACCGCTGCCGCGAGCACCCGAACGGATGCTTTCGGCGACGAGGTTCTCCTACAGTCACTTGGTCGGGGCTATGGAGCGAGGCTGTCTATTAAGTTTATCGGCGAGTATCCGCGTACGCTACGTGATTGTGACGGACTTTTGATCACATCAAAATTCCGTGGCAACCGATCAAGTGAGACTAAACCGCTAGATTTATAACATTCATTCAGTTATCTCATAACTTATTGTGAATTCCAATTATTGTATCCCATTCCAGATAATTAGAAAATGTTAAACTTTCCGATCGAACAATCGAACACCCAAGTTTTCCCGATACAGATCAACACATGAAACAAGTCTAAAAACATTCAGTTCGTGCCTCAGTACCAACGGTCCAGCCGTAGAAGGGTCAAGCCAACGCCTCACATGTGGCACGCCGTACTGCCCCAAACCCGAAGGTTCAAAGGGCAGTTCAAGACGGTCACATAATCGAGTTAAGGTTTGTTGTCTTCTAGAGGGTCCATCGAGTTACTTGCACTACTTAGAACGTCGTTAAACTACGGAAAAATCCAACACTTGGAAATTTCCCGACAGGGGAAAAATTGGGTATTTATATCCGGTCGAACTTTTTAACATATTCTAAAATTTATCCGGAAAGCCACATAGACAAAATCTGATAATCCGATCGAACATTCGAATCCCCAAAACAACCCAGAAAATTCAACTCTTGAATAAATTTTAAAAATTCCCAGAAAACTCAGCATAATTTATCAGGAATTACTATGCAAACATTGAGGGCTGACGTCACCAGATAGCCGCGGAACCGCCGCAGAAGCTAGGCTTCTGCCGCGGTTCCGCCGCAATAAATACTGTTCATCGAAAAAAATTTGCATCGTAATTCTTATTTTTCCCTGCTGAATTTTTTAGCAATTTTTAATTTGAAAAAATCCCAGTTTTTGAAAAAAGGATAGAGAGCAATTTTGAAATGGGTTTTCGGGTTCGTTCGGACTTCAAACTCCGTCTAGACTTCGCCTAAGGCTCTAGCTTGGCTCTGATACCACTGTAGGGTTCCTAGACACTCTCAAGAGGTCTCACAAGGCATCAACCATGCCAATTTCAAAAAATATGGTGCCGAGAAACCCTAGTGTACGGATCGTTGGCTAGATGTCTAGGCGAAAAAGCAACTAGTTAACTACATTAACTAAGTGAACGGAAATACAACCATTGTAGATCCGGTTCTCCACCTCCATAGCTCCGCAACGAAGTATCCTCGCTGTCCAAATCGAAATCCGGGCTCTTGCGTCGGCTTCATCGGAGAAGAAGCGGGCTAGGTCATCGACGACGTGCCGAAGATGATCTACGTCGAAGCATCACTAGATCAAGCTCCACCTTCACCAAGCCATGAAAACTTGTGAAGGAAACACACTCTACTACTTGGCAAGAGGTAGAGGATGAAGAAATAGGAAGTGGGTAAACTTTAGAATTGGATTTCTCACTCTAATTCATCAATCACCATTGATGAAGCATGCTTTTCTTCTTGTGAAGAAGAAGAAGAAGATAGCAAGAAGAAGATAAGTGTTATGATAAGTTAATTTAAAAATAGAAAAGAAAATCAAAACTTATCATAATCCAACCATGGTTATGTATAGAGAGCAAACTATAGTTAGGTGAATGGTTAGGTTAGGTTAGGAATAAAACAAAAATGGTGGACTTTATTCAAAGCTTCATGAAGCTTCAACAAAGAACAAAATTAGCCACCATTTTCCTTTTGCCAAAATGAAATAAACCATTCAATAAATGAATGAATAAATATATAATAACCCTAACCATTTACTTAACTAAGGTTTAACTCTTTACACAAACCCTAGCATTCATGTATCATCAAACATGATACAATCAAGTGAGAAAATCCATTTAAAGTGAACCATTACTAGTTAATGTAAAGTGATATATCAAATATATAATTATACATTAAATCATTAAATCAACACTTGATTTAACGATCCGGTCATATCGCATATAACCGACTAGTTTCAACAGTAACAACTTATCGAATCAACACTTGATCCGATAACCCGGCTACATCGCATATAACCGATCAATGTCACAAATCGCGAGAATCGTATACAGGTATCACATACTGGTATCATTCTCGGTCCCGCACATATCTCATATGCGCTCCTATTTCGTTTCGCTTGAGCCAGGAAACCTCTGTGTAGGACTCTAAAGACTCGTCAATACGCCGGCAGCAGATGATGATCATATCAAACACCCACAAGCCGCAAGCGGTCTGCTAAACGTAACGGCCACCCCGGTATTGAGCGATCAGAAGATCGACGAGCAAGCCCGCTCACACTCCAGTGAATCCAACCAGTAACACTACCGTACAGTCCGGTCTGATCGTCTGATATGTCGCATATCTCGCCTAGGGGTGGTAAACGTCAGACCCCAATAGCTCGATAAGTCGTGTTGATATGAGGTCTATAACAATTCGAGAAACTACTGGTAACACTTACCAGTAAATCTCAGCAACCCTGGCCAGGGATTTCCTGTTATAGCCAATCGAACACAGCGCAACATCAACTCCCTATACCGGGAGAGACGAATCCCCTCCTATCGCTCATTGCCTCCATGTGACTCGGGACTGTACCCAAAAACCACCGTTTTGCACGCCCTCTTGGACGTGGTAAGATGGAAATCAAAGCACAGTGGGAACCACACAAGACTCTATGACGATCTCGGGTCAACAGACTACTCTGTACCAGTGTCACCAGAGAACTGCCATCTGACGTGAGGTATAATACCATCTGGGAGTTCTCGGCGAGTCCGTCCAGTGTACCCAGTCTCTACTGAGCACCCGTATATCATCTCTGATGTCAAACACCAATGGATATGGGATCATCCATCGCCCATCTGTATGGGTCGAGAAGGTACACGCTAGTCTACTCTGGTATATCGATGCCCCGTCTCGATACACCCACGACTAGGGACTTTGAAGGATGTACTTATGGACTACCATGTCCCCGCTAGTATGATCCGCATCACAGTCCAGGTAGTCAAGTACACATCCTAAGGGCTTTACCAACATGTAACAGAGAGACACCCAGTATACACGTTAAGGTAAAGTTCAACCAGATAGCATACTATCATGTCGAGCAAGAAAGTCTTCCCTATATATATCCCATCATCCACTACAATATACATCCTATGTACAGTAATGGCCTATAGGGCATACATATAACTAACAGTCAGTACACGGGTAGAATTTCCCGGAGAAATGAAATGCCTCAGCAACCCATCTTAGTGGTTGAAATTTTCGATGTTTGGGGCATTGACTTAATGGGTCCCTTTCCCAACTCCTTTGGGAATTTGTACATACTGCTGGCGGTTGATTATGTCTCAAAGTGGGTTGAAGCCATTCCATGTCGCACTAATGACAAGAAAGTTGTCATTAAGTTCTTAAAAGAAAATATCTTTTCGCGATTTGGACACCCACGCGCTATCATTAGCGATAATGGGACACATTTCTGCAACAGGTCTTTCGAGACTCTGATGCGGAAATACACAATCAACCACAGACTTTCTACACCCTATCATCCCCAAACAAGCGGGCAGGCTGAGATTTCAAATTGACAGATCAAACAAATCATGGAGAAGACTGTTGCTAAGAATAGAAAAGATTGGTCGACCAAACTGACGGATGCACTTTGGGCATTCCGAACTGCATTTAAAACTGACCTAGGGATGTCTCCATATAGGATAGTGTTTGGGAAGGCATGTTACTTACCTGTCGAGATTGAGCATAAAGCACTGTGGTCTATTAAGGAAATCAACTTTGACCTAAACCAAGCCTACAACTTTCGGAAGCTGCAATTAAATGAGCTAAGCGAACTCCGCGATGAAGCTTATGATAACGCTGTAATCATAAAGAATAGGACTAAGGTTTTTCACGATAAAAACATTTTGAGGAAAACATTTTTACCTGGTCAGCATGTCCTTCTTTATGATTCACGACTACACCTTCACGCGGGTAAGCTTCGATCTCGGTGGAAGGGACCTTTTGTTGTGCGGTCTGTATACCTGCACGGGGCAGTAGAGGTAGAAAATGTTAAAAACGACACATTTTTCAAAGTGAATGGACATAGACTAAAGCCGTATTTTTCCACTGACCCCACGGAGGAGCTCCTGTTCTTACAGGAGCCATTTTACCTTGATTAAAATTCCTCCATCTCACCTCCATGTCCTGTAAATTACTGCATCATCTTTTTGAATGGAGGTGAGTGAAAAGAATAAGTTTGGGGGAGGATCTTCACTTATATATTTTGCCCCTACTAATAAATTCCTCCCAGACTTACAGGTTTTGTAGATATAGCGGTTGGCAAAAGTGAGGACACTGTTGAAAACAAGTTTGGGGGAGGTTTGTGCTTATTTTTGCATCATTTGCATAAGCACAAAACATTTCTTTAAAAACCTATAAAAATTTAAAAATTTTCAAAACCCATACAAATTAAAAAAATTTCAAATTATAAAAATATTTTAATATTTAAACATTTTTTGTACATAAATAAGATAATAAAAGTTTAGATAGTGAAAAATTACATCCATGAGATTAGAAAAATTTAAGAAAACCAAGAAAATTAGAAGTTTTCTTATACGAACTAGTAATAAGTAGTTATGAGCCGTTGTCCGAAGGGTTAGTAAGATGAAGGACGTCACTAATCTGAGGATAAAAATAAGTCTGAAAAATAGTTTCTATTCTGGAAGCCAAACATTTTGAACGTTGATACACTGCTATTCGCACTTACACACGTCTTGAAGCCCGGGATAGTAGAGGATACCTTGAAATGCTCTTGTCTTAAAGCCGATGTATGAAGGAAATAAAAAAAATGAAGAAAATATAAAATGATGAGAAAAATGGACACAGGTTTTGTTATCGCCAAGGCAGCAATAAAAAAATATAGCGAGGGTGCCTCTTCACCTAGTGCTCTAAGGCCAACTGGTCTGGGAGTCACTGCTAAGCCTTAGGTGGTGCAAGACAAGGAAAATACACCAAATAAGCAAGCACATGAGTAATCGGTCGGTTAGTACCTCAAGAAGTATTAACGGTCGCATGAAAGTGTGTGAGCAATCTTATCTAAATATTCATTAATTAAAAAGTACTGAGGCTGATGGGCAAGAGTATGATAGCTTGAATTGAATTCTCCGGGTGTAGGGATGTCTTTACACACACGCAGGGTTATATGATCGATGTTTTGAAGAAAGATAGGAATGAAGAATAAGACGATGTTTTATTGAGGGAGGACGTAATTTCTGACATCTTTTCATGACTTTTAAGATAGGGCTCATGACAACCGAAAAGCTAGCTTAGTTGGAAACCCTAATTTTCAAGGCTTTTCTTTTACAATTCTTGTCTTTAAATGTAAATTTCATGATCTTCCTTTTATTATTGGATTTTGTGGGTGCAATCCGCTGAAAACCCTCAGGAGACAACACTCCTCCTAATAGGGACACCTAGAGGTTTAAAGGCTTGTTGCACGTGCTCAGTGCAATCGTGTTGCCTGCGAAAGTGTGTTATTTAGTTTTTCTCTTTCTTTATTTTCTCCTTCTCTTTTTAATAAAACTGTTCGCTCGAGACGATCGAAAATAAGTTTGGGTGAATTTGATCAGTCAAAAATACTGCATCTTTAAACCGGCAATTTCCCTATCTTTTGCACTCATCTAGAAGTGTTCGGCATTCATATAGCACATATTAGCAAAACAGTCGTAAAATACCAGATTGCATGTGTTAGACTTTAAAACCGGCACTTTAAGGGAAATTGACTGTTTTTCATAGCATGGCATCATTCCTATATTGCGCAACTTGTGTTTCGAAGTCTGTGCAGGAAATTACAGAAGAATGGTCAAATTTACATAACAGTGCTGCTAAAGAATACGCCAACTCAAGGATTTGAAATCTGGAAATGACCTATAAGGAATTCAGGGATTCAATATATCAACAAAAGACCAACATGTTATCAGAAATCCTCAGCCAAAGAATGAAGCCCTAAGGAAGCCACATGGCCGTGGAAACGCGGCCGGAGCCGCCTTGCGCCGTGGTTCCGCGGCGGCCTTGCCACGTCAGCCCCACTTCTCTGCTGCAGTATCTCTACCTCAGTTCCTACAGCTCTTCAAGACACTGCAATTTCCAGATGGTTATCGAACATTCTGCCAGATCAGCAAACCTTGGGTTCTAAACTAAACATTCCTAGCTTCCAAAGCAAGCTTCACCCTAACTACATTAAGAGCCTAGAACCTTCTCCCTAACCTCCTAGCTTAAGGT
Source organism: Agapanthus africanus (assembly GCA_030015575.1). Taxonomy (NCBI): domain Eukaryota; kingdom Viridiplantae; phylum Streptophyta; class Magnoliopsida; order Asparagales; family Amaryllidaceae; genus Agapanthus; species Agapanthus africanus. The sequence goes on along the minus strand of CM057344.1, from coordinate 376,344,330 downwards.
AGAAGCTAAGCTCCTAACTAACTACTTCTAGAAGCCTCTCCCTATAACAAACTTTTGGAGGGAAATTCAAATTCAAAATCCTAAATCTAGGGTTTTGGAAACCTATAAAAAGGACCCTAGGCCTCTCTTGAAAAGGTTGTTGAAAGCTAATCAATCTTTAGTTCTTCATCTTCCCATAAGTTTAGTGACAAAACTTGCCACCTCCAAACCCTAACCCTAATCCAATCAAGAAACCAAATTCAAGATCCTTTGAGTTCTAGCAAAGCAAGTCTTCAACATCCTTTAGAAGCGAAGCCGGACTTCATCGGAGCATGAGATCCAAGCCGATCCGCGACTCAAGGAGCCGATGCAACGCTAGATTCGACAATCTTGTTCCTTCTCAAATTTTTGTAGTCTTGAGCAATGTGTAACAAATTGTAGAATAAATAAAGGTGAAGATTCTTTTTACTTGCTTATATTTCAATTCAAGAATTACGATTCAACTTCGATTCTTGAATGTATTCTTTGTGATGATGCTTGAATAAAACTCCGCTCGTGGAGGAATCAAGATGATCGGTAGAATGATGATGTTGACGAATCTTTAAACGTTTTCTTAAGTCGTATAACAATTGTAAATTCTTGAAAATTGAATGATCGATGATCTAGATCGATGCGAAATGCGTTCTTGATTACTTTCGCACGATCTAGAGATCAACGATCAATCATTCGATTTCCTAGAAGCTATCTTGTGAATGTGATTCATCGAAAGGACAAAGGATAGGATGAGAAACCCTAATTTTTCGCAAGATCCTTAATCCTCGCTAAATCGACATCGATTTAGCATCAACTTGTTAATGGATAAGAAACGGTAATTTTTAGTCTTCTTCACATCTACGATCTAATCGATTCCTACGAGCTTTACTTCAAATCTTAAAACTTAAATCGATTGGAATTATATCAATTCTTGATTCTTGATGTTTAACGCTTTGTTGATTCTTGATTAGATTTAGTTGATTCTTGAAATTCATCGATATAAATCTTGAATCGTTTTTGCTTTTCTTTTCTATTAAATTTTCAATTCAAATAAAACAAAATACGAACGAATCGCACAATCCCTGTGGACGATCCGCACTTACTAACGCGCTACATTTCGACACCGTTATTGATTGCGGTCAAATATTTTTGGTTGTGATTTCTATTCATTTTCTATAAACCGACACATCCGAAATCTTATTCAATCACCCAGTCTCGAAACTCCCACGACTAGGGACCACTTTAAGGATGTGCTTATGGACTACCCAACTCTCAAGTATATGATCGCCATCATACTGCTGGTAGTCAAGAAAGAATCCTATGGGCTCTATCAACATGCAATAGTGACCTGTAAGGTCACCTAAAGCAGTACACGATGATAAAGACAAACCATGGTAGCATACTATTCTCTATCAATGTGAAATAGTGATACAATGTCATCTAAAGCATGTACACGATGATAAAGACAAACCAGATAGTATACAAATTTCTCGAGTAAAACGGTCCTACCGGTATAGGTCCTCCCTCAATCATTGCAATCACGTGCCTGCGATCCAATAATTGACTCTGAGGGCACTATATCCAACAATCTCCCACTTGTACTCAGGGCTAATTATTGCGATGTCGCATACTCACAGCCCGTGTGATACTGAACACGCAACTCCTCTACTAATCAGTCTCACAAAGCTCGTTTGCGAAACTATTGCGTTCGAGAAATAGCTTCAGCTAGTGGATCCGCCCTAATGTTTCTTTCTATGTCTCTCTTTATCTCAAGTTCGCGGAGAAAGCCATCTCCCCAAATGAGCAATACCTGCCTGGATATCTGATGGGACCTAGTTCATAAATGAACTCCAAATCCAAACTTCTTAGACTGTATCGTCAACTGAAAAAAATCAGTATCCTGCGCCATGCCTCCCTCAGTATCCGCTTGGACCACCTGTCCAAAATACTGCCCCTCGTCAGAGGGAAAACTATATCTCTGACAGCCACTCTTTCATCCAGGTCACCTTGGAAGCCTGGAATGATAACTGTCTCCCGAAGGAGGCTACCGTTATCATATCCCTAGAATATCCATTTATGTTCTAAAACTGCTTCCGAATGTTTCTCCAGGATTGGATCAATATCTTATTGCATCTGCTGCAAAAACAACATCTAGTGTGATACTTGACATCTCATGATTTACTCAATTGCCTAAGCAAGTGATCTGCCAATCATGCACATCCCTCTCCCCTTTAGTCTGTAAGACACCTTTAGAGAGAGTGACTCCATCACCTGCAGATACACTACCATGCCTAGAGTCGTCCATTCTAAATACCTTTAGAATGCTGTCTAAGTACCCAGATTAGGAAACTACCCAAATTTAGATCTAAAACCATAGATCTAGTAACCAGAATATCTGATATAATATCCATATCCTTTATGGAGAAACCTCTGTGTGACAACCAAAGTATAACCGATCGTAGTATAGGAATATCACTTCCTACTCTTTGTATGTCATCCAAATACCAGGACATCACACCCTACTACCTTCTTAACAGATCCATCCCCTATTCTGATGAAGTCAAACCTATGACTGTCACATCAGAAATAGATGATCTATCTCCGCTATATCAGCTTTAGTCTATAAATAGACATAAGCTACTTGTCCATTATGCTTCCGCTGCTCCCACTGACTACGACAACCCTCTGGAAGAGTCATATACACGTACACTTCTAAAGCTAATTTAGAACGACGCTATACTCATCCTCCTGCCGGGTCTCATAGTCTGGAACAACGGTAATGGCAAGTCTGGGTAAACAAGAACCTCCCTATCACCATCCTTGAGGCTACCGGAGGACCTCTCGGGTGCCTGAGGTTACCCACCATATCTACGGAGTGGCCAATGGAATGTCAAACCAGATTGAATCTTTAAGTTCTTATCAAATTTTCAGTAATCATTTGCGGTTCTGGAATCACTTCCAGTTCTACCATACTCCCACTACTGTTTTCTGAAAAAATCCATTTTACTAAAAATGCGGCGAGTCAAGAACAATATCACTATTGATCTTCCTGATGGTAGAAAATCAACCCTCGTCATAGCCCGGGTCAACCCATAAACAACTATTACAGAAACATGCAATGAGTTATCCAGAGTCTGGTTTTAAGCATAAGCCGGACAACTCCCCGTACCTTAACATTGTTAAGATACGAACTATTCTATATCCAATATAGAAATAGAGGCACTGATTTAATTGGAACCAGATTCAAATCATACAGCTATCTCCAGTTCATGTCAACCAAATGGAGAGAGGCCGATTAGCATTACTCAACTTAGGAATACATCGAGATATGAGTAACTTGAAAGAGAAACAAGTTCCTCAAAATCATTACTATCAACTGAATACCATACACAAGTATCTACATCTTCGATCACCTTGAAGAATCCCGATACTTGCAACATCTGGTTCTCTACTTTACTCTTATACCTATAACTTCTCAAAATTTAGACCTTGCATTTCTACGAAACACTTGTCTATAAACTAGAGAAGTCACAAGTAAACAGAATATAGTACGAGTATCAACCCCTCTGTCCCCATGGATACTGGACAACATACAATACTCTGTATAAGTCTCTTAAGTCTAATAACTCATTCCATGTGTCTCGTAGGTTGAAAACTGTACTTATGGTTAAGAAAAATTACACCGCTGTTTAATGCTCCTTACCTAACCATCCACTGATATAGGTAAATGTCATAAACATAATTTCAAAAAGTTATATCTCACTTTATAAAAATAAACGTACAGATATATCAATTTGAAATTGGTGCACAACAACGGATATTCAAAACCAAATATTTGCCGTCCGGCAAACAACCCAGGTGATTTCCTCAAATATCACCAATTACAACGAATCCCGATATAATGAGGATGATCACCCAATTCCCAATAACTTACTCCCACTCATCATCTGTAAAACCATACAGATGTAAGAATCAAACCTGGTAAATACATACCGTGGAGCAAGGGCTAATTGGGAAATCAGTTTTCTTTTAACAATACACAGTGAAACTGAAACAAATAAATGTTTCGAAGGGGTATCCGGGTATTCTTAGTAATGTCTCTTCCATTATCAGATTCACAACTGTAACCGTATATTTCTTTGCCATCTATCCAAATCCCTTTATATGTCTTTAGTCATTACCTTCTGTACACCCTCTTAGGCTAAATGGTTTTCTTCCTTCCCTACCGTTCGGCACCAGCCTATGGTTTGGAAGAAGACTATCCAATAAGCATAATGGGTGTACTGTCCTAATCCTAGGAGCACTCGCAACCCGAGAGAAGGTAAAGATAAAAGACAACTGAATAAACCTTATTCCTATTTCTCTTGAACCAGAATCCATCCCCGAACTAGAACAAGTTCCTTCGAGTTCGTATATAACCATATGATGTAATATCCAAATAACTGTGGATCTTCGTAGTGATACGGAGTGTTCTGGAAAAATACAAAGGTGAAGTAGGAGTGGTAATGAAATACTTGGTTTGGTCGTGAATAGCAGTCGCAATTTACTTTGCCCTCTTTCTAATCCCTTTATTTGTCTTTACTTAATACCTTCTGTACACCATCGTTAGGCTAATTGGTTTTCTTCATTCCCTACCGTTCGGCACCTGCCTATGGTTTGGAAGAAGACTATCTAATAAGCGTAATAGGTGTACTGTCCTAATCTAAGGAGCACTCGCAACCTGAGAGAAGGCAAAAAGAAAAGGCAACTGAATAGTTCTATTCATTTTCTCCAGAACCGGAAACCATCCTCAAATCTGGAACAAGCTCCTTTCGAGTTCATCTATAACCATACGATGGTTTTATCCAATAGAAGTGGATGTTCATAGTAATACGAGGTGTTCTGGAGAAAAGGGTAAAAGTAGGAGTGGCAATGAGGTATGCAACTCTGACAATCCAAAAGCCAGTGTTATAAGAAGGTTCGGTCAACTTGGTCACTAAGTCATAGTCGAGGGTCGGGTCATGGTCGCTGCCAAAGAGAGAGAGAAAAGAAACACTCTACGTGCACTCTAACCTAGATCAGAATGGTTATCAATTTATCTAATCAGGAAACCTCCCACTGGATCCTCAAATTCTCCTCCAAACCTGAAAGAAGAATCAGTCGGGATCATCCGAGGAGTAAACCAACTCATCAGTGGGAATCAGGATTCAACTATCATCGTATGATAACTTGACGGAATCCACTCAAGTCACCACACTCCAGAAGGTATGCGCATGCCTGGCAAGTTTCAGTTTCTTTAGAAACTCCCGATGTGTGTTTTTACCCCTAGGACCCAAGTGATCTTGATGGAGTCAACAAATCAAAGAGTCCTAGTCAAGTTCAACCCATCATTATCTGGATTGCATTAAACCCACCCGTACGTGCCCTTGACGGAGTCAACAAGGCCGCATGACTGCCCTAACCAATCCCATATCCATGCTACAAATAAGCACCACTTAGCTACCGTACACTACGCCTTGACGGAGTCAACAAACGCAGCACGAATACTAAATAATACCCGTAAGAAATGACAGAGGGCTACGGCTGGTTTTTTTGGCGAAAAACCTTTAACCTAATGAACTTGATATCGTTGAAGGAACTGCATGGATTTTTAAAAAAATATAGTGGCGAAAACCTTTGCTAAAGAGGTCACTCCCGGTGAAGGGTTCTCGGCTCTTTCCCCGTAGAATGAGGTGCTGGATATTCCAACTGAATACCACGATGCAAAGCAAAAAAGTAATCGACTATAGTGAAGTTATTACCCTGACGCAAACTTCTGTCCAAGGGGTCACTCCCGGTGAAGGGATCTCGGCCCTTACCTCGTCGACTGAGGTGTTGGATATTCATAACCGAATACCACTGTGTAAAACTAAAGAGAACGTCCTTGCAATAACAGATTTTTTTGAAAAATGTTCCAACAACATCAGAATAGGTTTGTTTAGCTTGCATTGATCCGAATCAATGCAGTCCCATCAATTGATCACACCAATAAAGAACGAAAATACGATGTACGTATATGCCACCCGCATTAGCCACTGGGTCCCGTCATCACCCGTTAGGTTACTTAACTAACGACAGAGCGGGGACTGGACTAGCGCGGGTGTAAAACATATACAACATCTACTAGTATATATATCAATATATAATATTCGCTCAAGGCGTGATAAAATGCAACATCACAGAGAGTAATAAGCATCACAGAACAATACAGATAATCTGAGATCCCCGGGTTTCATAGAGCCGCTACTGAAACCCGACGTTCCCCTGGTCGTGTGGATAGCCTGTGCAATGAAATCCTAGACCCCTACGGGCGCGGCAAGTTACCCGCCAAAACCTGAAGAGAGGCAGCCCCCTTCAACAACATGAATGGACCACCCAGCACTTCACGGAATCTGGTAACTTGAGCACCACTCCTTGGGTCAACCTGTACCCCCTACGAGTGCGGCGAATAGCCCGCCAATTCTAGAGTGAAGCCCCCTCCATCTCAAAGCCATGAGATGCGGGCCCGTTGCCCTCTAGAACCCGGCTACCCATGCACCCCTCCGTAGGGTAATCCCAGTACAGAAAGTAAAATATACAACGGGTACATCGACCTCAGCCCGGTCGTGCCCCAAAAGAATAATATACAAACTGGCAGTGACGGCAGTCCACATGTCGGACGCTCGCCCCGCAATATCAAATGTACAAATACAACCAAACTGTACTGCCATTGTATCCAGGCTATCCACCACGACAAATCCGCAACATCACAGCACAATACAGAACATCAACGTGAATGTCACGTTCGCAAATCCGTCTAAAAGAACTATAGCAATTAGATAGGATTTACCGCTCGAATGACATTCACGGTCGCAGATATAATGTAAATACTGTGAACTAACATGTTTAAAATTTTCGATCGACAAAATTTCCCGAAGTGGGCCCCAAGCACAATACCAAGTACTCAAACAAATCTGGGCCCAAACAAAAAATACCAGAAACCACATTTCCAAGTCAGAGACCACCTCAAAAAATTTCGTGCACTGTGGCTACAGTACGGCGGCGGATCCGTGGCCAAAATGCAGTACGGCCGCGATCCGCCGCGCTCAGTGAAATCAGCCCACCAAATTTTCTCAGTTCTCTTAAAAAACCCTGCCTAAATTTTTGACATGCCCAAAAAAATTTTTAGAGCACAAAATAAATTCGACAGAAACTGAACAATTGGAAACGCGGTTTTTGGAAATTTCGTCCGATCGAAGTTCTAAACACGCTAGAGCAAGCTAGTATAGGTTAATGGCCTCGCTCTGATACCATGTAAGACAACGGTAGCGCCCCGGTCGTCTTTCCGAGGCCAAAATACGGAAACGAAAATTTTTCTAAGCTAGAAAACTGGCGCTATCGTATGCTGAAAACCCGGATCGAACCATTAACCTACTACTAGCAATCAAGAGAGAGGGTTGGTAAGCTATACCGATCGATCCGTGTCCTTCGGTCTTTGGCTACCATCCCAAGCTCCTCGCGGCAACTCCGGTCTCGATCTCCTCGTCGGAAAGGGCACTATATCTACGAGTCTTTTTACGGGCTCCCGCTTCATCCGAAGCAACTCGGGCACGAAGTGTGCTAGCCGACGTGTCCAAGGTGAAGTAGAGAATGTGTGTGATCACTTTATCTCTTGCATCCATTGATTTGGATGGAGGTTAGAGGTGTTGCCATTAATGGAGATTTGAGCTAGAGAAAGAAGAGGAAGAAGAAGGAGTTTTCTCTCTTTTTTCTTTTGTGTTGTGTTATCATAAAATGAGAGCAAGAGAGAAATAATACAAGAGCCAACCACACCATTAGCTGCCCCTCTCTCCCCTCTCATCAAATCAAGACACAAATCAATCCACTAATGCGACATTTTTCACAAAAATGAGACCATGAGTCACTATATATGTCTATGTCACATTTAATGCATCTCATGATGAATTCTAGCTCATTATTTCCATAAGCAAACATTAATTCAAATGTTTGCCAAAACAAAAAGATACGGCAATATCTAAAGTAAACTCGTGACGGATCATAAGGATACCCCTCACCTGTATATACATACCTGCATCCGCATTCCGACTGAATGCAAATGTGATGAGACTAAAGTAATCCTACAAATCTAATATTAGGATCCGGCTTAAACCAAAGCCCACTGGTATGATCCGCCCGATCATGATCCGTGCACTACTGCACGTATATGATCGGACCCTACCATATATCATACGGCCTCTACATCGTTTCGCCCGAAACTTGAGAAACTGTCTGTGGGGGACTCTAAAGACTCGTCAATATTTTGGCTGTGGATTTAACCACTAGCACGTCAGAGGTATTAGCCGTACGTAACGGGCTACCAAGTATTGACCAAAAGGGAGGTCAATGAGCGAACTCATCCTGACACCCTACTGAGCCTGTCAGTGACAATATCCGTACAGTCCGGTCCGTTCGTCTATATGCATCGCATGTCGGGCTTAGGGGGTTGGTAAAAGTCAGACCCCCAAAAGCGGTACAAGTCGTATCGGAGTGTAGCCCAGAACACCCTGAGATACTACTGGAATACCTACCAGTAAATCTCCTGCCTCGGCCTCGGGCTTTGTGTAATGGCTCTCCTAGACACAGCGCGATCTCACCCCCAATACCGGGAGAGACGAAACCCCTGCCGATCCGCTCACTGCCTCCATGTGGCTCGGGACTGTACCCAACTAAAACCTGTTTGCACGACTCCTTTGAGCCGTGATAGGGTAGTAATCAAAGCACAGTGGGAACTCACACGAGACAAATGACGATCTCAGGTCGATGGACTAACCTGTACACATGTCACCAGGGAACTGCTATCTGACGTCAGGTATAATACCAACTAGCATGTTTCCGGCGAGTCCTGTCCGGTGTACTCATAACCCAATGAGCACCTGTATACATCTTAGGTGAACCAACTGACACCAATGGCTTGTGAGATCGGCCACCGCCCCTCGTCGGGGTCTCGACTGTATACACTAGTCTACTAATGGAGTATCGATGCCCAGTCTCGAAACTCCCACGACTAGGGACCACTTTAAGGATGTGCTTATGGACTACCCAACTCTCACGTATATGATCGCCATCATACTTCTGGTAGTCAAGCAAGAATCCTATGGGCTCTGCCAACGTGCAATAGTGACCTGTAAGGTCACCTAAAGTAGTACACGATGATAAAGAAAAACCATGGTAGCATACTATTCTCTATCAATGTGTAATAGTGAACTACAATGTCACCTAAAGCATGTACACGATGATAAAGACAAACCAGATGGTATACAAACTTCTCGAGTAAGACTGTCCTACCGGTATAGGTCCTCCCTCAATCATTGCAATCACGTGCCTGCGATCCAATAATTGACTCTGAGGGCACTATATCCAACAAACTCTATACAGTCCAGTCTCTTCGTCTAAGAGTATCGCATATCAGGTCTGGGGGGTGGTAAACGTTAGCCCTACTAACCCTATAATTTATGCCGATGTGGCTCAGGACCAATCAGAGAAACTACCGATCTAACTATCAGTAAATCTAAATTGCCTTGGCCATGGTTTTATAGTGCCGGCTAACCGAACACTGTATGATATCGACTCCTGATACCGGGAAAGACAAATCCCCAACAATCGCTCACTGCCTCCATATGGCTCGGGACTACACCCAACTAAAACCTGTTTGTACGACTCAGTAGAGCCGTAGTAGGGTAGTTATCTAAGTACAATGGGAACTTACATGAGAAAAATGACGATCTCAGGTCTAAAGATTAACCTATACTCATGTCACCAGAGAACTGCTATCTGACTATAGGTATAGTACTATCTTGAAGTTTTCGGCAAGTCCATCCAGTGTACTCACTCCTAGTGAGCACTTGTATACGATCTTAGGTGCCAAAGACCAATGGCTGTGGGACTAACCATCACCACTTGTCTGGGTCTAGAAACATATAACCAGTCTACTACAGAAATATCGATGCCCAGTCTCGATACTCCTGTGACTAGGGACATTTAAGGATGTGCTTAATGACTACCCAGCCCCCATATGTATGATCGCCATCATAACGCTGGTAGTCAAGCAATAATCCTACGGGCTTTATCAACATGTATTAGCGAAACGTAATAACAGGTAAAATATATACACATGTTAAGATAAAGATAAACCAAATAATATACTATCATATCGAGCAAGATTGTCCTATACAGACATATGTCCAAGCATCCACTATATACATATATATATATATAGAGAGAGAGAGAGAGAATAATGGAGGAAAGATGCCATAGGATGGAATTTCCTCCTATGGCGTCGAAAAAATACTCCCTCCTTCATTTTTTTCGACGATCGGCACCCACCATCTTCATCATTATTATCTAAGATATGGGTACACCAAATTTCATGTGATTCTACAACTTTTTCAACATTGATTTAGCAATGTAAAAAGTTCTATTGTTGGTAAACCGTTAATTTTGAACCCACTAAATCAACGATGAAAAAGTTGTAGAATCACATGAAATTTTGTGTACCCACATCTTATATGATAACGATGAAGATGGTGGGTGCCGATCGTCGGAAAAAATGAGGGAGGGCGTATTTTTTCGACGCCATAGAAGGAAATTCTCTCCTGTGGCCACTTTCCTCCATTATTCTCATATATATATATATATATATATATATATATATATATATATATACACACACACATAATAATGGTCTCTAGGGCAAACATATCCAACAATCTCCCACTTGCACTAAGGCCAAATATTGGCGTATCGAGTACCTAACGTCTGCACTAGGGCCAGTTATTGGCGTATCGCATACCAAACATCTCAAATAGTCTCTTGAACTATGGTTGAGGGAGGGCCTTGGTGAATGGACCCGCCGTGTTCTTTTTGGTGTTTACTCTCCGCACGTCGATCTCCTGGTGATCTACGATCTCCCTGATCGGGTAATACCGCCTCAGGATGTGTCTGGATCTTTGATGGGACCGTGGTTCCTTCGCTAAAGCCATATCCCTATTGTTTTCTCAATACAAAGGTATTGGATCAACAATGGATGGAACCGCTTCAAGTTCAGTAATGGACTTCTTTATCCAGACAGCTTCTTTTACGGCATCATTGGCAGCAATGTATTCAGCCTCTATCGTTGAGTTTGTAGGATATATGTATGCCCTAGAGGCCATTATTTGTAATGGACACTATATATATACATATACATATACATGACAATCTTGCTCGAAATGATAGTGTGCTATTTGGTTTGCCTTTATCTTAACATGTGCGTATGTTTTACAAGTTATTACATATTACTTATACATGTTGATAAAGCCCGTAGGATGTTCTTGACTACCAGTGATGTGATGGCGATCATACTTATGGAGGCTGGGTAATCTATAACCACATCCTTAAAGTGTCCCTAGTCGTAGAAATATCGAGACAGGGTATCGATATTCCAGAATAGACTGGTGTATACGTTTCTAGACCCCCGACGAGGGGCAATGGTTAGTCCCAAAGCCATTGGTGTGTTTCACATAAGATTGTATATAGGTGCTCACTGAGGGTGGGTACACTGGACGGACTCGCCGGAAACTGCTGGATGGTATTATTCCAAGCATTAGATGGCAGTTCTCATGTGGCATGTGTACAGGTAGTCTGTAGAGCTGAGATCATCATTTGTCTCATATGAGTTCCTACTGTACTTTGATTACTACCCTACCATGGCTCAAAGGAGTCATGCAAACAGGTTTTAGTTGGATACAGTCCCGAGCCACATGGAGGCAGTGAGTGATTGTTAGGGATTCGTCTCTCCCGGTATATGGAGTCGATATCGTACTGTGTTTGGTTTGTCAACACCATAAGCCCCTGGCCAGGGCAGTTGAGAATTACTGATAGTTAGATCAGTAGTTTCTCGGATAGGGTCGAGCCACACCAACACGACCTATCAGGTTAGTAGGGGTCTGACGTTAACCACTTCCCTAGACCCGATATGTGATACTCCCAGATGAACAGACCGGATTGTACGAATATTGTTACGGTTAGGCACAGGAGGGGTTCAGATGAGTTTGCTCGTCGGACTGCTTTTCGACATGTACCTAGGTAGCCGTTACGTACAGCTAGTGTCGCGGATGTGCTTGCGGTTAAACCCACTGCTAGCGTATGGTCGAGCCTTTAAAGTCCCATACGGAGGGTTTTCCTGGTTCAGTCAAAACGATGTGGAGGCCGTATGTTTATACGTGCAGGGTTCCGGTTAATTACATGTACTAGTTGCGCGGAATTTAATCGGACAGATTATAATACTAGCGGGTTAGGATTAAGCCGGTTCGTTGAATCGGATATTGATTTAATGGTAGTATTATATTAGTAGTAGTATTCTATCTCTTGGGTATTCGTATTTTGATATGAATACGGGTATGTATATACGGTAGAAAGTATTTTATATTTATACAAAATACCTTCTAGAAGAGGACACCTCATTTTTTATTAACCATTTATTTTAATATTTGGAAATGAGGTGGAGGGTTATGTGGCAAATGAGCATGGTGTGAGGCATGACCAAATGAATTTTTAATTCATTTGGTTTTACTATTGAAGTATGGTGCTCATTTTCAATTGTGAGAAAGATTTCACAAAACAAAAAATGGTCATGAGATTTTCACACAACCTTATGTCATTTTCTTTTTCTCATTCTCTCTCTTCTCTTCTTTCTTAACCCTTATCATTCTCATGTGTTGATAGACAAAGGGTCCTGAGATAGAAAAATTACTACCAAATATCTCCACATCATCTAAGCAAGCTAGACTGGCAAACTAGTTAGCTTAATTGTTTCTTTTAGAAATGGGAGCTTAGATCAAGAACTTTCAGGTGGATCATCTAGGATCGAGAAGGCCGACGACCAAGCAAGATCAAGGACCGAAAGGAGCTTAAGAAGAGAATCAAGAAAACCCGAAGGACATGAATTTCATAGGTATAATATTCTATCATAGTAGAATAAACATCTATGTGGTTTTGCTATTAGGGCTTATGGTAGTTCTTGGGTTATAGTCTTTGTTACAAGCTTCAAAAATTGATTTTTGAAAATTCTGCCTCTATACAAAACCCATAGAGTGTGCAACTTCGACTTACAAGGTATCAGAGCCACTTCATAAGCCTTAGATAGCTCTTTACGACGTTAGAAATTCGATGTTTTTGTCACGCACGAATTGCTGACAAAACAGTCCCAATGTAGCATTTCAGAAAGATAAAATATTATTTTTGGAATTTAAATATTAAAATAATATATTTCACGAAAACTATTCGATTTGCGAATTGGAGTTTTCGTAAAATGGTATAATTATATATCAATATTTGGAAAAATATTCGGAGATTAATATTGTAATATTTAATAAAACGGTATTTATTGTATTTGGGCATTTTATAATTTATTATATACAGGTTTAAATTAAACTTGATTAGTGCACTACTAATCATGATTAACCCAAATCTGTTATTTTAATTAACCATGGTTAGTGCACCATGACATGTTGCATTTTGTTGCATGTTGTTTCATTGTGTTTTTTGTTAGTTGGTTTTATTAGATGGGAGAGGAAAAAAGAGAAAAGAAAAGAAAAGAAAAGAAAAGAGAACAAATGATTGAGAGAGAGAGAGAGAGAGAGAGAGAGAGAGTATGGCTCCACTCTTGACCTTTCCTTCTTCATTTATTTCTTCACTTCACCATTTTTCAACTCCTCCTTCATCTTCTTCTCCTCCTCCTTCACCCTCCTCTACCTCCATGAATCACCTCAAAAACTTAGCCAAAACCTCACACTTCCTTCACTAAAAAATGACCAAAACCTCATCCTAAACCTATGGACCAATCAAGTGGAGATTTTGAGCACTTTGGGCAACCCAAGAATTTTCTTGAGTTGCCAAATGATGTAATCCCTACACTTTTAGTTAAGTTATTGTGTTTAATATATCCTATTGTAGTTTAGAGTTAAACTATTGTGGTTTGTGATCCTAGAAATTTCCAAGTTGATGTTTAGTGGGAGGCTTGGCTTGTAAGTGGTAAATTGAGGTGTAGTGAGTGTTTGTAAAACCTTAGTGATGATTTTACTGGCCAAGACCAGAGACTAGAAACCAAACCACGAACTTAGAATTTCCCGACATCGATTATTCGACAGATTGTGATGGTATTTTGAAATCTGGGATGACCCGAGAGACCCATAAATTAAGTTCCCATGACAGTGAGGCGAGCAGGCAACCATGAAGCAACACCTGAAACCCGAGCCCATTTCCCCAAGTTATGGCCGCAGATTTATTACCAGAGGCCGCAAATTGCGGCCAAGTCGGGGTCTAATCGTGTGATTTTTGGACCATTGCTTGTTTATGTGATATCTAGAGCAACAGTATATGCAAAATCTCCTAGTTTGACTGAGGGTAGAATCTAGGAGTGATTTTCTATATTGCTGAATTTTGTTTTCCGATTTCTGAAACTTGGGTTTTGGTATTTGATAATATATTTCGTTGTTGGACGTTTGTACGTCAACGGCGAGAGTTATTTGGTTGTTTTTGCATACGTAGGCTATAGGTTCTAACCTATGTGCACATTGTGTGCCGTATCGGTTTTCCAGACTTAGTTTTAATTGCATTTCGATGTGTTTTGATTATAGGTACCTTTGTGTGGACTTCCTAGACGATGAAGAACATCGACTTCGGATAAGCAAGGAGTTTAGAAGGTGAGTAGATTTATATCTACGGGAAAGTTGGGTGGATGGCGTATAGCACCCCCGCAACTGTAGTGCTAAGGATATATATATATATATATATATATATATATATATAGGGTTATAAGAATACTATATGTGATAGTACTAGACATGGTAGAAAGATATATCTCTATTTCTATTTTTTTCACCTTTGAGCTATATATACACATATATGGGAAAAGGAAGATTTATGTTATGATGATACGAGTCGTTATGATATGACATAATGATATAAGGCGATGTGATATGATATGAATACGAGATGACATGAGATGATTTATGATGATATGAGATGAGATGACGTACGTGACTATATATCCGTACTATTGATTTGATGATATCGTACGATGCATATTCCGTACGTGATATAATAAGGATGAATCGCCAATATTTACTTCGACTAAGAACATTTTATTGTATATCACGACGTGGATATTGTGATATGTTTGGAGTCATACCTATTTCAAAACTAATGAATAGTTACACACTTTTAAATGATGATTTCAAGGAGACACTACAAACTTTTCAAACGGTATCTTTTAAAAAAAATATCATAGTCCCCTATTTTCTAAAACAACGATTCATACTATTTTAAAGTATAACTATATGACTCATACGTAGTTGCGTATTTTTTATACTGTTCGCGCTTATGATTCCTTTATTCTGTTTACGCTCGCGTTACGATTTCTTATTTCTGTATATGCTCGCATTTCTTTCATTACGATATACTAGCCCTATGCACGTGCGTTGCACGTATCATCTTCATAACCATCAGAGCCTTAATTCTAAAAGTGGGTGAAATTAATGCATTTTTAAATTTAATGATATTAACATGCAAAATGGAGAAGTTAATATCTTATTTCTGTCAAGGTAAATGTTGAAATAATTGATACATAAGTCATGAAAGAACATAACATTAGCTATTAAAATAAGCAATTAAATTTCTAAAACTTTAATATGTCCAATAAATATGACTGAGAATATAAATCCTGTGATAAATTATACATTGACACTATTATGACAATAACCATGTTGTTAAAACAATCATGTCAAAGTAAATTTTGATTAAAACAATTTGAATTAAACATATGCCATGTGACAATGTTTATATCAAATTTATACAGCATGTATGAGTCACATTGTTCAGGTATAAAAATCATTTGGCTAAAATGAGAAATGTAATAATCATCTTTAAAACCATAAAACATGAAAGCTTTCTTTATGATCTAAGATACTTTTCCGCTTAAAACGTCCAAGCTTGAGTGGTGATTCTTCTTTACTATTACGGTCATTACTTGCTCTAACGTATTGCTGCAGATTTTTCTCCGTCTCATTGTCAGCATTTACTCTTTTTCTCTCCCTTCGAGCAGGTTTATGTGGGGATTCATCGATACTGCAATACACCGGCAGATTTTTCTCTGCCTCATTGTAATCATTTGCTCTTTTTCTCTTCAATACTCGAATCATTTTTCACTCCCTTCGAGCACGTTTATGTGGGGATTCATCAATACTGCAATACACTGGTTTATTCGTACTTGCATTGTCTGACATGCATCTCTACAAAAACAACAACAAAATACGATCTTTTAAATTCGTTGTTTTTTAAAATATGATATCATATGGCATATGACAATGCAACACTCATTGTTTTTAAAATATCATATGGTTAACACTTAATATCAAAGTTAGAAACCATTAGAGAAAAAATACTGACATGTACTCATAATCTTACATTTAATATTAAAAATTTACCTCATTTAGCTTTATTTTCTTCTTCCCTTTCATGCTGTTGTTTGTACTCGAGCAATGCCAAAATAAATACTAAATGACCTAACAACAAAGTATCTAATTCAAAATGAGTAGGTATTAGTAAAGTTAACTAAATAGAAGCTACAGGCAAGAAAAGGAATCTAAAATGTTTAAAAATGAGAATATATAAGTTATTTATACAGTTCATGACAAAATGATTTTAAATTTTTAGGGAAAATCATCAAACATTTTGTGAACAGTAAATTAAGATTAAATGGATAAGAAAATACCCTTTTCGTTGATTTGAACACCAGATCTACCTCTTAGGATCTTTGCCAGAGTTGCGGTACTTGCTCTAATGTATTGCTGCAGATTTTTCTCCGTCTCATTGTAAGCCTTTACTCTTTTTCTTTCCCTTCGAGCAGGTTTATGTGGGGATTCATCGATACTGCAATACACTGGCAGATTTTTCTCTGCCTCATTGTAATCATTTGCACTTTTTCTCTTCAATAATAAAATCATTTTTCTCTCCCTTCGAGCACGTTTATGTGGGGATTCATCGATACTGCAATACACTGGTTCATTCGTACTTGCATTGTCTGACATGCATCTCTACAAAAACAACAACAAAATACGATCTTTTAAATTCATTGTTTTTTAAAATATGATATCATATGGCATATGACAATGCAGCACTCATTGTTTTTTAAAATATCATATGGTTAACACTTAATATCAAAGTTAGAAGCCATTAGAGAAAAAATACCGACATGTACTCATAATCTTACATTTAATATTAAAAATTTACCTCATTTAGCATTATTTTCTTCTTCCCTTGCATGCTGTTGTTTGTACTCGAGCAATGCCAAAATAAATACTAAATGACCTAACAACAAAGTATCTAATTCAAAATGAGTAGGTATTAGTAAAGTTAGCTAAATAGAAGCTACAGGCAAGAAAAGGAATCTAAAATGCTTAGAAATGAGAATATATAAGTTATTTATACAGTTCATGACAAAATGATTTTAAATTTTTTAGGGAAAATCATCAAACATTTTGTGAACAGTAAATTAAGATTAAATGGATAAGAAAATACCCTTTTCGTTGATTTGAACACCAGATCTTTCTCTTAGGATCTTTGCCAGAGTTGCGGATGGAAAATCATCAAACATTTTGTGAAAAGTATAGATATATGTTTTCAAAACGTTTCTCATAGAAGAGAGAAGATCTGAAATATCAAAATTTGGAAACAAATTATTGAAATTGCAAAAATTGCAAAAATAGGATCAAAAAATATTGTTTTGAACTAAAAATGTATCAAATTTACTTATGCCGCAATATTGCCTATGAAACAATTGATGGTGCGAGCTCTATCAATAAAGGATCCATGAACCAGAAAGTCCCAGTCCTTGTTTATTTGTTAAGGCCCCTGGGCTCAATACAAACTCCAGTCACACCATTTCCTGATATGCATATCCTTAGCTCTTATTCAGGGTGAAAACCAACTTGTTCGGTCCTTCGTCCATAATGTAGCCTTTCCATTGGCTGCGGCTGCTCATAACTTGGGCTGCACCACCCTAAATTTGTGCAAATATAGACTTAGTAAACACTAAACACGATGCATGAATGTTATCAGATCAGGCTAGATCAAGGCTATGCTATCGCTAATTGATTCATAACTTTCAGCATTCTCAAATTAATATATAGCATATGCTAGGTAAGTTGCAAATAAATACCATAAACTTCGATGCAGTTGATGTGGTGTTCAGAGTTGAGAATATGGCAGTCTCACAGAATATAGTGAAGCACTAAGCAATCCGACTCTCTTTTATTTCACACTATCTTATGTTTGTTAGAATTTTGGCATTTGTAAATTGATGTGTGCATATTACCTGTATGATGACAAAACCAAGCATTTATATCAAACTTCTGGAATCGGCTATGTGAATCCTGTTTTTTATTAAGCTCGCCATTAACTCAACGATATCAACAACTAACATATCTTCTCTGATTGGCTCCGCCAATGTTCCAATAAAGCGCTGCATTTATCTGCCTATTCAACTGGTTCTTTTACACATTAACTATCAATATACCACTCCTATCAATTGCTGCACTTAGAATCCTTTGTTCACATGTCCAAACCATGTTATGGTTCTGCCTCATTCTATATCCTCAAAGGGTACTACTTACCTTTAACACCCTTAGGATGCATTCATTTCTTATATTATCTGCTGGAGTTCTACCATTCTCCGTGTCACCATTCTAATTGTTCTAAATTTCTGTTAGTTGTATTTATTTTCTAGGACTTATTTCTGAATTTTTTCCTCAGAGAACAATATCTATCTTATTAACTCACATAAATTTTCTACAATTTCATAGTTATTTAACAATCACATAATACTTAGCATTTCTCCATTATAACCATCCTGCTAATGCACATTCTTCTCAATCTCACCATATAGTAAATGTAAAAATAGAATTGATTTCCCTTTGCAACATTTCTGTACATTTGTTGAATGTGTAAGTACTAATGAGATACCTTAACTAAATAGTCTAAATTATATGATAGCGATTAAATCAAAATACTATGTGCATTGAACACAATAAACATAGTGTAGAAATATACGCCTATCGTTATTACGATCTTTACATACAGAACTAAATTACAGTACACAATAAGCAATTGAACAAAATTCTATGCAATTTTTATACTGAGTATTTTAACTTAATACACATGAAATTAAGAATATAGATGTACATAATGATAAACTCTTACCATTACTGCAATCTCAATGCGCAACCCATGAGAACATCTTTATAGACTATATTTCTTGTATGTGTTCCATGTTTTTTGGACAGTTTTCCATTTTTCACTAACACCTTTATTGTCTTCATACAAATTCCTCTTGATAAAGCAACATACAATTGTCTATAAGAAAATACATGGTCAGGGAGAAAGACACCAACATGTGGTATAGTTTGTCCTTGAGACTTATTAATTGTCAATGCAAAACTCAATTTGACAGGAAATTGTTTTCTTTCAAATTTAAAAGGCAAGCTAATATCCTCAGAAGGCTCCAGGGGAATGCGAGGAATAAAACATCTTGTACCAGAGTGTTAGTGTATATGCCCTAGAGGCCATTACTGTATCATACTAGTTTGTATATTACTTAATGGAAGCTTGGGATATTCATAGTTGTATAGACAATCTTGCTCAAAATAGTAGTATGCTACTTGGTTTGTTTCTACTTTAATGTGTACATGTGCTTCTTTTAGTATATCACCTATACACATTAGTGGAGCCCTTAGGATCTTTGCTTGATTACCAGCGTTGTGATGGCAGTCACACTCGTGGAGGCTGGGTAATCCACAAGCACATCCTTATGCAAGTCCCTGGTCGTAGGACTATCGAGATAGGGCATCGATACTCCGGAGTAGACTAGCGTATGCGCTTCTCATCCCAGCAGGGGAGACGGTCTGTACCACAGCCGTCAGTACGTCGTACTTGAGATAGTATGCGGGTGCTCGTTAGGTTACGAGTACATTGGACAGGACTCGTCAGGGACTATTGGTTGGTACTATACCTATCGTCAGTTATCAGTTCCCAGGTGCCATGAGTATAGCTTAGTCCGCTGACTTGACACTGTCACTTCGTCTCGAGTGTGTTCCTACTGTACTTTGATTACTACCCTACCACGGCTCAAAGGAGTCGTGCAAACAGGTAGTAGTTGGGTGCAGTCCCAAAGCACTTGGAGGCAGTGACGGTTAGACAGGATTCGTCTCTTCCGGTATTGGGAGTTGATATCACACTGTGTCTAGGAGAACCATTACATAAAGTCCCTGGCCAGGGCAAGCGAGATATACTGGTAGGTTTCCAGTGTTATCTCAGGGTGTTCTGGGCTACACTCCGACACGACTTGTACCGCTATTAGGGGACTGATGTTTACCGCCCCCTAGGCCCGCCATGCGATATTCTCAGACGAATAGACCGGACTGTACGGAGATTGTCACATTCAGGCTCAGTAGGAGTTCAGATGGGTTTCACCTCGTCCGTCTTCTTATCGGCATCTACCTGGGGGCCGTTACGCACAGCTAGTGCTGCTTGCGGTCCGTGGTTAAACCCACTGCCAGCGTAGTACCGAGTCTTTAGAGTCCCACACAGAGAGCTATTCTCCTTTAGGTAAAAGAGTAGAGGTCGCATGGTTTTGCTACAGAGTTCGGTCACATCCGTGCACTTGTGCACGTTTAGTGTCCGGGCAGTTATCACTAGCGGGCTTTGGTTTAAGCCAGATCCTAGTGTAGGTTTTGTGATTGGTTTTTTCTCGTTTGTATTCGTGTTCCTCGGAACGCGGATGCGGGTGTGTATACACGGTTGACAGAGAGACAGAGGCAGAGGATTCTCATTAGGGTTGTTGACTGTTGACTTTTGCTAAACCCTAATGAGAATAAGAAATATGATTAATAATAATATTAATTAAGTATTATTGTGACATGGTTGGGTTGAAAGGTTGACTTTGTTGACTTGTTGACTTAGTTGACCGGTTGACTAGGTTGGACTTGTTGACCATCATCATGACAATGGCTATCATTTCTTGGCATTGACCGTTGCTTGCTTGTTTGTTCACAAATTGCATCTAATGCATGAAATGATATTGCCATTTGATATGATAACAACCAACACATAATACTCAATTATTATTATTTGTTATGATTATTTTGGATTATGAGAGCAAGGGTGAGAAAAGTCTTGCTCATTCTATCATTCTCATTCTCTCTCATCCTCAAGCTCTCCCTCTTCCTCTTGCTCTCTCTCTAGTTCATGGTTCTATTGTCTCATGTGTTGAGAAGTAAGAACCATAGAGATAAAACCCAAAACACTTCTCTACTCATCCTAGTATATAAGGTGTAGCAAACCAAGTGTTCTAGTTTCCTCAAGATTGAGGTTGGAGCCAAAGGTAGAAGCTCTCAGGTGGATCCATCTTCGGCACAAGGAGACGATGAGGAGAGAACCATCCGACCACCACAAGGAGTCGAAGAGAAGGAGTTCAAGTTAAGGTATAACCCCCTAACCGAGTAGGTAAAACTCCTAGTTAGGTTGTTGATAGTTGTTTAACAAAGATCCATATTTTGAGTCCATGTTACCACCAAAGAAAAATCATTTTTCACCATTTCCGCAACCCCAAAGAACCGGGGATGGGTAACGTGGACTTACAGTGGTATCAGAGCCTAGTTAAACACTATCTAACATGTTAGCAAAATAACTAGAAGTTCGATCGGAGAAAAAGTCACGAAACATGCCCGGAATTCAAACTTTCTGTCGATTTTTAAACTGCTGTAAAAATTATTCAACATATACCAAAAATCGACTCAGGGTTTTTAGTGTACACTGCAGAAAAACGATCCACAGAACCGACCAACTCACCGCAGAAACGCAGCAAGAACAGCTTCTTGCCGCGGATCCGCAGCCGAGTTGACTCGGCCGTGGATCGGCTTTGCTGCAGTGTATTTACTGGGGTATTTTAGGATTTTTGGAATATGAGTTTTCTGCCCAGATTTTTCAGAAAGCAAAATTTGTTTTTGGGGTTTAAAAATCCGTATTTTGATCGAACTTCTAAAGACTTTAGCTAACGGGTTTATATCTGTGATGTGATATATGTATTGAACGTCTACTAATTGCTATACGTCGATTAGTAGGGGTTATACATATCTGTGATCTGTAATGTTGATGGTATGTGTATATGAATTCATTGGATTGTCGTGGATGAATAGCCGGGGGGTTGTGAGATGAGAGTTTTCTTTTTCTTTCAATTCATGTAATTTGTAATTGATGTAATATTATTTATATGGCCGCACAACCGGGATGGGGTTGTAGCCATCATTGTATAATTTCTTTTACTGTTTTTGCTCCTAGGATAGACCCAAGGTGGGGTGCACAAACTACCGGGTACATCGAAGTGCCGAGTGGCCTACTCACGGTGTTGAGGGAGGTTGCTTCGCTTCGGGTACTTGGCTGGTAGTTTGCCGCACCCGTAGGGTCTAGGGTGGGGTCTTGGCTATTCATCATGACCGTGTAATCCGGTTTTCGTTACAAGCTCGTACGGAATGCGGATTCCTAGTATATCCAATGTGTTAATCTGTGATCCGGAATGGCTATCATTGCATGTGACGAATGTATCTATCTATATATGATATCTATTTAGGCGTTGCTTATGTTTTGCATCCGCGCTAGTCCAGTCCCCGCTCTGTCGTTAGTTAAATAACCTAACGGGTAATGACGGGGCCCCATGGAGAATGCGGATGGCATAAGCGTACGTCATATTTTCGTTGTTTTCTGCAATGGTAGGATTAAATGATGGGATGCATTAAAAACAACTTTTAAATGCGGAGCTTATGCCACTCCTTTTAAAAGCTATCTCGTTCCATCGATTATATCAAGTTCACTACGTTCACGGTTTCGCCAAAACCATTCGTAGCCCTCCGTCGTTTCACATGGATAGTCAATAGTATTCAAGCTATGTTTGTTGGCCAAAGTCAAGGCATAGTGATAGATAGCTATTGGGTATTCATGTGCAGTATAGATAGATGTGTTAGTTTGGGACAGTCGTACTGCCTTGTTGGCCAAAGTCAAGGGTAGGTACGGGTGGGTTCAAATTAACCTGGAGAATGACGGGTAGAACTTGACATGTGCTTATGATTTGTTAGCCAAAGTCAAGGTCATAAACGCATGGGGCAAAAATCCGCATCGGGAGTTTCAAAAGAAACTGAAACTTTCTAGCGCTATATACCATTTGGAGTGTGATGATTCTGGTAGGATTCCTTCAGTTTTGTCACGCGATGATATTTGGATCCCGATCCTACTATGAGTATATGCTACTTCTCGGGAAATTTCTCACTTAACGATCAATGCTATAAACCAAGTAGGTGTCTAGAAAGGTGTTAGCGGGGCTACGCCCACAGGGAAAAGAGGTTATTTAATTAAGGAACTTCGCGAAAGCGTTGGAAAACCTCCCTCGAAGTACCAACACTGGCCTGGCTGAAATGTTAAGAAAGTATTGTATGGTGAGATTGATCCCGACTAATTCTTCCTTTTTGGTTTGAGGAGGGATTCGAGAGACAGTGGGAGCCATCATGTTTAGACAAACTAAAAACCACTCTAAACATGCAAGAGCATCATGCTAAAGTGTTTCTTCTCTCTCTCCTAATTGCAGCGACCAAACATCATGACTGGACTTAAGTTACTACTAGATAAAAACATACTGACAGGGCCAAACTACAAAGATTGGCTCAGGAATGTCAAAATGGCAATCACTTACGACAAGCTAGGGTATCTTCTTACCACCAAAGCTCCCCCTGTCCCAGGTCCCACCTCCAGCGTCGCGGATAAGGAAATCCGTAAGACCTGGGAGATCGACTGCGCGAAGGCCAAGTGCCTCGTGCTTGCCACTATGGACAATAAACATCAGAGGAGGCACGAGAATATGGACCTTGAATCCATATTTCTCCGTACAAAAGAACTGTATGGAGAGCAATCCCGTATCGCCAGATACGAAGTCTCGAAAAAGTTGTATTCGGCGAGATTGGCCGTCGGATCATCGGTAGCGGAACACGTGCTTAAGATGATTGGCTATATTGAAGAGCTCGCGGACCTTGGGACCACGTTAGAGAACGAGCTCTATACTGACTTGATTCTCCAGTCTCTTCCTTCCACTTACGCCCAATTTATCCTGAACTTCAACTTGCAAGAAAAAGAAGTTGAACTTTCAGAACTCCTCAACCTGCTGAGTAGTGCAGAGGGCACCCTACAGAAAGGTAGGGAAACATCCACTTTGTTTGTAGGAGGCTCTTCCTCTTCTATGTCCAAGGCGAAAGCCAAGGGAAAGAAGAAGAAAATCCCCGCCAAACCAAGGGGCGGTGTTAGTAAAGTGGAAACGAAGGGAAAAGCAAAGGAAACAAAGATAGCGGGGCAGCTTGTAGGAAAGGAAGAGTGCTTCTATTGTCATAAGAAAGGACACTGGAAAAAGGATTGCAGGGCTTGGAAGGCCAAGAACCAGGACCCGAAGCAAGTTGCGGCTTCGGCTTCAGGTGTGTATGTCATTGAAAACTGTCTATCAATAAACTCTACTTCCTGGGTATTGGATACCGGATCAGGATCTCATATCTGTAATTCCATGCAGGTACTGAGAAAGCGTAGGGTTTTGAAGGCAGGTGATATGACCCTCAGAGTTGCAAACGGAGCTGGCATGGATGCTGAGTCCGTGGGGGACTATCACCTGGGATTGTCAGATGGACACGTTTTGGTTTTGCGTAATTGTTATTTTGTACCCAATGCAACTTGTAATATCATTTCTGTATCTTTATTATCTAAAGAAGGTTATGAATTTGCATTTGTAAGTAATGTTGTGAACATTCACCTTAATCAAGTTTTGATTGGGTTAGGTACATTAAGAAATGGTATATACGTATTAAACCAACCACAGATTTTCAATGTCCAGAATACACACAAAAGAAAGTCTCCAGAAACAAATCAGGCTTTCTTATGGCATTATAGACTGGGTCACATGAATGAGAGAATGTTGACGAAGTTACATACAGAAGGATATTTGGATCCGTTCGAATATCAATCATATGCAACTTGTCAATCCTGTCTCAAAGGAAAGATGACAAACACTCCGTTCACTGGACACGGAGTAAGAGCGAGCGAGCTCTTGGGACTCGTACACAGCGACGTGTGCGGTTCAATGTCTACACATGCGCGATGCGGTTATTCTTACTTCATTACTTTTACGGATGACTTTTCAAGGTACGGATATGTCTTCTTAATGAAACATAAATCCGAAGCCTTTGGAAAATTCCAGGAATATAAGAATGAAGTAGAAAAACAAACCGGCAAAAGTATCAAGACACTGAGATCTGATCGAGGTGGTGAATACTTGAGTGCCGAGTTCCTGGATTACCTAAAATAGAATGGTATTCTCTCTCAGTTTACTCCTCCATACACTCCGCAACATAACGGTGTATCGGAGAGACAGAACCGGACCCTATTGGATATGGTACGTTCCTTGATGAGTAACGCTGAGTTACCGCGATCATTCTGGGGATATGCACTAGAATCAGCTGCATATCTTTTGAACCGAGTTCCAACTAAGACTGTGCCTACCACACCATATCAGATGTGGTGTGGGAAGAAACCCTATCTTAAGCACATTAAGACATGGGGATGTCCAGCTTTTGTTAAAAAGCAGCATGCGGACAAACTCGAGGCACGCTCAGTACAGTGCAAGTTTGTGGGATATCCAAAGAACTCCAAGGGATATTTCTTCTATTGCGAAGAGGAACAAAATGTTTTTGTTTCTCGTCATGCCCACTTCTTGGAAACTGAGTTTTTGGAAAATCAGATAAGTAGAAGCGCAATAGAACTGGAAGAAATTCCAGAACCACGAACTATTACTGAAAGCTTAGTAGAACCAGAGGGTTCGAAAGATCAGGACATTCCTGCGCCGCTCCGCAGGAGTAGTAGGCAGTCTCATCCGCCCGAGAGATACTACGGTTTTCTCATAGACGGGGATAGAGAGGATTGCATCATTGATAGTAATGAGCCGACTAGCTTCCAGCAGGCCATTCAAAGCGTTGACTCGGTAAAATGGCTGGATGCAATGAGGACCGAAATGGAGTCCATGTACACCAACAAAGTATAGACGTTGGACGTTGCTCCAGATGGGGTAAAACCCATAGGATGAAAGTGGGTCTTCAAAAGGAAGATTGGTGTAGATGGACAGGTTGAGACCTATAAGGCTAGACTTGTTGCAAAGGGTTTTCGTCAAAGACCTGGTTTGGACTATGACGAAACCTTTTCTCCAGTGGTTATGCTGAAATCCATTCGGATCCTTCCTGCCATTGTTGCCTTCCACGATTATGAGATTTGGCAGATGGACGTAAAGACCGCTTTTCTAAATGGAAATTTAGAGGAGTGTGTCTATATGGACCAGCCAGAGGGTTTCATTCAGAGTAGGAGCAGCGGAAAGGTGTGCAAGTTTCTTAAGTCCATATATGAACTAAAGCAGGCATCGCGAAGTTGGAACATCTATTTTGATGGGACGGTCAAAGAATTTGGCTTTATCAAAAATCCAGATGAACCATGCATCTATAGTAGATTTGTAGCAAGAACTGTCGTATTCCTCGTTTTATACGTGGATGACATTCTCTTAATAGGAAATGACATTCCTATGCTACAATCTGTCATAGAGTTCTTGTCACACAGGTTCTCCATGAAAGACCTGGGTGATGCCTCTTACATTCTGGGGATCCGGATCTATCGTGACATATCCGAGAGGATATTAGGACTTTCACAGTCCAGGTACATCGACACCATACTGAGAAGATTCAGTATGGAAGATTCCAAGCGCGGTAATCTACCGGCTTGTCACGGGATCACCCTCTCCAAAGAGATGTCTCCCAAGACTGATTTGGAAAGGGATCGCATGTCTATTATACCCTACGCTTCTGCGGTAGGCTCTACAATGTATGCGATGTTGTGTACCAGACCAGATGTAGCTTATGCACTGAGTGTGGTAAGCCGGTATCAGTCAAACCCTGGGGAGAAACACTGGATAGCGGTAAAGAACATTCTCATGTACCTGAGAAGGACTAACGAGATGGTCTTGGTGTATGGCGGAAAAGACCTCCAGATCGAGGCCTTTGCTGACTCCAGCTTCCAGAGTGACAAGGATGATTCCAGGTCCATGTCGGGTTATGTCTTTACCCTCAATGGAGGGGCGGTGTGTTGGAAGAGTTCCAAACAGGAAACCGTTGCTAACTCGACGATGGAAGCGGAATATATCGCTGCTGCTGATGCCGCAAAAGAAGCCGTCTGGATGAGGAAGTTCTTGACAGAACTTCAGGTGGTTCCGTCCATTGTTGATCCAATACCTCTGTATTGCGACAACAACGGGGCTATAGCTTTAGCGAAGGAACCCAGGTCCCATCAGAGGTCCAGACACATCTTGAGGCGGTATCACCTGATCAGGGAGATCGTAGGTCGCCAGGAGATCGAGGTTCGGAGAGTTGCTATAGAAGATAACACTACTGATCCATTCACGAAGGCCTTACCCCAGACTTAGTTCAAGCGGCTGATCGAGATGATAGGTCTTCGATACGCCAGTACATGGCCTTAGTGCAAGTGGGAGATTGTTAGTGTATATGCCCTAGAGGCCATTACTGTATCATACTAGTTTGTATATTACTTAATAGAAGCTTGGGATATTCACAGTTGTATAGACAATCTTGCTCAAAATAGTAGTATGCTACTTGGTTTGTTTCTACTTTAATGTGTACATGTGTTTCTTTTAGTATATCACCTATACACATTAGTGGAGCCCTTAGGATCTTTGCTTGATTACCAGCGTTGTGATGGCAGTCACACTCGTGGGGGCTGGGTAATCCACAAGCACATCCTTATTCAGGTCCCTAGTCGTAGGACTATCGAGACATGGCATCGATACTCCGGAGTAGACTAGCGTATGCGCTTCTCTTCCCAGCAGGGGAGACGGTCTGTCCCACAGCCGTCAGTACGTCGTACTTGAGATAGTATGCGGGTGCTCGTTAGGTTACGAGTACACTGGACATGACTCGTCGGGAACTGTTGGTTGGTACTATACCTATCGTCAGTTATCAGTTCCCAGGTGACATGAGTACAGCTTAGTCCGCTGACTTGACACTGTCACTTCACCTCGAGTGTGTTCCCACTGTACTTTGATTACTACCCTACCACATCTCAAAGGAGTCGTGCAAACAGGTAGTAGTTGGGTGCAGTCCCGAAGCACTTAGAGGCAGTAACGGTTAGACAGGATTCGTCTCTTCCAGTATTGGGAGTTGATATCGCACTGTGTCTAGGAGAGCCATTACACAAAGTCCCTGGCTAGGAGAGCCATTACACAAAGTCCCTAGCCAGGGCAAGCGAGATATACTGGTAGGTTTCCAGTGTTATCTCAGGGTGTTCTGGGATACACTCCGATACGACTTGTACCGCTATTAGGGGACTGACGTTTACTGCCCCTAGGCCCGCCATGCGATATTCTCAGACGAACAGACCGGACTGTACGGAGATTGTCACATGCAGGCTCAGTAGGAGTTCAGATGGGTTTCACCTCGTCCGTCTTCTTATCGGCATCTACCTAGGGGCTGTTACGCACAGCTAGTGCCGCTTGCGGTCTGTGGTTAAACCCACTGCCAGCGTAGTGCCGAGTCTTTAGAGTCCCATACAGAGAGCTATTCGCCTTTAGGCAAAAGAGTAGAGGTCGTATGATTTTGCGACAGGGTTCGGTCACATCCGTGCACTTATGCACGTTTAGTGTCCGGGCAGTTATCACTAGCGGGCTTTGGTTTAAGCCAGATCCTAGTGTACGTTTTGGGATTGGTTTTATCTCATTTGTATTCGTGTTTCTCGGAATGCGGATGCGGGTGTGTATGCACGGTTGACAGAGAGACAAAGGCAGAGGATTCTCATTAGGGTTGTTGACTGTTGACATTTGCTAAACCCTAATAAGAATAAGAAATTTGATTAATGATAATATTAATTAAGTATTATTATGACATGGTTTGGTTGAAAGGTTGACTTTGTTGACTTGTTAACTTAGTTGACCGGTTGACTAGGTTGGACTTGTTGACTATCATCATGACAATGGCTATCATTTCTTGGCATTGACCTTTGCTTGCTTGTTTGTTAACAAATTGCATTTAATGCATGAAATGATATTGTTATTTGATATGATAACAACCATCACATAATGCTCAATTATTATTATTTGTTATGATTATTTTGGATTATGAGAGCAAGGGTGAGAAAAGTCTAGCTTATTCTATCATTCTCATTCTCTCTCATCCTTAAGCTCTCTCTCTTCCTCTTGCTCTCTCTCTAGTTCATGGTTCTATTGTCTCATGTGTTGAGAAGTAAGAACCATAGAGATAAAACCCAAAACACTTCTCTACTCTTCCTAGTATACAAGGTCTAGCAAACCAAGTGTTCTAGTTTCCTCAAGATTGAGGTTGGAGCCAAAGGTAGAAGCTCTCAGGTGGATCCATCTTCGGCATAAGGAGACGACGAGGAGAGAACCATCCGACCACCACAATGAGTCGAAGAGAAGGAGTTCAAGTTAAGGTATAACCCCCTAACCGAGTAGGTAAAACTCCTAGTTAGGTTGTTAGTTAGTTGTTTAACAAAGATCCATATTTTGAGTCCATATTACCACCAAAGAAAAATCGTTTTTCACCATTTCCGCAACCCCAAAGAACCGGGGACGGGTAATGTGGACTTACACAGAGAAACTTCCCGTTGCAATCTATGCGTCGATAACATTCTTTTGAAAAGCTTTGCATATTAACCTTGTGCCATTACACAAAGCTATTATAGGATCTATGTTCCTTAAAAGCATAATTGGTGCACCAACTTTCAATACCAACTTATGTGATGGAAGACCACTTGGTGCAATTGAATTGAGAAACTCTTGTTGGTAAAGGTTCCTTGTGTCATCTTTCACTTTATCATATGAATAATAAGTTACTCCATCTCCAGGAAACATTTCGATGATTTGGTCATTAAGTTTATCAACATATTCATTAATGGGAGTTACAATTGCTCGTTCCATAATATACTTTGTGTCATACGCATTACAATGCATCGTAGGAAAGATAGCATCAAGAAATTTCGTTAGTGAGTCTTCACCTCCCAATGCATAACCAACTCGTCCGGTAATTTAATAAAATCATCCTCAACAAACGGTTCATCTCCATCACCTATTCGCAAAAGATATTGTGAAAATTCTGCATCTTCTCTTGCTCTCATGTTTTTCCTTAAATGTAGTATATCAATATAATTCCAAATATGTGACTTAACAATACATGCATCGATAATTTCCCCCTTTGTACCATGCTGCACAACAGGTAATACTTGTCAAAAATCACCCCCAAAAACTACAACCTTACCTCCAAATGGCAAATCATTCCCCATTATATCTTTTAATGTCCTATCAAGTGCTTCAAAGGCATAACGATGAGACATAGTTGCTTCATCCCATACAATTGCATCAACTCTTCATAACAGTTCTCCATGCGCAGATTGCTTACTAATCATGCATGTTGAAATAGATTCCAAGCGTATAGGAAGTTTGAACCTAGAATGTGCGGTGCGCCCACACGGTATCATAGTGGAAGCTATGCCTGATGATGCAGATGCCAATATCATGTAACCTTTTTGTCGAAGGTGAGCTAATATAGCACGATATAAAAAAGTTTTCCCAGTTCCACCAGGACCATCAATAAAAAACAGTCTGCTCTTGCGTTGAATCACCGGATCAGTTATGACTGTAAATGCATGTAATTGATCCTTATTAAGTTTTTGAGATAATGTTAAATCTTCAAATGGAGTAGTTAATAACAATTCCTCTTGAACTAATCGTGGCATTCGAAGTGCTTCAACATTGTCATTGTTTGGTAAATCATAATCACCTGCACTTTTTCCAAATTGTGCTAAGAGTCGATTAAGATCATGAAGTAGCCGATTTGTAGTAACAATGTCGCTATTGGAACTTGAGGATGGATAATCTTCAGACATGTATGTTTAGAATTCATTCCATAGATGACGAACATTAACAGGTTCACAATGAACCAAA
Source organism: Agapanthus africanus (assembly GCA_030015575.1). Classification (NCBI taxonomy): domain Eukaryota; kingdom Viridiplantae; phylum Streptophyta; class Magnoliopsida; order Asparagales; family Amaryllidaceae; genus Agapanthus; species Agapanthus africanus. Next base: position 376,313,138 of record CM057344.1, on the reverse strand, counting down.
ACTGTTACAAATAATCTTCTTAGAGCTGATGGCATATGAGAAAATAATGCTTCATGAAGGCATTCTCGAACACTGTTATCACTCTCAAGCAACCCCAATATTTCAGCAGCTTGCTTAAAAGATGGATACTGAACACCATTCACCGTTAGTAAATGATCGAATGAAGTTGGTCCTCTTACATGATTTAATAGTAATCTCAAATAAAAGCGTTCTCCCTCTTGAGGTGAAACTGCAATTATCCGCCCTATTACACGGTGTGAGCATCTTCTTTTCACCCATATTTTCTCTGATTTAACCCACATATAATGCTCAGGGAATTCACGAAATAAATATTTTCGAGCATCAGGATCTTCAGCATTGGTTTTGAAGAATTCAGTTAGCATGGTCCTTTGGGAACGATAATCTCTTATGACATCCATAACAGTCTTATATGAATAATAATAAACCTGATGTTTGTTTGGCAAGTGTACTTGTAACGTGACAACAGAAGGATAAATTTGATTTTGAGTAAAATCATAAATTTTCCAGAATGTCTCTTGCGGATATACCCAGCGAGCATCAACAAAACGTGATATCTCATCATTATTTTTGCTAATTCGAACTTCAACACATACATGGTCCGGACCTTTGTACACGTATTTATAAAGGTATTTAACTGAAACAATGCTTGAACATATTTCAACATTGATATGACAATTATATTTTTTTAACAACCACGGATTATAGGGAACCACCCATCTATTATCAACATTCCCATCATCATCTTCATAAAGATAAATTTGTCTCCCATCATCTCGTCTTCGGTAGATTGGATATGAATTTTCACCTTGGAGGGTTACTGGTGCAAACTGTTTAGGATAATTTTTCTTACATCTACCTTCTCTCATACATCGAGCATTTTGACGTATATTTCCACATGGACCATGTATCATATGCCGTAAGACAATATCATACAGTTCTGACTCCACTTCATGTATTAGAATTTTTGCTCTAACAACTTGATCAAAATCATCTGGAGAGCATAGCTTGTCGCTCTCATCAAGAATAACTAAGACATGTGCATGCGGCAATCCACGTTTTTGAAACTCTATGACATGTACATGGGAAACAACCTTTCCGAGAACACCAATTTCAAATATATCTTTTTTAAGTTCTTCCAATTTTGCACGGAATATTCTTGTAGTTAAATCTGGTCGGTCTTGAGGTAATTGCCGCAGCAAAAGTTCATCAGCAATCTCCTCCCACGATGGATTACATGTCATAGTAATAAATAGATCCGGCTTTCCATATTTTTGTACCAAAGCCATTGCATCTTGGTATCGTTTATACATATCTCGAGGACTACCAACATAAGATGTAGGTAAAATTATTCTCCTACCAACATTATCTACAACAAAAAAGAAATTAAATGTTAGATAGCATAATCTTTTTTTGACTAAACTGTGTGAAAGGATTATCATTGACACAATCTACCATGCTATCACCAAGTGTTTTATTAAATACCTCCATTCATCTCTCCAGCATTTAATGCATCTTGCAACCCCTGATACATCTCTGCCCTTATATCACTTTGGTGGTCTCGAATCCAGCGTAATCTTTGACTTGAAATTTTTACATAATTGTCAACCGTATATTGTTGCAACAGTCGACCTCCAAGAAGAAGTAAAGATGTCCCATTATTTCGTATCTAAATAACATGTTTGACTATTAGTATGATAATAGTGCCAGTTAACATATTTATCAATAGTTAGACGGCAATGGAAGGTCAACTTTAGATGTAAATATGTATACTCTAGTATCCAATAAAACATTTTTCTGTTAAACGAAATTATTATGTAGCATTAATTAAAAAAACTATGTATCAATAGTTAGATGGTTGTGGAGGGTAAAATTCAGATGTAAATATGTACACTCTAGTATCCAGTAAAACATATTTCGGTTAAACGAAATTATTATGTACAACTAATAAAAAAATATGTATCCTTTTGATTTGTGGAAGCAATGATCAACTCACCTGAAGCATAAATGAGTAATATTCTCGGCAAGAAATCATTTTTCCTTGATTATTGTATCTTTCAAGGTTCCATCCATGAATGCCATAAGGTAGTAAAAGAGGATATTGCAATGGATCGTAGTAACCGGTGGTGTCTGGCACATTAATGAGACGATTGGATTTTGTTTCTACTACTATCGCTCTTTCATTAATTTCATAAGGATTTTCACCTTCTACCCATATAGCTGCAACTTGAGAAGCAGATGGCAAATTGTATTGATGCTCATTTAATACTCTTTCTTTTACAATTAACTTGCACATTTTAATATCTGGTTGACGTGAAAATTGCCTTAGTACATAGACAAATGGATTATACTCGTCAAGAATTTTTTTCAGCTTCTCCAATAATTCTATACTCAGTGAATCATTCTCAAGCATTCTATTTCAGTCTCATGATCCGTATCATGAATATACATTTGCATGTATCTTGGTCTGCCTTGATTTGGAATCAGGCTTCCAATTTTATGATAAATGGCACCTTGAGCACGAAATGTATAAACTCCCATTGTCCCATTAGCCAACTCTTCATCTAATTTTACACCAATTGAGGTAAATGCAAATGCATGATTATATGAACGAATACGATGCCTAAAATGAATACCAAGCCCAGTTTGACCTTTAAAAATATCCATTAGCTCTCCAGGTGATGACATTAAAGGAAGAGAAATTTTTCCTTTCTGACAACAGAAGTCATTAGTTTCTCGATAGAATAATTTTGCACCGCAGTGGTTGCACAACCTTGGTCTTGGTAGTCGACAACACTTAAAGTTTGGATGATCAATGAAATTCCGAGCAACATTGTACTTTGCACCGCATTTATATCCCATATCCTCTCCCATTTCACTTACAACAACACAGTGTTCACTATCTTCTCCATATGGGATGGAACATTTGGTCAAATGGTTTTGATGTACCAATTGATCAAATGAATAGGTAGTTCTAACATAACCAGAATGACGAAGAATTTCTTCTAGCTCATTAATGCCTCCAATTTCTGTCATAGCAACGAAGGAAGAAAGGTCAGCCTACTCAATTGGTAAATCAAATTAGATAATATATATATACCTTCAATTGCTGGAACTTTTATAGGAATTTTTTGTGTTATATTACTCACTCCAGAAGAACTATTGTTGTTCCAATGTATGATATCTGGCACCTGTGGTTGTTGAACATCATTTTTTCCAAGCTTTGATATATCTTTGCGAGATTTCATTCGTTCTGCCAAACAATTATACTTTATTAGGTATATTTTCTAAATAGACAAATAATAATCAGCTATATATTCATTAATTCTTTAAAATTATTGGCACAGATTAAAACACATGGGTAGTTCTTAAGGTTAGGCTTCTCTAACCTGATTGTTGTTGTTTATACAACTATCTGCGATGATCATTTGAAACTGGTTTTTCTTCTGCGGACATTCTATGTAAACGCTCTCTTTGATATTGTCTTTGACGTGTTCTAAGACAATTTAATTTCTCCTGAGTCATATGAGCTCTTCTATTTTGTCGACGACATTGTCGATCAACCTTAACACCACAATGATCCAATTGACTTGCATGATCACATGACTTATCTTCAGTCTTTTGATTAGATTTTTGTCGTTCAGAGCGTCTATGACACTTTGCATTCAAGATTTCTTTTCTTCTTCTTCGCTTCTTAGATGGATACTCTTCTACCATTGATGTCCCATCATCTTATGAAAATATGAAAGCTTTCTTTTTTATCTCAAGATACTTTTCCGCTTTAAACGTGCAAGCTTGCGTGGTGATTCTTCTTTACTATTACGGCTATTACTTGCTCTAATGTATTGCTGCAGATTTTTCTCCGTCTCATTGTAAGCATTTACTCTTTTTCTCTTCAATACTAAAATCATTTTTCTCTCCCTTCGAGCACGTTTATGTGGGGATTCATCGATACTGCAATACACTGGCAGATTTTTCTCTGCCTCATTATAATCATTTGCTCTTTTTCTCTTCAATACAAAAATCATTTTTCTCTCCCTTCGAGCACGTTTATGTGGGGATTCATCGATACTGCAATACACTGGTTTATTCGTACTTGCATTGTCTGACATGCATCTCTACAAAAACAACAACAAAATACGATCTTTTAAATTCATTGTTTTTTAAAATATGATATCATATGGCATATGACAATGCGGCACTCATTGTTTTTTAAAATATCATATGGTTAACACTTAATATCAAAGTTAGAAGCCATTAGAGAAAAAATACCGACATGTACTCATAATCTTACATTTAATATTAAAAATTTATCTCATTTAGCTTTATTTTCTTCTTCCCTTGCATGCTGTTGTTTGTACTCGAGCAATGCCAAAAAAAATACTAAATGACCTAACAACAAAGTATCTAAATCAAAATGAGTAGGTATTAGTAAAGTTAGCTAAATAGAAGCTACAGGCAAGAAAAGGAATCTAAAATGCTTAGAAATGAGAATATATAAGTTATTTATACAGTTCATGACAAAATGATTTTAAATTATTAGGGAAAATCATCAAACATTTTGTGAACAGTAAATTAAGATTAAATGGATAAGAAAATACCCTTTTCATTGATTTGATCACCAGATCTTCCTCTTAGGATCTTTTCCAGAGTTGTGGAACCGTCGGCGGTGGACAGCCGAAAATTCGAAATCGGTAACCGGTTGATTTAGGAGTAATTTTTTTTCCTGAAAGAAGTAAATTGAGACAGAAATTTTTATAGTAAGAAGATATCGGTAGAAGAGCGCTCCCAGGGTTTGAGGGCTGACCTTGTAGGTGTGATGGTGGAGATTGCCGCGCCAGAAGAGATCTGCACCGAAGAGGTGAGGGCGACGGTGATGGAGTCGCCGGCGGTAGGAGATGTCAGCTTCAGAGAGCCGACCGTGGCGATGGTGGTGGTGGTAGATCTGCGCTTGGGAAAGGGGAAGGAGGTAGGTTTCACCTTTGAAGGTAGCGAGATGATCCACAGAGGGGATGGCCGCGGGTTTCGCCTTGGAGATGATCTACAGAGGGGATGGCGGTAGGGAGATCAGCCTCCGCCGGAGAATTTTAAAGGGAGTTAGAAATTTTTGTTGGGGACCGCGAATTTTGATTTTAGAGGTAAAAGAGCGCTCGCGATGGTTCTAGATCTGAGGAGAGATCTTTTCTCTAAGATCATCTATTTTCTTTTATTGATGACGTGGCACTATATCCATGCAGAATTTTCCTCCTTTTTTCTTTTTTTTAAAAAAAATTAAGAGATATGGACCTCTAAATAAGGTATTTGCATTATAAAAGAGTATAGATATACGACGTTTCATACCCTTTTATTTACATGACTTCGTTTGCTAGTATACCTGCACTATTACCAATGATGTGCATGTTGCACTTACATAGATTTTCTGGCTCAAACATTCATCATTGGTAATTGCTATGCCACTTACATAGTAGAATTGCTATATCATGATATTATTCTTAATTGTAAAGTACATTCATTGTTCAGCACTATCATATGATACGTTTGCATGATATACTTGATATGCTCACATTACTATTCTATGTTTGCATTCATCATACTTTATGGTTATATGCATTGGGATACTGTTTTCATGAGATTTCTGAATTTGAGAACCGCTGATATATTTCAAGGGAAATTATAAATTGTTTTAAAAACGCGTTTCTCATGATGTGATTTCGAGGCATCCACCATGAGTTTTCTCGGTTCTGAGATTGTTTTCGAGACCCGATTCGAAGAGTTGGATGAGCCGTCTACAGGTACATGGTGGACCCGGTAAGGTATCCCGTGGCAAGAAGATCATTGAGTAGATGATGAGCCTGGCAGGAGGGAGCACTACCTACCGGTGATAGGTTGGACCCGGTGGTTACCCGGAGGATACCGGCCGGAGTCGTGAGATTGATATGAGGGCCGATATGAGCATGCGGCGTCTGAGATATGAGAATTTATGTGTCGATGCTGGACACGGGTTTCATGATGTTTCGAGTGTCGATATTGGACACTCAGGTTCCATGATATTGATGTGTCGTTGATGGACACACGTTGGTTGATATCCTCATACATACAGGCATATGTTTTCATGATGATTCGAGTGTCGATGTTGAACACTCAGGTTCTATGATATTGATTGTGTCATTGATGGACACACATGGATGATATCCACATGCATATAGGCATATGAGTTCAGATGTTTATTTGTACATGTCATTTGCATTGACTCTATTGTTGACATATATGCATACATGGTCACCTTAGATACCTTAGTATTACCTTCATGGTACAGTATGACCTAGGAATCGCTGTTTATTCGATTTCTACCTGCTGATGTTTTGTACTCACGAGTTGGCAACTTGCCCCCGCATGCCATAGTTTTCTTGCAGGTTTGACTGCTTGGATCAGTAGCGGCATCGCTGGCACACAGTTCCTTCAGGGTGTTTTGCTTTGGTAGGTGGGACACACGCTGAATTGTGACCACTCTAGTACCCTTTATTTCTATTGTATCCAATTAAACTCCATCAATCAGAAACTAGAATTTGTTTATTGGTAAACCTAGACAGACTTGTGTATTTGCGAGGCTTAGAGCGATGGATGTATGTTCGCTTCTTTGAGATGATGATGTCTTGCTTTATTTATTCTTTCTGTGTTTGATTTTCGCCGTAGGGCGTCGTATATATGTTTATTTCGTGGTTATGTTTCTGCCAATTGGCGAAGAGCTAGCTCCCGTTTGGAGATGCCTATATATTGTTATGTATTTGGTTTTGGATCAAAATATACAAGGGAGGTGCTGCCCAAAATTTCATGAACGAAAATGTTTTCAAAGATAGTATACATTCATTGCCTTTTTATATTATATGACTTATACTTTTAAAAATGAAGGCTTGAATTTCTTATGACGATGTTTCAAAACTGCACCCCCACTATTTTCCGCAAAAAGGTTTGGTTTTACTGGGCTTCGGCTTACTTGAATTACGTTACGTCTTTAGACGTGGCGTGATTTAAGTGTCGGTCATGTGCTAAATTACGGGTCATGACAAAGTTGGTATCAGAGCGTTATGTTTAACCTTGGTTTGAGTCTAGGTTTGACTATGCGGAGTCTAGGGCGTAAAATATATTTCGGAACCTAGGCTTGACCTTACGGAACTTAGACTTGACTGAGGGTATTAGACCCGAACTTTCTTTACATAGGTTGACCTTGGTTGATGGAGTAGGTAACTTAAGTAGAGTAACGTAGGTGCGTATGTTTCACGGCATACTTACGATACGATGCTCCGCTTAAGTAACCTTAGGATGTACATATCTTAAGATCTATGATTCTATTCATTCTTGTGATCTATCCTCATCGATGTCTGTCGCGGTTCTTGTCACCATTGGCTACACGAGCTGAGAGAGATACTACTAGAGATGCGGTCAGAGCAAGCTCGTCATGAACGAGGGATCACCATGATGTTTTCTGGTGATATAGGAACGTGTAGGTATAGTGTTTGTGTTGAGATCTTTTGTTTGAGGCGAGTGATCGGATTTGCACCGGATGATCGGGTTATTGATAGAGGCTGCCAGATTGAGAGGACCGTTGATGTACAGCCTACCTCAGAGATAATGATGTTGTCTACCGTGCAGACAGATGACCCAGCTGTTGCTGAGATTGATGGGATGTCGCCTCCAGAGTTTATGAGCTGAAACCGCTGGAGCTTTCAGACAGAGATGTGACAGAAGATAACTAGTCTATCTTGAGTTGAGCGACTGAGATGATTCATCTGATCTGATGCGCCGACGCAGGCTCGGTTGAGTTGAAGAATTCCAGTTTGAAGGATCTACTCAGATCTAGAGTAAATCGATCAAGAGAGGACATTGTTCGTTGGATGCTCGGATAGAAGGACCTCACCCAGATGCATTGTGAATTGATCGAGAACGGACGAATGAAGCGTATTCTTCCGATAATTTGGCCGAGTCCCCGAGGATGAAATCGGCTAGATATCTTCCACAGAGTGGCGAAGATACCCGAGTTCACATTTCGACTCCGTGTGAGAGACTCCGGATTTGATTGTAGCAGAGAACGAATTACAGAACGCAGATAGCAAGACGTGATTTCGATGTGGATGATAATGCAGATTGGTGGAACAAGAGGTTCGTGCGAGATATTAACGAGCTGTCGTTACTCCATGTTAAGGCCAGAGGATTGATATGATGCCAGTGGCATTGGATACGGCCAAATTCCAGAGGAAAGCCATGGTGAGGGCGCAACCATCCCGATGAGAAAAAGAGTTAAGTAAAGAGTGCCAACCTCTGTATAGTTCGGCATAGGTGAGATCGGAAGAGATCTTGAGTAGGTTCTTCCCACGACACCGCAGCGATAAAGATTTACTCCCAGAATCAGTTGTTTCGTGCATATTCATAGGGCCAGATGCCGTCACCAGTGACGTGCTGCTTTACGAGTAGTCATGTTAATTGGCCAAGAAAGGATCAGCCGAGTGCCAGAGCGGAACTGTTCCGTTATGACACCTGACTGTGCAGACGAGCAGAAAGATTGCGAGATTGGTAATCCAGAGAGAAAACAAGGACCCAGAGACCGAGGACACCAGACCGTGAGCAGGAGGCAAGTGGATGTTCTTGCTCTGCCAACTTTAGGCGCACCGGTATTTTTCGACATGAAGGAGGGGTACCTCAATATCATTTATTGCGATTTGTGTTTCGTGATCCGAGTATCACACTTTTGTCGCTTGGACTTTGAGTTTCGATGATTGGGTTTCCTGATAGTTGCTTTCATGCACCATGGCTGCACCTACTGGATATTTTCTTTTGTGCACAGTTATTGTACTTGATTTATATTTTATACACTGTTACATCGGTTTGAGATTTGTGCATATCTGTTGCACTTGATATTGATTTTGTGCCTTGGCTGCACGTATTTACGATTCCGTGGATTTCGATACTGTCGATTTGAATTTTTGCTTGTTGTATGCACTTGACTTGATTTATGCACTCGGTGTAGCTCACATGTGCTTGCAGTGCATTGTTACGTATTTTGTGTACGCAGTTGCACACGTTTGTGATTTTATACACCTTGATACGCTCGGTGTTGTTTTTGTGCGCATTTGAGATATTGATGAGTTTTCGGGCACCTAGTGCCCCAGATTTGTATTTCGCGCATTTGTTGCACCAGATTCATATTTCATGCATTTGTTGCACCAGATTCGTATTTCGTGCATTTGTTGCACCAGATTCGTATTTCGAGCATTTATTGCACCAGATTCATATTTTCGTGCATTTGTTGCACCATATTTGTATTTCATGCATTTGTTGCTCCAGATTTATATTTTCGTGCATTTGTTGCACCAGATTTGTATTTTCGTGCATTTGTTGCACAAGATTTGTATTTCGTGCATTTGTTGTACCAGATTTATGTTTTCGTGTGCGTTTGCAGTTGACGTTCGTTATCGTGCATGCTACTGCACTAGATGTTTTGCACGGACCTGACGCACTTGATTTAGATTTTTGCGCACACTGGGCGCATGAGATATGGTTTTGTGCACACCAGGTGCACTCGATTGAGATTTTATTCATGCATGATTGTTGCGCTTGATTTAGATTTTCGTGCACTCTAGAAGCACTTGATGTTATTGTCGTGCACACCCATTGCACTTGACAGATGCTTTCGTGCACACCCGTTGCACTTAGTTTTTGCTTTTGTGCACATTCATGGCACTTGTATTGGACTTGGATTTCCGTGCGCAGCAGACGCACCTGATCTTGGATATGCCTTTTGAGGCCGATTTTATTCATGAGCAGCATATTTTCATGGTGGGCACTATATTATATATTAGCGAGCAGGACTGATCTGAGGACAACACCTGAGTATTTTTGCTTGCATAAAAGCTTACCAAGAGGTTTTCGGAAAAAAAGGGAGCTATAGTATCACTATTTTTCTACGTGCCCAGGGATGACACAAACTTTGTCAAGGAAAACCTTTTGGGAGATTTCAAAAACACAGGACGTATATCATTAGCAAACCTATATAAACATATATCAATTTCTTTACCAAATGAGCGTCCTCCACTTGTACCGTGAATTACGCATCGCATGACGATTCGGAAAAGATTTTGTATGTGTTCTATTTAGTTCCAGAGGATTTTACAAGGATACGTACTATATACGTATTATGATTTTGATTATAGTATATTTGAGAATGATATTGGATTTCGAGATTTGCACCTCCTTTATAACTCCTATGATTGCGTGATGCTTGATGGAGTTTCGATTTTGAGTTTCGCACTCGTTTCCATGCGCACACGATATGCTGAGATGGTTTGAGTATTCCGTGATTTTGGAACCCCGTTGATTTGGATTGATTATTGAAATATTTTAGTATTTGCGAGTTTAAATTTAAATTCGGGGATCGAATTTATTAAGGGGGAAGATTATAACATTTCAGAAAGATAAAATATTATTTTTGGAATTCAAATATTAAAATAATATATTTCACGAAAACTATTCGATTTGCAAATTTGGGTTTTCGTAAAATGGTATAATTATATACCGATATTTGGAAAAATATTTGGATATTGATATTGTAATATTTAATAAAACGGTATTTATTGGATTTGGGCATTTTATAATTTATTATATTCAAATTTAAATTAAACTTGATTAGTGCACTACTGATCACGATTAAGTCAAATCCGTCTTTTTAATTAACCATAGTTAGTGCACCATGACATGTTGCATTTTGTTGCATGTTGTTTCATTGTGTTTGTTGTTAGTTGGTTTTATTAGACGAGAGAGGAAAAAAGAGAAAAGAAAAGAAAAGTGAACAAATGATTGAGAGAGAGGGGACAACATGATGAGGCATGGGCATGTGAGAGTATGAGAGAGAGAGTATGGATCCACCCTTGACCTTTCCTTCTTCATTCATTTTCTTCACTTCACCATTCTTCAACTCCTCCTTCATCTTCTTCTCCTCCTCCTTCACTCTCCTCTACCTCCATGAATCACCTCAAAAACTTAGCTAAAACCTCACACTTCCTTTACTAAAAAATGACCAAAACCTCATCCTAAACCCTATGGACCAATCAAGTGGAGATTTTGAGCACTTAAGGCAACCCAAGAATTTTCTTGAGTTGCCAAATGAGGTATTCCCTACACTTTTAGTTAAGTTATTGTGTTTAATATATCCTATTGTAGTTTAGAGTTAAACTATTGTGGTTTTGTGATCTTAGAAATTTCCAAGTTGATATTTAGTGGGAGACTTGACTTGTAAGTGGTAAATTGAGATGTAGTGAGTGTTTATAAGACCTTAGTGATGATTTTACTGGCCAAGACCAGAGACTAGAAACCAAACCACGAACTTAGAATTTCCCGACATCCGATTATTCGACAGATTGTGATGGTATTTTGAAATCTGGGATGACCCGAGAGACCCATAAATTAAGTTCCCATGACAGTGAGGCGAGAAGGAAAACATGAAGGAACACTTGAAACCCAAGCCTATTTCCCCAGGTTATGGCCGCAGATTTATTACCTGAGGCCGCAAATTGCGGCCAAGTCGAGGTGGAATCGTGTGATTTTTGGACCATAGCTTGCTTATGTGATATCTAGAGCAACCCTATATGTAAAATCTCCTAGTTTGACTGAGGGTAGAATCTGGGAGTGATTTCCTATGTTGCTGAATTTTGTTTTCTGATTTCTGAAACTTGGTTTTTAGTATTTGATAATGTATTTTATCGTTGGACATTTGTACGTTAACGACGAGGGTTATTTGGTTGTTTTTGCATGCGTAGGCTATAGGTTCTAACCTATGAGCACATTGTGTGCCGTATCGGTTTTCCGCACTTGGTTTTAATTGCATTCCGATGTGTTTTGATTATAGGTACCTTTGTGTGGACATCCGAGACGACGAAGCACATCGACTTCGGATAAGCAAGGAGTTTAGCAGATGAGTAGATTTATATCTATTGGGGAAGTCGGGTGGATGGCCTATAGCACCCCCGCAACCGTAGTGCTAAGGATACATACATACATACATACATACATACATACATATATATATATATATATATATATATGAGGTTAATGGAGGAAAGAGGCCATAGGAGGGAATTTTCTCCTATGGCGTCGAAAAAATACATCCTTCCTCATTTTTTTCGACGATCGGCATCCACCATCTTCATCGTTATCATTTAAGATGTGGGTACACCAAATTTTATGTGATTCTACAACTTTTTCACCATTGATTTAGTGAGTTCAAAATTAACGGTTTACTGACAATAGAACTTTTTACATTGCTAAATCAACGGTGAAAAAGTTGTAGAATCACATGAAATTTGGTAAACCCACATCTTAGATGATAACGATGAAGATGGTGGGTGCTGATCGGCGGTAAAAATGAGGGAGGGTGTATTTTTTCGACGCCATAGATGGAAATTCCCTCCTATGGCATCTTTCCTCCATTATTCTCTCTCTCTCTCTCTCTCTCTCTCTTTATATATATATATATATATATATACATATATATGTAATTAGGTTCCATGATATTGATTGTATCGTTGATGGACACACGTGGATGATATCCACATGCATACATGCATATGAGTTCAGATGTTTATTTGTACATGTCATTTGCATTGACTCTATTGTTGACATATATGCATACATGGTCACCTTAGATACCATAATATTACATTCATGATACAGTATGACCTAGGAATCACTGTTTATTCGATTTCTACCTGATGATGTTTTCTACTCACAAGTTGGCAACTTAACCCCGTTGTGCCTCAATTTTCTTGCAGGTTTGACCGCTTAGATCAGTAGCGGCATCGCTAGCACACAGTTCCTTCAAGGTGTTTTGCTTTGGTAGGTAGGAGACACGCTGGATTGTGACCACTCTAGTACCTTTTATTCCTATTGTATCTAGTTAAACTCCATCAATCAGAAACTAGAATTTGTTTATTGGTAGACCTAGACATACTTGTGTATTTGCGAGACTTAGAGCGACGGGTGTATGTTCGCTTCTTTGAGATGATGATGTCTTGCTTTATTTATTCTTTCTGTGTTTGATCTTCGTTGTAGGGTGTCGTATATATGTTTATTTCGTAGTTGTGTTTTCGCCAATTGGCGAAGAGCTAGCTCCTGCTTGGGGTTGCCTATATATTGTTATGTATTTGGTTTTGGATCAAAATATACAAGGGAGGTGCTGCCCAAAATTTCAAGGACAAAAATGTTTTCAAAGATAGTATACATTCATTGCCTTTTTATATTATACGACTTATACTTTTAAAAATGGAGGCTTGAATTTCTTATGACGGTGTTTCAAAACTGCACGCTCCACTATTTTCCGCAAAAAGATTTGGTTTTACTGGGGTTTGGCTTACTTGAATTACGCTACACCTTTAGACGTCGCATGATTTAAGCGCTGGTCACGTGCTAAATTACGGGTCGTGACACCCAAAAATCAAGTTTTTGATAAGTTTGCACACACCGCGGGCTCATGGTTTGAACTGAGAAGCCGTGGGTTAGTTCCTAGGTACCTCGGGGGGACCAAAGGTCGGGTCCACCCCCCGAGACCACCAATTGGTGGCCTTGATGGGTGGGGACCCGAGAGCACTCTATATGGGTGCTCTCAGGTCTGTCCAACTTAAGGGACACCTGATGGTGGCCCCGAAGGGTGGGTACCCCCTCGAGGCCCTCTAAACGTACGCTAATTTTGTGCTCTTCGACCCCGCAAAGATTCGGGCAGGTTTCGAGTTCATTTTGACTCCCGTTTTGGCTTAAAACGGATGTTTTTGGGACTTTAGCGGACTGGATTTTCAAGTCATAGAAAATTGGGAATGTTTACTAATAGTATGCGGAATTCGAAATTTATAGATTTGTTTACATGCTTTTGTGATGTGTATATGTGTTGTTGAACGTTTTCTAATCACTATATGTCGATTAGAAGGGGTTGTACACATCTTGTGATGTTCTGTGTTACGAATGGTTCGATAGATCATCGTGTGCATGGCCCGGTGTCAATTTAGATGTGAGATGTGAGTGAATTTTGTAATTCATGTAATAATTGATGTATATTCTTTTATTGGGGCACATCCGGATTGAGGATGACGTCACCGGCTGTATATTATTTTTCATTTCCGCATCTTGGAATGACCTGTGGAGGAGTGCACAAGCTACCGGATTCTAGAATTCAGTGGGTGGCCATCTCGAGGAGTCGAGACCCAGGTCACCCAATTCTAGAATTGGCGGGTAGCTTGCCACACTCGTATGGGTCTAGGATAGTTCACACTAGGCGATTCATACGACCGTGGAGGATTGTATTTCATAGGTGGCTTGATGAAATGCAAAGTTCCTAGTTGATCTATTTTTCCATTCTCTGTGATGTTGTTATCTGCGATGCTTATCATGCCTGCGACGAATGGTTATATATATATATATATATATAATAAATGTTGTATAAGTTTTGTATCCGCGCTAGCTCTGCCGGTAGTTAAGTAACCTAATGGTGCATGACGGGGCCCCGTGGCGAATGCGGATGGCATATACGTACATTCTATTTTCGTTGTTTTCTGGTGTGATAGGATTTATCTTGACGGGAATGCATTAATCCTCATTATTGCAAGATAATAAACCTAAAAAGATGTTGTTGGAACAAATTGAAAAAGCCACTCGGTTCTTTTCAAAACATTCGTTTAAAAAGTGGAGCTTGAACCACTCCTTTTCAAAGCTATCGTTCTTACAACGATATCAAGTTCATTACGTATAAGGTTTTCACAAAAACCAGCCGTAGCCCTCCGTTATTTCAAATTATTAGCACATCATATTCATGCTATGTTTGTTGGCATTCGTCAAGGCATGGTTAATGGTAGCGGTGTGTTGCTTGTTTGTAGCATAGATAGATGCATCGGTTTAGGACAGTCATACAGTCTTATTAGCCTTCGTCCAGGGCAAGTACGGGTGGGTCTAAATTAATCAGGACAATGACCGGAAGAACTTGACTTGCATCTTATAATTCGTTGGCCTTCGTCAAGGTCATAAGAGCTTGGGGGCAAAAACCACATCGGGAATTTCAAACATAGTGGAAACTTACAAATTGAGCATACCTTCTGGAGCGTGGTGACTAGAGTAGCTTCCATCTAGGTCATCATGCAATGATAGTTGGATCTCGATCCCACTGATAAGTAGGAGTACTTTTGGGAGATATTTTTCACTCCACAATTAGCTAACCTGTTAGGCGTCTAGAAAGTGTTAACGGGGCTACGCCTCTGCGAAAACGAGGTTTATTTTAATTAAGTCCATGCGAGAGCACGAGGAACCTCCCTCGGAGTACCAACACCCACCTGGCTGAACAGTTAGCAAACTTGTAAAGTGTAAATGATCCCGACTAATTCTCTTTTTAAGATTTGATGGAGAATTTGAGAAAACAGTCGGAGCCATCCTGGTTAGATAAGATAATAAACCAATCTAATCTTGTAAGTGCATACGTTGAGTGCTTCTTTTCTCTCTTTCTGACAGCAACTATGACGGGACTTAAACTACTGCTTGGAAAAAATACACCGACTGGGCCAAACGATAAAGATTGGCTGATGAACGTCAATATTACACTCACTTATGACAAAGTGGCATATGTCCTCACCAGTACCGCTCCCCTGTCCCAGGGCCGGATTCCACAGTTGCGGAAATCGAGGTCCGCAAAACGTGGGACCTGGATTGCAAAAGAGATAGGTGCATTGTGCTGGCTTCAATGAATAATGAACTTCAGAAGCAGCACAAGAATATGGACATCAAATCCATCTTTCTCTATTGCAAGGATTTGTATGGAGAGCACTCTCGTATCGCAAGGTACGAGACCTCAAAGAATTATTCCAGATGAGGTTAGTGTTTGGATCACCTGTAGGAGAACACATCCTAAAGATGATCAGTCTCATTGAAGAACTGCAAACCTGGGATGCATGTTAGAGAACGGGTTATACATTGACTTGATTCTACAGTCCCTTCCTCACACCTTCTCTCAGTTCGTGCTGAATTTTAACATGCATGGAATGGAAGCAGATCTTCCAAGCTCCTCAACATGTTGAGGGTAGCTGAGAGCTCCTTAAAAAAGGGGAAGACACCTGTTCTTATTGTTGGGGAATTTTCCTCTTCTAAATCCAAAGAAAAAGCTAAAGGGAAGAAAAAGAAGACCCCCACCAAGCCGAAAGAAGGTGTCAAAAAGGTGCAAGGATCGAACAATTCGAGGAGAGTAAAAGCGGGAAAGGATGAGTGCTACTACTGTCACAAGAAGGGGCACTGGAAGGAGGATTGCAAGGCTTTCAAAGCCAAAGGCAAGAACACGAAACAAGCTGATGCTTCGGCTTTAGGTGTGTTCGTGATTGAAAACTGTTTTTCAGTTACTCTACATCATGGGTACTAGATACCAGTTCTGGTTCTCACATCTGTAATTCTTTGCAGGCATTGAGAAACCATAGAGTGCTGAAGGCAGGTGATATGACCCTCAGGGTTAGCAACGGAGTAAATGTAGATGCTTTTGCAGTAGGAGATTATCACCTGGGTTTGACGAGTGGACACATTTTAGTGTTGTATAGCTGTTTTTATGTACCAAGTATACTGTGTGATTTTATATCAGTATCTTTGTTGTCTAATGAAGGATATAATTTTGCACTTGAAAGAAATATCATGAACATTCACCTAAATCAAGAACTGATTAGGTCATACACACTGGATAACAATATATACATACTCAATCACCATCAAGTTTTTAATGTCCAAAACACATTGAAAAGAAAGGCTCCAGATTCAAACCAAGCCTTCTTATGGTATTGTAGACTTGGTTATATTAATGAAACAAGGTTAACTAAGTTATATAAAGATACATATTTGGATCCGTTCGAATATATATCATATGCAACTCGTCAATCATGTATCAAAGGAAAGATGACCAAATCTCAGTTCATAGGACAAGGAGAAAGAGCCACTGAACTCTTGGGACTCATACAGAGCGATGTATGTGGTTCGATGTCTACTCATGCACGAACCGGTTACTCCTACTTCATCGCTTTTACTGATGATTTCTCAAGGTATGGACATTTATTCTTAATGAAACATAAATCTAAGGCCTTTGAGAAATTCAAGGAGTATAAGAATGAAGTGGAGAAACAAACAGGTAAAAGTATCAAGATACTTTGATCTAATCGGGATGGAGAATACTTAAGTACCAGTTTTCTTGAATGCTTAAAAGAGAATGGAATTTTCTCTCAGCTTACTCCTCATTATATACCTCAGCATTACGGTGTATCAGAGAGAAGGAATCGCACGCTACTCGATATGGTGCGTTACATGATGAGTAGTGCTGAGTTGCCACTTTCCTTCTGGGATTTTGCGCTTGAATCAACTGCGTACCTATTGAATAGGGTTCCAACTAAGTCTGTGCCTACCACTCTATATGAGATGCGGAGTGGGAAGAGACCATGTCTTAACTGTCTTAAGATATGGGGGTGTCCAGCTTTTTTCAAAAAGAAGAATTCAGATAAGCTCGAGGCACGATCAGTTTTATGCAAGTTTGTAGGATATCCTAAGAATTCATGGGGATATCATGTCTACCACACTGAAGAACAAAATGTGTTTGTTGTTCACCACATAGTCTTTTTAGAGAACGAATTTCTTGCAAAAGAAATTAGTAGGAGCGCGGTAGAACTGGAAGAAATTCCAGAACCACAAACTACTGTTGAAGACTTAGTAAAACCTGAGGTTTCAATAGAGCCCGACGAACCGATACCACTCCACAGATCAAGTAGGCGTTCTTATCCGCTTGAGAGATACTATGGGTTTCTCATATACAGAGATTGAGAGGATTGCATCATCGACGATGATGAGCTACTAGTTTTCAGCTGGCTATCACGAGTAAAGACTCGGTGAAGTGGCTGGACGCTATGAGATCCGAGATGGAATCCATGTACACCAACAAAGTATGGACTTTGGAAGTTTCTCCTCCTAGGGTAGAACCCGTTGGATACAAATGAATCTTCAAAAAGAAAAGTGGTGCAGATGGACAGGTAGAAACCTATAAAGCTAGACTTGTTGCAAAAGGTTTTCGTCAAAGACCAGGATTGGACTAGAATGAAACCTTTTCTCCAGTGGCTATGCTTAAATCAATTCAGATCCTGCTTTCCATTGCTGCCTTCCATGACTATGATATCTGGCAGATGGATGTGAAAACCCCTTTTCTAAATGGAAATTTAGAAGAGTGCATTTTCATGGATCAGCCAGAGGGATTTTTAGACAGTGGGAGCAGCGGCAAGGTGTGCAAGTTTTTTAAATCGATTTATAGATTAAAGCAAGCATCGTGGAGTTGGAACATCTGCTTTGATGAGAAGGTCAAAGAATTTGATTTTATCAAAAATGTAGATGAGCCATGCATTTATAGAAAGATTGTAAGAGAAGCAGCAGTCTTTCTCATATTATATGTGGATGACATGCTCCTGATATGGAATGACATCCCTATGCTACAATCTGTCAAGCTCTTCTTGTCACTGAAGTTCTCCATTAAAGACTTGGGTGATGCTTCCTATATTCTGGGGATTAAGATCTATTGTGATAGGTTTTAAAGAATGTTGGGACTTTCACAGTCCTGGTATATTGATGTAAGTGCACGGCGGCGCCCCGGCCGTCAATCCGACGCCGGAATGCGGAAGCGGTGATAAACTTAAATTTTGCGGACTTTGCAAACCGGCACCACCGCGCACTAAACTCCGGATCGTAACCATTAACAAGTCTAGGGTACTAATAAGAAAGGGAAGAGATGTATACCGACGATCCAAGTCCTCCGGTCTTCATCTCCACTCCGATCTCCTCGCGGGATCTCCGTCCATCTCCTCCTCGTCGGAAAGGGCACCACGAAGCCGGGTACTTTTACGGGCTCCCACCTCAATACCGAGGCAACTCGCGCATGAAGCCGGCAACTCGACATGCTCAAGATATGCTGTAGGAAGTGTAGTGTAGAGTGGATGTCTCACTTTGGGGTTTGTTGTTGCCTTGATGGAGGATTGGGGATAGGAAAAATGGTGCTTTCATTTTTCCAAAACAAGAAGAAGAAGGAGATGAAGAATTCCTCACATAATCAAGATGAACTCTCTCATTCTTTTTCTTTCTCTCAAGTGTTCTTCTTCCT
This sequence comes from Agapanthus africanus, assembly GCA_030015575.1. Lineage (NCBI taxonomy): Eukaryota > Viridiplantae > Streptophyta > Magnoliopsida > Asparagales > Amaryllidaceae > Agapanthus > Agapanthus africanus. The sequence goes on along the minus strand of CM057344.1, from coordinate 376,293,934 downwards.
CTCATGAAAAACTTATCATGTCAAGTGAGAAGAATAATGTGAAGGAATGAATATATCCAACATGAAGGGAGGTGAGTGTAGGAGCATAAGAATGGTGACCACATCCTAGACAAGAAAACATCAACCATGCTTATTCTCCTATTCACTCCATAACCTTTCAAATCTCTCAATTCAAAAGCATGGAGCAAAAGAAATGAAAGCTATCATAATCAATACTTTTGCAAGAAACCCCCTCCACTAAAGTAATTTGCAAAACTGCAAATTACCCCCTCCATCGGAAAAGTCCGGCCGGGAAAGAACAAAGGAAAAACGGCCGGAACGGAATGCAAACTGGCAACTCCAGAAAACTGGTCCCGTAATAAATTACAGGAAAACCCCGATACTGTGCATACACACCCGCATCTGTATTCCGTCCGGATACAAATGCAAAGAGACAAAATCTACACTGTACTAAACTAGGACCGGCTTAAACCAAAGCCGGCTAGTATTATCCGTTCGATCCTGATCCGTGCAATACCGCACGTATCTGATCGAACCCTGCCATATACCTATACGGCTACTAGTACAAACCGTCCGATCCTGATCCGTGCAATACCGCACGTATCTGATCGGACCCTGCCATATCTCCATACGGCCTCTACAGCGTTTCGCCCGAAACTTGAGTAACTGTATGTGGGGGACTCTAAAGACTCGTCAACACCTTGGTTGTGGATTTAACCACTAGCACGTCAGAGGTATAAGCCAATACGTGACGGGCTACCAGGTACTGACCAAATGGGACGTCGATGAGGAAGCTCACCCCGACACCCAACTGAGCCTGTCAGTGACAATATCCGTGCAGTCCGGTCCGTTCGTCTATGAGTATCGCATGGCGGGCCTAGGGGGTTGGTAAAAGTCAGACCCCCAAAAGCGGTACAAGTCGTGTCGGAGTGTAGCTCAGAACACCCTGAGATACTACTGGAATACCTACCAGTAAATCTCCTTGCCTTGGCCAAGGACTTTGTGTAATGGCTCTCCTAGACACAGCACGACCTCACCCCCAATACCGGGAGAGACGAACCCCTGAAGATACGCTCACTGCCTCCATGTGGCTCGGGACTATACCCAACTAAAACCTGTTTGCACGACTCCTTTGAGCCGTGGTAGGGTAGTAATCAAAGTACAGTGGGAACTCACACGAGACAAATGATGATCCCCAGGTCGATGAACTAACCTGCACACATGTCACCAGGGAACTGCCATCTGACGTCTGGTATATGACCAACTAGCATGTTCCCGGCGAGTCCTGTCCGGTGTACTCATAACCCAATGAGCACCTGTATACATCTTAGGTGATCCAACTGACACCAGTGGCTTGTGAGACCGGCCACCGCCCCTCGTCGGGGTCTCGACTGTATACACTAGTCTACTAATGGAGTATCGATGCCCAGTCTCGAAACTCCCACGACTAGGGACCTTTTAAGGATATGCTTGTAGACCCCCAGCTCCCACTTATATGATCGCCCTCATACTGCTGGTGGTCAAGCAAGAATCCTAGGGGCTCTATCAACGTGTAATAGCGACGTGTCAGGTCACCTAAAGCAGTACACGATGATAAAGGTAAACCAGATAGCATACTATCATCTCGAGTAAGACTGTCCTACCGGGATAGGTCCTCCCTCAATCATTACAATCACGTACCTGTGACCTAATAATTGACTCTGAGGGCACTATCTCTAACAATCTCCCACTTGCACTCAAGGCTAATTATTGCGATGTCGCATACTCACAGCCCGTGTGATACCGAACATCCAACTCCTCTACTAGTCAGTCTCACAAAGCTCGTTTGCGGAACTATTGCGTTCGAGGAATAGCCTCAGTGAGTGGATCCGCTTAGTTGTTTCTTTCTATGTCTCTCTATATCTCAAGTTCGCGGAGAAAGCCATCTCCCGAAAAGAGCAATACCTGTCTCAGAATATGTCTGGATGTCTGATGGGACCTAGCTCATAAATGAACTCCAAATCCAAACTTCTTAGACTGTATCGTCAACTGAACTTAATCAGTATCCTGCGCGCCATGCCTCCCTCAGTATTGCCTTGGACCACCTGTCCAAAATACTGCCCCTCATCAGAAGGAAAACTATAACTCTGACAACCTCCTTGTCGTCCATGTCACCTTGGAAGCCTGGAATGATAACTGTCTCCTGAATGAGGCTGTCGTTATCATATCCCTAGAACATCCACTTATGTTCTAAAACTGCTTCCGATTGTTTCTCCAGGATTGGATTAATGTCAACTTATTGCATCCAGTGCAAGAACAATATCTGGTGTGGTACTTGACATCTCATGATTGACTCAATTGCCTGAGCAAGTGATCTGCCAATCATGCCCGTCCCTCTCCCCTTTAGTCTGTAAGACACCTTTGGAGAGGGTGACTCCATTACCTGCAGGTACACTACCGTGCCAGGAGTCGTCCATCCTAAATACTCTTAGAATGCTGTCAAGTACCCTGATTGGGAAACTACCCAAATCTAGATCTAAAACCATAGATCTAGTAACCAGTATGTCAGATATAAAATCCATTTCCTTTGTGGAGAAACCACTGTGTGACGACCAAAGTATAACCGATTGTAGTATAGGAGTTTCTTTTCCTATTCTGTGTATGTCATCCAGATACCAGGACATCACACCCTACTACCTTCTCAACAGATCCATCCCCTATTCTGATGAAGTCAAACCCATGACTGTCACGTCAGAAATAGATGATCTATCTCCGCTACATCTGCTCTAGTCTATAAATAGACATAAGCAACCTGTCCACCAATGCTTCCGCTGCTCCCACTGACTACGACAACCCTCTGGCAGAGTCATATAGACGTACACTTCTAAAACTGGTTTAGAACGACGCTATACTCATCCTCCCGCCGGGTCTCATAACCTGGAACAACAGCAATGGCTATTGTGGGTAAACAAGAACTTCCCTGTCACCGTCCTTGAGGCTACCGGAGTACCTCTCGGGTGCCTGAAGTTACCCACCATATCTGCGGAGTGGCCAATGGAATGTCAATCCAGATTGAATCTTTAGGTTCCTTATCAAATCTTCAGTAATCGTTTGTGGTTCTGGAATCACTTCCAGTTCTACCATACTCCCACTACTGTTTTCTGAAAAAATCCATTTTTAATAAAACTGTGGCGAGTCTAGAACAATATCGCTATTGTTCATCCAGATGGTAGAAAATCAACCCTCGTCATAGCCTGGGTCAACCCACAAACAGCCATTACAGAAACGTGTCTTGAGTTGTCCAGTGTCTGGTTTTAATCATAAACCGGACAACTCCCCGTACCTTAACATCGTTAAGATATGAACTGTTCTATATCCAATATAGAAACAGAGGCACTGATTTAATTGAACCAGATTCAAATCATGCAGCTGTCTCCAGTGCATGTCAACTACATGGAGAGAGGCCGATCAGCGTTACTCAACTTAGGAATGCTTCCAATTATGAGTAACCTGAAAGAGAAGCAAGATCTCTTAATCATTACTATCAACTGAATACCAAATACAAGTATCTACATCTTCGATCACCTTGAAGAATCCCGATACTTGCTACACCTGGTTCTCTACTCTATTCAAATACCTATAACTCCTCAAAACTTAGACCCTGCGTTTCTACGAAACACATGTCTAAGAACTAGAGAAGTTAAAAGTAAACAGAATATAGTATGAGGACCAACCCCTCTGTCCTAATGGACACTGGACAACATACAATACTCTGTATAAGTCCGCTGAGTCTAACAACTCTTTCACTGTGTGTCGTAGGTTGAAAACTGTACTTTTGGTTATGAAGAATTACACCGCTGTTTAATGCTCCTTACCTAACCATCCACTGATATAGGTAAATGTCATCGACATAATATCAAAAGGTATATCTCACTCTATGAAAATAGACGTACAGATATATCAATTTGAAATTGGTGCACAACAGCGGATATTCAAAACCAAATATTTGCCGACCGGCAAACAGCCCAGGTGATCTCCTCAAATATCACCGATTACAACGAATCCCGATATAATGAGGATGATCACCCAATTCCCAATAACTTACTCCAACTCATCATCTGTAAAACCATACAGATGTGAGAATCATACCTGGTAAATACATACCCTGGAGTAAGTATCTAATCGGGAAATCAGTTTTCTTTTAACAGTACACAGTGAACTGAAACATTGAAATGTTTCGATGGGGTATCCTGGTATTCTTAGTAATGCCTCTTCCAGATTCACGACTGTAACCGTATAGTTCTTTGCCACCTCTCCAAATCCCTTCATATGTCTTTAGTCTTTACCTTCTGCACACCCTTTTAGGCCAAATGGTTTTCTTCCTTCCCTACCGTTCGGCACCAGCCTATGGTTTGGAAGAAGACTATCCAATAAGCATAATGGGTGTACTGTCCCAATCCTAGGAACACTCGCAATGCGAGAGAAGGTGAGGATAAAAGACAACCGAATGAACTTAATTCCTATTTCTCCTGAACCAGAATCCATCCCCGAACTGGAACAAGTTCCTTTCGAGTTCGTATATAACCATACGATGGAGTATCCAAATAAACTGTGGATCTTCGTAGTGATACGGAGTGTCCTGGAGAAATACAAAGGTGATGTGGGAGTGGTAACGAAATATTTGGTTTGGTCATGAATATCTGTTGCAATTTACTTTGCCCTCTTACTAATCCCTTGCTTTGTCTGAACTTAATACCTTCTGCACACCATCGTTATGCTAATTGGTTTTCTTCATTCCCTACCGGTCGGCACCAGCCTAAGGTTTGGAAGAAGACAATCCAATTTGCGTAATAGGTGTACTACCCCTAAACCAAGGAGTACTCGTAACCTGAGAGAGGGTAAAAGGAAAAGACAACTGAATAATCCTATCCGTTTCCTCCAGAACCTGAAACCATCCTCGAATAAATTCTTTCGAGTTCGTATCTAACCATACGATGGCTTTGTCCAATGGAAGTGGACGTTCGTAGTAAAACGGGGTGTCCTGGAGAAAAGGGTAAAAGTAGGAGTGGCAATGAGGTTTGCAACTCTGACAATCCAAAAGCCGGTTTTTAAGAAGGTTCGGTCAACTTGGTCACTGAGTCAAAGTCTTAGGGTCGGGTCAATGGTCGCTGCCAAAGAGAGAGAAAAGAAACACTCAGCGTGCACTCTAACCTAGATCAGAATGGTTACCAATTTATCTAATCTGGAATCCTCCCACTGTACCTCAAATTCTCCTCCAAACCTGAAAGAAGAATTAGTCGGGGTTACCCGAGGAGTAAACCAACTCATCAGTGGGAATCGGGATCCAACTCTCATCGCATGATAACGTGACGGAATCCGCTCACGGTATCACACTCCAGAAGGTATGCGCATATCTGGCAAGTTTCAGTTCTTTTGAAACTCCCGATGTGATTTCTGCCCCATGCTCTTATGACCTTGACTAAGGCCAACAAATCATAAGTCACATGTCAAGTTCTACCCGTCATTGTCCAGGTTGATTTGAACCCACCCATACAAGCCCTTGACTAAGGCCAACAAGGCTATACGACTGTCCCAAACCAACGCATCTATCTATGCAGCATATGAATACCCAATAGCTACCAAACACTGTGCCTTGACTAAGGCCAACAAACACAGCTTGAATACTATTGACTACCCATATGAAACGACGGAGGGCTACGAATGATTTCTGGCGAAAACCTTTAACGTAGTGAACTTGATATCGTTGAAGGAACGGATAGCTTTTTAAAAATATAGTGACGAAAACCGTTGCTAAAGAGGTCACTCCCTGTGAGGGGATCTCGGCTCTTTCCCCGTAGAATGGGGTGCAGGATATTCCAAATGAATACCGCGATGCAAAACAAAAGTAAACGTCTATAGTGAAGTTAATGCCCTGACGCAAACTTCTGTCCAAGGGGTCACTCCCGGTGAAGGGATCTCGGCCCTTGCCTCGTCGACTGAGGAGCAGGATATTCCAATGAATACCACGATGCAAAACAAAAGTAAACGTCCTTGCAATAACAGCTTTTTGAAAAGTGTTCCAACAACATCAGATTAGGTTTGTTTAACTTGCATTGATCCGAATCAACGCAGTCCCATCAATTGATCACACCACAAAGAACGAAAATATACTGACGTACGTATATGCCATCCGCATTCGCCACTGGGTCCCGTCATCACCCGTTAGGTTAGCTAACTAACGGCAGAGCGGGGACTGGACTAGCGCGGATGAAAAACATATACAACATCTACTAATATATATACCAATATATAGTATTTCGCTCAAGGCGTGAATAAAATGCAACATCACAGAAATGTACAGCATCACAGAACAATACAGATATCTGGGATCCCCGGGTTTCACAGAGCCACTACTGAAACCCGACGTTCCCCTGGTCGTGTGGATAGCCTGTGCAATGAAATCCTATACCCCCTACGAGTGCGGCGAATAGCCAGTCAATCCTGGAGTGAAGCCCCCTCCGTCCCAATGCCATGAGATGCGGGCTTGTTGCCTTCTAGAACCCGGCTATCCGTGCACCCCTCCGCGGGGCAATCCTAGTACAGAAAGTAAAATATACATATACCGGGTACATCGACCGCAACCAGGTCGTGCCCCAAAAGAATAATACAAACAGGCAGTGACGGCAGTCCACATGTCGGACGCTCGCCCCGCAATATCAAATGTACATAATACAACTACACTGTACTAGCATTGCATCCAGGCTATCCCCCACGACCGATCCGCAATATCACAGCATAAACATAGAACATCAACGTGAAAGTCACGTTCGCAAATCCGTCTAACCGGGCTATAGCAGTTAGACCGGATTTACCGATCGAGTGACATTCACGGTCGCAGATATAATGTAAATACTGTGAAAAATGTGTTTAAAATTTTCCGATTGATCAAACATTAACAAGTGGGCCCCCAAACAAAACTGTAGCAACCACAAAAAACTTGGGCCCAATTTTAATATTCCAGAAACCACATTTATCACACAGGAACATACTACAAAAATTTGGGAGCATGAACAGTTACAAGCGCCGCGGAAGCGCGGCCCAAGCAGGGGTTTGGCCGCCCTTCCGCGGCGGAACAGTGAGATCATGGTACCAATTTTTTACAGAATGCTTATATTTCCCTGCACATCATTCTGCGACAACCTGAAAAATTTTTGGACTCAAAAAAAATTCGACAGAAACTGATGTGCTTGAAATACGTGTTTTCGGGATTTTGTTCGATCGGAAACGTTAAACACATTAAACAAAGCTAGACGAAGTTAATGGCGAGGCTCTGATACCACTGTAAGTGCACGGCGGCGCCCCGGCCGTCAATCCGACGCCGGAATGCGGAAGCGGTGATAAACTTAAATTTTGCGGACTTTGCAAACCGGCACCACCGCGCACTAAACTCCGGATCGTAACCATTAACAAGTCTAGGGTACTAATAAGAAAGGGAAGAGATGTATACCGACGATCCAAGTCCTCCGGTCTTCATCTCCACTCCGATCTCCTCGCGGGATCTCCGTCCATCTCCTCCTCGTCGGAAAGGGCACCACGAAGCCGGGTACTTTTACGGGCTCCCACCTCAATACCGAGGCAACTCGCGCATGAAGCCGGCAACTCGACATGCTCAAGATATGCTGTAGGAAGTGTAGTGTAGAGTGGATGTCTCACTTTGGGGTTTGTTGTTGCCTTGATGGAGGATTGGGGATAGGAAAAATGGTGCTTTCATTTTTCCAAAACAAGAAGAAGAAGGAGATGAAGAATTCCTCACATAATCAAGATGAACTCTCTCATTCTTTTTCTTTCTCTCAAGTGTTCTTCTTCCTCTCATGAAAAACTTATCATGTCAAGTGAGAAGAATAATGTGAAGGAATGAATATATCCAACATGAAGGGAGGTGAGTGTAGGAGCATAAGAATGGTGACCACATCCTAGACAAGAAAACATCAACCATGCTTATTCTCCTATTCACTCCATAACCTTTCAAATCTCTCAATTCAAAAGCATGGAGCAAAAGAAATGAAAGCTATCATAATCAATACTTTTGCAAGAAACCCCCTCCACTAAAGTAATTTGCAAAACTGCAAATTACCCCCTCCATCGGAAAAGTCCGGCCGGGAAAGAACAAAGGAAAAACGGCCGGAACGGAATGCAAACTGGCAACTCCAGAAAACTGGTCCCGTAATAAATTACAGGAAAACCCCGATACTGTGCATACACACCCGCATCTGTATTCCGTCCGGATACAAATGCAAAGAGACAAAATCTACACTGTACTAAACTAGGACCGGCTTAAACCAAAGCCGGCTAGTATTATCCGTTCGATCCTGATCCGTGCAATACCGCACGTATCTGATCGAACCCTGCCATATACCTATACGGCTACTAGTACAAACCGTCCGATCCTGATCCGTGCAATACCGCACGTATCTGATCGGACCCTGCCATATCTCCATACGGCCTCTACAGCGTTTCGCCCGAAACTTGAGTAACTGTATGTGGGGGACTCTAAAGACTCGTCAACACCTTGGTTGTGGATTTAACCACTAGCACGTCAGAGGTATAAGCCAATACGTGACGGGCTACCAGGTACTGACCAAATGGGACGTCGATGAGGAAGCTCACCCCGACACCCAACTGAGCCTGTCAGTGACAATATCCGTGCAGTCCGGTCCGTTCGTCTATGAGTATCGCATGGCGGGCCTAGGGGGTTGGTAAAAGTCAGACCCCCAAAAGCGGTACAAGTCGTGTCGGAGTGTAGCTCAGAACACCCTGAGATACTACTGGAATACCTACCAGTAAATCTCCTTGCCTTGGCCAAGGACTTTGTGTAATGGCTCTCCTAGACACAGCACGACCTCACCCCCAATACCGGGAGAGACGAACCCCTGAAGATACGCTCACTGCCTCCATGTGGCTCGGGACTATACCCAACTAAAACCTGTTTGCACGACTCCTTTGAGCCGTGGTAGGGTAGTAATCAAAGTACAGTGGGAACTCACACGAGACAAATGATGATCCCCAGGTCGATGAACTAACCTGCACACATGTCACCAGGGAACTGCCATCTGACGTCTGGTATATGACCAACTAGCATGTTCCCGGCGAGTCCTGTCCGGTGTACTCATAACCCAATGAGCACCTGTATACATCTTAGGTGATCCAACTGACACCAGTGGCTTGTGAGACCGGCCACCGCCCCTCGTCGGGGTCTCGACTGTATACACTAGTCTACTAATGGAGTATCGATGCCCAGTCTCGAAACTCCCACGACTAGGGACCTTTTAAGGATATGCTTGTAGACCCCCAGCTCCCACTTATATGATCGCCCTCATACTGCTGGTGGTCAAGCAAGAATCCTAGGGGCTCTATCAACGTGTAATAGCGACGTGTCAGGTCACCTAAAGCAGTACACGATGATAAAGGTAAACCAGATAGCATACTATCATCTCGAGTAAGACTGTCCTACCGGGATAGGTCCTCCCTCAATCATTACAATCACGTACCTGTGACCTAATAATTGACTCTGAGGGCACTATCTCTAACAATTGACACCATACTAAAGATGTTTAGTATGGAAGATTCCAAGCATGGTAATTTACCCGCTTGTCCCGGGATCACCCTCTCCAAAGAGATGTCTCCAAAGGCTGATGAAGAGAAGGCTCACATGAGCATTATACCCTATGCTTCGGCAGTAGGATTTATAATGTATGAGATGTTATGTACCAGAACAAACGTAGCTTATGCACTTAGTATGGTAAATAGGTATCAGTCAAACCCTGGTGAGAAGTATTGGATAGCAGTAAAGAACATTCTTAAGTAACTGAGAAGGACTAAGGAGATATTCTTGGTGTACGGTAATGGGGACCTCCAGATCGAGGCTTTTACTGATTCAGGCTTCCAAAGTGACAAGAATGACTCTAAATCTGTCTCGGGTTACGTGTTCATCCTCAATGGAGAGGCGGTGTGTTGGAAGAGTTCCAAACAGGACATCATCGCAGACTCAACGATGGAAGCTGAGTATATAGCTGCTAACGATGCCGCAAAAGAAGCGAGAAGTTCATTTCTGAACTTCAGGTGGTTTTGTCCAATACCATTGTATTACGATAACAATGGGGCTGTAGCTTTAGAAAAGGAACCAAGGCCCCATTAGAAATCCAAACACATTTTGAGGCGGTATCACCTGATCAGAGAGATCGTGATCAAGATTCGGAGAGTGGACACAAAAGATGACACAACGGAACCATTCATGAAGGTCTTACCTCAAGCATAGTTCGAGCGGCTGTTCTAGATGTTGGGGATGCGCTATGCAAATAACTGGCCCTAGTGCAAGTGAGAGATTGTAGGACATATGTATGCCCTAGAGGCCATTATTTGTAATGGATCTTATGGATATATATATGTACATGACAATCTTGCTCGAAATGATAGTATGCTATCTTGTTTGCCTTTATCTTAACATGTGCGTATGTTTTACTAGTTATTATGTATTGCTTATACATGTTGATAAATCCCATAGAATGTGCTTGACTACCAGCGTAATGATGGTGAACATACTTGTGGGGGCTGGGTAGTCTATAAGCACATCCTTAAAGTGTCCCTAGTCGTAAGAATATCGAGATAGGGCATCGATATTCCAGAGTAGACCGATGTATATGTTTCTAGACCCTATCGAGGGGCAATAGTCTGTCCCACAACCATTGGTGTGTTTCACCTAAGATTGTATACAGCTGCTCACTGAGGGTGGGTACATTGGACGGACTCCCCGGGAATTGCTGGATGTTATTATACCAAGCGTCAGATGGCTGTTCTTATGTGGCACGTGTACAGGTAGTCTGTAGACCTGAGATCATTATTTGTCTCGTGTGAGTTCCCACTATACTTTGATTACTACCCTACCACGGCTCAAAGGAGTCGTGCAAACAGGTTTTAGTTGGGTACAGTCCCGAACCACATGGAGGGAGTGAGTGATTGTTAGGGATTCGTCTCTCCCGATATAGGGAGTCGATATCATACTTTGTTTGGTTGGTCAACACCATAAGCCCCTGGCGAGAGCAGTTGAGAATCACTGATAGTTAGATTAGTAGTTTCTCAGATAGTCTTGAGCCATACCAACACGACTTATCATGTTAGTAGGGAGTTTGACTGTAACATTTTAAAAATAATTAAATAATTAATTAAATAAATAAAATCGTTTAAGTGAATTTTAAAATTTTCGGTAAAGTAAAACGTAGTTTTCATAAAACTAAACCGTAATTTTTTTTCACTATAAATTTAAAAATACCTATTTTAATTATGTTATTACTAGTAAATGGTGTTTATTTAGCCACTTATAAATTTTTAGTTTAATTAAATATTTTTCTTAAATTAATTATTTTAAATATTAACATAAGCTTTATTTTTACACTAAATTAGTGTAAATTACAAATTTGAATGGGTTTAATTAGCAAAAATGGACCATTACATATTAGAATCAAGTGTGTTTCATGCACAATTTATTTTCAAAATTTTACAATGGTTCTAGACCATTGTAGGTCAAATGGAGTGAAGAAAATAAAGAATTTTTAAATAAATTCATGAAAAGACTTAATTGTGTGATATTTTTGTGAAACCTTCTACACTTTTCTTCACCTTTTCTCACTCTCCACTCTTTTCCTCACCTTATGGCCAGCCTCACCACCATGGGCAGCCCCAAAATTTCCCCCCCATCATTTTTGTATTAAAAATCATCAAAATTCATCAAAAATTCAACAAAAAACCCACAAAATCCTAATTAATTCCTACCATCTATTCTTTGCTCATCTTTACATGGATTTTGGAGATGGAAAGAATTCATTTTGGAGGCTTATTTTCATGTTTGTATTTCATGTTGTGGAGGTATATATATCTTCTTCTTTTGATTTATTGTTATTAGATGTTTCATTTAAGAATAATTAGATTTAATAAATAATTTCTATCTACAAGTTTTAAAAATCAAGTTAGGGTTTATAAAATTAAGTTATGGTTTTTATTAATTAAGTAGGGTTATAATAACTAGTTTAAAATTTTTAGAAGTGGAAAATCTTGTATGGATGATATATTGTAAATTGTTTATCCAAAATTGTTTAAATTAATCCATTTTGCAAACTAGATTTCTATATATTGTATATATTGGTGAGATAAAATTCCAATTAATATTTGTAACAATAGATTGTGGTTTTAATGAGGATATTAACTTGTTAGTGGAATGAAAAACTTAAATTGGTTAGTAGTTTCTATTGATAATTGAAAAATACAAATAAAAATGCCATTTTTGCTAACTAGATTTTGGAAATTCTTAAATAAATGAGGTTTAAAATCTAAATTATGATTTCATTATATTATTATCATCATGAATTGTATTTTAATGCATTAATTCATGCAAAATCTAGTTTAGATGTGATATTGTGAAATTTTCCTTAAAAGTATCGAAATCGGGCAAGTTTGCAAACTAAAATTTTCAAACTAATATAAATTAGGGTGTTAAAAATATAGTGATGGTTTATATAGTCTAGTTATGCTAATTAATGAATAATATGACCATTAGTTTCTTTTAAACATCAAGTTTTGAAGTAAAACGGTAAATTGGTGTTTTCAGGTTTTACGGAATCGGACAATTTGATCGATTTTTTGGGTTTCAATAAATTAAATCATGTTTTATATTATAAGTAATGAGTTTTATAACTATGAGTTGTTTGTTGATGCTTATCTCGATCAATCGGCGTTTGTACGCCAATATCGAGCGATATTTGGTTCTTTTGCATGAGCGGGACATAGGTTTTAACCTATGCGCGTTTCGTGAGTCGTTTTGATGTTGTCCGTGATTCAGTTTACGATATTATATGTGTTTGCGTATAGGTATCCCTCACGTGGACTGCGGGCGATGAAGAAGAGGATGGCGACACCGTCTTCGGCAGACAAGGACCAGGTGAGTAGATGTATATCTACGGGAGGAAGTCGGGTGGATGGCGTTTAGCACCCCCGCAAACGTAGAATAGGGATAGTACTTATTGTCATTAGGAAGCCAGACGTGACCTTAGAATTTCGGTGAGTAGGACCATAGTAGTGACCTTAGGTTGGACTAGATTGATTTAGAAAGACCTTACCCGAGGATGAATATCTTGGAGGAGATTCGTAGGTTTCAGGTTGATACACACGCACACACTGAGACTCGACGTGGTGTATACGTGTATGTGTATATATATATAGGACTAGGTGTAGGTATATATATATACACACAATACGTATATGTGATACAAGGATGTGATATGATACACGGTGTCACGCCCCGCTTCCCAGAGTACGCAAGATCGGGCACGTGACATAGCCAACCATGCTACCTGTGGGTAGGAAGTATCCATCCACAGTCACATTACGGCTGTAGAGATATCAAGAACAAGATAAATAAACTATCTAACACATGTCCAAATCCAGAATAGCAAGAGTCAAAATAAATAAGTGCGGAAGCAAATGATCCAATACAATAAATAGAAAAGTGTGTCCCATAATGCGGGCTCACATCTGGAAATAAAATGCAGGAAATAAACTAACCACTACAGAACTCACAACTCAGCCTGCTGGCTGAAGTACTCCTGCTCGGACAGCGACAGTGGTAAAGAATCTGGGCCATGCAAAACCCAGACGTCAGCGCGTCATGTCAACCAATAATATAATATGAACATGGTAATAAGCAATGCAGGGATGAACATGAATAAAGCAGTACTATGAAATAACAATGCAGGGTAATGTGCAGTGGTAACTAAACTATCCTATCATGTTTCTACTCTAAAGTCTTTGAAATCAATTGGTGACTCGTCGATGTAACTCAATAGTATCCCGTGCGTGCCCGGGACCACAGTCAAGATTCTTGGGGCTGAATCCGAGACGTGCCGCTAGGCAGTAACAAGTAGCAGGATGGGCGAGTGATGTCAGCATCATCACTCCGGGGCTGGCCAAGCCCGTAAGACTGATCAGAACAGGTATCGAACTGTTGAGTTACAAGTCGGTTTCACATTTGATTTCCCCATACCCCCAAGTTATGTATGTCAGGTCAGGTATTCAGTGATCAAGGACTAATGCCAACACAGGATCAGGTAACAGGTCAGGTTTGTCTGGATAGACAACAGGAATGGTCCATGAGGACCCCAAGTCAGGTTTGTTGGCATTAGTCATGAGATCAGGTAACAAGTCAGGTCGTGGTACAACAGGTTGAGTCGGTATGTATATATATGTCATGTGTAGCAAGGTCAGGTCAATATGTAGTGCAATCGAGTATGTGCTCACAACAGGTATACAATCGAATAATGAACAGCAGCAAGAATAAAGTAAATAACAATAACGGTTCATTTAATCACAATGGTACATGAATATGATGCAGTTGTATTATATTAACAGGTTCGAGCACTTTTGGGGTGCAATAATCACAGGGTAGCGCAATATTAATAACAATAAGTAATGAAGATATAAGTGTACGATTATCGTCCTTTAAATAGCAAAATGATTAACTGGTAGTTTCGTTATTAGGGTTACAGTGGCAAAATACGGTTTAGGTTGCAGTATCAGGATATATATCATATTTCGTCCAAATGAGAAAAGTAATTATATTTAGTTAATATTGCAAGTTTTATGAGTCAAGCACACTTAATTAGCATAACATAGCTTGTAGCAAGTAATACTTGCCTCGACGGTTTCGCAAACCGGAAAACACGAACGTAACGTCGGCGGAAAACACGCGACGCGCGCACGGTACACGGAATGGATCCAAACAACGGACAAGGTGATCACACGGGTCAGGCACACTCGCTGGGTCGTCGGGATCGTCGACGTCGAGCCCGGCTCCGGCGAACTATGAAATAAAAAATCAAGAACTAAAGAAACGAAAAGAAAGAAGAAGAAGAAGAAAGGGAATAGGGCTCACTGTTGTGGTGGTGTTCTGTGGCAGAGGCGAGGGATGACGACGGGGTCGACGGAACTCCGGCAAGGAGAGGTTGGATGCTAGGGTTCCGGTTAGGGTTTGGGCTTGGGTTAGGCTCGGGCGTCGGGGTTTCTTGAGTTGCCGGGAACGGGCGTGCAGGCATCGGGAAAGGAGAACAGGGAGAGAAGGAAGGTGTCCAAGAAGAAGAGGGATGGTCGGCGACGGTCAGGGACAGCGCAGGTGGTCGCCGGCGGTGCCTCAGGCGATGCAGGGAGCTCCGAGTTTGCTGCAGGGGTGTCGGGGATGGAGGAGAGAGGAGGTGGAGAGGTCGGGAAGAGGGCGAAGGGAGGAAGTTGGCGTCGTCGGCGACGAGAGGCGGCGGCGAAGGCGACGAGGCGGGTACAGGTGGCTATGGCGCTGGGCTGGACTGGAGACGTGGGAGAGGAAGTGGAAGAGGGCCTGGTGAGGTGAGGCGGTCGCGAGGCCGGCGAGGATGCTGCGGCGGCGACGGCAAGCGGGGACGGCGAGGGTTCTGCGAAGCTAGGGTTCCTCGTGGGATTCTCTGGGCGACGAGGACGAAGGAACAGTAGGGGTTTTATAAAGATAGAGAGAGAGAGAGAATGAGAGAGAGAGATTATCGTGGGGAGAGAGAGAGAGATTAGAGAGAGATAGAGAGTTGGAGGCGGGGCCCACGAGAGGTTAAATCTCTCGTGATTGGCCGGGGTGATATAAAGAAAATTTAAAAAAGATTTATTTAGTTAACTGAACAGAGAAAATATATTATGTAGTTTTATAATATTTAATTAAATGGGTATTTTGGCGCTAAATGAAACATTTCCAAATCGCGCCCGGGTTGCGCCCAAATATTTGAAATTCAAATAATAGGATTTTAAGCGAGTTCCAAATTTTAAAATGAGATGTCTTATGATTAAAATGCATGCCCCCAAGTCGGACACTTGCACGCGCGCGTAGCCGTCCAAACTCGCCCGTTTCACCGAACGGGATGAAATCTCGACTCGCGGACGCTACCACGCGACTAGTGGTGACGAGTAGGTCAATATGGATATTTTTAATTTCATTTTAGGTGTTAAAATTTGTTATAGGAAAAAATGACTTAGCCGGTTAAAATTTTGCAACAAGAACCAAACAAGCAAGATAATTGAAATGAGCAATGTCAACCACTCAACCAGTAACAGAAATAGCATTATTGGACTCGGGTGTTACATCATACCCAACTACAAAAAGAATTTCGTCCTCGAAATTCCAAGAATACAAGATAGCTAACTACAGGAAAAGGTGAGGAAACTTCTGCCGGATCTCGTCTTCTCGCTCCCAAGTGGATTCTCCATGCGATCGATTACCCCAAGAGACTAGCACAAGAGGGATAATCTTGTTCTTAAGAACCTTTCTCTTCGATCCTTGATTTCAACCGGTCGCTCCTCAAAAGTTAGGTCCTCCCGTACAGTCAACTCCGAATGATCCAAGATGTGGGTTTCATCTCGAACATGCCTCTGTAGTTGAGATACATGAAACACATCGTGCACTCCTGCCAAGGACTGTGGTAACGCCAAACGGTGCGCTACCTCTCCAACACGCTCCAATATCTCGAAGGGTCCAATGAATCGAGGACTAAGCTTTCCCCGACTCCCAAAGCGAATCACCCCTCTAGTCGGTGATATCTTCAAGAATACCAAATCACCCACGGCGAACTCTAGAGGTCTTCTTGACGTGTCAGCCCAACTTTTCTGTCTGTCTTGAGCTGCCTTCATATGCTTTCTGATTGTAGTCACCTTCTCGACTGTCTGTACTACCAAACCTGGTCCCAACAATTTTCGTTCACCGACATCATCCCAACAAACAGGTGAACAGCATTTACGACCAAACAACGCTTCAAACGGAGCCATCTGGATTGTTGCTTGGAAGCTATTGTTGTATGAAAACTCCACCAAGTGTAGGTGATCCTCCCAAGAACCTTTGAAGTCCAACATGCATGCCCTCAACATATCTTCAAGAGTCTGAATCGTTCTCTCTGATTGTCCATCAGTTTGAGGATGATAAGCTGTGCTAAACTTCAATCGAGTCCCCAAACTTTCTTGTAAACTCCTCCAGAAGTGTGACAAGAACCGAGTGTCCCGATCGGACACGATGCTCACCGGTACTCCATGCAATCTTACAATCTCCTGCATGTACCGCTCTGCCAAAGTCTCCGTCGATTGACCAACCCGAAAAGGAATAAAGTGAGCCGCCTTGGTCAATCGGTGGACAATCACCCATACTGCATTGTTGCCCTTTGGACTCCGCGGTAAAGCCGTCACGAAATCCATGGTTATATGTTCCCACTTCCACTGAGGAATCGGAAGTGGTTGCAACAAACCAGCAACCCTTTGGTGTTCGGCCTTGACTTGCTGACACACCAAGCACTTAGCCACGAAGCGAGCAATCTCCCGTTTCATACCTTCCCACCAGAAGTGCTGTCGAATATCTCGGTACATCTTTGTCCCTCCTGGATGTACAGAGTAAGCTGAACTGTGTGCCTCCTTCATAAGCTCTTCACGCACATCCCCTTTTGGCACACACACGGCTACCATACCTCAACGAACCATCAACGTGGACCAGTAAATCTGTTCGTAGTCCGGCTTCAACCTGCTCTCAAAACTTTTGCAGTCTAGGATCCTGCGATTGTGCCGCTTTAATCTTCTCAACTAAGGACGACTGTACTTGCAACTGCATCAACTGTCCCGTACCATGTGGTAGCACAACCTCCAAGTCAAATCTTCGGAAATCCGCAATGATCTCCCTCTGTGTAGTCAATACCTGAATCGCTGGTAACCGACTAAGCGCATCCGGCACGACGTTAACCTTTCCCGGATGGTACTTAAGATCAAGGTCGTAGTCGGCCATCAGCTCCAACCATCTGCGTTGCCTCATGTTCAACTCCTTCTAAGTGAACACATACTTCAAACTCTTGTGATCTGTAAAGACTTCGACTCTCTCGCCCAAAAGGTAGTGTCTCCAAATCTTCAAGGCGAAGATCACGGCCGCAAGCTCCAAGTCATGAGTCGGATAATTCTTCTCATGAGTCTTCAGTTGTCTCGATGCGTAAGCTACGACCTTCCCATTCTGCATCAAAACACATCCCAATCCTTTTCCAGATGCGTCGCTGTGAATCACCAGTCCTCCTGAATTGTCTGGTACGGTCAGGATAGGGGCGGTTATCAACTTCTGCTTCAACGTCTCGAAGGCCAATGCACATCCATTCGTCCAAACAAAAGGTACCTCCTTGCGCGTAAGCTTGGTTAACGGTTCTGCCAAACGAGCGAAATTCTCCACAAATCTTCTGTAGTATCCGGCGAGTCCAAGAAAACTTCTTATCTCAGCCACATTTCTTGGAATAGGCCAATCTCAAACTGCTGCAATCTACTCTGGATCGACGGCGATCCCATCACCGGACACCACGTGCCCCGAAAACTTCACTCCCTCCAGCCAAAACTCACACTTACTCATTTTCGCATAAAGCTTCTCCTGTCTCAACATCTGCAGGACCTGATGATATCCGGATTGTAAATCCAGTTTTCGAGAATACTCTCGCGCCACTAAGCTGCTCAAAAGTTCTCCAATGCGAGGGATCGGGTACTTGTTCTTAATAGTCACCCGGTTCAATTCTCGATAATCAATGCACATCCTTCTCGTGCCATCCTTCTTCTTTACTAAAAGAACTGGAGCTCCCCAAGGCGAGTTGCTGCTTCGAATCCAACCCTTCTCAAGTAATTCACCAACTTGCTCCTTAACTTCTTCCAATTCCACTGGTGCCATCGGGTAATAAGCTTTAGATACTGGTGCTGCACCAGAAATAAGGTCAATCGCGAACTCCACGTCTCTCCTCGGTGGTAGACCCGATATCTTTACTATGTCCATGAAATCGTGAACTACCACCGGTTCTTCACAACCATCAACTTCCATAGCTGCAAGAACACTGTTTGTCGGCCTAGCCCTAAACTCGACTGGTGCGACAGAACTGCTTCCTTACCGCAACTGCTGTCTGCATCGTTGGCTGCGAAAGGTCCAGCGAAACTTCTGAGTCTCGTCCATTCTGCTGCTTGCGCGTCCATGGCGCTCCATTCTGCCTTAGTCCGATGAACTTCTCTTCCCTTTCCTCCGCGCAGTCTGCGGGAAGAATTTCTCCAGGGATTCTTAGAAAACTTCGCCCAACTGATCGGCTTGGGCAAGCGGGTCTCTTCCGCAAGCCACCACTCTCGGGCGTAATCCACTAGTTGAATGCGCACCACATCAACTCCTTTGTCCTCTAGAATCTGTGTCGAAATCAGCAAATTCTCCGTGTCCACTAGCCACTGCTCGACTGGCAACGGCTCCTCCAGACCAGTGAAAGTAGACGAACCCAAAAGTCTGAAATCTGCTACAGTCCCTACTCGGTCAACTGGTCTAGTTCCAACTTCGTTCACAGACTGCTGAACGATCTGCAAACCTTCCTGAAACGAGTCCGCTTGCTGCTGGATCAGCTCGGTCTGTTTCTTTGATTTCCAGCATTCCTCTTATCACTCCAAGCATGGCGGCTTCGTTCACGCGCCTCTGGTACGTCATCAACTTCTTACCTGTCATAATCCTGAACTCAAAACACCCAACATTAGCATGATGATAGATTCTGAATGTGGATCAAGGCTAGAACTCCAAGATACTTAAATAGAGTACCGCATTGTAGCTATGCCGCGGTATCATAGCCGCAATTACTTAACTCCACCCAAGTCGCCCAAGTCCTAGGGATAACAAGAAATCAGGTTTCCGAGTGGACATGCAAAGTAAGTTTGCACGTCGTAAAAGATATAATCAGGAAGAATGTGATTCAAGAATGGTAAAACGGTCAAGGTGGTAGGACATGTTTCCTAAGCACGGGTATTCTGATTCGTGTATCGGGTACAATACCCAACTACAAAAGAATCAACCCAACTAACCTATGGCTCTGATACCAAAAGAACCATGTCACACCCCGCTTCCCAGAGTACGCAAGATCGGGCACGTGACATAGCCAACCATGCTACCTGTGGGTAGGAAGTATCCATCCACAGTCACATTACGGCTGTAGAGATATCAAGAACAAGATAAATAAACTATCTAACACATGTCCAAATCCAGAATAGCAAGAGTCAAAATAAATAAGTGCGGAAGCAAATGATCCAATACAATAAATAGAAAAGTGTGTCCCATAATGCGGGCTCACATCTGGAAATAAAATGCAGGAAATAAACTAACCACTACAGAACTCACAACTCAGCCTGCTGGCTGAAGTACTCCTGCTCGGACAGCGACAGTGGTAAAGAATCTGGGCCATGCAAAACCCAGACGTCAGCGCGTCATGTCAACCAATAATATAATATGAACATGGTAATAAGCAATGCAGGGATGAACATGAATAAAGCAGTACTATGAAATAACAATGCAGGGTAATGTGCAGTGGTAACTAAACTATCCTATCAGGTTTCTACTCTAAAGTCTTTGAAATCAATTGGTGACTCGTCGATGTAACTCAATAGTATCCCGTGCGTGCCCGGGACCACGGTCAAGATTCTCGGGGCTGAATCCGAGACGTGCCGCTAGGCAGTAACAAGTAGCAGGATGGGCGAGTGATGTCAGCATCATCACTCCGGGGCTGGCCAAGCCCGTAAGACTGATCAGAACAGGTATCGAACTGTTGAGTTACAAGTCGGTTTCACCTTTGATTTCCCCATACCCCCAAGTTATGTATGTCAGGTCAGGTATTCAGTGATCAAGGACTAATGCCAACACAGGATCAGGTAACAGGTCAGGTTTGTCTGGATAGACAACAGGAATGGTCCATGAGGACCCCAAGTCAGGTTTGTTGGCATTAGGAATGAGATCAGGTAACAAGTCAGGTCGTGGTACAACAGGTTGAATCGGTATGTATATATATGTCATGTGTAGCAAGGTCAGGTCAATATGTAGTGCAATCGAGTATGTGCTCACAACAGGTATACAATCGAATAATGAACAGCAGCAAGAATAAAGTAAATAACAATAACGGTTCATTTAATCACAATGGTACATGAATATGATGCAGTTGTATTATATTAACAGGTTCGAGCACCCTTGGGGTGCAATAATCACAGGGTAGCGCAATATTAATAACAATAAGTAACGAAGATATAAGTGTACGATTATCGTCCTTTAAATAGCAAAATGATTAACTGGTAGTTTCGTTATTAGGGTTACAGTGGCAAAATACGGTTTAGGTTACAGTATCAGGATATATATCATATTTCGTCCAAATGAGAAAAGTAATTATATTTAGTTAATATTGCAAGTTTTATGAGTCAAGCACACTTAATTAGCATAACATAGCATGTAGCAAGTAATACTTGCCTCGACGGTTTCGCAAACCGGAAAACACGAACGTAACGTCGGCGGAAAACACGCGACGCGCGCACGGTACACGGAATGGATCCAAACAACGGACAAGGTGATCACACGGGTCAGGCACACTCGCTGGGTCGTCGGGATCGTCGACGTCGAGCCCGGCTCCGGCGAACTATGAAATACAAAATCAAGAACTAAAGAAAAGAAAAGAAAGAAGAAGAAGAAGAAAGGGAATAGGGCTCACTGTTGTGGTGGTGTTCTGTGGCAGAGGCGAGGGATGACGACGGGGTCGACGGAACTCCGGCAAGGAGAGGTTGGATGCTAGGGTTTCGGTTAGGGTTTGGGCTTGGGTTAGGCTCGGGCGTCGGGGTTTCTTGAGTTGCTGGGAACGGGCGTTCAGGCATCGGGAAAGGAGAACAGGGAAAGAAGGAAGGTGTCCAAGAAGAAGAGGGATGGTCGGCGACGGTCAGGGACAGCGCAGGTGGTCGCCGGCGGTGCCTCAGGCGATGCAGGGAGCTCCGAGTTTGCTGCAGGGGTGTCGGGGATGGAGGAGAGAGGAGGTGGAGAGGTCGGGAAGAGGGCGAAGGGAGGAAGTTGGCGTCGTCGGCGACGAGAGGCGGCGGCGAAGGCGACGAGGCAGGTACAGGTGGCTATGGCTCTGGGCTGCACTGGAGACGTGGGAGAGGAGGAGGAAGAGGGCCTGGTGAGGTGAGGCGGTCGCGAGGCCGGCAAGGATGCTGCGGCGGCGACGGCAAGCGGGGACGGCGAGGGTTCTGCGAAGCTAGGGTTCCTCGTGGGATTCTCTGGGCGACGAGGACGAAGGAACAGTAGGGGTTTTATAAAGATAGAGAGAGAGAGAGAATGAGAGAGGGAGATTATCGTGTGGAGAGAGAGAGAGATTAGAGAGAGATAGAGAGTTGGAGGCGGGGCCCACGAGAGGTTAAATCTCTCGTGATTGGCCGGGGTGATATAAAGAAAATTTAAAAAAGATTTATTTAGTTAACTGAACAGAGAAAATATAATATGTAGTTTTATAATATTTAATTAAATGGGTATTTTGGCGCCAAATGAAACATTTCCAAATCGCGCCCGGGTTGCGCCCAAATATTTGAAATTCAAATAATAGGATTTTAAGCGAGTTCCAAATTTTAAAATGAGATGTCTTATGATTAAAATGCATGCCCCCAAGTCGGACACTTGCACGCGCGCGTAGCCGTCCAAACTCGCCCGTTTCACCGAACGGGATGAAATCTCGATGCGCGGACGCTACCACGCGACTAGTGGTGACGAGTAGGTCAATATGGATATTTTTAATTTCATTTTAGGTGTTAAAATTTGTTATAGGCAAAAATGACTTAGCCGGTTAAAATTTTGCAACAAGAACCAAACAAGCAAGATAATTGAAATGAGCAATGTCAACTACTCAACCAGTAACAGAAATAGCATTATTGGGCTCGGGTGTTACACACGGGGATGAAACATTATAACTGGGCTTGATGCCGTGATTCTTGGCTTTACGGTCGTGTTATGATGTTAGCGGATCATTAGGAAATGAGATAATGAATAGGTATACATAAATAATAAAGGGTGGTGATGATATTGAAGTATATGGGACTCTAAAATAGAACCCGGACCGTAACCTGTGCCTGAAATTCTGATATGATATCATATAGGTGTGACTTGATTACGACATCATATAGGTGTGACTTGATTTCGATATCATATATGTGTGACTTGATTACGATATCATATAGGTGTGACATGATTACGACATCATATAGGTGTGACTTGATTTCGATATCATATATGTGTGACTTGATTACGCTATCGTATAGGTGTGACTTGATTACGATATGATCTAAGTGTGACTTAATCACAATATGATACATATGACATGATATTTCTGAGGATAAATTAACGATGTATATTTATCTTGACAATGATATATGATTGATGTATGCGATTACAGTATAACACATTGATCTTGACATGTGTTGATGATGATATAATACGAATGATGAGACACGTAGGTGATACTTGACACGTACCCCGATATTGGGATGCCGTACGATGGATTTTACCGTACGAGGCATAGATATGATAATTGATCCGCACTCTTGATTCGAGGAAGCCGTACTACGTACGTGACGCTATTGAGGCTGGATCGCCGACTATTAGAGATATGGATTCAGACCTTAGGTGGACTTTTATTTCTTATTGACTTGTTTCTTAGGTTTAGTTCCTTAGGAGGTTAGATGGACACTAGTTTAGGATCGAGTCATATAGTTGTAGTTATACTTGTATATCACAGATGAGTGGTTATTACACATTCGTCTTTACATTCATACCGTAATCATAATGGTGCATGTTCATTCTTATGTTTCTATAATCAGAATAAAACTTTGCCTGTTAGGACACCGGCACCATTACCGATGATGCGCATATTCCACGCACACTTATTTGCCGGCTCACACACATCATCATCGGTAATTGCTATGTCACGTATACTTTAGATCATATTATCTTTTATTGATACAATCAGCTAACAGCTAGATCGATATAATATTGTGATTACTCTCTGGTGTTAGTATAGACATGGTATTTATTACTTAGACATTTCATGCATTCGCATTTTCATGTTATCATGCAGTATTATGGGGCATATGCCGACACTTATCATATACTTAGTCATGATTTTGGGATTTTGGATTTTCTATGAGATTTCTGGATTTTTGGGGAAAACCGCAAGAATATATAAAAACTTCTCTCTCTCTCCTCCTCCTCTCTTTTTAAAACATAAGATGCGGTTTTCTCGTGATGTATGTGTCGTCCACCATGAGATTTCATGTTTTCTGTTGGATTTCGAGACCCGATTCGAGGAGTGGATGAACCGTCTCGGGTACATGGTGGGCCCGGTATGGTACCCTGAGGCAAGAAGATCGAGTTATAGACAATGAGCCTGGCAGGGGAGGACTACCTACCGGTGATGTCTGGCGCGGCGGATATCCGGAGGATACCGACCGTTGTCGTGAGATTTGATGATATGGGCCGATCTGGAGTGACGGAGCCCGAGATATTGAGACTATGAGACATTGAGATTATGAGGTATCGAGACTTGAGATTTACATGTTTTGTGTCGATGCTTGACACGGATTTCCATGGATTTCATCGTTGGTATTTCAGATTTCTATACACATTTTACCATGATAAAAGTTAAAGATTTCTTATACAGATATATCTAGATTTCAGGATTGGTTATTTCACATTCATGATGCATGCATACTCATTCACATGACATAGTTCTATATGAGGCACTGATATGAGCACGGAGCATTTGCACTTACACGTAGCTTATTATCCTGTCTTTACTTGATGACTAGTAGTATATTAATATATTATTATGACCTAGGACAGCGTCGTGTATTCGATTTCTTTTCGTAGATATCTTCTACTCATGAGTTGGCAACTCACCCCCGTTGTGCCAAATTTTATTACAGGTTCGATGTACAGGTTTTCCTGGCAGCTTGCTGGCACATCTTTTCACTCAGGGTGATTTGCACGGTAGGTTGGTTCACTTGTATCTGGACCACCATTGTACTTTTATTATTTCATTTGTATCTAGAAAGCTCCATCAACCAAACTTATATTACTTGATCGTTTACTGGATCAGTTGTTTATTTCGACCTTAGAGCCGCGCTTGTATTATTATGATATTTGGTGGTTTTTTTTTCTTTTGAGTTTTGAGCCTCGCCCTTTGGCGTTGTATACTAGTGTGCATTGATGTGGTTGTTTCCGCCTTTTGGCGTAGAGCTAGCTACCGTTTGGGGATGCTTTTTTATTGTTTGTATATATATTATTCTTGTTTGTACCCGTTTGGGGCCAGTTTTTACAAAGGAGACTCTGCCGAAATTTTTGAGAAAATTGGATGTTGCTTTTAAACTTGTTTTCTACATGTTTTCCTTTACTTCTTCTTCTTTTTATGGTTTAGATTTCTGGGCTTCGGCTTACTTAGGTTACGTTGCGCCTCTAGACGCTTCGTAATCTAAGTGCCGGTCACGTTCCGTACTTTCGGGTCGTGACAAAGTTGGTATCAGAGCGCTGGATTTAACCTTGTATATGTCTAGGGTGACTCTTGGTTGATGGAGTAGGCGAGTTAGATAGAGTGACATACCGTGAGTATGATCCGCGGCATACTTACGATACGCTACTCTTCTTAAGTAGCCTTAGGATATACATTTGTTTGCACCGCATTTCATTCGTTCCTTTGATCTATCTTCGTCGATATCGGAGGGTGGTTTCTTTTACCACAGGCGCACGGGCAGAGGGAGCTGCAGCTCGAATGCGATAACCATTAGGGTATTGGTTATTCTTGAGGATTGAAGTATTGATTAGCGTGCGGACGAAGGGTATTCACATGGTGTCCAGGCGAAGTTAAAGGGTTCGAACGATTATCAGAAAACCCATTTTCCTAAGTTTAAAGTATTCGGAAGAACATGCAGGTATTTCGATGGATCCTCTAGAAGAATGAAACCCTAACTCGACATAATGACCACGAGAACGCCCTTGAACCTTTGGGTTTACGGCAGTTCCGCGGTGCCATTAGTGAGGCTTGGGTTGCCCTTCTACAGCTGGACCATCGATGCTGGGGTATGTACCAGATATTTTTAAACTGTACTTGAGTGTTGAGCTCTCGGGGAATTATGGAATTTTGATGAATCGATCGAAAAGTTTAATGTAGTCCGGATATCAGGTGAAGGGATCGACTACGTGGGAGACTCTAGATATGAGTATTGCCGTTGGTAGCGCAGTCAGCACACCTATTAAGAGACAAGTTCGAAGCAGTCGACACCAGAAGAAAGGGGGGAAAGAGGCGCACATTGACGATAGTGTTTACGATTGCGAATTGGTGATTTGAATTTCATATTTCCGTTGATTGGATCTTTTTTTGGTATTTTGAGGATTCTTCTACGATTGGTATTTCTTATGTGTGCATTCATTACATTCTATTCGTGCTTCATATATCAGTTGTATTGATGTTGTTTTCTACATACCCAGTACACTCGATTTGGTTTTATATATTTTGAGATTTTGATTTGATTTCGTGTATATGGGTTACACATGATTTTGACATATGCTTCGACCTAGTTTTCATGCATTTTCGTACTGTGATTTCGATTTTGATATTCGGTGTATGTTTTCGTGCACCATGTGCACCTGATTGAGATTCTTGCTCACATTCGGTGCACCTGATACGATTTGTGCACACCAGATGCACTAAATCGTGGTTTTATGCAGATTAGATGCACCTGATATTAGAGTCGTGCACGCCCGTTGCACTTGACAGATGTTTTTGGTGCACACCTGTTGCACTCAGTTTTGTTTTTGTGTGAATTCGTGGCATCTGTATTTGGTTTCGATTTCAGTGCGCACCGGACGCACATGACATTTTTATGATGTGATTGGAATTGATTTCAGTTTGATCAGTATGTTTTTATAATCATTACTATTGATTTGGTAACCAGGCGGGACGTGTATCTTAACTAAAAGATATATATATATATATATATATATATATAGCTATTTTTTTAAAATAAACGTCCGCTACTTATGCCGTGGCTCGTGCATCACACGGCGATTTTCAAAAGTGGTTCCTGCATGCTTCTTTATCCAGATGTTTGGACGATTTTACTATGATGCGCACAATATATAAGTTGTAGTTTTGATGTATATTATGTTGGTTTTCGTATTGGGTTTTGGTATTTTATTTTCGCCATAACTCCGATGATTGTGTTATGCTTGACAGAGTTGATTTTAGTTATGTATTGATGATTTCGGAGCCCCGACGATTTGAGAGTTTTGGCTGAATGTTTTAGTAATTGGGGGGAGTTTTAATTTAAATTCGGGGACCCAATTTCTTAAAGGGGGGAAGATTGTAACATTTTAAAAATAATTAAATAATTAATTAAATAAATAAAATCGTTTAAGTGAATTTTATAATTTTCGGTAAAGTAAAACGTAGTTTTCATAAAACTAAACCGTAATTTTTTTCACTATAAATTTAAAAATACCTATTTTAATTATGTTATTACTAGTAAATGGTTTTTATTTAGCCACTTATAAATTTTTAGTTTAATTAAATATTTTTCTAAAATTAATTATTTTAAATATTAACATAAGCTTTATTTTGACACTAAATTAGTGTAAATTACAAATTTGAATGGGTTTAATTAGCAAAAGTGAACCATTACATATTAGAATCAAGTGTGTTTCATGCAAAATTTATTTTCAAAATTTTACAATGGTTCTAGACCATTCTAAGTCAAATGGAGTGAAGAAAATAAAGAATTTTTAAATAAATTCATGAAAAGACTTAATTGTGTGATATTTTTGTGAAACTTTCTACACTTTTCTTCACCTTTTCTCACTCTCCTCTCTTTTCCTCACCTTATGGCCGGCCTTACCACCATGGGCAGCCCCAAAATTTCCCCCCATCATTTTTGTATTAAAAATCATCAAAATTCATCAAAAATTCAATAAAAAAACCCACAAAATCCTAATTAATTCCTACCCTCTATTCTTTGTTCATCTTTACATGGATTTTGGAGATGGAAAGCATTCATTTTGGAGGCTTATTTTCATGTTTGTATTTCATGTTGTGGAGGTATAAATCTTCTTCTTTTGATTTATTGTTATTAGATGTTTCATTTAAGCATAATTAGATTTAATAAATAATTTCTATCTACAAGTTTTAAAATTCAAGTTAGGGTTTATAAAATTAAGTTATGATTATTATTAATTAAGTAGGGTTATAATAACTAGTTTAACATTTTTAGATGTGGAAAATCTTGTATGGATGATATATTGTAAATTGTTTATCCAAAATTGTTTAAATTAATCCATTTTGCAAACTAGATTTCTATATATTGTATATATTGGTGAGATAAAATTCCAATTAATGTTTGTAACACTAGATTGTGGTTTTAATGAGGATTTTAACTTGTTAGTGGAATGAAAAACTTAAATTGGTTACTAGTTTCTATTGATAATTGAAAAATACTAATAAAAATGCTATTTTTGCTAACTAGATTTTGGAAATTCTTAAATAAATGAGGTTTAAAATCAAAATTATGATTTCATTATATTATTATCATCATGAATTGTAGTTTAATGCATTAATTCATGCAAAATCCAGTTTAGATGTGATATTGTGAAATTTTCCTTAAAAGTATCGAAATCGGGCAAGTTTGCAAACTAAAATTTTCAAACTAATATAAATTAGGGTGTTAAAAATATAGTGATGGTTTATATAGTCTAGTTATGCTAATTAATGAATAATATGACCATTAGTTTCTTTTAAACATCAAGTTTTGAAGTAAACGGTAAATTGGTGTTTTCAGGTTTTACGGAATCGGACGATTTGATCGATTTTTAGGGTTTCGATGAATTAAATCATGTTTTATATTATAAGTAATGAGTTTTATAACTATGAGTTGTTTGTTGATGCTTATCTCGATCAATCGGCGTTTGTACGCAGATATCGAGCGATATTTGGTTCTTTTGCATGAGCGGGACATAGGTTTTAACCTATGCGCGTTTCGTGCGTCGTTTTGATGTTGTCCGTGATTCAGTTTACGATATTATATGTGTTTGCGTATAGGAACCCCTCACGTGGGCTGCGGGCGATGAAGAAGAGGATGGCGACACCGTCTTCGGCAGACAAGGACCAGGTGAGTAGATGTATATCTACGAGGGGTAGTCGGGTGGATGGCGTTTAGCACCCCCGCAAACGTAGAATAGGGATAGTACTTATTGTCATTAGGAAGCCAGACGTGACCTTAGAATTTCGGTGAGTAGGACCATAGTAGTGACAATAGGTTGGACTAGATTGATTTAGAAAGACCTTACCCGAGGATGAATATCTTGGAGGAGATTCGTAGGTTTCAGGTAGATACACACACGCACACACTAAGACTCGACGTGGTGTATACGTGTATGTGTATATATATATATATAGGACTAGGTGTAGGTATATATATATATATATACACAATACGTATATGTGATACAAGGATGTGATATGATACACGGGGATGAAACAATATAACTGGGCTTGATGCCGTGATTCTTGGCTTTACGGTTGTGTTATGATGTTAGCGGATCATTAGGAAATGGGATAATGAATAGGTATACATAAATAATAAAGGGTAGTGATGATATTGAAGTATATGGGACTCTAAAATAGAACCCGGACCGTAACCTGTGCCTGAAATTCTGATATGATATCATATAGGTGTGACTTGATTACGACATCATATAGGTGTGACTTGATTTCGATATCATATATGTGTGACTTGATTACGATATCATATAGGTGTGACTTGCTTATGACATCATATAGGAGTGACTTGATTTCGATATCATATATGTGTGACTTGATTACGCTATCGTATAGGTGTGACTTGATTACGATATGATCTAAGTGTGACTTAATCACAATATGATACATATGATATGATATTTCTGAGGATAAATTAACGATGTATATTTATGCTGACAATGATATATGATTGATGTATGCGATTACATTATAGCACCTTGATCTTGACATGTGTTGATGATGATATTATACGAATGATGAGACACGTAGGTGATACTTGACCCGTACCCCGATATTGGGATGCCGTACGATGGATTTTACCGTACGAGGCATAGATATGATGATTGATCCGCACTCTTGATTCGAGGAAGCCGTACTACGTACGTGACGCTATTGAGACTGGATCGCCGACTATTAGAGATATGGATTCAGACCTTAGGTGGACTCTTATTTCTTATTGACTAGTTTTTTAGGTTTAGTTCCTTAGGAGGTTAGATGGACACTAGTTAAGGATCGAGTCATATAGTTGTAGTTATACTTGTATATCACAGATGAGTGGTTATTACACATCCGTCTTTACATTCATACCATAATCATAATGGTGCATGTTCATTCATATGTTTCTATAATCAGAATAAAACTTTGCCTGTTAGGACACCAGCACCATTACCGATGATGCGCATCACTTATTTGCCGGCTCACACACATCATCATCGGTAATTGCTATGTCACATACACTTTAGATCATATTATATTTTATTGATACAATCAGCTAACAGCTTGATCGATATAATATTGTGATTACTCTCGGTGTTAGTATAATCATGGTATTTATTACTTATACATTTCATACATTCGCATTTCCATGTTATCATGCAGTATTATGGGGCATATGCCGACACTTATCATATACTTACTCATGATTTTGGGATTTTGGATTTCTATAAGATTTCTGGATTTTTGGGGAAAACCGCAAGAATATATAAAAACTTCTCTTTCTCTCCTCCTCTCTTTTTAAAACATAAAATGCGGTTTTCTCGTGATTTATGTGTCGTCCACCTTGAGATTTCATATTTTCTATTGGATTTCGAGACCCGATTCGAGGAGTGGATGAACCGTCTCGGGTACATGGTGGGCCCGGTATGGTACCCCGGGGCAAGAAGATTGAGTTGTAGACGATGAGCCTGGCAGGGGAGGACTACCTACCGGTGATGTCTGGCTCGGCGGATATCCGGAGGATACCGACCATTGTCGTGAGATTTGATGATATGGGCCGATCCGGACTGACGGAGCCCGAGATATTGAGACTATGAGACATTGAGATTATGAGGTATTGAGACTTGAGATTTACATGTTTTGTGTCGATACTTGACACGGATTTTCATGGATTTTATCGTTGATATTTCAGATTTCTATACACATTTTACCATGATAAAAATTAAAGATTTCTTATACAGATATATCTACATTTCAGGATTGGTTATTTCACATTCATGGTGCGTGCATACTCATGCATAAGACATAGTTCTATATGAGGCACTGATATGAGCACGGAGCATTTGCACTTACACGTAGCTTATTATCATGTCTTTACTTGATGACTAGTAGTATATTAGTGTATTATTATGACCTAGGACAGCGTCGTGTATTCGATTTCTTTTCGCAGATATTTTCTACTCACGAGTTGGCAACTCACCCCCGTTGTGCCAAATTTTATTACAGATTCAATGTACAGGTTTTCCTGGCAGCTTGCTGGCACATCTTTTCACTCAGGGTGATTTGCACGGTAGGTTGGTTCACTTGTATTTGGACCGCCATTGTACTTTTATTATTTCATTTGTATCTAGAAAGCTCCATCAACCAAACTTGTATTACTTGATCGTTTACTGGATCAGTTGTTTGTTTCGACCTTAGAGCCGCGCTTGTATTATTATGATATTTGGTGGTTTTGTTTTCTTTTGAGTTTTAAGCCTCGCCCTTTGGCGTTGTATAGTATTGTGCATTGATGTGGTTGTTTCCGCCTTTTGGCGTAGAGCTAGCTCCCGTTTGGGGATGCTTTTTTATTGTTTGTATATATATTATTCTTGTTTGTACCCGTTTGGGGCCAGTTTTTACAAAGGAGACTCTGCCGAAATTTTTAAGAAAATTGGATGTTGCTTTTAAACTTGTTTTCTACATGTTTTCCTTTACTTCTTCTTCTTTTTATGGTTTAGATTTCTGGGCTTCGGCTTACTTAGGTTACGTTGCGCCTCTAGACGCTTCATAATCTAAATGCCGGTCATGTTCCGTACTTTCGGGTCGTGACACTGACGTTAAGCACCCCCTAGACCAGGTATGCAATACTCTCAGACGAACAGACTGGACTGTACGAATATTGTCACGGTTAGGCTCAGTAGAGGTTTAGATGAGTTTGCTCGTCGGCCTGTTTTTCGATAGGTACCTGGGTAGCCGTTACTTACAGCTGGTGCCGCTGGCGTGCTTGTGGTTAAACCCATTGCCAGCATACTGTCAAGTCATTAAAGTCCCACACAGTGGGTTTCTCTGATTCAGGCGAAACGATATGGAGGCCGTATGTTTATACGTGCAGGATTCCGGTTAATTACGTGTACTAGTTGCGCAGAATTTAATCAGAAGGATTATAATACTAGCGGGTTAAGATTAAGCTGGTTCGTTAAATCAGATATTGATTTAATGCTAGTATTATATTAGTAGTATTATTCTATCTCTTAGGTATTCGTATTTTGATACGAATATGGGTATGTATATAGGTAGAAAGTATTTTGTATTTATACAAAATACCTTCTAGAAGAGGACACCTCATTTTTTATTAACCATTTATTTTGATATTTGGAAATGAGGTGGAAGGTTATGTGGCAAATGAGCATGGTGTGAGGCATGGCCAAATGAATTTTTAAATCATTTGGTTTTACTATTGAAGTATGGTGCCCATTTTTAATTATGAAAAAGACTTCACAAAACAAAAAATGGTCATGAGTTTTTCACACAACCTTACTTAATTTTCTTTTGCTCATTCTTTTTCCTCTTTTCTTCCTCAACCCTTATCATTCTCATGTGTTGAGAACCAAAGGGTCTTGAGATAGAAAAATTATAACTAAATATCTCCACATCATCTAAGAAAGCTTGACTAGCAAACTAGTTAGCTTAGTTGCTTCTTTTAGAAATAGGAGCTTGGATCAATAACCTTCAGGTGGATCATCTAGGATCGAAGAGGCCGACGGCCAAGCAAGATCAAGGACTGAAAGGAGCTTATGAAGAGGATCATGAAGACCCAAAAGACACGAATCTTATAGGTATAATATTCTATCATAGTAGAATAAACATCTATGTGGTTTTGCTATTGGGGCTTAAGGTAGTTCTTGGGTAATAATCTTTGTTGCATGCTTCAAAAATTGATTTTTGAAAATTCCGCCTCTCTACAAAACCCATAGAGTGTGCAAATTTGACTTACAGAGTCTTCGACGGTGGACTGTTTGGAGCTCTTCCAACAGACCGCCCTTCCGTTGAGGGCAAACAAAAAAACTCGAGATAGACTTGCTGTCATCCTTGTCACTTTGGAGGCTCGAGTCGGCAATGGACTTCTCCTGGAGGTCCCCTTTACCGTACACTAAGAACACTTCCTTAATCATTCTCAGGTACTAAGAATGTTCTTCAATACTGTCCAGTGGTTCTCCCCTGGGTTTGACTGATACCGGCTCACCATGCTAAGCGCGTAAGCTACATCTGGTCCGGTACATGGCATCGCATACATTATAGATCATATCGCCGAAGCGTAGGCTTTAATGCTCATGTGAGCACTCTTCTCATTAGTCTTTGGAGACATCTCTTTGGAGAGGGTAATTCCGTGCAAAGTGGATATATTACCGCGCTTGGAATCTAACATACTAAATCTCTTTAGTATGGCCTCTATGTACCTGGACTGTGAAAGTCCCAACATTCTCTTGAAGCTATATCTGTAGATCTTAATTCCAAGAATGTAGGAGGCATCACCCTGGTCTTTCATGAAGAACTTTTGTGACAAGAACAGCTTGACCGATTGTAGCATAGGAATATCATTTCCTATAAAGATAATGTAACCCACGTACAAGAATAGGATTACGATAGTTCTCCCTGGAATCTTCTTATATATACACGGCTTATTCTCGTTCTTGATGAAGTCAAATTCATTGCCTGTTTCATCAAAACAGATGTTCCAGCTCTGCGATGTCTGCTTTAATCCATAAATGGATTTACGCAAGTTGCACACCTTCCTGCTGCTCCCACTGTCCACGAATCCCTCCGGCTGATCCATATAAACGCACTCTTCTAAACATCCATCAACAAAGCCGTTTTTACGTCCATCCGCCAGATTTCATAGTCATGGAAGGCAACAATGGCAAGTAAGATCCGAATGGGTTTTAGCATAACCACTGGAGAAAAGGTTTCGTCATAGTCCACACCGGGTCTTTGAAGAAAACCTTTTGCAACAAGTCTAGCCTTATATGTCTCCACCTGTCCATCTACACCAATCTTCTTTTTGAAGATCCATTTGCATCCAACGGGTTTTACCCCAGGAGGAGCAATATCCAAGGTCCAAACTTTGTTGGTGTACATAGACTCCATTTTGGATCGCATAGCATCCAACCATATATCAGAGTCCCTACTGGTAATAGCCTGGTTGAAACTGTTGGAAATAATGCCCTCAAGGCAATTATTGTAATCGCAGGCAGGCGATTATGATGATTGAGAGAGGACCTATACGGGTAGAACAGTCTTACTCGAGATGATATTATTGTTGGTTCCTATTGCCCTCGCCGCTAACCCGCGGCCAATACAGAATTTGAAAACAAAAATTATTATGGCACTAGAAACTAAATCCCAAGAATCGAACCAAACACCAAAACTAAACCATGACAAGATAGAAATCACAACCTTTGTAGTATCTTCATTTGCTCTAATTGGGTTAGACTTTAGCATGCTCTCAAGAGCTTCAGGTCGCATTTGCAAGCCATTCCGTCTTTCGCCGAAGATGTTTCATCCGAGGGAACCGGTCTAAGCTCCGGCTTCACCTAGTAAAGAAATCGACGCTCCAAGCTCGCTAGGAATGGAGAGTGTTACATACAAGTTTTTACATGAATGAAAATGAAAAACTCCCATCTCACATAAAACCCCCGGCTATTCAAAACACGACGATCCAATATAACATATCCCAGCAACACATAACATCACATGTCATCAACGTAAGTAAATATACGTATCCCAATTGTCGTTGACATATATCAACGAAACCGGTGATACACCACATATTACACTTACGGTCGCAGAAAAGAAAATGTCAAACTACAACATTTGGAATCCACAATCACCTTAGACATCATAAACCCGAAATATCACATACTTCGGATTTCATGCCTAACAATATGAATTCCAAGTATTGCATCACATTCCACAAATAGCTAGACGGTATTAAACATTCCGATCGAATCAACAAACACCCAAAATTTCCTAAAGAGCTTAAAACTTGAGCACAGTTTAAAAATACTCAGATCTTGCCACAGTACCAATGGACCAACCGTAGAAGGGCCAACCCTTGCCTCACTTATGGCGCCGCGGAACTACCACAAACCTTAAGGTTTGGCGGCGGTTCTTACGGTCATAGAATCGAGTTAGCGTTTCGTTCTTCTAGAGGGTCCATCGCATTACTTGCATGATTTTTGAATGTTCATTAACTTTGAAAAATCAAACATTTGGAAAATTTCCATCGAGGGAGAAAATTGGGTATTTGATATTCGTTCGAACTTTTTAACACCGTCTAATTGCATGTTCTTAGTGCCTCCATGTGATTCGGGACTGTACCCAAAAGCCACTGTTTTGCATGTTCTCTAGAACGTGATAAGGTGGAAATCAAAGCACAGTGGGAATCACACAAGACTCTATGACGATCTCGGGTCTACAGACTAACATGTACCAGTGTCACCAGAGAACTGGTATCTGACGATAGGTATAATACCAACTAGGAGTTCTCAACGAGTCCGTTCAGTGTACCCTGTCTCCACTGAGCACCCATATACCATCTT
Source organism: Agapanthus africanus (assembly GCA_030015575.1). Classification (NCBI taxonomy): domain Eukaryota; kingdom Viridiplantae; phylum Streptophyta; class Magnoliopsida; order Asparagales; family Amaryllidaceae; genus Agapanthus; species Agapanthus africanus. Next base: position 376,258,143 of record CM057344.1, on the reverse strand, counting down.
TGATGTCAAACACCAATAGATGTGGGATCGTCCATCGCCCATCATATGGGTCAAGAAGCGTATACGCTAGTCTACTCTGGAATATCGATGCCCTGTCTCGATACACCCTCGACTAGGAACAATTAAATGATGTACTTGTGAACTACACTGGCCCGTAGTATGATCTCCATCATAGTCCTAGTAGTCAAGTACACATCCTAAGGGCTTTATGAACATGTGAGAGCAAGACAGTATCACAATACAAGTCAACATGTTAAGACAAAGAGCAACCAGATAGTATACTATCATGTCGAGCAAGAAAGTCCTCTCTATATATACCCAAGTATCCACTATAATATACATCATATGTACAATAATGGTCTCTAGAGCATACATATAACTAACATCACTATCTTTTTCTCTTAAATCTAAGCTCAAGAGAGTAAGTGTAGAAGGAGGAGAGAAAAAATAGCCATGAGCAATTGTTGAAGGAATGAGAGAATGGAATCAATGAAGAGTAGAATGTAGAATGGCTTCATATTCTTTTTGAAACCATAAAAATAAAAAATTCATAACAATTTGCAATAAAATAATAAAGCCCATTCCTCTCTACATGTCTTCAACTATGCTCAATGCCACCTCACCCTCCACCTCATTTTATGAATATTGATAAATGATCATTCACAAATGTGGTGTCCATCTTCAAGAATAAATTCCGTATAAATACGGAATACAACCCGGTATACGTATTGAAATACAAATACACGTATCCGTATAAAAATACGAATAGCCAAGAGAGAAAATGAATAGTAAACAATAATACTACAATACATTTATTAAAAATATATATAAATTATTAAATCAAAACTTTATTTAATAATCCGGCTTAATCCTAAGCAGCTAGTATTATCAACCGTCCGATTAAAGTCCGTGTAGCCTGTATCCATATTTAACTGGACAGCTGTATCTACCAATATACGTCATCTACATCATATCGCCTGAATCAGAAAAGCCCTCGGTGTGGGACTCTAAAGACTCGTCAATACGCTGGCAGTGGGTTTAACAACAAGCACGTCAGCGGCGCTAGATGTACGTAACGACTTCCCAAGTATTGACCGAAAAGAAGGAAGACGAGCAAACTCATCTATACCCCTACTGAGCCTGTCTATGACAATCTCCATACAGTCCGGTCTGTTAGTCTATAAGTATCGCATATCGAATCTAGGGGGTGGATAAAGTCAGACCCCAAATAATGCGATATTTCGTGTCGGTGTGAAGCCCATCACCCGCTGAGAAACTATTGATCAAAATAAGTAATTCTCGTCCACCTTGGCTAAGGATTTCTGGTGATGGCCATACGTGCATAGTGTGACATCAATCCCCAATACTGGGAGTTATGAATCCCTGACGATCCGCTCACTGCCTCCATGTGGCTCGGGAGTGTACCCAACTGAAACCTATTTGCATGACTCTTTTGAGCCGTGGTAGGGTAGTAATCAAAGCACAGTAGGAACTCACATGAGACAAATGACGATCTCAGGTCGTCAGACTAACCTTTACTCATGTCACCTAAGAACTGCTATCAGACATTAAGTATAATACCATTTAGCATGATCCGGGGAGTCCGTCCATTGTACTCACCTCCAGTGAGCACCTGTATACTGTCTTAGGTGACTAACGGACACCAATAGCTTGTGAGACCGGTCACTACACCTCGTCGGTGTCTCGAAAAGTATACACCAGTCTACTCCGAAGTATCGATGCCCAGTCTCAATACTCCATCGACTAAGGACATTTAATGATGTTCTTATGGACCACCCAGCTCCTACGTATTTGATCGCCATCATAATATTGGTAGTTAGGCAAGAATCTTATGGGCTCTATCAATATGTAATAGTGATCTGTAAAACCACATCATGCATGTACATGATGATAAAGTCAAACCAGATAGCATACTATCATCTCGAGTAAGACTGTTCTACCCGTATGGGTCCTCCCCCAATCATCATAATCTCCTGCCTGCGATTACAATAATTGCCTTATGGGCACTATATCCAACAATCTCCCACTTGCACTTAAGGCTAATTATTGCGGTGTCGCATACTCACAGACCATGTGTCACCGATCACCCAACTTCTCTACTAATCGGTTTTGCAAATTATGTTTGCGAGTCATTCGCGTTCGAGAAATAGCCTCAGTGAGTGGATCCGCTTCAATGTTTCTATCTTTAGCTCTCTATATCTCAACGTCGCAGAGAAAGACTATCTCCCGAAATGAGCGATACTTGTCTTAGAATTTGTCTGGATATCTGATGGGACCAAGTTAATAATTGTACTCCAAATCCAACAAAACTTCTTAGACTGTATCTTCCACTAAATTTAATCGATATCCTGCGGGTACACGACCACACCAGAAGTCATCCATTCTAAAATACTTTAAAATAGTGTTAAAGTACCCGAATTGAGACACTTCCCAATTCTAGATATAAAACCTTAGATCTAATCACCAGAATCCCTGATATTTTATCCAAATCTTATTTGGAAAAAATATCTTGTGACAACCATAGTATAACCGATCGTAGTATAGGAATATCACTTCCTATCAGGAGTACGACATCCAAATACCAGGACATCACTCCCTACTACCTTCTTACCAGATCCATCTATTATTCTGATGAGTCAAACTTTATGACTGTCACATCAAAAATAGATGATCTATTTCCGCTATACTTGCTTTAGTCTATAAATAGACATAAGCTACTGGCCAACCACGCTTCCGCTGCTCCCACTGACTACAACAACCTTCTGGCAGAGTCATATACACGTGCACTTCCAAAACTAATTTAGAACGATATTATAGTCATCCACCAGCCAGATCTCATAGTCTAGGACAACAGTAGTAGCAAGCTTGGGTCATCAAAACCTCGCTATCATTGTTTTTGAGGAGACCGAAGTACCTCTTGGGTGGTTAAAGTTATCTACAAAATCTGTGGAGTGACTAATGAATTGTTGAATTCAATTGAATCCTTAAGTTCTACAAAAATATTCAGTAACCGTTTGTGGTTCTGGAATCACTTCCAGTTATACGATACTCCCACTAATATTTTCTAAAAAGAATTCATTTTACTAAAATGGGTGGCGAGTCAAGAATAATATAAATATTGATCCTGCAAATGGTAGTATGATAACCCTCGTCAAAGCCTGGGATAACCTACAAACTGTCATTACTGAAACATGCTTTAAGTTTATCCAGATTCTGGTTTTAAGCATAAGCCAGACAACTCCATATACCTTAATATCGTTAAGATATGAATCCATTCTATATGAAATATAGAAACAAAGGAACTAATTTAATTAGAACCAGATTCAAAAATTATACAGCTGTTTCCAATGCATATCGACTAAATGGAAGAAGGCCAAGCAGCATTACTCATCAAGGAGCGCACCCACGGATGAGTAATCTGAGATAAGCAAGTTCTTAAATATATTACTTACGATGGAATACCTATCATAAGTATCTACATCTTCGATCACCTCGAAAAATCTTGATACTTCCAACGCATGGTTCTCTACTTTATTCTTGTACCTATAACTTCTCAAAATTAGGACCTTGTATTTCAATGAAATACGTGTCTAAAACTAGAGAAGTCATAAGTAAACAGAATATAGTACGAGTACCAACCCCTTTTTCCTAATGGACATCGGACAACATACAATACTTTGTATAAGTCCTCTGAGTTTAATAACTTAAACCCTGTGCGTCGTAGGTTGAAAACCGTGTTATGGTTAAGAAGCATTACACCGTTATTGAATGCACCTTACTTAATCATCAACTGATAAAGATAAATGTTATAAACACAGTTTTAAAAAGTTATATATCACTGTATAAAATAAATGTACACATATATCAGTTTGAAATTGGTGCATAACGACGAATATTCAAAACCAAATATTTTCCGTTAGGCAAAATCCAGGTGATTTTCTCAAATTCCCAATATTCTACTCCCACTCAGAATCTATAACGCTATACAGATGTGAGAATCAAGTCTGGTAAATACATACCTTAGAGTTAGAAACTAATTGGGAAAGAAGTTTTCAATTAACACCGCACTGAAACATGAGAATGTTTCGAGAGGGTGGCCGAGTATCCTTAGTAATGCCACTTCCACTATCCAGATTCATGATAGCAGTCGCAAATTTCCTTGTCCTCACTCTAATCCCTTTATATGTCTTTACATCTTACCTTCTGTATACCATACTTAGGCTAATTGGTTTTCTTTCTTCCCTACCTTTCGGCACCTGCCTAAGATTTGGAAGAAGACTATCCAATAAGCGTAATAGGTGTACTCTCCTAATACTAGGAGCCCTCGCAACCTGAGAGAAGGTAAAGGGAAAAGAAAACCAAATAATTCTATTCAATTTCTCCAGAACTGGAATCCATCCTCGAACTAAAACAAGTTTCTTCGAGTTCGTATGTAAATATATGATGGAATATCCAAGCAATATAGATCTTCGTAGTGATATGGAGTGTTGTGGAGAAATGCAAAGGGAAGTAGGAGTGGCAGGGATATATGCGGTTTTGTCGTGAATCATGACAATCCAAAGCCAAAGTGTGTAAGAAGGTTCGGTTAACTTGGTTCATGAGTTTTAGTTTAAATTCAGGTCATGATCACAAACCACAGAGAGAGAGAGAAAAGAAACACTCAGCGTGAACTCTAGACTAGATTAGATTGATCAATCATTTTATCTAATCAGGACGGCTCCCATTGTTTCCTTAAATTCTCCTTTAAACCCTAAAAGGAGAACTAGTCAGGATCATATGAAAATCACCTGAGGAGTAACACATATTCATTAGTGGGAATCATGGCCCAATTATCATTGCGTGATAACTTGGTGGAAGACACTCAAGTCACCACACTCCAGAAGGCATGCGCATGCCTGGAAAGTTTCCATTATGCTTGAAACTCCCGATATTGTTTTTTCCCTAAGCGTCTTATTGCCTTGACATAGGTCATCATACAATAAGTCGCAAGTCAAGTTCTACCCTTCATTGTTCTGGATTAATTAGACCCCCCCTCGTACGAGCCCTTGACAGAAGTCAAAATAACCGTACGACTGTCCTAGCCAATCGCATCATAATACAATAGAAAAGCATTGCAGAGCTACCGAACACTACGCCTTGACAGAGGTCTGTTAGTGATATATGCCCTAGAGGCCATTATTGTATAGTACTGGATTGTATATTACGTTTTGGAAGCTTGAGATATATACAGATATAATAACAGTCTTTCTCAATATGATAGTATGCTATCTGGTTTGAGTCTATCTTAACATGTGTATATATTTCTTTTAACATATCTCTAATACATGTTGATAGAGCCCTTAAGATTTTTACTTAACTACCAGCGTTGTGATGGCAGTCACACTAGTGGGGGCTGAGTAGTTTATAAGCACATCCTTAAACTTGTCCCTAGTCATAGGATTATCAAGACTGGGCATCGATACTCCATAGTAGACTAGTGTATACGCTTCTTATCCCCGCCAGGGGAGGTGGCCTGTCCCACAGCCTTTGGTACACGATACCAAAGATAATATACATGCGCTCATTGGGTTATGAGTTACACTAGATGGACTCGCTTGGAACTGCTGGTTGGTATTATACCTATCGTCAGTTAGCAGTTCCATGGTGACATGAGTACAGGTTAGTCCGTTGACTTGATATCACTATTCGTCTCGAGTGTGTTCCCACTGTACTTAGATTACTACCCTACCATGGCTCAAATGAGTCATGCAAACAGGTAGTAGTTGGGTGCAGTCCCGAAACATTTAGAGGCAGTAGGGGTTATAAGGGATTCTTCTCTCCCGGTATAGGGAGTTGATATCGCGCTGTGTATGGCTGGCCAATACACAAAGTTCTTGGGCTGGGCAAGTAAGATTTACTGGTAGGTACACCAGTAGTTTCTCAAGGTGCATTGGGTTCCACACAGACATGACTTATTGCGCTATTAGGGGTCCGGCATTTACCACCCCGTAGGCCTGATATGCGATACTCTTAGACAAACAAACTGGACTGTACGGAGAATGTCACCTATAGGCTCAATAGGGTTTTCGGATGAGTAATCGTGTCGATCTTCCCTTCGACAGATACTTGGGTAGCCGTTACGTATAGCTAGTGCCACTGACGTACTTGTGATTAAAACCACCGTCAGCGTATTATCGAGTCTTTAGAGTCCCACACAGAGGGTTTCCCGGTTCAGGAAAATCGGTGTAGTTTGTGTATGGTTTTACACATGGGTGTTCGATTGAACACGTGTATTTATATACGTGCTATAATCAGACAGTTTAGTAGTACTAGCAGGTTTGAAAGACAGCCAGTTTTGATATTTGTAATATTATAATGCTCTCTTTTGGGTATTTGTATTTTAACACGAATACGGTATTTATACAAATACGTGTATTTGTATAAATATGAGTATTTGTGCTTTGATACAAATACATGTGTTTCTTTCTAAATATGAATTCACGTATTTTGTATTTTGGTAGAAATACGGTATACGTATTTATACGGGTTTGAGTATACTTGTTTATATACATGCATTTAAATTTATATATGTGTATGTGTATGTATACTTGATGGGGTGGCCTCTCTCACACTCTCACTCATTCTCACCTTTTCTAGAGTTGTGTTGGCCTGTGACTCACACTAGTGAGTCACAACCCACACACCCACTCTTTTGCTTTTCACTAGAAGAGATATGAAGATAGAGTAGTGTAGGATATTTTTTGGATGGTGGTTGATATATTTCATCACTTGAAGGAATTTCTTGAGTTGCTACCTCTTCTTCTTCTTCCTCAATTTTCTCTTTTGAGTTTTTGAGGATTAAAAGAGAGCATCTTATTCACAAACTACACCACTCTAAGCATCTTGTCTTAGCAAGACTTGATCTTTAGTTGGTTTGGACGAAGCTATCGCTTGAATCGACATCATCGGATGGATCGTCTTTGACGCGGAAGATCGGATTCAAGAGCTCGTTCCATCAACCTAAGATGCTTGTGGAGTCCATCTTTCAAGACCCGAAAGAACTGTCTACAAAGATTGTAATCCCAACCGAGTAGCTAAAACTCTAGTTAGGATTTGTTTAGTTTAATGTTTGGTCTTGTATCCTGGGGATTTTAGTGTATTGTGCTCAATATTTTAAATTTTTTGATTCCGCTTAGCCGTAGTTGTCATGGTAAGGAGCACATATACACTTACACTTGTATCGGAGCCTACCCAAACACTTAACTAACAGTTTATACGAAATTTAGAGTTTCAAAACCGAAATAACTCCGTAACGTTAAATCCAAGATTCAAGTTTCTGTCGAATTTTGCAGAGCTTCTAAATTTTTTATAGATAATTGCAGAATGCTCCTTGTGTTGTAACTAGAACATCTGAGAAAAATAAGGCAATAATTCCAAACCAAAACTGCCAGAAATAGGGATTTTCCGCCATGGGCGGTTTTTCTGGGGAATTGTGTCTTGTGCTTCTTGTGGTGTTTTGTACCCTTAGATTTAGGATTTATGGTATTGTTTGATTGTGCCCAGATTTCATCTAGTGTTATCTTTGTGCTTGGGTAATACGGAGTGTTTCTAAGTCAAAATTTTCTGGGGAATTTTCGCTTTAAGTTCGTATATGTGTTTCTAAATATCGACTAATTGCTATATGTCGATTAGTAGGGGTTGCACATATCTAGTATCTTGTGATTGTGGTTTGTGGATATGAAGTATTGGATCGTTGTGGTTTAATAGCCGGGGGATGTGAGAAGAGTGTTGTTTTCTTTCATTAATGTAATTTGTAAATGTGATGTAATATTCTTTTGCAGGGCACATCCGGGTTGAGATTGTATCCACCGTTGTATTATTTCATTTACTTTTTCTTGCACCTAGGATAGACCCAAGGTGGGATGCACAAACTACCGGATTCTTGAAATGTCGAGTGCCATACTCATTTCATTGAGGGAGGTTGCTTCACTTCAGGGATTTGGCGGGTAGTTTGCCGCATCCGTAGGGGTCTAGGGTGAGGGTTTAGCTATTCATCACGACCGTAGAATCCGCTTTTCGTTATAGGATAAAACGAAACACGGAAATTCTAGTGTATCCAATATATTCATTTGTGTTGCTTGTGATGTGATCTGTGAATTGAAATGGCTATTATTGCGTGAGACGAATGGCTATATATATAGATTATATATAATAAACGTTGCTTATGTTTTGCAACCGCGCTAGCCCTGCCCCTGCTCTGCCGTTAGTTAAGTAACCTAACGGTGCATGATGGAGCCCCATGGTGAATGTGGATGTCATAAGCGTACGTTCTGTTTTCGTTTCTTTCTGCAATGATAAGGTTAAATGATGGGACAACATTAGTATTAATTAATGCAAAGAAAACAAACCAAAAGCTTAAATCGTTGGAGCAAATTTAAAACCACTCGGTTTTCTTTAAAAATAACTTTTAAATGCGGAGCCTAAACCACTCCGTTTAAAAGCTATCATGGTTTCTTCGACTATATCAAGTTCATTACGTTCACGGTTTTCGCCGAAACCAGCCGTAGCCCTCCGTCATTTCAGATGGGTATTCAATAGTATTCAAGATATGTATTTTGACCTTCGCCAAGGCATAATGATTGGTAGCTGCTGGGTATTCATCTGTAGTATAGATAGATGTATTAATCTAGGACAGACGTACAGCTATTTTGGCCTTTGTCAAGGGTTTATATGAATGGCCTTCATGTCAACTTAACTCAAGAACTGAACTCAAGATTATTTACTTCTAAAAAAAATTGTAAGGACGTATAATTACTACGGTTAAACTCATAGAGGGTTATTTTTAGGGTTTTCAATTTCTAAGCCGAGGATTTAGTTATTTCTAACCTATCAAGCTAAATTTTCGGAATAAAATCTAAGTTACCCTACTAGATAACTTGACGGCAAAGTTTTTATGTTTTAGAATTTTTTTTCAGTTTTTATGGGTTGTCAAATAAGTATGCAAATGCAAAATATACATATGAATGCAAAGATAGAAAGTTTACCGAGTACACCCCTAAACTTAAACTTGACAGTGCCCTCACTGTCATGCCACACAAAGAAGGTCAAAATTGTTGTGGGGTCAAAAATTTGTCGGTTCCTTTTTTTAATACAAGAAAAAGCAAACAAAATATATACACACAAAAAGGCTCCCCCAACATAAGTGAAACAGTGTTTCCACTGTTTAAGCGTTGGAGTTCAAAGTTAGGGGGAGAAAACTTCATCAATTTATACAAGGCCTTACACAGACCAAAACTTAACACCAACCATTCAAAAAATTTATCGTGATGATGCCATGGTTAGGGAAAGAACGTGTATAGTAAAGAAATGAAGAATACATGAGACCGTGTGTGGGCAGAATGGGATTCGGTCTTGGTAGATAAGAAGATGAACGGAAGGGAGAAAAAAATGGAGCACGAACTTTATGTTGAAATTTGATTGAATAAATTAGTACAATTTGTAATGATGTGAAATTGGAATTTTCTAATTATACTAATTTATCAATCCGTTGAGAAATGGGGTCAAACCTCTCAAGATTGACAAGAAAATATGGGCCGACTGAACTTGGTAAACCAGATGTGAGAGATAAAGTTGATACGTCGTCTTACAATTTGGAAATGTTGGAAAAGATGGAGGGAAGTGAATGAGGTATGGTATCAGTTAAATGTTTAGGAGGATATTCACAATCAATGGAAAGGACATGATGAATTGGTGAGAAAAACTCATCCAAAATTATGGGTTCATCATCCAAATTATCCCCAACGTCGATATTCTCAATCAAGTGACAGTTAAATTTCTCAGACACCTCATCAAAAGCATGGTTCAATCGGTGGATTACAAATCGCACTCGGTTGGCTTTATAGATTCGAGATGTAGAGAACAAACGGAGGGGTGCTGATTTCACTTGACAGGGTCCCTTCACAATATGGTAAATCAAACACTACGTAGTCACACAACTCATCGAACATGTTATCCTCAATTGGTGAATCATTTTGTTTATTTGATAGACTTTCAGAATCAGAGATGTAGAGTTCGATAAAAAATGGGTAGGTTTGATTTTGAAGGGTGCACTGTTCACTTTCACTGCACAAATCATCAATCTGTCATATCGCCACATCATACAATGCAAAATCGTGAGCTAGTTAGGAACTACCAGATGGTTCATTAGGTTGTATGAGTGGGGCCATAGGTGCATTCAATTCCTCTATCTGTCGCGAAGCTATCCGAAATTCTTCTAATGATCTTTCTAGACTAGACATGGGTTGTAAAAGGGTTTCAATAAAATATTCGAATTCGTTTGGATACGTGAAACTCCCCATTGGATATTCAGAAGCAATGTCTAGAGAGGGTGTGAAAGTTGGGTAGGATTGATAGGAATTGAATGGTTGTGTAGAATGGACATGATTAGGATCAACACTTTGAAAAGAAAGAGATTGGAATTGTTGTCCTAAGGAATTCAGAGTGGTGAAAAGAGTGAAAGATCGGCTACAGGATTGTTCAATGTGCTCAGCAATGGACATGGGTTTCAGAATCACCACATGACTCTGAGAAGGGGTGTCAACATAAGAAGGTGTGAGAGTTTGAAACGTTTGATACGAAGTGGATTGCGTTGTTCAATTGTTTTGTCTAGAAGCGTGTATGCAATCTTTCAAAGAAATTTTTGGTATGGATACATCGTTAGAACTTATACCAAAGCAAGAACCATACGATGAAATATCTGGTTAAGGATACCAAAGTTCGGCAAGAGTAGGTCGATTAGGGGTACCCATGATATGAAAAGAGTAAGAGAGGGTGGAAAGTGGGCAAATTTTTATAATTTTTTAATAATTTTTTCAATTTTTTAGAGCTTTTGGATTTTTGAATTTTTTTTGTTTGGTTTTTTAAAAATACGGAATTATGGGACTAAACTTCAAACAATCACAATCACAATATGCACAAGCAACACCTAGAGCTAGAGTCTTCAAAGTCTAAGTAGACTGCTCATAGACTTCCAAGCGACAAGTTGCAGGATAACCATCGAATCGCCTCTTCACTGCCAATTATGGCCAGGTAAGCACAAATAAAGTAAGGAGGGTTCCGCTCACGAATCACTGTGAGACAGGTCTTTTAAAATTACCTCCTCACTTGTCTAGCCTATGCACCACAAAGTCAAGTTTAGATAAACGACCGATTCCCCGCAATCTTATCCTAAATGACCGCGACAAGTCCTTATATGTTTGGTCTACATATATTTTTATTTAACTCAAGATAATGCGTATTCTTTTTATGATTTTTTGGGTCTTAGGAAGGGTGATGAAATCCTCACCCAATCTGAATTGGTGTTATAGCCCCTTAAAGTCCATATTTATTTGATGCAAAACTATAAACAAAATCAAAACAACACAATCTTGTTTTTATTTTAGTTGCGCTATTGTGCAAAGAAACCTGTAGAAAATGCAATTCAGTGGATTTCAGAGGGGAAGTTTAGAGAAGAGAAGCAATTTGAGAAAACTTGGAGGCAAGACGACCAATGTTGGGCGCGGAACCGCCGCAATTACTACTTCTTAGAAGCGGATTCACGGTGGTTTTGAGGAGTTGAAGCTTCAAATTTATATACTGTGCTATGGATCTCCTTTTATTCTGATTCCAGCACTCCGTTTCTTGATTTGATCACCGTATTTGGTCCAGATTTTCCTGCACTCGGACAAAAATTATCAAAAATAACAAGATGGTTTTTTTTTATTATATTTTTGTTTTTAGTTTTGTTTTCTTATATACATAAATTAACCCGAATAACAAGAAAGAAATGCGTTACTGTCTTCCTGGCAACGACGCCATTTGATTGAAAGTTTTTTCACCCTAGTTTGTAAAGTCCTATTCCGCAATCAAGAAGGTTTCGCTTGGTAACTAGCCGGTTGAGTACGAGTCGATCCACATAGAGATGGTATATGTTTCCGTTCTTATTTTAAACGCGTCAAGTACAGAATGTCCAATTTGTTCAATTTATCCTACGTGTTGTGTATATCTATGTATTGGCTACAGTGCCCTCAAGTCAATTATTGGATCGTAGGCATGCGATTGCGATGATTGAAGGAGGACCTATACCGATTGAACAGTCTTACTCGAGATGATAGTATGCTATCTGGTTTGTCTTTATCATCATGTATATGCTTCAGGCGGTATTACAGATTACTATTACATGTTTATAGAGCCCATAGGATTCTTGCTTGACTACCAGCATTATGATGGCGATCATATATGTGGGAGCTGGGGTTCTATAAGCAAATCCTTAAATGTCCCTAGTCGTGGGAGTTTCGAAACTGGGCATCGATACACCAGAGTAGACTAGTGTATACTGATCGAGACCCTGACGAGGGGTGGTGGCAATGTCTCACAAGCGATTGGTGTTAGTTTGTTCACCTAAGATAGTATACAGGTGCTCATTGCGTTATGAGTACACTGGACGGACTCGCCGGGAACATGCTAATTCGTATTATACATATTTTCAGATAGCAGTTCCCAGGTGACATGTGTACATGTTAGTTTGTCGACCTGAGATCATCATTTGTCTCGTGTGAGTTCCCACTGTGCTTTGATTACTACCTTACCAGGCTCAAAGGAGTCATGCAAACAGGTTTTAGTTGGGTACAGTCCCGAGCCGCAAGGAGGCAGTGAGTGGATCGTCGAGGATTCGTCTTTCCCAGTATTGGGGGTTGATGCCGTGCAGTGCACGGGTGGCCATCACCAGAAATCCTCGGCCGGGGTAATCGAGAATTACCGATCCAGGATCGATAGTTTCTCAGGTGGTGATGGGTTACATACCGACACGATTATCGCGTCAGTAGGTGTCTGACTTTATCCACCCCCCTAGACTCGATATGCGATACTCTTAGACGAACAGACCGTACTATACGGATATTGTCACTGTCAGGCTCAGTAGGGGTTTGGATGAGTTTGCTCGTCGACCTTCCTTTCACTCAATACCCAGGTAGCCGTTATATACAGCTAGTGCCGCTGACGTGCTTGTGGTTAAACCCACTGCCAGAGAATTGACGAGTCTTTAAAGTCCCACACAGAAGGTTTTCACGGTTCAGGCAATATGGTGTAGATGACGTATGTTGGTACATACAGGTGTCCGATTAAATATGTGTACAGGCTGCACAGACTTTAATCGGACGGGTGATAATACATGCGGCTTAGGATTAAGCCGGATTATTAAATCAGGTTTTGATTTAATAATTTATATATGTATTTATATATATGTATTCTAGTATTATTATTCACTATTCATTTTCTCACTTGGCTATTCGTATTTTTGTACAAATACGCGTATATGTATTTCGATACGTATACCGGGTTGCATTCCGTATTTATACGGAATAGCTTCTAGAAGATGGCCACCTCATTATTGATTTTCTTTTTAGAAAATCATTTTAGTAATGAGGTGGAGGGGTGAGGTGGCATGAGCATGGGTCATGGCATGTAGAGAGGTATGTCATGAATTTTTTAATGGAAACCGAGGAGATATTTTTCCATGGTTGAATTATTGTAGCCATTATTCTTTACATGCCATGCCATCTATTATTGACTTGATTTCATTCTTGACTTGATGGCTTGCTCATATCTTTTCTTCACTTGCTTAATCACTTTCATTCTCACTCACTTAGAGACTTAGCCATTTTCCATGGCTGCTCATGCCACATGTTTCCTCACCTCCTTCTTCATCTTCTTGAGTTGCTCTTGGAGCATTGTGATCTGAGAAAATCAATAGTGAGATAATCCTACACCTCCACTCTCCATTGCTAGCAACCTTGGAGCGTCGGTTGCCTCGCTTGGAGAGGCTGAAGCTTGCGCCGTTTCCCTCAGGTGGATCATCATAGATGGAGGAAGACCGGCAACCAAACTCGATCCGCAACCACTAGGAGCTTGGGATGAAGGTTGAGGACTGAAGGGCACGGATCAACTCGGTATAACCATGTTAGTTATATGTATGCCTTAGAGGCCATTATTGTACATATGATATATATTATAGTGGATGCTTGGATATATATAGAGAGGACTTTCTTGCTCGACATGATAGTATGCTATCTGGTTGCTCTTTGTCTTAACTTGTTGACCTGTATTGTGATACTGTCTTGCTCTCACATGTTGATAAAGCCCTTAGGATGTGTACTTGACTGCCGGGACTATGATGGAGATCATACTAGTGGGGCCAAGGGTAGTCCACAAGTACATCCTATAATTGTTCCTAGTCGAGGGTGTATCGAGACAGGGCATCGATATTCCAGAGTAGACTAGCGTATACGCTTCTTGACCCATATGATGGGCGATGGATGATCCCACATCCATTGGTGTTTGACATCAAAGATGGTATACGGGTGCTTAGTGGAGACTGGGTATACTGAACGGACTCGCCGAGAACTCCTAGTTGGTATTATACCTATCGTCAGATAGGAGTTCTCTAGTGACACTGGTACAGCTTAGTCTGTAGACCCGATATCGTCATAAAGTCTTGTGTGATTCCCACTGTGCTTTGATTTCCACCTTACCACGTTCAAGAGAACGTGCAAAACGGTGGCTTTTGGGTACAGTCCCGAATCACATGGAGGCAATGAGCGATATGAGGGGATTTGTCTCTCCCGGTATTGGGGGTTGATGTTGCGCTGTGCTCGATTAGCTATAACTGGAGGTCCCTGGCCAGGGCTGATTCGGAGATCTACTGGTAAGTGTTATCAGTAGTTTCTCGACCCGTTATGAGCCTCACATCGGCACGACTTATAGGTTACCGGGGTCTGATGTTTACCACCCCTAGACTTGATATGCGTCATATCAGACGAAGAGACCGGACTGTACGGTAGTGTTACTGACAGGCTTTACAGGAGTATGAGCAGGTTTGCTTATTGATCTTCTGATCACTTAATACCCGGGTAGCCGTTACGTCCAGCTAGTACCGCTGACGGCTTATGGGCGACTGATATGATCATCACCTACTGCCGGCGTATTGACGGGTCTTTAGAGTCCTACACAGAGGTTTACTGGCTCAGGCAAAACGAAGTAGGAGCACATATGTGATATGTGTGGGGCCGAGATTAATGCGCGTATGTGATACCGCATTGTATTCTCGCGATATGTGATATCGGTCGGTTATATGAGATATAGCCGGGTTATCGGATCAAGTGTTAATTCAATAAGTTGTTACATTTTATATTAGCCGGTTGTATGTGATATAGCCGGATTATTAAATCAAGTGTTGATTTAATAATTTAATGTATATTTATATATTTGATATATTGAATTACATTAACTAATATTTGCTCACTTAAAAATTTCTTTTTCTCACTTGTGTGCATATAGTATATATACGATATATATTCATGTACATTTTATTTGTGTCATGCTTGATGCCCATGCTTCATGGGTGTATGAGACTCACACCATGCTTATGATAATCCTAGGGTTTTTATTTACCAAAGTAAATCAATATTGGTTGGAAAATTGTCATGGCTAGAAGCTTGGAGAAGCTTGTTGCTAACCATTGACTTAGTCCACTAACTTTGTTTTACATGAGATATTTATTAACCTAACCATTATCCTTAGCCATAGTTTAGTCTCTACATGAGTTAGTATATGATACAAACTCACCCATGGTTGCTATTCACTCTCTCATTCATTATTTGCTTCATCTTCTTCGTTGAGCTCTCTTGCTTTCTCAAGGTGAAGAAATAAAGTGAGAAATTAATTCTAAAGTGAGCAAAAATCCTACTTCATCATTCTCTACTAGATTAGCCATTTAGTTTAGGGTGTTAGCTTCACTAAACCCTCAATAGTGAAGAGGTAGCTTGGGTTAGTGTCTCCTCGACGTAGATCATCTTCGGCCTCGAAGACTTCGTGCAAGCTCGTTCCTTTCATCTTGTGGAGCAATTCTAGAGTCTGGAAGATCACTACTTGGAGCGAGGGGACTACTACACGGAGCTATTGAAGTGAAGGACCGGTCTACAAAGATTGTATTCCTTGTTCACTTAGTTGTAAAGTTGTTTACACTTTGTATTGTCTAAATCTCTAGTTAAGATTCTAGGATTAGGGTTATGTAGCATGGCAAAAATTTGAATTTGGCATGGACGATACCTCCCGAAACCTTGCTGTCATGCTAGGTAACCCTACAAACCATTCATAACTCTTTATACTGCTTGCTAGTATAGGGTTTAGGGTAGATCCAGGCATCGGGTCATGGTAGCGCCGGTTTAGAAAATTGTTGTTCCGTATTTGGCCACGGTTTGATGGCCGGGGCACTGCCGTAACCAAACATGGTATCAGAGCCAACCCGTAAACCCCTTACTAGTAGTTTAAACAATTTTTAAAGTATCGAAACCGAAACAACTCCGAAACGATACCCTGCAGATTCCAGTCTCTGTCGTTTTTTCAGAGTCTTCAAAAAAATTTTAAGCAACTGTAGAAGACTAGTTGAGTGACCACTAGAACACACCACAAATATGAGCCCAAACCACCAGATTTGACCCGGTGAGATTGCTTACGAAACAGGTGAGGCCGGTCCAAATTTGGAGTTTGGACTTGAAATTTTTGGTGTTTTCTAGTCTCTGGAATATTGGTGCAGTGGTATTGCTTGTTTTGCCCATTTTGGATATTATGTTATCTTTTGTTCAAGGGTAATTCGGGGTGTTTCGAAGTCAATAATTTAACACGGTTTAAATGTTTATGGTACATACATTACTATCTGCGACCGTGAATGTCATTCGAGCGGTATAACTCGTATAATTGCTGTATGCTCTTTTAGACGAGTTTGCGAACGTGACATTCACGTTGATGTTCTGTGTTGTGCTGTGTTGTGGTTGGATCGTCGTAGTGGATAGCTTGGGTGCAGTGTTAGTACAGTTTAGTTTCATTTGTATATTTGATATTGCGGGGCGAGCGTCCGACATGTGGACTCCGTCACTGCCAGTTTGTATATTATTTGTTTGGGGCACGACCGGGTTGAGGTCGATGTCACCCTTGTATATTATTTTCTTTTCTGTACTAGGATTACCCCGCGGTGGAGTGCACGAATAGCCGGGTTCTAGAGGGTAACGGGTCCGCATCTCATGGCTTTGGGACGGAGGGGACCTTACTCTAGAATTGGCGGGCTTTTTCGACGCACTCGTAAGGGGTATGGTTGACCCACGGAGGGGTTCCCAAGTTACCGGATTCTCTGAAGTGCTGGGTGGCCCATTCACGTTGTTGATTGTAGTTGCATCGCTTGTGGGATTGGAGGGTAACTTGCCGTGCTGGTAGGGGTCAAGGTTTTTATTCCACAGGCTATCCACACGACAGGGAACGTCGAGTCTCATTTGCGGCTCAAATGAAACCCGAGGCTCCAGGATTATGCACCATTCTGTGTTGCTTCTGTGATGCTTCTGTGATGTTACTTTATATCATGCCTGGGACGATTGTTGTATATTTTTATATATATACTAATAGATGTTGTAAATGTTTTGCACCCGCGCTAGTCCAGTCCCCGCTCTGTCGTTAGTTAAGTAACCTAACGGGTGATGACGGGACCCAGTGGCGAATGCGAATGGCATATACGTACATCATATATTTTCGTTCTTTTCTGGTGTGATTAATTGATGGGACTTGATTGATTCTGATCAATGCAAGGATAAAACAAACTTATATATGATGTTGTTGGAACCAAGTTTTTAAAACTGACATTACAGACGCTTTCTTTTGCTTTGCACAGCGGTATTCGGTTATGAATATCCAGCACCTCATTCGATGAGGCAAGGGCCAAGATCCCTTCATCGGGAGTGACCCCTTGAGCAAAAGTTTGCGTCAGCGTAATAACTTCACTATAGTCGTTTCTTTTTCTTTGCATCGTGGTATTCAGTTTGGAATATCCTGCACCTCATTCGACGAAGAAAGAGCCGAGATCCCTTTATAGGGAGTAACCTCTTTAGCAAAACTTTTCGCCACTATATATTTGCAAAACCACTCGGTTCCTTCAACGATATCAAGTTCATTACGTTAAAGGTTTTCACCAAAAACCATCCGTAGCCCTCCGTCATTTCATATAAGTACTATTTAGTATTCGTGCTATGTTTGTTGGCAAGCGTCAAGGCATAGTGTACGGTAGCTGAATAATACTTATTTGTAGCATGGATATGTGATTGACCGGGATAGTCGTACAGCTTTGTTGGCAAGCGTCAAGGGTTTGTGCGGGTGGGTTCGAGTTAATCCAGGGCAATGACGAGTTGAACTTGACTAGTGGCCTATAACTTGTTGGCAAGTGTCAAGGTTATAGGTCGTTAGGGCTAAAAATCATATCGGGAGTTTCAAACATACATGATACTTTCCAGGCTTGCACATACCTTCTGGAGTGTGGTAACTTGAGTGGAATCCATCAAGTTATCGTGCGATGATAGTTGGATCCCGATTCCCACTGATGAGTAGGATTACTCCTCGGGTGATTTTAGATGATCCCGACTGAATTCTCCTTTTGGGTTTAGAAGAGAATTCGAGGATACAGTGGGAGACATCCTGATCAAATAAAGTGATTAACCATTCTGATCTAGGTTAGAGTGCACGCTGAGTGTTTCTTTTCTCTCTCTCTTTGGCAGTGACTATGACCCGCCCTAAACTAAAACTCATGAACCCAGTTAACCGAACCTTCTTAAAACACTTTGGCTTTTAGAATGTCACGATGTCGCATATATCATTGCCACTTCTATATCACCTTTGCATTTCTCCAGAACACTCCGTATCACTACGAACATCCACTCCTATTGGATAAATCCATCGTATAGTTACATACAAACTCGAAGGAACTTGTTCCAGATTTGAGGATGGATTCTGGTTCTGGAGAGATTCAATAGGATTATTCGGTTATCTTTTCCCTTTATCTTCTCTCAGGTTGTAAGGGCTCCTAGGATTAGGAGAGGGTACACGTATTGATCTTATTAGGCAGTCTTCCTCCAGACCATAGGAAGGTGCCGAACGGTAGGGAAGGAAGAAAATTAACAAGCCTAAGTGTGGTGTACAGAAGGTAATAAGTAAAGACATAATAAAGGGATTAGAATAATGGCAAAGGAAATTGCGACTGCTATCATTTACGACGAAACCACGTATACCCATGCCACTCCTACATCCACTTTGGATTTCTCCAATACACTTCGTATCACTACGAACGTCCATAATGCTTGGACATGACATCGTATAGTTTCATATGAACTCGAAGGAACTTGTTCCAGATTCGAGGATAGTTTCTCTGTTCAGGAGAAATAAAATAGGATTATTCATATGTTTTTTCCCATTACCTTCTCTCAGGTTGCGAGGGCTCCTGGTATAAGGAGTGTACACCTATTACGCTTATTGGATAGTCTTCTTCCAAACCTTAGGCTGGTGCCGAAGGGTAGGGAAGTAAGAAAACCAATTAGCCTAAAGAAGGTGTACAGAAGGTAATAAGTAAAGACATAATAAAAGGATTGGAGTGAGGGCATGGAAGTATACTATTACTTTCATGAATCAGGATAGTGGAAGAGGCGTTACTAGGAATAGTAGTTAACCCCTTTGAAACATTTTCATGATTCAGTTTCACTGTGCGATGTTAATTGAAAACTGTTTTCCCAATTGGAATCTAACTCCAGGGTATGTATTTACCAGATCAGTTTCTCACATCTGCATGTTATTACAGATGGTGAGTGGGAGTAAGATATTGGAAATTGGGTGATTAGATCCTCATTATATCGGAATTCTTTGTAATTGGTGGTATTTGAAGAAATCATCTGGTTTTTTCCTGACGGCAAATTTTTGGTTTTGAATATCCGTAGTTATGCACCAGTTTCAAACTAATATATCTGTACGTTTATTTTATAAAGTGAGATATAAATTTTTGAAATTATGTCTTTGACATTTACCTATATCAGTTGATGGTTAGGAAATGTGCATTCAACAGCGGTGTAATTCTTCTTAACCATAGTACAGTTTTCAACCTACAAACTCAGGGGACTTGTACGAAGTATTGCATGTTGTCCGGTGTCCATTAGGACAAAGGGGTTGATACTCATACTATATTCTGTTTACTTATGACTTCTCCAGTTCTAGACAAGTATTTCGTTGAAATGCAAGGTCCAGATATTGAGAAGTTATAGGTATTAGAATAAAGTAGAGAACCATTTGTTGGAAGTATCAGGATTCTTTGAGGTGGTCGAAGATGTAGATACTTGTGTTTGGTATTCCGTTGATAGTAATGGTCTTGAGAACTTGATTCTCTTTCAGGTTACTCATATATGGATGCACTCCTAGTTGAGTAATGCTGATTGGCCTCCTTCTATTTGGTTGATATGCACTGGAGACAGCTGCATGATTTTGAATCTGGTTTCAATTAAATCAGTGCCTTTGTTTCTATATGGTATATAGAATCAATTTGTATCTTAACGATGTTAAGGTATAGGGAGTTGTCTGGCTGATGCTTAAAGCCAGAATCTGGATAAACTCAAGGCACGTTTCAGTAATGGCAGTTTGTGGGTTATCCTGGGCTTTGACGAGGGTTAAATTTCTACCATCAGGAAGATCAATAGTGATATTGTTCTTGACTCTCCACAGTTTTAGTAAAATGATTTTTTTTCAGAAAACAGAAGTGGGAGTATGGTAGAACTGGAAGTGATTCCAGAACCACAAACGATTACTGAAGATTTAATAGAACCTGAGGATTCAATTGGTTTCGATGTTCCATTAGCCACTCCGCAGCTTTGGTGGGTAAACCAGGCACCCGAGAGGTACTTCTGTCTCCTCAGAGACGATGACATGGAGGTTCTTGTTTACCCAGACTTGTCATTTCTGTTGTTCTAGACTATGAGACCCGGCAGGAGGATGAGTTTAGCGTCGTTCTAAACTAGGTTTAGAAGTGCACGTGTATATGACTCTGCCAGAGGGTTGTTGTAGTCAGTGGGAGCAGCGGAAGCATGGTGGACAAGTAGCTTATGTCTATTTATAGACTAAAGCAAGTATAGCGGAAAAGGATCATCTATTTTTGATGAAACATTCATAAAGTCTTGATTTCATCATAATAGGAGATGGATTTGGTAAGAAGGCAGTAGGGTGTGATGTCCTTGTATTTGGGATGACATGCACTTTATAGGAAGTGAAATTCCTATACTACGATCGGTTATATTGTGGTTGTCACAAAGTTGTTTCTCTACATAGGATATGGATATAATATCAGGATTTCTGGTTACTAGATCTATGGTTTTAGACCTAGATTTGGGAAGTGTCCCAATCTGGGTACTTTGACATTATTCTAATGGGGTTTTAGAATGGTTGACTCCTGGCATGGTGGTGTACCCGTAGGTAATGGAGTCACCCTCTCTACAGGATGTCTTTCAGACTAAAGGGGAGTGGGATTTGCATGATTGGCATATCACTTGCTTATGCAGTTGAGTCAATCATGTGATGTCAAGTACAACACCAGATATTGTTTTTTGCACTGGCTGCAATAAGCAGATATATTAGTACAATCCTGGAGAAACGTTGGGAAGCAGTTTATGAACTTAAATGGATGTTCTAGGGATATGGTAACGGCTGCCTCGTTCGAGAGACGGTTATCATTTCAGGCTTCCAAGGTAACCTGGATGACAGAGTGGCTGTCGGAGTTATAGTTTTCTCTCTTTGAAGGGACAGTATGTTGGACAGGTGGTCCAAGCGGATACTGAGGAACGCATGGTGCAGTATACTGATTAAAGTTCAGTGGACGATACAGTTTAAGAAGTTTGCTGGATTTGGAGTTCATTTGTGAACTGGGTCCCATCAGATATCTAGACATATTCTAAGACTGGTATTGCTCATTTCGGGAGATAGCTTTCTCCGCGAAGTTGAGATATAGAGAGATACAGATAGAAACACTGGAGCGGATCCACTCACTGAGGCTATTTCTCGAATTCAATAGTTTCGCAAACGGGCTTTACGAGACCGATTGGTAGAGGAGTTGGGTGTTCGGTATCACACGGGCTGTGAGTATGTGACACTGCAGTAATTAGCCTTATGTGCAAGTGGGAGATTGTTAGCTATAGTGCCCTCAAGTCAATTATTGGATCACAGGCACGCGATTGCGATGATTGAAGGAGGACCTATACCGATAAAACAGTCTTACTCGAGATGATAGTATGCTATCTGGTTTGTCTTTATCATCATGTATATGCTTCAGGTAGTATTACAGATCACTATTACATGTTGATAGAGCCCATAGGATTCTTTCTTGACTACCAGAATTATGATGGCGATCATATATATGGGAGCTGGGGGTCTATAAGAAAATCCTTAAATGTCCCTAGTCGTGGGAGTTTCGAGACTGGACATCGATACTCCAGAGTAGACTAGTGTATAATGATCGAGACCCTGACGAGGGGAGGTGGCAAGGTCTCACAAGCCATTGGTGTTAGTTTGTTCACCTAAGATAGTATACAGGTTCTCTTTGCGTTATGAGTATACTGACGAACTCGCCGGGAACATGCTAGTTGGTATTATACCTATTGTCAGATAGCAGTTCCCAGGTGACATGTGTACAGGTTAGTCTGTCGACCAGAGATCGTCATTTGTCTCGTTTGAATTCCCACTGTGCTTTGATTACTACCCTACCACGGCTCAAAGGAGTCATGCAAACAGTTTTTAGTTGGGTACAGTCCCGAGCCACATGGAGGCAGTGAGCGGATCGTCGGAGATTCGTCTCTCCCGGTATTGGGGGTTGATGCCGCGCAGTGCATGGGTGGTCATCACTAGAAATCCTCGGCCTGGGTAATCGAGAATTACCGATCCAGGATCGATAGTTTCTCAGGTGGTGATGGGTTACATACCGACACGAATTATCGCGTCAGTAGGGGTCTCACTTTATCCTCCTAGACTTGATATGCAATACTCTTAGACGAATAGACCGGACTGTACGGATATTGTCACTGTCAGGCTCAGTAGGGGTTTGGATGAGTTTGCTCGTCGGCCAGCTTTTCGCTCAATACCTGGATAGCCGTTACGTACAGCTAGTGCCGCTAACGTGCTTGTGGTTAAACCCACTGCCAGAGTATTGATGAGTCTTTAGAGTCCCACACAGAGGGTTTTCACGGTTCAGACGATAGGGTGTAGATGATATATTTTGGTACATACAGGTGTCCGATTAAATATGTGTACAGGCTGCATAGACTTTAATCGGACGGTTGATAATACTAGCGGCTTAGGATTAAGTCGGATTATTATTCTTTGCAATGAAATAGTTGAAACTCAGGAAATGGAATCTGGTCAATCTTTTCTTATCAGGTTTTGATTTAATAATTTATATATGTATTTATGTATATGTATTCTAGTATTATTGTTCACTATTCATTTTCTCCCTTGGCTATTCATTTTTTTTGTACGAATACGCATATATGTATTTCAATATGTATACCGGGTTGCATTCCGTATTTATACGGAATAGGTTCTAGAAGATGGCCACCTCATTATTGATTTTCTTTTTAGAAAATCATTTTGGTAATGAGGTGGAAGGGTGGCTGGCATGAGTATGGGTGATGGCATGTTGAGTGGTATGGCATGAATTTGTTTAATGGAAATTGAGGAGATATTTTTCCATGGTTGAATTATTGTGGCCATTATTCTTTACATGCCATGCCATCTATTATTGACTTGATTTCATTCTTGACTTGATGGCTTGCTCATTTCTTTTCTTCACTTGCTTAATCACTTTCATTCTCACTCATTTGGAGACTTAGCTATTTTCCATGGTTGCTCATGCCACATGTTTCCTCACCTCCTTCTTCATCTTCTTGAGTTGCTCTTGGAGCATTGTGATGAGAGAAAAACAATAGTGAGATAATCCTACACCTCCACTCTTCATTGCTAGCAACCTTGGAGCGTCGGTTGCCTCGCTTGGCGAGGCTGAAGTTTGCGCCGTTTCCATTAGGTGGATCATCGTAGATGGAGGAAGACCGACAACCAAACTCGATCCGCAACCACTAGGAGCTTGGGATGAAGGTTGAAGACCGAAGGACACGGATAAACTCGGTATGACCATTCCTAACTCTTTATATTGCTTGCTAGTATAGGGTTTAGGGTAGATTCGGGTATCGGGTCATGGTAGCGCCAGTTTAGAAAATTTTTGTTCCATATTTGGCCACGGTTTGATGGCCGGGACGCTGCCGTAACCCAACACTATGTTCAAGAGAACTTGTTGTTACACCTTAGAATGCGATTAGTGTTAATTAAGCGATAATGCGGGTTTTCTGTAAAAAGTTTACCAAATTGGTTTTCTCACATTTTATAACAATTAATTAATATTTATTGTGAGAAGATATTTTCCTTTAAGCTAATGTGAGGGTTAGTTAGTGTTAATCTTGTTTGGTGACCATGACACTTTTAAGCTAATCCTTGCTTTGTTTAACCTTAACCCATAGATATTTGTTGTGAGAAGATATTTTCCTCGTGTTTTGGATTGGAGAGAAGATGGCAAGGTGACTCATTAGGAGAGTCATGGCTTGCATTTATGATGGAGAGGGAGAGAGTAAGTGCAAGGGTTCACTTACCTTACACTCACCCTCTCATCTCTATCTCACCTCACACTCTCATTCTCTCTCACTCTATCTCTTTCTTATTATTTCTTCATCTTCTCTTCCCTTAAACTGAACCCTCATTATTCCTTCACTAAATCTTGCTAAAACTTCATTAAACCTCACCAAATCACATCCCAAGTCTTGTTTTAGCCTCTAAGATCACTTGGAGCTTGGAAAGCTAAGATCTTTGAGCATGTGTGGTTAGGTAATGATCTCAAACTGTTAAATAGGATGTTATAGTGTTGTGTAGCTTGTTAGTTGTTGTTTAGAACGCTTAAAGTTTAGTTTTGTGCACATATCGTATTTTAGTGTCATTATAGGATATCTGTGATCTGCTATGATCCTGAGTGTGTAATGGAAAATCTAGCAGTGTAGTTGTGTTGTACCAGTAACCCTAAGCATTCACCTGAAGCACGAACCTCATGGGCTCGGTTTTGGCCGAGACTTCATGAGGAAATCCGGCGACCTCAGCCATTTAGGGGAGTTAGGGCTTGGTTTTTGTAGGGTAGCTGTCTGTAGTTGTTTAGAAGTATTTGGTATTGTTTGATTTTTATGTTTTGACAGTATACAAAATCTGGGATCACTTTGCTTGTTTCTAGTGTTTCGACTACATGCATTACGTTATCCGACATGGTTCGTGTGCTTTGTGTATCTGTTGCTCTTGGGTTAGTTTCATAGTGTCGCTACGCACGTTAGCCATTAGAAGAACACTTGAGAGTATGTTTGGAGTTGGTGCGTCGGTCAAATGAAGTTGATACGTGTTATTGGTCGATTACTAATATGCACTTGTTATTTTGTTATATGATTTTAGGATCGCAGGCGAGAACTTTGGACGCTGCGAAGAAGGGAAAGCGAGTAGTTGACTTTACTTAGTCCAAGATCATCAATGAGTAGATTTAACATCAACAGGGGAATCGCCCGCATGGCGTTATGCGTCTGGGCTTAGATTAAATGATATGATCCTTGATATTAAGTATATTGCACATATTGAGATTGTGCATGAACTTCATTTGCAAATTATTACTTGTTGTGCCTGGACTTATACCCATTGGACACTGCACTATTATTGACGGTTTATGTTACACGAGCACTAATTGTATGCTACACACACTCCGTCGATAATTGCCATGACACGGACAACCCATATACATATGTGATATTGTATTGGTTAGGGACATTGATACATTGATTCTTATTCCATTGTGCATATGAGATATAGCATACCTGTATACCTACATACGTACACATATGCCTTGTATACCTACATGCTTACACATATACCTATATGGTATTACAACATTGTTGATAGGTATATACCCACATCTTGCTATAGCTATATGTACATCATGCATACATACTTACATGTACACCTACATATACCTTGCTATAGCCATATATGTTCACCTTTATATGATGTTGCATGGACTTTAGAGAAATTTGGAAACCGCATGATATATTTAATAACTTGATACATTTAAATAGCGGTTTTTCCTTGATATGCTCATATTACTGTTTATGTTGGATATATTATATTTCATGGATTTACGCATTGAGATATGGATTTCATATGATGTTTTCTGGATTTGAGGACCGTGGTATTTCATGAAATATGCATTGTTTGAAAAACCCGGTTTCTCTTGATATGATATTTCGATGCGTCCACCATGAGATTTCTCGGTTCTGAGACTTGTGTTAGAAACCCCATGCGAGGAGTGGACGAGGCCGTGTGCGGGTACATGGTGGGGCCCGGAGGTTCCCGGTGTTGGAGATAGTGCCCTCAGAGTCAATTATTGGGTCACAGGCACGTGATTGCAATGATAGATGGAGGACCTATCCCGGTAGGACAGTCTTACTCGAGATGATAGTATGCTCTCTGGTTTACCTTTATCATCGTGTACTGTTTTAGGTGACCTGACAAGTTGCTATTACACGTTGATAGAGCCCCTAGGATTCTTGCTTGACCACCAGCAGTATGAGGGCGATCATATAAGTGGGAGCTGGGGGTCTATAAGCATATCCTTAAATGGTCCCTAGTCATGTGAGTTTCGAGACAGGGCATCGATACTCCAGAGTAGACTAGTGTATACAGTCGAGACCCCGACGAGGGGCGGTGGCCGGTCTCACAAGCCACTGGTGTCAGTTGGATCACCTAAGATGTATACAGGTGCTCATTGGGTTATGAGTACACCGGACAGGACTCGCCGGGAACATGCCAGTTGGTCATATACCAGATGTCAGATGGCAGCTCCCTGGTGACATGTGTGCAGGTTAGTTCATCGACCTGGGGATCGTCATTTGTCTTGTGTGAGTTCCCACTGTACTTTGATTACTACCCTACCACGGCTCAAAGGAGTCGTGCAAACAGGTTTTAGTTGGGTACAGTCCCGAGCCACATGGAGGCAGTGAGCGTATCTTCACGGGTTCGTCTCTCCCGGTATTGGGGGTGAGGTCGTGCTGTGTCTAGGAGAGCCATTACACGAAGCCCTCGGCCGAGGCAAAGAGATTTACTGGTAGGTATTCCAGTAGTATCTCATGGTGTTCTGGGCTACACTCCGACACGACTTGTACCGCTTTTGGGGGTCTGACTTTTACCAACCCCCTAGGCCCGCCATGCGATGCTCATAGACGAACGGACCGGACTGTACGGATATTGTCACTGACAGGCTCAGTAGGGTTGTCAGGCTGAGTTCGCTCACAGACGTCCCTTTTAGTCAATACCTGGTAGCCCGTTACGTATTGGCTTATACCTCTGACGTGCTAGTGGTTAAATCCACAACCATGGTGTTGACGAGTCTTTAGAGTCCCCCACATTCAGTTACTCAGCTTTCGGGCGAAAGGTTGTAGAGGCCGTATGGAGATATGGCAAGGTCCGGTCAGATACGTGCGGTATTGCACGAATCAGGATCGGACAGTTTGTACTATAGGCCGTATTGGAATATGGCAGGGTTCGATCAGATACGTGCGGTATTGCACGGATCAGGATGGAACGGATTTTACTAGCCGGCTTTGGTATAAGCCGGATCCTAGTATAGTACAGTGGAGATTTTGTCTCATTGCATTTGTATTTCGGTCGGAATACAAATGCGGGTGTGTATGCACAGTATCGGGGTTTTCCTGTAATTTATTACGGGACCAGTTTTCTGGAGTTGCCAGTTTGCTTTCCGTTTCGGCAAATTTCCTTTGTTCCGTTCATTGGCCGAAGATTGGTGGAGGAGGGTTTATTTGCATTGTTGCAAATAGGCATTTTGTGGAGGGGGTCTTTGCTTATATTTGTATCATGATAGCCATTCTTTGACCTTGACTTCTTGTCTCCATCATGACTTGACTTTTGGGATGAGGTGATGGTTGCTTTGGAGTGGAAATTGGTTTATGATCATGTTTTGTCATGATACCTTTTTCTCCCTCTCTCTTGCATTATTTCTTTTTGTCACCTCCCCCTTGACCATTGACTTTTTCACCATTCCCATGAGTTGGCCGGCCACTGTTTGGAGTATGGGAATAGAGTGAAGTCTGTTTTGAGAGTGTGGATTAATTTAGTGAGGAATGAGCCTTACATGCATGTGCTGAAGGTTGGTGCTTTAATTAATAATGATGGTTACATTGAGCTTATAAAAGGAGTGTGCAGGGAATTTTTCCTTTGATCAATTTCGTGGGCCGCCCCCTTTTAGTTTGTAACATGATGGATAAATTAATATTTATTGCATTGTGTTAAATTGGGTGTGCTGGGGGCTGGTGGGTTGTTGAATGAATTTATTAAGTTGCATGAATTAAACACAACCTACACCTTCTGTCCAAGATCATTCCAGAGGGGATTTTTCTTTGTTCTGGCCGAGCTCATAAAGAGCATGCTCCATTCCTCCTGCAAGCCTCCATGGCTTCTTCATTTGCAAAATTCCTCCATCATGGAAACTATACAAAACCCCATAGAGACAATAGCTCACTACACATTTCTACAGCAAATCTTGGGCACGTCGACTAGCCAGCTTCGTGCCCGAGTTGCCTCGGCATTGAGGTGGGAGCCCGTTAAAGAAGTAGGCGATGTGGTGCCCTTCCGGCGACGAGGAGGAGACCGGACATTCCGCAGGAGATCGGGACGACGACGAGAAGACCGGAGGACTCGGATCTGTCGGTATACTTCTCTTCCCTTTCTTGTTGATAGCTAGGACTAGTTAGTGGTTCGATCCGGGTATTAGTGCGCGGCGGTTAGCCAGTTCAAGTAAAATTTAAAGTTTATCACCGCTTCCGCATTTGGCCGTCGGATTGACGGCCGGGACGCCGCCGTGCACTTACACTGGTATCAGAGCCTCGCCATTAACTTAATCTAGCTTTGTGCAATGTGTTTTTCAGTTCCGATCGTTCAAAAAGTTCCAAAACCCGTATTTTGTTCACATCAGTTTTCTGTTGGAAATTTTTTAGTGTCGAAAAATTTTTCAGGTTGTAAAAATGTGATGTACTTGAAAACCTAAGACCACTGCAGAAATCCGACGCATTGATCTTTCATCAAGAGCGCGGAACCGCGGCCAATACCCACTTTGGGCCGCGGTTCCGCCGCAACATGAAAGGATCAATGGGCCAGTTTTTTTCAGTGGGCTTCTGGGGTTATTTTAGGGGTTTTGGAATGTTAAATTTGGGCCTATATTTTCTGTGTGTGCTACAGTATTGTTTGAGGGCCCACTTGTTAAAATTTGATTGATCGGATATTTTAAACACATTTTTCCACAGTATTTACATTATATCTGCGACCGTGAATGTCACTCGATCGGTAAATCCGGTCTAACTGCTATAGCCCGGTTAGACGGATTTGCGAACGTGACTTTCACGTTGATGTTATGTTTTTGCTTTGATGTTGCGGATCGGTCGTGGGGGATAGCCTGGATGCAATGCTAGTACAGTTGTGGTTGTATTATGTACATTTGATATTGCGGGGCGAGCGTCCGACATGTGGACTGCCGTCACTGCCTGATTGTATTATTATTTTGGGGCACGACCTGGTTGCGGTCGATGTACCCGTTGTATGTATATTTTACTTTCTGTACTAGGATTACCCCGCGGAGGGGTGCACGGATAGCCGGGTTCTAGAGGGCAACAAGCCCGCATCTCATGGCATTGAGACGGAGGGGGCTTCACTCTAGGATTGGCGGGCTATTCGCCGCACTCGTAGGGGGTACAGGTTGACCCAGGAGGGGTGCCCAAGTTGCCGGATTCCGTGAAGTGCTGGGTGGTCCATTCACGGCGCTGAAGGGGGCTGCCTCACTTCAGGTTTTGGCGGGTAACTTGCCGCGCCCGTAGGGGTCTAGGATTTCATTGCCCAGGCTATCCACACGACCAGGGGAACGTCGGGTTTCAGTAGTGGCTCTGTGAAACTCGGGGATCCCAGATATCTGTATTGTTTCTGTGATGCTGTACATTTCTGTGATGTTGCATTTTATCACGCCTTGAGCGGATATAATATATTGGTATATATATTAGTAGATGTTGTATATGTTTTGCATCCGCGCTAGTCCAGTCCCCGCTCTGTCGTTAGTTAGCTAACCTAACGGGTAATGACGGGACCCAGTGGCGAATGCGGATGGCATATACGTACATCAGTATATTTTCGTTCTTTGTGGTGTGATCAATTGATGGGACTGCATTGATTCGGATCAATGCAAGTTTAAAAACAAACCTAATCTGATGTTGTTGGAACACTTTTCAAAAAGCTGTTATTGCAAGGACGTTCACTTTTGTTTTGCACAGTGATATTCGGTTATGAATATCCAGCACCTCAGTCGACGAGGCAAGGGCCGAGATCCCTTCACCGGGAGTGACCCCTTGGACAGAAGTTTGCGTCAGGGCAATAACTTCACTATAGCCGATTACTTTTGCTTTGCACCGTGGTATTCAGTTGGAATATCCTGCACCTCATTCTACGGGGAAAGAGCCGAGATCCCTTCACCGGGAGTGACCTCTTTAGCAATGGTTTTCGTCACTATATTTTCTAAAAGCTATCAGTTCCTTCGATGATATCAAGTTCTTTACGTTAAAGGTTTTCGCCAGAAACCATTCGTAGCCCTCCGTCGTTTCATATGGGTGGTCAATAGTATTCAAGCTGTGTATGTTGGCCAAAGTCAAGGCACAGTGATTGGTAGCTATTGGGGTATTCATAAGCAGCATAGATAGATGCGTTGGTTTGGGACAGTCGTACTGCCATTTTGGCCAAAGTCAAGGGTATGTACGGGTGGATTCAAATTAACCTGGAGAATGACGGGTAGAACTTGACATGTGACTTATGATATGTTGGCCAAAGTCAAGGTCATAAGAGCATGGGGCAGAAATCACATCGGGAGTTTCAAAAGAACTGAAACTTGCCAGATATGCGCATACCTTCTGGAGTGTGTTGACGTGAGCGGATTCCGTCACGTTATCATGCGATGAGAGTTGGATCCCAATTCCCACTGATGAGTTAGTTTACTCCTCGGGTGACCCCGACTAATTCTTCTTTCAGGTTTGGAGGAGAATTTGAGGTACAGTGGGAGGTTTCCAGATTAGATTAATTGGTAACCATTCTGATCTAGGTTAGAGTGCACGCTGAGTGTTTCTTTTCTCTCTCTCTTTGACAGCGACCATTGACCCGACCCTAAGACTTTGACTCAGTGACCAAGTTGACCGAACCTTCTTAACACCGGCTTTTGGACTGTCAGAGTTGCAAACCTCATTGCCACTCCTACTTTTACCCTTTTCTCCAGGACACCCCGTATTACTACGAACGTCCACTTCCATTGGACAAAACCATCGTATGGTTAGATACGAACTCGAAAGAATTTATTCGAGGATGGTTTCCGGTTCTGGAGAAAACGGATAGGATTATTCAGTTGTCTTTTCCTTTCACCTTCTCTCAAGTTGTGAGTACTCCTTGGTTTAAGGGACAGTACACCTATTACGCAAATTGGATAGTCTTCTTCCAAACCATAGGCAGGTGCCGACCGGTAGGGAATGAAGAAAACCAATTAGCATAACGATGGTGTGCAGAAGGTATTAAGTTAAGACAAAGCAAGGGATTAGTAAGAGGGCAAAGTAAATTGCAACAGATATTCACGACCAAACCAGGTATTTCTTCGCCAATCCTAAAATCACCTTTATATTTCTCCAGGACACTCCGTATCACTACGAAGATCCACAGTTTATTGGATATTCCATCGTATGGTTATATACGAACTCGAAAGGAACTTGTTCCAGTTCGGGGATGGATTCTGGTTCAGGAGAAAAAGGAATAAGGTTTATTCGGTTGTCTTTTATCTTCACCCTCTCTCATTGCGAGTGTTCCTAGGATTGGGACAGTACACCCATTATGCTTATTGGATAGTCTTCTTCCAAACCATAGGCTGGTGCCGAACGGTAGGGAAGGAAGAAAACCATTTGGCCTAAGGGGTGTACAGAAGGTAAAGACTAAAAACATATGAAGGGATTTGGAGAGGTGGCAAAGAACTACAAGGTTACAGTCGTGAATCTGGAAGAGGCATTACTAGGAATACCGGGATACCCCATCGAAACATTTCAATGTTTCAGTTTCACTGTGTACTGTTAAAGGAAAACTGATTTCCCGATTAGATACTTACTCAGGGTATGTATTTACCAGGTACGATTCTCACATCTGTATGGTTTTACAGATGATGAGTGGGAGTAAGTTATTGGGAATTGGGTGATCATCCTCATTATATCGGGATCCGTTGTAATCGGTGATATTTGAGGAAATCACCTGGGCTGTTTGCCGGTCGGCAAATATTTGGTTTTGAATATCCGCTGTTATGCACCAATTTCAAATTGATATATCTGTACGTCTATTTTCATAGTGTGAGATATACCTTTCTGAAATTATGTCTATGACATTTACCTATATCAGTGGATGGTAAGGTAAGGAGCATTAAACATCGGTGTAATTCTTCTTAACCATAAGTACAGTCTTCAACCTACGACACACAGTGAATGAGTTATCAGACTCAAGGGACTTATACAGAGTATTGTATGTTGTTCAGGGTCCATCAGGACAGAGGGGTTGGTCCTCGTACTATATTCGGTTTACTTATGACTTCTCTAGTTTTTAGACAGGTATTTCGTGGAAACACAGGGTCCGAATTTTGAGAAGTTATAGGTATTTGAATAGAGTAGAGAACCAGATGTAGCAAGTATCGGGATTCTTCAAAGTGATCGAAGATGTAGATACTTGTGTATGGTAATCAGTTGATAGTAATGACTAAGAGAACTTGCTTCTCTTTCGGGTTACTCATAATTGGAAGCATTCCTAAGTTGAGTAACACTGATCGGCCTTTTTCCATTTAGTTGACATGCACTGGAGACAGCTGCATGATTTGAATCTGGTTTGACATTCCATTGGCCACTCCGCAGATAAGGTGGGTAGCTTCAGGCACCCGAGAGGTACTCCGGTAGCCTCAAGGACGGTGACAGGGAAGTTCTTGTTTACCCACAATTACCATTGCTGTTGTTCCAGGCTGCGAGACCCGGCAAGAGGATGAGTATAGCGTCGTTCTAAACTAGCTTCAGAAGTGTACGTGTATATGACTCTGGCAGAGGGTTGTCGTAGTCAGTGGGAGCAGCGGAAGCATTGGTGGACAGGTGGCTTATGTCTATTTATAGACTAAAGCAGATGTAGCGGAGATAGATCATCTATTTCTGACGTGACAGTCATGGGTTTGACTTCATCAGAATAAGGGATGGATCTGTTAAGAAGGTAGTAGGGTGTGATATCCTGGTATTTGGATGACATACACAGAGTAGGAAAGGAAACTCCTATACTACAGTCGGTTATACTTTGGTCGTCACACAGTGGTTTCTCCACAAAGGAAATGGATTTTATATCAGACCTACTGGTTACTAGATCTATGGTTTTAGATCTAGATTTGGGTGGTTTCCCAATCAGGGTACTTAGACAGCATTCTAAGAGTATTTAGAATGGACGACTCCTGGCACGGTAGTGTACCTGCAGGTAATGGAGTCACCCTCACTAAAGGTGTCTTACAGACTAAAGTAGAGAGGGATGTGCATGATTGACAGATCACTTGCTTAGGCAATTGAGTCAATCATGAGATGTCAAGTACCACACCAGATGTTGTTCTTACACTAGATGCAATAAGTTGACATTGATCCAATCCTGGAGAAACAGTCGGAAGCAGTTATAGAACATAAGTGAATGTTCTAGGGATATGATAACGACAGCCTCATTCGGGAGACAGTTATCATTCCAGGCTTCCAAGGTGACATGGACGACAAGGAGGTTGTCAGAGTTATAGTTTTTCCTTCTGATGAGGGGCAGTATTTTGGACAGGTGGTCCAAGGCAATACTGAGGGAGGCATGGCGCAGGATACTGATTAAATTCAGTTGACGATACAGTCTAAGAAGTTTGGATTTGGAGTTCATTTATGAGCTATGTCCCATCAGACATCCAGACATATTCTAAGACAGGTATTGCTCATTTCGGGAGATGGCTTTCTCCGCGAACTTGAGATATAGAGAGACATAGAAAGAAACATCTAGGCGGATCCACTCACTGAGGCTATTCCTCGACCGCAAGAGTTTCACAAACGGGATTTGTGAGACTGACCAGTAGAGGAGTTGGGTGTTCGGTATCACACGGGCTGTGAGTATGCGACATCGCAATAATTAGCCTTGAGTGCAAGTGGGAGATTGTTGGAGATAGTGCCCTCAGAGTCAATTATTGGGTCACAGGCACGTGATTGCAATGATAGATGGAGGACCTATCCCGGTAGGACAGTCTTACTCGAGATGATAGTATGCTCTCTGGTTTACCTTTATCATCGTGTACTGTTTTAGGTTACCTGACAAGTTGCTATTACACGTTGATAGAGCCCCTAGGATTCTTGCTTGACCACCAGCAGTATGAGGGCGATCATATAAGTGGGAGCTGGGGGTCTATAAGCATATCCTTAAATGGTCCCTAGTCGTGTGAGTTTCGAGACAGGGCATCGATACTCCAGAGTAGACTAGTGTATACAGTCGAGACCCCGACGAGGGGCGGTGGCCGGTCTCACAAGCCACTGGTGTCAGTTGGATCACCTAAGATGTATACAGGTGCTCATTGGGTTATGAGTACACCGGACAGGACTCGCCGGGAACATGCCAGTTGGTCATATACCAGATGTCAGATGGCAGCTCCCTGGTGACATGTGTGCAGGTTAGTTCATCGACCTGGGGATCGTCATTTGTCTTGTGTGAGTTCCCACTGTACTTTGATTACTACCCTACCACGGCTCAAAGGAGTCATGCAAACAGGTTTTAGTTGGGTACAGTCCCGAGCCACATGGAGGCAGTGAGCGTATCTTCACGGGTTCGTCTCTCCCGGTATTGGGGGTGAGGTCGTGCTGTGTCTAGGAGAGCCATTACACGAAGCCCTCGGCCGAGGCAAAGAGATTTACTGGTAGGTATTCCAGTAGTATCTCATGGTGTTCTGGGCTACACTCCGACACGACTTGTACCGCTTTTGGGGGTCTGACTTTTACCAACCCCCTAGGCCCGCCATGCGATGCTCATAGACGAACGGACCGGACTGTACGGATATTGTCACTGACAGGCTCAGTAGGGTTGTCAGGCTGAGTTCGCTCACAGACGTCCCTTTTAGTCAATACCTGGTAGCCCGTTACGTATTGGCTTATACCTCTGACGTGCTAGTGGTTAAATCCACAACCATGGTGTTGACGAGTCTTTAGAGTCCCCCACATTCAGTTACTCAGCTTTCGGGCGAAAGGTTGTAGAGGCCGTATGGAGATATGGCAAGGTCCGGTCAGATACGTGCGGTATTGCACGAATCAGGATCGGACAGTTTGTACTATAGGCCGTATTGGAATATGGCAGGGTTCGATCAGATACGTGCGGTATTGCACGGATCAGGATGGAACGGATTTTACTAGCCGGCTTTGGTATAAGCCGGATCCTAGTATAGTACAGTGGAGATTTTGTCTCATTGCATTTGTATTTCGGTCGGAATACAAATGCGGGTGTGTATGCACAGTATCGGGGTTTTCCTGTAATTTATTACGGGACCAGTTTTCTGGAGTTGCCAGTTTGCTTTCCGTTTCGGCAAATTTCCTTTGTTCCGTTCATTGGCCGAAGATTGGTGGAGGAGGGTTTATTTGCATTGTTGCAAATAGGCATTTTGTGGAGGGGGTCTTTGCTTATATTTGTATCATGATAGCCATTCTTTGACCTTGACTTCTTGTCTCCATCATGACTTGACTTTTGGGATGAGGTGATGGTTGCTTTGGAGTGGAAATTGGTTTATGATCATGTTTTGTCATGATACCTTTTTCTCCCTCTCTCTTGCATTATTTCTTTTTGTCACCTCCCCCTTGACCATTGACTTTTTCACCATTCCCATGAGTTGGCCGGCCACTGTTTGGAGTATGGGAATAGAGTGAAGTCTGTTTTGAGAGTGTGGATTAATTTAGTGAGGAATGAGCCTTACATGCATGTGCTGAAGGTTGGTGCTTTAATTAATAATGATGGTTACATTGAGCTTATAAAAGGAGTGTGCAGGGAATTTTTCCTTTGATCAATTTCGTGGGCCCCCCCCCCTTTTAGTTTGTAACATGATGGATAAATTAATATTTATTGCATTGTGTTAAATTGGGTGTGCTGGGGGCTGGTGGGTTGTTGAATGAATTTATTAAGTTGCATGAATTAAACACAACCTACACCTTCTGTCCAAGATCATTCCAGAGGGGATTTTTCTTTGTTCTGGCCGAGCTCATAAAGAGCATGCTCCATTCCTCCTGCAAGCCTCCATGGCTTCTTCATTTGCAAAATTCCTCCATCATGGAAACTATACAAAACCCCATAGAGACAATAGCTCACTACACATTTCTACAGCAAATCTTGGGCACGTCGACTAGCCAGCTTCGTGCCCGAGTTGCCTCGGCATTGAGGTGGGAGCCCGTTAAAGAAGTAGGCGATGTGGTGCCCTTCCGGCGACGAGGAGGAGACCGGACATTCCGCAGGAGATCGGGACGACGACGAGAAGACCGGAGGACTCGGATCTGTCGGTATACTTCTCTTCCCTTTCTTGTTGATAGCTAGGACTAGTTAGTGGTTCGATCCGGATATTAGTGCGCGGCGGTTAGCCAGTTCAAGTAAAATTTAAAGTTTATCACCGCTTCCGCATTTGGCCGTCGGATTGAAGGCCGGGGCGCCGCCGTGCACTTACACCCGGGACAAGAAGATCGCAGGTGATGGCGTTGAGCCCAAGGCAGGGGAGTACTAGCTTACCGGTGACAGTATTTGGACTCGGCGGATATCTGGAGAATACCGACCGGAGTTATGTACGGGCATGCTATGTGGATTGCGAGCGTCGTTGTTGGACACTCAGGTTCCATGAGATGTACGGACACGAGGGCCGGTCCTGGTGACGGCGCCTGACAGATGAGTATTTACGTGTCGATACTGGGCACAAGTTTTCATGATGTTTTCGGGTGTCGATGTTGGACACTCTGGTTCCGTAAGACTTACAGGATATGAGGGCCGATCTGAGGATGCGGTGCCTTTGGTATTGGGATTTGGAGTTTCATCGATGGACACTAGTCTCTCCAGGATGAGAATTCCGTGAGGATGACATGTTTTATCCCATACTCAGCATTTATTTGATATGCATTGCTTCATGTATTAGTAGTACCTGATAGAGTGCTTTCCATGACTGTTGCATATACATATTGCCATTTATTGCTACCTGTTTGCATGTGATAGATTATCGCGGTACGTGCATACCCGCGATTACCTGCATATGTTATTTACTATTCACAAGTTGGCAACTCACCCTCGTTGTGCCATAGTGTTTTGCACCTAGCCCCTCAGAGCAGTCACGGCAGGGCTTCTTCTTATCGTATCATCTTTTGCAGCGGATACCACTACGGCTGACTGTGAGCAGTTTTGCTATAGGTGGGTTTTGCGGTTATCCGATGATGCTCATTGTATATCTTATTGTATCTAGAATCTCCATCTACTACTTTCATGTATTGACTTAGAGACGAGATGTGAGGACGATATTGTATATTATTTTATGACTCTGGATGTCTTTTATGCTGTTTATATCGTCCATTTTCTTCGCTACGGCGTCGTATATCTTCTTGTGGTGGTTGTTTCCGCCTTTGGGCGTGGATTTGCTCCCATTAGGGATGCTTTACTTATATTTTATGTTGTACCCTTTTTGGGGCTAGTTTTTACAAAGGAGGTGCTGCCAAATTTTAAAGGAAGTAAATTTGGTCTTTAAAGAATTTTTATTTGAGATTTCCAAAAACTTCTAACAATGTTCTTATCACTTATTACTTTTGATGGTTTAGATTGCTGGGTTTTCGGCTTACTTAAATTGCGTTACGCCTGTAGACGTTACGTGGTTTAAGGGCCGTCACGTGCCAAATTTCGGGTCGTGAAAAAGTTGGTATCAGAGCGCTAAGTTTTACCTTTCGGAGTGTAGGATGACATTGGTATGATGGAGAAGGTAGCTTAAGCAGAGTGACGTAGTGTGTGTATGTCCGCGGCATACTTACGACACGGTACTCCGCCTAAGTGACCTTAGTACTTATTGCTTGAAATTCATTCTATGATTATATACATCCTTGTGATTCGATTTTCGTGATCTTATCGAATCCTATTTCCATTTCTAGCCATTATGCCGCTGAAGACTATGAGGGCTCAGAGAGAGGCAGCGAGAGCCGAGGTCAGAGTTGACTCGTTTGAGACGAGGATTGACCAGGATGGTACACTCGCTGTATAGGAGAAGATTGATTCACCTTCGATAGATCGTATCGGTAGGCTTGAGGCAGAGATGCAGGACTTGCGCCAGATGATAGGATCGTTGGTTGAGGCCAGTCGAGCACAGCGACAGGAGGTTGCCACCCCTGTTATCCAGTTATTCCTTGCTATCAGCACACATCATTATGTCACGTATATAGCAGTAGTGGACGCAGCCCTACTAGATAAGAAGCGTCTTCCCGAGACTCTAGAAGTTTCGGAACTGAGGAGGGCTCATACAGGTGTATTAGCCCAGAGGCAGATGTTTAGTCGCCGCGACAGATTTCGTTCAGGTCGCGGGAGTAGAAGAGGCTTGAGATGAGGTCAGTTGTTTAGCTCTTATCCCAAGGAAGGCCAGCAGTTATTGTATGGATGTTTCCGGTGAGGGAGTTTCCATCACCTCGACAGAAATTGTACCTTGGTACACCAGAGGAGGACAGCCATACCATATGTTACCTTACCACCTTCACCTTAGGAAGAGTCGCCTTTTGCGCCTATTGTTGATCCGTGTTAGACTTATGTTTAGAGAGGTCATGGTTGCGGAGGGTTTGTTCAGAGAGTACAGGATGGCAGAGGAGGAGGACAGCCTGTTGCAGGTAGAGGACAGGCACGGGCTTTTGTTTCGACTCATCAGGACGCGCGGACGTCCAATGCAGAGTTTTCAGGTATTCTTAATTCGTATGTTCTTTCGATGCGCATGTTTGTTTAATCCGGGATCTATGCATTCGTTTATTTCTACACACTTCGTGTCGTGGTTAGGCCGAGAGTTGTGTTTGCTAGATCAGCCGTTGTTGTATTTACTTCTGTTAGCGATTCTTTTGTTGCGCGACACGTATTTCGGTCATGTGCTAATCGGATAGGAGATAGAGATTCGTCCGTCGATTTGATCCTTCTAGATATGTTGGACTTTGACGTTCTCCTAAGCACAGACTGGTTAGCTATGTGCTATGCGTCTATGGACTGCCGCATGAAAACAGTCAGGTTTTGTTTTCTCGGCGAGTCTGTTCTTGTTGTGCAGGGGGACCGTGGTGCCGCCCCTCATAGCTTGATTTCAGCCTCTTGCGCTAGTCGGCTTTTGAGGAGAAGATGTCGAGGATTCTTGGCTTTCATTCGTGATATTGGAGCCACAGTGGATTCGTTGGACCGGGTTTCTATTGGGCGAGATTTTCCGACGTTGTTCCAGATGAGCCGGCAGAGCTTAGGGAGCTTAAGGATCAGCTGCCAGAGTTGCTTGTTGGAGGACTTGTATGTCCAAGTGTTTCACTTTGGGGAGCTCCTGTTCTGTTCGTCAAGAAGTAGGACGGAAGTTAGAGGTTGTGTATTGATTGATCGTCAATTGAACCGAGTTACGGTGCGGAATAGGTATCCATGACCTCGCATTGACAATTTGTTTGATCAGCTCCAGGGTGCAGGACATTGTTTCTAAGTTTGATTTGGGATCAGGTCATCATCAGTTGCGGGTTCGGAATGATGACATTCCGAAGACTGCTTTTAGTACGCGCTGTGGGCATTGTGAAATTTGGTGGTGTCGTTTGGACTCACCAATGCCCCAGCAGCGCTCATGGATGTGATGAACCAGATTTTTTTTCAGGCCGTTCCTCGACCAGTTTATTGTTGTCTTATTGATGACATTCTAGTCTATTCCAAGAGTCGAGAGGAACATGAGCAGCACTTGAGGATTGCTTAGCAGACATTGAGAGAGCACTAGCTGTTTGCTAAATTCTCGAAGTGTTTCCTTCTGGCTTGATAGTGTTGACTTCCTAGGTCATGTGGTTACGGGAGACGGTATTCGTATGGACCCGAGGAAGATCGAGGCCGTACAGCTTTGGCCCAGACCTGTATCAGTGACAAAGGTCCGCAGCTTTTTGGGCTTAGCCGGTTTTTACCGCCGTTTCGTGCAGGACTTCTTGTGTATCACTGCAACGTTGACCGGACTGACCAGGAAGGAAGTTCTTTTTCTTTAGACTGAGGCATGCGAGCTGAGTTTTCAGCAGTTGAAGACTCGGTTGATGACTGCACCAGTTCTATCTTTGCTTTCTGGATCGGGCGACTTTGTCGTTTACTGTGATGTTTCGCTAGTGGTGCTCGAATGTGTATTGATGCAGCACGATAGAGTTATCGCTTATGCTTCCCGACAGTTGGAGGAAGTACGAGTAGGATTATCCCACTCATGATTTTGAGATGGCCACGGTGGTCTTGCGCTGAAGATTTGGAGACACTACTTGTACGGAAAGTCGTGCCAGATTTTCACAGACCACCAGATCTTAATCTTCCTGTAGTGGGATCTGAGTTTGAGACAGCGCCGTTGGATGGAGCTTGTGAAGGATTATGATTGTGAGATCCTTTATTGTCCTGGGCAAGGCGATTGTGGTAGCTGATGCTTGAGTCGTAGGCCCGGGGGTTAGCTTGTCCCAGATGAGCAAAGTTCAGAGACAGTCTTCTGCAGATTTACATTTCTTGTGCGACAGCTGAGTACAGTTTAAGTTCACCTCAACTAGGGGACAGCTTGCTCATGTCCGCGCCCGTCCACTTTTACTTAATCCTTTTCATGAGGCACAGCCCGCCGATGCTCGTTTGTCTGAAATTCTTGAGCATGTTCGGCAGGGTAGAGATTCGGAGTTCTTGATTTATGACCAGGGTGTGCTACGTTGCGGGACTCGTTGGTCTGTACCTGATACTGATCGGTAGAAACACGAAGTCCTAGAGCAGGCACATCAGTCAGCTTTCAGTGTTCACCCAAGTGCCACCAAGATGTAACGTGACTTGAGAGTTAGTTACGGGTGGGCAAGGATGAAGAGTGAAGTTTCAGATTTCGTTTTGAAGTGCTTGACTTGTCAGCGAGCTAAGGTTGAGCATTTGAGACTGGCAGGAGAGTTGCAACTTTTAACCGTTCCGGAGTGGGAATGGGAGCAGATCTCAATGAATTTCATTGTGGATCTTGTTGGGTTGTCTACAACGGCAGCAAGGTTTCGGGAGGAATCGTCCATGCCAAATTAAAATTTTGCCGTTCTAGGTGACCCTAAACATAGATCGTTTACTAGAAATAATACGAAAACATATGCAAACACTTCGCAAGTTATAGTGAGCAAGGAATACAACCTTTGTAGACCTGTCCGTCACTTCAAATAGCTCCATGTAGTAGTCCTCTTCGCTGCGATTGCAAACTCCGGACTCTAGAGACGATCCTTTGAAGAAACGAACGTGCTTGCTTCGATGTCTTCGAGGCCGAAGATGATCTACGTCGAGGAGATATTAACCCAAGCTATTTCTTCACTAATCATATAATTAGTGAAGCAAACACACTCTACTAAATGGCAAGTAGTAGAGGATGATGAAGTAGGAAGTGGGCTCACTTTAGATTTCGTTTTCTCACACTTTTTCTCAAACTCCATTAAAGCTAGAAGCTTTTGAGGAAGAAGAAGAAGATGAAAAAAAAATCTCATCAATTATTCATCCAAATTAATTATTGCAACCATGGGTGAGTTAAAGCCATCATGCTTAACTCATGTAGAGAATCAACCACACACTATGGTTAAGGGTTCGGTTTGATAAATATCTTTAACTAGACAAAAGAGTTGACTTTGTTAAAGCTTATCCAAAAGCTTTTGCCCAAGCTTTACCATGACAAACTCAATCTCTTTTGAATTAGC
Organism: Agapanthus africanus; assembly: GCA_030015575.1. NCBI lineage: Eukaryota > Viridiplantae > Streptophyta > Magnoliopsida > Asparagales > Amaryllidaceae > Agapanthus > Agapanthus africanus. Next base: position 376,216,102 of record CM057344.1, on the reverse strand, counting down.
TTAATATAAATAGAAACCCTAACTTAACCCTAGCATGGTATTAATCTCATACACCCATCTTGTATGCATCATCAAATATGACACAATACATGTACACAAATATACATATCACATATATACAATGTGCACATCTAGTGAGAAAAGAAATCATAAGTGAGCTTAATATTAGTTAATGTAATATAATTTATGAAATATATAATAATACATTAAATTATCAAATCAACTCTTGATTTAATAATCCGGCTATATCATATACAAACAACTAATACTACATATCGCGAGAATAGAATACGGTATCTCATATTGTATAAACCTCGGTCCCGTACATATCATATATATGATCCTACTCGGTTTCACTTGAGCCAGGAAATCTCTGTGTAGGACTCTAAAGACTCGTCAATACGCCGGCAGTAGGTGATGATCATATCAAACACTCACAAGCCGTAAGCGGTCTGCTAAACGTAACGGCCACCCGGGTATTGAGCGATCAGAAGATCAACAAGCAATCCTGTTCGTACTCCTGCGAATCCAATCGGTAACACTACCGTACAGTCCGGTCTCTTCGTCTGATATGTCGCATATCACAGCTTGGGGTTGGTATAATGTCAGACCCCAATAGCCTGATAAGTCATGCCGATGCAAGGTCCATAACGGTTCAAGAAACTACTGATAACACTTACCAGTAGATCTCAGCAACCCTGGCCAGGGATTTCCTGTTATGGCCAATCGAGCATAGCGCAACATCAACTCCCTATACCGGGAGAGACGAAACCCCTCCTATAGCTCATTGCCTCCATGTGACTCGGGACTGTACCCAAAAGCCACCGTTTTGCACGTTCTCTTGAACGTGGTAACATGGAAATCAAAGCACAGTGGGAATCACACCAGACTCTATGACGATCTCGGGTCTACCGACTAACCTGTACCAGTATTACCTGAGAACTGCTATCCGACGATAGGTATAAAACCATCTAGGAGTTCTCGGCGAGTCCGTTCAGTATACCCAGTCTCCTGAGCACCCGTATACCATCTCTGATGTCAAACACCAATGGATATGGGATCATCCATCGCCCATCATATGGGTCGAGAAGCGTATACGCTAGTCTACACTGGAGCATCGATGCCTTGTCTTGATACTCCCACGACTAGGAACATTTGAAGGATGTACTTATCGACTACTCTGTCCCCACTAGTATGATCTGCATTATAGTCCTGGTAGTCAAGTACTCATCCTAAGGACTTTATCAACATGTATTATAGAGACAATCAGTGTACATGTTAAAATAAAGAGCAACCAGATAGCATACTATCATGTCGAGCAAGAAAGTCCTCCCTATATATGTCCAAGCATCCATTACAATATACATCGTATGTACAGTAATGGCCTCTAGGGATACATATTACTAACAATCTCCCACTTGCACTAGGGCCATCTATTGTTATACCTCATACCCAACAATCAGCAGTGGTTGAACTATCTCATACTCAACCATCCCATAATAGTCTCTCCTAGGAATAGGTCTTTGTGAGTGGATCCATCGTGTTGTCCTCTGTGTCTACTCTCCTGAACCTGGATCTCCCTGGAGGTCAACCATCTCCATGATCAGGTGATACCGCCTAAGAATATGTCTGGCTCACAGATGGGACGGTGGTTCCTTGGCCAAAGCCACAACTCCATTGTCATACAATGGTAGGAACGAAGTTCATCTCATGAACTAGCGTACATCCAGACTATTTCTTTAGTAGCATCCTTGGTAGTGATGTATCCAGTATTTATCGTCTAGTTTGCCACGGTATCTATCTTGGAACTCTTCCAACATACCGTCCCTCCACTGAGGGTAAAGAATATGCCCGCGACTGACATTCAGTCGACCTTATCACTCTGGAAGTTATCCAGTGATTTTCCCTAGGATCGATTAATACCATCTCACTATACCTAGTGAGAATCCTATCATCCATTTAGATCTATCTCATAGATTAAAAACCTAGGATTTAGGAGGTATCCCCTTGATCCTATATGGAGAATCAATATGATAAGAGGAGATTGACCGAGTGTAGCATAGGAAACTCCTTTCCTATCAAGAGTATGTCATCCACGTACAATACGAGGATCGCCACCATACTCCCTATTGCCTTTTTTGTATATACAAGGTTCATCTACCATTTTGATGAAGTCAAACTCTTTGACTACCACATCAAAACAGATGTTCCAACTCCGTGATGCCTGCTTTAACCCATAAAGCAACTTGCACACGTTTCCGCTGCTCCCACAGTTTATGAAGCCCTCTGGCTGTGTACATATAGACACTGTCTTCTAAATCACTATTTAAAAAAGCAGTTACGACACACAACCGACATATATCGTAGTCATGGTATGTAGCAATTGCAAATAGGATCTGGATGGACTTAAGCATAGCTTTGAAATTCTCAACTTTTCCATGTACACCAAGTAATCTTCTCAAGATATACTTGCTTCTGATGGGGATTTAACCCTTCAGATAAAGCTACCAAAGTCCATACTTTGTTGGTGTACATAGATTCCATCTCAGATCTCATAGCATCCAGCCATTCTCACAGAGTCCCCACTCCTGATGGCCTGCTCGAAAATAGTTGGGTCATCATCTCATGATGCAATTCTCGCTCCCACTGTCATAGAGAAACCGAAGTATCTCTCAGGTGGGTGAAGAACCCAACTAGATCGGCGGAGAGGCTGAGCTTCGTTGTGAGCTGTTGAATCCTCTGGTTCTACCAAATCATCAGCTGCAGTTTGTATAGCTGGAACTCCTTCCAGTTCTACCTCATGACCACTAATTTCTTCACAAGAAATTCCCTTTCACAAAGGTGGCATGCTGAGAAACAAAACACCTTTTGTTTCTCAGTGAGGTAGAAGATATTCCCTTGCTAATACTTGGGATATCCAACAAACTTCCACAGAACTAACCTTGTCTCAAGCTTGTCCGGATTTTGCTTTTAGGCATAGACCGGACAACCCCAAATCTTAAAATCCTTAAGAGATGGGCTCTTCGCATACCATATCACATATGGAGTGGTAGGCACCTGATTTTATTGGAACCCTATTCAATAGGTATGCAGCTTCTCAAGTGCATAACCCCCAATAGGAAATAGACAACTCAGTAGTACTCATTATAGAGCACACCATATCACATAGGGTGCGATTGCTCCACCCGATATACTGACGTGCTGTGGTGTATACGGAGGAGTAATGCTGAGAGAGAATCTCATTCTCCTTTAGAATAGTCCAGGAATTCCGTGCTCAAGTATTCTCCTCCCTGATCACATCAAAGGACATAATACTTATACCTATTTTTGGTTCTCTATTTCTAACTTATATTCTTTGAATTTCTCAAAAGGTTCAGACTTGTGTTTCAACAGGAACACATATGCGAATCTTGAGAGACCATCAATGATATAATAAAGCACAAAGAACCAGTCCTGGCATGTGTAGACAGGGGACCTACATACATCATCATGTATCAATCGCAAGAGTTCATTAACTCTTTCTCTGTTTCCAATAAACGGAGCTATGGCCATCTTATCTTTCTGACATGACTGGCAAGTTTCATAAGATGTAAATTCAAACTGATTTAAATATGCATCTAAATGTAACTTCAGCTAGTCGGGTCACATTGATATGACCTAGTCTACAATGCCTCAAGAAGGATTCGTTCTTTTCTGAACTCTTCTTCTTATGTGTATTTTGTACGTTAAGAACTATGGTTTGATTTAGAACGTATATGCTTTTAGATAACGTGCCTGAACTGATCAACTCTTGATATAGGAAATGTTCAAAACATTATCCAACAATACAAAATTATATCCTTCTTTATATGATAAAGAGACTGATATGATGTTGTATTTCAGGTTCGGTATCTAATAACATTCATTCTGAATCAATGTATTTGGTAATACAGGGTGATAATTGCCAACAAACTTGGCTGCAACACTTGCACCGTTTCCAACTCTTGAAACTTATCACCCATTCTCAGTTCTCTACCTTTCTGTAGCCCATGTAACTGATTACATATGTGGGATCCTTATCCGGTATCTCATACCCAGGACGTAAAGGAAACTGACAAACAGTTCTCTGTAATAAACACACCCGAAGAAGATGCATCATCATGCACTTTCTTCATTTGGGCGGCACGGGAATCCTGATAATCCCCTATTTTCTGCTCGGTTTTATAACAATTATAAGTTGGAGCGGGACCAACGTTCCCTAGCGCAGTATAACAAGCGGGTTCGGTCAATACATCCATATTATTATCTTGATTAAGGTGTGACATGGTCGCTACCTGGAGAGAGAGAAGAAAACACTCCGTGTATGCTCTTGCAAGATTAGATTGGATATTAATTTATCTAATCAGGACAGCTCCCACCGTTTTAGTCAAATCTTCCTTAAAATCCTAAAAGGTAAGACTAGCCGGAATTAATTACACTCTACAAGTTCGCCAATCTATCAGCCAGGACAGTATCGGTACTTTGAGGGAGGTTCCCCGTGCTTTCGCACGGACCTAATTAAAATAAACCTCGTTCTCCCAGGGGCGTAACCCCGTTAACAGCTTTCTAGAGACCTACTTGATCGGCTAATTGTAATGTGTAAAACTCTCCCAGGAGTAACTCTTACTCGCAGTGGGTATCGGGATCCAACTATCTCATAGATGGTATGAAATCTCATTGCAAATTTCAACATTTCAAATTCCTGATAATATTTTGCCCCTAGCAACTTATGACCTTGGCTAAGGTCAACAAATCATAAGTGCTAGCCAAGTTCAACCCATCATTTCCCGATTGAATTAAACCTACCCGCACGACCCTTAGCTAAGGTCAACAAAGTCACACGACTACCCTAACTCAATCGCATCATATGCTTTGCAGATAAGCACTAATTTGCTACAACACACAACGTCTTGGCTAAGGTCAACAAACGTAGCACGAATATTTACTAGTACTTATCTGAAATGACGGAAGGCTACGACAGGTTTTTAAGAAAACCTTTTGCGTAATGAACTTGATATCGTCGTAGAATCGAGTGATTTTGAAAAGGAGTGTTTTTTAGGCTTTTACTAGTTTTGTTAAAGATGTCACTCCCGGTGATGGGATCTCGGCTCTTTCCTTATCGAACAAGGCGCAGGATATTTCACAAGGAATACCGCTATGCAAAGCAAAAACTATAGAAGCAGTCAAAAGACAAACCGAGTGTGTAGCATCTACTAGTTTCGCTAAGAAGGTCACTCCTGGTGAAGGGATCTCGGCTCTTTCCTTATCGAATAAGGTGTTGGATATTCTACAAGGAATACCGCTATGCAAAGCAAGAACTAGAGCTACCAGTTTTTAAAACAAGTTTCTACAACATCTTTTAGGTTTCTTTTATTTCATTAATCTCATTAATGAAGTCCCATTTATTATGCTTCACAACCATCACATTTGAAACGAAATCAACAATATATAATATATATCTCATATATATAATATAAACATTCGTCTCAGGCAGTAATATGATCTCATCACAGAACATAGCAGCAGAAGAACATATATGAAATATTGGATATACTAGGATTTCTGTGTTTTATATCAAGCCAGTATAAAAACACAGATTCCATGGTCACGATGAATAGCCAAACCCACATCCCTAGACCCCTACGAGAGCGGCAAGCAATCCTGCCAATTCTAAAGTTAGGAGACCCGGTTTCAACTCCTTGAGTTGGTCTCCTACTGGACCCTAGAACCCGGTTACTTGTGCTCCCCGTCTTGGGTCTATCCTAATGCAGAAAAGTAAATAATATACAATAGTAACATCATCCTCAACCCGGAAGTGCCCCAATAAAAGAACATTACATACAAAGAATTTTACATGAATGAAAATGAAAAACTCTCATCTCACATAAAACCCCCGGCTATTCAAAAACACGACGATCCAATATAACATATCACAACAACACATAACATCACATGTCATCAACGTAAGTAAATATGCGTATCCCAATTATCGTTGACATATAGCACCGAAACCGGCGATACACCACATATTACACTTACGGTCGCAGAAAAGAAAGTGAAAAACTACAACAGTTGGAATCCGCAACCACCTCAGACATCACATGCCTAACCATATGAATTCCTTAGACATCGCATGCCTAACAATTATAAACCCTGCATTTTAGTCTCGATACCGGAAACACTTTTCAATAACAAGTCAGGAAATTCAACAAGATTCTCGACATCCTGATTGAATGCTCGTCGGAAATTTTAGTAGACGGCCGCACCCCCGATACCTTCGATGAAGTGCACTAAGGCGGAACACCGCTGCCGCGAGCACCCAAACATTTGCTTTTGGCGACGGGTTTCTCCTACAGTCACTTGGCCGGGGCTATGGGGCGTGGCTATCTATTAAGTTTACCTGGCGAGTATCCGCGTACACTACGTGATTGCGACGGACTTTTGATCACATCAAAATCCCATGGCAACCGATCAAATGAGACTAAGTTGCTAGATTTACAACATTCAAATTAGTTATCTCATAACTACATGTGGATTCCAAATATTGTATCCCATCACATGATACCCGGACGATGTTAAACTTTTTCGACTGATTCATCAAAGACCCACAATTTCCCGACAGCTCAACACTTGAGCACAGTTCAATGATACCCAGAAGATGCCACAGTACCTATGAACCAGCCGTAGAAGGGTCAAACCAATGCCTCACATGTGACAATGCTGAATTACCACAAACCCAAGGGTTTAGTGGCGGTTATATTAATGTATATGCCTTAGAGGCCATTACTGTATCATACTAGTTTGTATATTACTTAATGGAAGCATGGGATATTCATAGTTGTATAGACAATGTTGCTCAAAATGGTAGTATGCTACTTGGTTTGTTTCTACTTCAATATGTGCATGTGTTTCTTTTAGTATATCGCTTATACATATTAGTGGAGCCCTTAGGATCTTTGCTTGATTACGAGAGTTGTGATGGCAGTCACACTACTGGGGGCTGGGTAATCTACAAGCACATCCTTATACAGGTCCCTAGTCGTAGGATTATCGAGACGGGGCATCGATACTCCGGAGTAGACTAGCGTATACGCTTCTTATCCCAGTAGGGGAGATGGTCTGTCCCACAGCCATTAGTACGTCGTACTGGAGATAGTATACCGGTGCTTGTTAGGTTACGAGTACATTAGACAGGACTCGTCGGGAACTGTTGGTTGGTACTATACCTATCGTCAGATAAGAGTTCCCAGGTGACATGAGTACAGCTTAGTCCATCGACTTGACACAGCTACTTCGCCTCCAGTGTGTTCCCACTGTACTTTGATTACTACCCTTCCACGGCTTAAAGGAGTCGTGCAAACAGGTAGTAGTTGGGTGCAGTCCCGAAGTACTTGGAGGCAGTAGCGGTTAGATAGGATTCGTCTCTTCCAGTATTGGGGGTTGATATCGCGCTGTGTCTAGGAGAGCCATTACACAAAGTCCCTGGCCAAGGCAAGCGAGAATTACTGGTTGTGTTTCCAGTAGTTTCTTAGGGTGTTCTGGGCTACACTCCAGCACGACTTGTACCGCTATTAGGGGTCTGACGTTTACCTCCCCCTAGGCCCGACATGCGATACTCATAGACGTACAGACCGGACTGTACGGAGATTGTCATATTCTGGCTCAGTATGAGTTCGGATGGGTTTACCTCATTGGCCTTCTCATCGACATTTACCTGGGGACCGTTACGTATAGCTAGTGCCGCTTGCGGTCTGTGGTTAAACCCACTGCCAGCGAAGTGTCGAGTCTTTAGAGTCCCACACAGAGAGTTTCCCTGCACTGGGCAAAAGGTGTAGAGGCCGTATGGTTTTACGGCAAGGCTACGATCACTTACGTGCACTTGTGCGCGTATGATGTTCGGGCAGACGATACTAGTGGGCTTTGGTTTAAGCCAGATCCTAGTATTGTATAGATGGATTAGTTTTGTCTTCTGTGCATTCGCATTCTATGAAATGCGGATGCGGGTGTGTATGCACGGTTGTGAGGAGCGAAGAAGGAGGTGCCTCATTGGGGTTCTAACCGTTGATTCGGTCAAAACCATTATGAGGTGAGGAAAATATTTACTAATCTTTTTAATGATAATTGTGTTATGGCTAATTGTTTTGACCATTTGACCACGTTGACAATTTGACCTAGTTGACCATTGTTGACTTGGATCTTTCTTGTGAGCTCTAGACTCTTCTTTGGATTTAGATTTAATTTGACATGATAATGGTGAAATCAATGTAACCATCACACTTTATCATGACAAAAGAATGGTAATTATTTTTCTTATGCATCATTATCTCTTGCTCATTCTCTCTCATCGAAAAGAGTGTTCCCATGGTTGCTTTATCTTCCTCCTCACTATAAAATCCTTTAGCTCTCATGTGTTGAGAAAATAAGGATCTAAATAGACAAACAAATCCATCTTCTTCTTCTACACCACTTAGGACATCAAGCATAGCAAACTCATTGCCCTAGTTACCTCGGCTTGAGGTGGAGCTCGCACTACAGACTCTCGGGCGGATCGTCTTTAACTCTAGGAGGCCGCGGAGGTGACCAAGATCCGGATCGATCCTCGGAGCTTGCATGGACGAGGAAAACAGCGAAAAGAAGACCCGAAGGACTTGTTACATGAGGTATAATCTCCTAAGCATAGTAGATAAAACCTCTTTTAGTTTGTTAGCAATGGTTTGGCAAAGATCCTCATGTTTTAGTCTATGTTACCTTGTGATAAAAATTAGTTTTTTTACCAATTCGGCCTCCCCATAAGTATCGGGGTGGGTAACGTAGACTTACAGTGGTATTAGAGCCTCGCCAAACCATTACTAACTTGTTGGTAAAGTGTTAGAAATTCGATCGCCGGAGAAATCGCAAAAACACGTCAAAAATGCACGTTTTCTGTCGTTTTTAAAAACTGGTCCAAAATTTTTTCCAGGGACCTTAAAATACGTGCAGGCTTTTTTAAGAAGACCCAAGAAAAACGAGATCGTGACTCGGTGAGACCGCCGTTGAAGCGCGGCGAAACCATGGGTTTCGACGCGGATCCACTGCCGAGTCGACTCCGAGTCAGCTCGTTTTCCCTGCAGAATGTCTATTTTGGTGTTTTTTGATTTCTCGGATATTTTGTTTCTGCCCAGATTTTGTTGAGTACCGTGTTGTGTTTGGGGTAGATTCAAATCTGGTAATCGATCGAAATTCTAAGTACTTTAGCAAATCGGATCTTTTGTGATGTGATATATGTACTGAACGTCTACTAATCGCTATACGTCGATTAGTGGGAGTTGTACATATCCGTGATCTGTGATGTTGGATTGTGTATAGGAACTTGTTGGATTGTCGTGGATGAATAGCTAGGGTTGTGAGATGAGTGTTTTTTTATCTTTCATTTGATGTAAATTGTAAATTTGATATAATATTATTTTATGGCCGCACATCCGGGTTGAGGTTGTAGCCGCCATTGTATGTTATTTCTTTTACTGCTTTTGCTCCTAAGATAGACCCAAGGAGGGGTGCACAAACTACCGAGTACTTTGAAGTGCCGAGTGGCCTACTCACGTTGTTGAGGGAGGTTGCTTCACTTCGGGTACTTGGCGGGTAGTTTGCCGCACCCGTATGGGTCTAGGGTGGGGTTTTGCTATTCATCACGATTGTGTAATCCGTCTTTCGTTGCAGGCTCGAACGAAACGCGGATTCCTAGCATATCCAATGTGTTCATCTATGATCTGGAATGGCTATCATTGCATCTGACGAATGTATATATCTATATATGATATCTAGTAGGCGTTGCTTATGTTTTGCATCCATGCTAGTCCAGCCCCCGCTCTGTCGTTAGTTAAGTAACCTAATGGGTGATGATGGGGCCCCGTGGTGAATGCGGATGGCATAAGCGTACGTCATATTTTCGTTGTTTTCTGCAATGGTAGGATTAATTGATGGGACGCATTAATTAATGCAAAGAAAACAAACCAAAACTGAATCGTTTGAACAATTTCAAAACCACTCGGTTTTTTCAAAACAGAAAAACTTTTAAAAACGCGGAGCTTAAACCACTCCTTTTAAAAGCTATCAGGTTCCTTCGATTATATCAAGTTCACTACGTTCACGGTTTCGCCAAAACTATTCGTAGCCTTCCGTCATTTCAGTTAATTGTTCAGTAGTATTCAAGCTATGTCTTTTGACCTTCGCCAAGGCATAGTGATTGGTAGCTGCTGAATATTTATCTGTAGCATAGATAGATGCGTTGGTTTGGGACAGTCGTACTACTATTTTGGCCTTCGTCAAGGGTATGTACGGGTGGGTTCAAATTAACCTGGATAATAATGGGTAGAACTTGATATGTGACTTATGATATGTTAGCCTTCGTCAAGGTCATAATTGCATTGAGCAAAAATCCACATCGGGAGTTTCTAAGGAAATTGAAACTTGCTAGTACTGCATACCATTTGGAGTTTGATAATGTTGGTAGGATTCCTTCAGCATTATCACACAATGTTGTTTGGATCCAAATACTACTGTGAGTATCCGCTACTTCTCGGGAGACTTTTCACTTAACGATCAATGCTATAAACCAAGTAGGTGTCTAAAAAGGTGTTAGCGGGCTACGCCCACAGGGAAAAGAGGTTATATAATTCAGGAACTTCGGAAAAGCGTCGTAAAACCTCCCTCGAAGTACCGACACCAGCCTGGCTGAACGGTTAAGCAAGTATTATACGGTGAGATCAATCCCGACTAATTCTTCTTTTATGGTTTGAGGAAGGATTCGAGAAACAGTGGGAGCCATCATGTTTAGATAAACTAAAAACCAATCTAAACTTGCAAGAGCATCATGCTAAGTGTTTTCTTCTCTCTCTCTCTTAATTGCAGCGACCCAGTGACCAGACATAGGTAACATCTAGATAATAAAATGACTGAATCTGACTGTTATGACTGGCAATGGTCTGTCTAGATGTCCAATTCCCATGACAAGCTGGGACACCTAACTAATCAAACCCCTTCCGTCTCAGGACCAGTTTCCCCTATCACGGATATTGATATCCGTAAGACATCGAAAAAAGACTGTGCAAATGCCAAGTGCCTCATGTTGGCCTCAGTTTATGGTGTATACCAAAGGCAGCACGAGAAGATGGACTTAGTTTCTGTCTTCTACCATAACAAAGATTTATATGGAGAGCAATCTCGTATCGCAAGATATGAGACCTCGAACGAATTGCTTCAAGCGAGGTTGGCTGTCGGGTCATCTGTAGGGGGCTACGTTCTTACAGAGACTAGCTATTTAGATAAGCCCACAGACCTGAAGACCACGTTGAAGAACGGGTCAAATACTGACTTAATTCTACTGTCTCTACCCTCTATTTATACCCTGAAGGAAACCAGGGAAGAAGAAGGAAAGGGGAGGGCAAAAGTTTTGGGACTGGATGTAGTGAAGGAGGGACGTTCCTATTGTTACGGGAAAGGACATTGGCAGAAGGATTGCAGGGCTTTGAAAGCCAGTAGCCAGGATTCGAAGCATGTTGTGGCTTCGGCTTCGGGTGTGTTTGTAATAGAAAACTGTATGTCAATTAACTCTACTTCCTGGGTATTGGATACCGGATCAGGATCTCACATCTGTAATTCATTATAGGCTTTGGGAAACCATAGAGTTATCAGGATTGGTGATATAACTCTCAGGGTTGCTAACGGAATGAGCGTGGACGCTGAATCCGTATGGGAATATCACCTTGGATTGACAAGTGGGCAGATATTGATTCTGCGTAACTGTTTGTATGTACCTAGTATGGCTTGTAATATCATATCTGTATCCTTACTTTCTAAGGAAGGATATGATTTTACTTTTGTAAGCGATGTGGTCCACATCCACCTAAATCAAGTTCTGATTGGGTCAGGTATATTAGAATATGGAATATACATACTGAATAAAGCTCAGGTTTTCAATGTCCAGAACACACTTAAAAGAATGTCTCCGGAATTAAATCAGGCTTTCTTATGGCATTGTAGACTGGGTCACATTAATGAGACACGGTTAACAAAGTTAAATAAAGAGGGATACTTGAATTCGTTCGAGTATAAGTCTTATGATACTTATGAATTTTGTCTCATGGGAAAGATGACAAAGACTCCGTTCACTGGACACGGAGTAAGAGCGAGCGAGCTCTTGGGACTCATACACAGTGACGTGTGTGGTCCAATGTCTACATATACGTGAAATGGTTATTCGTACTTCATTACTTTTACGGGTGATTTCTCTAGGTATGGACATGTCTTCCTCATGAAGCATAAATCCGAGGCTTTTGAGAAATTTCGGGAATACAAGAATGAAGTTGAAAAACAAACAGGCAAGAGAATCAAGACACTGAGATCTGATCGAGGTGATGAATACTTGAGTGCCGAGTTTCTGGACTACTTAAAAGAGAATGGATTCTCTCTCAGCTTACTCCTCCATACACACCACAACACAATGGTGTATCTGAAAGGAGGAATCGAACCCTATTGGATATGGTTCGTTCAATGATGAGTAAGGCTGAGTTACCGCGATCCTTCTGGGGTTATGCACTAGAATCAGCTGCATATCTTTTGAACAAGGTTCCCTCCAAGACTGTGCCTACCACACCATATCAGATGTTGTGTGGGAAGAAACCCCATCTTCAATATCTGAAGATATGTGGATGTCTAGCTTTTGTTAAAAAGCAGCATGCGAACAAACTCGAGGCACGCTCAGTGCTGTGTAAGTTTGTGGGATACCCAAAGAACTCCAAGGGGTAACTTTTCTATTACGCAGAGGAACAAAAGGATTTTGTTTCTCGTCATGCCCATATTCTGTAACATCAGTTTTTAGAAAAAGAAACAAGCGGGAGCGCAGTAGAACCGGAAGAAATTCTAGAACCACAAGCTATTACTGAAAGCTTAGTAGAACCAGAAGTTTCAGGAGAACCGGACATCCCAGCGCCACTCCGCAGGAGTAGTAAGCAGTCTCATCCACCCGAGAGATACTACGGTTTTCTCATAGATGGGGATCGAGAGAATTGCATCATTGAAAATGATGAGCCTACTAGCTTCCAGCAAATCATTCAGAGCGGTGACTCAGTAAAATGGCTGGATGCAATGCGGACCGAGATGGCGTCCATGTACACCAAAAAAGTTTGGACTTTGGACATTGCTCCAGAAGGGGTAAAACCCGTAGGCTGCAAATGGATCTTCAGAAAGAAAATTGGTGTAAATGAGCAGGTTGAAACATACAAAGCTAGACTTGTTGCTAAGGGTTTTCGTCAAAGACCTGGTTTGGACAATGACGAAACCTTTTCTCCACTGGCTATACTCAAATCCATTCGGATCCTTCTTGCCATTGCTGCCTTCCACGATTATGAGATCTGGCATATGGATGTGAAGACGACTTTTCTAAATGGAAATTTGGAAGAGTGCGTCTATATGGATCAGCCGGAGGGTTTCATTCAGAGTGGGAGCAGTGGTAAAGTGTGCAAGTTGCTCAAGTCCTTTTATGGACTGAAGCAGGCATCGCGGAGTTAGAACATCTGCTTTGATGATACTGTCAAAAAATTCGACTTTATCAAAAATCCGGATGAACCATGCATTTACAGTAAGATTATAGGGAGAACTGTGGTATTCCTCGTCTTGTACGTGGATGACATTCTCTTAATAAGAAATGACATTCCTATGCTACAGTTAGTCAAAGGATTCTTGTTACAGAGGTTCTCCATGAAGGACCTGGGTGATGTCAACTACATTCTAGGGATCCAGATCTATCGTGATAGATCTAAGAAGATGTTGGGATTTTTGCAGTCCAGGTACATCGACACCATACTGAAACTATTCAGTATGGAAGATTCAAAGCACGGTAATCTACCGGCTTATCACGGAATCACCCTCTCCAAAGAGATGTCTCCCAAGACTGATTTGGAAAGGGCCCGCATGTCATCTATACCCTACGCATCTGCGGTAGGCTCTATAATGTATGCCATGTTGTGTACCAGACCAGATGTCGCATACACATTAAGCGTTGTAATCCGGTATCAGTCGGACCTAGGGGAGAAACACTGGATAGCAGTAAAGAACATTCTCTAGTACCTAAGAAGGACTAAGGAGAAGTTCTTAGTGTATGGCAGAAAGGACCTCCAGATCGAGGCCTTTGCTGACTCAAACTTCCAGAGTGATAAGGATGAATCCAAGTTCATGTCGGGTTATGTCTTTACCCTCAATGGAGGGGCGGTTTGCTGGAAGAGCTCCAAGCAGGAAACCGTTGCTGACTCAACTATGGAAGCGGAGTACATAGCTGCTTGCGATGACGTAAAGCAAGCTGTCTGGATGAATAAGTTCCTCACGGAGCTTCAGGTGGTTCCTACCATTGCTGATCCAATACCGCTGTATTGTGACAACAACGGCGCTATTGCTTTAGCGAAGGAACCCAGGTCCCATCAGAAGTCCAGACATATTTTGAGGCGGTACCGCCTGATCAGGGAGATCGTAGATCGCCGAAAGATCGAGGTGAGGAGAGTAGATTCGAAGAATAACACTGCAGATCTACTCACGAAGGCCATACCCCAGACTCAGTTCGAGCGGCTGATCGAGATGATAGGTCTTCGATACGCTAGTACATGGCCCTAGTGCAAGTGGGAGATTGTAAGTGTATATGCCCTAGAGGCCATTACTGTATCATACTAGTTTGTATATTACTTAATGGAATCTTGGGATATTCACAGTTGTATGGACAATCTTGCTCAAAATGGTAGTATTCTACTTGGTTTGTTTCTACTTCAATATGTGCATGTGTTTCTTTTAGCATATCGCTTACACATATTAGTGGTGCCCTTAGAATCTTTGCTTGATTACCAGCGTTGTGATGGCAGTCACACTAGTGGGGGCAGGGTAATCTACAAGCACATCCTTATACAGGTCCCTATTCATAGGATTATCAAGACGGGGCATCGATACTCCAGAGTAGACTAGCGTATACGCTTCTCATCCCAGTAGGGGCGATGGTCTGTCCTACAGCCATTAGTACGTCGTACTGGAGATAGTATGCGGGTGCTCGTTAGGTTACAAGTACACTGGACAAGACTCGTCGGGAACTGTTGGTTGGTACTATACCTATCGTCAGATAAGAGTTCCCAGGTGACAGGAGTACAGCTTAGTCCGTCGACTTGACACTGCTACTTCGCCTCGAGTGTGTTCCCACTGTACTTTGATTACTATCCTAATACGGCTCAAAGGAGTCGTGCAAACAAGTAGTAGTTGGGTGCAGTCCCGAAGCACTTGGAGACGGTAGCGGTTAGATAGGATTTTTCTCTCCCGGTATTGGGGGTTGATATCGCGCTGTGTCTAGGAGAGCCATTACACAAAGTCTCTGGTTAGGGCAAGCGAGAATTACTGGTAGTGTTTCCATTAGTTTCTCAGGGTGTTCTCGGCTGCACTCCGATACAACTTGTAATGCTATTAGGGGTCTGACGTTTTCCGCCTCCTAAGCCCGCATGCGATATTCATAGACAAACAGACCAGACTGTACGGAGATTGCTACATTAAGGCTCAGTAGGAGTTCGGATGGGTTTACCTCATCGGCCTTCTTATCGACATCTACCTGGGGACCGTTACGTACAGCTAGTTCCGCTTGCGGTCTGTGGTTAAACCCACTGCCAGCGTAGTGTCGAGTCTTTAGATTCTCACACAGAGAGTTTCCCTGCACTGGGTAAAAGGTGTAGAGGCCGTATGGTTTTACGGCAAGGCTACGATCACTTACGTGCACTTGTGCGCGTATGATGTTCGGGCAGACGATACTAGTGGGCTTTGGTTTAAGCCGGATCCTAGTATTGTATAGATGGATTAGTTTTGTCTTCTGTGCATTCGCATTCTACGGAATACGGATGCGGGTGTGTATGCACGGTTGTGAGGAGCGAAGAAGGAGGTGCCTCATTGGGGTTCGGACCGTTGATTCGGTCAAAACCATTATGAGGTGAGGAAAATATTTACTAATCTTCTTATTTATAATTGTGTTATGGCTAATTGTGTTGACCATTTGAACATGTTGACAATTTGACCTAGTTGACCATTATTGACTTGGATCTTTCTTATGAGCTCCAGACTCTTCTTTGGCTTTAGATTTAATTTGACATGATAATGATCAAATCAATGTAACCATCACACTTTATCAAGACAAAAGAATGGTAATTATTTTTCTTATGCATCATTATCTCTTGCTCATTCTCTCTCATCAAAAAGAGAGCTCCCATGGTTGCTTCATCTTCCTCCTCACTAGAAAATTCTTTAGCTCTCATGTGTGTAGAAAATAAGGATATAAGTAGACAAATAAATCCATCTTCTTCTTCTACACCACTTAGGACATCAAGCATAGCAAACTCGTTGCCCTAGTTACCTCGGCTTGAGGTGGAGCTCAGACTACAGACTCTCGGGTGGATCGTGTTCGACTCTAGGAGGCCGCGGAGGTGACCAAGATCCGGATCGATTCTCAGAGCTTGCATGGACGAGGAGGACAGCGGAAAGAAGACCCGAAGGACTTGTTATATGAGGTATAATCTCCTAAGCATAGTAGATAGAACCTCTTGTAGTTTGTTAGCAATGGTTTGGCAAAGATCCTCAAGCTTTAATCTATGTTACCTTGTGATAAAAATTTATTTTTTTACCTATTCCGCCTCCCCATAAGTACCGGGGTGGGTAACATAGACTTACAGTGGTATCAGAGCCTCCCTAAACCATTACTAACTTGTTAGCAAAGTGTTAGAAATTCGATCGCCGGAGAAATCGCAAAAACACGTCAAAAATGCACGTTTTCTGTCGTTTTTAAAAACTGGTCCAAAATTTTTTCCAGGGACCTTAAAAATACATGCAGGCTTTTTTAAGAAGACCCAAGAAAAACGAGATCGTGAATCGGTGAGACCGCCGCGGAAGCGCGGCGAAACCATGGGTTTCGACGTGGATCCGCGGACGAGTCGAATCCGAGTCAGCTCGTTTTTCCTGCAGAATGTCTATCTTGGTGTTTTGTGATTTCTCCGATATTTTGTTTCTGCCCAGATTTTGTTGAGTACCGTGTTGTGCTTGGGGTAGATTCAAATCTGGTAATCGATCGAAATTCTAATACTTTAGCTAATCGGATCTTCTGTGATGTGATATATGTACTGAACGTCTACTAATCGCTATACGTCGATTAGTGGGGGTTGTACATATCTGTGATCTGTGATGTAGGATTGTGTATATGAATTTGTTGGATTGTCGCGGATGAATAGCCGGGGTTGTGAGATGAATGTTTATTTTTCTTTCATTTGATGTAAACTGTAAATTTGATGTAATATTATTTTATGGCCGCACATCCGAGTTGAGGTTGTAGCCGCCATTGTATATTATTTCTTTTACTGTTTTTGCTCCTAGGATAGACCCAAGGAGGGGTGCACAAACTACCGAGTACTTTGAAGTGCCGAGTGGCGTACTCATGTTGTTGAGGGAGGTTGCTTCACTTCGGGTACTTGGCGGGTAGTTTGCCGCACCCGTAGGGGTCTAGGGTGGGGTTTGGCTATTCATCGCGACCGTGTAATCCGTCTTTCATTGCAGGCTCGAACGAAACGCGGATTCATAGCATATCCAATGTGTTCATCTATGATCTGGAATGGCTATCATTGCATCTGACGAATGTATATATCTATATATGATATCTAGTAGGCGTTGCTTATGTTTTGCATCCTTGCGAGTCCAGCCCCCGCTCTGTCGTTAGTTAAGTAACCTAATGGGTGATGATGGGGCCCCGTGGCGAAAGCGGATGGCATAAGCGTACATCATATTTTCGTTGTTTTCTGCAATGGTAGGATTAATTGATGGGACGCATTAATTAATGCAAAGAAAACAAACCAAAGCTGAATCGTTGGAACAATTTCAAAACCACTATATTTTTTCAAAACAGAAAAACTTTTAAAAACGCGGAGCTTAAACCACTCCTTTTAAAAGCTATCAGGTTCCTTCGATTATATCAAGTTCACTACATTCACGGTTTCATCAAAACCATTCGTAGCCCTCCGTCATTTCAGTTAAATGTTCAGTAGTATTCAAGCTATGTATTTTGACCTTCGCCAAGGCATAGTGATTGGTAGCTGCTGAATATTTATCTGTAGCATAGATAGATGCGTTGGTTTGGGACAGTCGTACTACTATTTTGGCCTTCGTCAAGGGTATGTACGGGTGGGTTCAATTTAACCTGGATAATGACGGGTAGAACTTGACATGTGACTTATGATATGTTGGCCTTCGTCAAGGTCATAGGAGCATGGGGCAAAAATCCACATCGGGAGTTTCTAAGGAAATTGAAACTTGCTAGTCCTGCATACCATTTGGAGTTTGATAATGTTGGTAGGATTCCTTCAGCATTATCACACAATGATGTTTGGATCCCGATCCTACTGTGAGTATCCTCTACTCCTCGGGAGACTTTTCACTTAACGATCAATGCTATAAACCAAGTAGGTGTCTAGAAAGGTGTTAGCGGGGCTACGCCCAAAGGGAAAAGAGGTTATTTAATTAAGGAACTTCGCGAAAGCGTCGTAAAACCTCCCTCGAAGTACCGACACCAGCCTGGCTGAACGGTTAAGCAAGTATTGTACGGTGAGATCAATCCCGACTAATTCTTCTTTTATGATTTGAGGAAGGATTCGAGAAACAGTGGGAGCCATCCTGTTTAGATAAACTAAAAACCAATCTAAACTTGCAAGAGCATCATGCTATGTGTTTTCTTCTCTCTCTCTTAATTGCAGCGACCCAGTGACCAGACATAGGTTACATCTAGATAATAAAATGACTGAATCTGACTGTTATGACAGGCAATGGTCTGTCCAGATGTCCATTACCCATGACAAGCTGGGACACCTCTTAACTAATCAAACCCCTACCGTCTCAGGACCAGTTTCCCCTGTCACGGATATTGATATCCGTAAGACATCGGAAAAAGACTATGCGAATGCCAAGTGCCTCGTGTTGGCCTTAGTTGATGGTGCATACCAAAGGCAGCACGAGAAGATGGACTTAGTTTCTGTCTTCCTCCATAACAAAGATTTAAATGGAGAGCAATCTCGTATCGCAAGATATGAGACCTCGAACGAATTGCTTCAAGCGAGGTTGGCTGTCGGGTCATCTGTAGGGGGCTACGTCCTTACAGAGACTAGCTATTTTGATAAGCTCACAGACCTGAAGACCACGTTGAAGAACGGGTCAAATACTGACTTGATTCTACAGTCTCTACCCTCTATTTATACCCTGAAGGAAACCAGGGAAGAAGAAGGAAAGGGGAGGGCAAAAGTTTTGGGACTGGATGTAGTGAAGGAGGGACGTTCCTATTGTTACGGGAAAGGACATTGGCAGAAGGATTGCAGAGCTTTGAAAGCCAGTAGCCAGGATTTGAAGTATGTTGTGGCTTCGGCTTCGGGTGTGTTTGTAATAGAAAAATGTATGTCAATTAACTCTACTTCCTGGGTACTGGATACCGGATCAGGATCTCATATCTGTAATTCATTACAGGCTTTGAGAAACAATAGAGTTATCAGGATAGGTGATATAACTCTCAGGGTTGCTAACGGAATGAGCGTGGACGCTGAATCCGTAGGGGAATATCACCTTGGATTGACAAGTGGGCAGATATTGATTCTGCGTAACTGTTTGTATGTACCTAGTATGGCTTGTAATATTATATAGGTAACCTTACTTTCTAAGGAAGGATATTATTTTACTTTTGTAAGCGATGTGGTCCACATCCACCTAAATCAAGTTCTGATTGGGTCAGGTACACTAGAATACGGAATATACATACTGAATCAAGCTCAGGTTTTCAATGTCCAGAACACACTTAAAAGAAAGTCTCCGGAATTAAATCAGGCTTTCTTATGGCATTGTAGACTGGGTCACATTAATGGGACACGGTTAACAAAGTTACATAAAGAGGGATACTTGAATCCGTTCGTGTATTAGTCTTATGATACTTGTGAATCTTGTCATGGGAAAGATGACAAAGACTCCGTTCACTGGACACGGAGTAAGAGCGAGCGAGCTCTTAGGACTCATACACAGTGACGTGTGTGGTCCAATGTCTACACATGCGCGAAATGGTTATTCATATTTCATTATTTTTACGGATGATTTCTCTAGGTATCGACATGTCTTCCTCATAAAGCATAAATCCGAGGCCTTTAAGAAATTTCGGGAATACAAGAATGAAGTTGAAAAACAAACAGGCAAGCGTATCAAGACACTGAGATCTGATCGAGGTGGTGAATACTTAAGTGCCGAGTTTCTGGACTACTTAAAAGAGAATGGATTCTCTCTCAGCTTACTCCTTCATACACACCACAACACAACGGTGTACCTGAAAGGAGGAATCGAACCCTATTGGATATGGTTCGTTCCATGATGAGTAAGGCCGAGTTACAGTGATCCTTCTGGGGTTATGCACTAGAATCAGCTGCATATCTTTTGAACAAGGTTCCCTCCAAGACTGTCCTACCACACCATATCAGATGTGGTGTGGGAAGAAACCCCATCTTCAATATCTGAAGATGTGGGGATGTCCAGCTTTTGTTAAAAAGCAGCATGCGGACAAACTCGAGGCACGCTCAGTACTGTGTATGTCTGTGGGATACCCAAAGAACTCCAGGGGGTATCTTTTCTATTACGCAGAGGAATAAAAGGTTTTTGTTTCTCGTCATGCCCACATTCTGGAACATCAGTGTTTAGAAAAAGAAACAAGTGGGAGCGCAGTAGAACTGGAAGAAATTCTACAACCAAAAGCTATTACTGAAAGCTTGGTAGAACCAGAAGTTTCTGGAGAACCGACATCCCAGCGCCACTCCGCAGGAGTAGTAGGCAGTCTCATCCACCCGAGAGATACTACGGTTTTCTCATAGACGGGGATCGAGAGGATTGCGTCATTGAAAATGATGAGCCTACTAGCTTCCAGCAAGCCATTCAGAGCGGTGACTCAGTAAAATGGCTGGATGCAATGCGGACCGAGATGGAGTCCATGTACACCAACAAAGTTTGGACTTTGGACATTGCTCCAGAAGGGGTAAAACCCGTAGGCTGCAAATGGATCTTCAGAAAGAAGATTGGTGTAGATCGGCAGGTTGAAACCTATAAAGCTAGACTTGTTGCTAAGGGTTTTTGTCAAAGACCTGGTTTGGACTATGACGAAACCTTTTCTCCGGTGGCTATGCTCAAATCCATTCGGATCCTTCTTGCCATTGCTGCCTTCCACGATTATGAGATCTAGCAGATGGATGTGAAGACGGCTTTTCTAAATGGAAATTTGGAAGAGTGCATCTATATGGATCAGCCGGAGGGTTTCATTCAGAGTGGGAGCAGCGGTAAAGTGTGCAAGTTGCTCAAGTCCATTTATGGACTGAAGCAGGCATCGCGGAGTTGGAACATCTGCTTTGATGATACTGTCAAAGAATTCGACTTTATCAAAAATCCGGATGAACCATGCATTTACAGTAAGATTGTAGGGAGAACCGTGGTATTCCTCATCTTGTACGTGGATGACATTCTTCTAATAGGAAATAACATTCCTATGCTACAGTCAGTCAAAGGATTCTTGTAACAGAGGTTCTCCATGAAGGACCTGGGCGATGCCAACTACATTCTGGGGATCCAGATCTATCGTGATAGATCTAAGAGGATGTTGGGACTTTCGCAGTCCAGGTACATCGACACCATACTGAAACGATTCAGTATGGAAGATTCAAAGCGCGGTAATCTACCGGCTTGTCACGGAATCACCCTCTCCAAAGAGATGTCTCCCAAGACTGATTTGGAAAGGGCTCGTATGTTATCTATACCCTATGCATCTGCGGTAAGCTCTATAATGTATGCGATGTTGTGTACCATACCAGATGTAGCATACGCATTAAGCGTTGTATGCCGGTATCAGTCGGACCCAGGGGAGAAACACTGGATAGCAATAAAGAGCATTCTTAAGTACCTGAGAAGGACTAAGGAGATGTTCTTAGTGTATGGCGGAAAGGACCTACAGATCGAGGCCTTTGCTGACTCAAGCATCCAGAGTGACAAGGATGACTCCAAGTCCATGTCGGGTTATGTCTTTACCCTCAATGGAGGGGCGGTTTGCTGGAAGTGCTCCAAGCCGGAAACCGTTGCTGACTCAACTATGGAAGCGGAGTACATAGCTGCTTGCGATGACGCAAAGGAAGTTGTCTGGATGAAGAAGTTCCTCACGGAGCTTCAGGTGGTTCCTACCATTGTTGATCTAATACCGCTGTATTATGACAACAACGGCGCTATAGCTTTAGCGAAGGAACCCATTGCCCATCAGAAGTCCAGACACATTTTGAGGCGGTACCACCTGATCAGGGAGATCGTAGATCGCCGGGAGATCGAGGTGAGGAGAGTAGATTTGGAGAATAACACTGCAGATCTACTAACGAAGGCCATACCCCAGACTCAGTTTGAGCGGCTGATCGAGATGATAGGTCTTCGATACGCCAGTACATGGCCCTAGTGCAAGTGGGAGATTGTTAGTGTATATGCCCTAGAGGCCATTACTGTATCATACTAGTTTGTATATTACTTAATGGAATCTTGGGATATTCACAGTTGTATAGACAATCTTGCTCAAAATGGTAGTATGCTACTTGGTTTGTTTCTACTTCAATATGTGCATGTGTTTCTTTTAGCATATTGCTTATACATATTAGTGGAGCCCTTAGGATCTTTGCTTGATTACCAGCGTTGTAATGGCAATCACACTAGTGAGGGCTGGGTAATCTACAAGCACATCCTTATACAGGTCCCTAGTCGTAGGATTATCGAGACGGGGCATCGATACTCCGGAGTAGACTAGCGTATACGCTTCTCATCCCAGTAGGGGAGATGGTCTGTCCCACAGCCATTAGTACGTCGTACTGGAAATAGTATGCCGGTACTCGTTAGGTTACGAGTACACTGGACAAGACTCGTCGGGAACTGTTGGTTGGTACAATACCTATCGTCAGATAACAGTTCCCAGGTGACAGGAGTACAGCTTAGTCCGTCAACTTGACACTGCTACTTCGCCTCGAGTGTGTTCCTACTGTACTTTGATTACTACCCTACCACGGCTCAAAGGAGTCGTGCAAACAGGTAGTAGTTGGGTGCAGTCCCGAAGCACTTGGAGGCAGTAGCGGTTAGATAGGATTAGTCTCTCTTGGTATTGAGGGTTGATATCGCGCTGTGTCTAGGAGACCCATTACACAAAGTTCCTGGCCAGGGCAAGCGAGAATTACTGGTAGTGTTTCCAGTAGTTTCTCAGGGTGTTCTGGGCAACACTCCGGCTCGACTTGTACCGCTATTAGGGGTCTGACGTTTAGCGCCCCTCTAGGCCCGACATGCGATGCTCATAGACATACAGACCGGACTGTACGGAGATTGTCACATTCAGGCTCAGTAGGAGTTCGGATGGGTTTACCTCATTGGCTACCTAGGGATCGTTACGTACAGCTAGTGCCGCTTGCGGTCTGTGGTTAAACCCACTGCCAGCGTAGTGTTGAGTCTTTAGAGTCCCACACAGAGAGTTTCCCTGCACTGGGCAAAAGGTGTAGAGGCCGTATAGTTTTACGGCAAGGCTACGATCACTTACGTGCACTTGTGCGCGTATGATGTTCGGGCAGACGATACTAGTGGGCTTTGGTTTAAGACGGATCCTAGTATTATATAGATAGATTAGTTTTGACTTTTGTGCATTCGCATTCTACGGAATGCAGATGCGGGTGTGTATGCACGGTTGTGAGGAGCGAAGAAGGAGGTGCCTCATTGGGGTCCTGACCGTTGATTCGGTCAAAACCATTATGAGGTGAGGAAAATATTTACTAATCTTTTTAATGATAATTGTGTTATGGATAATTGTTTTGACCATTTTACCATGTTGACAATTTGACCTAGTTGACCATTATTGACTTGGATCTTTCTTGTGAGCTCTAGACTCTTCTTTGGCTTTAGATTTAATTTGATAAAAGAATGGTAATTATTTTTCTTATGCATCATTATCTCTTGCTCATTCTCTCTCATCAAAAAGAGAGCTCCCATAGTTGCTTCATCTTCCTCCTCACTACAAAATCCTTTAGCTCTCATGTGTTGAGAAAATAAGGATCTAAATGAACAAACAAATCTATCTTCCTCTTCTACACCACCTAAGACATCAAGCATAGCAAACTAGTTGCCCTAGTTACCTCGGCTTGAGGTGGAGCTCGGACTACAGACACTCGTGTGGATCGTCTTCGACTCTAGGAGGCCGCGGAGGTGACCAAGATCCGGATCGATCCTCGGAGCTTGCATGGACGAGGAAGACAGCGGAAAGAAGACCCGAAGGACTTGTTACATGAGGTATAATCTCCTAAGTATAGTAGATATAACCTCTTATAGTTTGTTAGCAATGGTTTGGGAAAGATCCTCAAGATTTAGTCTATGTTACCTTGTGATAAAAATTTATTTTTTTACCTATTCCGCCTCCCCGTAAGTACCGGGATGGGTAACGTAGACTTACAGGTTCTGACGGTCACATAATCGAGTTAAGCTTTCGTTCTTCTAGAGGGTCCACAGAATCACTTGCATGTTTTTCCGAATATGTTAAACTTGGAAAAATGGGTTTTTGACATTCGATCGAACTTTTTAACTTCGCCTAGACAACATGCGAATAACCCGAAACAATGTTAAAATTACGTATACGAAACACTCCGAATTGCTTATAGTTTAAGATTACATAACATGTAAAATTAACAAAAATAAACAACACCAGAAATACCAAACCCAAATCACTGGAACACACCAAAAAACTCAACCCCATTCACCATAGGAAATCCGGCGTCACCGGAATTTTGATATTGGTCGCCGGCCATGGGCCGAGCATTAGGCTTGGGTTTTCTTGTGTGTTCATAAGGTATTGTTAGTGTATATGCCCTAGAGGCCATTACTGTATCATACTAGCTTGTATATTACTTAATGGAAGCTTGGGATATTCACAGTTGTATATACAATCTTGCTCGAAATGGTAGTATGCTACTTGGTTTGTCTCTGCTTTAATATGTGCATGTGTTTCTTTTAGCATATTGCTGGTATACATATTAGTAGAGCCCTTAGGATCTTTGCTTGATTACCAGCGTTGTGATGGCGCTCGCACTCGTGGGAGCTGGGTAATCTATAAGCACATCCTTATACAGGTCCCTGGTCGTTGGACTATCGAGACAGGGCATCGATACTCCGGAGTAGACTAGCGTATGCGCTTCTCATCCCAGTGTGGGAGACGGTCTGTCCCACAGCCGTTAGTACGTCGTACTTGGGATAGTATGCGGGTGCTCGTTAGGTTACGAGTACACTGGACAGGACTCGTCGGGAACTGTTGGTTGGTAATATACCTATCGTCAGTTATCAGTTCCCAGGTGACATGAGTACAGCTTAGTCCGCTGACTTGACACTGTCACTTTGCCTCGAGTGTGTTCCCACTGCACTTTGATTACTACCCTACCACGGCTCAAAGGAGCTGTGCAAACAGGTAGTTTTTGGGTGCAGTCCCGAAGCACTTGGAGGCAGTGACGGTTAGACAGGATTCGTCTCTCCCGGTATTGGGGGTTGACATCGCGCTGTGTCCAGGAGAGCCATTACACGAGTAGTCCCTGGCCAGGGCAAGCGAGATATACTGGTAGGTTTCCAGTGTTATCTCAGGGTGTTCTGGGCTACACTCCGACACGACTTGTACCGCTATTAGGGGACTGACGTTCACCGCCCCCCTAGGCCCGCCATGCGATGTATCAGACGATCAGACCGGACTGTACGGAGACTGTCACATACAGGCTCAGTAGGAGAGCAGATGGGGTTCACCTCGTCGGTCTTCTTATCGACATCTACCTGGGGACCGTTACGTACAGCTAGTGCCGCTTGCGGCCTGTGGTTAAACCCACTGCCAGCGTAGTGTCGAGTCTTTAGAGTCCCACACAGAGAGCTATTCGCCTTTAGGCAAAACGAGTAGAGGTCGCATGGTTTTGCGACAGGGTTCGTTCGCATCCGCGCACTTGTGCACGTTTGCTGTCCGGACAGTCTATACTAGCGGGCTTTGGTTTAAGCCGGATCCTAGTATATGATTTGAGATTGGTTTTTCTCATTGTGTTCGTGTTCCTCGGATCACGAATGCGGGTGCGTATGCACAGTTGCTTGAGATTGAGGGAGAGGACCTTGATTAGGGTTAATGGTTGTTGTCATTTTATTAACCCTAATATTTATGTGTGTGTTATTGTTAATTAGTAATTAGTTTAATAATTATCCATGGTTGTGGTTTTTGACCTTTTGACTTCTTTGACTTGTTGACCAAGGTTGACACTTTGACCATCATAATTTCTTTTGGAAGATGCTTTTTGATCTTTGCAATTTGAAATGATAATGGTCATGTCATGATTTACCATGATAATTATCTAGCTAATTATTCAATTAAAAAATATACACACATATTAGTGAGAAAGGCTCAAAAATAAATCATTCTCTCATTTTCTTTTCTCTCTCTTGCTCATCCTCTCCCTCAAGCTCTCTCCCTCTCATGTGTTGAGAAACAAAAAGCTTGAGAAAAACCCTCTCTTGATCTTCTCTACTCACTTCTAGGGTTCAAGTCTTAGCATTTCTTGCACTCTAGTTACTCCTAGCTTGGAGTTGAAGCTAAAGGTGGTGGCTTTCGGGTGGATCCTTCTTTGACGGGAGAAGACAAGCAAGGTGATCCTTTTCTACCATACCTAGGAGCAAGGAGAGAAGGACTAAAGACCAAAGGTATAACCTTTCTACAACTTTGTTAGTTGTTAGTTTACTTTAGCTAGTTTTAGTTTAGCAAAGATCCTCACAAGCTTAGTCCATGTTGCCTAAGTCATTAAAAATCCGATTTTTATTATGTTTTCCGCCTCCCCGTAAGCACCGGGGTGGGCAACACGGACTTACAGTGGTATCAGAGCCTAACTAAACTCAAACTAGCTAAGTAGTTAAGTGTAACGAAGTTTCGAAACCGAAAAACCCTAAAACCAAACTTTTTCAAAATCCAACTTTCTGTTGAAATTTTTTCTGCTCAAAATAAAAAACTGTATACTTGTAAAATTGTCTCAGGGTTTTGTGTGAAACACCACCAAATACGAACCAGAGAGGAGCCAAGAGGACCGCGGTTCCGCGGCATAAGGAAGCTCTTGCCGCGGAAGCGCGGCCGTCTTGTCAACTCTCTGTATCGTTTTTGGTGCAGATTGTTTCTGAGTTGGTTTTAGGATTTTTAGGATATATAATATGTGCCCAGATTTTCCAGAACTAAAATTTACTTTTGGGGGCCTATAAATCCGTATTTTTCGGAACTTCACTACACTTTAACTATATCGGTTATATCTGTGATGCTTGTATGTATTGAACGTCGGCTAATCGCTATAAGTCGATTAGTCGGGGTTATACATCTCTGTGATCTGTGATTGTTGGTTTGTGGATATGAATGGATTGGATTGTCGCGGGTGAATAGCCGGGTTGGATGTGAGATGAGTGTTATTTTCTTTCATTCATTTGTAACATGTAAATTGATGTAATAATATTCTTTGTATGGCCGCACAACCGGGTCGGGGTTGTAGCCGTCATTGTATAATTCTTTTTACTGTTTTTGCTCCTAGGATAGACCCATGGAGGGGGTGCACAAACTACCGGGTATCTCGAAGTGCCGAGTGGCCTACTCACGGTGGTGAGGGAGGTTGCTTCGCTTCGGGTGCTTGGCGGGTAGTTTGCCGCACCCGTAGGGGTCTTGGGTGGGGTATTGGCTATTCACCGCGACCGTGTAATCCGCTTTGCGTTGCAGGCTCGAACGCATTGCGGATTCCTAGTATATCCAATGTATTCATCTGTGATCTGTAATGTCTATCATTGCTATATATTTATATATAATAACTATTTAGGCGTTGCTTATGTTTTACAGCCGCGCTAGCCCAGCCCCCGCTCTGTCGTTAGTTAAGTAACCTAACGGGTGATGACGGGGCCCCGTGGCGAATGCGAATGGCATAAGCGTACGTCATATTTTGGTTGTTTTCTGCAATGGTAGGATTAAATGATGGGACGCATTAAAAGAACTAATGCAAGAAATAAACCAAGTAAAAGTCGATTGGAACACTTTGAAAACCACTCGGTTCTTTTCAAAACTAAAACTTTTAAACGCGGAGCTTGAACCACTCCTTTTAAAAGCTATCTCGTTCCATCGATTATATCAAGTTCACTACGTTCACGGTTTCGCCAAAACCATCCGTAGCCCTCCATCATTTCGGTTAAATATTCGGTAGTATTCAAGCTATGTATTTTGACCTCACGCCAAGGCATAGTGATTGGTAGCTGCCGGATATTTATCCGTTGCATAGATAGAATGCGTTGATTTGAGACAGTCGTACTGCCGTTTTGGCCTACGTCAAGGGTAGGTACGGGTGGGTTCAAATTAACCAGGATAATGATGGGAAGAACTTGACATGTGACTTATGACATTTTGACCTCACGCCAAGGTCATAAGAGCATGGGGCAAAAATCCACATCGGGAGTTTCATAAGTACTGAAACTTGCTAGCGTTGCATACCATTTGGAGTGTGATAATTCTGGTAGGATTCCTTCGGTTTTATCACGCAATGATATTTGGATCCCGATCCTACTGTGAGTATATGCTACTCCTCGGGAAAACTCTCACTTAACGATCAATGCTATAAACCTAGTAGGTGCCTAGAAAGGTGTTAGCGGGGCTATGCCCACAGGGAAAAGAGGTTACTTAATTAAGGAACTTCGCGAAAGCGTTGGAAAACCTCCCTCGAAGTACCGACACTGGCCTGGCTGAACGGTTAAGCAAGTATTGTACGGTGAGAATGATCCCGGCTAATCCTTTTCTTTACGGTTTGAGAAGGGATTCGAGAGACAGTGGGAGCCATCCAGTTTAGACAAACTAAAAACCACTCTAAACTTGCAAGAGCATCATGCTAAAGTGTTTCTTTTCTCTCTCCTAATTGCAGCGACCATTCAAGATGACCGGACTTAAGTTACTGTTAGATAAAAACATATTGACAGGGCCAAACTACAAAGATTGGCTCAGGAATGTCAAGATGGCTATCACTTATGACAAGCTGGGGTATATACTTACCACCAAAGCTCCCCCCGTCCCAGGTCCCACCTCCAGCGTCGCGGATGTAGAAATCCGTAAGACATGGGAGATAGATTGCGCGAGGGCCAAATGCCTCGTACTAGCCTCGATGGACAATGACCATCAGAGGAGGCACGAGAATATGGACCTAGAGTCCATATTTCTCCATACAAAAGAACTGTATGGAGAGCAGTCTCGTATCGCAAGATACGAAGTGTCGAAGAAGCTCTTTTCGGCAAGGTTGGCCGTCGGATCATCGGTAGCGGACCACGTGCTTAAGATGATCGGCTACATAGAGGAGCTCGCGGACCTTGGGACCACGTTGGAGAATGAACTCTATACCGATTTGATTCTCCAGTCCCTTCCTTCCACTTACGCCCAGTTCATTCTTAACTTCAACATGCAAGGAAAGGAGGTTGAACTTGCCGAGCTTCTGAACATGTTGAGGACTGCTGAGGGCACCCTACAGAAGGGTAGGGAGACATCCACTTTGTTTGTAGGAGGATCTTCCTCTTCTAGGTCCAGGGCGAAAGCCAAGGGCAAGAAGAAGAAAGCCCCCGCCAAACCAAGAGGCGGTGTCGGTAAAGTGGATACGAAGGGAAAGGGTAAAGCAACAAAGGTAGCGGGGAAGCTGGTGGGGAAGGAAGAATGCTTCTATTGTCACAAAAGTGGCCACTGGAAACAAGATTGCAAGGCTTGGAAAGCCAGAACACAGGATTTGAAGCGAGTTGCAGCTTCAGCTTCAGGTGTGTATGTTATTGAAAATTGTCTATCAATAAACTCTACTTCCTGGGTATTGGATACCGGATCAGGATCTCATATCTGTAATTCTTTGCAGGCGTTGAGAAAGCGTAGAGTTTTGAAGGCAGGTGACATGACCCTCAGAGTTGCGAACGGTGCTAGCATGGATGCAGAGGCCGTGGGGGACTATCACCTGGGATTATCAGATGGACACTTTTTGGTTTTGCGTAGTTGTTATTATGTACCAAATGCAACCTGTAATATCATTTCTGTATCTTTATTATCTAAAGAAGGTTATGAATTTGCATTTGTAAGTAATGTAGTGAACATTCACCTTAATCAAGTTTTGATTGGGTCAGGTACATTGAACAACGGTATATACGTTTTAAACCAACCACAGATTTTCAATATCCAGAATACACACAAAAGAAAGTCTCCAGAAATTAATAAAACTTTCTTATGGCATTGTAGACTGGGTCACATCAACGAGAGAAGATTGACTAAGTTACATACTGAAGGATATTTGGATTCGTTCGAATATCAATCGTATGCAACTTGTCAATCCTGTCTCAAAGGAAAGATGACAAAGGCTCCGTTTTCTGGACACGGAGAAAGAGCGAGCGAGCTCTTGGGACTCGTACACAGCGACGTGTGCGGTCCAATTTCTACACATGCGCGAAGCGGTTTTTCTTACTTCATAACTTTTACGGATGATCTCTCAAGATTCGGACATGTCTTCTTAATGAAGCATAAATCCGAAGCTTTTGAAAAGTTCCAGGAATATAAGAGTGAAGTAGAGAAACAAACCGGCAAAAGTATCAAGATCCTAAGATCGGATCGAGGAGGAGAATACTTAAGTGCCGAATTCCTGAATTACTTAAAAGAGAATGGAATTCTCTCTCAGCTTACTCCTCCATACACCCCGCAACATAACGGTGTATCGGAGAGACGGAACCGAACCCTATTGGATATGGTACGGTCCATGATGAGTAATGCTGAGTTACCGCGATCTTTCTGGGGATATGCGCTAGAAACAGCTGCATACCTTTTGAACCGTGTTCCCACTAAGACTGTGCCTACCACACCATATGAGTTATGGAGTGGGAAGAAACCCTATCTTCAATACTTGAAGATTTGGGGATGTCCAGCTTATGTCAAAAAGCAGCATGTGGACAAACTCGAGGCACGCTCAGTACTGTGCAAGTTTGTGGGATACCCAAAGAACTCCAGGGGGTATCTTTTCTATTACGCAGAGGAACAAAAAGTCCTTGTTTCTCGCAATGCCCACTTTCTGGAACATCAGTTCATAGAAAAAGAAATAAGTGGGAGCGCAATAGAACTGGAAGAAATTCCAGAACCACAAACTATTACTGAAAGTTTAGTGGAACCAGAAAGTTCAAAAGAACAGGACATTCCTATGCCGCTCCGCAGGAGTAGTAGGCAGTCTCATCCGCCCGAGAGATACTACGGTTTTCTCATTGACGGGGATAGAGAAGACTGCATCCTGGATTGTGATGAGCCTACTAGCTTCCAGCAAGCCATTCAGAGCGTCGACTCGGTAAAATGGCTGGATGCAATGCGGACCGAAATGGAGTCCATGTACACCAACAAAGTATGGACGTTGGACATTGCTCCAGATGGGGTAAAACCCGTAGGATGCAAGTGGATCTTCAAAAGGAAGATTGGTGTAGATGGACAGGTTGAGACCTATAAAGCTAGACTGGTAGCAAAGGGTTTTCGTCAGCGACCTGGTTTGGACTATGACGAAACTTTTTCTCCAGTAGCTATGCTGAAATCCATTCGGATCCTTCTTGCCATTGCTGCTTTCCACGATTATGAGATTTGGCAGATGGACGTAAAGACAGCTTTTCTAAACGGTCATTTAGAAGAGTGTGTCTATATGGATCAGCCAGAGGGTTTCATTCAGGGTGGGAGCAGCGGAAAGGTGTGCAAGTTGCTCAAGTCCATTTATGGACTCAAGCAGGCATCGCGGAGTTGGAACATCTGTTTTGATGAGACGGTCAAAGAATTTGGCTTTATCAAAAATCCAGATGAACCATGCATCTATTGTAGATTTGTAGCGAGAACTGTAGTATTCCTCGTTTTATACGTGGATGACATTCTCTTAATAGGAAATGACATTCCTATGCTACAATCTGTCAAGGGGTTCTTGTCACACAGGTTCTCCATGAAAGACCTGGGTGATGCCTCCTACATTCTGGGTATCCGGATCTACCGTGACAGATCCAAGAGGATATTAGGACTCTCGCAGTCCAGGTACATCAACACCATACTGAAGAGATTCAGTATGGAAGATTCCAAGCGCGGTAATCTACCGGCTTGTCACGGGATCACCCTCTCCAAAGAGATGTCTCCCAAGACTGATTTGGAGAGGGATCGCATGTCTATTATACCCTACGCTTCTGCGGTAGGCTCTATAATGTATGCGATGTTGTGTACCAGACCGGATGTGGCTTATGCACTGAGTGTGGTAAGCAGGTATCAGTCAAACCCTGGGGAGAAACATTGGATAGCAGTAAAGAACATTCTCAAGTACCTGAGAAGGACTAAGGAGATGTTCTTGGTGTATGGCGGAAAAGACCTGCAGATTGAGGCCTTTGCTGACTCCAGCTTCCAGAGTGACAAGGATGATTCCAAGTCCATGTCGGGTTTTGTCTTTACCCTCAATGGAGGGGCGGTGTGTTGGAAGAGCTCCAAACAGGAAACCGTTGCTGACTCGACTATGGAAGCGGAATACATCGCTGCATCTGATGCCGCAAAAGAAGCTGTCTGGATGAGGAAGTTCTTGAAAGAACTTCAGGTGGTTCCGTCCATTGTTGACCCAATACCTCTGTATTGCGACAACAACGGGGCTATAGCTTTAGCGAAGGAACCCAGGTCCCATCAGAAATCCAGACACATCTTAAGGCGGTATCACTTGATCAGGGAGATCGTGGATCGCCAGGAGATCGAGGTCCGGAGAGTTGCATCAGAGGATAACACAGCAGATCCATTCACCAAGGCCTTGCCCCAGACTCAGTTCGAGCGGCTGATCGAGATGATAGGTCTTCGATACGCCAGTACATGGCCTTAGTGCAAGTGGGAGATTGTTAGTGTATATGCCCTAGAGGCCATTACTGTATCATACTAGCTTGTATATTACTTAATGGAAGCTTGGGATATTCACAGTTGTATATACAATCTTGCTCGAAATGGTAGTATGCTACTTGGTTTGTCTCTGCTTTAATATGTGCATGTGTTTCTTTTAGCATATTGCTGGTATACATATTAGTAGAGCCCTTAGGATCTTTGCTTGATTACCAGCGTTGTGATGGCGCTCGCACTCGTGGGAGCTGGGTAATCTATAAGCACATCCTTATACAGGTCCCTGGTCGTTGGACTATCGAGACAGGGCATCGATACTCCGGAGTAGACTAGCGTATGCGCTTCTCATCCCAGTGTGGGAGACGGTCTGTCCCACAGCCGTTAGTACGTCGTACTTGGGATAGTATGCGGGTGCTCGTTAGGTTACGAGTACACTGGACAGGACTCGTCGGGAACTGTTGGTTGGTAATATACCTATCGTCAGTTATCAGTTCCCAGGTGACATGAGTACAGCTTAGTCCGCTGACTTGACACTGTCACTTTGCCTCGAGTGTGTTCCCACTGCACTTTGATTACTACCCTACCACGGCTCAAAGGAGCTGTGCAAACAGGTAGTTTTTGGGTGCAGTCCCGAAGCACTTGGAGGCAGTGACGGTTAGACAGGATTCGTCTCTCCCGGTATTGGGGGTTGACATCGCGCTGTGTCCAGGAGAGCCATTACACGAGTAGTCCCTGGCCAGGGCAAGCGAGATATACTGGTAGGTTTCCAGTGTTATCTCAGGGTGTTCTGGGCTACACTCCGACACGACTTGTACCGCTATTAGGGGACTGACGTTCACCGCCCCCCTAGGCCCGCCATGCGATGTATCAGACGATCAGACCGGACTGTACGGAGACTGTCACATACAGGCTCAGTAGGAGAGCAGATGGGGTTCACCTCGTCGGTCTTCTTATCGACATCTACCTGGGGACCGTTACGTACAGCTAGTGCCGCTTGCGGCCTGTGGTTAAACCCACTGCCAGCGTAGTGTCGAGTCTTTAGAGTCCCACACAGAGAGCTATTCGCCTTTAGGCAAAACGAGTAGAGGTCGCATGGTTTTGCGACAGGGTTCGTTCGCATCCGCGCACTTGTGCACGTTTGCTGTCCGGACAGTCTATACTAGCGGGCTTTGGTTTAAGCCGGATCCTAGTATATGATTTGAGATTGGTTTTTCTCATTGTGTTCGTGTTCCTCGGATCACGAATGCGGGTGCGTATGCACAGTTGCTTGAGATTGAGGGAGAGGACCTTGATTAGGGTTAATGGTTGTTGTCATTT
Source organism: Agapanthus africanus (assembly GCA_030015575.1). NCBI lineage: Eukaryota > Viridiplantae > Streptophyta > Magnoliopsida > Asparagales > Amaryllidaceae > Agapanthus > Agapanthus africanus. The sequence continues at coordinate 376,181,745 of CM057344.1, read as the reverse complement.
TATTAACCCTAATATTTATGTGTGTGTTATTGTTAATTAGTAATTAGTTTAATAATTATCCATGGTTGTGGTTTTTGACCTTTTGACTTCTTTGACTTGTTGACCAAGGTTGACACTTTGACCATCATAATTTCTTTTGGAAGATGCTTTTTGATCTTTGCAATTTGAAATGATAATGGTCATGTCATGATTTACCATGATAATTATCTAGCTAATTATTCAATTAAAAAATATACACACATATTAGTGAGAAAGGCTCAAAAATAAATCATTCTCTCATTTTCTTTTCTCTCTCTTGCTCATCCTCTCCCTCAAGCTCTCTCCCTCTCATGTGTTGAGAAACAAAAAGCTTGAGAAAAACCCTCTCTTGATCTTCTCTACTCACTTCTAGGGTTCAAGTCTTAGCATTTCTTGCACTCTAGTTACTCCTAGCTTGGAGTTGAAGCTAAAGGTGGTGGCTTTCGGGTGGATCCTTCTTTGACGGGAGAAGACAAGCAAGGTGATCCTTTTCTACCATACCTAGGAGCAAGGAGAGAAGGACTAAAGACCAAAGGTATAACCTTTCTACAACTTTGTTAGTTGTTAGTTTACTTTAGCTAGTTTTAGTTTAGCAAAGATCCTCACAAGCTTAGTCCATGTTGCCTAAGTCATTAAAAATCCGATTTTTATTATGTTTTCCGCCTCCCTGTAAGCACCGGGGTGGGCAACACGGACTTACAGGTATCACATACAACATTCTGCACATGTTTAAATAATTTTTTGAACACTATTTAAAAACGAAAGATACTTGGATTTTGCGTTTCAAGTTTCTGAGTTGTTTCGGTTTCGTAATCTTAACAAATTCCGTATAAATTTCTAGCATGGCTCTGGTACCACTGTTGGGTTGTCTACAACTGCAGCAAGATTTCGGGAGGCATCGTCCATGCGAAATTAAAATTTTGCTGTTCTAGGTAACCCTAAACATAGATCGTTTATTAGAAATAATAAGAAAACATATACAAACACTTTGCAAGTTATAGTGAGCAAGGAATACAATCTTTGTAGAACGGTCCTTCACTTCAAATAGCTGCATGTGGTAGTCCCCTTCGCTGCTATTGCAAACTCCGGACTCTAGAGAGGATCCCTTGAAGAAACGAACGTGCTTGCTTCGATGTCTTCGAGGCCGAAGATGATCTACATCGAGGAGACACTAACCAAAGCTATTTCTTCACTAATCATATAATTAGTGAAGCAAACACACTCAACTAAATGGCAAGTAGTAGAGGATGATGAAGTAGGAAGTGGGCTCACTTTAGATTTCATTTTCTCACACTTTTTCTCAAAACTCCATTGAAGCTAGAAGCTTTTGATGAAGAAGAAGAAGATGAAGAAAATATCTCATCAATTATTCATCCAAATGAATTATTGCAACCATAGGTGAGTTAAAACCATCATGCTTAACTCATGTAGAGAATCAACCACACACTATGGTTAAGGGTTAGGTTTGATAAATATCTTTAACTAGACAAAAGAGTTGACTTTGTTAAAGCTTATCCAAAAGCTTTTGTCCAAGCTTTACCATGACAAACTCAATCTCTTTTGAATTAGCTTAACAAAAATAGAAAGCCTAACTTAACCCTAGCATGGTATTAATCTCATACACCCATCTTGTATGTATCATCAAACATGACATAATATGTTAGTTATATGTATGCCCTAGAGGGCATTACTGTACATACGATATATATTATAGTGGATGCTTGGACATATATAGGGAGGACTTTCATGCTCGGCATGATAGTACGCTATCTGGTTGCTCTTTGTCTTAACATGTACTCTAATTGTCTCTATGATACATGTTGATAAAGCCCTTAGGATGAGTACTTGACTACCAGGACTATGATGCGGATCATACTAGTGGGGACAGTGTAGTCGCCAAGTACATCTTTCAAATGTTCCTAGTCGTGGAAGTACCGAGACAGGGCATCGATACTCCAGAGTAGACTAGCGTATGCACTTCTTGACCCATATGATGGGCGATGGATGATCCCATACCCATTGGTGTTTGACATCATAGAAGGTATACGGGTGCTCAGTGGAGACTGGGTACACTGGAAGGACTCGCCGAGAACTCTCAGATGGTATTATACCTCACGTCAGATGGCAGTTCTCTGGTGACACTGGTACAGAGTAGTCTGTAGACCCGAGATCGTCATAGAGTCTTGTGTGATTCCCACTGTGCTTTGATTTCCATCATACCACGTCCAAGGGGGCATGCAAAAAGGTGGCTTTTGGGTACAGTCCCGAATCATATGGAGGCAATGAGCGATAGGAGGGGATTCATCTCTCCTGGTATAGGGAGTTGATGTTGTGCTGTGTTTGATTGGCTATAACTGGAAATCCTTGGCCAGGGTTGCTGAGATTTACTGGTAAGTGTTATCAGTAGTTTCTCGAACTGTTATAGACCTCATATCGACATGACTTATCAAGCTACTGGGGTCTGACGTTTACCACCCTAGGCGAGATATGCGACATATCAGACGAAGAGACCGGACTGTACGGGAGTGTTACTGACTGGATTCGCAGGAGAAAGTACAGGCTTGCTTGTTGATCTTCTGATCGCTCAATACCTGGGTGGCTGTTACGTTTAGCTGACCGGTTGCAGCTTGTGTGTGTTTGATATGATCATCACCTACGCCGGCATATTGACGATTCTTTAGAGTCCTACACAGAGGTTTCTTGACTTAGGAAAAACGGAGTAGGAGCACATATATGATATGTGCGGGACCGAGAACAATACATGTATGTGATACCGTATTCGATTCTTGCGATATGAGATATCGGCCGGGTATATGTGATATAGCCGGGTCATCGGATCAAGTGTTGATTCGATGAACTGATACAGATTATATTAGTCGGTTATTTATGAAATAGCCGGATTATCGGATCAAGTGTTGATTCGATAATTTAATGTATAATTATATATATGATATATTAAATTACATTAACTAGTATAAGCTCACTAAAAGATTCTTTTTCTCACTCGGGTAATACATTGATATATTTGCGATATATGTTAATTGTATTATTTTTATTTTGTTACAATAAATATTGTATATGTGATATATAATATTGTAACATATTATGGTTATAAATGCAACATGTTTTGTGGAGTTTAATTATGGTTAGGGTTTGGATTAGGGTTAAACATTCATGAAGCTTTCAAGAAGCTTCTTGAAGCTTTGACTTTGACCTTGATATTTTGTGATATTTTGTGATATTTCTTCAACCCAACCCAACCCTTTAACCATAGTTAAATCTCTACATGGGTTAAGACTTCATACTTAACCCATGGTTGCATTTCTAACCTCACTTGATTCATTATTCATCACAAAAGGATTAGATCTTCTTCTTCCTTTTTCTTCTTTCATGAAAAGCTTTCTAGCTTTTTCAAAGGTGATGAAAATGAGTGAGATTAAGAAAACAAATGAGAGCTAAAATCCTACTTCATTATCCTGATCTATCCTAGCCATTTAGATTACGGTGTTCACTTCATTTAGTGAATGAGAGCTTGTGTTAAAGAAACTTTAAGGTAGATCATCTTAGTTATCGAAGATCGGAAGCAAGCTTGCATCTTTTTCTTCGTGGACCCTCTCAAGAGTCCAGGTACTCGATGATCGCAGCAAAGAGACCTCAACACGGAGCTTTAGAAGTGAAGGACCGGACTACAAAGGTTGTAATCCCAAACTCTTAGATGTTAAAGTGTTTAACATGCTTTGTTTCGCCTAATCTCTAGTTTAAAGATCTTGGTTAGGGTTGTTCCAACTTGCTCTGGCTCCGGGCCCTCCCGCATCTAATCTACTTTATCTCCCGTCAGCCTTATGTCTGCAGCAGGAGAAGGAACTGTCTTTATAGATAGGCAAGAGTTGAGTTGTTACGCGGGAGGGAGGAACCAACAAATCTAGATCGAAAGGGTTCGCAACTAAGATCTGCACATCCCGACACAGATCTTCCATTTGAAAGCCATTCTCCATCCGAGGAGGCGAGGTGAACAACTTGAACTCATTAATCCGTTCCGATCTTCTGAGCGCTTTCCTCAATCTTCCAATCTTTCGGCATGTCTAAATTTTAAATCGGGCATGGTTGATGCCTTATAGACCCTTGTGAGAGTGCCTAGTAACCCTACAGTAGTATCAGAGCCAAGATAGAGCTTTAGGCGAAGTCTAGACGAACTTTAAAGTCCGATCGAACTTCGAATACCCGTAAAACCTTAGTTTCTGGATATTTTTCAAAAAATTGACATTTTTCATATTAAAAATACTTAGAAAATCAAGCAGGTGATTTTATGGAGACCTGTGAAAAACGACACCCTAAGTCCACTATAGCGCCGCGGAACCGCGGCCAAACTGGGGTATTGGAGGCGGTTCTGCGGCAAGAATTGAGAATTAGGGTATCTTTTTCTAACAGTAACATCCGTATGTGTTACCTACTGCTTCTGGAAATTTTTAATCATTACTCAAGTGTTGAGTTTTCTGGGTTGTATTGGGAGCTCGTTGATTCGATCGGAAAGTTTAACTTCGTTTAAGTTTTTCCGAGTAATTTTAGAACGTGTTAAAAAGTTCGAACGGATATCAATAACTCACATTTTCCCCTGTCGGAAAATTATCAAAAGTTGGATTTTTTCTCGAGTTTGAAACTTCCGGAAAATCGTGCAAGTAAGGCGGTGGAACCTCTAAGAGAACAGAAACCTTAACTCGATTATGTGACCGTCTGAACCGCCTCTGAACCTTAGGGTTTGGGGCAGTACGGCGTTGCCACATGTGAGGCGTTGGCTTGACCCTTCTACGGCTGGACCATTGGTACTGTGGCATGTGATGGATATTTTTTGAACTCCGCTCAAGTGTTGAGCTATTTGGGAAATCTTGGGTGTTTGATTATTCGATCGGAATGTTTAACACTGTCATTTTATCTGGAATGTGATACAATATTTGGAATCCACAGGTAGTTATGAGATAACTAATTTGAATGTTATAAATCTAGCAGTTTAGTCACAGATGATCGGTTGCCACGGGATTTTGAAGCGATCAAAGGTCCGTCGGAATCACGTAGCGTACGCGGATACTCGCCGGGTAAACTTAATAGATAGCCATGCCCCATAGCCCCGACCAAGTGACTGTAGGAGAACCTCATCGCCAAAAGCATCTGTTCGGGTGCTCGCGGCAGCGGTGTTCCGCCTTGGTGCACTTCGTCGACGGCATCCGTGGGTGCGGCCGTCTACTAAAGTTTGCGACGAGCATTCGATCAGGATGTCGGGAATCTTGTTGAATTGCCCGACTTTATATTGAAAAGAGTTTTCGATAATATGAATAAAATGCGGGGTTTATAATTGTTAGGCATGCGATGTCTAAGGAATTCATTTGGTTAGGCATGAGATGTCTAAGGAGGTTGCGGATTCCAACTGTTGTAGTTTTACTCTTTCTTTTCTGTGACCGTAAGCATAGTATGTGGTGTATCGCCGGCTTCGTTGCTATACATCAACGACAATCAGGATACGCATACTTGCTTACGTTGATGATATGAGCTATTACGTGTTGCTGTGATATGTTATATTGGATCGTCGTGTTCTGAATAGCCGGGGGTTTTATGTGAGATGAGAGTTTTTCTTTTTCATTCATATAAAATTCATTTGTATGTAATATTCTTTTATTGGGGCACTTTCGAGCTGAGGATGATGTCACCATTGTATATTATTTACTTTTCTGCATTAGGTAGACCCAAGGCGGGGAACACAAGTAACCGGGTTCTATGGTCCAGTGGGAGACCATCTCGAGGAGCCGAGACCGGGTCTCCTAACTCTAGAATTGGCAGTGTTGCTTGCCGCTCTGGTAGGGGTCTAGGGATATGGGTTTGGTTAATCATCGCGACCGTGGAATCCGTGTTTTATTCAGGCTCGTATTAAAAACACGGACCTCCTAGTATATCCAATATTTCATATATGTTCTTCTGCTGCAATGTTCTGTGATGAGATCATATTACTGCCTGAGACGAATGTTTATATTATATATATGAGATATATGTTATATTGCAGATTTCGTTTCAAATGTGATGCTTGTGAAGCATAATAAAATGGGACTTCATTAATGAGATTGATAAAACTAAAAGAAACCTAGAGATTTTGTAGAAACTGGTAGCTCTAGTTCTTGGTTTTCATAGCGGTGTTCCTTGTAGAACATCCAGCACCTTATTCGATAAGGAAAGAGCCGAGATCCCTTCACCGGGAGTGACCTCTTTAGCGAAACTAGCAGATGCTACAAACACGGTTTGTCTTTTGATTGCTTCTATAGTTTTTGCTTTGCATAGTGGTATTTATGAAATATCTCGCACCTTATTCGATAAGGAAAGAGCCGACGATCCCTTCACCGGGAGTGGCCTCTTTAGCGAAACTAGAAAAGCCTCAAAAACACTCCATTTAAAATCACTCGATTCTACAACGATATCAAGTTTATTACGCAAAGGGTTTTATTAAAAAACTGTCGTAGCCCTCTGTCATTTCAGATATGTACTACTTAGTATTCGTGCTGCGGTAGTTTGGCCTCCGTCAAGGCATAGTGTACGGTAGCTAACTAGTGCTTATTTTCTAGCATACGATGTGATTGGATTAGGGTATTCGTACGGCGTAGTTTGGCCTCCGTCAAGGGTCGTGCGGGTGGGTTTAATTCAATCAGGAAATGATGGGTTGAACTTGACTAGCGGACTATGAGTAGTTTATCCTCCGTCAAGGTCATAGAACGCTAGGGGTAAAATATTATTGGGAATTTCAAGTGTTGAAATTTGTAATGAGATTGCATACCTTCTATGAGATAGTTGGATCCCGATACCCGCTGCGAGTAAGAGTTACTCCTGGGAGAGTTTTACACATTACAATTAGCCGATCAAGTAGGTGTATAGAAAGGTGTTAACGGGGTTACGCCCCTGGGAAAATGAGGTTTACTTTAATTAGGTCCGTGTGAAAGCACGGGAAACCTCCCTCAAAGTACCGGCACTGGCCTGGCTGAAAGATTGGCAAACTTGTAGGGTGTAATTAATCCCGGCTAGTCTTTCCTTTTAGGGTTTGAAGGAAGATTTAACTAAAACAGTGGGAGACATTCTGATTAGATAAATTGATAACCAATCTAATCTTGTAAAAGCGCACGCTAAGTGTTTTCTTCTCTTTCTCTCCTGGTTGCGACTATGTCACACCTTAATCAAGATAATAATATGGATGTATTGACCGAACCCGCTTGTTATACTGCGCTAAGGAACGTTGGTCCCGCTCCAACTTATAATTGTTATAAGACAGAGCAGGAAATAGGGGATTACCAGAATTTCCGTACCGCCCAAACGAAGAAAGTGAATGTTGATGCATCTTCTTCGGGTGTGTTCATTACACAAAACTGTTTCTCAATATTCGTTATGTCCTGGGTATTTGATACCGGATCAGGATCCCACATATGTAATTTGTTACATGGGCTACAGATAGGTAGAGAACTGAGAAAGGGTGATAAGTTTCAAGAGTTGGAAATGATGCAAGTGTTGCAGCCAAGTCTGTTGGTAGTTATCACCCTGTATTACCAGAATACATTGATTCTGAACGAATGTTATTAGATACCGAACCTGATGTACAACATCATATCAGTCTCTTTATTAGTAAAGAAGGATATAATTTTGTATTGTTGGATAATGTTTTGAACATTTCCTATATCAAGAATTGATCGGTTCAGGCACGTTATCTAAAAGCATAGACGTTCTAAATTAAACCACAGTTCTTAACGTACAGAACACACACAAAAGGAAGAGTTCAGAAATGAACGAATCCTTCTTGAGGTATTGTAAACTAGGTCATATCAATGCGACTTGACTAGCTGAAGTTATATATAGATGCATATTTAAATTAGTTTGAATTTACATCTTGTGAAACTTGCCGGTCATGTCACAGAGATAAGATGACCACAGCTCCGTTTAATGGAAACACAGAAACAGTTAGTGAACTCTTAGGATTGATACATGCTGATATATGAAGGTCCCCTGTCAACACATGCCAGGACCGGTTCTTTGTACATCATTACATTCACTGATTGTCTCTCATGATTCAGACATATGTTCCTGTTGAAACGCAAGTCCGAAACTTTTGAGATAATCACAGAATATAAGTTAGAAGTAGAGAACCAAAACGGGTATAAGTATTATGTCCTTTGATGAGATCAAGGAGGAGAATACTTGAGCATGGGATTCCTGGACTATTCAAAAGGAGAATGAGATTCTCTCTAAGCATTACTCCTCTGTATACACCACAGCACGTCGGTATATCGGGGCGGAGCAATCACACCCTATGAGATATGGTGTGCTCTATGATGAGTACTACTGAATTGCCTATTTTCTTTTAGGAGTTATGCACTTGTGAAGCTGCATACCTATTGAATAGGGTTCCAATCAAGTCAGTTGCCTACCACTTCATATGTGATATGGAATGGGAAGAGCCCATATCTTAAGTATGTTAAGATTTAGGGTTGTCCAGCCTATGTCTAAAAGCATAATCCGGACAAGCTCGAGGCAAAGTCAGTTCTGTTGAAATTTGTTGGATATCCCAAGCATTCGCAAGGGAATATCTTCAACCAAACCGAGGAACAAAAGATGTTTTGTTTCTCAGCATGCCACATTTGTGAAAGGGAATTTCTTGTGAAGAAATTATTGGTCATGAGGTAGAACTGGAAAGAGTTCCAGCTATACAAACTGCAGCTGATGATTTGGTAGAACCAAAGGATTCAATAGTTTCCAACGAACCTCAGCCTCTTCGCCGATCTAGTAAGGTTTCTCATCCACCTGAGAGATACTTCGGTTTCTCTATGACAGTGGGAGCGAGGATTGCATCATGAGATGATGACCCAACTAGTTTCGAGCTGGCCATCAGGAGTGGGACTCTGTAAGAATGGCTGGATGCTTATCGATCTGAGATAGAATCCTTATACACCAACAAAGTATGGACTTTGGTTGCTTTATCTGAAGGGTTAAATCCCCATCAGGAGCAAGTATATCTTGAGAAGATTACTTGGCGTACATGGAAAAGTTGAGACTTTCAAAGCTATGCTTAAGTCCATCCAGATCCTACTTGCCACGGCTACATACCATGACTACGATATTTGGAGGTTGGGTGTCATGACTGCTTTTATAAATGATGATTTGGAAGAGAGCGTCTATAAGTACACAACCAGAGGGCTTCGTATACAGTGGGAGCAGCGGAAATGTGAGCAAGATGTTTTATGTGATAAATCAGGCATCGCGGAGTTGGAACGTCTGTTTTGATATGGTAGTCAAAGAGTTTAACTTCATCAAAATGGTAGATGAACCTTGTATATACAAAAAGGTAGTAGAGAGTATGGTGGTGATCCTCGTAGAGTACGTGGATGACATACTCTTGATAGGGAAGGAGTTTCCTATGCTACGCTCGGTCAATCTCCTCTTATCACAATGATTCTCTATATAGGATCAAGGTGATACTGTTAGTGTATATGCCCTAGAGGCCATTACTGTATCATACTAGTATGTATATTACTTGATGGAAGCTTGGGATATTCACAGTTGTATAGACAATCTTGCTCAATATAGTAGTATGCTACTTGGTTTGTCTGTGCTTTAATGTGTACATGTGTGTTTCTTTTATATCACCTATACGCATTAGTAGAGCCCTTAGGATCTTTGCTTGATTACCGGCGTTGTGATGGCGATCACACTCGTGGGGGCTGGGTAATCCACAAGCACATCCTTATACACGTCCCTAGTCGTGGGATTATCGAGACAGGGCATCGATACTCCAGAGTAGACTAGCGTATGCGCTTCTCATCCCAGCACGGGAGACGGTCTGTCCCACAGCCGTCAGCATGTCGTACTTGAGATAGTATGCGGATGCTCGTTAGGTTACGAGTACACTGGACAGGACTCGTCGGGAACCGATGGTTGGTATTATACCTATCGTCAGTTATCAGTTCCCAGGTGACATGAGTACAGCTTAGTCCGCTGACTTGACACTGTCACTTCGCCTCGAGTGTGTTCCCACTGTTCTTTGATTACTACCCTACCACGGCTCTACTGAGTCATGCAAACAGGTAGTAGTTGGGTGCAGTCCCGAAGCACTTGGAAGCAGTGACGGTTAGACAGGATTCGTCTCTCCCGGTATTGGTAGCCCAGGTAGCTCATCAGGGAAAACATCAGGGAACTCACAAACAACCGGAACCCGGTCCAACGGAACCTCTGCAGCTCGAGTATCACAAATATACGCTAAGAATCCCTGACATCCCTTCCGCAAGAGCTGACCAGCGCGAAGAGACGAAATTAAGCTGTGAAGGGTGACACTGCGGTCTCCCTGAATAACAAGGACTGGCTCTCCTGGAAAGCTAAATCTGACTGCCTTCTCACGGCAGTCCACCGAAGCATAACAAGTGGCTAGCCAATCCATGCCCAGAAGCACATCAAAGTCCAACATATCGAGGAGAATCAAATCAACCGATGAATCCCTCTCCCCGATACGAATGGAACACAATCGAAATACAAAACGAGCGACAAACGACTCGCCTACCGGAGTACTAACAACAAGAGGATGATCTGACGACGACGACTCACGGCCCAACATCGGTGCAAAGTGTGTAGAGACGTACGAATGTGTGGAACCTGGGTCGAATAATACCCGTGCGTCGAAAGAGCAAACTGGCAAGGTACCTGTCACAACAGCATTGGATTCCTGCGCATCCTGTGGTGTCAAAGCAAATACTCGGGCCTGTCCGCCACCGATAGCAGGCTGACCTCGACCTCGGCCTCTGCCTCCTCGTCCTCTCTGAATAGGACCGCCGCGTCCACGGCCTCTGGGTGCACCTAACTGGCGTGGAGCATCGCCTGTGGTAGGAAGTAGGGCTCTCTGAGAAGGGGGTGGTGATGGTGGTAGGGTCACATGCGGAACGTTCGCCGCTCCTTGTCGTCTCACCGGACAGTCTCTGAAAAGATGGTGCAGACTCTCGCACCCAAAACATCCTGGCGACGGCTGCTGTCCCTGGGGATAAGAACCATATAACTGTCCCCGTCCAAATCCTTTGCCAGGCCTATCTCTCGGAAAGAATCTGGCACGCTGCCTCTGAGACGGTACATCGGTGCGAATCCTCTTCGGCCCAGAAACGGCCGAAGTCTGTGATATGCGTGCCTCCATCCGTAATGCCGTATCCATAGCCGCTGAATAAGTGTCGTAGTGCTGTGCGCCAATGGCAAGATATAGCTGGGCATCAAGTCCCTGTACGAACCTCTTCACCATCTTCTCTTCGGTATCCACCAAATACGGAGCATATCGGGATAACTGTGTAAACTGGATGTCATACTCAGACACCGTCATCCCAGGTGTCTTGACTAAGGCCTCGAAGCTACGAGCTCTGGCGTCACGAACGCTCTATGGGAGGAAACGAGCTAGAAAGACCGCTGTAAACTCGGCCCAAGTCATAGGCGGTAGACCTGCATCTCGACCTCTCAAGACTGACCCCCACCATGTTTGCGCGAGACCCTCTAGTCGGAAACTCGCAAGCTCTACCCATCGATCATCTGAACATCTCAGCGAACGGCAGATCCTGGCTAAACTGTCAAGGAACGTCTGTGGGTCCTCTGCTGCTTCGGTGCCGGTGAATACTGGAGGTCTCAGCCTCATGAAATCCTGTAGCGAAACCGGAATGGCCACGGTGGTAGTAGTAGGAGCAGGTATCATAGTAGTCTGGGATGTAGTAGGTGCGTCATCCGGCCTCGGTGTACGACTGGCTGCAACTAGGGATCCTACCATCTGACGTAGCTCCTGCATGCCCCCCATCATCTGTCGTAACTCCTCCATACCAGTCTCGAGCTTATCCATACGGCCTGGGGAAGGTGGATCGGTCTGTCCCTGCGGCATAGGCATACCACCCTGCTCAGTCCTAGTCTCGGACGAGCCAGCTCGAATCTCGTCTCGGGCGGCAGCCCTCTGAGCCCTCGTAGCCTTCGGCGACATAGTGCCTGTTACAGGGAAACGGATAATAAGAACAGTGCAATAGGATCATAGGATACACGGAATTGAAGAAGGAATTTTCAAGTAAGCATATCCTAAAGTCACTTAGGCGGAGTACCGTATCGCAAGTATGCCGCGGACATACACACGCTACGTTACCCTACTTAAGTCACTTACTCCATCTACCAAGGGTCATCCTACACTCAAAAAGGTAAAACCTATCGCTCTGATACCAACTTTGTCACGACCCGCAGGGCACGGACGTGACTGGCACTTAAGTTTACGAAACGTCTCAAGACGTCCGTAAATTAAGTAAGCCAAAGCCCAGAAACCAAAACCAAAAAAAAGAAAAAGAGTGAAGAAAAACCAATCAATTGAAAGCGAGTTTATTAAGTAAGTCATATAAAACCTTTTTTAAAAACAATCTCAATTTTTCCGAAAATTTTGGCAGAGTCTCCTTTGTAAATACTGGCCCCCAAAATGGGTACAACAAGAATATATATGAATCCAACAAATAAGGCATCCCCAAGCGGGAGCTAGCTCTTCGCCACAAGGCGGTCACAAATCCCACGCAATATAAAACAACAACATACAAAATAATCATAAGGAAGCATGAGAAAAACAACATGTCGACTCAAGTGAGCTCGACCCCAAAATACAGCAAAAGTCCACAAATCTCACAGTCTCATCTCTACGTCAATATACAACAATACTGGTAGATACAGTAGATGGAGTATACTAGATACAAAGAATATATAAGGTGGTACAAAAATAAAAATATAACCCACCTAAGAGCAAAACCTCGAGTCCAGGCAAAAGAGGCAAAAGAAGCAAGTGCATCCGCAGCTACTGTACTGACAGAGCGGATCTGCAAAAGGCTGTGGCACAACGGGGGTGAGTTGCCAACTCGTGAGTAATAAATAACATCTACACAGGCTATCGAATGCATGCACACAAGCATCCTAGCATCTAAAATACAGGTAAGGCCGGACATAATAGCAGGTACGTATGCAATATGAATATACTAGCAGGTATGAATGCAATGCGAATCAACTCATGATCTGAATGTGTAAGTATAAGAATCATGTTTTTCCTTTAGGAATCTCTTTTGAAATACCAGCACAATACCAATAGAATCAACAAGAACCTATGTCCAGCAACGACACCTCAAAACTATCACAAATCTAATATATCCATGTCATAGTATCTCTGGCCTCAGCCATCCGGCTGACCCATCTCAATATCAATATCTCATCATCTCGCGGCCACGGTCGGTATCCTCTGGATATCCGCCGTCCCAAACAGTCACCGGTAGGTAATCCGCCCCTGCCAGGCTCATCGTCAGCACCACGAGCTTCTTGGCCCGGGGTACCTTACCGGGCCCACCATGTACCCGAGACGGTTCATCCAACTCCTCGAAACGGGTCTCGAAAACTACCGCAAACTCATGGTGGACGACACTTACATCACTATAAAACCGCAATCTACATATTTTAAAAATATAATAAGTTTAGAAATTTTTGCGGCTTTCCCCCGAAATCCAGAAATATCACAAAATCTCAAGAAATCCTCATAAATGCATATGCCAATGATAATGAATGCATATGGTATCAATAATCAAGTTGCAATGTATGATGGATAGACTAGGCATGAACAAATAACATGATGAGGTACATGCACATGATTAGCAATCTTATGATTTTATTTTAAGGAATTAAAGGCAATCGCACAAGTTTAAGTATCAATTAGTAAAAGGTTTTCAAATTATAGGTTATCTAGTGTGGTGGCATGGCAATTACCAGGGTGTGTGTGTAAGCATGAATAGTGCTCGTGCTGCATATAAAAACCCTGGCAATGGTGCAGGTGTCCCATAGAATGGTTTCGCATATGTTTGTCGATATAAGGCATGGATGTAGCAATTAATCATACAAGTATTACACCCCTAATTACTAACATTACTAAGGATCTTTTTAAGCTACTAAAACTATCGGGCGGCTTGCGCCATCCAACGATAGTCCCCCGTAGATGTTACATCAACTCACCGGAATCCCTAGCTAGTCACGTCCAATCACCGCTTTCCCCTTTCGTGCCGCGTCTGACGTCTCCGCGACCGAACCTGGAATTTACATCAATACAAACATAAGGTTACATATCAAGAACGACGCAAAACCCAAACGAAAATACTAACGTTCACAAGCTAGGTACAACGTGCACAAGGTGCGCGGAACACACGCGAAAATCGTAAAAACTAACTAAAATGTCGATTGGTCGCCCGGCAAAACTAAAACCCGACCCCTCAAAAATCCGCACTCACACATCCTAAATGTCATAGGATAAGCCATTACAATCATCAAGATATCAAAAATAATTCATCGCATAATTTTGTCACAAAACTAGTAAGCACAAACATTCCAAAAACGACGCAACATCGCCGTTATGCGATAAAGTGCTCACAATCCAACACAAACATCCAAACTAACCCACTAGATAGCCACTACACTAATTTTAAACCATTAACTATGTTTCAAAACCTATATTCCACAACCAACCCTTTCTTGATTTTTGTAATTAGCAATTTTAAACCAAACCTTACATGAAAAACCCTAAATTAACACTAGATTTTAGCCCAATTAGAAAGTTAACCACTTAGATTAAGGTTAGCAAAACACTAGATAGCAAAATAAATTTAATTAACTAAATAATGGTTTCTAAAACCCTAGTTAACTCAAACCATTAACTTTAAAGAAAATCTAGAATGAAATTAGCACTAATATTAACATTAACACAACTCAATTAAAGAATTCTAACCATAAGAACATAACTTGGTGGAAATTATACCTCAAGATCTATGGATCTAGCAAGAACAAGAGGCCTCCAAAGATGGCTTCATATTACCATGATCCAAGCAAGAGAGGCTAAGGAGAATGGGATGAAGGATGGGGTTATTTTGTGAGGTTTAAATTTGGAAATTTTGGAGCAAACTTTGATGAATTTTTGAAGAAGATGAAAAGAAAATGATGAGGGGGGGGGGCTGCAGCTATTTCGGCCAGATCAAGGGAGAGGGGGATGGTGGGGTGTGTGGGAAAAGTCACCAAGTCAAACCCCCCTCAAAGTCAAATACACCATACCTCCAAAATAATATATTTTAAAACCTACATTTTAACTCATTCTTAACCTAACAAAAGAGTTTTTTAAAAAGAGAGAGAGAGAGAGGAATTTTTGCAGTTTGGGCCAGCCAAGAAGATGTGAGGATGTGTGTGTGAGAGTGAACAAAAAAAATTATGCAAAATGACCCCCTACAAGTCCAAAATTGCAAGTTTAAGCTTAAATTCAATAAATTTCGTTTTCCATAATAAAAATTAGTTAAAACTTAGAATAAAATACTAAAAATTTATATTACAACTAGATTTTAATTAACATGATTTTAAAGCTTAAATTTAGCCCATTTAAATTTGTATTTATCGCTAATTTAATGTATTTTCTTACCGGCTTAAAATAATATTAAAAATTGAAAAATTAGGGAAATTTTTTAAACGACCAGAATTTCATAAGTAACTCATTTGCTACTAAAAACTAGCAATTACCTAACCAAATTAGGTATAATTAGTCCTAAACTGCAAAATAACAAAAAAGACGATTAACGGAAAAATACCAAATTTTCACCGATTTTCAGGAAAACACCAAAACGACTTTTCAAGGCGCTACAATCTTCCCCCTTAAAGAAATTCGGTCCCCGAATTTAAAAAAATATAGCTACGCGTACCTTCAAAGAGATGGGGATATTTCTTCCTCATCTCGCCCTCGGTCTCCCAGGTAACCTCCTCGCTGCTCGGGCTACGCCAAAGGACCTTGACGGTTGGTATAATCTTCGATCTCAACTTCTTCACCAGCCGATCCAGGATGGCCACCGGCTGCTCTGCAAAAGAAAGGTCGCGCTCAAGCTGGACTGTTGGGTGCTGAATCGCATGCGAAGGGTCGTGAAGGTACTTGCAGAGTATCGAAACATGGAAGACGGGGTGAACATCGGGAAAGCTGGGTGGAAGAGCCAAACGATATGCAACTGCGCCGACACGCTCGAGAATCTCGAAGGGACCCACAAATCTAGGACTAAGCTTTCCTTTCCGCCCAAATCGCATCACGCCCTTCATCGGAGAGACCCTCAGAAAGACATGATCGCCAACTGCGAACTCTAGCCTGCGACGGCACCTGTCTGCATACGATTTCTGCTTGTTATGAGCCGCTCTCATCTGGTCTCGGATCAACTGTATCTTCGCTGTCGTCTCCTCAACAAGCTGCGGCCCCAAAATACTGCTCTCGCTGAGCTCTGTCCAACAAACGGGCGATCTGCATCTCCTCCCATACAATGCCTCGAAAGGTGCCATCTGAATAGTATCCTGGAAGCTGTTGTTGTAGGAGAACTCCACTAGAGGTAAATGACGATCCCAGCTACCGCCGAAGTTTAAAACGCACGCTCTGAGCATGTCCTCGAGAGTCTGAATGGTCCGCTCTGACTGTCTGTCGGTCTGCGGATAAAACGCTGTGCTGAAGCTCAAACGAGTGCCCAAAGCCTCCTGAAGTCTCTGCCAAAGTCAGCTGGTGAACTGGGTGCCTCAATCTGACACGATACAAGTCGGTACGCCATGCAACCGCACGATCTCGTCGATGTAAAGCTGGGCATATTGAGCGAAGCTGAAAGTCGTCTTCACTGGCAGGAAGTGAGCCGCTTTCGTCAATCGATCTACGATCACCCAGATGGAGTCATACCCTCGACTGGTCCTGGGTAGACCCACAACGAAATCCATCGAAATCTGCTCCCATTTCCACTCCGGAATGGGTAACGGCTGTAGCTCTCCTGCGGGCCTCTGGTGCTCGGCCTTGACTTGCTGACAAGTCAGGCATCTTGATACAAACTCCGCAATGTCCCTCTTCATCCCGTCCCACCAGTAGGTCTCTCTCATATCATGGTACATCTTGGTGGAACCGGGGTGGACACTATACACTGATCGGTGTGCCTCCTCAAGAATGTCGCGCTGCAATCCATCAGCATCTGGTACGCACAGTCTAGATCCATAGCGTAAAATCCCTTGATCATCAATCACGAACTCGGAAAATCTGCCCTGTCCCATCTATGCCATGATCTCTGAGCAACGGTCGTCAATGCGTTGTGCCTCATATATACGGTCAAGCAACTGTGGGCGTGCACGAACATGCGCGAGCTGTCCCCCTGTCTGAGTGAACTCGAACTCAACTCGGCTGTCGCAGAACATCTGCCAATCTGCTGACGACTGCCTCTGCACTGCGCGCAAATAGGATAGACTACCCCCGGGCCTCCTACTCAACGCATCCGCCACTACATTAGCCTTGCCCGGGTGATATAAGATCTCGCAGTCGTAGTCTTTCACCAACTCCATCCAACGACGCTGTCTGAGGTTCAGGTCTCGCTGCTGAAATATGTACTTTTAACTCTTGTGATCAGTGAATATCTGACACGATTCGCCGTATAGGTAATGTCGCCAAATCTTCAGTGCAAAAACCACTGCAGCCATCTCCAAATCGTGAGTGGGGTAGTTCTGTTCATGCTTCTTCAACTGCCGAGAAGCATAAGCGATCACCCGGCCATGCTGCATCAATACGCATCCTAACCCCACTCGCGAAGCATCACAGTAGACCACAAATCCGCCTGATCCCGAAGGCAAAGATAATATCGGCGCCGTAGTCAAACTGTTAGTTATATGTATGCCCTAGAGGCCATTACTGTACATTGGATGTATATTGTAGTGGATGCTGGGACATATATAGGGAGGACTTTCTTGCTCGACATGATAGTATGGTATCTGGTTACTCTTTACCTTAACGTGTACATTGATTGTCTCTCTGTTACATGTTGGTAAAGCCCTTAGGATGTGTGCTTGACTACCTGGACTATGATGCGGATCATACTAGTGGGGACATGGTAGTCCATAAGTACATCCTTCAAAGTCCCTAGTCGTGGGTGTATCGAGATGGGGCATCGATATACCAGAGTAGACTAGCGTGTACCTTCTCGACCCATACAGATGGGCGATGGATGATCCCATATCCATTAGTGTTTGACATCAGAGGAGATATACGGGTGCTCAGTAGAGACTGGGTACACTGGACGGACTCGCCGAGAACTCCCAGATGGTATTATACCTCACGTCAGATGGCAGTTCTCTGGTGACACTGGTACAGAGTAGTCTGTAGACCCGAGATCGTCATAGAGTCTTGTGTGGTTCCCACTGTGCTTTGATTTCCATCGTACCACGTCCAAGAGGGTGTGCAAAATGGTGGTTTGGGTACAGTCCCGAGTCACATGGAGGCAATGAGCGATAGGAGGGGATTCGTCTCTCCCGGTATAGGGAGTTGATGTTGCGCTGTGTTCGATTGGCTATAACAGGAAATCCCTGGCCAGGGTTGCTGAGATTTACTGGTAAGTGTTACCAATAGTTTCTCGAACAGTTATAGACCTCATATCGACACGACTTATCGAGCTATTGGGGTCTGACGTTTACCACCCCTAGGCGAGATATGCGACATATCAGACGATCAGACCGGACTGTACGGTAGTGTTACTGGTTGGATTCACTGGAGTGTGAGCGGGCTTGCTCGTCGATCTTCAGATCGCTCAATACCCGGGTGGCCGTTACGTTTAGCAGACCGCTTGCGGCTTGTGGGTGTTTGATATGATCATCACCTGCTGCCGGCGTATTGACGAGTCTTTAGAGTCCTACACAGAGGCTTCCTGGCTCAAGCGAAACGAAATAGGAGCGCATATGAGATATGTGCGGGACCGAGAATAATGCGTGTATGTGATACCGTATTCTATTCTCGTGATGAATGTATCGATTGGTTGTATGCGATATAACCTAGTTATCGAATCAAGTATTGATTCGATAAGTCGATACATTGTATACTAGTCGGTTATATGCGATATGACCGGGTTGTTAAATCAAGTGTTGATTTAATGATTTAATGTATAATTATATATTTGATATATTACTTTGCATTAACTAGTATTGGTTCATTTTAAATGGATTTTCTCACTTGATGTGCACATTGTATATGTGATATACTTTTGTGCATTTGTTCGTATCATGTTTGATGATACATGCATGTTTAGGTGTATGTTTAGTTTAAACCTTGGTTAAGTAAATGGTTAGGGTTGTGTTTAAATTTCTTATTTATTTATTTGTTTATTTATTCATTATGGAAATTAAAAAGAATGGTGGCTTATTTTGTTGTTTTGTGGAAACTTCTTGAAGTGTTGAAAGCTTAACCATTCTTGTTCTTTTCCTAAACCTAACCATTGACTCTAACCATGGTCTATTCTCTACACCTAACTTTGGTTAAAATTATGATAAGTATCATATTATTTCTTATTCCAAAAAGACTTATCATAATATGATCTTCATCTTCTTCTTCTTCTTCACATGAAGAAGCTTTTCTTCATCAATGGTGGATTGATGAAACAAGTGAGAAATCCAATTCTAAAGTCTACCCACTTCCTATTTCTTCATCCTCTACCTCTTGCCAAGTAGTAGAGTGTGTTTTCTTCACAAGTTTCATGACTTGGTGAAGTGAGAGCTTGATCTTGCGATGCCTCGACGTAGATCATCTTCGGCATGGACATCGACGACCTAGCTCGCCATTTCTCCGACGAAGCCGACGCTAGAGCCCGGGAATTCATTTGGACAGCGAGGGGACTTCGTTGCGGAGCTATGGAGGTGGAGCACCGGATCTACAAAGGTTGTATTTTCGTTTAAACTTTAGTTAAGTTGTTAACTAGTTTGATTTTCGCCTAGATTTCTAGCCAACGATCCGTGGTCGGGTTTCTCGGCACCTAGATTTTTGAAATTGGCATGGTTGATGCCTTGTGAGACCTCATTAGGGTGCCTAGGAACCCTACACAAACAAGTCCGTAGCTGCTGAAAACTGCGCTCGCACTCCTCTGTCCAAACGAAAGGAACTCCCTTCCGGGTCAAACCAGTCAAAGGTGCAGCTATACGGGAGAAGTCCTGAACAAAACGCCTGTAGTAGCCCGCCAGGCCTAGAAAACTACGGATCTCGGTAACCGATGTAGGTCGGGGACACTGCTGAACAGCCTCAATCTTCTTCGGGTCCACACATATGCCGTCTCTCGTAATCACGTGACCCAAGAATCCGACGCTGTCCAGCCAGAATGCACACTTGGAGAACTTTGCGAACAGCTGGTGCTCCCTCAGAGTCTGTAACGTAATCTGCAAGTGCTGCTCGTGCTCCTCTCTGCTCCGGGAGTACACCAAGATATCGTCGATAAACACGATGATGAACAAGTCAAGGTACGGCCTGAATGTACGGTTCATCAAATCCATGAATGCTGCTGGGGCGTTGGTGAGTCCGAACGACATCACCAAAAACTCATAGTGGCCGTAGCGTGCGAAAAGCTGTCCTCGGTATATCCTCCTGTCGAACTCGCAGCTGATGGTATCCTGATCGCAAGTCGATCCTCGAAAAATACCCCGCACCCTGAAGCTGGTCGAACAAATCATCAATGCGTGGCAACGGATATCTGTTCCGCACGGTAACCTTGTTCAGCTGGCGGTAGTCGATACATAAGCGCAAACTTCCATCCTTCTTCTTGACAAACAGGACCGGAGCGCCCCACGGAGAAACACTAGGTCGAATAAGCCCCTTCTCTAACAAATCCTGCAACTGATCCTTCAGCTCTCGAAGCTCTGCCGGGGCCATCCGATAAGGCGGTATAGAAATAGGCCCCGAGCAGGGAATCAAATCAATGCAGAACTCAACGTCGCGCTCAGGTGGTAGCCCAGGTAGCTCATCAGGGAAAATATCAGGGAACTCACAAACAACCGGGACCCGGTCCAACGGAACCTCTGCAGCTCGAGTATCACAAATATACGCTAAGAATCCCTGACATCCCTTCCGCAAGAGCTGACCAGCGCGAAGAGACGAAATTAAGCTGGGAAGGGTGACACTGCGGTCTCCCTGAATAACAAGGACTGGCTCTCCCGGAAAGCTAAATCTGACTGCCTTCTCACGGCAGTCCACCGAAGCATAACAAGTGGCTAGACAATCCATGCCCAGAAGCACATCAAAGTCCAACATATCGAGGAGAATCAAATTAACCGATGAATCTCTCTCCCCGATACGAACGAATCACAATCGAAATACAAAACGGGCGACAAACGACTCGCCTACCGGAGTACTAACAATAAGAGGATGATCTAACGTCGACGAATCACGGCCCAACATCGGTGCAAAGTGTGTAGAGACGTACGAATGTGTGGAACCTGGGTCGAATAATACCCGTGCGTCGAAAGAGAAAACTGGCAAGGTACCTGTCATAATGGCATTGGATGCCTGCGCATCCTGTGGTGTCAAAGCAAATACTCGGGCCTGTCCTCCACCGATAGTGGGCTGACCTCGACCTCGGCCTCTGCCTCCTCGTCCTCTCTGAATAGGACCGCCGCGTCCACGGCCTCTGGGTGCACCTAAATGGTGTGGAGCATCGCCTGTGGTAGGAAGTAGGGCTCTCTGAGGAGGGGGTGGTGATGGTGGTAGGGTCACATGCGGAACGGTCGCCGCTCCCTGTCGTCTCGCCGGACAGTCTCTGACAAGATGGTGCGGACTCCCGCACCCAAAACATCCTGGCGACGGCTGCTGTCCCTGGGGATAAGAACCATATAACTGTCCCCGTCCAAATCCTCTGCCAAGCCTATCTCTCGGAAAGAATCTGGCGCGCTGCCTCTGAGACGGTACATCGGTGCGAATCCTCTTCGGCCCAGAAACGGCCGAAGTCTGTGATATGCGTGCCTTCATCCGTAATGCCGTATCCATAGCCGCTGAATAAGTGTCGTAGTGCTGAGCGCCAATGGCAAGATATAGCTGGGCATCAAGTCCCTGTACGAACCTCTTCACCATCTTCTCTTCGGTATCCACCAAATACGGAACATATCGGGATAACTGTGTAAACTGGATGTCATACTCAGACACCGTCATCCCAGGTGTCTTGACTAAGGCCTCGAAGCTACGAGCTCTGGCGTCACGAACGCTCTCTGGGAGGAAACGAGCTAGAAAGACCGCTGTAAACTCGGCCCAAGTCATAGGCGGTAGACCTGCAGCTCGACCTCTCAAGACTGACTCCCACCATGTCTGCGCGAGACCCTATAGTCGGAAACTCGCAAGCTCTACCCATCGATCATCCGAACATCTCAGCGAACGGCAGATCTTGGCTAAACTGTCAAGGAACGTCTGTGGGTCCTCCGCCGCCTCGGTGCCGGTGAATACTGGAGGTCTCAGCCTCATGAAATCCTGTAGCGAAACCGGAATGGCCACGGTGGTAGTAGTAGGAGCAGGTATCATAGTAGTCTGGGATGTAGTAGGTGCGTCATCCGGCCTCGGTGTACGACTGGCTGCAACTAGGGATCCTACCATCTGACGTAGCTCCTGCATGCCCCCCATCATCTGTCGCAACTCCTCCATACCAGTCTCGAGCCTATCCATACGGCCTGGGGAAGGTGGATCGGTCTGTCCCTGCGACGTAGGCATACCACCCTGCTCAGTCCTAGTCTCGGACGAGCCAGCTCGAATCTCGTCTCGGGCGGCAGCCCTCTGTGCCCTCGTAGCCTTCGGCGGCATAGTGCCTGTTACAGGGAAACAGATAATAAGAACAGTACAATAGGATCATAGGATACACGGAATTGAAGAAGGAATTTTCAAGCAAGCATATCCTAAAGTCACTTAGGCGGAGTACCGTATCGCAAGTATGCCGCGGACATACACACGCTACGTTACCCTACTTAAGTCACTTACTCCATCTACCAAGGGTCATCCTACACTCAAAAAGGTAAAACCTATCGCTCTGATACCAACTTTGTCACGACCCGCAGGGCACGGACGTGACTGGCACTTAAGTTTACGAAACGTCTCAAGACGTCCGTAAATTAAGTAAGCCAAAGCCCAGAAACCAAAACCAAAAAAAAGCAAAAGAGTGAAGAAAAACCAATCAATTGAAAGTGAGTTTATTAAGTAAGTCATATAAAACCTTTTTTAAAAACAATCTCAATTTTTCCGAAAATTTTGGCAGAGTCTCCTTTGTAAATACTGGCCCCCAAAATGGGTACAACAAGAATATATATGAATCCAACAAATAAGGCATCCCCAAACGGGAGCTAGCTCTTCGCCACAAGGCGGTCACAAATCCCACGCAATATAAAACAACAACATGCAAAATAATCATAAGGAAGCATGAGAAAAACAACATGTCGACTCAAGTGAGCTCGACCCCAAAATACAGCAAAAGTCCACAAATCTCACAGTCTCATCTCTACGTCAATATACAACAATACTGGTAGATACAGCAGATGGAGTATACTAGATACAAAGAATATACAAGGTGGTACAAAAATAAAAATATAACCCACCTAAGAGCAAAACCTCGAGTCCAGGCAAAAGAGGCAAAAGAAGCAAGTGCACCCGCAGCTACTGTACTGACGGAGCGGACCTGCAAAAGGCTGTGGCACAACGGGGGAGAGTTGCCAACTCGTGAGTAATAAATAACATCTACACTGGCTATCGAATGCATGCACACAAGCATCCTAGCATCTAAAATACAGGTAAGGCAGGACATCATAGCAGGTATGTATGCAATATGAATATACTAGCTGGTATGAATGCAATGCGAATCAACTCATGATCTGAATGTGTAAGTATAAGAATCATGTTTTTCCTTTAGGAATCTCTTTTGAAATACCAGCACAATACCAATAGAATCAACAAGAACCTGTGTCCAGCAACGACACCTCAAATCTATCAGAAATCTCATATATCCATGTCATAGTATCTCTGGCCTCAGCCATCCGGATGACCCATCTCAATATCAATATCTCATCATCTCGCGGCCACGGTCGGTATCCTCTGGATATCCACCGTCCCAAACAGTCACCGGTAGGTAATCCGCCCCCTGCCAGGCTCATCGTCAGCACCACGAGCTTCTTGCCCCGGGATACCTTACCGGGCCCACCATGTACCCGAGACGGTTCATCCAACTCCTCGAAACGGGTCTAGAAAACGACAGCAAACTCATGGTGGACGACACTTATATCACTAGAAAACCGCAATCTACATATTTTAAAAATATAATAAGTGTAGAAATTTTTGCGGCTTTCCCCCGAAATCCAGAAATATCACAAAATCTCAAGAAATCCTCATAAATGCATATGCCAATGATAATGAATGCATATGGTATCAATAATCAAGTTGCAATGTATGATGGATAGACTAGGCATGAACAAATAACATGATGAGGTACATGCACATGATTAGCAATATTATGATTTTATTTTAAGGAATTAAAGGCAATCGCACAAGTTTAAGTATTAATTAGTAAAAGGTTTTCAAATTATAGGTTATCTAGTGTGGTGGCATGGCAAATACCAGGGTGTGTGTGTAAGCATAAATAGTGCTCGTACTGCATATAAAAACCCTGGCAATGGTGCAGGTGTCCTATAGAATGGTTTCGCATATGTATGTCGATATAAGGCATGGATGTAGCAATTAATCATACAAGTATTACACCCCTAATTACTTACATTACTAAGGATCTTTTTAAGCTACTAAAACTATCGGGCGGCTTGCGCCATCCAACGATAGTCCCCCGTAGATGTTACATCTACTCACCGGAATCCCTAGCTAGTCACGTCCAATCACCGCTTTCCCCTTTCGTGCCGCGTCTGACGTCTCCGCGACCGAACCTGGAATTTACATCAATACAAACATAAGGTTACATATTAAGAACGACGCAAAACCCAAACGAAAATACTAACTTTCACAAGCTAGGTACAACGTGCACAAGGTGCGCGGAACACACGCGAAAATCGCAAAAACTAACTAAAACGTCGATTGGTCGCCCGGCAAAACTAAAACCCGACCCCTCAAAAATCCGCACTCACACATCCTAAATGTCATAGGATAAGCCATTATAATCATCAAGATATCAAAAATAATTCATCGCATAATTTTATCACAAAACTAGTAAGCACAAACATTCCAAAAACGACGCAACATCGCCGTTTTGCGATAAAGTGCTCACAATCCAAAACAAACATCCAAACTAACCAACTAGATAGCCACTACACTAATTTTAAACCATTAACTATGCTTCAAAACCTATATTCCACAACCAACCCTTTCTTGATTTTTGTAATTAGCAATTTTAAACCAATCTATACATGAAAAACCCTAAATTAACACTAGATTTTAGCCCAATTAGCAAGTTAACCACTTAGATTAAGGTTAGCAAAACACTAGATAGCAAAATAAATTTAATTAACTAAATAATGGTTTCTAAAACCCTAGTTAACTCAAACCATTAACTTTAAAGAAAATCTAGAATGAAGTTAGCACTAATATTAACATTAACACAACTCAATTAAAGAATTCTAACCATAAGAACTTAACTTAGTGGAAATTATACCTCAAGATCTATGGATCTAGCAAGAACAAGAGGCCTCCAAAGATGGCTTCATAGCACCATGATCCAAGCAAGAGAGGCTAAGGAGAATGGGATGAAGGATGGGGTTATTTTGTGAGGTTTAAATTTGGAAATTTTAGAGCAAACTTTGATGAATTTTTGAAGAAGATGAAAAGAAAATGATGAAGGGGGGGCTGCAGCTATTTCGGCCAGATCAAGGGAGAGGGGGATGGTGGGGTGTGTGGGAAAAGTCACCAAGTCAAACCCCCCTCAAAGTCAAATACATCATACCTCCAAAATAATATATTTTAAAACCTACATTTTAACTCATTCATAACCTAACAAAAGAGTTTTTTAAAAAAGAAGAGAGAGAGAGGAATTTCTGCAGTTTGGGCCAGCCAAGGAGATGTGAGGATGTGTGTTTGAGAGTGCACAAAAAAAATTATGCAAAAAGAGCCCCTACAAGTCCAAAATTGCAAGTTTAAGCTTAAATTCAATAAATTTCGTTTTCCATAAAAAAAATTAGTTAAAACTTAGAATAAAATACTAAAAATTTATATTACAACTAGATTTTAATTAACATGATTTTAAAGCTTAAATTTAGCCCATTTAAATTTGTATTTATCGCTAATTTAATGTATTTTTTTACCGGCTTAAAATAATATTAAAAATTGAAAATTAGGGAAATTTTTTAAACGACGAGAATTTCATAAGTAACTCATTTGCTACTAAAAACTAGCAATTACCTAACCAAATTCGGTATAATTAGTCCCAAATTGCAAAATAACAAAAAAGACGATTTACGGAAAAATACCAAATTTTCACCGATTTTCTGGAAAACACCAAAACGACTTTTCAGTGCGCTACAGCTGCGATCACTTACGTACACTTGTGTGCGTGTGGTGTTCGGGCAGGCAGTACTAGTGGGCTTTGGTTTAAGCCGGATCCTAGTATTGCACGGATGGATTTGTTTTGTCTTCTGTGCATCCGCATTCTACGGAATGCGGATGCAGGTGTGTATGCAAAGTTTTCCGGAGCGATGAAGGAGGAGGTGCCTCATCAGGGTTTTGGCAGTTGGTTTGACCAAAACCGTTATGTGGCAGGCTCATTAGGGTTTTGACAGTTCGTTTGGTCAAAACCATTATGAGCCGCGGACATCATTTGCTAATCCTTTTAGTGATAATTTTATGATGGCTAATTGCATTGACCATTTGACCCCGTTGACCTCTCTTGACTTTGTTGACCGGTTGACCGTGTTGACCATTGACTTTCAAGAGGGATTTACACTCTTCTTTTCTTTTTCTTTTTCTTTTGGATTATGATAATGGTCATTTCAATGTAGCCATCAACTTTATCTTGATAGGATTTGTAATGATGGTTTTAGTGCATTATTGGAACCATGGTTAATTTCTTTAGTTCAAAATTTCTTTCTCATTCTCTTTCTTGTTTTTCATATGAGAAGAAAGGAAATGAACCATGGTTGCTAGCTCCTCCTTCTTCTTCCTCTTCTTGATTCATCTTTTGATCTCATGTGTTGAGTGATAAAGATCCCACAAAAACAAAACCATCCCTTTATCACTTCTGCACAACCTAGGGCTTCTAGATTAGCAATCTCTTTGCCCTAGTTACCTCGGCTCGAGGTGGAGCTCGGTGTACATCTCTCGGGTGGATCATCTTCGACTCAAGGAGGCCGCGGAGGTGACCAAAGTTCGGATCAACCCTCGGAGCAAGAAAGGAGAAGAACAACAAGAAGAGAAGGAGATCAAGTTGTGGTATAACCCCTAACCGAGTAGATAAATCTCTAGTTAGGATGCTAGTATGTTGTTTAGTAAAGATCCGGCTTTTACGGTCCATGTTACCATGCTTAAGAAAATTTTTGTTTTACCGTTTCCGTGACCCCGAAAGTACCGGGAGAGGTAACGTGGACCTAACAGTGGTATCAGAGCCTAACTAAACACACTCTAGCATATTAGCAAGGTATTTAGAATATCGACCAAACGAAAAAACCGAAAAACACCCCGGAAACCCTGAGTTTCTGCCGATTTTTTTTCTGCTAAAAAGATAATAAATCATGTCTTAAAAATCGGCTTAGGCTTTTCTTAGAACAGGCAAGAAAAATGATCGCACGAGTCGACCAACTCACCGCGGTTCCACGGCAGAAGCTTGCTTCTGCCGCGGAACCGCGGTCGAGTTGACTCGGCCGTGGATCATTTTTGTTGCAGTTAGTTTCTGGTGAGTTTTTGGGATTTTTGGTATATGACTTTTCTTCCCAGATTTTCCAGAAAGCAAAATTTGTTTTTGGGGCTCAAAAATCCGTATTTTTGGTCGATGTTCTGTAGACTTTGGCTAATGGTTATATCTGTAATGTTATATATGTATTGAACGTCTACTAATCGCTATACGTCGATTAGTGGGGGTTATACATATCTGTGATCTGTAATGCTGATGGTTTGTGTATATGAACTCATTGGATTGTCGCGGATGAATAGCCGGGTTGGATGTGAGATGAGAGTTTCTTTTTCTTTCATTCATGTAATAAATTTGTAAATTGATGTAATATTATTTGTATGGCCGCACAACCGAGTCGGGGTTGTAGCCGTCATTGTATAATTCTTTTTACTGTTTTTGCTCCTAGGATAGACCCATGGTGGGGGTGCACAAACTACCGGGTATCTCGAAGTGCCGAGTGGCCTACTCACGGCGTTGAGGGAGGTTGCTTCGCTTCGGGTACTTGGCGGGTAGTTTGCCGCACCCGTAGGGGTCTTAGGTGGGGTATTGGCTATTCATCCCGACCGTGTAATCCGCTTTTCGTTGCAGGCTCGAACGAATCGCGGGTTCCTAGTATATCCAAAGTGTTCATCTGTGATCTGGATTGGCTATCATTGCTATATATCTATATATAATAACTATTTAGGCGTTGCTTATGTTTTACAGCCGCGCTAGCCCATCCCCCACTCTGTCGTTAGTTAAGTAACCTAACGGGTGATGACGGGGCCCCGTGGCGAATGCGAATGGCATAAGCGTACGTCATATTTTGGTAGTTTTCTGCAATGGTAGGATTTAATTGATGGGACGCATTAAAAGAACTAATGCAAGAAAATAAACCTAAAAGACGTTGTTGGAACAATTTTTCAAAAGCTGTTATTACAAGGACGTTCACTTTTTGTTTTGCATCGAGGTATTCGGTTATGAATGCCCAGCACCTCATTCGACAAGGCAAGGGCCGAGATCCCCTCATCGGGAGTGACCCCTTGGACAAAAAGTTTGCGTCAGGGTGATAACTTCACTATAGTCGATTATTCTTGCTTTGCATCGAGGTATTCAGTTTGGAATATCCTGCACCTCATTCGACGAGGAAAGAGCCGAATCCCTTCACAGGGAGTGACCTCTTTACCAAAAGTTTTCGCCACTATATTTTCAAAAGGCAATCACGTTCCTTCAACGATATCAAGTTCATTACGTTAACGGGTTTTTCGCCAAAAACCCAGCCGTAGCCCTCCGTCGTTTCGGATTAATATTATTTAGTATTCGTGCTGCGTTTGTTGACCTAGTCAAGGCGTAGTGAACGGTAGCTGAATGATATTATTCTGTGGATTGCAAATGTGACTGGTTAGGACAGTCGTGCGGCCTTGTTGACCTAGTCAAGGGCACGTACGGGTGGGTCTAATGCAGTCAGGATAATGACGGGTAGAACTTGACAAACAGTTTGTGGCTTGTTGACCTAGTCAAGGTCATAAACCGTTAGGGGCAAAAACCACATCGGGAGTTTCAAAAGTACTGAAACTTGCTAGTGTTGCATACTATTTGGAGTGTGATGATTCTGGTAGGATTCCTTCAGTTTTGTCACGCGATGATATTTGGATCCCGATCCTACTGTGAGTATATGCTGCTCCTCAGGAACTTTCTCGCTTAACGATCAATGCTATAAACCAAGTAGGTGTCTAGAAAGGTGTTAGCGGGGCTACACCCACAGGGAAAAGAGGTTACTTAATTAAGGAACTTCCGAAAGCGTTGGAAAACCTCCCTCGAAGTACCGACACTGGCCTGGCCGAACGGTTAAGCAAGTATTGTACGGTGAGATTGATACCGACTAATTCTTCCTTTATGGTTTGAGGAAGGATTCGAGAGACAGTGGGAGCCATCCTGTTTAGATAAATTAAAAACCAATCTAAAATTGCAAGAGCACACGCTGAGTGTTTCTTTTCTCTCTCTCCAGGTAGCAACCATTTCACGCCCTAATCAAGATAATAAAATGTATCACTTGACCGATCCGAATTCTTATTCGGGGCTGGGAAATGTTGGTTCAGCTCTAACTTGTGACAACAGTCATAAGTATGAGCAAGGGAAAGGGGATTGTATGGATTCCCAGGATACCCAGTTGAAGAAGAAGCATGGTTTTGCATCTACTTCAGGTGTTTTTGTAATTGAGAACTGTTTTACGGTCAGCCCTACCTCCTGGGTACTTGATACCGGATCAGGATCTCATATCGGCAATTTATTGCAGGGACTGAGAAAAAGTAGGAAAGTTGCACCGGGTGATATGTCGCTCAGAGTAGCGAACGGAGCACAAGTTAATGCGGCAGCCGTCGGTGAATATCACCTAGTATTGCCAAATGGCAAGACTATGATTTTGAACGATTGCTACTATGTACCCTCCATGGTTTGCAACATCATATCAGTTTCTTTACTCGATAAAGATGGATATAACTTTGTTCTTGATAGAAATATCATGAACATTTACCTTCATAAGGTGCTGGTTGCAGAGGGTACAATGTGTAATGGTATTTACGTTCTAAATCAGAATACAATTCTCAATATACAAAACACACGCAAGAGGAAGAATTCAGATACGAATGAATCCTACTTGTGGCCTTGTAGACTTGGTCATATCGGAGAGAAAAGATTGAGTAAGTTGCATAAAGATGGACTCTTGAATGCGTTCGAGTTTTCATCTTATGAAACTTGTCAGTCTTGTCTCAAAGGGAAGATGACCAAATCTCCGTTCACCGGACATGGAGAAAGAGCAGCAGAGCTCTTGGGACTCATACACAGTGATGTATGTGGTCCGATGTCTACACATGCAAGGGGTGGGTTCTCGTACTTCATCACATTCACTGACGATCTCTCTAGATTCGGATATGTGTATCTGATGAAACACAAATCTGAAGCTTTTGAGAAATTCAAGGAATTCAGAAACGAAGTAGAGAACCAGACTAGCAAAAGTATCAAGATCCTCCGGTCTGATAGAGGAGGGGAGTACTTAAGCACGGAATTCCTAGATTACTTAAAAGAGAATGGTATTCTCTCTCAGCTTACTCCTCCTTATACACCACAGCACAACGGTGTATCGGAGAGGAGGAATCGTACCCTTCTGGATATGGTTCGCTCCATGATGAGTAATGCCGAGTTGCCTCTTTCATTTTGGGGACATGCGCTATTGACAGCAGCATATCTATTGAATGATGTTCCGTCTAAATCAGTGCCTAAGACTCCATTCGAGATATGGAATGGAAAAAGGCCATATCTTAAAAGATTTAAGATATGGGGTTGTCCGGCTTATGTTAAAACGCATAAACCGGATAAACTAGAGGCACGGTCAGTTTTATGTAAGTTTGTGGGATATCCAAAGAATGGTTATGGATATCTATTCTACCACACCGAGGAACAGAAGGTGTTTGTTGCTCAGCATGCCATTTTCTTAGAAACGGAGTTTCTTGCAAAAGAAATTAGCGGGAGCACGGTAGAATTGGAAGAAATTCAGCGACCACAAACTGAAACTGAAAATTTGACAGAACCTCTGGCTTCAATAACCCCAGACGAACCTCAGCCACTCCGCAGATCTGGTAGGATTTCTCGTCCGCCCGAGAGATACTACGGTTTTCTCATTGACGGGGATCGAGAGGATTGCATCTTGGAAGAAGATGACCCAACCAGTTTCAGGCAGGCCATTATCAGTAAGGACTCTGATAAGTGGCAGGAAGCAATGCAATCCGAAATGGAGTCCATGTACGCCAATAAAGTGTGGACCTTGGATATTGCTCCACCTGGGGTAAAACCCGTTGGATGCAAATGGATCTACAAAAGGAAGCTTGGTGTAGATGGGCAGGTGGAAACCTATAAGGCTAGACTCGTTGCAAAAGGTTTTCGTCAAAGGCCTGGTTTGGACTATGACGAAACTTTTTCTCCGGTGGCTATGCTCAAATCCATTCGGATCTTACTTGCCATTGCGGCCTTCCATGACTATGAAATCTGGCAGATGGATGTTAAAACGGATTTCCTAAATGGTTGTTTGGAAGAGTGCGTTTACATGGATCAACCAGAAGGTTTCGTAGACAGTGGGAGCAGCGGGAAGGTGTGCAAGTTGCTTAAATCCATTTATGGATTAAAGCAGGCATCGTGGAGCTGGAACATCTGTTTTGATGAGGCAATCAAGGAATTTGATTTCATCAAGAACGAAGATGAACCCAGTGTTTATAAGAAGATTGTAGGACGAACTGTCGTATTCCTAGTCTTGTACGTGGACGACATTCTTTTGATAGGAAATGACATTCCTATGCTACAATCGGTCAAGCTATTTTTGTCACAAAGGTTCTCCATGAAGGACCTGGGTGATGCCTCGTACATTCTGGGGATCAAGATCTATAGAGATAGATCCAAGAGACTACTGGGACTTTCGCAGTCCAAGTACATAGAGACCGTACTAAAGAGATTTAGTATGGAGGGTTCCAAGCGCGGTAACATACCCGCATTGCACGGAATTACCCTCTCTAAGAAGATGTCTCCTAAGACTGACGAGGAGAGGGTTCGCATGAGCACTATACCCTACGCTTCGGCGGTAGGATCTATAGTGTATGCAATGCTATGTACAAGACCGGATGTAGCTTACGCGCTGAGCACGGTAAGCCGGTATCAGTCAGACCCAGGTGAGGACCACTGGACAGCAGTGAAGAACATTCTCAAGTACCTGAGAAGAACTAAGGAGATGTTCCTGGTTTACGGTAATGGAGACCTTAGGGTCGAGTCCTTTACCGATTCAAGCTTCCAGAGTGACAAAGATGACAGCAAGTCTGTCTCGGGTTTTGTGTTTACCCTCAACGGAGGGGTGGTATGTTGGAGGAGTTCCAAACAGGATACCGTCGCAGACTCGACGATGGAGGCTGAATACATTGCTGCAAGCGATGCTGCAAAAGAGGCGGTCTGGATGAAGAAATTCATTAGTGAACTTCAGGTGGTTCCGTCCATTGTTGACCCAATACCTTTGTATTGCGATAACAATGGGGCTATAGCTTTAGCGAAGGAACCAAGGTCCCATCAGAAATCCAGGCACATCTTTAGGCGGTATCACCTGATCAGGGAGATCATTGATCGCCAGGAGATCAAGGTGCGGAGAGTGGACACAAAAGACAACACGGCGGATCCATTCACGAAGGCCTTACCCCAGACTCAGTTCGAGCGGCTGATCGAGATGATAGGTCTTCGATACGCCAGTACAAGGCCTTAGTGCAAGTGGGAGATTGTTAGTGTATATGCCCTAGAGGCCATTACTGTATCATACTAGTATGTATATTACTTGATGGAAGCTTGGGATATTCACAGCTGTATAGACAATCTTGCTCAATATAGTAGTATGCTACTTGGTTTGTCTCTGCTTTAATGTGTACATGTGTGTTTCTTTTATATCACCTATACGCATTAGTAGAGCCCTTAGGATCTTTGCTTGATTACCGGCGTTGTGATGGCGATCACACTCGTGGGGGCTGTGTAATCTACAAGCACATCCTTATACACGTCCCTAGTCATGGGATTATCGAGACAGGGCATCGATACTCCAGAGTAGTCAGCGTATGCGCTTCTCATCCCAGCACGGGAGACGGTCTGTCCCACAGCCATCAGCACGTTGTACTTGAGATAGTATGCGGGTGCTCTTTGGGTTACGAGTACACTGGACAGGACTCGTCGGGAACCGATGGTTGGTATTATACCTATCGTCAGTTATCAGTTCCCAGGTGACATGAGTACTGCTTAGTCCGCTGACTTGACACTGTCACTTCGCCTCGAGTGTGTTCCCACTGTTCTTTGATTACTACCCTACCACGGCTCTACTGAGTCATGCAAACAGGTAGTAGTTGGGTGCAGTCCTGAAGCACTTGGAGGCAATGACGGTTAGACAGGATTCGTCTCTCCCGGTATTGGGGGTTGACATCGCGCTGTGTCTAGGAGAGCCATTACACGAGTAGTCCCTGGCTAGGGCAAGCGAGATATACTGGTAGGTTTCCAGTGTTATCTCAGGGTGTAATGGGCTTCACTCCGACACGACTTGTACCGCTATTAGGGGACTGACGTTTACCGCCCCCTAGGCCCGCCATGCGATGTATCAGACGAACAGACCGGACTGTACGGAGATTGTCACATACAGGCTCAGTAGGAGTTCGGATGGGTTCACCTCATCGGCCTTCTTATCGACATCTACCTGGGGACCGTTATGTACAGCTAGTGCCGCTTGCGGTCTGTGGTTAAACCCACTGCCAGCGTTATGTCGAGTCTTTAGAGTCCCACACAAAGAGTTTCCCTGCACTGAGCGAAACGTGTAGAGGCCGTATGGTTTTACGGCAGGGCTGCGATCACTTACGTACACTTGTGTGCGTGTGGTGTTCGGGCAGGCAGTACTAGTAGGCTTTGGTTTAAGCCGGATCCTAGTATTGCACGGATGGATTTGTTTTGTCTTCTGCGCATCCGCATTCTACGGAATGCGGATGCAGGTGTGTATGCACAGTTTTCCGGAGCGATGAAGGAGGAGGTGCCTCATCAGGGTTTTCGCAGTTGGTTCGACCAAAACCGTTATGTGGCAGGCTCATTAGGGTTTTGACAGTTCGTTTGGTCAAAACCATTATGAGCCGCGGACATCATTTGCTAATACTTTTAGTGATAATTTTATGATGGCTAATTGCATTGACCATTTGACCCCGTTGACCTCTCTTGACTTAGTTGACCGGTTGACCGTGTTGACCATTGACTTTCAAGAGGGATCTACACTCTTCTTTTCTTTTTCTTTTTCTTTTGGATTATGATAATGGTCATTTCAATGTAGCCATCAACTTTATCTTGATAGGATTTGTAATGATGGTTTTAGTGCATTATTGGAACCATGGTTAATTTCTTTAGTTCACAATTTCTTTCTCATTCTCTCTCTTGTTTTTCATGTGAGAAGAAAAGGAAATGAACCATGGTTGCTAGCTCCTCCTTCTTCTTCCTCCTCTTGATTCATCTTTTGATCTCATGTGTTGAGAGATAAAGATCCCACAAAGACAAAACCATCCCTTTATCACTTCTGCACAACCTAAGGCTTCTAGATTAGCAATCTCTTTGCCCTAGTTACCTCGGCTCGAGGTGGAGCTCGGTGTACATCTTTCGGGTGGATCGTCTTCGACTCAAGGAGGCCGCGGAGGTGACCAAAGTTCGGATCAACCCTCGGAGCAAGAAAGGAGAAGAACAACAAGAAGAGAAGGAGATCAAGTTGAGGTATAACCCCTAACCGAGTAGATAAATCTCTAGTTAGGATGCTAGTATGTTCTTTAGTAAAGATCCGGCTTTTACGGTCCATGTTACCATGCTTAAGAAAATTTTTGTTTTACCGTTTCCGCCACCCCGAAAGTACCGGGAGAGGTAACGTGGACCTAACAGATACCTCCTAAATCCTGGGTTTTGGATCTATGAGATAGATCAAATTGGATGTTAGGATTCTCACTAGTTGTAGTGAGATGGTATCAATCGATCCTGGGGAGAATCACTGGAAAGGTTCCAGAGTGATAAGGATGATTGAATGTCAGTCGTAGGCATTGTCTTTACCCTCAGTGGAGGGACGGTATGTTGGAAGAGTTCCAAGCTAGATACCGTGACTTACTAGACGACTAAAGGCAAGATACATCGTTACCAAGGATGCTACCAAAGAGCCAGTCTGGATATATATGAGTTAAAGAGATGAACTTCGTTCCTACCATTGTGTGACAATGGAGTTGTGGCTTAGGCCAAGGAACCCCCGTCCCATCAGAGATCCAGACCTATTCTTAGGCAGTATCGCCTGATCATATAGATGGTTGATCTCCCGGGAGATCGATGTTAGGAGAGTAGACACAGAGGACAACAGCGCGGATCCACTCACAAAGGTCTCTTTCCCAGTAGAGACTTTTATGGGAAGGTTGAGTATGAGATACTTCAACCACAGCTAATTGTTGGGTATGCGATACCACAACAGATGGCCCTAGTGCAAGTGGGAGATTGTTAGTTATATGTATGCCCTAGAGGCCATTACTGTACATACGATGTATATTGTAGTGGATGCTTGGACATATATAGGGAGGACTTTCTTGCTCAACATGATAGTACGCTATCTGGTTGTACTTTATCTTAACATGTACTCTGATTGTCTCTATGATACATGTTAATAAAGCCCTTAGGATGAGTACTTGACTACCAGGACTATGATGCGGATCATACTAGTAGGGACAGTGTAGTCTCTAAGTACATCCTTCAAATGTTCTTAGTCGTGGGAGTACCGAGACAGGGCATCGACACTCCAGAGTAGACTAGCGTATGCGCTTCTTAACCTATATGATGGGCGATGGATGATCCTATACCCATTGGTGTTTGACATCAGAGAAGGTATACGGGTGCTCAGGTGGACACTGGGTGCTCCCCGAGAACTCCCGGATGGTATTATACCTCACGTCAGATGGCAGTTCTCTGGTGACACTGGTACAGAGTAGTCTGTAGACCCGAGATCGTCATAGAGTCTTGTGTGATTCTAACTGTGCTTTGATTTCCATCATACCACGTCCAAGAGGGCATGCAAAAAGGTGGCTTTTGGGTACAGTCCTGAATCATATGGAGGCAACGAGCGATAGGAGGGGATTCGTCTCTCCCGGTATAGGGAGTGATGTTGTGCTGTGTTCGATTGGCTATAACTGGAAATCCCTGGCCAGGGTTGTTGAGATTTACTGGTAAGTGTTATCAGTAGTTTCTCGAACTGTTATAGACCTCATATCGACACGACTTCAAGCTACTGGGGTCTGACGTTTACCACCCCTAGGCGAAATATGCGACATATAAAATGAAGAAACCGGACTGTACGGGAGTGTTACTGACTGGATTCGGAGAAAGTACAGGCTTGCTTGTTGATCTTCTGATCGCTCAATACCTGGGTGGCTGTTACGTTTAGCTGACCGCTTGCAGCTTGTGGGTGTTTGATATGATCATCACCTACTGCCGGCGTATTGACGATTCTTTAGAGTCCTACACAGAGGTTTCTTGACTTAGGCAAAACGGAGTAGGAGCACATATATGATATGTGCGGGACCGAGAACAATACGTGTATGTGATACCGTATTGGATTCTCGCGATATGAGATATCGGCCGGGTATATGTGATATAGCCGGGTCATCGGATCAATTGTTGATTCGATGAACTGATACAGATTATATTAGTCGGTTATTTGTGAAATAGCCGGATTATCGATCAAGTGTTGATTCGATAATTTAATGTATAATTATATATATGATATATTAAATTACATTAACTAATATAAGCTCACTAAAAGATTCTTTTTCTCACTCGGGTAATATATTGATATATATGCGATATATGTTAATTGTATTATTTTATCTTGTTACAATAAATATTGTATATGTGATATATAATATTGTAACATATTAGGGTTATAAATGCAACATGTTTTGTGGAGTTTAATTGTGGTTAGGGTTTGGATTAGGGTTAAATATTCATGAAGCTTTCAAGATGCTTCTTGAAGCTTTGACTTTGACCTTGATATTTTGTGATATTTCTTTAACCCAACCCAACCCTTTAACCATAGTTAAATCTCTACATGGGTTAAATCTTCATACTTAACCCATGGTTGCATTTCTAACCTCACTTGATTCATTATTCATCACAAAAAGATTAGATCTTCTTCTTCTTTCTTCTTCTTTCATGAAAAGCTTTCTAGCTTTTTCAATGGTGATGAAAATGACTGAGATTAAGAAAACAAATGAGAGCTAAAATCCTACTTCATCATCCTAATCTATCCTAGCCTTTTAGATTAGGGTGTTCACTTCATTTAGTGAGTGAGAGCTTGTATTAAAGAAACTTCAAGGTAGATCATCTTAGTTATCGAAGATCAGAAGCAAGCTTGCATCTTTCTCTTCGTGAATCCTCTCTAGAGTCCGTGTACTTGATGATCGCAGGGAAGGGACCTCAACACGGAGCTTTAGAAGTGAAGGACCAGACTACAAAGGTTGTAATCCCAAATTCTTAGATGTTAAAGTGTTTAACATGCTTTGTTTCGCCTAATCTCTAGTTTAAAGATCTTGGTTAGGGTTGTTCGGCACGTCTAAATTTTAAATCAGGCATTGTTGATGCCTTATAGACCCTTGTGAGAGTGCCTAGTAACCCTACACAATACATGTACACAAATATACATATCACATATATACAATGTGCACATCTAGTGAGAAAAGAAATCATAAGTGAGCTTAATATTAATTAATGTAATATAATATATCTAATATATAATTATACATTAAATTATCAAATCAACTCTTGATTTAATAATCCGGCTATATCATATACAGCCGACTAATACTACATATTGCGAGAATAGAATACAGATCTCATATCGTATCAACCTCGGTCCCGCACATATCACATATGTGCTCCTACCCCGTTTCGCTTGAGCCAGGAAACCTCTGTGTAGGACTCTAAAGACTCGTCAATACGCCGACAGTAGGTGATGATCAAATCATACACCCACAAGCCGCAAGCGGTCTGCTAAATGTAACGGCTACACGGGTATTGAGCGATCACAAGATCAACAAGCAAGCTTGTTCGTACTCCTGCGAATCTAATCAGTAACACTACCGTATAGTCCGGTCTCTTCGTCTGATATGTCGCATATCACAGCCTGGGTTGGTATAACGTCAGACCCCAATAGCCTGATAAGTCATGACGATGCAAGGTCCATAACGGTTCAAGAAACTACTGATAACACATACCAGTAGATCTCAGCAACCCTTGCCAGGGATTTCCTGTTATGGCCAATAGAGCATAGCGCAACATCAACTCGCTATACCGGGAGAGACGAAATCCCTCTTATCGCTCATTGCCTCCATGTGACTCGGGACTGTACCCAAAAGCCACCGTTTTGCACGTTCTCTTAAACGTGGTAAGATGGAAATCAAAGCACAATGGGAATCACACAAGACTCTATGACGATCTTGGGTCTACAGACTAACCTGTTCTAGTGTCACCTGAGAACTGCTATCCGACGATAGGTATAAAACCATCTAGGAGTTTTCGGCGAGTCCGTTCAGTGTACCCAGTCTCCACTGAGCACCCGTATACCATCTCTAATGTCAAACACCAATGGATATGAGATCATCCATCGCCCATCATATGGGTTGAGAAGCGTATACGCTAGTCTACACTGGAGTATCGATGCCCTGTCTCGATACTTTCACGACTAGGAACATTTGAAGGATGTACTCATCCACTACTCTGTCCCCACTAGTATGATCTGCATCATAGTCCTGGTAGTCAAGTACTCGTCCTAAGGGCTTTATTAACA
The DNA here is from genome assembly GCA_030015575.1 of Agapanthus africanus. Lineage (NCBI taxonomy): Eukaryota > Viridiplantae > Streptophyta > Magnoliopsida > Asparagales > Amaryllidaceae > Agapanthus > Agapanthus africanus. The sequence goes on along the minus strand of CM057344.1, from coordinate 376,142,613 downwards.
TGTATTATAGAGACATTCAGTGTACATGTTAAGATAAAGAGCAACGAGATAGCATACTATCATGTCGAGCAAGAAAGTCCTCCCTATATATGTCCAAGCATCCACTACAATATACATCGTATGTACAGTAATGGCCTCTAGAGCATACATATTACTAATAGATCTACCCAGGTCTAGTCAAGGGTATAACTCCATTTGGGTGATTTTGTTGTCCGGATATGCTCAGTATGCTCAGTTGTTCTTCGATAAGTTTGTGCGTTTGCACGGCGTTCCTTCATGCGTTGTATCCAATAGAGGCACCCAGTTCGCTATCCGTCTTTGGCAGAAGCTTCAGGAAGCCTTGGGTATGGGTTGAGCTTTAGCTCCGCTTTCCATCCGCAGGCCGATGGTCAGATAGAGCGAACTATACAGACTCTGGTGGATATGCTTCGTGTGTGCGTGCTTAAGTTTGTTGGCAGTTGGGATCGTCACTTGCCATTGATAGAATTATCCTACAATAACTATTATCAGGAGACGATTCAGATGGCAACCATTTTAGGCTTGTATGGTAGAATGTGTCGATCGCCAGTCTGTTTGACTAACTCCGTGAGAGCAGGATTTTTGGACCCCAGCTAGTCAAGATACTTCGGAGATGATCCAGTTGATTCAGGATAGGATGAGAGCAGCCCAGGGCGGACAGAAGTCTTATGCCGACCGTCGTCGTCGCAAACAGGTTTTAGTTGGGTACAGTCCTGAGCCATATGGAGTCAATGAGTGATTGTCGGGGATTCGTCTCTCCCTGTATAGGGAGTCGATGTCGCGTTGTGTTCAGTTGGTCAACACCATTTGTCCCTGGCCATGGAGGATTGAGAATTACTGATTGGTAGATCAGTAGATTCTAGGATGGTCTTGAGCCACATCGGCATGACTTGTCAGGTTATTAGGGGTATGATATTTTCTACCCCCTAGACCCGGTATGTGATACACTTAGACAAACAGACCGGACTGTACGGAGATTGTCACGGATAGGCCCAGTAGGAGTTCGGATGAGTTTTCTCGTCGGCCTCCTTTTTGACAAGTACTTGGGTAACCGTTACGTATAGCTAGTGTCGCTGACGTGCTTTTGGTTAAACCCACTACCAGCGTATTGTCGAGTTTTTGGAGTCCCACACAAAGGGTTTCCCTGGTTCAGGCGAAATGATGTAGAGGCCATATGGTTGCAGGATTTCGATTATATACGTGTACTAACTACACGGATTTTGTTCGGACGGATAATACTAGTGAACTTTGTTAGTCCACGTTACCCACCCCGGTGCTTACGGGGAGGCGGAATAGATAAAAAAACGGATTTTTAACACAAGGTAACATGGACTAAAACTAGAGGATCTTTGCTAAACAAAAACTAACAAACTAACTACAAGTTCTAGCTACTAGGTTAGATGGTTATACCAAGATCTTGAAGTCCTTCTCTTCTTGTTGTGGTCCTCCTTCTTGCTTGCTCCTTGAAGTGGTGTAGACGGCTCCTCCTCTTGGTCTTCTCTTTGCCGAAGAAAGATCCACCCGAAGGCCTCTACCTTGAGCTCCTACCTCAACCAAGAGATAACTAGAGTGCTTGGCTTGCTAGACTAAGAACCCTAGAATGAGTAGAAAGTTGTCTTGATGGTTTTATCTCACAAAGCTCATGTTTTTCAACACATGAAAGAAGAGAGCTTTGAGAGAGGAAGAGGGAGAGCAAAGCATGAGAGAGAAAGAGCAAGAGAGAATGAGAGAAAAATAACAACCATGCTCTCATATGAGAGAATATGAGAATAAAAATAATAACTAAAGAAAATTGTGGTGGTCAGTTGAAGTGACTATTATCATTTCATATTTAATGCTAATTGCAATCTTCAAGAAGCATCTTGCAAAAGAAATGATCATGGTCAAATGGTCAATAAAAGTCAAATGGTCAACACATCCTCAACCATGGCACAATTATCCTTAATTAATATTATTAATCATACTTCTCATTCTCATTAGGGTTTAGAAAAAGTCAACGGTCAACAACCCTAATGAGGTTCCTCTGCCTCTGTCAACTGTGCATACACACCCACATCCGTGTTCCGAGGAACATGAATAAAATGAGACAAAACCAATCCCAAAACAAATACTAGGATTTGGCTTAAACTATAGCCCGCTAGTAATAACTGCCCCGACACCAAAGGTGCACAAGTGTGCAGATTTGAATGAACCCTGTCGCAAAACCATGCGACCTCTACTCTGTTTTGCCCAAAGGTGAACAACCCTCTGTAAAGGACTCTAAAGACTCGACACTACACTAGAAGTAGGTTTAACCACAGGCCGCAAGCGATACTAGCTGTACGTAACGGTCCCCAGGTAGATGCCGATAAGAAGACCGATGAGGTGAACCCATCCGAACTCCTACTGAGCCTGAATGTGACAATCTCCGTACAGTCCGGTCTGTTCGTCTGAGAGTATCGCATGTCGGGCCTAGGGGGCAGTAAACGTCAGTCCCTTAATAGCGATACAAGTCGTGTTGGAGTGTGGCCCAGAACACCCTGAGAAAATACTGGAAATGCTACCAGTATATCTCACTTGCCCTAGCCAGGGACTTTGTGTAATGGCTCTCCTAAACACAGCGCGATATCAACTCCCAATACCGGGAGAGACGAATCCTATCTAACTATCACTGCCTCCAAGTGCTTCGGGACTGCACCCAACTACTACCTGTTTGCACGACTCATTTGAGCCGTGGTAGGGTTGTAATATAAGAACAGTGGGAACTCACTCGAGGCGAAGTGATAGTGTCAAGTCAACAGACTAAGCTGTACTCATGTCACCTGGGAACTGATAACTGACGATAGTTATAATACCAACCAACAGTTCCCAGCGAGTCCTATCCAGTGTACTCGTAACCTAACGAGCACCCGCATACTATCTCCAGTACGACGTACTAATGGCTGTGGGACAGACCATCTCCCCTGCTGGGATAAGAAGCGCATACGCTAGTCTACTCCGGAGTATCGATACCCTGTCTCGATAATCCTACGACTAGGGACCTGTATAAGGATGTGCTTGTAGATTACCCAGCCCCCACTAATGTGACTTGTTGGATATAGTGCCCTCAGAGTCAATTATTGGATCACAGGCACGTGATTGCAATGATTGAGGGAGGACCTATACCGGTAGGACAGTCTTACTCGAGATGATAGTATGCTATCTGGTTTATCTTTATCATCGTGTACTGCTTTAGGTGACCTTACAGGTCGCTACTACACGTTGATAGAGCCCTTAGGATTCTTGCTTGACTACCAGCAGTATGGGGGCGATCATATATGTGGGAGCTGGGGTCTATAAGAACATCCTTAAAAGGTCCCTAGTCGTGGGAGTTTCGAGACAGGGCATCGATACTCCAGAGTAAACTAGTGTATACAATCGAGACCCCGACGAGGGGCGGTGGCCGGTCTCACAAGCCACTGGTGTCAGTTGGTTCACCTAAGATGTATAAAGGTGCTCATTGTGTTATGAGTACACCAGACAGGACTCGCCGGGAACCTGCTAGTTGGGATTATACCAGACGTCAAATAGCAGTTCCCAGGTGACATATGTACAGGTTAGTTCATCGACCTGAGATCATCATTTGTCTCGTGTGAGTTCCCACTGTACTTAGATTACTACCCTACCATGCTCAAAGGAGACGTGCAAACAGGTTTTAGTTGGGTACAGTCCCGAGCCACATGGAGGCAGTGAGCGGATCTGCAGGGGCTCGTCTTTCCCGGTATTGGGGGTGAGGTCGCGCTGTGTCTAGGAGAGCCATTACACAAAGCCCTCGGCCGAGGCAGGAGATTTACTGGTAGGTATTCCAGCAGTATCTCAGGGTGTTCTGGGCTACACTCCGACACGACTTGTACCGCTATTGGCGGTCTGACTTTTACCAACCCCCTAGGCCCGCCATGCGATGCTCATTGACGAACGGACCAGACTGTACGGATATTGTCACAGACAGGCTCAGTAGGGTGTCAGGATGTGTTCGCTCATCGACATCCCTTTTGGTCAATAGCTGGTAGCTCGTTACGTATGGTTGATACCTCTGACGTGCTAGTGGTTAAATCCACAGCCATAGTATTGACGAGTCTTTAGAGTCCTCCACACACAGTTACTCAAGTTTCCGGCGAAACGCTGTAGAGGCCGTATGGAGATATGGCAGGGTTCGATCAGATACGTGCGGTATTGCACGGATCATGATCGGACGGATTTTACTAGCCGGCTTTGGTTTAAGCTGGATCCTAGTATTAGACAGTGTAGTTTTGTCTCTTTGCATTTGTATTCAGTGGGAATACAAATGCGGGTATGTATATACAGTAGCGGGGTTTTCCTGTAATTTATTACGGGATCAGGTTTCTGAAGTTGCAAGTTTGCATTCTGTTCCGGCTGGTTTTCCTTTGTTCTTTCGCGGCCGGACTTTCCGATGGAAAGGGGTTATTTGCAGTTTTGCAAATTACCTATGTGGAGGGGGTTTCTTGCATTTGTGGCTTTATGATAGCATCTTTTGATTCCATTCTTTTCTTGTGATCATTTCTTGCATTAATGAGATTAGAATGGATTAGATATTGAGATGACTTTGTTATCATCATTTTTGGTTATGGTCACCATTCTACTTTTCCTACTCTCACCACCCTTCATGCTTTAGATTTTTCTCTCCCCATTTCTTAGAGGGGGCCGGCCACATTAGATGATATAGGAGATGTAAGTGCACGGCGGCGCCCCGGCCTCCATCCCGAGGCCGGAATGCGAAAGTGGTGATTTACTTTAAATTTCTGAACTGGCACCACCGCGCACTAAATACCCGGATCGGGCCATTAAGCTAGTTCTAGCTATCTAGAGAAGGGGTTAGAGAGATATACCGAGCGATCCGTGTCCTCTGATCTTCTCGTCGTCGTCCAGATCTCCCGCGGAATGTCCGATCTCCACCTCGTCGCCGGAGGGGCACCACGTCGCCGGCTTCTTTTACGGGCTCCCGCCTCTGGTCCGAGGCAACTCGGGCACGAAGTTGGTGAGCCGACGTGCCCAAGGTTTGCTGTAGGATATTGTGGATCTCTATTGTCTCAATGGGGTTGAAGTTGCCATGGTTTTTGGTGGAGGAAATGAACAATGGACTTTCTTGTTGAACAAGGGAATTTTGACATGCAAATGAGACCAAAACCCAGGCCCAAAATTAGGACAGCCCCTTCCTATTATGGCCGGCAATGGAAAAATGATGGAGGGAGAGAGGAAAAACTCAAGGGGGGGTGTGTATCAATCATCAAGGAGAGAGAGAAAAAGGGTGATGATGATCAAGAATCATCACAACCAAAACCACACACACAACCATCATAATCCATCATCATCACCATGTCAAAAGATAAGCAATCATGAACCATCATGAAGTCAAGAAGTCAAGGTCAACAAGAGCTATCATGAAGCAATAAAATGCAAAGAACACCCTCCACTAATGCTTATTTGCACAAATGCAAATAAGCCCTCCTCCACCAATCTGTAACACCTTAGGTCGTGTTTAGGGGTTAATTATAGTTTACTAAATAGTTTTGATAAAAACTTTACCAAATTAAGTTTTTGGTGATTTATACTAATTAATGAATATTTTATTAGGATTTTTCTAGGCACACACACACTTGTGCATGTTAGCTAGGGTTAGGATTTGGGGTTAAAACCATGATTAGCAACCATGGTGGGTTAACCTATTTGTATTAAGTTGTTTTGGGTTTTAAATTGGTATGGTTGTTGTTCTCTTGTTTTTTTATTATGGGTGTTATTCTTTTTATTATTGAAATTCTTTTCTTTTGTTGACTTAGTGGGAGAGAGAGGGTATGGGCAATATGGCTTAAGCCATGCTCATTTAATGAGAGAGAGAGAGAGGTTAACTAGGGTGCCTCATTCCTTTCTTCATTATTCTCCCAACTCTCACACACACACACACTCAGCTGAGAGAGAGAGAGAGAGAGGCAGCAGCTGCAGAAGAAGCACAGCAGCAGCAACTGGCAGCAACGACAGCAGCATCATCAACAGCATCAGCAGCAGCAGGCAGTGGCAGCAGCAGCAACATCAACAGCAGCCCCAGCAGCTGCAGCAGCACTCCCATCTTGTCCACCTCCTTTCTCCTTGCACTTAGGGTCTTGCAAGGTATAGAATCCAAGCCCAACTTCTTGTTTGTTTATCGTATTCATAGTTTAGCTTCGGTTTGAGTAAAAAGTGAGATTTTGTGCTTGAAATGGTGATTTGTGTGGACTTGTGGTTTAGTGCTGATAATATTGGTTAACCTAGCCTAATTAGGTGTTATCAAGACCATGTAAACCTAGTTAGACCCCAGATTACACCAAAATACCATAGGGTTTCAAATTGTGCAAAGTTAGTGTTTTTAAGTGAACTTTTTGGATTTTTGTGATCTGCTATAGGCCCGAGTAGTTCAGGTTGAAATTGAGTTAACTGGAGCTTGTATACAAGACATAGACCCCACCACCAGAGCCCGAGACCCCCACCCCATAGAGAGGCCGCCAATTTATTCATTCTAGCCACAATTTACGGTCAGATAGGGGAATTTTTGGGTGATGTTTGGATGGGTAGGAGTCTGTTGTTATTTCTAGGCCAGTGGTATGTATAGTTTTCTAAGTTGTTAGCCTGGGTAGAATCTGGGACGTTATATCGTATTTCTAGTACGTTTGGTTCGCGCGATACGCGCGATACGCGAGAGGGTTCCATGATTCAGCGTATCGCGGAGTATCGGGGTTAGTTTTAGACGCGTGCACACGTTTAGCGTATCGTACACACGCGCGTTTAGTTCGCGACGCGAGCGTATCGTTTGACGTCGATATCACGTTTTTCGAGATATTTTCTTATATATGGATTCTTGTGAAATTCCAGGTTCGCAGGCGGGTACATCAGGCGAAGCTAAGAAAGGGAAGCAAGTGGTCGGCTACGAGTAGCGCACGACCAGGTGAGTAGATTTAACATCTACGGGGAAATCGCCCGTATGGCGTTAAGCGTCAAGGCGAGTTAGGATATTAGGTTGTAGATGTTCATATGGACTGTAGTAGCATACCTTATTGTTGCATATAGAAATGATAGCATAGGACACTGCACTGTCACTAACGGTTCAAGTCGCACGAGCACGCTTGATATGCTACACTCACACCGTTAGTGATTGCCATGACACTCACATTATAGGATTGCTAGATTTCATTGCTAGACATGATCATTGCATACCCTTTTCATTCTATATAGGGTTGTTAGATTTCATTGCTATACATGATCATTGCATACTCTGTTCATTCTATATAGGGTTGCTCATACGTGCACACATGCACACTGTATATTCATACCAGTGCACACATAAATTGATATCTTCATACCTGCGCACATGCACACAGTATATTCGTACCAGTGCACACATATATTGATATCTTCATACTTGCTTAGATTACGCATTGAGATATGTTGTTTCCATGTTAATTCTGGATTTGGGGAACCGTGGATATTTCAAAGAGAATAGTTAATTATTTAAAAACCCGGTTTCCCTTGATATGATATTTCGGTGCGTCCACCATGTGTTTTCTCGGTACTAGAGTGACATATATGTGAACCCGAATCGAGGAGTTGGATGAGGCCTATTACGGGTACATGGTGGACCCGGTATGGTACCCCGGGGCGAGAACGGTTTCGCTGTGTAGTAGACAGTGAGCCTGGCAGAGGGACTACTACCTACCGGTGATTGGTTGGACCTGGCGGTTATCCGGAGGATACCGACCAGAGTCTATGGATGGATACGGGACGACTCGTACTGCCGGGGTCGAGGGCCGATACCGCAGACAGAGCCCGTGGGCTGATCCGGACTGACGGATGCCCTATACAGGAGGATTTACGTGTCGATGCTTGGCACGAGTATTTCTTGATATTTTGGGTGCCGATGTTGGGCACTCACGGTTATATGAGATTTACAGGATTGGAGGACCGAGGAGGATGACGACATCTGAGTAGTATTGGGTTTTGGGTACATTGATGGGTACCGATTATACTTTCCACGATGACATTCCGTGTAGATGTTATATTTCCCATGCTTAGTATGTAGTAATTGATATCTCATCCTGTACCTATTGCACCTGATATAGTACACATTGCTAGACATGATCATTGCATACTCTGTTCATTCTATATAGGGTTGCTAGATTTCATTGCTAGACATGATCATTGCATATCCTGTTAATTCTATATAGGGTTGTTAGATTTCATTGCTAGACATGATCATTGCATACCCTGTTCATTCTATATAGGGTTGTTAGATTTCATTGCTATACATGATCATTGCATACTCTGTTCATTCTATATAGGGTTGCTAGATTTCATTGCTAGACATGATCATTGCATACCCTGTTCATTCTATATAGGGTTGTTAGATTTCATTGCTATACATGATCATTGCATACTCTGTTCATTCTATATAGGGTTGCTAGACTTCATTGCTAGACATGATCATTGCATACCCTGTTCATTCTATATAGAGTTGTTAGATTTCTTTGCTATACATGATCATTGCATACTCTGTTCATTCTATATAGGGTTGCTAGATTTCATTGCTAGACATGATCATTGCATACCTTGTTCATTCTATATAGGGTTGTTAGATTTCATTGCTATACATGATCATTGCATACTCTGTTCATTCTATATAGGGTTGCTAGATTTCATTGCTATACATGATCATTGCATACTCTGTTCATTATATATAGGGTTGTTAGATTTCATTGCTATACATGATCATTGCATACTCTGTTCATTCTATATAGGGTTGTTAGATGGCATTGTTATACCTGATCGTCACATTTCTTGCTCATCACATGGAGATGTTATTAGACCGCACTTGTTGCATATTTGAGCATCCAGTTCATCATATAGATGTTATCTGTTGATATAGGTTAGAGTATCGTAGCACGTGCATACTCGCGATTACCTTTATATGTTATCTTCTATTCACGAGTTGGCAACTCACCCCCGTTGTGCCACAGTGTTTGCAGGTTGCCCTTCGGAGTAGTCGCGGCGGGCTGCATTCTTGCATCTTTTGACACAGATACCCCTACAGTTGGTGTGCTAGCTCTTTTGCTGATAGGTGGGTTTTGTACGGTATCTGGTTATCTTTCAGTTATGTACATTGTTGTATCTAGTACTCTCCATCTACCACTTAAGTATTGACGTAGAGACCAGTTGTAAGGACGATGTATATTATTTTGTATTCTGGTGTCGAGCTCGTTGTAAGCCGACTCTACTTATGCAGTTTATTCTATCTGTGATGTTTCCCACCTGTTGCTCATTTTCTTCGCTACGGGTCATATATTGTTATCTTAGTAATTTGTTCTATTAAATGCTTAAATCACTCTATACTTTTACTGGTTTGATTTCTGGGTTTTCGGCTTACTTAGTCGCGTTACGCCTGTAGACGTTACGTTGTTAAGTGCCGGTCATGGGCCAAACTTTGGGTCGTGACAAAGTTGGTATCAGAGCGTAGGTTTTACCTTCGGAGTGTAGGATGACCCTGGTATGATGGAGTAGGTAGCTGCAGCAGAGTGGCGTAGCGTGCGTATGTTCCGCAGCATACTCACGACATGGTACTCCGCCTAAGCGACCTTAGGACTTATTGATTGAATTTCCCTTATGATCGTATACATTCTTGTGATTCGATTTTCGTATCCTCATCGAATCCTACCTTCTTTTCAGCCATTATGCCGCCAAGGACTACGAGGGTGCAGAGAAAGGCCGGGAGAGCCGAGGTTCGAGTTGATTTATCTGAGACGAGGACTGATCCGAGTAGTACCCATGTTGTACCAGGACCGATTATTTCTCCTACGACAGATCAGATCGCTAGACTAATGGCAGAGATGCAGAGCTTACGCCAGATGATGAGCTCATTGGTGTTAGTTATATGTATGCCCTTGAGACCATTACTGTACATAGGATGTATATTGTAGTGGATGCTGGGACATATATAGGGAGGACTTTCTTGCTCGACATGATAGTATGCTATCTGGTTGAACTTTACCTTAACGTGTATACTGATTGTCTCTCTGTTACATGTTGGTAAAGCCCTTAGGATGTGTACTTGACTACCGGGACTATGATGCGGATCATACTAGTGGGGACATGGTAGTCCATAAGTACATCCTTCAAAGTCCCTAGTCGAGGGTGTATCGAGACGGGGCATCGATATACCAGAGTAGACTAGCGTATACCTTCTCGACCCATACAGATGGGCGATGGATGATCCCATATCCATCGGTGTTTGACATCAGAGATGATATACGGGTGCTCAGTAGAGACTGGGTACACTGGACGAACTCGCCGAGAACTCCCAGATGGTATTATACCATACGTCAGATGGCAGTTCTCTGGTGACACTGGTACAGAGTAGTCTGTTGACCCGAGATCGTCATAGAGTCTTGTATGGTTCCCACTGTGCTTTGATTTCCATCTTACCACGTCCAAGAGGGCGTGCAAAACGGTGGTTTTTGGGTACAGTCCCGAGTCACATGGAGGCAATGAGCGATAGGAGGGGATTCGTCTCTCCCGGTATAGGGAGTTGATGTTGCGCTGTGTTCGATTAGCTATTACAGGAAATCCCTGGCCAGGGTTGCTGAGATTTACTGGTAACTGTTACCTGTAGTTTCTCGAATGTTATAGACCTCATATCGACACGACTTATCGAGCTATTGGGGTCTGACGTTTACCACCCCTAGGTGAGATATGCGACATATCAGACGATCAGACCGGACTGTACGGTAGTGTTACTGGTTGGATTCACTGGAGTGTGAGCGGGCTTGCTCGTCGATCTTCAGATCGCTCAATACCCGGGTGGCTGTTACGTTTAGCAGACCGCTTGCGGCTTGTGGGTGTTTGATATGATCATCGCCTGCTGCCGGCGTATTGACGAGTCTTTAGAGTCCTACACAGAGGTTTCCTGGCTCAAGCGAAACGAAATAGGAGCGCATATGAGATATGTGCGGGACCGAGAATAATGCGTGTATGTGATACCGTATTTCATTCTCGCGATGAATGTGTCGAATGGTTGTATGCGATATAACCTAGTTATCGAATCAAGGATTGATTCGATAAGCCGATACATTGTATACTAGTCGGTTGTGTGCGACATGACCGGATCATTGAATCAAGTGTTGATTTAATGATTTAATGCATAATTATATATATGATATATTACTTTGCATTAACTAGTATTGGTTCACTTTAAATGGATTTTCTCACTTTTTGTGCACATTGTATATGTGATATACTTTTGTACACAAGATTGTATCATGTTTGATGATACATGCTAGTTTGGGTTTGTGTAAAGAATTAAACCATGGTTACTTAAGTGGTTAGGGTTTCATTTCCTTTTCTCATTTATTTATTTCATTTATTCATTTTGAAATAAATAAGAATAAAGAGAAAGAATGGTGGCTTTATTTGTAGTTTAGTTGAAGCTTCATGAAGCTTTGACCAAAGTCCACCATTCTTATCTCATTCTTAACCCTAACCATTCAACTAACTTTGGTTAACTCTCTACACATTACCATGGTTAGATTATGATAAACATTCCATTTATTTTCCATTTTTGGAATAACTTATCATAAGACTTTCTTCTTCTTCTTCCTTTCTTCACTTGAAGAAAGTAAGCCTCATCAATGGTGGATTGATGAAACAAGTGAGAAATCCAATTCTAAAGTCTACCCACTTCCTATTTCTTCATCCTCTACCTCTTGCCAAGTAGTAGAGTGTGTTTTCTTCACAAGTTTCTTGACTTGGTGAAGTCGGAGCTTGATTTAGCGATGCCTCGACGTAGATCATCTTCGGCATGGACATCGATGACCTAGCCTGTCCATTCTCCGATGAAGCCGACGCTAGAGCCCGGGACTTGTTATGGACAGCGAGAAGACTTCATTGCGGAGCTATGGAGGTGGAGCACAGGATCTACAAAGGTTGTATTTCCGATTCTTATAGTTAAGTGTTAACTAGTTTACTTTTCGCCTAGAAATCTAGCCAACGATCCGTACACTAGGGTTTCTCGGCATCGTATTTTTGAAATTGGCATGATCGATGCCTTGTGAGACCTCATTAGGGTGCCTAGGAACCCTGCAGTGGTATCAGAGCCTAGCTAGAGCCTTAGGCGAAGTCCAGACGGAATTTGAACTCCGATCGAATCAAAACCAAAACCCTAAAATTGCTCTCTGTACTTTTTCTAAAATCGTGGATTTTTTCAAATTAAAAATATGCAGAAAACTAGCAGGGAATTCTAAGAATTACGGCGGAATTTTTTTTTCATGAATAGTGATTTTGGCGGCGGAACCGCGGCATAAGCCTAGCTTATGCGGCGGTTCCGCGGCGGATGTATGACGTTAGCCCTATCATGTTACACAGTAATTCATTGTTTCTGGTTCTGAGTTCTCTGGGTATTTTTAAAAATTATTCAAGAGTTGAATTTTCTGCAGTTGTTTTGGGGATTCGGTGTTTCGATCGGGATATCAGATTTCGTCTATGTGGCTTTCCGGATAAATTTTAGAATATGTTAAAAAGTTCGACCGGATATAAATACCCAATTTTTCCCCTGTCGGGAAATTTCCAAGTGTTGGATTTTTTCGTGGTTTAACGACGTTCTAAGTAGTGCAAGTAATGCGATGGTCCCTCTAGAAGACAACAAACCTTAACTCGATTATGTGACCGTCTTGAACTGCCCTTTGAACCTTAGGGTTTGGGGCAGTACGGCGTGCCACATGTGAGGCGCTGGCTTGACCCTTCTACGGCTGGACCGTTGGTACTGAGGCACGAACGGAATGTTGTTAGACTTATTTCATGTATTGACCTGTATCGGGAAAACTTGGGTGTTCGACTGTTCGATCGGAAAGTTTAACATTTTCTATTTATCCGGAATGTGATACAATAATTGGAATTCACAAATTGTTATGAGATAACGGAATGAATATTATAAACGTAGCAGTTTAGTCTCACTTGATCGGTTGCCACGGAATTTTGATGTGATCAAAAGTCCGTCGCAATCACGTAGCGTACGCGGATACTCGCCGGGTAAACTTAATAGACAACCTCACTCCATAGCCCCGACCAAGTGACTGTAGGAGAACCCCGTCGCCGAAAGCATCCGTTCGGGTGCTCGCGGTAGCGGTGTTCCGCCTTGGTGCACTTCGTCGACGGCATCGGGGGTGCGGCCGCCTACTAAAGTTTACGACGAGTATTCGATCAGGATGTCGGGAATCCTGTTGAATTGCCCGACTTGATATTGAAAAGAGTTTTCGATAATGAGACTAAAATGCGGGGTTTATAATTGTTCGGCATGCGATGTCTAAGTAATTCATTTGGTCAGGCATGCGATGTCTGAGGTGGTTGCGGATTCCAACTGTTGTAGTTTTACACTTTCTTTTCTGTGACCGTAAGTGTAATATGTGATATCGCCGGTTTCGTTGCTATATGTCAACGACAATTGGGATGGACATATTTACTTACGTTGATGACATGTGATGTTATGTGTTGCTGGATATGTTATATTGGATCGTCGTGTTCGAATAGCCGGGGGTTTTTATATGAGATGAGTGTTTTTCATTTTCATTCATGTAAAAACTTGTATGTAATATTCTTTTATTGGGGCACTTCCAGGTTGCGGAAGATGTCACCTTTTGTATATTATTTACTTTTCCGCACTAGGATAGACCCAAGGAGGGGAGCACAAGTAACCGGGTTCTGGAGTCCAGTGGGAGACCAACTCGAGGAGTCGAGTCCGGGTCTCCTAACTCCAGAATTGGTAGGGTTGCTTGCCGCTCTCGTAGGGGTCTAGGGGTGTGGGTTTGGCTATTCATCACGACCGTGGAATCCGCGTTTTATACTGGCTCGTATTGAAAACACGGACGTCCAAGTATATCCAATATTTCATATGTTTCTTCTGCTGCGATATCTGTGATGTGATCATGTGATGTTCTGTGATAGATACAGTATATAGTATATATGATATATTATATAGGCGTTACTTATGTTTTACATCCGCGCTAGCCCTGCCCCGCTCTGCCGTTAGTTACCTAACCTAACGGTGCACGAGGGGACATCGAGGCGAATGCGGATGGCATAAGTGTACGTCGTATTTATCTGTGATGTTTAGGTACATATATGATGGGACTTCATTAATGAGATTAATGAAATAAAAGAAACCTAATATGTTGTAGAATCGAATTTCAAAATTAAAACAGGTAGCTACAGTTCTTGCTTTGCATAGCGGTATATGAGATATATCCTGCACCTTATTCGATGAGGAAAGGACCGAGATCCCTTCACCGGGAGTGACTCCTTTAGCAATAACTGGCAGATGCTACACACTCGGTTTGTCTTTTGATTGCTTTTAAGGGTTTTTGCTTTGCACAGTGATATATATGATATATCCCGCACCTCATTCGACGAGGAAAGGACCGACGATCCCTTCACCGGGAGTGACTCCTTTAGCAAAACTAGAAAAGCCTCAAAAGCACTCCATTTTAAAATCATTTGATTCTATGACGATATCAAGTTCATTACGCAATAGGTTTTCAGAAAAACCTGTCGTAGCCCTCCGTCATTTCAGATAAGTACTAGTTAGTATTCGTGCTACGTTTGTTGACTATGTTAAGGCGTAGTGTGTGGTAGCTAATTAGTGCTTATCTGCATAAGCATATGATGTGATTGGATTAGGGTAGTCGTGCGACTTTGTTGACTATGTTAAGGGTCGTGCGGGTGGGTTTAATTCAATCGGGAAATGACGGGTTGAACTTGACTAGCACTTATGATTTGTTGACTATGTTAAGGTCATATAGCTGCTAGGGGCAAAATATTATCGGGAATTTCAAGTGTTGAAATTTGCAATGAGATTGCATACCTTCTATGAGATAGTTGGATCCCGATACCCGCTGCGAGTAATTGTTACTCCTGGGAGAGTTTTATACATTACAATTAGCCGATCAAGTAGGTGTCTAGAAAGGTGTCAACGGGGTTACGCCTCTGGGAAAACGAGGTTTACAGTAATTAGGTTCGTGCGAAAGCACGGGGGACCTCCCTCAAAGTACCGACACTGGCCTGGCTGAAAGATTGGCGAACTTGTAGTGTGTAATTAATCCCGGCTAGTCTTTCCTTTTAGGGTTTGAAGGAAGATTTGATAAAAAGCAGTGGGAGCCATCCTGATTAGATAAAATAATAACCAATCTATTCTTGCAAGAGCGCACGCTGAGTGTTTTCTTCTCTCTCTCTCCAGGTAGCGACCATATCACGCCTTAATCAAGATAATAAAAAGGATTATTGACCGAACCCGCTTGTTATACTGAGCTGGGGATCGTTGGTCCCGCTCCAACTTATAATTGTTATAAGACAGAGCAGGAAATTGGGGAATACCAGATTTCCCGTGCCGCCCAAACGAAGAGAGTGCATGCTGATGCATCATCTTCGGGTGTGTTCATTACAAGAATTGTTTCTCAGTATTCTTTACGTCCTGGGTATGTGATACCAGATCAGGATCCCAGATATGTAATCTGTTACATAGGGCTGCAGATAGGTAGAGAACTGAGAACGGGTGATAAGTTTCATGAGGCAGAAAACGGGGCAAGAGTTGCAGCCAAGTCTGTTGGTCACTGTCACCCTGTATTATGAATACATTGATTCTGAACAAATGTTATTAGATACCGAACCTGATATACAAAATCATATCTATCTCTTTATCAGTAAAGAAATGATAAAATTTTGTATAGTTGGATAATGTTTTGAACATTTCCTATATCAAAAGTTGATCGGTTCAGGCACGTTATCTAAAAGCATTGATGTTCTAAATCAAACTACAGTTCTTAGTATATGGAACACACACAAGAGGAAGAGTTCAGAAATGAACGAATCCTTCTTAAGGTATTGTAGACTAGGTCAGATCAATGCGACCCGACTGGCTAGAGTTACATAAAGATGCATATTTAAATTAGTTTGAACTTACATCTTGTGAAACTCGCCAGTCATGTCACAAAGATAAGATGACCATAGCTCCGTTTAATGGAAACAGAGAAAGAGTTAGTAAACTCTTGGGATGATACATGTTGATGTATGTAAGGTCCCCTGTCTACACATGCCAGGAATGGTTCTTTGTACTTCATTACATTTTCTGATAATCTCTCAAGATTCAGACATATGTTCCTGTTGAAACATGAGTCCGAGCCTTTTGAGATATTCACAGAATATAAGTTAGAAGTAGAGAACCAAAATACGGGTATAAGTATTATGTCCTGTGATGAGATCAAGGAGGAGAATACTTGAGCACGGAATTCCTGGACTATTCTAAAGGAGAATGAGATTCTCTCTCAGCATTACTCCTCCGTATACACCATAGCACGATGGTATATCGGGGCGGAGCAGATACACCCTATTTGATATGGTGTGCTCTATGATGAGTACTACTGAGTTTCCTATTTCCTTTTGGGAGTTATGCACTTGAGAAGCTGCATACCTATTGAATAGGGTTCCAATCAAATCAGTTGCCTACCACTTCATATGAGATATGGAAAGGGAAGAGCCTATCTCTTAAGTCAGTTAAGATTTGAGGTTGTCCGGCCAATGTCTAAAAGAAAAATCCGGACAAACTCGAGGCAAGATCTGTAATGTAGAACTGGAAAGGTTCCAGCTATACAAATTACAGTAGATGATTTGGTAGAACCAAAGGATTCAATAGTAACCAACGAACCTCAGCCTCTCCGCCGATCTAATAGGGTTCCTCACCCACCTGAGAGATACTTCGGTTGCTCTATGACAGTGGGAGTGAGGATTGCATCATGAGATGATGACCCAACTAGTTTCGAGCTGGCCATCAGGAGTAAGACTCTGTAAGAATGGCTGGATGCTTAGTGATCTGAGATGGAATCCATATACACCAACAAAGTATGGACTTTGGTTGCTATATCTGAAGGGTTAAATCCCCATCAGGAGCAAGTATATCTTGAGAAGATTACTTGGTGTACATGGAAGAGTTGAGACTTTCAAAGCTAGACTTGTTAAAGGTATACATCATTGACCAGGTATGGATGATGATGAAACCTTTTCTAAGTAGCTATGCTTAAGTCCATCCAGATCCTACTTGCCACGGCTACATACCATGACTACGATATCTGGTGGTTGGGTGTCATGACAGCTTTTCTAAATGATGTTTAGAAGAGAGTGTCTATAAGTACACAGCCAGAGGGCTTCGTAGACAGTGGGAGCAGCGGAAACGTATGCAAGATGCTTTATAGGATAAAGCAGGCATCGCGGAGTTGGAACATCTGTTTTGATGAAATAGTCAAAGAGTTTGACATCATCAAAATGGTAGATGAACCTTGTATATACAAAAAGGTAGTAGGGAGTATGGTGACGATCCTCATAGAGTACGTGGATGACATACTCTTGATAAGAAAAGAGTTTCCTATGCTACGCTCGATCAATCTCCGCTTATCACTAGGATTCTCCATATAGGATCAAAGTGATACCTACTAAATCCTGGATTTTGGATCTATGAGATAGATCTAATTGGATGTTAGGATTCTCACTAGTTGTAGTGAGATGGTATCAATCGATCCTGGGGAGAATCACTGGAAGGGTTCCAGGGTGATAAAGACGACTGAATGTCAGTCGCAGGCATTGTCTTTACCCACAGTAAAGGGACGGTATGTTGGAAGAGTTCCAAGCTAGATACCGTGACATACTAGACGATAAAGGCAGGATACATCGCTACTTAAGATGCTACCAAAGAGGCTGTTTGGGTGTATATTGGTTCATGAGATGAACTATGTTCCTCCCATTGTGTGACAATGGAGTTGTGGCTTATGCCAAGGAACGCAGGTCCCATCAGTGATCCAGACATATTCTAAGGCAGTATCACTTGATCATGGAGATGGATGATCTCTAAGGGATCGAGGTTAGGAGAGTAGACTCAGAGGACAACACAGCGGATCCACTCACAAAGGCCTGTTCCCAGAGAGAGACTTTTATGGGATGGTTGAGTATGAGATACTACAACCACTGCTACAGATGGCCCTAGTGCAAGTGGGAGATTGTTAGTTATATGTATGCCCTAGAGGCCATTACTGTACATAGGATGTATATTGTAGTGGATGCTGGGACATATATAGGGAGGACTTTCTTGCTCGACATGATAGTATGCTATCTGGTTGAACTTTACCTTAACGTGTATACTGATTGTCTCTCTGTTACATGTTGGTAAAGCCCTTAGGATGTGTACTTGAGTACCGGGACTATGATGCGGATCATACTAGTAGGGACATGGTAGTCAATAAGTACATCCTTCAAAGTCCCTAGTCGAGGGTGTATCGAGACGGGGCATCGATATACCAGAGTAGACTAGCGTATACCTTCTCGACCCATACAGATGGGCGATGGATGATCCCATATCCATCGGTGTTTGACATCAGAGATGATATACGGGTGCTCAGTAGAGACTGGGTACACTGGACGGACTCGCCGAGAACTCCCAGATGGTATTATACCATACGTCAGATGGCAGTTCTCTGGTGACACTGGTACAGAGTAGTCTGTTGACCCGAGATCGTCAAAGAGTCTTGTGTGGTTCCCACTGTGCTTTGATTTCCATCTTACCACGTCAAAGAGGGCGTGCAAAACGGTGGTTTTTGGGTACAGTCCCGAGTCATATGGAGGCAATGAGCGATAGGAGGGGATTCGTCTTTCCCGGTATAGGGAGTTAATGTTGCGCTGTGTTCGATTGGCTATAACAGGAAATCCCTGGCCAGGGTTGCTGAGATTTACTGGTAACTGTTACCTGTAGTTTCTCGAATGTTATAGACCTCATATCGACACGACTTATCGAGCTATTGGGGTCTGACGTTTACCACCCCTAGGCGAGATATGCGACATATCAGACGATCAGACCGGACTGTACGGTAGTGTTACTGGTTGGATTCACTGGAGTGTGAGCGGGCTTGCTCGTCGATCTTCAGATCGCTCAATACCCGGGTGGCCGTTACGTTTAGCAGACCGCTTGCGGCTTGTGGGTGTTTGATATGATCATCGCCTGCTGCCGGCGTATTGACGAGTCTTTAGAGTCCTACACAGAGGTTTCCTGGCTCAAGCGAAACGAAATAGGAGCGCATATGAGATATGTGCGGGACCGAGAATAATGCGTGTATGTGATACCGTATTTCATTCTCGCGATGAATGTGTCGAATGGTTGTATGCGATATAACCTAGTTATCGAATCAAGGATTGATTCGATAAGCCGATACATTGTATACTAGTCGGTTGTGTGCGACATGACCGGATCATTGAATCAAGTGTTGATTTAATGATTTAATGCATAATTATATATATGATATATTACTTTGCATTAACTTGTATTGGTTCACTTTAAATGGATTTTCTCACTTTTTGTGCACATTGTATATGTGATATACTTTTGTACACAAGATTGTATCATGTTTGATGATACATGCTAGTTTGGGTTTGTGTAAAGAATTAAACCATGGTTACTTAAGTGGTTAGGGTTTCATTTCCTTTTCTCATTTATTTATTTCATTTATTCATTTTGAAATAAATAAGAATAAAGAGAAAGAATGGTGGCTTTATTTGTAGTTTAGTTGAAGCTTCATGAAGCTTTGACCAAAGTCCACCATTCTTATCTCATTCTTAACCCTAACCATTCAACTAACTTTGGTTAACTCTCTACACATTACCATGGTTAGATTATGATAAACATTCCATTTATTTTCCATTTTTGGAATAACTTATCATAAGACTTTCTTCTTCTTCTTCTTCCTTTCTTCACTTGAAGAAAGTAAGCCTCATCAATGGTGGATTGATGAAACAAGTGAGAAATCCAATTCTAAAGTCTACCCACTTCCTATTTCTTCATCCTCTACCTCTTGCCAAGTAGTAGAGTGTGTTTTCTTCACAAGTTTCTTGACTTGGTGAAGTCGGAGCTTGATTTAGCGATGCCTCGACGTAGATCATCTTCGGCATGGACATCGATGACCTAGCCCGTCCATTCTCCGATGAAGCCGACGCTAGAGCCCGGGACTTGTTATGGACAGCGAGGAGACTTCATTGCGGAGCTATGGAGGTGGAGCACCGGATCTACAAAGGTTGTATTTCCGATTCTTATAGTTAAGTGTTAACTAGTTTACTTTTCGCCTAGAAATCTAGCCAACGATCCGTACACTAGGGTTTCTCGGCACCGTATTTTTCAAATTGGCATGATCGATGCCTTGTGAGACCTCATTAGGGTGCCTAGGAACCCTACAATTGGTAGAGGTCGTTCGAGCGCAGCGACAGATGGTTGCCACCCCTGTTACCCAGTTGTTCCTTGCGATCATCATGCAGTATTCCGTCCCCTACATAGCACCGGTGGAGGTTGCCCCTGTTTACGAGACACGTCTTCCAGAGACAGTGAGAGTTTCGGAACAGTTGTGGAATCGTACTGGTGTACCAGCCCAGAGCAGAGGCTTAGGACGAGGACAGTCGTTTGGCTTCCATCCCCAGGAAGGACAGCAGGCAGCGCGTAGGTGTTTACGATGCGGAAGCCTTCAGCACCTCATCAGGCAGTGTTCCTTCACAGCATGTCAGGGTCGTATTCTGAGACGTCGTGGACGCGGAGGGTTTGCACAAAGGGGTCAGGCTAGTAGAGGAGGAGTTCGATCAGTCGCAGATGAAGGACAGGCACAAGTTTTCGCTTCGACTCATCGGGACGCGCGGGCGTCCACTGCTGTGGTTTCAGGTACTCTTTCAGTATGTTCTTTTGTTTCACTCGTATGTTTACACACTTCGTGCCAGGTTTAGGACGGGAGTCGTGCTGGGTAGATTAGCCGTTTGTTGTGTTAACTTCCGTCAGCAATCCTTTTATTTGCAACACGTACTTTGGTCTTGTACCGATCGGATAGGAGATAGAGATTTATCTGCTATTTTGATCCTCCTAGAGATGTTGGATTTGGCGATCTCCTGGGCACGGACTGGTTAGCTACGTGTTAGGCGTTGTGGGCTACCGTGAGGAAACAGTTAGGGTTTGTTTTCCCGGGCAAGCCAGTCCTTGTTGTGCAGGTGGATAGTGGTGCCGCCTCTTACAGCTTGAATTCAGCCTTATTTGCTAGACGGCTCTGAGGAGATGTCGTGGATTCTTGGCGTTTTTCGTGATGCTGTAGCCACAGTTGGTTTGTTGGACCAGTTCTCTTTCGTGCGAGAATTTTTCCGACGTCATTCCAAGATGAGCCGGCGAAGCTTATGGAGCTAAGGATCTTCTGCAGAGTGGTTGTTGAGGGAGTTGTGCGTCTGAGTGTTTCGCATTTAGGAAGCTCCTATTTCTGTTCGTCCAGGAGGAAAACGACAGATTGAGGTTGTGTATTGATGGATCTTCACTTGAATCGGCTTACGGTGCGGATAAGTATCATGTACCTCGCATTGACGATTTCTTCGATCAGCACCAGAGTGCGAGACTTTGTCTAGGTTCGTTTAGGATCGGGTCATCATTGTTGCAGGTCCGGAGTGATGATATTCCGAAGACTGCCTTGTGCGTGCTACGGTCTTTGTGTGTTTTGGGTGTGTCACTGGACTCACCAATGCTCTAGCAGCATTCGTAGGTGTGATGAACTAGTTTTCTTCGGGCCGTTCCTCGACTAGTTATTGTTGTGTCATTTACGACATCCTAGTCTTTTTAGGGTAGCACTTGAGGATCTGTTATACGGATACTGGGAGAGCCCCAGCGTTTTACTAGATTCTCGGAGTGTTCCCTTTAAGCTTGTTGTGTTGACTCCTAGGTTTTGTAGTTACGGAGATGAATTGGTATGGTTTCGAGGAAGATCGTGGCCGTACAGCTTGGGCCCAATCTGTGAGCAGGACGGAGGTCTGCGGATTTTGGCTTAGCAAGTTTTACCGCCGTCTCATGCAGGATTGCTAGTGTAATGTTGCCCCGTTGACTTGATTTACTGGAATGGAGGTTTCTTTTCTGTAGACTGAGGCTTGTGTACGGAGTTTCCGCAGTTGAAGACTCGGTTAACAACTGCTTCAGCCCTTTCCTTGCTCTTTGGTTTGGGCGACTTTGTGGTTTAACTGTAATGTTTCGTAAGTAGGACTCGAATGTGTACTGAGGTGACACAATGGAGTTATCGCTTTTGCTTCCTTACATTTGGAGGAAGTACGAAAAGGATATCCAACTCCTGATCTGGAGATGGCCGTGATGGTTTTGCGTTGGAGATTAGAAACACCACTTGTTTGAGAGTCGTGTCAGATTTTCATGGACCACCAGAGTTAAAGGTACCTCTTCCTGCGGCGGAATTTGATTGTTGTGATAATCCTCCGCAGATTCACAGTTCTTGTGCGATCGTTGAGTACGGCATAATTTTGTCTCTTCTGAGGAGACAGCTTGCTCATGTCCGCGCCCGACCACTTTTTCTTAAATCGTTTTCGCGAGACACTGCCCGCCGACGCTCGTTCATCAGGGATATTGGAGCCTACTCGGCTGGGTAATGTTTTGGAATCCTTGACTTGTGGCAAGGGTGTGCTAGGCTAGAGAGACACTTGTGTACCTAGTATTATAGGGGAGAGACGAGGAATCCTAAGGCAGGCACATCGGTCAACTCTCTGTACTCATTCAAGCCCCACCAACTGTTAACGTAACTTGTAAGGTAGTTACGGGTGGGCAGGGACAGAAAAAAGAAGTCTTGGGATTCGTTTCAAAGTGTCTGTCTTATTGTGTGCTCGAGTTGAGCAACTGAGACTGACGGGAGAGTTGCAACCTTTAACCGTTCCGAAGAGGGAACGGGAGCAGATCTCCCTGAATTTTCATTATGGTGTCCACCCAGAAGTTGTCAGGATGTGACTCCATTCGGATGCTTGTCATCTGGTGAAACTCAGTTGTTCTTGTTAAGTTGTGCGTATGTAGAAATTGTTGTCGGCAGTTGGGGATCGTCGTTTACCATCGATAGGCTTCTCCTTTGATAGCAGTTATCAGGAGACACTCCAATTGGTAACCTTTAGGATTAGAGGCTAGGTCATGTCGATCACCAGTCTATTTTTTTTTCTAACTCCGTGTTATAGGTTTTTTGGACCTCAGCTAGTTTAGAGATTTCGGAAATGACCCGGTTGTTTTGGGTCAGGATGAGTTTGGTCCATTGCGGATGGAGATCAGATGCTGATCAAGAGGGTCGCAGATTCAAGTTCGCAATGGCAGATCATGTATTCCCACAGGAAATTTCCGATAAATGACATTTTGAGTTTTGGGAAGCATTCCAGGATAGTAAGTCTTTTATGGATCCCTAAGGCAAGTTGGTTCGTTGCCTTAAGTTGGGCACTTCTACCCAGATTATTGAATATTCACCCCGTATTTCCTATGTCGATACTTTGCAATTACCTTCATGACCTTTCTCATTCGATTCAGCGCCAGACCAATTAAGTTCGAGTGTGATCCTTCGTTCACCCAACAGCCAGCCGTAATTTTGGGCCGGCAGGTGAAGAAACTTCGATCGAGGGTCTTGCCATCAGTGAAGATATTTTGGTGGATCCCAAATGGTAAGGGAATCACTTGGGAGGCTGAGGGCGAGATGAGGAAGAAGTTCCCGCATCCCTCTGAAGGTATGCGTAGCTTTGTATTTTAAAATTCGGGGACGAATTTTCTTTAAGGGGGGAAGATTGTAACACCTTAGGTCGTGTTTAGGGGTTAATTATAGTTTACTAGATAGTTTTGGTAAAAAGTTTACCAAATTAAGTTTTTGGTGATTTATACTAATTAATGAATATTTTATTAGGATTTTTCTAGGCACACACACACTTGTGCATGTTAGTTAGGGTTAGGATTTGGGGTTAAAACCATGATTAGCAACCATGGTGGGTTAACCTATTTGTATTAAGTTGTTTTGGGTTTTAAATTGGTATGGTTGTTGTTCTCTTGTTTTTTTTATTATGGGTGCTATTCTTTTTATTATTGAAATTCTTTTCTTTTGTTGACTTAGTGGGAGAGAGAGGGTATGGGCAATATGGCTTGAGCCATGCTCATTTAATGAGAGAGAGAGAGAGAGGTTAACTAGGGTGCCTCATTCCTTTCCTCATTATTCTCCCAACTCTCTCACACACACACACTCAGCTGAGAGAGAGAGAGAGAGGCAGCAGCTGCAGAAGAAGCACATCAGCAGCAACTGGCAGCAACGACAGCAGCAGGCAGTAGCAGCAGCAGCAACATCAACAGCAGCCCCAGCAGCTGCAGCAGCACTCCCATCTTCTCCACCTCCTTTCTCCTTGCACTTAGGGTCTTGCAAGGTATAGAATCCGAGCCCAACTTCTTGTTTGTTTAATGTATGCGTAGTTTAGCTTCGGTTTGTGTAAAAAGTGAGATTTTGTGCTTGAAATGGTGATTTGTGTGGACTTGTGGTTTAGTGCTGATAATATTGGTTAACCTAGCCTAATTAGGTGTTATTAAGACCATGTAAACCTAGTTAGACCCCAGATTACACCGAAATACCATAGGGTTTCAAATTGTGCAAATTTAGTGTTTTTAAGTGAACTTTTTGGATTTTTGTGATCTGCTATAGGCCCGAGTAGTTCAGGTTGAAATTGAGTTAACTGGAGCTTGTATACAAGACATAGACCCCACCACTAGAGCCCGAGACCCCCACCCCATAGAGAGGCCGCCAATTTATTCATTCTGGCCACAATTTGCAGCCAGATAGGGGAATTTTTGGGTGATGTTTGGATGGGTAGGAGTCTGTTGTTATTTCTAGGCCAGTGGTATGTATAGTTTTCTTAGTTGTTAGCCTGAGTAGAATCTAGGAAGTTATATCGTATTTCTAGTACGTTTGGTTCGCGCGATACGCGAAAGGGTTCCATGATTCAGCGTATCGCGGCGTATCGGGGTTAGTTTTAGACGCGTGCACACGTTTAGCGTATCGTACACACGCGCGTTTAGTTCGCGACGCGAGCGTATCGTTTGACATCGATATCACGTTTTGCGAGATATTTGCTTATATATGGATTCTTGTGAAATTCCAGGTTCGCAGGCGGGTACATCAGGCGAAGCTAAGAAAGGGAAGCAAGTGGTCGGCTACGAGTAGCGCACGACCAGGTGAGTAGATTTAACATCTATGGGGATATCGTCCGTATGGCGTTAAGCGTCAGGGCAAGTTAGGATATTAGGTTGTAGATGTTCATATGGACTGTAGTAGCATACCTTATTGTTGCATATAGAAATGATAGCATAGAACACTGCACTGTCACTAACGGTTCAAGTCGCACGAGCACGCTTGATATGCTACACTCACACCGTTAGTGATTGCCATGACACTCACATTATAGGATTGCTATAAATCATATATCATACTGATTCCACCCTATTGATGTTGTCATGAATTGCCGCATAACAGCATATGTTATATCCATATTCAGGCACATATTCATCACATACCCCTACTGGTACTACATGCACACTGTATATTCATACCAGTGCACACATATATTGATATGCTCATACCTGCACCCATGCACACTGTATATTCATACCAGTGCACACATATATTAATATCTTCATACCTGCGCACATGCACACTGTATATTCGTACCAGTGCACACATATATTGATATGCTCATACCTGCACCATGCACACTGTATATTCATACCAGTGCACACATATATTGATATCTTCATACCTGCGCACATGCACACAGTATATTCGTACCAGTGCAAACATATATTGATATCTTCATACTTGCTTAGATTACGCATTGAGATATGTTGTTTCCATGTTAATTCTGGATTTGGGGAACCGTGGATATTTCAAAGAGAATAGTTAATTATTTAAAAACCCGGTTTCCCTTGATATGATATTTCGGTGCGTCCACCATATGTTTTCTCGGTACTAGAGTGACATATATGTGAACCCGAATCGAGGAGTTGGATGAGGCCGATTATGGGTACATGGTGGACCCGGTATGGTACCCCGGGGCGAGAACGGTTTCGCTGTGTAGTAGACGGTGAGCCTGGCAGAGGGACTACTACCTACCGGTGATTGGTTGGACATGGCGGTTATCCGGAGGATACCGACCAGAGTCTATGGATGGATACGGGACGACTCGTACGGCCGGGGCCGAGGGCCGATACCGCAGACAGAGCCCGTGGACTGATCCGGACTGACGGATGCCCTATACAGAAGGATTTGCGTGTCGATGCTTGGCACGAGTATTTCTTGATATTTTGGGTGCCGATGTTGGGCACTCACGGTTATATGAGATTTACAGGATTGGAGGACCGAGGAGGATGACGACATCTGAGTAGTATTGGGTTTTGGGTACATTGATGGGTACCGATTATATTTTCCACGATGACATTCCGTGTAGATGTTATATTTCCCATGCTCAGTATGTAGTAATCGATATCTCATCCTGTACATATTGCACCTGATATAGTACACATTGCTAGACATGATCATTGCATACCCTGTTCATTCTATATAGGGTTGTTAGATTTCATTGCTATACATGATCATTGCATACTCTGTTCATTCTATATAGGGTTGCTAGATTTCATTGCTAGACATGATCATTGCATACCCTGTTCATTCTATATAGGGTTGTTATATTTCATTGCTATACATGATCATTGTATACTCTGTTCATTCTATATAGGTTTGTTAGATTTCATTGCTATACATGATCATTGCATACTCTGTTCATTCTATATAGGGTTGTTAGATGGCATTGTTATACCTGATCATCACATTTCTTGCTCATCACATGGAGATGTTATTAGACCGCACTTGTTGCATATTTGAGCATCCAGTTCATCATATAGATGTTATCTGTTGATATAGGTTAGAGTATCGTAGCACGTGCATACTCGCGATTACCTTTATATGTTATCTTCTATTCACGAGTTGGCAACTCACCCCCGTTGTGCCACAGTGTTTGCAGGTTGCCCTTCGGAGGAGTCGCGGCAGGCTGCATTCTTGCATCTTTTGACACAGATACCCCTACAGTTGGTGTGCTAGCTCTTTTGCTAATAGGTGGGTTTTGTGCGGTATCTGGTAATCTTTCAGTTATGTACATTGTTGTCTCTAGTACTCTCCATCTACCACTTATGTATTGACGTAGAGACCAGTTGTGAGGACGATGTATATTATTTTGTATTCTGGTGTCGAGCTCGTTGTGAGCCGACTCTACTTATGCAGTTTATTCTATCTGTGATGTTTCCCACCTATTGCTCATTTTCTTCGCTACGGCGTCGTATATTGTTATCTTAGTAATTTGTTCTATTAAATGCTTAAATCACTCTATACTTTTACTGGTTTGATTTTTGGGTTTTCGGCTTACTTAGTCGCGTTACGCCTGTAGACGTTACGTGGTTAAGTGCCGGTCACGGGCCAAACTTTGGGTCGTGACACAATCTTCGGCCAACGAAAGATACAAAGGAAAATGGCCGAAACGGAAAGCAAACTGGCAACTCCAAAAAACTGATCCCGTAATAAATTACAGGAAAACCCCGCTACTGTGTATACACACCCGCATTTGTATTCCGACAGAAATACAAATGCAATGAGACAAAATCTACACTGTGCAATACTAGGATTCGGCTTAAACCAAAGCCCGCTAGTATTTTCCGTTCGATCATGATCCGTGCAATACCACACGTATCTGATCGAACCCTGCCATATCTGCATACGGCCTCTACAGCGTTTCGCCCGAAACTTAAGAAACTGGTCTGTGGCGGACACTAAAGACTCGTCAACACATTAGTTGTGGATTTAACCACTAGCACGTCAGAGGTATTAGCCTATACGTAACGGGCTACCAGGTATTGACCAAAAGGGACATCGATGAGCGAACTCATCCTGACACCCTACTGAGCTTGTCAGTGACAATATCCGTACAGTCCGGTCCGTTCGTCTATGAGCATCGCATGGCGGGCCTAGGGGGTTGGTAAAAGTTAGACCCCCAAAAGCGATACAAGTCGTGTCGGAGTGTAGCCCAGAACACCCTGAGATACTACTGGAATACCTACCAGTAAATCTCCTGTCTTGGCCAAGGACTTTCAAGTAAGGGCTCTCCTAGACACAGCGCGACCTCACCCCCAATACCGGGAGAGACGAAACCCCGAAGATCCGCTCTCTGCCTCCATGTGGCTCGGGACGGTACCCAACTAAAACCTGTTTGCACGTCTCCTTTGAGCATGGTAGGATAGTAATCAAAGTACAGTGGGAACTCACACGAGACAAATGACGATCCTCAGGTCGATGAACTAACCTGTACACATGTCACCTGAGAACTGCTATCTGACGTCAGGTATAAGACCAACTAGCATGTCCCGGCGAGTCCTGTTCGGTGTACTCATAACCCAATGAGCACCTGTATACATCTTAGGTGAACCAACTGACACCAGTGGCTTGTGAGACCGGCCACCGCCCCTCGTCGGGGTCTCGACTGTATACACTAGTCTACTCTGGAGTATCGATGCCCTGTCTCGAAACTCCCACGTCTAGGGACCTTTTAAGGATGTGCTTATAGACTACCAGCTCTCACGTATATGATTGCCCTCATACTGCTGGCAGTCAAGCATGAATCCTAGAGGCTCTATCAATGTGTAATAGCGACCTGTCAGGTCACCTAAAGCAGCACACGATGATAAAGATAAACTGGATAGCATACTATCATCTTGAGTAAGACTGTCCTACCGGGATAGGTCCTCCCTCAATCATTGCAATCACGTGCCTGTGATCCAATAATTGACTCTGAGGGCACTATCTACAACAATCTCCCACTTGCACTCAAGGCTAATTATTGCGATGTCGCATACTCACAGCCCGTGTGATACCGAACACCCAACTCCTCTACTAGTCAGTCTCACAAAGCTCGTTTGCGAAACTATTGCGTTCGAGGAATAGCCTCAGTGAGTGGATCCGCTTTGATGTTTCTTTCTATGTCTCTCTATATCTCAAGTTCGCGGAGAAAACCATCTCCCGAAATGAGCAATACCTGTCTTAGAATGTGTCTGGATGTCTGATGGGACCTAGCTCATAAATGAACTCCAAATCCAAACTTCTTAGACTGTATCATCAACCGAACTTAATCAGTATCCTGTGCCATGCCTCCCTCAGTATTTCCTTGGACCACCTGTCCAAAATACTGCCCCTCGTCAGAAGGAAAACTATAACTCTGACAACCTCCTTGTCGTCCAGTTCACCTTGGAAGCCTGGAATGATAACTGTCTCCCGAATGAGGCTGTCGTTATCATATCCCTAGAACATCCACTTATGTTCTAAAACTGCTTCCGACTGTTTCTCCAGGATTGGATCAATGTCAACTTATTGCATCTAGTGCAAAAACAACATCTGGTGTGGTACTTGACATCTCATGATTGACTCAATTGCCTAAGCAAGTTATCTGCCAATCATGCACATCCCTCTCCCCTTTAGTCTATAAGACACCTTTAGAGAGGGTGACTCCATCACCTGCAGGTACACTACCGTGCCAGGAGTCATCCATTCTAAATACTCTTAGAATGCTGTCTAAGTATCCTTAATTGGGAAACCACCCAAATCTAGATCTAAAACCATAGATCTAGTAACCAGTATGTCTGATATAATGTCCAAGTCCCATGTGGAGAAACCACTGTGTGACGACCAAAGTATAACCGATCGTAGTATAGGAATATCACTTTCTACTCTGTGTATGTCATCCAAATACCAGGACATCGCACCCTACTACCTTCTTAACAGATCCATCCCCTATTCTGATGAAGTCAAACCTATGACTATCACATCAGAAATAGATGGTCTATCTCCGCTATATCTGCTTTAGTCTATAAATAGACATAAGCCACCTGTCCACCATGCTTCCGTTGCTCCCACTGACTACGACAACCCTCTGGCAGAGTCATATACACGTACACTTCTAAAGCTAGTTTAGAACGACGCTATACTCATCCTCCTGCCGGGTCTCGCAGTCTGGAACAACAGCAATGGTAAGTCTGGGTAAATAAGAACCTCCTTGTCACCGTCCTTGAGGCTACCGAAGTACCTCTCGGGTGCCTGAGGTTACCCACCGTATCTGCGGAGTGGCCAATGGAATGTCAATCCAGATTGAATCTTTAGGTTCTTATCAAATTTTCAGTAATCATTTGCGGTTCTGGAATCGCTTCCAGTTCTACCATACTCCCACTACTGTTTTCTAAAAAAATCTATTTTTGTTAAAACTGTGGCGAGTTAAGAACAATATCACTATTGATCTTCCAGATGGTAGAAAGTCAACCCTCGTCATAGCCTGGGTCAACCCACAAACAGCCATTACAGAAACGTGCCTTAAGTTATCCAGAGTCTGGTTTTAAGCATAAGCCGGACAACTCCCCATACCTTAACATCGTTAAGATACGAACTGTTCTATATCCAATATAGGAACAGAGGCACTGATTTAATTGAACCAGATTCAAATCATGCAGCTGTCTCCAGTGCATGTCAATAAAATGGAAGGAGGCCGATCAGCATTACTCAACTTAGGAGTGCCTCCAATTATGAGTAACCTGAAAGTGAGCAAGTTCTCTTAATCATTACTATCACCTGAATACCGTACACAGGTATCTACATCTTCGATCTCCTTGAAGAATCCCGATACTTGCAACACCTGGTTCTCTACTTTATTCATATACCTATAACTTCTCAAAACTCAGACCCTGTGTTTCAACGAAACACTTATCTAAGAACTAGAGAAGTCATAAGTAAGCCGAATATAGTACGAGGACCAACCCCTCTGTCCTAATGGACACTGGACAGCATACAATCCTCTGTATAAGTCCCTTGAGTCTAATAACTCACTCCCTGTGTGTCGTAGGTTGAAAACTGTACTTTTGGTTAAGAAGAATTACACCGTTGTTTAATGCTCCTTACCTAATCATCCACTGATATAGGTAAATGTCATCGACATATTTTCAAAAAGGTACATCTCACTCTATAAAAATAGACGTATAGATATATCAATTTGAAATTGGTGCATTATAACGGATATTCAAAACCAAATATTCGCCGTCCGGCAAACAACCCAGGTGACTTCCTCAAATATCACCGATTACAACGAATCCCGATATAATGAGAATGATCACCCAATTCCCAATAACTTACTCCCACTCATCATCTGTAAAACTATACAGATGTGAGAATCATACCTGGTAAATACATACCCTGGAGCAAGTTTCTAATTGGGAAATCAGTTTTCTTTTAACAGTACACAGCGAAGCTGAAACATTGAAATGTTTCGTAGGGGTATCCTGGTATTCCTACTAATTCCTTTTCCAAATTCACAACTGTAACCGTATAAATCTCTGCCACCTCTCCAAATCCCTTCATATGTCTTTAGTCATTACCTTCTGTACACCCCTTTAGGCCAAATGGTTTTCTTCTTTCCCTCCCATTCGGCACCAGCCTATGGTTTGGAAGAAGACTATCCAATAAGCATAATAAGTGTACTGTCCCAATCCTAGGAACACTCGCAATGCGAGAGAAGGTGAAGATAAAAGACACCTGAATAAACCTTATTCCTATTTCTCCTGAACCAGAATCCATCCCCGAACTGGAACAAGTTGCTTTCGAGTTCGTATATAACCATACGATGGAATATCCAATAAACTGTGGATCTTCGTAGTGATACGGAGTGTCCTGGAGAAATACAAAGGTGAAGTGGGAGTGGTAATGAAATACTTGGTTTGGTCGTGAATAGCAGTCGCAATTTACTTTGCCCTCCTTCTAATCCCTTTACATAATACGTTCTGTACACCATCGTTATGCTAATTGGTTTTCTTCATTCCCCACCGTTCGGCACCAGCCTAAGGTTTGGAAGAAGACTATCCAATTTGCGTAATAGGTGTGCTATCTCCTAAACCAAGGAGTACTCGCAACCTGAGAGAAGGTAAAAGGAAAAGACAACTGAATAGTCCTATTCGTTTTCTCCAGAACCGGAAACCATCCTCGAATAAATCCCTTCGAGTTCGTATATAACCATACGATGGTTTTGTCCAATGGAAGTAGACGTTCGTAGTAATACGGGGTGTTCTGGAGAAAAGGGTAAAAGTGGGAGTGGCAAAGATGTTTGCAACTCTGACAATCCAAAAGCCAGTGTTTAAGAAGGTTCGGTCAACTTGGTGACTGAGTCATAGTCTAGGGTCGGGTCAATGGGTCGTTGCCAAATGAGAGAGAGAAAAGATACACTCAGCGTGCACTCTAACCTAGATCAGAATGGTTACCAATTTATCTAATCTGGAAATCTCCCACTGTAACCTCAAATTCTTCTCCAAACCTGAAAGAAGAATTAGTCGGGATGACCCGAGGAGTAAACCAACACATCAGTGGGAATCGGGATCCAACTATCATCGCATGATAACGTGACGGAATCCGCTCACGCTATCATACTCCAGAAGGTATGCGCATATCTGGCAAGTTTCAGTTTCTTTTGAAACTCCCGATGTGATTTTTGCCCCATGCTCTTATGACCTTAACGAAGGCCAACATATCATAAGTCACATGTTAAGTTCTACCCGTCATTGTCCAGGTTAATTTGAACCCACCCGTACATACCCTTGACGAAGGCCAAAATAGTAGTACGACTGTCCCAAACCAACGCATCTATCTATGCTACAGAAAAGTAACAAATAGCTACCATACACTATGCCTTGACGAAGGCCAACATACATAGCATGAATACTAAGTGCTACCTTCCTGAAACGACGGAGGGCTACGAATGGTTTCTGGCGAAAACCTTTAACGTAATGAACTTGATATCGTTGAAGGAACCAGATAGCTTTATAAAAATATAGTGACGAAAACCTTTGCTAAAGAGGTCACTCCCGGTGAAGGGATCTCGGATCTTTCCCCGTAGAATGAGGTGTAGGATATTCCAACTGAATACCACGATGCAAAGCAAAAGCAATCGGCTATAGTGAAGTTATTTCCCTGACGCAAACTTCTGTCCAAGGGGTCACTCCCGGTGAAGGGATCTCGGCCCTTGCCTCGTCGACTGAGGAGCAGGATATTCCAACTAAATACCACTGTGCAAAACAAAAGTGAACGTCCTTGCAAATAACAGCTTTTTGAAAAATGTTCCAACAACATCAGATTAGGATTGTTTTTAACTTGCATTGATCCGAATCAACGCAGTCCCATCAATTGATCACACCAATAAAGAACGAAAATAATAACGTACGTATATGCCATCCGTATTCGCCACTAGGTCCCGTCATTACCTGTTAGGTTAGCTAACTAACGACAGAGCGGGGACTGGACTAGCGCGGATGCAAAACAAATACAACATCTACTAGTATATATATCAATATATAATATTTCGCTCAAGGCGTGATAAAATGCAACATCACAGAAATGTACAGCATCACAGAACAATACAGATATCTGGGATCCCCGGGTTTCACAGAGCCGCTACTGAAACCCGACGTTCCCCTGGTCGTGTGGATAGCCTGTGCAATGAAAATCCGAGACCCCTACGGACGCGGCAAGTCATCCGCCAAAACCTGAAGCGAGGCAGCCCCCTTCAGCAACGTGAATGGACCACCCAGCACTTCACGGAATCCGGTAACTTGGGCACCCCTCCTTGATCAACCTGTACCCCCTACGAGTGCGGCGAATAGCCCGCCAATTCTAGAGTGAAGCCCCCTCCGTCTCAATGCCATGAGATGTGGGCTCGTTGCCCTCTAGAATCCGGCTATCCGTGCCCCCCCTCCGCGGGGAAATCCCAGTACAGAAAGTAAAATATACATACAAAGAGTACATCGACCTCGACTCGGTCGTGCCCCAAAAGAATAATACAAACAGGCAGTGACGGCAGTCCACATGTCGGACGCTCGCCCCGCAAAATCAAATGTACATATAAAACAAAACTGTACTAACATTGCATCCAGGCTATCCCCCACGACCGATCCGCAACATCACAGCACAACACAGAACATCAACGTGAATGTCACGTTCGCAAATCCGTCTAAAAGGGCTATAGCAGATAGACTGGATTTACCGATCGAATGACATTCACGGTCGCAGATATAATGTAAATACTGTGAACTAATGTGTTTAAAATTTTCGATCGATCAAAAATTACCAAGTGGGCCCCAAGCACTACTGTAGCACTCAGAGAAATCTGGGCCCAAAAAATAACATTCCAAAAACCCCATTTTACACTCAGGAGCGCTCTGTAAAATTTTGGGGCCATGAACAGTACATATTGCGGCGGAACCACGGCCCAAGCATGGGTTTGGCCGCGGTTCCGCTGTGGTATAGTGGGTTCGTGCAACCAAATTTTTACAGAGTGCATATACTCCCCTGCACATCATTCTGCAACTACCTGAAGAAAATTTCGAGCCAGAAAAAAATCGACAGAAAACTGATGCAAAGAAAATGCGGCTTTTTGGAATTTTGTTCGATCGAAAGTGTAAACACATTAGACAAAGCTAGACTAGGTTAATGGCGAGGCTCTGATACCACTGTAAGTGCACGGCGGCGCCCCGGCCTCCATCCCGAGGCCGGAATGCGGAAGCGGTGATTTACTTTAACTTTTCAAACCGGCACCACCGCACACTAAATACCCGGATCGGGCCATTAAGCTAGTCCTAGCTATCTAGAGAAGGGGTTAGAGAGATATACCGAGCGATCCGTGTCCTTCGGTCTTCTCGTCGTCGTCCCGATCTCCCGCGGAATGTCCGGTCTCCACCTCGTCGTCGGAAGGGCACCACGTCGCCGGCTTCTTTTACGGGCTCCCGCCTCTGGTCCGAGGCAACTCGGGCATGAAGTTGGTGAGCCGACGTGCCCAAGGTTTGCTGTAGGATAGTGTGGATCTCTATTGTCTCAATGTGGTTGAAGTTGCCAGGGTTTTTGGTGGAAGAAATGAACAATGGACTTTTGTGTTGAACAAGGGAATTTTGACATGCAAATGAGACCAAAACCCATGCCTAAAATTTGGACAGCCCCTTCCTATTATGGCCGGCCATGGAAAAATGATGGAGGGAGAGAGGAAAAACTCAAAGGGGAGTGTCTATCAATCATCAAGGAGAGAGAGAAAAAGGGTGATGATGATCAAGAATCATCACAACCAAAACCACACACACAACCATCATAATCCATCATCATCACGATGTCAAAAGATAAGCAATCATGAACCATCATGAAGTCAAGAAGTCAAGGTCAACAAGAGCTATCATGAAGCAATAAAATGCAAAGAACACCCTCCACTAATGCTTATTTGCACAAATGCAAATAAGCCATCCTCCACCAATTTTCGGCCAACGAAAGATACAAAGGAAAATGGCCGAAACGGAAAGCAAACTGGCAACTCCAAAAAACTGATCCCGTAATAAATTACAGGAAAACCCCGCTACTGTGTATACACACCAGCATTTGTATTCCGACCGAAATACAAATGCAATGAGACAAAATCTACACTGTGCAATACTAGGATCCGGCTTAAACCAAAGCCCGCTAGTATTTTCCGTTCGATCATGATCCGTGCAATACCGCACGTATCTGATCGAACCCTGCCATATCTCCATACGGCCTCTACAGCGTTTCACCCGAAACTTGAGAAACTGGTCTGTGGGGGACTCTAAAGACTCGTCAACACCTTAGTTGTGGATTTAACCACTAGCACGTCAGAGGTATTAGCCTATACGTAACGGGCTACCAGGTATTGACCAAAAGGGACATTGATGAGCGAACTCATCCTGACACCCTACTGAGCCTGTCAGTGACAATATCCATACAGTCCGGTCCGTTCGTCTATGAGCATCGCATGGCGGGCCTAGGGGGTTGGTAAAAGTCAGACCCCCAAAAGCGGTACAAGTCATGTCGGAGTGTAGCCCAGAACACCCTGAGAAACTACTGGAATACCTACCAGTAAATCTCCTGCCTTGGCCAAGGACTTTCATGTAAGGGCTCTCCTAGACACAGCCCGAGCTCACCCCCAATACCGGGAGAGACGAACCCCCCGAAGATCCTCTCACTGCCTCCATGTGGCTCGGGACTGTACCCAACTAAAACCTGTTTGCACGTCTCCTTTTAGCGTGGTAGGGTAGTAATCAAAGTACAGTGGGAACTCATACGAGACAAATGACGATCCTCAGGTCGATGAACTAACCTGTACACATGTCACCAGGGAACTGCTATCTGACGTCAGGTATAAGACCAACTAGCATGTTCCCGGCGAGTCCTGTCCGGTGTACTCATAACCTAATAAGCACCTGTATACATCTTTGGTGAACCAACTGACACCAGTGGCTTGTGAGACCGTCCACCGCCCCTCGTCGGGTCTCGACTGTATACACTTGTCTACTCTGGAGTATCGATGCCCTGTCTCGAAACTCCCACGACTAGGGACCTTTTAAGGATGTGCTTATAGACTACCAGCTCTCACGTATATGATCTCCCTCATACTGCTGGCAGTCAAGCATGAATCCGAGGGGCTCTATCAACGTGTAATAGCGACCTGTCAGGTCACCTAAAGCAGTACACGATGATAAAGATAAACCAGATAGCATACTATCATCATGAGTAAGACTGTCCTACCGGGATAGATCCTCCCTCAATCATTGCAATCACGTGCCTGTGATCCAATAATTGACTCTGAGGGCACTATCTCCAACAGGAGAGAGGTTTCATTTTGGTGTAGGAAAATGATTCATCACATTTCATGCTTGCCACAAAAATTCCTCACCTCTCCAAAGTTCATTGTTCATTCCTCCATGGCAACTTCAATCACCGAATTGAGGCAAAGATTCGACACTACACCTGCAGTACCCTTGGACGCGTTGGCTTTCCAACTTCATGCCCGAGTTGCCTCGGTCAAGAGGTGGGAGCCCGTAAAAGAATCCGGCTACATGGTGCCCTTTCCGACGAAGAGGTGACGGACGGAGATTCCGTGGGAGATCGGAGTGGAGACGAAGACCGAAGGACACGGATCGCTTGGTATATCTCTCTACCCATCTTTTAGTTTGCTAGGA
Source organism: Agapanthus africanus (assembly GCA_030015575.1). Taxonomy (NCBI): domain Eukaryota; kingdom Viridiplantae; phylum Streptophyta; class Magnoliopsida; order Asparagales; family Amaryllidaceae; genus Agapanthus; species Agapanthus africanus. The sequence continues at coordinate 376,105,586 of CM057344.1, read as the reverse complement.
TTAGGTTAATGGCCCGATCCTGGTTGATAGTGCGCGGTGGTACCGGTTTGCAAGTTTCGCAAAGTTTTTCGTTTCCGCATTTCCGGCGTCAGATTGACGGCCGGGGTGCCACCGTGCACTTACATTGGTATCAGAGCCATTCCATTAACCTAGTCTAGCTTGCTCTAGTATGTTTAGAACTCGATCGAACAAAAATCCCAAAAACCGTATTTTCCAGTGCATCTGTTCTCTGTCGAAATTTTTTTAGCTCCAAAATTTTTTCAGGTTGTTGCAGAAACACATGCAGGCAATTATAAGCATACTGTGAAAATTTGGTAGTGTGACATCATCTTTCCACCGTGGAACCACGGCCAAACTCATGCTTTGGACGCGGTTCCGCCGCCACTTTGAGTGTTCACTGTGCCAAATTTTTACAGTTGGCTTTTGACTAGGAAATAGGGGTTTTGGGATATTCTGTTTGGGCCCAGATTTTCTGTAAGTGCTACAGTAGTGCTTGGGGCCCACTTCGGTATATTTGATCGATCGAAAATTTTAAACAAGTTAGTTCACAGTATTTACATTATATCTGCGACAGTGAATGTCATTTGTGTAGGGTTCCTAGGCACTCTCTAGAGGTCTCACAAGGCATCAAACAAGCCAATTTCAAAAATTATGGTGCCGAGAAACCCTAGTGTACGGATCGTTAGCTAGATGTCTAGGCGAAAATGAAACTAGTTAACAGCTTAACTAAAGTTTAAACGGAAATACAACCTTTGTAGATCCGGTGCACCACCTCCATAGCTCCGCAACGAAGTCCCCTCGCTGTCCAAATGAGTTCCCGGGCTCTAGCGTCGGCTTCATCGGAGAATGGACGGGCTAGGTCATCGACAACGTGCCGAAGATGATCTACGTCGAAGCATCACTAGATCAAGCTCCACCTTCACCGAGCCTTGAAAACTTGTGAAGGAAGCACACTCTACTACTTGGCAAGAGGTAGAGGATGAAGAAATAGGAAGTGGGTAGACTTTAGAATTGGATTTCTCACTCATCTTCATCAATCACCATTGATGAAGTGGAGGTTTCTTCATTGAAGATGAAGAAGAAGAAGAATATAAAGCTATGATAAGTTAAATTAAAAAAGAAAAGAATAATCCATTCTTATCATAACATAACCCAAGTTAAGTGTAGAGAATTGACCAAGGTTAAAGAATGGTTAGGGTTAAGGAGATGAGACAAAAATGGTGACTTAATGAAAGCTTCATGAAGCTTCATGTTGAAAACAAAACTAGCCACCATTTTTCACTTCTTTTCCTTTTCTCATTTATCTTTTAAATGCAAATGAAAAGATAAATGAATGAATAAAAGAAAACCCTAATCATTTACTTAACCTAGGTTTAATTCATTACACTTAACAAAAAAGATATGTATCATCAAACATGATACAATCAAGTGCACAAAATCATATCGCATATGCAATGCGCACACCCGAGTGAGAAAATCCATTTAAAGTGAACCGATACTAGTTAATGCAAAGTAATATATCAAATATATAATTATGCATTAAATCATTAAATCAACTCTTGATTTAACGATCCGGTCATATCGCATATAACCGACTAATATCAATGTATCGACTTATCGAATCAACGCTTGAATCGATAACTACGTTATATCGCATACAACCATTCGACACATTCATCGCGAGAATGGAATACGGTATCACATACACGCATTATTCTCGGTCCCACACATATCTCATATGCGCTCCTATTTCGTTTCGCTTGAGCCAGGAAACCTCTGTGTAGGACTCTAAGACTCGTCAATACGCCGGCAGCAGATGATGATCATATCAAACACCCACAAGCCGCAAGCGGTCTGCTAAACGTAACGGCCACCCGGGTATTGAGCGATCTGAAGATCGACGAGCAAGCCCGCTCACACTCCAGTGAATCCGACCAGTAACACTACCGTACAGTCCGGTCTGATCGTCTGATATGTCGCATATCTCGCCTAGGGGTGGTAAACGTCAGACCCCAATAGCTCAATAAGTCGTGTCGATATGAGGTCTATAACACTTCAAGAAACTACAGGTAACACTTACCAGTAAATCTCAGTAACCCTGGCCAGGGATTTCCTGTTATAGCCAATCGAACACAGCGCAACATCAACTCCCTATACCGGGAGAGACGAATCCCCTCCTATCGCTCATTGCCTCCATGTGACTCGGGACTGTACCCAAAAACCACCATTTTGCACGCCCTCTTGGACGTGGTAAGATGGAAATCAAAGCACAGTGGGAACCACACAAGACTCTATGACGATCTCGGGTCAACAGACTACTCTGTACCAGTGTCACCAGAGAACTGCCATCTGACGTGAGGTATAATACCATCTGGGAGTTCTCGGCGAGTCCGTCCAGTGTACCCAGTCTCTACTGAGCACCCGTATATCTCCTCTGATGTCAAACACCAATGGATATGGGATCATCCATCGCCCATCTGTATGGGTCGAGAAGGTATACGCTTGTTTACTCTGGTATATCGATGCCCCGTCTCGATACACCCACGACTAGGGACTTTGAAGGATATACTTATGGACTACCATGTCCCCACTAGTATGATCAGCATCATAGTCCAGGTAGTCAAGCACACATCCTAAGGGCTTTACCAACATGTAATAGAGAGACAATCAGTATACACGTTAAGGTAAAGTTCAACCAGATAGCATACTATCATGTCGAGCAAGAAAGTCCTCCCTATATATGTCCCAGCATCCACTACAATATACATCCTATGTACAGTAATGGCCTCTAGGGCATACATATAACTAACAATCTCCCACTTGCACTAGGGCCATCTGTAGCAGTGGTTGTAGTATCTCATACTCAACCATCCCATAAAAGTCTCTCTTTGGGAACAGGCCTTTGTGAGTGGATCCGATGTGTTGTTCTCTGAGTCTACTCTCCTAACCTCGATTTCCCTGGAGATCAACCATCTCCATGATCAGGTGATACTGCCTTAGAATATGTCTGGATCACTGATGGGACCTGCGTTCCTTGGCATAAGCCACAACTCCATTGTCACACAATGGGAGGAACATAGTTCATCTCATGAACCATTATACACCCAAACAACCTCTTTGGTAGCATCTTAAGTAGCGATGTATCCTGCCTTTATCGTCTAGTATGTCACGGTATCTAGATTGGAACTCTTCCAACATACCGTCCCTTTACTGAGGGTAAAGACAATGCCTGCGACTGACATTCAGTCGTCTTTATCACCCTGGAACCATTCCAGTGATTCTCTCCAGGGTCGATTGATACCATCTCACTACAACTAGTGAGTATCCTAACATCCATTTAGATCTATCTCATAGATCCAAATTCCAGGATTTAGGAGGTATCAGTTTGATCCTATATGGAGAATCCTAGTGATAAGCGAAGATTGATCGAGCGTAGCATAGGAAACTCTTTTCTTATCCAGAGTATGTCATCCACGTACTCTACGAGGATCACTACCATACTCCCTACTACCTTTTTGTTTATACAAGGTTCATCTACCATTTTGATGATGTCAAACTCTTTGACTAATTCATCAAAACAGATGTTCCAACTCCGCGATGCCTGCTTTATCATATAAAACATCTTGCACACGTTTCCGCTGCTCCTACTGTCTACGAGGCCCTCTGGCTGTGTACTTATAGACGCTCTCTTCTAAATCATCATTTAGAAAAGCAGTCAAGACACCCAACCACCAGATATCGCAGTCATGGTATGTAGCCGTGACAAGTAGGATCTGGATGGACTTAAGCATAGCTACTTGAAAAGGTTTCATCATTATCCACACCTGGTCAATGATGCAAACTTTTAACAAGTCTAGCTTTGAAAGTCTCAACTTTTCCAAGTACACAAGTAATCTTCTCAAGATATACTTGCTCCTGATGGGGATTTAACCCTTCAGATATAGCAACCAAAGTCCATACTTTGTTGGTGTATAAGGATTCCATCTCAGATCGATAAACATCCAGCCATTCTCACAGAGTCTCACTCCTGATGGCCAGCTCGAAACTAGTTGGGTCATCATCTCATGATGCAATCCTCGCTCCCACTGTCATAGAGAAACAGAAGTATCTCTCAGGTGGGTGAGGAACCCTACTAGATCGGCGGAGAGGCTGAGGTTCGTTGGAATCTACTGAGTCCTTTGGTTCTACTAAATCATCTGCTGTTGTTTGTATAGCTGGAACCTTTCCAGTTGTACATAACAGATCTTGCCTCGAGCTTGTCCGGATTTTGCTTTTCAGACATAGGCTGGACAACCCCAAATCTCAACTAACTTGAGAGATGGGCTCTTCCCTTATCATATCACATGTGAAGCGGTAGGCAACTGATTTGATTGGAACCCTATTCAATAGGTATGCAGCTTCTCAAGTGCATAACTCCCAAAATAGGAAACAGGTAACTCAGTATTACTCATCATAGAGCACACCTTATCACATAGGGTGTGATTGCTCCGCCCTGATATACCATCGTGCTATGGTGTATACGGAGGAGTAATGCCGAGAGAGAATCTCATTCTCCTTTAAAATAGTCCAGGATTTCCGTGCTCAAGTATTCTCCTCCTTGATCTCATCAAAGGACATAATACTTATACCCGTATCGGTTCTCTACTTCTAACTTATATTCTGTGAATATCTCAAAAGGTTCGGACTCATGTTTCAACAGGAACATATGACTGAATCTTGAGAGATTATCAGAGAACGTAATGAAGTATAAAGAACCAGTCCTGGCATGTGTAGACAGGGGACCTACATACATCAACATGTATCATCCCAAGAGTTTACTAACTCCTTCTCTGTTTCCAATAAACAGAGCTGGTGTCATTATATCTTTGTGACACGACTGGCAAGTTTCACAAGATGTAGATTCAAACTGATTTAAATATGCATCTACATGTAACTTCAGCTAGTCGGGTCGCATTGATATGACCTAGTCTACAATACCTCAAGAAGGATTCGTTCATTTCTGAACTCTTCCTCTTGTGTGTGTTCCGTATACTAAAGAACTGTAGTTTGATTTAGAACATTAATGCTTTTAGATAACGTGCCTGAACCAATCAACTTTTGATATAGGAAATGTTCAAATCATTATCCAACAATACAAAATTTTATCATTTCTTTACTTAATAAAAAGACTGATATGATTTTGTATATCAGGTTCGGTATCTAATAACATTCGTTCAGAATCAATGTATTGTAATACAGGGTGACAGTGACCAACAGACTTGGCTGCAACTCTTGCCCCGTTTTCTGTCTCATGAAACTTATCACCCGTTCTCAGTTCTCTACCTATCTGTAGCCCTATGTAACAAATTACATATGCGGGATCCTGATCTGGTATCACATACCCAGGACGTAAAGAATACTGAGAAACAGTTCTGTATAATGAACACACCCGAAGGAGATGCATCATATGCACTTTCTTCGTTTGGGCGGCACGGGAATTCTGGTAATCCCCTATTTCCTGCTCTGTCTTATAACAATTATAAGTTGGAGCGGGACCAACGTTCCCCAGCTCAGTATAACAAGCGGATTCGGTCAATATTCCGTATTATTATCTTGATTAAGGCGTGATATGGTCGCTACCTGGAGAGAGAGAAGAAAACACTCAGCGTGCGCTCTGTCAAGAATAGATTTGTTATTATTTTATCTAATCAGGATGGCTCCCACTGCTTTTTATCAAATCTTCCTTCAAACCCTAAAAGGAAAGACTAGCCGGGATTAATTACACACTACAAGTTCGCCAATCTTTCAGCCAGGCCAGTGTCGGTACTTTGAGGGAGGTCCCCTGTGCATTCGCACGAACCTAATTAATGTAAACCTCGTTTTCCCAGAGGCGTAACCTCGTTGACACCTTTCTAGACACCTATTTGATCGGCTAATTGTAATGTATAAAACTCTCCCAGGAGTAACTCTTACTCGCAGCGGGTATCGGGATCCAACTATCTCATAGAAGGTATGCAATCTCATTGCAAATTTCAACACTTGAAATTCCCGATAATTCTGCCCTTAGCGTCCTATGACCTTGACGCAGGCCAACAAACCATAGTCCGCTAGTCAAGTTCAACCCGTCATTTCCTGATTGAATTAAACCCACCCGCACGACCCTTGACGCAGGCCAACAAAGTCGTACGACTACCCTAATCCAATCACATCATATGCTTATGCAGATAAGCACCAGTTAGCTACCGCACACTACGCCTTGACGCAGGCCAACAAATGTAGCACGAATACTAACTACTACTTATCTGAAATGACGGAGGGCTACGACAGGTTTTTCTAAAAACCTATTGCGTAATGAACTTGATATCGTTGTAGAATCAAATGATTTTAAAAATGGAGTGTTTTTGAAGCTTTTCTAGTTTTGCTAAAGGAGTCACTCCCGGTGAAGGGATCGTTGGTCCTTTCCTCGTCGAATGAGGTGCGGGATATATCATATATATCACTGTGCAAAGCAAAAACACTTAAAAGCAATCAAAAAACAAACCGAGTGTGTAGCATCTGCCAGTTATTGCTAAAGGAGTCACTCCCGGTGAAGGGATCTCGGTCCATTCCTCATCGAATAAGGTGCAGGATATATCATATATACCGCTGTGCAAAGCAAGAACTGTAGCTACCTGTTTTATTTTGAAATTCGATTCTACAACATCTTAGGTTTCTTTCATTTCATTAATCACATTAATGAAGTCCCATCATATAAATACCTAAACATCACAGATAAATACGACGTACACTTATGCCATCCGCATTCGCCTCGATGTCCCCTCATGCACCGTTAGGTTAGGTAACTAACGGCAGAGCAGGGCAGGGCTAGCGTGGGTGTAAAACATAAGTAACGCCTATATAATATATCATATATACTATATACTGTATCTATCAAAGAACATCACATGATCACATCACAGATAAAAACACAGCAGAAGAAACATATGAAATATTGGATATACTAGGACGTCCGTGTTTTCAATACGAGCCAGTATAAAACACGGATTCCACGGTCGTGATGAATAGCCAAACCCACACCCCTAGACCCCTACGAGAGCGGCAAACAACCCTACCAATTCTAGAGTTAGGAGACCCGGACTCTACTCCTCGAGTTGGTCTCCCACTGGACTCCAGAACCCGGTTACTTGTGCCCTCCTCCTTGGGTCTATCCTAGTGCGGAAAAGTAAATAATATACAAACGGTGACATCTTCCGCAACCTGGAAGTGCCCCAATAAAAGAATATTACATACAAGTTTTTACATGAATGAAAATGAAAAACACTCATCTCACATAAAAACCCCCGGCTATTCAAACACGACGATCCAATATAACATATCCAGCAACACATAACATCACATGTCATCAACGTAAGTAAACATGCGTATCCCAATTGTCGTTGGCATATAGCAACGAAACCGGCGATATCACATATTACACTTACGGTCACAGAAAAGAAAGTGTAAAACTACAACAGTTGGAATCCGCAACCACCTCAGACATCGCATGCCTGACCAAATGAATTACTTAGACATCGCATGCCTAACAATTATAAACCCCGCATTTTAGTCTCAAAATCGAAAACACTTTTCAATACCGAGTCGGGCAATTCAACAAGATTCCCGACAATTTGATCGAATGCTCGTCGCAAACTTCAGTAGACGGCTGCACCCCCGATACCGTCGACGAAGTGCACCAAGGCGGAACACTGCTACCGCGAGCACCCGAACGGGTGCTTTCGGCGACGGGGTTCTCCTACAGTCACTTGGTCGGGGCTATGGAGTGAGGCTGTCTATTAAGTTTACCCGGCGAGTATCCGCGTACGCTACGTGATTGCGACGGACTTTTGATCACATCAAAATTCCGTGGCAACCGATCAAGTGAGACTAAAGTGCTACGTTTATAACATTCATTCAGTTATCTCATAACTCATTGTGAATTCCAATTATTGTATCCCATTCTGGATAAATAGAAAATGTCAAACTTTCCGATCGAACAATCGAACACCCAATTTTTTCCCGATACAGATCAACACATGAAATAAGTCTAACAACATTCAGTTCGTGCCTCAGTACCGACGGTCCAGCCGTAGAAGGGTCAAGCCAACGCCTCACATGTGGCACGCCGTACTGCCCCAAACCCGAAGGTTCAAAGGGCAGTTCAAGACGGTCACATAATCGAGTTAAGGTTTGTTGTCTTCTAGAGGGTCCATCGCGTTACTTGCACTACTTAGAACGTCGTTAAACTGCGGAAAAATCCAACACTTGGAAATTTCCCGACAGGGGAAAAATTGGGTATTTATATCTGGTCGAACTTTTTAACATATTCTAAAATTTATCCGGAAAGCCACATAGACAAAATCTGATATCCCGATCGAAACACCGAATCCACAAAACAACTGCAGAAAATTCAACTCTTGAAAAAATATTAAAAATACCCAGGAAAACCAGCACTGTTAAATAGGAGTTACTGTGCAAACATTACCTCACAAAACGACAAACAGGCCGCGGTTCCGCCGCACGAGCCATGTTCGTGCCGCGGAAGCGCGGCGCTTTAATGGAATTAGGGCATCGAAATTTACAGTAACTCTTAGATATTCCTGCTGATATTTCTACATATTTTTAATACGGAAAAATCCCTGTTTTTAGAAAAAGTCCAGAGAGCCACTTTGTGATCGGGTTTCGGGTTCGTTCGGGTTTCAAATTCCGTCTAGACTTCGCCTAAGGCTCTAGCTAGGCTCTGATACCACTGTAGGGTTCCTAGGCACTCTCTAGAGGTCTCACAAGGCATCAACCATGCCAATTTCAAAAATTATGGTGCCGAGAAACCCTAGTGTACGGATCGTTAGCTAGATGTCTAGGCGAAAATGAAAATAGTTAACAGCTTAACTAAAGTTTAAACGGAAATACAACCTTTGTAGATCCGGTGCACCACCTCCATAGCTCCGCAACGAAGTCCCCTCGCTGTCCAAATGAGTTTCCGGGCTCTAGCGTCGGCTTCATCGGAGAATGGACGGGCTAGGTCATCGACAACGTGCTGAAGATGATCTACGTCGAAGCATCACTAGATCAAGCTCCACCTTCACCGAGCCTTGAAAACTTGTGAAGGAAACACACTCTACTACTTGGCAAGAGGTAGAGGATGAAGAAATAGGAAGTGGGTAGACTTTAGAATTAGATTTATCACTCATCTTCATCAATCACCATTGATGAAGTGGAGGTTTCTTCATTGAAGATGAAGAAGAAGAAGATAAATCTATGATAAGTTAAATTAAAAAAGAAAAGAATAATCCATTCTTATCATAACATAACCCAAGTTAAGTGTAGAGAATTGACCAAGGTTAAAGAATGGTTAGGGTTAAGGAGATGAGACAAAAATAGTGACTTAATGAAAGCTTCATGAAGCTTCATGTTGAAAACAAAACTAGCCACCATTTTTCACTTCTTTTCCTTTTCTCATTTATCTTTTAAATGCAAATGAAAAGATAAATGAATGAATAAAAGAAAACCATAATCATTTACTTAACCTAGGTTTAATTCATTACACTTAACAAAAAAGATATGTATCATCAAACTTGATACAATCAAGTGCACAAAATCATATCGCATATGCAATGCGCACACCCGAGTGAGAAAATCCATTTAAAGTGAACCGATACTAGTTAATGCAAAGTAATATATCAAATATATAATTATGCATTAAATCATTAAATCAACTCTTGATTTAACGATCCGGTCATATCGCATATAACCGACTAATATCAATGTATCGGCTTATCGAATCAACGCTTGAATCGATAACTAGGTTATATCGCATACAACCATTCGACACATTCATCGCGAGAATGGAATACGGTATCACATACACGCATTATTCTCGGTCCCGCACATATCTCATATGCGCTCCTATTTCGTTTCGCTTGAGCCAGGAAACCTCTGTGTAGGACTCTAAGACTCGTCAATACGCCGGCAGCAGATGATGATCATATCAAATACCCATAAGCCGCAAGCGGTCTGCTAAACGTAACGGCCACCCGGGTATTGAGCAATTTGAAGATCGACGAGCAAGCCCGCTCACACTCCAGTGAATCCGACCAGTAACACTACCGTACAGTCCGGTCTGATCGTCTGATATGTCGCATATCTCGCCTAGGGGTGGTAAACGTCAGACCCCAATAGCTCAATAAGTCGTGTCGATATGAGGTCTATAACACTTCAAGAAACTACAGGTAACACTTACCAGTAAATCTCAGTAACCCTGGCCAGGGATTTCCTGTTATAGCCAATCGAACACAGCGCAACATCAACTCCCTATACCGGGAGAGACGAATCCCCTCCTATCGCTCATTGCCTCCATGTGACTCGGGACTGTACCCAAAAACCACCGTTTTGCACGCCCTCTTGGACGTGGTAAGATGGAAATCAAAGCACAGTGGGAACCACACAAGACTCTATGACGATCTCGGGTCAACAGACTACTCTGTACCAGTGTCCCTAGAGAACTGCCATCTGACGTGAGGTATAATACCATCTAGGAGTTCTCGGCGGGTCCGTCCAGTGTACCCAGTCTCTACTGAGCACCCGTATATCTCCTCTGATGTCAAACACCAATGGATATGGGATCATCCATCGCCCATCTGTATGGGTCGAGAAGGTATACGCTAGTCTACTCTGGTATATCGATGCCCCGTCTCGATACACCCACGACTAGGGACTTTGAAGGATGTACTTATGGACTACCATGTCCCCACTAGTATGATCCGCATCATAGTCCAGGTAGTCAGGCACACATCCTAAGGGCTTTACCAACATGTAATAGAGAGACAATCAGTATACACGTTAAGGTAAAGTTCAACCAGATAGCATACTATCATGTCGAGCAAGAAAGTCCTCCCTATATATGTCCCAGCATCCACTACAATATACATCCTATGTACAGTAATGGCCTCTAGGGCATACATATAACTAACAATTTGATCGGTAAATCCTGTCTAACTGCTTAGCCCTTTTAGACGGATTTGCGAACGTGACATTCACGTTGATGTTCTGTGTTGTGCTGTGATGTTGCGGATTGGTCGTAGGGGATAGCCTGGATGCAATGTTAGTACAGTTTCGTTTTATATGTACATTTGATATTGCGGGGCGAGCGTCCGACATGTGGACTGTCGTCACTGCCTGTTTGTATTATTCTTTTGGGGCACGACCGGGTCGAGGTCGATGTACCCGTTGTATGTATATTTTATTTTCTGTACTAGGATTACCCCGCGGATGGGTGCACGGATAGCCGGGTTCTAGAGGGCAACGAGCCCGCATCTCATGGCGTTGAGACGGAGGGGGCTTCACTCTAGAATTGGCTGGCTATTCGCCGCACTCGTAGGGGGTATAGGTTGACCCAGGAGGGGTGCCCAAGTCACCGGATTCCGTGAAGTGCTGGGTGGTCCATTCACGTTGCTAAAGGGGGCTGCCTCGCTTCAGGTTTTGGCGGGTGACTTGCCGCACCCGTAGGGGTCTAGGATTTTCATTGCACAGGCTATCCACACGACCAAAGGAACGTCGGGTTTCAGTAGTGGCTCTATGAAACCCGGGGATCCCAGATATCTGTATTTTTCTATGATGCTGGTTACATTTCTGTGATGTTGCTTTTTATCACGCCTTGAGCAAGTATTATATATTGATATATATACTAGTAGATGTTGTATATGTTTTGCATCTGCGCTAGTCCAGTCCCCGCTCTGTCGTTAGTTAACTAACCTAACGGGTGATGACGGGACCCAGTGGCGAATGCGGATGGCATATACGTACGTCATTATTTTCGTTCTTTATTGGTGTGATCAATTGATGGGACTGCGTTGATTCGGATCAATGCAAGCTAAATAAACCTATTCTGATGTTGTTGGAACATTTTTCAAAAAGCTGTTATTGCTAGGGCATTCTCTTTTGTTTTGCACAGTGGTATTCGGTTATGAATATCCAGCACCTCAGTCGACGAGGCAAGGGCCGAGATCCCTTCACCAGGAGTGACCCCTTGGACAGAAGTTTGCGTCAGGGCAATAAATTCACTATAGCCGATTACTTTTGCTTTGCATCATGGTATTCAGTTGGAATATCCTGCACCCCATCCTACGGGGAAAGAGCCAAGATCCCTTCACCGGGATTGACCTCATTAGCAAAGGTTTTCGTTACTATATTTTTAAAAAGCTATCAGGTTCCTTCAACGATATCAAGTTCATTACGTTAAAGGTTTTCGCCAGAAACCATTCGTAGCTCTCCGTCATTTCATATGGATAGTCAATAGTATTCAAGTTGTGTTTGTTGGCCATAGTCAAGGCACAGTGTTTGGTAGCTATTGGGTGTTCATATGTTGCATAGATAGATGCGTTGGTTTGGGACAGTCGTATAGCCTTATTGGCCCTAGTCAAGGGCTTGTACGGGTGGGTTCAAATTAACCTGGACAATGACGGGTAGAACTTGACATGTGACTTAAGATTTGTTGGTCTTAGTCAAGGTCATAAGAGCATGGGGCAAAAATCACATCGGGAGTTTCTAAAGAAACTGAAACTTGCCAGATATGCGCATACCTTCTGGAGTGTGATAACGTGAGCGGAGTCCGTCACATTATCATACGATGATAGTTGGATCCCGATTCCCACTGATGAGTTGGTTTACTCCTCGGGTGATCCCGACTTATTCTTCTTTTAGCTTTGGGGAAGAATTTGACGTTATAGTTGGAGGTTTCCAGGTTAGATAAAGTGATAACCATTCTGATCTAGGCTAGAGTGCACGCTGAGTGTTTCTTTTCTCTCTCTTTTTGGCAGCGACCATTGACCCGACCCTAGACTATGACTCAGTGACCAAAATTAACCGAACCTTCTTAAACAATGGCTTTTGGATTGTCAGAGTTGCATACCACATTGCCACTCCTACTTTTACCATTTTTTCCAGAACACCCCGTATTACTACGAACGTCCACTTCTATTGGACAAAACCATCGTATGGTTATATACGAACTCGAAGGAATTTATTCGAGGATAGTTTCCGGTTCTGGAGAAAATGAATAGGACTATTCAGTTGTCTTTTCCTTTTACCTTCTCTCAGGTTGCGAGTGCCCCTTAAATTAGGGGATAGTACACCTATTACGCAAATTGGATAGTCATCTTCCAAACCATAGGCAGGTGCCGACCGGTAGGGAATGAAGAAAACCAATTAGCCTAAACGATGTACAGAAGGTATTAAGTTAAGACAAAGAAAGGGATTAGAAGGAGGGCAAAGTAAACTGCGACTGATATTCACGACCAAACCAAGTATTTCGTTACCACTCCCACTTCACCTTTGTATTTCTCCACGACACTCCGTATCACTATGAAGATCCACAGTTTATTGGATATTCTATCGTATGGTTATATACGAACTCGAAAGGAACTTTTTCCAGTTCGGGGATGGATTCTGGTTCAGGAGAAATAGGAATAAGGTTTATTCGGTTGTCTTTTATCTTCACCTTCTTTCGCATTGCGAGTGCTCCTAGGATTAGGACAGTACACCCATTATGCTTATTGGATAGTCTTCTTCCAAACCATAGGCTGATGCCGAACGGTAGGGAAGGAAGAATACCATTTGGCCTAAAGGGGTGTACAGAAGGTAATGACTAAAGACATATGAAGGGATGTGGAGATGTGGCAAAGAAATATACGGTTATAGTTGTGGATCTAGATAATGGAAGAGGCATTACTAAGAATACCCGGATACCTCTACGAAACATTTCAATGTTTCAGTTTCACTGTGTACTGTTAAAAGAAAACTGATTTCCCAATTAGACACTTGCTCCAGGGTATGTATTTACCAGGTTTAAATTCTCACATCTGTATGGTCTTACAGATGATGAGGGGGAGCAAGTTATTGGAAATTAGGTGATCATCCTCATTATATCGGAATTCGTTGTAATTGGTGATATATGAGGAAATCGCTTAAGTTGTTTGCCGGACGGCAAATTTTTGGTTTTGAATATCCGTTGTTATGCACCAATTTCAAATTGATATATCTGTACGTCTATTTTCATAGAGTGAGATATAACTTTTTGAAATTATGTCTATGACATTTACCTATATCAGTGGATGGTTAGGTAAGGAGCATTAAACAGCGGTGTAATTCTTCATAACCATAAGTACAGTTTTCAACCTACGACACACAGTGAATGAGTCACTAGACTCAGGGGACTTATACAGAGTATTGTATATTGTCTAGTGTCCATTAGGACAGAGGGGTTGGTACTCGTACTATATTCTGTTTACTTGTGACTTCTCTAGTTCTTAGACATGTGTTTCGTAGAAATGCATGTTCTGAGTTTTGAGAAGTTACAGGTATATGAGTAATGTAGAGAACCAGGCATTGCAAGTATCAGGATTCTTCAAAGTGATCGAAGATGTAGATACTTGTGCATGGTATTCAGTTGATACTAATGATTAGGAGAACTTGCTTCTCTTTCAGGTTACTCATAATTGGAAGCACTCCTAAGTTGAGTAACGCTGATCGGCCTCCTTCCATTTAGTTGACATGCACTGGAGACAGCTGCATGATTTGAATCTGGTTCAATTAAATCAGTGCCTCTCTTTCTGTATTGGATATAGAACAGTTCGTATCTTGACGATGTTAAGGTACGGGGAGTTGTCCGGCTTATGCTTAAAACCAGACTCTGGATAACTCAATGCACGTTTCTGTAATGGCTGTTTGTGGGTTGACCCAGGCTATGATGAGGGTTGACTTTCTACCATCTGGAAGTTCAATAGTGATACTGTTCTTGACTCGCCATAATTTTAAAAGAAATGGATTTTTTCGGAAAACCCTAGTGGGAGTATGGTAGAACTGGAAGTGATTCCAGAACCGCAAACGATTACTGAAGATTTGATAAGAACCTAAAGATTCAATCTGTATTGACATTCCATTGGCCACTCCGCAGATATGGTGGGTAACCGCAGGCACCCGAGAGGTACTCCGGTAGCCTCAAGGACGGTGACAGGGAGGTTCTTGTTTACCCAGACTTGCCATTGCTGTTGTTCCAGACTGTGAGACCCGGCAGAGGATGAGTATAGCGTCGTTCTAAACTATCTTTAGAAGTGTACGTGTATATGACTCTGCCAGAGGGTTGTCGTGGTAAGTAGGAGCAGCGGAAGCATTGGTGGACAAGTGGCTTATGTCTATTTATGGACTAAAGCAGATATAGCGGAGATAGATCATTTATTTCTGATGTGACAGTCATAGGTTTGACTTCATCAGAATAAGGGATGGATCTGTTAAGAAGGTAGTAGGGTGTAATGTCCTGGTATTTGGATGACATACACAGAGTAGGAAGTGATATTCCTATACTACGATCGGTTATTCTTTGGTTGTCACACAGTGGTTTCTCCACATAGGACATGGATATTATATCAGTCATGCTGGTTACTAGATCTGTGGTTTTAGATCTAGATTTGGGTGGTTTCCCAATCTGGGTACTTAGACAACATTCTATGAGTATTTAGAATGGACGACTCCTGGCACGGTAGTGTACCTGCAGGAAATTGAGTCACCCTCTCTAAAAGTGTCTTATAGACTAAAGTAGAGAGGGATGTGCATGATTGGCATATCACTTGCTTAGGCAATTGAGTCAATCATGAGATGTCAAGTACCACACCAGATGTTGTTTTTGCAGGAGATGCAATAAGTTGATATTAATCCAATCCTGGAGAAACATTCGGAAGCAGTTTTAGAACATAAGTGCGTGTTCTAAGGATATGATAACGACGGCCTCATTCGGGAGACAGATATCATTCCAGGCTTCCAAGGTGACATGGACGACAGGGTGGTCGTCAGAGTCATAGTTTTCCCTCTGACGAGGGGCAGTGTTTTGGACAGGTGGTCCAAGGGGATACTGAGGGAGCCATGGCGCAGGATACTGATTAAGTTCAGTTGACGATACAGTCTAGGAAGTTTGGATTTGGAGTTCATTTATGAACTAGGTCCCATCAGACATCCAGATATTCTAAGACAGGTATTGCTCATTTCGGGAGATGGGTTTCTCCGCGAACTTGAGATAAAGAGAGACATAGAAAGAAACATCACAGCGGATCCACTCACTGAGGCTATTCCTCGAACGCAATAGTTTCGCAAACAAGCTTTGTGAGACTGACTAGTAGAGGAGTTGGGTGTTCGGTATCACACGGGCTATGAGTATGCGACATCGCAATAATTAGCCTTGAGTGCAAGTGGGAGATTGTCGGCTATAGTGCCCTCAGAGTCAATTATTGGATCACAGGCACGTGATTGCAATGATTGAGGGAGGACCTATACCGGTAGGACAGTCTTACTCGAGATGATAGTATGCTATCTGGTTTATCTTTATCATCGTGTACTACTTTAGGTGACCTTACAGGTCGCTATTACACGTTGATAGAGCCCCTAGGATTCTTGCTTGACTACCAGCAGTATGAGGGCGATCATATACGTGGGAGCTGGGGTCTATAAGCATATCCTTAAATAGTCCCTAGTCGTGGGAGTTTCGAGACAGGGCATCGATACTCCAGAGTAGACTAGTGTATACAGTCGAGACCCCGACGAGGGGCGGTGGCCGGTCTCACAAGCCACTGGTGTCAGTTGGTTCACCTAAGATGTATACAGGTGCTCATTGGGTTATGAGTACACCGGACAAGACTCGCCGGGAACCTGCTAGTTGGGATTATACCAGACGTCAGATAGCAGTTCCCAGGTGACATGTGTACAGGTTAGTTCATCGACCTGAGATCGTCATTTGTCTCATGTGAGTTCCCACTGTACTTAGATTACTACCCTACCATGCTCAAAGGAGACGTGCAAACATGTTTTAGTTGGGTACAGTCCCGAGCCACATGGAGGCAGTGAGCAGATTTGCAGGGGTTCTTCTCTCCCGGTTTTGGGGGTGTGGTCGCGCTGTGTTTAGGAGAGCCATTACACAAAGCCCTCGGCCGAGGCAGGAGATTTACTGGTAGGTATTCCAGCAGTATCTCAGGGTGTTCTGGGCTACACTCCGACACGACTTGTACCGCTATTGGGGGTCTGACTTTTACCAACCCTCTAGGCCCGCCATGCGATACTCATAGACGAACGGACCGGATTGTACGTATATTGTCACTGACAGGCTCAGTAGGGTGTCAGGATGAGTTCGCTCATCGACGTCCCTTTTAGTCAATAGCTGGTAGCTCGTTACGTATGGCTGATACCTCTAACGTGCTAGTGGTTAAATCCACAGCCATAGTATTGACGAGTCTTTAGAGTCCCCCACACACAGTTACTCAAGTTTCGGGCGAAACGCTGTAGAGGCCGTATGGAGATATGGTAGGGTTCGATCAGATACGTGCGGTATTGCACGGATCGTGATCGGACGGATTTTACTAGCCGGCTTTGGTTTAAGCCAGATCCTAGTATTAGACAGTGTAGTTTTGTCTCTTTGCATTTGTATTCAGTGGGAATACAAATGCGGGTATGTATATACAGTAGCGGGGTTTTCTTGTAATTTATTACGGGATCAGGTTTCTGAAGTTGCCAATTTGCATTCCGTTCCGGACGGTTTTCCTTTGTTCCTTCGCGGCCGGACTTTCCGATGGAAGGGGGTTATTTGCAGTTTTTCAAATTACCTATGTGGAGGGGGTTTCTTGCATTTGTGGCTTTATGATAGCATCTTTTGATTCCATTCTTTTCTTGTGATCATTTTTTGCATTAATAAGATTAGAATGGATTAGATATTGAGATGACTTTGTTATCATCATTTTTAGTTATAGTCACCATTGTACTTTTCCTACTCTCACCTCCCTTCATGCTTTAGTTTTTTCTCTCCCCATTTCTTAGAGGGGGCCGGCCACATTAGATGATATAGGAGAGAGGTTTCATTTTGGTGAAGGAAAATGATTCATCACATTTCATGCTTGCCACAAAAATCCCTCACCTCTCCAAAGTTCATTGTTCATTCCTCCATGGCAAATTCAATCACCCCATTGAGGCAAAGATTCTACACTACACCTACAGTACCCTTGGACGCGTCGGCTTGCCAACTTCACGCCCGAGTTGCCTCGGTCCAGAGGTGGGAGCTCGTAAAAGAATCCGGCTACGTGGTGCCCTTTCCGACGAGGAGGTGACGGATGGAGATTCCGCGGGAGATCGGAGTGGAGACGAAGACCGAAAGACACGGATCGCTTGGTATATCTCTCTACCCATCTTTTAGTTTGCTAGGATTAGGTTAATGGCCCGATCCGGGTTGATAGTGCGTGGTAGTGCCGGTTTGCAAGTTTCGCAAAGTTTTTCGTTTCCACGTTTCCGGCGTCGGATTGACGGCCGGGGCGCCGCCGTGCACTTACATGACTGCCATCACAACGCTGGTAATCAATCAAAGATCCTAAGGGCTCCACTAATATGTATAGGCGATATGCTAAAAGAAACACATGCACATATTAAAGTAGAAACAAACCAAGTAGCATACTACCATTTTGAGAAATATTGTCAATACAACTGTGAATATCCCAAGCTTCCATTAAGTAATATACAAACTAGTATGATACAGTAATGGCCTCTAGGGCATATACACTAACAATCTCCCCACTTGCACTAGGGCCTTGTACTGGCGTGTCGAAGACCTAACATCTCGATCTGCCGCTCGAACTGAGGAATGCCTTTGTGAATGGATCTGCAGTGTTATCTTCTGTAGCAACCCTCTGAACCTCGATGTCCCGGCAATCCACGATCTCCCTGATCAGGTGATGCCGCCTCAAGATGTGTCTGGACTTCTGATGGGACCTGGGTTCCTTTGCTAAAGCTATAGCCCCGTTGTTGTTGTAGGGTTCCTAGACACCCTAATGATGTCTCACAAAGCATCGAACATGCCATTATAAAATTTTACGGGTGCCGAGAGACCCGACTACGGATCGTTTGCTAGAAAACTAGGCGAAAAAGCTAACTAGTTAACACTTAACTAAGGGATACGGATATACAACCTTTGTAGATCTGTTTGTCCACCTCCATAGCTCCATGAAGAAGTCATCTCCGCTGTACAAATCCGAAATCCGGGCTCTTGCGTCGGCTTCATCGGAGAAGAAGCGGGCTAGGTCATCGACGACGTGCCGAAGATGATCTACGTCGAGGCATCGCTAAATCAAGCTCCGACTTCACCAAGTCCAAAAACTTGTGAAGAGAACACACTCTACTACTTGGCAAGAGGTAGAGGATGAAGAAATAGGAAGTGGGTAGACTTTAGAATTGGATTTCTCACTCTTATGCTCAAATCACCATTGATGAAGTATGCTTTCTTCTTGAAGAAGAAGAAGAAGATGATGGTAATTGTTGTGATAAGAATAATTAAAAAGGAAAAGAAAATCAATCCTTATCATAACATTTACCATGGTTAAGTGTAGAGAACTAACTAAGGTTCAAATGAATGGTTAGGGTTAAGCATGAGACAAAATGGTGACTAAGTCAAAGTGTTCATGAAACTTCATGAATAAAACAAAAATAGCCACCATTTTCTCATTTGCTAATTCTTTTTCCAAAAAGAAAAAGATTAATATATATAAATAAGGAAATCAAAAACAAAACCCTAACCATTATTATGTAACCATGGTTTGATCTTTACACTAAAACCCTAGCATAACATGTATCATCAAACATGATACAAGCAAGTGCACAAAACTATATCGAATATACAATCTGCACATCCGAGTGAGAAAATCCATTCAAAGTGAACCGATACTATTTAATGCAAAGTAATATATCAAATATATAATTATGCATTAAATCACTAAATCAACACTTGATTCAATGATCCGGTCATGTCGCACATAACCGACTGGTATCTTCAGTAACAACTAATCGAATCCACACTTGATCCGATAACCCGGCTATATCGCATATAACCGATCAATGTCACATCGCGAGAATGAAATACGGTATCACATACACGCATCATTCTCGGTCCCGCACATATCTCATATGCGCTCCTATTTCGTTTCGCTTGAGCCAGGAAACCTCTGTGTAGGACTCTAAAGACTCGTCAATACGCCGGCAGCAGATGATGATCATATCAAACACCCACAAGCCGCAAGCGGTCTGCTAAACGTAACGGCCACCCGGGTATTGAGCGATCTGAAGATCGACGAGCAAGCCCGCTCACACTCCAGTGAATCCAACCAGTAACACTACCGTACAGTCCGGTCTGATCGTCTGATATGTCGCATATCTCGCCTAGGGGTGGTAAACGTCAGACCCCAATAGCTCGATAAGTCGTGTTGATATGAGGTCTATAACAATTCGAGAAACTACTGGTAACACTTACCAGTAAATCTCAACAACCCTGGCCAGGGATTTCCTGTTATAGCCAATCGAACACAGCGCAACATCAACTCCCTATACCGGGAGAGACGAATCCCCTCCTATCGCTCATTGCCTCCATGTGACTCGGGACTGTACCCAAAAACCACCGTTTTGCACGCCCTCTTGGACGTGGTAAGATGGAAATCAAAGCACAGTGGGAACCACACAAGACTCTATGACGATCTCGGGTCAACAGACTACTCTGTACCAGTGTCACCAGAGAACTGCCATCTGACGTGAGGTATAATACCATCTGGGAGTTCTCGGCGATTCCGTCCAGTGTACCCAGTCTCTACTGAGCACCCGTATACCATCTCCGATGTCAAACACCAATGGATATGGGATCAACCATCGCCCATCTGTATGGGTCGAGAAGGTACATGTTGGAGATAGTGCCCTCAGAGTCAATTATTAGGTCACAGGTACGTGATTGTAATGATTGAGGGAGGACCTATCCCGGTAGGACAGTCTTACTCGAGATGATAGTATGCTATCTGGTTTACCTTTGTCATCGTGTACTGTTTTAGGTGACCTGACACGTCGCTATTACACGTTGATAGAGCCCCTAGGATTCTTGCTTGACCACCAGCAGTATGAGGGCGATCATATAAGTGGGAGCTGGGGTCTACAAGCATATCCTTAAAAGGTCCCTAGTCGTGGGAGTTTCGAGACCGGGCATCGATACTCCATTAGTAGACTAGTGTATACAGTCGAGACCCCGACGAGGGGCGGTGGCCGGTCTCACAAGCCACTGGTGTCAGTTGGATCACCTAAGATGTATACAGGTGCTCATTGGGTTATGAGTACACCGGACAGGACTCGCCGGGAACATGCTAGTTGGTCATATACCAGACGTCAGATGGCAGTTCCCTGGTGACATGTGTGCAGGTTAGTTCATCGACCTGGGGATCGTCATTTGTCTCGTGTGAGTTCCCACTGTACTTTGATTACTACCCTACCACGGCTCAAAGGAGTCGTGCAAACAGGTTTTAGTTGGGTACAGTCCCGAGCCACATGGAGGCAGTGAGCGTATCTTCAGGGGTTCGTCTCTCCCGGTATTGGGGGTGAGGTCGTGCTGTGTCTAGGAGAGCCATTACACAAAGTCCTTGGCCAAGGCAAGGAGATTTACTGGTAGGTATTCCAGTAGTATCTCAGGGTGTTCTGGGCTACACTCCGACACGACTTGTACCGCTTTTGGGGGTCTGACTTTTACCAACCCCCTAGGCCCGCCATGCGATACTCATAGACGAACGGACCGGACTGCACGGATATTGTCACTGACAGGCTCAGTAGGGTGTCAGGATGAGTTTGCTCATCGACGTCCCTTTTGGTCAATAGCTGGTGGCCCGTCACGTATTGGCTTATACCTCTGACGTGCTAGTGGTTAAATCCACAGCCATAGTATTGACGAGTCTTTAGAGTCCACCACACTTTCAGTTACTCAAGCTTTCGGGCGAAACGCTGTAGAGGCCGTATGGAGATATGGCAGGGTCCGATCAGATACGTGCGGTATTGCACGGATCAGGATCGGACGGTTTGTACTAGTGGCCGTATGGATATATGGCAGGGTTCGATCAGATACGTGCGGTATTGCACGGATCAGGATCGAACGGATATTACTAGCCGGCTTTGGTTTAAGCCGGTCCTAGTTTAGTACAGTGTAGATTTTGTCTCTTTGCATTTGTATCCGGACGGAATACAGATGCGGGTGTGTATGCACAGTATCGGGGTTTTCCTGTAATTTATTACGGGACCAGTTTTCTGGAGTTGCCGGTTTTCCTTTGTTCTTTCCCGGCCGGTTTTCCTTTGTTCTTTCCCGGCCGGACTTTTCCGATGGAGGGTGTTATTTGCAATTGTGCAAATAACATTTGTGGAGGGGGTTTCTTGTAAAAGATTGATTATGATAGCTTTCATTTCCTTTCAACCATGCTTTTGCTTTATGAGATTTGATTGTGATAAAGTGAGGGTATGGGTTTAATAGTAACAAGCATGGTTGTATGTTTCTTTGTCCCTTGGATGTGGTCACCTCTTCTTCACTCCTACACTCACCTCCCTCATATGATATATGGTTTTTCCTCCACCATTCTTCTCACTTGATGAAAGAAGTTTTTCATGGTTGAGAGAAAGAAAAAGATGAGAGCTTCATCTTTGAGAGAGTAGCATTCTTGATTTCATTTTCGATGCTAGAAAAATGCAAGCACCATTTTTCTTCTTGATTCCTCCATCATCTTTCAAAAGGCAACAAACCCCAAAGTGAGACATCCACTCTACACTGCACTTCCTACAGCATATCTTGAGCATGTCGAGTTGCCGGCTTCATGCGCGAGTTGCCTCGGTATTGAGGTGGGAGTCCGTAAAAGTACCCGGCTTCGTGGTGCCCTTTCCGACGAGGAGGAGACGGACGGAGATCCCGCGAGGAGATCGGAGTGGAGATGAAGACCGGAGGACTTGGATCGTCGGTATACATCTCTTCCCTTTCTTATTAGTAGCGTAGACTTGTTAATGGTTACGATCCGGAGTTTAGTGCGCGGTGGTGCCGGTTTGCAAAGTCCGCAAAATTTAAGTTTATCACCGTTTCCGCATTCCGGCGTCGGATTGACGGCCGGGGCGCCGCCGTGCACTTACAGTACACGCTAGTCTACTCTGGTATATCGATGCCCCATCTCGATACACCCACGACTAGGGACTTTGAAGGATGTACTTATGGACTACCATGTCCCCACTAGTATGATCCGCATCATAGTCCAGGTAGTCAAGTACAGATCCTAAGGGCTTTACCAACATGTAACAGAGAGACAATCAGCATACACATTAAGGTAAAGGGTAACCAGATAGCATACTATCATGTCGAGCAAGAAAGTCCTCCCTATATATGTCCCAGCATCCACTACAATATACATCCTATGTACAGTAATGGCCTCTAGGGCATACATATAACTAACAATCTCCCACTTGCACTAGGGCCATCTGTAGCAGTGGTTGCAGTATCTCATACTCAACCATCCCATAAAAGTCTCTCTCTGGGAACAGGCCTTTGTGAGTGGATCCGCTGTGTTGTCCTCTGAGTCTACTCTCCTAACTTCGATCCCTCAGAGATCAACCATCTCCATGATCAAGTGATACTGCCTTAGAATATGTCTGGATTACTGATGGGACGGGTGTTCCTTGGCATAAGCCACAACTCCATTGTCTCACAATGGTAGAAACGTAGTTCATCTCATGAACTAATATACACCCAAACATCCTCTTTGGTAGCATCTTAAGTAGCGATGTATCCTGCCTTTATCGTCTAGTATGCCACGGTATCTAGCTTGGAACTCTTCCAACATACCGTCCCTCCACTGAAGGTAAAGACAATGCCTGTGACTGACATTCAGTCGTCTTTATCACCCTAGAACCCTTCCAGTGATTCTCCCCAGGATCGGTTGATACCGTCTCACTACAACTAGTGAGAGTCCTAACATCCAATTAGATCTATCTCATAGATCCAAAAACCCAGGATTTAGGAGGTATCACTTTGATCCTATTGGAGAATCCTTGTGATAAGCGGAGATCGACCGAGCGTAGCATAGGAAACTCCTTCCCTATCAAGAGTATGTCATCCACGTACTCTACGAGGATCGTCACCATACTCCCTACTACCTTTTTGTTTATACAAGGTTCATCTACCATTTTGATGATGTCAAACTCTTTGACTAACTCATCAAAACTGATGTTCCAACTCCGCGATGCCTGCTTTATCCTATAAAGCATCTTGCACACGTTTCCGCTGCTCCCACTGTCTACTAAGCCCTCTGGCTGTGTATTTATAGACGCTCTCTTCTAAATCATTATTTAGAAAAGCAGTCAAGACACCCAACCACCAGATATCGCAGTCATGGTATGTAGCCGTGACAAGTAGGATCTGGATGGACTTAAGCATAGATCCTTAGAAAAAGGTTTCATTATGATCTATATCTGGTCAATTATGCAAACCTTTAACAAGTCTAGCTTTGAAAGTCTTAACTTTTCCATCTACACCAAGTAATCTTCTCAAGATATACTTGCTCCTGATGGGGATTTAACCCTTCAGATATAGCAACCAAAGTCCATACTTTGTTGGTGTATAAGGATTCCATCTCAGATCGCTAAACATCCAGCCATTCTTACAGAGTCATACTCCTGATGGCCAGCTCGAAACTAGTTGGGTCATCATCTCATGATGCAATCCTCGCTCCCACTGTCATAGAGAAACCGAAGTATCTCTCAGGTGGGTGAGGAACCCTATTAGATCGGCGGAGAGGCTGAGGTTCGTTGGTAACTATCGAATTCTTTGGTTCTTTCAAATCATCAGCTGCAGTTTGTATAGCTGGAAACTTTCCAGTTCTACATTACAGACCTTGCCTCGAGCTTGTCCGGATTTTGCTTTCAGACATAGGCCGGACAACCCCAAATCTTAACCAACTTAAGATATGGGCTCTTCCCTTTCCATATAACATATGAAGCGGTAGGCAATAGATTTGATTGGAACCCAATTCAATTGGTATGCAGCTTCTCAAGTGCATAACTCCCAAAAGGAAATAGGTAACTCAGTAGTACTCATCATAGAGCGCACCATATCGAATAGGGTGCAGATGCTCCGCCCCGATTTACCATCGTACCGTGGTGTATACGGAGGAGTAATGCTGAGAGAGAATCTCATTCTCCTTTAGAATAATCCAGGATTTTCGTGCTCAAGTATCTCCTCCTCTGTAACGTTTTGAAAATCGTTTCGGTGAAATTTCGAAAAAAAACGGTAAAATAAGGGGGTTTTCTGTAAAAAGTCAAAATACAAATATCTTATTATAAAAATTAAATATACATATTCTAGCTATGTAATTGCTAGTATTTGGTGTTTATTGAGCCACTGGTGAAATTTCAAATTTTCTGAAAAAAATTATTTTAATATTATTTTAAGCCGTCACTAATATATTTAATTAGGGAAAATTACAAATTGGAATGAGTTGAAACAAATTTTGTGCATCATAAAACTTTAAATAAAATTTTATCATGTGGTTTTTGAAACGAAATCGTTTGCCAAAACGGTTTAGAAAATATCGAAGAAAAAGGCTTTTTTTCGGTGAAATTAGTGTAAATGGTTGTCTGGGGTATAACATTTATCTTTTTCCCCCAAAACCACACCCACACTCACTCACCCCCATCCCCATGTGGCTGAATTCAGCAGCACATCCCCCTCCATTTCCCCACTCCATTCCACACAAAAAAGAAAAGAAAAGAAAAGAAAAAGGGAAATGAAAGAAAGTCAAAAGGGGGTGTAGACTTTGTCTTTTTCGCCCCATTTTTCTCCACCTCACTCTCTCTCCTCCCCCACTCCCTTTATGGCCGAAAATTCCTGCACAAACAGCCCTCTTTCTCCCCCCCCCCTTTGTTCCATCTCTTTTGCTTCAAAAAATTCATCAAATACCCATCAAAAAAATCCTAAAATCGAAATCTAGTTCTTACCCATTTTAGTGTAGCCTTAGATGCATGGATCTTGGTGCAAGGATTTCATTTTGGAGGTCTAGATTTCATGTTTGATCATGGATTTGTGAGGTATAAATCTTGGCTTTTTGTTTAATTTGTTGCTAATACTTTAGTCTAGCTTAATTATAAGTTTAATGGTGGTTTAATTGTGTGTTTGAAAGTTCAAGAAAAGAACTTGAATGCAAGTGAGGGTGTGTGAAATTCAAGAGAAGAATTTGAATCATGTTAGGGTTTTATGTTATGAGATTATGCTTGTGTGATGTTTTGACATATTAATGGTTGCTAAATCAAATTAAGTTGTTAGTTGTTAGTTAATAATTGTGATAATTACACTAATTTGCTATCTAGGTTTTTGGAAATGGTTAAATAATTGGGTTTAAAATTATAATTAGTTTTTTTTATGACTTCATTAACATTATTAAGTGTGGTTTAATGTCTTTAGTTC
Organism: Agapanthus africanus; assembly: GCA_030015575.1. Classification (NCBI taxonomy): domain Eukaryota; kingdom Viridiplantae; phylum Streptophyta; class Magnoliopsida; order Asparagales; family Amaryllidaceae; genus Agapanthus; species Agapanthus africanus. The sequence continues at coordinate 376,079,263 of CM057344.1, read as the reverse complement.
ATGCAAATCCAAACTAAATTGTTGTTTATGCATTTTTGCTAAAATGGTTGAAATTTGGGTAAAATTGCAAACTAGTTTTTTTTGAACGTATATAGTTTGATGAGATTAAATTATGGTTATGGGTTATATGACTTATTTAAGTTATTTAATAAGTATTATGGCCGCTAGAATTGTTTAAACGTCGAGTTTTGTACTAAAACGGGAAATTTTGCTTGCTAGTTTTTCGGAAAAACGGCTTTTAAAGTGAATTTGGGGTTTTTGTGAGTTTTAACCTATTTTATATTAAAATTAGTGTTCGCGAATGTGCAAATGAGTGTATTTGGGTTTTTCTCGATGGTTTGGCATTTGTACGCCGACATCGAGGGTTATTGGGTTGATTTGTGAAAAGCAACCATAGGTTTTGACCTATGTGGGATTCGTGTGTCGTTTTGGTCATGAGTCGGATTTTAATGCGATACGGTGCGTTATGATATGTAGGTACCCCATGTGGACTTCGAGACGACAAGCAAGCGCGTGGCGGCGTCGACACCGGCAAGCGAGGACCAGGTGAGTAGATTTATATCTATGGGGAGAAGTCGGGTGGATGGCGTATAGCACCCCCGCAGTTCGTGGTGATGTATACGAATACGTATACACACATTTATTGATTATATATTGTTTGAGATTATTGATGATAGAGATGGATCCTTGGTGTGATTGGATTGGTTTAGTGTTGCGAAACCCTAGAGTAGTGGTTGCACCACACATACACACACACCCATATTTGCATACATTCTTCTTCCATATGTGCGTACATGGGATTATATATTGATGTGTATATTTACACATGGGTATGGGACTATGTGTTTATATACTGGATTTGAGGATAGTAATTGGGATTTGAGACGAGTTGATGATATTGGGCTTGAGGCCAGAAGATCCGTGATGTGTTTTGGCTCGTATTGAGATACGACATGATGTTTTAGCGGGTCTTTTTGACGTAGTGATTCTTATACATGCATGCATACATAGATGGTATCAATATTGTACTAGACGTAGATCAGTACCCCGATCATGATATTTGATAAAGAGGATATCAGATGAATAGTATGATGAATGTGATATTGACCCGTACCCAGATTTGGGATGCCGTACGACGGATTTACGTACGAGCTATATTTTGATATTGATCCGCACTCTTGACTTGGGATGTCTGATTATAGATATGATATCGGATATGATATTATTGAGGCGGGATCACCGACTAATATATATACAGGTATGTATATGTATCGACTCAGATGTTAGGCGGTTTCCTTACCTGTAGTTCAGCTTGTTAGTTCAGCCGTATAGTTTAGTGTAGTTGTTAGATTAGATTAGACTTCTTACCTATTTCAAAAACTAACGAATCGTGGGTATTTTAAAAGACAGCCCAAGGGATCCTACGGATATTTCAAAAGACGTATCTTTTCATGAAAACACCGTAGCCCCTATTTTCAAAACCCCATGATTCGTGTTATTTCAAAAGGCACCATTTGTAGGACTTATATTAGATTAATGCAAATTAGTTATCGTTGTGTCTAGTTTTCAGCTCCCGCACATTATTGCTGTTCGCTCTGCCTCGCATACTTATTTTGCTGCATATTCCATTATTGATATCATGCTGTTAGGACACCAGCACCATTACCGATGATGCGTATGTACCACGTACACCTACTTGCCGGCTCACACACATCTTCATCGGTAATTGCCATGTCACGTACACTTTAGAGAATATATTTGCTTGACTTAGCTTGTTAGCTAGTAGTTTTGACATGATATTAGTGTACTTCCCTTATATGCCATATTAGACATTATAGTTATTACCTGCCACTTCATGCATACTGTTATTCAATTGTTCACGCCTACTTTATTAATCATACATTGCAACTTGGTTATTGATACCATATGCATTCATTATCAATTGACATATGCACTTGTGATGATTTCTTGAGATTTATGATATTTCTGGATTTCGGGGAAAGCCGCAAAATTTACAACTTATGATCTTTTAAAATATAAAGTATTGCGGTTTTCTAGTGATGTATGAGTCGTCCACCATGAGTTTGCTGATGGATTTCGAGACCCGATTCGAGGAGACGGATGAACCGTTTCGGGTACATGGTGGACCCGGTAAGGTACCCCGGGGCAAGAAGCGCGTGATGATGACGATGTGAGCCTGGCAGGGGAGTACTACCTACCGGTGATATTACCCGACGCGTCGGATATCCGGAGGATACCGTCGTAGTCTTGAGATGGATGGTAGGGGACGGTCTGGACTGACGGCGCCCTAGATATTGTGATTGAGGTACAGAGACTGTGATACCGAGATATCGAGATATTGGGATTACGTTTTATGCCGATGCTAGGCACTGTTTTATGCTGATTTCATTATGATACCTCATTTTGAAAATATACAAAGGAAATCTCACTAATTTATGAAAACAGTTTCTTCATTTGCATGTATTCTGTCTTCATGCATTCATACCTCATTCATATGATATATTGCTACCTGAGGCACTGACACAGGCACATGAGATTACACTCGGGTTAGATATTTACCCTAGCCTTGTTATAGGCTGCATGTTATTGGAGGATTATATATTATGATCGTATGACCTAGGATTGCGTCATACATGCGATTTTTATTCGTAGATGTTTTTCTATTCACGAGTTGGCAACTCACCCCCGTTGTGCCCCAGTTTCTTGCAGGTTTTACCGTACATGTTTCTTTACGGCTTGCGGGCTCAGTTTCATTCGGGTGACTTGCTAGTATGTGGGTTTTTCTTGTATCGTACCCATCATATTACCTTGTATAATATTATTCCGTTGTATCCAGTAAATTCCGTCAACCAAACTTGTATTTATTGAGATAGAGACCAGTGTTGTTTATTCTTTCGACCTTAGAGTCGCTCGTTATTTTTCTGGTGGTTTGAGTTTCCTTTTGAGTTTTGATCCTCGCCGTTGGCGTTGTATATTTTATTGCTTGTGTGGTTGGGACCGTCGATTGACGAAGAGCTAGCTCCCGCTTGGGGATGCCTTTTTCTTGATTTCGTATACTATTCATGTTGTATCCCGTTTGGGAGCCAGTTTTTACAAAGAAGACTCTGCCGAAATTTTCAGTAAATTTTTGATGTTTTTAAAAACCGCATAATTCGGCTTATGCTATTGAAACTACTTGCTTTAAGTTGGTTTTTCCTGCACTCTACTACTTTTCTTGGTTTGGATTTCTGGGTTTTCGGTTTACTTAGATTACGTATGCCTAGAGACGTTCGTAGTTTATGTGCCGGTCATGTTCCGTACTTTCGGGTCGTGACAAAGTTGGTATCAGAGCGTTAGGTTTTAACCTTCGGAGCGTAGGATGACCCTTGGTTGATGGAATAGGTGACTAAAGTAGAGTGACGTACCGTTGGTATGTTCCGCGGCATATTTATGACACGCCACTCCACTTAAGAAGCCTTAGGATGTACATTTCCTTGTTCAGTATTATATTCCTTCCTGATCTAGCCTCATCGTTACCAGTTTGGTTTTGCTGCCACGATTTCGGGCAGGGAGAGATACGGCTAGAGTTGCGGTCAACAGGAGCTCGTCACAAATGAGGACTGACCAGGGCGTGATTCTGGCGACACCCAATTGCAGAGATGTGTCTTTTTACTGTGTTTCCGCGCCACGAGCGTTTGGCGGATCGCCTTTATGAGGTTACTCGGAGGTGCTGATCGACACTAGAGAATTGAGCCAATGATGGAGGCCAGCCAGATTTTGATGACCGTTGGTGTGTTGCTTACTCCTGATGATTGAGGCACGGTTCAGCATGCAGACGAGTGAGCCAGTTATTGCTGCGAACGACGAGATATCGCCCCAGATGTTGGAGCTATTGCAGTATAAGTTGTACTAAGAGATGATAGAAGGTCGCTAGTCATCGAGGATGAATGACTGGGACATGTGGATCGTTCGCCTACCCCGATGCGAGGTCATCAGATAGATTGATTCTAGCTAGAGACGACTTCACGCGGAGACGTTGGGAGTCGACAGAGACGATCGAATGTCAGAAACCTATTATTCCAAGTTTAAAGTAGTCGGAAAGACATGCAGGCAATTCTATGGTCCCTCTAGAAGAATGAAACCCTAAATCGACTTAATGACCGTGTGAAAGCCTTTGAACCTTCGGGTTTGCGGCAGTTCTACGGCACCATTAGTGAGGCTTGGGTTTGCCCTTCTACGGCTGGACCACCGATGCTGTGGTATGTACTCGATACTATTATACTGTACCCAAGATGTTGAGCTCTTGGGGGATTATGAGGTTTTGACGACTCGATCGGATGGCTCGACTTAATTCGGATGCTAGGTGGTGAGATGCATTCTTGGGAGACTCCAGATACGAGGATAGTCGTTGGAGCTCAGTCCATGCAGCCACGACGAGACGAGTCCAAAGCAGACTACATTAGAGAACAGTGAAGTAGGAGGTTCGTACCAGATCTAGATGAGATGACATTCCACTCCGCCGACATCAGAGATGCGATGCGCATGCCGAGGCATGGTACTTGGACTTACCTTCCAGAAGGAGTTGCGATGAGTATGTAGCCGTTCCGGAACGAGAACAGATCTAGTAAGGGACGATGACTTCCGGACGGTTCGGCAGAGACGAAATTTGGGAGAGATCTCGATAGGACCTTTCTGGAATGAATTACGAGAAAACTAGGACCCAGGAGTGGTCATGTTGCGCACACCGGCAGGCCAGAGTTCAGGATCGTCGACAAGATATGCTATGAGTGACCCCGACAGTTGGCCAGAGAATCTTGGAGGATGTTCTTGAGCGGGACTATTCCACCATACTTGATTTTGGTATTTTGAGCGATATATTCGCATGATTTGGTTTTGATGATTGAGTTACATGATATCATTTTCATGCGCCACGGTTGCACCTACTGAGTATTTATGATTTCGGCACAGTGTTGCACTTGATATCGTTTTCGTGCCTTGGTTTCTCATGTTTATGATTTTATGGGTTTCATACAGTTGAGTTGATTTTGTGCGCATGTACGCACACGATTTGGTTTTTGCACTCGGTATAGTTCATATATGCTTGCAGTGCAGTGATACGCATTTTGTGCACTTAGATGCACTGGACTTCGATTTCGATTGTGATGTTCGATATTTGTTTTGTGCACCTTGTACACTTGATTGGATTTTGCGCATGTACGGTGCTTGATATTGGATTTCATGATTTCGTGCATGATGGATGCACCTGATTTGGGGTTTTTCGCGCATGTTGGGCGCATGTTATGAGATACGATTTTGGTGCACACCAGATGCACAAAATCGAGATTCTTCGTGCGTGTCAGACGCACCTGTCCTTGCTGTCAGGCACACACGTTGCCTATGACAGATGTTGTGTGCACAACCGATGCACTTAGATGTTGTTTCTGTGCGCTTGTATGGCACGTATCTGGATTTTGATTTCCGTGCGCACCAGACGCACGTAGTATTCATATGCGTATTTTGGGATTGATTTAACCTATAGAGCAGTATGTTTTTGTGATATTTGCTATGTGTTCTCGTACTGACCAGGACTAGTCAGAGGACAGTACCTGAATATATTTTGCATGCATTGATAGTTATCGAAGGGATTTCCAAAAAGCGAGCTATAGTCTCAGTATTTACCTACGTGTCTGAGATGATACGAAACATTTTATTAAGGAAACCCTTCTGAAATTGCTTCCAAAACGGCGGGACGTGCATATTAAACAAAGGATATATATATATATGTAGTTATTTTTTTTATAATAAACGTCCGCCACTGTGCAGTGCTGCGAGCATCGCACAACAATTTGAAAAAGATTTGGCATGCATTGCTTCCAGATGTTTTAATGATGTATATCATACTGATTTTCATTTTTGATTTGTACATTGTGTCTTCACCATGACTCCGATGATTGCGGGATGCTGGATGGAGTTTTGATTTGAGTTATATGCTTATTTTTCATGCGCATGCGCTGCGCTACGATTTGTTTTATGTATTTATGATTTCGGAGCCCCGACGACTTAATGGTTTTGCTTAGATGTTTTAGTATTTGGGGGGAGTTTTAATTTAAATTCGGGGACCGCATTTCTTTAAGGGGGGAAGATTGTAACGTTTTGAAAATCGTTTCGGTGAAATTTCGAAAAAAAACGGTAAAATAAGGGGGTTTTCTGTAAAAAGTCAAAATACAAATATCTTATTATAAAAATTAAATATACATATTCTAGCTATGTAATTGCTAGTATTTGGTGTTTATTGAGCCACTGGTGAAATTTCAAATTTTATGAAAAAAATTATTTTAATATTATTTTAAGCCGTCACTAATATATTTAATTAGGGAAAATTACAAATTGGAATGACTTGAAACAAATTTTGTGCATCATAAAACTTTAAATAAAATTTTATCATGTGGTTTTTGAAACGAAATCGTTTGCCAAAACGGTTTAGAAAATATCGAAGAAAAAGGCTTTTTTCGGTGAAATTAGTGTAAATGGTTGTCTGGGGTATAACATTTATCTTTTTCCCCCAAACCCACACCCACACTCACTCACCCCCATCCCCATGTGGCTAAATTCAGCAGCACATCCCCCCCCCCATTTCCCCACTCCATTCCACACAAAAAAGAAAAGAAAAGAAAAGAAAAAGGGAAATGAAAGAAAGTCAAAAGGGGGTGTAGACTTTGTCTTTTTCTCCCCATTTTTCTCCACCTCCCTCTCTCTCCTCCCCCACTCCCTTTATGGCCGAAAATTCCTGCACAAACAGCCCTCTTTCTCCCCCCCCCCCCTTTGTTCCATCTCTTTTGCTTCAAAAAATTCATCAAATACCCATCAAAAAAATCCTAAAATCGAAATCTAGTTCTTACCCATTTTAGTGTAGCCTTAGATGCATGGATCTTGGTGCAAGGATTTCATTTTGGAGGTCTAGATTTCATGTTTGATCATGGATTTGTGAGGTATAAATCTTGGCTTTTTGTTTAATTTGTTGCTAATACTTTAGTCTAGCTTAATTATAAGTTTAATGGTGGTTTAATTGTGTGTTTGAAAGTTCAAGAAAAGAACTTGAATGCAAGTGAGGGTGTGTGAAATTCAAGAGAAGAATTTGAATCATGTTAGGGTTTTATGTTATGAGATTATGCTTGTGTGATGTTTTGACATATTAATGGTTGCTAAATCAAATTAAGTTGTTAGTTGTTAGTTAATAATTGTGATAATTACACTAATTTGCTATCTAGGTTTTTGGAAATGGTTAAATAATTGGGTTTAAAATTATAATTAGTTTTTTTTATGACTTCATTAACATTATTAAGTGTGGTTTAATGTCTTTAGTTCATGCAAATCCAAACTAAATTGTTGTTTATGCATTTTTGCTAAAATGGTTGAAATTTGGGTAAAATTGCAAACTAGTTTTTTTTGAACGTATATAGTTTGATGAGATTAAATTATGGTTATGGGTTATATGACTTATTTAAGTTATTTAATAAGTATTATGGCCGCTAGAATTGTTTAAACGTCGAGTTTTGTACTAAAACGGGAAATTTTGCTTGCTAGTTTTTCGGAAAAACGGCTTTTAAAGTGAATTTGGGGTTTTTGTGAGTTTTAACCTATTTTATATTAAAATTAGTGTTCGCGAATGTGCAAATGAGTGTATTTGGGTTTTTCTCGATGGTTTGGCGTTTGTACGCCGACATCGAGGGTTATTGGGTTGATTTGTGAAAAGCAACCATAGGTTTTGACCTATGTGGGATTCGTGTGTCGTTTTGGTCATGAGTCGGATTTTAATGCGATACGGTGCGTTATGATATGTAGGTACCCCATGTGGACTTCGAGACGACAAGCAAGCGCGTGGCGGCGTCGACACCGGCAAGCGAGGACCAGGTGAGTAGATTTATATCTATGGGGAGAAGTCGGGTGGATGGCGTATAGCACCCCCGCAGTTCGTGGTGATGTATACGAATACGTATACACACATTTATTGATTATATATTGTTTGAGATTATTGATGATAGAGATGGATCCTTGGTGTGATTGGATTGGTTTAGTGTTGCGAAACCCTAGAGTAGTGGTTGCACCACACATACACACACACCCATATTTGCATACATTCTTCTTCCATATGTGCGTACATGGGATTATATATTGATGTGTATATTTACACATGGGTATGGGACTATGTGTTTATATACTGGATTTGAGGATTGTAATTGGGATTTGAGACGAGTTGATGATATTGGGCTTGAGGCCAGAAGATCCGTGATGTGTTTTGGCTCGTATTGAGATACGACATGATGTTTTAGCGGGTCTTTTTGACGTAGTGATTCTTATACATGCATGCATACATAGATGGTATCAATATTGTACTAGACGTAGATCAGTACCCCGATCATGATATTTGATAAAGAGGATATCAGATGAATAGTATGATGAATGTGATATTGACCCGTACCCAGATTTGGGATGCCGTACGACGGATTTACGTACGAGCTATATTTTGATGATTGATCCGCACTCTTGACTTGGGATGTCTGATTATAGATATGATATCGGATATGATATTATTGAGGCGGGATCACCGACTAATATATATACAGGTATGTATATGTATCGACTCAGATGTTAGGCGGTTTCCTTACCTGTAGTTCAGCTTGTTAGTTCAGCCGTATAGTTTAGTGTAGTTGTTAGATTAGATTAGACTTCTTACCTATTTCAAAAACTAACGAATCGTGGGTATTTTAAAAGACAGCCCAAGGGATCCTACGGATATTTCAAAAGACGTATCTTTTCATGAAAACACCGTAGCCCCTATTTTCAAAACCCCATGATTCGTGTTATTTCAAAAGGCACCATTTGTAGGACTTATATTAGATTAATGCAAATTAGTTATCGTTGTGTCTAGTTTTCAGCTCCCGCACATTATTGCTGTTCGCTCTGCCTCGCATACTTATTTTGCTGCATATTCCATTATTGATATCATGCTGTTAGGACACCAGCACCATTACCGATGATGCGTATGTACCACGTACACCTACTTGCCGGCTCACACACATCTTCATCGGTAATTGCCATGTCACGTACACTTTAGAGAATATATTTGCTTGACTTAGCTTGTTAGCTAGTAGTTTTGACATGATATTAGTGTACTTCCCTTATATGCCATATTAGACATTATAGTTATTACCTGCCACTTCATGCATACTGTTATTCAATTGTTCACGCCTAGTTTATTAATCATACATTGCAACTTGGTTATTGATACCATATGCATTCATTATCAATTGACATATGCACTTGTGATGATTTCTTGAGATTTATGATATTTCTGGATTTCGGGGAAAGCCGCAAAATTTACAACTTATGATCTTTTAAAATATAAAGTATTGCGGTTTTCTAGTGATGTATGAGTCGTCCACCATGAGTTTGCTGATGGATTTCGAGACCCGATTCGAGGAGACGGATGAACCGTTTCGGGTACATGGTGGACCCGGTAAGGTACCCCGGGGCAAGAAGCGCGTGATGATGACGATGTGAGCCTGGCAGGGGAGTACTACCTACCGGTGATATTACCCGACGCGTCGGATATCCGGAGGATACCGTCGTAGTCTTGAGATGGATGGTAGGGGCCGGTCTGGACTGACGGCGCCCTAGATATTGTGATTGAGGTACAGAGACTGTGATACCGAGATATCGAGATATTGGGATTACGTTTTATGCCGATGCTAGGCACTGTTTTATGCTGATTTCATTATGATACCTCATTTTGAAAATATACAAAGGAAATCTCACTAATTTATGAAAACAGTTTCTTCATTTGCATGTATTCTGTCTTCATGCATTCATACCTCATTCATATGATATATTGCTACCTGAGGCACTAACACAGGCACATGAGATTACACTCGGGTTAGATATTTACCCTAGCCTTGTTATAGGCTGCATATTATTGGAGGATTATATATTATGATCGTATGACCTAGGATTGCGTCATACATGCGATTTTTATTCGTAGATGTTTTTCTATTCACGAGTTGGCAACTCACCCCCGTTGTGCCCCAGTTTCTTGCAGGTTTTACCGTACATGTTTCTTTACGGCTTGCGGGCTCAGTTTCATTCGGGTGACTTGCTAGTAGGTGGGTTTTTCTTGTATCGTACCCATCATATTATCTTGTATAATATTATTCCGTTGTATCCAGTAAATTCCGTCAACCAAACTTGTATTTATTGAGATAGAGACCAGTGTTGTTTATTCTTTCGACCTTAGAGTCGCTCGTTATTTTTCTGGTGGTTTGAGTTTCCTTTTGAGTTTTGATCCTCGCCGTTGGCGTTGTATATTTTATTGCTTGTGTGGTTGGGACCGTCGATTGACGAAGAGCTAGCTCCCGCTTGGGGATGCCTTTTTCTTGATTTCGTATACTATTCATGTTGTATCCCGTTTGGGAGCCAGTTTTTACAAAGAAGACTCTGCCGAAATTTTCAGTAAATTTTTGATGTTTTTAAGAACCGCATAATTCGGCTTATGCTATTGAAACTACTTGCTTTAAGTTGGTTTTTCCTGCACTCTACTACTTTTCTTGGTTTGGATTTCTGGGTTTTCGGTTTACTTAGATTACGTATGCCTCGAGACGTTCGTAGTTTATGTGCCGGTCATGTTCCGTACTTTCGGGTCGTGACATCCTCGATCACATCAAAGGACATAATACTTATACCCGTATTTTGGTTTTCTACTTCTCGCTTATATTCTGTGAATATCTCAAAAGGCTCGTACTCATGTTTCAACAGGAACATATGTCTAAATCTTGAGAGATTATCAGAGAATGTAATGAAGTACAAAGAACCTGTCCTGGCATTTGTAGACAGGGGACCTTACATACATCAACATGTATCATCCCAAGATTTTACTAACTCTTTCTCTGTTTCCTATAAACAGAGCTATGGTCATCTTATCTCTGTGACATGACTGGCAAGTTTCACAAGATGTAAATTCAAACTGATTTAAATATGCATCTACGTGTAACTTCAGCTAGTCGGGTCGCATTGATATGACCTAGTCTACAATGCCTCAAGAAGAATTCGTTCATTTCTGAACTCTTCCTCTTGTGTGTGTTCCGTATACTAAGAACTGTAGTTTGATTTAGAACGTCAATGCTTTTAGATAACGTGCCTGAACCGATCAACTTTTGATATAGGAAATGTTCAAAACATTATCCATCTATACAAAATTTTATCATTTCTTTATTAATAAAGAGATAGATATGATTTTGTATATCAGGTTCGGTATCTAATAACATTTGTTCAGAATCAATGTATTCGTAATACAGGGTGACAGTGACCAACAGACTTGGCTGCAACACTTGCCCCGTTTTCTGCCTCATGAAACTTATTACCCGTTCTCAGTTCTCTACCTATCTGTAGCCCTATGTAACAGATTACATATCTGGGATCCTGATCTGGTATCACATACCCAGGACGTAAAGGATACTGAGAAACAGTTCTGTATAATGAACACACCCGAAGATGATGCATCAGCATGCACTCTCTTCGTTTGGGCGGCACGGGAAATCTGGTATTCCCCAATTTCCTGCTCTGTCTTATAACAATTATAAGTTGGAGCGGGACCAACGTTCCCCAGCTCAGTATAACAAGCGGGTTCGGTCAATATTCCGTATTATTATCTTGATTAAGGCGTGATATGGTCGCTACCTGGAGAGAGAGAGAAGAAAACACTCAGCGTGCGCTCTTGCAAGAATAGATTGGTTATTATTTTATCTAATCAGGATGGCTCCCACTGCTTTTTATCAAATCTTCCTTCAAACCCTAAAAGGAAAGACTAGCCGGGATTAATTACACACTACAAGTTCGCCAATCTTTCAGCCAGGCCAGTGTCGGTACTTTGAGGGAGGTCCCCCGTGCTTTCGCACGAACCTAATTAATGTAAACCTCATTTTCCCAGAGGCGTAACCCCGTTGACACCTTTCTAGACACCTACTTGATCGGCTAATTGTAATGTATAAAACTCTCCCAGGAGTAACTCTTACTCGCAGCGGGTATCGGGATCCAACTATCACATAGAAGGTATGCAATCTCATTGCAAATTTCAACACTTGAAATTCCCGATAATTTTGCCCCTATCGTCCTATGACCTTGACGCAGGCCAACAAACTATAGTCCGCTAGTCAAGTTCAACCCGTCATTTCCTGATTGAATTAAACCCACTCGCACGACCCTTGACGCAGGCCAACAAAGTCGTACGACTACCCTAATCCAATCACATCATATGCTTATACAGATAAGCACCAGTTAGCTACCGCACACTACGCCTTGACGCAGGCCAACAAACGTAGCACGAATACTAACTACTACTTATCTGAAATGACGGAGGGCTACGACAGGTTTTTCTGAAAACCTATTGCGTAATGAACTTGATATCGTTGTAGAATCAAATGATTTTAAAATGGAGTGCTTTTGAGGCTTTTCTAGTTTTGTTAAAGGAGTCACTCCCGGTGAAGGGATCGTCGGTCCTTTCCTCGTCGAATGAGGTGCGGGATATATCATATATATCACTGTGCAAAGCAAAAACACTTAAAAGCAATCAAAAGACAAACCGAGTGTGTAGCATCTGCCAGTTATTGCTAAAGGAGTCACTCCCGCTGAAGGGATCTCGGTCCTTTCCTCATCGAATAAGGTGCAGGATATATCACATATACCGCTGTGCAAAGCAAAAACTGTAGCTACCTGTTTTATTTTGAAATTCGATTCTACAACATCTTAGGTTTCTTTTATTTCATTAATCACATTAATGAAGTCCCATTATTTATGTACCTAAACATCACAGATAAATACGACGTACACTTATGCCATCCGCATTCGCCTCGATGTCCCCTCGTGCACCGTTAGGTTAGGTAACTAACGGCAGAGCGGGGCAGGGCTAGCGCGGGTGTAAAACATAAGTAACGCCTATATAATATATCATATATACTATATACTGTATCTATCACAGAACATCACATGATCACATCACAGATATCGCAACAGAAGAAACATATGAAATATTGGATATACTAGGACGTCCGTGTTTTCAATACGAGCCACTATAAAACACGGATTCCACGGTCGTGATGAATAGCCAAACCCACACCCCTAGACCCCTACGAGAGCGGCAAGAAACCCTACCAATTCTGGAGTTAGGAGACCCGGACTCGACTCCTCGAGTTGCTCTCCCACTGGACTCCAGAACCCGGTTACTTGTGCTCCCCTCCTTGGGTCTATCCTAGTGCAGAAAAGTAAATAATATACAAAAGGTGACATCTTCCGCAACCTGGAAGTGCCCCAATAAAAGAATATTACATACAAGTTTTTACATGAATGAAAATGAAAAACACTCATCTCACATAAAAAACCCCGGCTATTCAAACACGACGATCCAATATAACATATCCAGCAACACATAACATCACATGTCATCAACGTAAGTAAATATGTCCATCCCAATTGTCGTTGACATATAGCAACGAAACCGGCGATATCACATATTACACTAACAGTCACAGAAAAGAAAGTGTAAAACTACAATAGTTGGAATCCGCAACCACCTCAGACATCGCATGCCTGACTAAATGAATTCTTTAGACATCGCATGCCTAACAATTATAAACCCCGCATTTTAGTCTCAAAATCGAAAACTCTTTTGAATATCAAGTCGGGCAATTCAACAAGATTCCCGACATTTTGATCGAATACTCGTCGCAAACTTTAGTAGGCGGCCGCACCCCCGATACCGTCGACGAAGTGCACCAAGGCGGAACACCGCTGCCGCGAGCACCCGAACGGATGCTTTCGGCGACGGGGTTCTCCTACAGTCACTTGGTCGGGGCTATGGAGTGAGGCTGTCTATAAAGTTTACCCGGCGAGTATCCGCGTACGCTACGTGATTGCGACGGACTTTTGATCACATCAAAATTCCGTGGCAACCGATCAAGTGAGACTAAATTGCTATGTTTATAACATTCATTCAGTTATCTCATAACTATTTGTGAATTCCAATTATTGTATCCCATTCCAGATAATTAGAAAATGTTAAACTTTTCGATTGAACATTCGAACACCCAAGTTTTCCGGATACAGATCAACACATGAAATATGAGTCTAACAACATTCAGTTCGTGCCTCAGTACCAACGGTCTAGCCGTAGAAGGGTCAAGCCAACGCCTCACATGTGGCACGCCGTACTGCCCCAAACCCGAAGGTTCAAAGGGCAGTTCAAGACGGTCACATAATCGAGTTAAGGTTTGTTGTCTTCTAGAGGGACCATCGCGTTACTTGCACTACTTAGAACATCGTTAAACTACGGAAAAATCCATTACTTGGAAATTTCCCGACAGGGGAAAAATTGGGTATTTATATCCGGTCGAACTTTTTAACATATTCTAAAAATTTATCCGGAAAGCCAAATAGACGAAATTTGATACCCCGATCGAAACACCGAATCCCCAAAACAACTGCAGAAAATTCAACTCTTGAATAATTTTAAAAAATACCCAGAGAACTCAGCACAGCAAACTATTAATTACTGTACAAATTTTGGTCAACGAAACAACAGTGTTGCCGCGGAACCGCCGCGCCACGTGGGCTAAGGCCGCGATTCCGCGGCTGTTTGATGGAATTACGACCAAAATTTTTCACCGTAATTCTTAGAAAACCCTGCTTATTTTTCTGCATATTTTTAATTTGGAAAAATCCCAATTTTTGGAAAAAGGACAGAGAGCATATTGGGTTTGGGTTTTCGGGTTCGTTCGGGTTTCAAAATCCGTCTAGACTTCGCCTAAGGCTCTAGCTAGGCTCTGATACCACTGTAGGGTTCCTAGGTACCCTAATAATGTCTCACAAAGCATCGAACATGCCATTATAAAATTTTACGGGTGCCGAGCGACCCGACTACGGATCGTTTGCTAGAAAACTAGGCGAAAAAGCTAACTAGTTAACACTTAACTAAGGGATACGGATATACAACCTTTGTAGATCTGTTTGTCCACCTCCATAGCTCCATGAAGAAGTCATCTCCGCTGTACAAATCCGAAATCCGGGCTCTTGCGTCGGCTTCATCGGAGAAGAAGCGGGCTAGGTCATCGACGACGTGCCGAAGATGATCTACGTCGAGGCATCGCTAAATCAAGCTCCGACTTCACCAAGTCCAAAAACTTGTGAAGAGAACACACTCTATTACTTGGCAAGAGGTAGAGGATGAAGAAATAGGAAGTGGGTAGACTTTAGAATTGGATTTCTCACTCTTATGCTCAAATCACCATTGATGAAGTATGCTTTCTTCTTGAAGAAGAAGAAGAAGATGATGGTAATTGTTGTGATAAGAATAATTAAAAAGGAAAAGAAAATCAATCCTTATCATAACATTTACCATGGTTAAGTGTAGAGAACTAACTAAGGTTCAAATGAATGGTTAGGGTTAAGCATGAGACAAAATGGTGACTAAGTCAAAGTGTTCATGAAACTTCATGAATAAAACAAAAATAGCCACCATTTTCTCATTTGCTAATTCTTTTTCCAAAAAGAAAAAGATTAATATATATAAATAAGGAAATCAAAAACAAAACCCTAACCATTATTATGTAACCATGGTTTGATCTTTACACTAAAACCCTAGCATAACATGTATCATCAAACATGATACAAGCAAGTGCACAAAACTATATCGAATATACAATCTGCACATCCGAGTGAGAAAATCCATTCAAAGTGAACCGATACTAGTTAATGCAAAGTAATATATCAAATATATAATTATGCATTAAATCACTAAATCAACACTTGATTCAATGATCCGGTCATGTCGCACATAACCGACTGGTATCTTCAGTAACAACTTATCGAATCAACACTTGATCCGATAACCCGGCTATATCGCATATAACCGATCAATGTCACATCACGAGAATGAAATACGGTATCACATACACGCATCATTCTCGGTCCCGCACATATCTCATATGCGCTCCTATTTCGTTTCGCTTGAGCCAGGAAACCTCTGTGTAGGACTCTAAAGACTCGTCAATACGCCGGCAGCAGATGATGATCATATCAAACACCCACAAGCCGCAAGCGGTCTGCTAAACGTAACGGCCACCCGGGTATTGAGCGATCTGAAGATCGACGAGCAAGCCCGCTCACACTCCAATGAATCCAACCAGTAACACTACCGTACAGTCCGGTCTGATCGTCTGATATGTCGCATATCTCGCCTAGGGGTGGTAAACGTCAGACCCCAATAGCTCGATAAGTCGTGTTGATATGAGGTCTATAACAATTCGAGAAACTACTAGTAACACTTACCAGTAAATCTCAACAACCCTGGCCAGGGATTTCCTGTTATAGCCAATCGAACACAGCGCAACATCAACTCCCTATACCGGGAGAGACGAATCCCCTCCTATCGCTCATTGCCTCCATGTGACTCGGGACTGTACCCAAAAACCACCGTTTTGCACGCCCTCTTGGACGTGGTAAGATGGAAATCAAAGCACAGTGGGAACCACACAAGACTCTATGACGATCTCGGGTCAACAGACTACTCTGTACCAGTGTCACCAGAGAACTGCCATCTGACGTGAGGTATAATACCACCTGGGAGTTCTCGGCGAGTCCGTCCAGTGTACCCGGTCTCTACTGAGCACCCGTATATCATCTCCGATGTCAAACACCAATGGATATGGGATCATCCATCGCCCATCTGTATGGGTCGAGAAGGTACACGCTAGTCTACTCTGGTATATCGATGCCCCATCTCGATACACCCACGACTAGGGACTTTGAAGGATGTACTTATGGACTACCATGTCCCCAATAGTATGATCCGCATCATAGTCCAGGTAGTCAAGTACAGATCCTAAGGGCTTTACCAACATGTAACAGAGAGACAATCAGCATACACGTTAAGGTAAAGGGTAACCAGATAGCATACTATCATGTCGAGCAAGAAAGTCCTCCCTATATATGTCCCAGCATCCACTACAATATACATCCTATGTACAGTAATGGCCTCTAGGGAATACATATAACTAACAGTTGTCACAATACAGAGGTATTGGATCAACAATGGACAGAACCACCTGAAGTTCTGTCAAGAACTTCCTCATCCAGACGGCTTCTTTTGCGGCATCAGATGCTGCGATATATTCCGCTTCCATCGTCGAGTCAGCAACGGTTTCCTGTTTGGAACTCTTCCAACACACCGTCCCTCTATTGAGGGTAAAGACATAACCCGACATGGATTTGGAGTCATCCTTGTCACTCTGGAAGCTGGAGTCTGTTCCGCCACGGCAGCGCCCCGGCCGTCAATCCGAGGCCAAAATGCGGAATCAAAATTTTTCTTAACTTTAAACTGGCGCTACCGCGGACAATATACCCGGATCGTAACCATTAACCGATACTAGCTAAAAAGAGAAAGGGTGAGAGATATACCGAGTGATCCGAGTCCTCCGGTCTTCTCGTCATCGTCCCGATCTCCCGCGGAAACTCCGGTCGTCGCATCCTTGCCGGAAGGGCACCACATCGTCTGTATCTTTTACGGGCTCCCACCTCAATACCGAGGCAACTCGGGCGCGAAGTTGGCTAGCCGACGCGCCCAAGATTTGCTGTAGAATGTGTAGTGCTATGTCTCTTTGGGGTTATGTTGCCTTGATGGAGGAATGAGGTTAAGGAAAAATGGTGCTTTCATTTTTCCCAAAACTAGAAGAATGAGATGATGAAATATGTGCTACAACAAAATGGAAATTTCTCTCATCCTCAAAACAAATGTGGCCGGCCCTTGATCATCTAAGAATGGTGGTGGTGACAAAGTATATATCACAAGAGGGAGGTGAGAGTAGGAGATAGAAATGGTGACCATAAACAAAACATCATGATAACAAACATACATCCAAACCATAACCCTTTCCAATCACAATTAATGCAACATCATGGATGAAAAAGCAAAAGATGCTTATCCTATCATAATGAATATAATTGCAAGAAACCCCCTCTACAAAAGTTATTTGCACAATTGCAAATAACCCCCTCCATCGGAAACGTCCGGCCGGGAAAGAACAAAGGAAAACCGGCCGGAACGGAATGCAAACTGGCAACTCCAGAAAACTGGTCCCGTAATAAATTACAGGAAAACCCCGATACGGTGCATACACACCCGCATCTGTATTCCGACCGGATACAAATGCAATGAGACAAAATCTACACTGTACTATACTAGGATCCGGCTTAAACCAAAGCCGGCTAGTAATGTTCGTCCGATCCTGATCCGTGCAATACCGCACGTATCTGATCGAACCCTGCCATATAACCATACGGCCACTAGTACTAACCGTCCGATCCTGATCCGTACAATACCGCACGTATCTGATCGGACCCTGCCATATCTCCATACGGCCTCTACAGCGTTTCGCCCGAAAGCTTGAGTAACTGAAAGTGTGGTGGACTCTAAAGACTCGTTAATACTATGGCTGTGGATTTAACCACTAGCACGTCAGAGGTATAAGCCAATACGTGATGGGCCACCAGCTATTGACCAAAAGGGACGTCGATGAGCGAACTCATCCTGACACCCTACTGAGCCTGTCAGTGACAATATCCGTACAGTCCGGTCCGTTCATCTATGAGTATCGCATGGCGGGCCTAGGGGGTTGGTAAAAGTCAGACCCCCAAAAGCGGTACAAGTCGTGTCGGAGTGCAGCCCAGAACGCCCAGAGATACTACTGGAATACCTACCAGTAAATCTCCTGCCTCGGCCGAGGGCTTTGCGTAATGGCTCTCCTAGACACAGCGCGACCTCACCCCCAATACCGGGAGAGACGAACCCCTGAAGATCCGCTCACTGCCTCCATGTGGCTCGGGACTGTACCCAACTAAAACCTGTTTGCACGACTCCTTTGAGCCGTGGTAGGGTAGTAATCAAAGCACAGTGGGAACTCACACGAGATAAATGACGATCTCAGGTCGATGAACTAACCTGTACACATGTCACCAGGGAACTACTATCTGACGTCTGGTATAATCCCAACTAGCAGGTTCCCGGCGAGTCCTGTCCGGTGTACTTATAACCTAATGAGCACCTGTATACATCTTAGGTGAACCAACTGACACCAGTGGATTGTGAGACCGGCCACCGCCCCTCGTCGGGGTCTCGACTGTATACATTAGTCTACTAATGGAGTATCGATGCCCAGTCTCGAAACTCCCACGACTAGGGACCTTTTAAGGATGTGCTTATAGACCCCAGCTCCCACGTGTATGATCGCCATCATACTGCTGGTCATCAAGCAAGAATCCTAGGGGCTCTATCAACGTGTAATAGCGACCTGTAAGGTCACCTGAAATAGTACATGATGATAAAGGTAAACCAGATAGCATACTATCATCTCGAGTAAGACTGTCGTTCCGGGATACGTCCTCCCTCAATCATTGCAATCACGTGCCTGTGATCCAATAATTGACTCTGAGGGCACTATCTCCAACAATCTCCCACTTGCACTCAAGGCTAATTATTGCGATGTCGCATACTCACAGCCCGTGTGATACCGAACACCCAACTCCTCTACTAGTCAGTCACACAAAGCCTGTTTGCGAAACTATTACGTTCGAGGAAAAGCCTCAGTGAGTGGATCCGCCTAGATGTTTCTTTCTATGTCTCTCTATATCTCAAGTTCGCGGAGAAAGCCATCTCCCGAAATGAGCAATACCTGTCTTAGAATGTCTGGATGTCTGATGGGACCTAGCTCATAAATGAACTCCAAATCCAAACTTCTTAGACTGTATCGTCAACTGAACTTAATCAGTATCCTGCGCCATGCCTCCCTCAGTATTGCCTTGGATCACCTGTCCAAAATACTGCCCCTCATCAGAGAGAAAACTATAACTCTGACAACCTCCTTGTCGTCCAGGTCACCTTGGAAGCCTGGAATGATAACCGTCTCATAAAGGAGGCTGCCGTTATCAATTCCCTAGAACATTAAGTTATGTTCTAAAACTGCTTCCGATTGTTTCTCCAGGATTGGATCAATATCATCTTATTGCATCTAGTGCAAGAACAACATCAGGTGTGGTACTTGACATCTCATGATTGACTCAATTGCCTAAGCAAGTGATCTGCCAATCATGCACATCCCTCTCAACTTTAGTCTATAAGACACCTTTAGAGAGGGTGACTCCATTACCTGCAGGTACACTACCGTGCCAGGAGTCGTTCATTCTAAATACTCATAGAATGCTGTCAAGGTACCCAGATTAGGAAACCACCCAAATCTAGATCTAAAACCATAGATCTAGTAACCAGAATGTCTGATATAATATCCAAGTCCTGTGTGGAGAAACCACTGTGTGACAACCAAAGTATAACCGATAGTATTATAGGAGTTTCCTTTCCTACTCTGTGTATGTCATCCAAAACCAGGACATCACACCCTACTACCTTCTTAACAGATCCATCCCTATTTTGATGACGTCAAACCTATGACTGTCACATCAGAAATAGATGATCTATCTCCGCTATATCTGCTTTAGTCTATAGACATAAGCCTGATGTCCACCAATGCTTCCGCTGCTCCCACTGACTACGACAACCCTCTGGCAGAGTCATATAGACGTGCACTTCTAAAGCTAGTTTAGAACGACGCTATACTCATCCTCCTGCCGGGTCTCGTAGCCTGGAACAACAACAATGGCAAGTGTGGGTAAACAAGAACTTCCCTGTCACCGTCCTTGAGGCTACCGGAGTACCTCTCGGGTGCCTGAAGTTACCCACCTTATCTGCGGAGTGGCCAATGGAAGGTCAAATCAGATTGAATCTTTAGGTTCCTTATCAAATCTTCAGTAATCGTTTGCGGTTCTGGAATCGCTTCCAGTTCTACCATACTCCCACTACTGTTTTCTGAAAAATAACCATTTCTTTTTAAAATGTGGCGAGTTAAGAACAATATCACTATTGATCTTCCAGATGGTAGAAAGTCAACTCTCGTCATAGCCTGGGTCAACCCACAAACAGCCATTACAGAAACGTGCCTTGAGTTGTCCAGTGTCTGGTTTTAATCATAAGCCGGACAACTCCCCGTACCTTAACATCGTTAAGATATGAACTGTTCTATATCCAATATAGAACCAGAGGCACTAATTTAAATGAACCAGATTCAAATCATGCAGCTATCTCCAGTGTATGTCAACTAAATGGAAGGAGGCCGATCAGCGTTACTCAACTTAGGAATGCTTCCAATTATGAGTAACCTGAAAGAGAAGCAATTTTTCTTTATCATTACTATCAACTGAATACCATACAGAAGTATCTACATCTTCGATCACTTTGAAGAATCCCGATACTTGCTACACCTGGTACTCTACTCTATTCAAATACCTATAACTCCTCAAAACTTAGACCCTGTGTTTCTACGAAACACATGTCTAAGAACTAGAGAAGTTAAAAGTAAACAGAATATAGTATGAGGACCAACCCCTCTGTCCTAATGGACACTGGACAACATACAATACTCTGTATATGTCCGCTGAGTCTAACAACTCTTTCACTGTGCGTCGTAAGTTGAAAACTGTACTTATGGTTAAGAAGAATTACACCGCTGTTTGATGCTCCTTACCTAACCATCCACTGATATAGGTAAATGTCATCGACATAATATCAAAAGGTATATCTCACTCTATGAAAATAAACGTACAGATATATCAATTTGAAATTGGTGCACAACAGCGGATATTCAAAACCAAATATTTGATGACCGGCAAACAGCCCAGGTGATCTCCTCAAATATCACCGATTACAACGAATCCCGATATAATGAGGATGATCACCCTATTCCCAATAACTTACTCCCACTCATCATCTGTAAAACCATACAGATATGAGAATCAAACCAGGTAAATACATACACTGGAGCAAGTGTCTAATCAGGAAATCAGTTTTCTTTTAACAGTACACGGTGGAACTGAAACATTGAAATGTTTCGATAGGGTATCCTGGTATTCCTAGTAATGCCTCTTCCATTAACCAGATTCACAACTGTAACCGTATATCTCTTTGCCATCTGTCCAAATCCCTTTATATGTCTTTAGTCATTACCGTCTGCACACCCCTTTAGGCCAAATGGTTTTCTTCCTTCCCTACCGTTCGGCACCAGCCTATGGTTTGGAAGAAGACTATCCAATAAGCATAAAAGGTGTACTGTCCTAATCCTAGGAGCACTCGCAAAGCGAGAGAAGGTGATGATAAAAGACAACCGAATAAACCTTATTCCTATTTCTCCTGAACCAGAATCCATCCCCGAACTGGAACAAGTTCCTTTCGAGTTCGTATATAACCATACGATGGATTATCCAATAAACTTGGGATCTTCGTAGTGATACGGAGTGTCCTGGAGAAATACAAAGGTGATTTAGGATTGGCGAAGAAATACTTGGTTCGGTTGTGAATAGCAGTCGCAATTTACTTTGCCCTCTTACTAATCCCTTGCTTTGTCTTAACTTAATACCTTCTGTACACCATCATTATGCTAATTGGTTTTCTTCATTCCCCACCGTTCGGCACCTGACTAAGGTTTGGAAGAAGACTATCCAATTTGCGTAATAGGTGTACTATCTCCTAAACCAAGGAGTACTCGCAATGAGAGAAGGTGAAAAGAAAAGACAACTGAATAATCCTATTCGTTTTCTCCAGAACCAGAAACCATCCTCGAAGTCCTTCGAGTTCGTATATAACCATACGATGGTTTTGTCCAATGGAAGTGGACGTTCGTAGTAATACGGGGTGTCCTGGAGAAAAGGGTAAAAGTAGGAGTGGCAATGAGGTTTGCAACTCTGACAATCCAAAAGCCAGTGTTAAGAAGGTTCGGTCAACTTGGTCACTGAGTCATAGTCCAGGGTCGGGTCAATGGTCGCTGCCAAAGAGAGAGAGAAAAGAAACACTCAGCGTGCACTCTAACCTAGATCAGAATGGTTATCACTTTATCTAATCTGGAAACCTCCTACTGTAACCTCAAATTCTTCCCCAAACCTGAAAGAAGAATTAGTCGGGGTCACCCGAAGAGTAAACCAACTCATCAGTGGGAATCGGGATCCAACTATCATCGCATGATAACATGACGGAATCCACTCACGTCACCACACTCCAGAAGGTATGCTCATGCCTGGCAAGTTTCAGTTCTTTTGAAACTCCCGATGTGATTTTTACCCCTAGGACCCAAGTGACCTTGACGAATAATCAACAAATCAAAAGGTCCTAGTCAAGTTCAATCCGTCATTATCTTGATTGCGTTAAACCCACCCGCACGACCCTTGACGAATAATCAACAAAGTCGTACGACTGTCCTAACCAATCCACATATCCATACGACAGAAAGCATTACAGAGCTACCGCACACTACGCCTCGGCGAATAGCAACGACAAACGTAGCGCGAATACTAAGCAATACTAATCTGAAATGACGGAGGGCTACTGCTGGTTTTTGGCGAAAAACCTTTAACGTAATGAACTTGATATCGTTGAAGGAACCGGATAACTTTTTATAAAAATATAGTGACGAAAACCTTTGCTAAAGAGGTCACTCCCGGTGAAGGGATCTCGGCTCTTTCCCCGTAGAATGGGGTGCAGGATATTCCAAATGAATACCACGATGCAAAGCAAAAGTAATCGGCTATAGTGAAGTTAATGCCCTGACGCAAACTTCTGTCCAAGGGGTCACTCCCGGTGAAGGGATCTCGGCCCTTGCCTCGTCGACTGAGGAGCAGGATATTCCAAATGAATACCACGATGCAAAACAAAAATGAACGTCCTTGCAATAACAGCTTTTTGAAAAATGTTCCAACAACATCAGAATAGGTTTGTTTATCTTGCATTGATCTGAATCAACGCAGTCCCATCAATTGATCACACCACAAAGAACGAAAATATACTGATGTACGTATATGCCATCCGCATTCGCCACTGGGTCCCGTCATTACCCGTTAGGTTAGCTAACTAACGACAGAGCGGGGACTGGACTAGCGCGGATGTAAAACATATACAACATCTACTAATATATATACCAATATATTATATTCGCTCAAGGCGTGATAAAATGCAACATCACAGAAATGTACAGCATCACAGAACAATACAGATATCTGGGATCCCCGGGTTTCATAGAGCCACTGCTGAAACCCGACGTTCCCCTGGTCGTGTGGATAGCCTGTGCAATGAAATCCTAGACCCCTACGGGCGCGGCAAGTCACCCGCCAAAACCTGAAGCGTGGCAGCCCCTTTCAGCGCCGTGAATGGACCACCCAGCACTTCACGGAATCCGGTAACTTGGGCACCCCTCCTGGGTCAAACTGTACCCCCTACGAGTGCGGCGAATAGCCCGCCAATCCTGGAGTGAAGCCCCCTCCGTCTCAATGCCATGAGATGCGGGCTTGTTGCCCTCCAGAACCCGGCTATCCGTGCACCCCACCGCGGGGTAATCCTAGTACAGAAAGCAAAATATACATACAACGGGTACATCGACCGCAACCAGGTCGTGCCCCAAAAGAATAATACAAACAGGCAGTGACGGCAGTCCACATGTCGGACGCTCGCCCCGCAATATCAAATGTACATATAAAACAAAACAGTACTAGCATTGCATCCAGGCTATCCCCCACGACCGATCCGCAACAACACATCATAAACACAGAACATCAACGTGAAAGTCACGTTCGCAAATCCGTCTAACCGGGCTATAGCAGTTAGACAGGATTTACCGATCAAGTGACATTCACGGTCGCAGATATAATGTAAATACTGTGAAATAATGTGTTTAAAATATCCGATCGAACAAAATATACCAAGTGGGCCCCAAAGCATTACTGTAGCACTTGCAGAAAATCTGGGCCCAAACAAAATATACCAAAACCCTTATTTTCAGCCCACAAGCCCACCGTAAAAATATGGCGAAGTGATCCCAACTTCCTGCGGCGGAACCGCGGCCAAAGAGGGGTTAAGGCCGCGGTTCCGCGGTCGTACGGAAGAATTGGGTTACCAAATTTTTCCAGTGTTCTTAGGTTTCTCTGTACATCATTCTGCAATAACCTGAAAAATTTTTCGAGCCCGGAAAAAATCGACAGAAAACTGATGTGAAGAAAACACGGTTTTGGAATTTTGTTCGATCGGAAAAGAAAAACACATTAGAACAAGCTAGACTAGGTTAATGGCCTGGCTCTAATACCATGTTCCTCCACGGCAGCGCCCCGGCCGTCAATCCGAGGCCAAAATGCGGAATCAAAATTTTTCTTAACTTTAAACTGGCGCAACCGCGGACAATATACCCGGATCGTAACCATTAACCCATACTAGCTAAAAAGAGAAAGGGTGAAAGATATATCGAGTGATCCGAGTCCTCCGGTCTTCTCGTCATCGTCCCGATCTCCCGCAGAAACTCCGGTCGTCGCATCCTTGCCGGAAGCGCACCACATCGTCTGTATCTTTTACGGGCTCCCACCTCAATACCGAGGCAACTCGGGCGCGAAGTTGGCTAGCCGACACGCCCAAGATTTGCTGCAGAATGTGTAGTGCTATGTCTCTTTGGGGTTATGTTGCCTTGATGGAGGAATGAGGTTAAGGAAAAATGGTGCTTTCATTTTTCCCAAAACTAGAAGAATGAGATGATGAAATATGTGCTACAACAAAATGGAAATTTCTCTCATCCTCAAAACAAATGTGGCCGGCCCTTGATCATCTAAGAATGGTGGTGGTGACAAAGTATATATCACAAGAGGGAGGTGAAAGTAGGAGATAGAAATGGTGACCATAAACAAAACATCATGATAACAAACATACATCCAAACCATAACCCTTTCCAATCACAATTAATGCAACATCATGGATGAAAAAGCAAAAGATGCTTATCCTATCATAATGAATATAATTGCAAGAAACCCCCTCCATAAAAGTTATTTTCACAATTGCAAATAACCCCCTCCATCGGAAAAGTCCGGCCGGGAAAGAACAAAGGAAAACCGGCCGGAACGGAATGCAAACTGGCAACTCCAGAAAACTGGTCCCGTAATAAATTACAGGAAAACCCCGATACTGTGCTTACACACCCGCATCTGTATTCTGACCGGATACAAATGCAATGAGACAAAATCTACACTGTACTAAACTAGGATCCGGCTTAAACCAAAGCCGGCTAGTAATGTTCGTCCGATCCTGATCCGTGCAATACCGCACGTATCTGATCGAACCCTTCCATATAACCATACGGCCACTAGTACTAACCGTCCGATCCTGATCCGTGCAATACCGCACGTATCTGATCGGACCCTGCCATATCTCCATACGGCCTCTACAGCGTTTCGCCCGAAAGCTTGACTAACTGAAAGTGTGGTGGACTCTAAAGACTCGTCAATACTATGGCTGTGGATTTAACCACTAGCACGTCAGAGGTATAAGCCAATACGTGATGGGCAACCAGCTATTGACCAAAAGGGACGTCGATGAGCGAACTCATCCTGACACCCTACTGAGCCTGTCAGTGACAATATCCGTACAGTCCGGTCCGTTCGTCTATGAGTATCGCATGGCGGGCCTAGGGGGTTGGTAAAAGTCAGACCCCTAAAAGCGGTACAAGTCGTGTCGGAGTGTAGCCCAGAACGCCCTAAGATACTACTGGAATACCTACCAGTAAATCTCCTGCCTCGGCCGAGGGCTTTGCGTAATGGCTCTCGTAAACACAGCGCGACCTCACCCCCAATACCGGGAGAGACGAACCCCTGAAGATCCGCTCACTGCCTCCATGTGGCTCGGGACTGTACCCAACTAAAACCTGTTTGCACGACTCCTTTGATCCGTGGTAGGGTATTAATCAAAGCACAGTGGGAACTCACACGAGATAAATGACGATCTCAGGTCGATGAACTAACCTGTACACATGTCACCAGGCAACTGCTATCTGACGTCTGGTATAATCCCAACTAGCAGGTTCCTGGCGAGTCCTGTCCGGTGTACTCATAACCTAATGAGCACCTGTATACATCTTAGGTGAACCAACTGACACCAGTGGCTTGTGAGACCGGCCACCGCCCCTCGTCGGGGTCTCGACTGTATACACTAGTCTACTAATGGAGTATCGATGCCAAGTCTCGAAACTCCCATGACTAGGGACCTTTTAAGGATGTGCTTATAGACCCCAGCTCCCACGTGTATGATCGCCATCATACTGCTGGTCATCAAGCAAGAATCCTAGGGGCTCTATCAACGTGTAATAGCGACCTGTAAGGTCACCTGAAACAGTACACGATGATAAAGGTAAACCGGATAGCATACTATCATCTCGAGTAAGACTGTCGTCCCGGGATAGGTCCTCCCTCAATCATTGCAATCACGTGCCTGTGATCCAATAATTGACTCTGAGGGCACTATCTCCAATAATCTCCCACTTGCACTCAAGGCTAATTATTGCGATGTCGCATACTCACAGCCCGTGTGATACCGAACACCCAACTCCTCTACTAGTCAGTCACACAAAGCATGTTTGCGAAACTATTGCGTTCGAGGAAAAGCCTCAGTGAGTGGATCCGCCTAGATGTTTCTTTCTATGTCTCTCTATATCTCAAGTTCGCAGAGAAAGCCATCTCCCGAAATGAGCAATACCTGTCTTAGAATGTCTGGATGTCTGATGGGACCTAGCTCATAAATGAACACCAAATCCAAACTTCTTAGACTGTATCGTCAACTGAACTTAATCAGTATCCTGCGCCATGCCTCCCTCAGTATTGCCTTGGATCACCTGTCCAAAATACTGCCCCTCATCAGAGGGAAAACTATAACTCTGACAACCTCCTTGTCGTCCAGGTCACCTTGGAAGCCTGGAATGATAACCGTCTCATAAAGGAGGCTGCCGTTATCAATTCCCTAGAACATTAAGTTATGTTCTAAAACTGCTTCCGATTGTTTCTCCAGGATTGGATCAATATCATCTTATTGCATCTAGTGCAAGAACAACATCTGGTGTGGTACTTGACATCTCATGATTGACTCAATTGCCTAAGCAAGTGATCTGCCAATCATGCACATCCCTCTCAACTTTAGTCTATAAGACACCTTTAGAGAGGGTGACTCCATTACCTGCAGGTACACTACCGTGCCAGGAGTCGTTCATTCTAAATACTCATAGAATGCTGTCAAGGTACCCAGATTAGGAAACCACCCAAATCTAGATCTAAAACCATAGATCTAGTAACCAGAATGTCTGATATAATATCCAAGTCCTGTGTGGAGAAACCACTGTGTGACAACCAAAGTATAACCGATAGTATTATAGGAGTTTCCTTTCCTACTCTGTGTATGTCATCCAAAACCAGGACATCACACCCTACTACCTTCTTAACAGATCCATCCCTATTTTGATGACGTCAAACCTATGACTGTCACATCAGAAATAGATGATCTATCTCCGCTATATCTGCTTTAGTCTATAGACATAAGCCTGATGTCCACCAATGCTTCCGCTGCTCCCACTGACTACGACAACCCTCTGGCAGAGTCATATAGACGTGCACTTCTAAAGCTAGTTTAGAACGACGCTATACTCATCCTCCTGCCGGGTCTCGCAGCCTGGAACAACAACAATGGCAAGTGTGGGTAAACAAGAACTTCCCTGTCACCGTCCTTGAGGCTACCGGAGTACCTCTCGGGTGCCTGAAGTTACCCACCTTATCTGCGGAGTGGCCAATGGAATGTCAAATCAGATTGAATCTTTAGGTTCCTTATCAAATCTTCAGTAATCGTTTGCGGTTCTGGAATCGCTTCCAGTTCTACCATACTCCCACTACTGTTTTCTGAAAAATAACCATTTCTTTTTAAAATGTGGCGAGTTAAGAACAATATCACTATTGATCTTCCAGATGGTAGAAAGTCAACCCTCGTCATAGCCTGGGTCAACCCACAAACAGCCATTACAGAAACGTGCCTTGAGTTGTCCAGTGTCTGGTTTTAATCATAAGCCGGACAACTCTCCGTATCTTAACATCGTTAAGATATGAACTGTTCTATATCCAATATAGAACCAGAGGCACTGATTTAAATGAACCAGATTCAAATCATGCAGCTATCTCCAGTGCATGTCAACTAAATGGAAGGAGGCCGATCAGCGTTACTCAACTTAGGAATGCTTCCAATTATGAGTAACCTGAAAGAGAAGCAATTTCTCTTTATCATTACTATCAACTGAATACCATACAGAAGTATCTACATCTTCGATCACTTTGAAGAATCCCGATACTTGCTACACCTGGTACTCTACTCTATTCAAATACCTATAACTCCTCAAAACTTAGACCCTGTGTTTCTACGAAACACATGTCTAAGAACTAGAGAAATTAAAAGTAAACAGAATATAGTATGAGGACCAACCCCTCTGTCCTAATGGACACTGGACAACATACAATACTCTGTATAAGTCCGCTGAGTCTAACAACTCTTTCACTGTGCGTCGTAAGTTGAAAACTGTACTTATGGTTAAGAAGAATTACACCGCTGTTTGATGCTCCTTACCTAACCATCCACTGATATAGGTAAATGTCATCGACATAATATCAAAAGGTATATCTCACTCTATGAAAATAAACGTACAGATATATCAATTTGAAATTGGTGCACAACAGCGGATATTCAAAACCAAATATTTGACGACCGGCAAACAGCCCAGGTGATCTCCTCAAATATCACCGATTACAACGAATCCCGATATAATGAGGATGATCACCCTATTCCCAATAACTTACTCCCACTCATCATCTGTAAAACCATACAGATATGAGAATCAAACCCGGTAAATACATACACTGGAGCAAGTGTCTAATCAGGAAATCAGTTTTCTTTTAACAGTACACGGTGGAACTGAAACATTGAAATGTTTCGATAGGGTATCCTGGTATTCCTAGTAATGCCTCTTCCATTAACCAGATTCACAGCTGTAACCGTATATCTCTTTGCCATCTGTCCAAATCCCTTTATATGTCTTTAGTCATTACCGTCTGCACACCCCTTTAGGCCAAATGGTTTTCTTCCTTCCCTACCGTTCGGCACCAGCCTATGGTTTGGAAGAAGACTATCCAATAAGCATAAAAGGTGTACTGTCCTAATCCTAGGAGCACTCGCAAAGCGAGAGAAGGTGATGATAAAAGACAACCGAATAAACCTTATTCCTATTTCTCCTGAACCAGAATCCATCCCCGAACTGGAACAAGTTCCTTTCGAGTTCGTATATAACCATACGATGGATTATCCAATAAACTTGGGATCTTCGTAGTGATACGGAGTGTCCTGGAGAAATACAAAGGTGATTTAGGATTGGCGAAGAAATACTTGGTTCGGTTGTGAATAGCAGTCGCAATTTACTTTGCCCTCTTACTAATCCCTTGCTTTGTCTTAACTTAATACCTTCTATACACCATCGTTATGCTAATTGGTTTTCTTCATTCCCCACCGTTCGGCACCTACCTAAGGTTTGGAAGAAGACTATCCAATTTGCGTAATAGGTGTACTATCTCTTAAACCAAGGAGTACTCGCAATGAGAGAAGGTGAAAAGAAAAGACAACTGAATAATCCTATTCGTTTTCTCCAGAACCAGAAACCATCCTCGAAGTCCTTCGAGTTCGTATATAACCATACGATGGTTTTGTCCAATGGAAGTGGACGTTCGTAGTAATACAGGGTGTCCTGGAGAAAAGGGTAAAAGTAGGAGTGGCAATGAGGTTTGCAACTCTGACAATCCAAAAGCCAGTGTTAAGAAGGTTCGGTCAACTTGGTCACTGAGTCATAGTCCAGGGTCGGGTCAATGGTCGCTGCCAAAGAGAGAGAGAAAAGAAACACTCAGCGTGCACTCTAACCTAGATCAGAATGGTTATCACTTTATCTAATCTGGAAACCTCCTACTGTAACCTCAAATTCTTCCCCAAACCTGAAAGAAGAATTAGTCGGGGTCACCCGAAGAGTAAACCAACTCATCAGTGGGAATCGGGATCCAACTATCATCGCATGATAACATGACGGAATCCACTCACGTCACCACACTCCAGAAGGTATGATCATGCCTGGCAAGTTTCAGTTCTTTTGAAACTCCCGATGTGATTTTTACCCCTAGGACCCAAGTGACCTTGACGAATAATCAACAAATCAAAAGGTCCTAGTCAAGTTCAATCCGTCATTATCTTGATTGCATTAAACCCACCCGCACGACCCTTGACGAATAATCAACAAAGTCGTACGACTGTCCTAACCAATCCACATATCCATACGACAGAAAGCATTACAGAGCTACCGCACACTACGCCTCGGCGAATAGCAACGACAAACGTAGCGCGAATACTAAGCAATACTAATCTGAAATGACGGAGGGCTACGGCTGGTTTTTGGCGAAAAACCTTTAACGTAATGAACTTGATATCGTTGAAGGAACCGGATAACTTTTTATAAAAATATAGTGACGAAAACCTTTTCTAAAGAGGTCACTCCCGGTGAAGGGATCTCGGCTCTTTCCCCGTAGAATGGGGTGCAGGATATTCCAAATGAATACCACGATGCAAAGCAAAAGTAATCGGCTATAGTGAAGTTAATGCCCTGACGCAAACTTCTGTCCAAGGGGTCACTCCCGGTGAAGGGATCTCGGCCCTTGCCTCGTCGACTGAGGAGCAGGATATTCCAAATGAATACCACGATGCAAAACAAAAGTGAACGTCCTTGCAATAACAGCTTTTTGAAAAATGTTCCAACAACATCAGAATAGGTTTGTTTATCTTGCATTGATCCGAATCAACGCAGTCCCATCAATTGATCACACCACAAAGAACGAAAATATACTGATGTACGTATATGCTATCCGCATTCGCCACTGGGTCCCGTCATTACCCGTTAGGTTAGCTAACTAACGACAGAGCGGGGACTGGACTAGCGCGGATGTAAAACATATACAACATCTACTAATATATATACCAATATATTATAATCGCTCAAGGCGTGATAAAATGCAACATCACAGAAATGTACAGCATCACAGAACAATACAGATATCTGGGATCCCCGGGTTTCATAGAGCCACTGCTGAAACCCGACGTTCCCCTGGTCGTGTGGATAGCCTGTGCAATGAAATCCTAGACCCCTACGGGCGCGGCAAGTCACCCGCCAAAACCTGAAGCGTGGCAGCCCCCTTCAGCGCCATGAATGGACCACCCAGCACTTCACGGAATCCGGTAACTTGGGCACCCCTCCTGGGTCAAACTGTACCCCCTACGAGTGCGGCGAATAGCCCGCCAATCCTGGAGTGAAGCCCCCTCCGTCTCAATGCCATGAGATGCGGGCTTGTTGCCCTCCAAAACCCGGTTATCCGTGCACCCCACCGCGGGGTAATCCTAGTACAGAAAGTAAAATATACATACAACGGGTACATCGACCGCAACCAGGTCGTGCCCCAAAAGAATAATACAAACAGGCAGTGATGGCAGTCCACATGTCGGACGCTCGCCCCGCAATATCAAATGTACATATAAAACAAAACAGTACTAGCATTGCATCCAGGCTATCCCCCACGACCGATCCGCAACAACACATCATAAACACAGAACATCAACGTGAAAGTCACGTTCGCAAATCCGTCTAACCGGGCTATAGCAGTTAGACAGGATTTACCGATCAAGTGACATTCACGGTCGCAGATATAATGTAAATACTGTGAAATAATGTGTTTAAAATATCCGATCGAACAAAATATACCAAGTGGGCCCCAAAGCATTACTGTAGCACTTGCAGAAAATCTGGGCCCAAACAAAATATACCAAAACCCTTATTTTCAGCCCACAAGCCCACTGTAAAAATATGGCGAAGTGATCCCAACTTCCTGCGGCGGAACCGCGGCCAAAGAGGGGTTAAGGCCGCGGTTCCGCGGTCGTACGGAAGAATTGGGTTACCAAATTTTTCCAGTGTTCTTAGGTTTCTCTGTACATCATTCTGCAATAACCTGAAAAAATTTTCGAGCCCGGAAAAAATCGACAGGAAACTGATGTGAAGAAAACACGGTTTTGGAATTTTTGTTCGATCGGAAAAGCAAAACACATTAGAACAAGCTAGACTAGGTTAATGGCCTGGCTCTAATACCATGTTCCTCCACGGCAGCGCCCCGGCCGTCAATCCGAGGCCAAAATGCGGAATCAAAATTTTTCTTAACTTTAAACTGGCGCTACCGCGGACAATATACCCGGATCGTAACCATTAACCGATACTAGCTAAAAAGAGAAAGGGTGAGAGATATATCGAGTGATCCGAGTCCTCCGGTCTTCTCGTCATCGTCCCGATCTCCCGCAGAAACTCCGGTCATCGCATCCTTGCCGGAAGCGCACCACATCGTCTGTATCTTTTACGGGCTCCCACCTCAATACCGAGGCAACTCGGGCGTGAAGTTGGCTAGCCGACACGCCCAAGATTTGCTGTAGAATGTGTAGTGCTATGTCTCTTTGGGGTTATGTTGCCTTGATGGAGGAATGAGGTTAAGGAAAAATGGTGCTTTCATTTTTCCCAAAACTAGAAGAATGAGATGATGAAATATGTGCTACAACAAAATGGAAATTTCTCTCATCCTCAAAACAAATGTGGCCGGCCCTTGATCATCTAAGAATGGTGGTGGTGACAAAGTATATATCACAAGAGGGAGGTGAGAGTAGGAGATAGAAATGGTGACCATAAACAAAACATCATGATAACAAACATACATCCAAACCATAACCCTTTCCAATCACAATTAATGCAACATCATGGATGAAAAAGCAAAAGATGCTTATCCTATCAGAATGAATATAATTGCAAAAAAACCCCTCCATAAAAGTTATTTGCACAATTGCAAATAACCCCCTCCATCGGAAAAGTCCGGCCGGGAAAGAACAAAGTAAAACCGGCCGAAACGGAATGCAAACTGGCAACTCCAGAAAACTGGTCCCGTAATAAATTACAGGAAAACCCCGATACCGTGCTTACACACCCGCATCTGTATTCCGACCGGATACAAATGCAATGAGACAAAATCTACACTGTACTAAACTAGGATCCGGCTTAAACCAAAGCCGGCTAGTAATGTTCGTCCGATCCTGATCCGTGCAATACCGCACGTATCTGATCGAACCCTTCCATATAACCATACGGCCACTAGTACTAACCGTCCGATCCTGATCCGTGCAATACCGCACGTATCTGATCGGACCCTGCCATATCTCCATACGGCCTCTACAGCGTTTCGCCCGAAAGCTTGAGTAACTGAAAGTGTGGTGGACTCTAAAGACTCGTCAATACTATGGCTGTGGATTTAACCACTAGCACGTCAGAGGTATAAGCCAATACGTGACGGGCCACCAGCTATTGACCAAAAGGGACGTCGATGAGCGAACTCATCCTGACACCCTACTGAGTCTGTCAGTGACAATATCCGTACAGTCCGGTCCGTTCGTCTATGAGTATCGCATGGCGGGCCTAGGGGGTTGGTAAAAGTCAGACCCCCAAAAGCGGTACAAGTCGTGTCGGAGTGTAGCCCAGAACGCCCTGAGATACTACTGGAATACCTACCAGTAAATCTCTTGCCTCGGCCGAGGGCTTTGCGTAATGGCTCTCCTAGACACAGCGCGACCTCACCCCCAATACTGGGAGAGACGAACCCCTGAAGATCCGCTCACTGCCTCCATGTGGCTCGGGACTGTACCCAACTAAAACCTGTTTGCACGACTCCTTTGAGCCGTGGTAGGGTAGTAATCAAAGCACAGTGGGAACTCACACGAGATAAATGACGATCTCAGGTCGATGAACTAACCTGTACACATGTCACCAGGGAACTGCTATCTGACGTCTGGTATAATCCCAACTAGCAGGTTCCCGGAGAGTCCTGTCCGGTGTTCTCATAACCTAATGAGCACCTGTATACATCTTAGGTGAACCAACTGACACCAGTGGCTTGTGAGACCGGCCACCGCCCCTCGTCGGGGTCTCGACTGTATACACTAGTCTACTAATGGAGTATCGATGCCCAGTCTCGAAACTCCCACGACTAGGGACCTTTTAAGGATGTGCTTATAGACCCCAGCTCCCACGTGTATGATCGCCATCATACTGCTGGTCATCAAGCAAGAATCCTAGGGGCTCTATCAACGTGTAATAGCGACCTGTAAGGTCACCTGAAACAGTACACGATGATAAAGGTAAACCGGATAGCATACTATCATCTCGAGTAAGACTGTCGTCCCGGGATAGGTCCTCCCTCAATCATTGCAATCACGTGCCTGTGATCCAATAATTGACTCTGAGGGCACTATCTCCAACAGAGTCAGCAAAGGCCTCCATCTGGAGGTCTTTTTCGCCGTAAACCAAAAACATATCCTTAGTCCTTCTCAGGTACTTCAGAATGTTCTTTACCGCTATCCAGTGCTTCTCCCCAGGGTTTGACTGATACCGGCTTACCACACTCAGTGCTTATGCTACATCTGGTCTGGTACACAACATCTCATACATTATAGAGCTTACCTCAAAGGCGTAGGGTATAATAGACATGCGATCCCTTTCCAAATCAGTCTTAGGAGACATCTCTTGGAGAGGGTGATCCCGTGACAAGCCGATAAATTACCGCGCTTGGAATCTTCCATACTAAATCTTTTCAGTATGGTGTTGATGTACCTGGACTGTGAAAGTCCTAATATCCTCTTGGACCTATCACGATAGATCCGGATCCACAGAATGTAAGAGGCATCACCCAAGTCTTTCATGGAGAACCTGTGTGACATGAACCCTTTGACAGATTGTAGCATAGGAATGTCATTTCCTATCAAGAGAATGTCATCCACGTATAAAACGAGGAATACGATAGTTCGTGCTACAATTTTACTATAAATGCTTGGTTCATCTGAATTTTTGATAAAGCCAAATTCCTTGACCGTCTCATCAAAACAGATGTTCCAACTCCGCGATGCCTACTTCAGTCCATAAATGGACTTAAGCAACTTGCAAACCTTCCCGCTGTTCCATCTCTGAATGAAACCCTCTGGCTGGTCCATATAGACACACTCTTCTAAATTTCCATTTAGAATAGCGGTCTTTACGTCCATCTGCCAAATATCATAATCGTGGAAGGCAGCAATAGCAAGAAGGATCTGAATGGATTTGAGCATAGTCACTGGAGAAAAGGTTTCGTCATAGTCTAAACCAGGTCTTTGACGAAAACCCTTTGCAACAAGTCTAGCCTTATATGTCTCAACCTGTCCATCTACACCAATCTTCCTTTTGAAGATCCATTTGCAGCCTACGGGTTTTACCCCTTCTTGAGCAACGTCCAAAGTCCATACTTTGTTGGTGTACATGGACTCCATCTCGGTCCGCATTGCATCCTGCCATTTTACCGAGTCAGTGGTCTGAATGGCCTACTAGAAGCTAGTCGGCTCATCATTATCAATGATGCAATCCTTTCTATACCTGTCTATGAGAAAACCATAGTATCTCTCCGGCGGATGAGACTGCCTACTACTCCTGCGGAGCGGCGCAGGAATGTCCTGTTCTTTCGAACCTTCTGGTTCTACTAAGCTTTCAGTAATAGCTTGTGGTTCTAGAATTTCTTCCAGTTCTATTGCGCTCCGACTTATTTGATTTTCTAAAAATTCAGTTTCTAAGAAGCAGGCATGATGAGAAACAAATACCTTTTATTCCTCTGCGTAATAGAAGAAATATCCCTTGGAGTTCTTTGGATATCTCACAAACTTACACTGTACCGAGCGCGCCTCGAGTTTGTCCGTATGCTGCTTTTTAACAAAAGCTGGACATCCCCATGCCTTAATGTGTTTAAGATAGGGTTTCTTCCCACTCCACATCTGATATGGTGTGGTAGGCACTGACTTAGTTGGAACCCAGTTCAAAAGATATGCAGCATATCCCCAGAAAGATCACGGTAACTCAGCGTTACTCATCATGGAACGTACCATATCCAAAAGGGTTCGGTTCCATCTCTCCGATACACCGTTATGTTGTGGAGTGTATGGAGGAGTAAGTTGAGAGAGAATTCCGTTCTCTTTTAGGTATCTAGGAACTCGGCATCCAAGTATTCACCACCTCGATCAGATCTCAGTGTCTTGATACTTTTGCTTGTTTGTTTTTCTACTTCATTCTTGTATGCCTGGAAT
This sequence comes from Agapanthus africanus, assembly GCA_030015575.1. Taxonomy (NCBI): domain Eukaryota; kingdom Viridiplantae; phylum Streptophyta; class Magnoliopsida; order Asparagales; family Amaryllidaceae; genus Agapanthus; species Agapanthus africanus. The sequence goes on along the minus strand of CM057344.1, from coordinate 376,042,023 downwards.
TTTTCAAAGGCTTCAGATTTATGCTTCATTAAGAAGACATGTCCATACCTTGAAAAATCATCCGTAAAAGTAATGAAGTAAGAATAACCACTTCGCGCATGTGTAGACATTGGAGCATATACATCGCTGTGTACGAGTCCCAAGAGCTCGCTCGCTCTTACTCCATGTCCAATGAGCGGAGTCTTTTTCATCTTTCCTTTGAGACATGATTGACAAGTTGCATATGATTGATATTCTAACGGGTCCAAATATCCTTCTTTATGTAACTTAGTTAACCTTGTCTTATTGATGTGACCCAGTCTACAATGCCATAAGAAAGCATGATTTAATTCTGGAGACTTTCTTTTGTGTGTATTCTGGATATTGAAAATCTGTAGTTGGTTCAATACGTATATACCGTTGCTTAATGTACCCGACCCAATCAGAACATAATTAAGGTGAATGTTTACAACATTGCTTACAAATACAAAATCATAACCTTCTTTAGACATTAAAGATACAGATATGATATTACAAGTCGAACTGGGTACAAAATAACAGTCACGCAAAACCAAAACATGTCCATCTGACAATCCCAAGTGATAGTCCCACACGGACTCAGCATCCATGCTAGCTCCGTTTGCAACTCTGAGAGTCATATCACCTGCCTTCAAAACTCTACACTTTCTCAGTGCCTGCAAAGAATTACAGATATGAGATCCCGATCCGGTATCCAATACCCAGGAAGTAGAGTTGATTGATAGACAGTTTTCAATAACATACACACCTGAAGCAGAAGCCACAACTTGTTTCGGGTCCTGGTTCTTGGCCTTCCAAGCCCTGCAATCTTTCTTCCAATTTCCTTTCTTGTGACAATAAAAGCACTCTTCCTTTCCTACAAGCTGTCCCGCTACCTTTGCTACCTTTGCATTTCCCTTGGCTTCCACTTTACTAACACCGCCCCTTGGTTTGGTAGGGCCTTCTTCTTCTTTCCTTTGGCTTTCGCTTTGGACCTAGAAGAGGAAGCTCCTCCAACAAACAAAGCGGGTGTTTCCTTGACTTTTTGTAGGGTGCCCTCTGCACTCCTCAACATGTTGAGGAGTTCGGGAAGTTCAACTTCTTTTCCTGGCATGTTGAAGTTCAGGATAAACTGGGCGTAAATGGAAGGGACTGGAGAATCAAGTCGGTGTAGAGCTCATTCTCTAACGTGGTCCCAAGGTCCGCGAGCTCTTCAATGTAGCCAATCATCTTAAGCATGTGTTCCGCCACAGATGATCCGAAAGCCAACCTCGCTGAAAACAACTTTTTCGAGGTTTCGTATCTTGCGATACGAGATTGCTCTCCATATAGTTCCTTAGTATGGAGGAATATGGATTCAAGGTCCATATTCTCGTGTCTCCTCTGATATTCATTGTCTATAGAGGCAAGCACGAGGCACTTGGCCTTCGCGCAGTCAATCTCCCAGGTCTTACGGATTTCCTTATCCGCGACGCTGGATTGAGGACCTAGGACGGCGGGGGCTTTACTGGTAAGGAGATATCCTAAATTGTCATAAGTGATTGCCATTTTGACATTCCTGAGCCAATCTTTGTAGTTTGGCCCTGTCACTATATTTTTATCTAGTAGTAACTTAAGGCCGGTCATGATGTTTGGTCGCTGCAATTAGGAGAGAGAGAAGAAACACTTTAGCATGATGCTCTTGCAAGTTTAGAGTGGTTTTTAGTTTGTCTAAACAGGATGGCTCCCACTGTTTCTCGAATCCTTCCTCAAACCATAAAAGAAGAATTAGTCGGGATTAATCTCTCCGTACAATACTTGCTTAACCGTTCAGCCAGGCCAGTGTCGGTACTTCGAGGGAGGTTTTACGACGCTTTCGCGAAGTTCCTTAATTAAATAACCTCTTTTCCCTGTGGGCGTAGCCCCGCTAACACCTTTCTAGACACCTACTTGGTTTATAGGATTGATCGTTAAGTGAGAAAGTTTCCCGAGTAGTAGCATATACTCACAGTAGGATCGGGATCCAAATATCATCGTGTGATAAAACTGAAGGAATCCTACCAAAATCATCACACTCCAAATGGTATGCAACACTAGAAAGTTTTAGTTTCTTTTGAAACTCCCAATGTGGATTTTTGCCCCACGCTCTTATGATCTTGACTTTGGCCAACAAATCATAAGTCACATGTTAAGTTCTACCCGTCATTTTCCAGGATAATTTGAACCCACCCGTACATACCCTTAACTTTGTCCAACAAGGTAGTACGACTGTCCCAAACCAACGCATCTATCTATGCTACATATGAATATCCAATAGCTACCAATCACTATGCCTTGACTTTGGCCAACAAATACAGCTTGAATACGATTGACTATCCATATGAAATGACGGAGGGCTACGAATGGTTTTGACCAAACCGTGAACGTAGTGAACTTGATATAATCGAAGGAACCTGATAGCTTTTAAAAGGAGTGGTTTAAGCTCCGCGTTTTTAAAAGTTTTCTGTTTTGGAAACAACCGAGTGGTTTTGAAATTGTTCCAACGATTTAGCTTTGGTTTGTTTTCTTTGCATTAATTAATGCGTCCCATCAATTAATTCTACCATTGCAGAAAACAACGAAAATATGACGTACACTTATGCCATCCGCATTCACCACGGGGCCTCGTCATCACCCGTTAGGTTACTTAACTAACGACAGAGCGGGGGCTGGACTAGCGTGGATGCAAAACATAAGCAACGCCTACAAGATATCATATATAGATATATACATTCGTCAGACACAATGATAGCTATTCCAGATCACAGATGAACACATTGGATATACTAGGAATCCGCGTCTCGTTCGAGCCTGCAACGAAAGACGGATTACACGGTCGCGATGAATAGACAAACCACACCCTAGACCCCTATGGGTATGGCAAACTACCCGCCAAGTACCTGAAGTGAAGCAACCTCCCTCAACGACGTGAGTAGGCCACTCGACAGTTCAAAGTACCCGGTAGTTTGTGCACCCCACCTTGGGTCTATCCTAGGAGCAAAAACGGTAAAGGAAATAATATACAATGGCGGCTACAACCTCAACCCGGATGTATGGCCATAAAAATAATATTACATCAATTTACAATTTACATCAAATGAAAGATAAAGAAACTCTCATCTCACAACCCCGGCTATTCATCCGCGACAATCCAACAAGTTCATATACACAATCCAACATCACAGATCACAGATATGTACATCCCCCACTAATCGACGTATAGTGATTAGTCGATGTTCAGTACATATATCACATTACAGATATAACCAATTAGCTAAAGTTTATAGAATTTCGATCAATATTCCAATTTGAAACTACCCCAAATACAACATTTTTCTCTGAAGAATCTGGGCAGAAACAAAGCATCTTCAAAATCACAAAACATCTGTCTGAACACACTGCAGGAAAAACGAGTCGCGACCGAGTCGACTCGGCCGCGGATCCGCGGCGAAACGCTTGGTTTCGCCGTGCTTCCGCGGCAGTCTGATCGAGTCACGGGCTCGTTTTTCTTGGGTGTTCCTAAAAAACCCTGCACATATTTTTCAGGTCTGTGGAAATATTTTTAGACATGTTTTTAAAATCGGCAGAAAACACTAAAACTTAACGTATTTTGTGAATTTTTCCGGATCGAAGTTCTAAACACTTTGCTAACATGTTAGTTGTTGTTTAGCTAGGCTCTGATACCACTGTTAGTCCACGTTAGCCATCCCGGAGCTTACGGGGAGGTGGAATAGATAAAAAACGGATTTTTAACACAAAGTAACATGGACTAAAACTAGAGGATCTTTGCTAAACAAAAACTAACAAACTAACTACAAGTTCTAGCTACTAGGTTAGATGGTTATACAAAGATCTTGAACTCCTTCTCTTTTTGTTGTGGTCCTCCTTCTTGCTTGCTCCTTGAAGTGGTGTAGATGGCTCCTTCTCTTGGTCTTCTCTTTGCCAAAGAAAGTCCACCTAAAGGCCTATACCTTGAGCTCCTACCTCAACCAAGAGGTAACTTGAGTGCTTGGCTTGCTAGACTAAGAACCCTAGAATGAGTAGAGAGTTGTCTTGATGGTTTAATCTCACAAAGCTCATGTTTTTCAACACGTGAAAGAAGAGAGCTTTGAGAGAGGAAGAGGGAGAGCAAATCATGAGAGAGAAAGAGCAAGAGAGAATGAGAGAAAAATAATAACCATGCTCTCATATGAGAGAATATGAGAATAATAATAATAACTAAAAAAATTGTGATGGTTAGTTGAAGTGACTATTATCATTTCACATTTAATGCTAATTGTAAGCTTCAAGAAGCATCTTGCAAAAGAAATGATCATGGTCAAATGGTCAACAAAAGTCAAATGGTCAACCCAACCTCAACCATGGCACAATTATCCTTAATTAATATTATTAATCATACTTCTCATTCTCATTAGGGTTTAGAAAAAGTCAACGGTCAACAACCCTAATGAGGTTCCTCTGCCTCTGTCAACTGTGCATACACACCCGCATCCGTGTTCCGAGGAACATGACTACAATGAGACAAAACCATTCCCAAAACAAATACTAGGATCTGGCTTAAACTAAAGCCCGCTAGTAATAACTGCCCGGACACCAAACGTGCATAAGTGCGCGTATGTGAACGAACCCTGTCGCAAAACCATGCGACCTCTACTCTGTTTTGCCCAAAGGCGAACAACCCTCTGTGTGGGACTCTAAAGACTCGACACTACGCTTGCATTGGGTTTAACCACAGGCCGCAAGCGGTACTAGGTGTACGTAACAGTCCTTAGGTAGATGCCGATAAGAAGACCGATGAGGTGAACCCATCCGAACTCCTACTGAGCCTGAATGTGACAATCTCCGTACAGTCCGGTCTGTTCTTCTGAGAGTATCACATGTCGGGCCTAGAGGGGCGATAAACGTCAGTCCCCTAATAGCGGTACAAGTCGTGTCGGAGTGTAGCCCAGAATACCCTGAGAAAACACTGGAAACGCTACCAGTATATCTCGCTTGCCCTGGCCAGGGATTTTGTGTAATGGCTTTCCTAGACACAGCGCGATATCAACTCCCAATACCGGGAGAGACGAATCCTATCTAACCGTCACTGCCTCCAAGTGCTTCGGGACTGCACCCAGCTACTACCTTTTTGCACGACTCATTTGAGCCGTGGTAGGGTAGTAATCTAAGAAGAGTGGTGTTAGTGTATATGCCCTAGGGGCCATTATTGTATCATACTAGTTTGTATATTACTTAATAGAAGCTTGGGATATTCACATGTATATAACAGTCTTGCTAAACATGGTAGTATGCTACTTAGTTTTTCTATCTTAATATGTGAGTATACGTATTGATAGAGCTCTTAGGATCTTGCTTGACTACCAGCGTTGTGATGGCAGTCACACTAGTGGGGGCTGGGTAGTCCACAAGCACATCTTTATTCTGGTCCCTAGTCGTTGGATTATCGAAACAGAGCATCGATACTCCGGAGTAGACTAGTGTATACGCTTCTCATCCCAGTTGGGGAGATGGTCTGTCCCACAGCCGTCAGTACGTCGTACTGGAGATAGTATACAGGTGCTCGTTAGGTTACGGGTACACCGGACAGGACTCACAGGGAACTGTTGGTTGGTTTTATACCAGTCGTCAGTGAACAGTTCCCAGGTGACATGAGTACAGCATAGTCCGCAGACTTGATACTGCTACTTCGCCTCGAGTGTGTCCCACTGTTCTTAGATTGCTACCCTACCACGGCTCAAAGGAGTCGTGCAAACAGGTAGCAGTTGGGTGCAGTCCCGAGCACTTGGAGGCAGTGGCGGTTAGACAGGATTCGTCTCTCCCGGTATTGGGAGATGATATCGTGCTGTGTCAGAGAGCCATTACGCAAAGTCCCTGGCCAGGGCAAGCGAGATTTGCTGGTAGGTTCCAGTAGTTTCTCAGGGTGTAATGGGCTTCCCTCCGACAAGACTTATACCGCTATTAGGGGACTGACGCTTGCCGCCCCCTAGGCCCGATATGCGATAGTCTTAGACGAACGGACCGGACTGTATGGAGATTGTCACATCAGACTCAGTAGGAGTTCGGATGGGTTTCCTCATTGGCCTTCTTATCGACATCTACCTGGGGACCGTTACGTACAGCTAGTGCCGCTTGCGGTCTGTGGTTAAACCCACTGCCAGCGTAGTAGTCGAGTCTCTAGAGTCCCACACAGAGAGTTTCCCTACTCCAGGCGAAACGATATAGAGGTCGTATGGTTTTACGACAAGTGTTCGGACGCACACGTGTGTTTACGCACTTACGGCTTTCGGACAGTTTTTACCAGTCGGCTTTGGTTTAAGCCAGTTACTGGTATCCGGTTATTGGATTTATACAGTCTAAAGTTTTTCCGTATTTTTGCGGAAAGGATGGGCGTTCTCGTAATTGCACGAGAAGCTTCTAGAAGGTGGTGACTAAGGAGGTTTAGGTGGCATATACAATGAATGTGATTAGCGAGTCATATGGATGATTCATCCATGTCATTAATGCATCATAAATGCTTAATGACTCATGGAGATGAATCATCACTAGATATTATCAAGCATGGTTGTTAAATTGATTTATTTTCTTTTCTTGATAAAAAGAAATGCTTGATATATATTATCATAACTCATTATTCTCACTTCATTATTATGTTCACCTTCTCTCTCCTCAAGCTCTCCCTTTTCAAACCCTAATCCTCCCCTCTCATGTGTTGAGTACAAGGATTAGTTAGACTTATTAAACCATAACCCTCACTCTATTTCACCTAGCTTCTTTGATTAGCACTTAAAGAAGTTTAGTTGCCTCAAGTTTAGAGGCTAAGCTTGGAGTATAGCTCTCGGGTGGATCATCTACTACTTCGAGAAGGCCGAGGAGGAGGTGGAGTTCGTAAAGACGAAGGACACGGTTCTTTAGGTATAATCCCTTTACATAGTAGTTGTTAACTTCTATGTTTGATGTTAGTTATCGTTTAGCTTCGATTCATGCGGTTAGTCGATGTTTAAGCAAAGAACAAGATTCTTTTACATATTTCCGCCTCCCCGCAAGTCGTGGGGTGTTATACATCGACATACAGTGGTATCAGAGCCTCGCTAAACAATAAATAACTTACTTGCAAATTTGTATGAATTTCGAACGGAAAAAACGAAACCGGAAAAGCTCGAAATCATGAGTTTCTGTCAATTTTTAAATGAAGTCCAAAAATTTTTCAGGAAGGTTCAGAAATCTTTAAAAGACAGTAGAAGAACACCCAAGAAAATTGGGCCCCTGAATCGCCTAAAGAGCCGCGGAACCGCGGCGGATCCCACCGATCCGCCGCGATTCCGCCGCCGAGTTGGCGATTCTGGAACCCAATTTTCCTGTGTTGCTTCTCTGTGATATTTGGTATTTTCTGGAATTTTTTATTTTTGCTCAGGTTTCAGATTTACAGAGAAGTATTGGAGCAAAATTAAAAGTGTTTAATCGATCGAAATTATACAGTATTTGCTTGTTGGATTATATCTGTGTTTGTATAATGTGTTCGTAAACCTCCCCTAACTGCTAGTATGTCGGTTGGCAGGGGGTTGCACATTTCTGAAATGGATTTTATCTATTTGTGCATATGAACTGTGTTGGACTGTTGTGATGTATAGCCGGGGTTATGTGATGGGTTGTTATTTAATTCATTTGATGTAAATTTAATTTGTTGTAATATTATTTTGCGGGGCACATCCAGGTTGCGGTTGTAGCCACCGTTGTATTATTTCATTTTACTGTTTTTGCTCCTAGGACAGACCCAAGGTGGGATGCACAAACTGCCGGGCGGGTAGTTTGCCATACCCGTTGGGGTCTTGGGTGGGGTAATGGCTATTTATCACAACTGTGTAATCCGTCTTTTGTTGCAGGCTCAAAACAAACACGGATTGCTTGCAAATCCAATAAAATTCATCTGTGATCTGGAATGCCTATTATTGCGTCTGACGAATGTACAATATCTATATATGATAGCTATTTAGACGTCACTTATGTTTTACACCCGCGCTAGCCCAGCCCCCGCTCTGTCGTTAGTTAAGTAACCTAACGGGTGATGACGGGACCCCGTGGCGAATGCGGATGGCATAAGAGGACGTTGTATTTTCGTTGTTTTCTGCAATGATAGGTTAATGATAGGACGCATTATTTATAATGCAAAGAAAATAAACCAAAAGTTTAATCGTTGGAACAATTTAAAAGAAACCACTCGGTTAATTTTAAAAACAGATATTTTTAAATGCGGAGCTTTAACCACTCCTTTTAAAAGATATCAGGTTCCTTCGGTTATATCAAGTTCACTACGTTCACGGTTTCGCCAAAACCATTCGTAGCCCTCCGTCATTTCATTTGGGTATTCAGTAGTATTCAAGCTATGCATTTTGGCCAAAGTCAAGGAATAGTGTTTGGTAGCTGCTGGGTTTTCATTTGTTGCATAAGATAGATGAGTTGGTTTGGGACAGTCGTATTATCATTTGACCAAAGTCAGGGGTATATACAGATGGGTTCAAATTGACAAGATAATGACGGGTAGAACTTGACATGTGACTTATGACATTTTGACCAAAGCCATGGTCATAAGAGCATGGGGCAAAAACAAATATCGGGAATTTCTAAAGAAACTGAAATTTGCAAAGAGATGCATACCATTTGGAGTTTGATGAATGTTGGTAGCATTCCTTCAACATTATCATACGATGATATTTGGATCCCGATCCTACTGTGAGTATATGCTACTTATCAGGAGATTCGTCACTTAACGATCAATGCTATAAACCAAGTAGGTGTCAAGAAAGGTGTCAGCGGAGTTACGCCCCCAGAGAAAAGAAGTTATTTAATTAAGGAACTTCGCGAAAGCGTTGGAAAACCTCCCTCGAAGTATCGACACTATCCTGGCTGAACGGTTAAGCAAGTATTGTATGGTGAGAATAGTCCTCGCTAATTCTTCTTTTATGGTTTGAGGAAGGATTCGAGAAACAGTGGGAGCCATCCAGTTTAGATAAACTAAAAACCACTCTAAACTTGCAAGAGCATCATGCTAAAGAGTTTTCTTCTCTCTCTCCTAATTGCAGCGACCCTGAAAATGACTGGACTTAAGTTACTTTTAGAGAAAAATATACTGACAGGGCCAAACTATAAAGATTGGCTGCGGAATGTCAAAATGGCTTTGACCTATGACAAATTGGGGTACGTCCTCACCGCTACGGCACCTGCTGTCCCTGGTCCCAAATCCAGCAATGCGGATAAGGAAATCCGCAAAACCTAGGATTTAGATTGCGCGAAAGCCAAGTGCGTCGTGCTTGCCTCGATGAACAATGAACATCAGAGGAGGCACGAGGATATGGACCTAGATGGCATATTTCTCCATACAAAGGAACTTTATGGAGAGCAATCTCGTATAGCAAGATACGAGACCTCTAAGAACTTGTTTCGAGTGGTTGGCTGTCGGATCATCGGTAGGAGAACATGTCCTAAAGATGATCGGCTATATTGAAGAGCTCGCAGACCTTGGGACGACTTTAGATAATGAGCTCTATACAGACCTTATTCTCCAGTCCCTTCCTTCCACCTACGCCCAGTTTATCCTGAACTTCAAAGTTCAAAGAAAAGAAGTTGAACTTCCGGAACTCCTGAACATGTTAAGGAGTGCAGAGGGCACCTTGCAGAAAGCAAGGGAAACACCCGCTATGTTTGTTAGCGGTGCATCTTCTTCCGGGTCCAAGGCTAGGGCCAAAGGAAGGAAGAAGAAGGCCGCCACCAAACCTAGAGGAGGTGTTAGTAAGGTGGGAGGGAAGGGAAAGAAAAAGTTTGCGGTACCGGTAGTAGGCCAGGATGAGTGCTTCCATTGTCACAGGAAAGGGCACTGGAAAAAGGATTGCAAGGCGTGGAACGCCAAGAACCAGGAACCGAAGCAAGCTGTGGCTTCGACTTCAGGTGTGTTTGTAATTGAGAATTGTCAGTTGATCAACTCTACTTTCTGGGTATTGGATACCGGATCAGGATCTCATATTTGCAATTCATTGCAGGCACTGAGAAACCGTAGAGTGCTGAAGGAAGGTGATATGACCCTAAAGGTTGCTAACGAAGCTAGCGTAGGAGCTGCGTCCGTCGGGGATTATCACCTAGGATTGACGAGTGGACACGTTTTGGTTTTACATAACTGTTTTTTTGTACCAAGCTTAACGTGTAATATCATATCAGTTTTCTTGTTATCAAATAAAGGTTATGATTTCACGTTTGTAAGAGATGTTGTTAACATCCACCTTAATCATGGTTTGATTGGGTCCGGTACACTAAATAACGGTATATATGTTTTAAACCAACTCCAAATTTGCAATGTCCAGAACACACTTAAAAGAATGTCTCCAGATTTAAATAAAGCTTTCTTATGGCATTGTAGACTGGGTCACATCAATGAGAGAAGGTTGACTAAGTTGCATAGAGAAGGATATTTAGACTCGTTCGAATATCAAACTTATGACACTTGTCAATCTTGTCTCAAAGGAAAGATGACAAAGACTCCATTCACTGGACAAGGAGTAAGAGCGAGCAAGCTCTTAGGGCTCATACACAGCGATGTATGTGGTCCATTGTCTACACATGCAAGAGGTGGTTTTTCCTATTTCATTACTTTCATGGATGATTACTCCAGATACGGATTCATTTATCTGATGAAAAATAAATCCGAGGCTTTTGAGAAATTCCAAGAGTATAAGAATGAAGTAGAAAACCAAACCGGCAAAAGTATCAAGACACTTAGATCTGATCGAGGTGGTGAATACTTGAGTGCCGAGTTCCTAGGTTACCTAAAAAAGAAAGGAATTCTCTCTCAGCTTACTCCTCCATACACTCCACAGCATAACGGTGTATCGGAGAGACGGAATCGAACCCTATTGGATATGGTACGATCCATGATGAGTAATGCAAAGTTACCGCGATCTTTTTGGGGTTATGCGCTAGAATCAGCAGCATATCTTCTGAACAGGGCTCCTACCAAGACTGTGCCTACCACTCCATATCAGATGTGGACTGGGAAGAAACCCCATCTTCAGCATATGAAGATTTGGGGATGTCCAGCTTTTGTTAAAAAGCAGCATGTGGACAAGCTCGAGGCACGATCAGTAAAATGTATGTTTGTGGGATATCCAAAGAACTCCAAGGGATATTATTTCTATTACGCAGAGGAACAAAAGGTTTTTGTTTCTCGTAATGCCCATTTTCTAGAACATCATTTTTTAGAAAAGGAATCAAGTGGGACCAAAATAGAACTGGAAGAAATTCCAGAACCACAAACTAATACTGAAAGTTTGGTAGAACCTGTTAGTGTATATGCCCTAGAGGCCATTACTGTATCATACTAGTTTGTATATTACTTAATGGATGCTTGGGATATTCACCTTGTATATACAATCTTGCTCAAAATAGTAGTATGCTACTTGGTTTGTTTCTACTTCAATGTGTACATGTGTTTATTTTTGTATATCGCCTATACACATTAGTAGAGCCCTTAGGATCTTTGCTTGATTACCAGCGATGTGATGGCCGTCACACTAGTGGGGCTGGGTAATCTATAAGCACATCCTTATGCAGGTCCCTGGTCGCAGGACTATCGAGACAGGGCATCGATACTCCGGAGTAGACCAGCGCATGCGCTTCTCATCCCAGTGTGGGAGACGGTCTGTCCCACAGCCGTCAGTACGTCGTACTTGAGATAGTATGCGGGTGCTCGTTAGGTTACGGGTACACTGGAAAGGACTCGTCGGGAACTGACTAGTTGGTATTATACCTATCGTCAGTTATCAGTTCCCAGGTGACATGAGTACAGCTTAGTCCGCTGACTTGACACTGTCACTTCGCCTCAAGTGTGTTCCCACTGCACTTTGATCACTACCCTACCACGGCTCAAAGGAGTCGTGCAAACAGGTAGTGGTTGGGTGCAGTCCCGAAGCACTTGGAGGCAGTGACGGTTAGACAGGATTCGTCTCTCCCGGTATTGGGGGTTGACATCGCGCTGTGTCTAGGAGAGCCATTACACGAGTAGTCCCTGGCCAGGGCAAACGAGATATACTGGTGGGTTTCCAGTGTTATCTCAGGGTGTTTTGGGCTTCGCTCCGGCACGACTTGTACCGCTATTGGGGGACTGACGTTTACCACCCCCTAGGCCCACCATGCGATGTATCAGACGAACAGACCGGACTGTACGGAGAATGTCACACTCAGGCTCAGTAGGAGTTCAGATGGGTTTCGCCTCGTCGGTCTTCTTGTCGGCACTACCTGGGGACCGTTACGCACAGCTAGTGCCGCTTGCGGTCTGTGGTTAAACCCACTGCCAGCGTAGTGTCGAGTCTTTAGAGTCCCACACAGAAAGCTTTTCGCCTTTAGGCAAAAGAGTAGAGGTCGCATGGTATTGCGACAGGTCGCATGGTTTTGCGACAGGGTTCGGTCACATCCGTGCACTTATGCACGTACAGTATCCGGACAGTTTACACTAGCGGGCTTTGGTTTAAGCCAGATCCTAGTGTACCTTATGGGATTGGATTTATCCGGTTTGCATTCGTGTTCCTCGGAACGCGGATGCGGGTGTGTATGCACAGTTGACAGGGAGGCAGAGGCAGCGGATTCTCATTAGGGTTGTTGACAGTCGACCGTTGACTATTTGACTTTTTGCTCAACCCTAATGAGAATATGATATGTGATTAACTATTATATTAATTAAGTATTATGGTGACATGGTTGTTGACTTTTGTTGACTTTGTTGACTTGTTGATTTTTGTTGACTTGTTGACTTTGTTGACCGGTTGACTAGGCTTGACTAGTTGACCATCATGATAACCATAGCCATCATTTCATGGCAAAGACTTTTGTTTACTTGCTCATTTGTGTAAAATGAGTGCATGAAATGATATGGTTATGGTTGCTTCAACCATCACATAAGACTTTTTTTTGATATGATGAGTTATGATCACTTTGGATTATGAGAGGGTGAAAGGAAAAAGAGAGCCTCATTCTTTCTTGCTCATTCTCTCTCTTGTTCTTGAGCTCTCCTTTTGCTCTCACCCTCTTGCTCATTTTCCCTCTCTTTAATCTATGGTTCTCTTGTCTCATGAGTTGAGAATCAAGAACCATAGATAAAATCCCATTCTAATTCTACTCTACTCATTCTAGTTCACTAGGTTTAGCAAACCAAGTGAACTAGTTTCTTCAAAGAACGAAGAAGGAGCTAAAGGTTGGAGCTTTCAGGTGGATCTATCTTCGGCGTACGGAGACGACGAGAAGAAGCCAATCGGACCACCATCGGAGTTTGAAGACGAAGGAGTTCAAGAGAAGCAAGGTATAACCCCCTAACCGAGTAGCTAGAAACTTATAGTTAGGTTGTTAGATAGATGTTTAACCATGATCCGGGTTATAGGTCCATGTTACCACCTCCGTAAAAATTGTTTTTTACCAAATTCCGCATTCCCGAAAGTACCGGGAGAGGTAGCATGGACTTACAGTGGTATCAGAGCCTAGTTAAACTCTATCTAACATGTTAGCAAGTAACTAGAAGATCGATCAAAGAAAATGTCCCGAAAACGAACCCCGAAAATTCGAGTTTCTGTCGATTTTTTTACTGTTCAAAAATTGATTATTTTAACACCTAAAATCGGCTCAGGGTTTTTAGAAGCCACAGTAGAAAAATCACCAAATGAATCCCCTAAACGACCGCGGAAACGCGGCAATAGCTTGCTATTGCCGCGGTTCCGCGGCCTCCTTGGCGCCTCTCTGGTGATTCTTTGCTACAGTGTTCTTCTGGGGGTATTTTGGGAATTTTGGTACATATATTTTCAACCCAGATTTTCCAGAACGAAAATTTTATTTTGGGGTCCCGAAAATCCGTATTTTTGATCGAACTTCTAAAAGACTTTAGCTAACGGGTTTTTCTGTAATGTGATATTTGTATTGAACGTCTACTAATCGCTATATGTCGATTAGTGGGGGTTATACAAATCTGTGATCTGTAATGTTGCTGGAATGTGTATATGAATATGTTGGATTGTCGCGGGTGAATAGCCGGGGGTTGTGAGACGAGAGTTTTCTTTTCTTTCAATTCATGTAAATTTGTAAATTGATGTAATAATTATTTGTATGGCCGCACAACCGGGTCGGGGTTGTAGCCGTCATTGTATAATTTCTTTTTACTGTTTTTGCTCCTAGGATAGACCCATGGAGGGGGTGCACAAACTACCGGGTATGCCGAAGTGTCGAGTGGCCTGCTCATGGAGATGAGGGAGGTTGCTACGCTTCGGGTACTTGGCGGGTAGTTTGCCGCACCCGTAGGGGTCTTGGGTGGGGTATTTGGCTATTCACCGCGACCGTGTAATCTGTCTTTTGTTACAGGCTCGTACAAATTACAGATTCCTAGTATATCCAATGTATTCATCTGTGATCTTAAATGTTTATCATTGCAGTATATCTATATATGATATTATTTAGGCGTTGCTTATGTTTTACAGACGCGCTAGCCCAGCCCCCGCTCTGTCGTTAGTTATGTAACCTAACGGGTAATGACGGGGCCCCGTGGCGAATGCGAATGGCATAAGCGTACGTCATATTTTGGTTGTTTTCTGCAATGGTAGGATTAAATGATGGGACGCATTAAAAGAACTAATGCAAGAATATCACGCATTAAAAGAACTAATGCAAGATAATAAACCAAGTTAAAGTCGTTGGAACACTTTCGAAAAACCACCCGGTTCTTTTCAAAACCAACTTTTAAATGCGGAGCTTGAGCAACTCCTTTTAAAAGCTATCTCGTTCCATCGACCAAATCAAGTTCACTACGTTCACGGTTTTGCCAAAACCATTCGTAGCCCTCCGTCGTTTCGTATGAATATTCAATAGTATTCAAGCTGTGTTTGTTGACCTTCGTCAAGGCATAGTGATTGGTAGCTGTTGGGTATTCATATGTAGCATAGATAGATGCGTTGGTTTGGGACATTCGCATTACCTTGTTGACCTTCGTCAAGGGTATATACGGGTGGATTCAAATTAACCTGGATAATGACGGGTAGAACTTGACATATGACTTATGATTTGTTGACCTTCGTCAAGGTCATAAGAGCATGGGGCAAAAATCCACATCGGGAGTTTCATAAGCACTGAAACTTGCTAGATTTGCATACCATTTGGAGTGTGATGATTCTGGTAGGATTCCTTCAGTTTCGTCACGCGATGATATTTGGATCCCGATCCTACTGTGAGTATATGCTACTCCTCGGGAAATTTCTCACTAATCGATCAATGCTATAAACCTAGTAGGTGCCTAGAAAGGTGTTAGCGGGGCTACGCCCCCAGGGAAAAGAGGTTCTCTAATTAAGGAACTTCGCGAAAGCGTTGGAAAACCTCCCTCGAAGTACCGACACCGGCCTGGCTGAACGGTTAAGCAAGTATTGTGCGGTGGGATTGATCCCGGCTAATTCTTCCTTTATGGTTTGAGGAGGGATTCGAGAAACAGTGGGAGCCATCCTGTTTAGACAAACTAAAAACCACTCTAAACTTGCAAGAGCATCATGCTGAGTGTTTCTTCTTCTCTCTCCTAATTGCAGCGACCAAATCGACATGACTGGACTTAAGTTACTCCTAGATAAAAACAAACTGACAGGGCCAAACTACAAAGATTGGCTCAGGAATGTCAAGATAGCAATCACTTACGATAAGCTGGGGTATCTTCTTACCACCAAAGCTCCCCCTGTCCCTGGTCCAACTTCCAGCGTCGCGGATAAGGAAATCCGCAAGACTTGGGAGATTGATAGCGCGAAGGCCAAATGCCTCCTGCTTGCCTCGATGGACAACGAACATCAGAGGAGGCACGAGAATATGGACATGGAGTCCATATTGCTTCATACAAAAGAACTGTATGGAGAGCAATCTCGTATCGCAAGATACGAAGCGTCGAAAAAGTTATTTTCGACAAGAATGGCCGTCGGATTATCAGTAGCCGAGCACGTGCTAAAGATGATCGGCTACATTGAGGAGCTCGCTGACCTAGGGATCACATTGGAGAGTGAGCTATATACGGATATAGTTCTCCAGTCCCTTCCTTCCACTTACGCCCAGTTTATACTGAACTTCAACTTACAAGAAAAAGAGGTTGAACTTTCAGAGCTCCTCAACATGCTGAGGAGCGCAGAGGGCACCCTACAGAAAGGTAGGGAAACATCCACTTTGTTTGTAGGAGGATCATCTTCTTCTAGGTCTAAGGCGAAAGCCAAGGGAAAGAAGAAGAAGGCCCCCGCCAAACCAAGGGGCGGTGTTGGTAAAGTGGATACGAAGGGAAAAGCAAAAGCAACAAAGATAGCGGAGAAGCTTGTGGATAAGGAAGAATGCTTCTATTGTCATAAGAAAGGACACTGGAAGAATGATTGCAGGGCCTGGAAGGCCAGAACACAGGAATTGAAGCAGGTTGCAGCTTCAGCTTCAGGTGTGTATGTTATTGAAAACAGTCTTTCAATAAACTCTACTTCCTGGGTATTGGATACCGGATCAGGATCTCATATCTGTAATTCTTTGCAGGCGTTGAGAAACCGTAGGGTTTTGAAGGCAGGTGACATGACCCTCAGAGTTGCGAACGGAGCTAGCATGGATGCTAAAGCCGTGGGGGACTATCACCTGGGGATGTCAGATGGACATGTTTTGGTTTTGCGTAATTGCTTTTTTGTACCCAACGCAACTTGTAATATCATTTCTGTATCTTTAGTTTCTAAAGAAGGTTATGAATTTGCGTTTGTAAGTAATGTTGTAAACATTCACCTTAATCAAGTTCTGATTGGGTCAGGTACATTGAGTAATGGTATATACGTATTGAACCAACCACAGATTTTCAATGTCCAGAATACACACAAAAGAAAGTCTCCAGAAATAAATCAGACTTTCTTGTGGCATTGTAGACTGGGTCACATCAATGAGAGAAGGTTGACTAAGTTACATACAGAAGGATATTTGAATGCGTTCGAATATCAATCGTATGCCACTTGTCAATCCTGTCTCAAAGGAAAGATGACAAAGACTCCGTTTACTGGACGTGGAGTAAGAGCGAGCGAGCTCTTGGGACTCGTACACAGTGACGTGTGCGGTCCAATGTCTACACATGCCCGAAGCGGACATTCTTACTTCATTACTTTTACGGATGACTTCTCAAGGTACGGTTATGTCATCTTAATGAAACATAAGTCCGAGGCCTTTGGAAAATTCCAGGAGTATAAGAATGAAGTAGAGAAACAGACCGGCAAAAGTATTAAGATTCTAAGATCGGATCGAGGTGGAGAAGACTTAAGTGCCGAATTCCTGAATTACTTAAAAGAGAATGGTATTCTCTCTCAGCTTACTCCTCCATACACTCCGCAACATAACGGTGTATCGGAGAGACGGAACCGAACCCTATTGGATATGGTTCGGTCCATGATGAGTAACGCTGAGTTGCCGCGATCATTCTGGGGATATGCACTAGAAGCAGCTGCGTATCTCTTGAACAAGGCTCCCACCAAGACTGTGCCTACCACCCCATATGAGATGTGGACTGGGAAGAAACCCTGTCTTAAGTATCTTAAGGTATGGGGATGTCCAGCTTTTGTAAAGAAGCAGCATGCGGACAAGCTTGAGGCACGTTCAGTACAGTGTAAGTTTGTGGGATACCCAAGGAACTCCAGGGGGTATCTTTTCTATTCCGTTGAGGAACAAAAGGTTTTTGTTTCTCAGCATGCCCGCTTCTTAGAAACTGAGTTTTTGGAAACCCAGATAAGTGGGAGCACAATAGAACTGGAAGAAGTTCCAGAACCACAGACTGTTACTGAAAGCTTAGTGGAACCAGAGGGTTCAACAGGACAGGACATTCCTACGCCGCTCCGCAGGAGTAGTAGGCAGTCTCATCCGCCCGAGAGATACTACGGTTTTCTCATAGACGGGGATAGAGAGGATTGCATCATAGAATATGATGAGCCTACTAGCTTCCAGCAGGCCGTTCAGAGCGTTGACTCAGTGAAATGGCTGGATGCAATGCGGACCGAAATGGAGTCCATGTACACCAACAAGGTGTGGACATTGGACATTGCTCCAGACGGGGTAAAACCCGTCGGATGCAAGTGGATCTTCAAAAGGAAGATTGGTGTAGATGGACAGGTTGAGACCTATAAAGCTAGGCTGGTAGCAAATGGTTTTCGTCAAAGACCTGGATTGGACTATGACGAAACCTTTTCTCCAGTAGCCATGCTGAAATCCATTCGGATCCTTCTTGCCATTGCTGCCTTCCACGATTATGAGATCTGGCAAATGGACGTAAAGACAGCTTTTCTAAATGGAAATTTAGAGGAGTGTGTCTATATGGACCAACCAGAGGGTTTCATTCAGAGTGGGAGCAGCGGAAAGGTGTGCAAGTTGCTTAAGTCCATCTATGGACTAAAGCAGGCATCGTGGAGTTGGAACATCTGCTTTGATGAGACGGTAAAAGAATTTGTCTTTATCAAAAATCCAGATGAACCATGCATCTATAGTAGATTTGTAGCGAGAACTGTAGTATTCCTCGTTTTGTACGTGGATGACATTCTCTTAATAGGAAATGACATTCCTATGCTACAATCTGTCAAGGGGTTCTTGTCACACAGGTTCTCCATGAAAGACCTGGGTGATGCCTCGTACATTCTGGGTATCCGGATCTACCGTGACAGATCCAAGAGGATATTAGGACTTTCGCAGTCCAGGTACATCGACACCATACTGAAGAGATTCAGTATGGAAGATTCCAAGCGCGGTAACCTACCGGCTTGACACGGGATCACCCTCTCTAAAGAGATGTCTCCCAAGACTGATTTGGAGAGGGATCGCATGTCTATTATACCCTACGCTTCTGCGGTAGGCTCTATAATGTATGCGATGTTGTGTACCAGACCGGATGTAGCTTATGCACTGAGTGTGGTAAGCCGGTATCAGTCAAACCCTGGGGAGAAACACTGGATAGCGGTAAAGAACATTCTCAAGTACCTGAGAAGGACTAAGGAGATGTTCTTGGTGTATGGCGGAAAAGACCTCCAGATCGAGGCCTTTGCTGACTCCAGCTTCCAGAGTGACAAGGATGATTCCAAGTCCATGTCGGGTTTTGTCTTTACCCTCAATGGAGGGGCGGTGTGTTGGAAGAGTTCCAAACAAGAAACCGTTGCAGACTCGACGATGGAAGCGGAATACATCGCTGCATCTGATGCCGCAAAAGAAGCTGTCTGGATGAGGAAGTTCTTGAAAGAACTTCAGGTGGTTCCGTCCATTGTTGATCCAATACCTCTGTATTGCGACAACAACGGGGCTATAGCTTTAGCGAAGGAACCAAGGTCCCATCAGAAATCCAGGCACATCTTAAGGCGGTATCACCTGATCAGGGAGATTGTAGATCGCCAGGAGATCGAGGTTCGGAGAGTCGCTTCAGAAGATAACACTGTAGATCCATTCACCAAGGCCCTGCCCCAGACTCAGTTCGAGCGGCTGATCGAGATGATAGGTCTTCGATACGCCAGTACATGGCCTTAGTGCAAGTGGGAGATTGTTAGTGTATATGCCCTAGAGGCCATTACTGTATCATACTAGTTTGTATATTACTTAATGGATGCTTGGGATATTCACCTTGTATATACAATCTTGCTCAAAATAGTAGTATGCTACTTGGTTTGTTTCTACTTCAATGTGTACATGTGTTTATTTTTGTATATCGCCTATACACATTAGTAGAGCCCTTAGGATCTTTGCTTGATTACCAGCGATGTGATGGCCGTCACACTTGTGGGGCTGGGTAATCTATAAGCACATCCTTATGCAGGTCCCTGGTCGCAGGACTATCGAGACAGGGCATCGATACTCCGGAGTAGACCAGCGCATGCGCTTCTCATCCCAGTGTGGGAGACGGTCTGTCCCACAGCCGTCAGTACGTCGTACTTGAGATAGTATGCGGGTGCTCGTTAGGTTACGGGTACACTGGACAGGACTCGTCGGGAACTGACTAGTTGGTATTATACCTATCGTCAGTTATCAGTTCCCAGGTGACATGAGTACAGCTTAGTCCGCTGACTTGACACTGTCACTTCGCCTCAAGTGTGTTCCCACTGCACTTTGATCACTACCCTACCACGGCTCAAAGGAGTCGTGCAAACAGGTAGTGGTTGGGTACAGTCCCGAAGCACTTGGAGGCAGTGACGGTTAGACAGGATTCGTCTCTCCCGGTATTGGGGGTTGACATCGCGCTGTGTCTAGGAGAGCCATTACACGAGTAGTCCCTGGCCAGGGCAAACGAGATATACTGGTAGGTTTCCAGTGTTATCTCAGGGTGTTTTGGGCTTCGCTCCGGCACGACTTGTACCGCTATTGGGGGACTGACGTTTACCACCCCCTAGGCCCGCCATGCGATGTATCAGACGAACAGACCGGACTGTACGGAGAATGTCACACTCAGGCTCAGTAGGAGTTCAGATGGGTTTCGCCTCGTCGGTCTTCTTGTCGGCACTACCTGGGGACCGTTACGCACAGCTAGTGCCGCTTGCGGTCTGTGGTTAAACCCACTGCCAGCGTAGTGTCGAGTCTTTAGAGTCCCACACAGAAAGCTTTTTGCCTTTAGGCAAAAGAGTAGAGGTCGCATGGTATTGCGACAGGTCGCATGGTTTTGCGACAGGGTTCGGTCACATCCGTGCACTTGTGCACGTACAGTATCCGGACAATTTACACTAGCGGGCTTTGGTTTAAGCCAGATCCTAGTGTACCTTATGGGATTGGATTTATCCAGTTTGCATTCGTGTTCCTCGGAACGCGGATGCGGGTGTGTATGCACAGTTGACAGGGAGGCAGAGGCAGCGGATTCTCATTAGGGTTGTTGACAGTTGACCGTTGACTATTTGACTTTTTGCTCAACCCTAATGAGAATATGATATGTGATTAACTATTATATTAATTAAGTATTATGGTGACATGGTTGTTGACTTTTGTTGACTTTGTTGACTTGTTGACTTTTGTTGACTTGTTGACTTTGTTGACCGGTTGACTAGGCTTGATATAATATCAGTTTTCTTGTTATCAAATAAAGGTTATGATTTCACGTTTGTAAGAGATGTTGTTAACATCCACCTTAATCATGGTTTGATTGGGTCCGGTACACTAAATAACGGTATATATGTTTTAAACCAACTCCAAATTTGCAATGTCCAGAACACACTTAAAAGAATGTCTCCAGATTTAAATAAAGCTTTCTTATGGCATTGTAGACTGGGTCACATCAATGAGAGAAGGTTGACTAAGTTGCATAGAGAAGGATATTTAGACTCGTTCGAATATCAAACTTATGACACTTGTCAATCTTGTCTCAAAGGAAAGATGACAAAGACTCCATTCACTGGACAAGGAGTAAGAGCGAGCAAGCTCTTAGGGCTCATACACAGCGATGTATGTGGTCCATTGTCTACACATGCAAGAGGTGGTTTTTCCTATTTCATTACTTTCATGGATGATTACTCCAGATACGGATTCATTTATCTGATGAAAAATAAATCCGAGGCTTTTGAGAAATTCCAAGAGTATAAGAATGAAGTAGAAAACCAAACCGGCAAAAGTATCAAGACACTTAGATCTGATCGAGGTGGTGAATACTTGAGTGCCGAGTTCCTAGGTTACCTAAAAAAGAAAGGAATTCTCTCTCAGCTTACTCCTCCATACACTCCACAGCATAACGGTGTATCGGAGAGACGGAATCGAACCCTATTGGATATGGTACGATCCATGATGAGTAATGCAAAGTTACCGCGATCTTTTTGGGGTTATGCGCTAGAATCAGCAGCATATCTTCTGAACAGGGCTCCTACCAAGACTGTGCCTACCACTCCATATCAGATGTGGACTGGGAAGAAACCCCATCTTCAGCATATGAAGATTTGGGGATGTCCAGCTTTTGTTAAAAAGCAGCATGTGGACAAGCTCGAGGCACGATCAGTAAAATGTATGTTTGTGGGATATCCAAAGAACTCCAAGGGATATTATTTCTATTACGCAGAGGAACAAAAGGTTTTTGTTTCTCGTAATGCCCATTTTCTAGAACATCATTTTTTAGAAAAGGAATCAAGTGGGACCAAAATAGAACTGGAAGAAATTCCAGAACCACAAACTAATACTGAAAGTTTGGTAGAACCTGTTAGTGTATATGCCCTAGAGGCCATTACTGTATCATACTAGTTTGTATATTACTTAATGGATGCTTGGGATATTCACCTTGTATATACAATCTTGCTCAAAATAGTAGTATGCTACTTGGTTTGTTTCTACTTCAATGTGTACATGTGTTTATTTTTGTATATCGCCTATACACATTAGTAGAGCCCTTAGGATCTTTGCTTGATTACCAGCGATGTGATGGCCGTCACACTAGTGGGGCTGGGTAATCTATAAGCACATCCTTATGCAGGTCCCTGGTCGCAGGACTATCGAGACAGGGCATCGATACTCCGGAGTAGACCAGCGCATGCGCTTCTCATCCCAGTGTGGGAGACGGTCTGTCCCACAGCCGTCAGTACGTCGTACTTGAGATAGTATGCGGGTGCTCGTTAGGTTACGGGTACACTGGACAGGACTCGTCGGGAACTGACTAGTTGGTATTATACCTATCGTCAGTTATCAGTTCCCAGGTGACATGAGTACAGCTTAGTCCGCTGACTTGACACTGTCACTTCGCCTCAAGTGTGTTCCCACTGCACTTTGATCACTACCCTACCACGGCTCAAAGGAGTCGTGCAAACAGGTAGTGGTTGGGTGCAGTCCCGAAGCACTTGGAGGCAGTGACGGTTAGACAGGATTCGTCTCTCCCGGTATTGGGGGTTGACATCGCGCTGTGTCTTGGAGAGCCATTACACGAGTAGTCCCTGGCCAGGGCAAACGAGATATACTGGTAGGTTTCCAGTGTTATCTCAGGGTGTTTTGGGCTTCGCTCCGGCACGACTTGTACCGCTATTGGGGGACTGACGTTTACCGCCCCCTAGGCCCGCCATGCGATGTATCAGACGAACAGACCGGACTGTACGGAGAATGTCACACTCAGGCTCAGTAGGAGTTCAGATGGGTTTCGCCTCGTCGGTCTTCTTGTCGGCATTACCTGGGGACCGTTACGCACAGCTAGTGCCGCTTGCGGTCTGTGGTTAAACCCACTGCCAGCGTAGTGTCGAGTCTTTAGAGTCCCACACAGAAAGCTTTTCGCCGTTAGGCAAAAGAGTAGAGGTCGCATGGTATTACGACAGGTCGCATGGTTTTGCGACAGGGTTCGGTCACATCCGTGCACTTATGCACGTACAGTGTCCGGACAGTTTACACTAGCGGGCTTTGGTTTAAGCCAGATCCTAGTGTACCTTATGGGATTGGATTTATCCAGTTTGCATTCGTGTTCCTCGGAACGCGGATGCGGGTGTGTATGCACAGTTGACAGGGAGGCAGAGGCTGCGGATTCTCATTAGGGTTGTTGACAGTTGACCGTTGACTATTTGACTTTATGCTCAACCCTAATGAGAATATGATATGTGATTAACTATTATATTAATTAAGTATTATGGTGATATGGTTGTTGACTTGTTGACTTTTGTTGACTTGTTGATTTTGTTGACTTGTTGACTTTTGTTGACTTGTTGACCGGTTGACTAGGCTTGACTAGTTGACCATCATGATAACCATGGTTATCATTTCATGCCAAAGACTTTTTCTTGCTTGCTCATTTGAGCAAAATGAGTGCATGACATGATAAGATTATGGTTGCTTCTAACCATCACATAAGACTTTTTTGATATGATGAGTTATGATCACTTTGGATTATGAGAGGGTGAAAGACAAAAGAGTTGCTCATTCTTTCTTGCTCATTCTCTCTCTTGTTCTTGAGCTCTCCTCTTGCTCTCACCCTCAACCTCTTGCTCCCTCTCTTGATCTATGGTTCTCTTGTCTCATGAGTTGAGAATCAAGAACCATAGATAAAATCCCATTCTAAATCATCTCTACTCATTCTAGTTCACTAGGTTTAGCAAACCAAGTGAACTAGTTTCTTCAAAGAACGAAGAAGGAGCTAAAGGTTGGAGCTTTCAAGTGGATCTATCTTCGGCGTACGGAGACAACGAGAAGGAGCCATCGAACCACCATCGGAGCTTGAAGAGAAGGAGTTCAAGTTTAGGTATAACCATCTTCATCCGAGTAGCTAAATATCTTTAGCTTAGTATGCTAGTTTTAGTTTAGGTAAAGATCCCGACCTAGCTTAGTCCATGTTGCCTCTTGCGTTAAAATTTTGATTTTATACCGTTTCCGCCTCCCCGTAAGAACCGGGGGTCGCAACGTGGACTTACAGTGGTATCAGAGCCTAACTAAACTTAAACTAGCTTGGTAGTGAAGTGTAACGAAGTTCGGAACCGGAAAAATCCAAAAACCAAACTTTTACAAAAACTGAGTTTCTGTTGAAATTTTTTTGGCTCAAAATGAAAAACTTTACACCTGTAAATTCGGCTCAGGGTTTTGTGTGAACACCCAAGAAAAACGATACAGTAATTCGTCCAAACCGCCGCCCATCCGCCGCGTGAGCTAGGTATCCGCCGCGGAAGCGCCGCGCTTTGTCGTCTTCTGTGCATCGTTTTTCGTGCAGTGTGTTCCTGTGTTGGTTTTGGGATTTTTGAAATATATTATATGTGCCCAGATTTTCCAGAAAAGAAATTTCCTTTTGGGGTCCTATAATTCCGTATTTTTCCGAACTTCACCGCACTTTGACTATGATGGTTATATCTGTGATGTTTGCATGTATTGAACGTCGGCTAATCGCTATAAGTCGATTAGTCGGGGTTATACATGATCTGTAATGTGCTGGAATGTGTATATAAATATGTTGGATTGTCGCGGGTGAATAGCCGGGGGTTGTGAGACGAGAGTTTTCTTTTCTTGCAATTCATGTAAATTTGTAAATTGATGTAATAATTATTTGTATGGCCGCACAACCGGGTCGGGGTTGTAGCCGTCATTGTATAATTTCTTTTTACTGTTTTTGCTCCTAGGATAGACCCATGGAGGGATGCACAAACTACCGGGTATGCCGAAGTGTCGAGTGGCCTACTCATGGAGATGAGGGAGGTTGCTACGCTTCGGGTACTTGGCGGGTAGTTTGCCGCACCCGTAGGGGTCTTGGGTGGGGTATTGGCTATTCACCGCGACCGTGTAATCTGTTTTTGTTACAGGCTCGTACAAATTACAGATTCCTAGTATATCCAATGTATTTATCTATGATCTGAAATGTTTTATCATTGCAGTATATCTATATATGATATTATTTAGGCGTTGCTTATGTTTTACAGACGCGCTAGCCCAGCCCCCGCTCTGTCGTTAGTTAAGTAACCTAACGGGTAATGACGGGGCCCCGTGGCGAATGCGAATGGCATAAGCGTACGTCATATTTTGGTTGTTTTCTGCAATGGTAGGATTAAATGATGGGACGCATTAAAAGAACTAATGCAAGAATATCACGCATTAAAAGAACTAATGCAAGATAATAAACCAAGTTAAAGTCGTTGGAACACTTTCGAAAAACCACTCGGTTCTTTTCAAAAACAACTTTTAAATGCGGAGCTTGAGCCACTCCTTTTAAAAGCTATCTCGTTCCATCGACCAAATCAAGTTCACTACGTTCACGGTTTTGCCAAAACCATTTGTAGCCCTCCGTCGTTTCGTATGAATATTCAATAGTATTCAAGCTGTGTTTGTTGACCTTCGTCAAGGCATAGTGATTGGTAGCTATTGGGTATTCATATGTAGCATAGATAGATGTGTTGGTTTGGGACATTCGCATTACCTTGTTGACCTTCGTCAAGGGTATATACGGATGGATTCAAATTAACCTGGATAATGACGGGCAGAACTTGACATGTGACTTATGATTTGTTGACCTTCGTCAAGGTCATAAGAGCATGGGGCAAAAATCCACATCGGGAGTTTCATAAGTACTGAAACTTGCTAGATTTGCATACCATTTGGAGTGTGATGATTCTGGTAGGATTCCTTCAATTTCGTCACGCGATGATATTTGGATCCCGATCCTACTGTGAGTATATGCTACTCCTCGGGAAATTTCTCACTTAACGATCAATGCTATAAACCTAGTAGGTGCCTAGAAAGGTGTTAGCGGGGCTACGCCCCCAGGGAAAAGAGGTTCTTTAATTAAGGAACTTCGCGAAAGCGTTGGAAAACCTCCCTCGAAGTACCGACACCGGCCTGGCTGAACGGTTAAGCAAGTATTGTGCGGTGGGATTGATCCCGACTAATTCTTCCTTTATGGTTTGAGGAGGGATTCGAGAAACAGTGGGAGCCATCCTGTTTAGACAAACTAAAAACCACTCTAAACTTGCAAGAGCATCATGCTGAGTGTTTCTTCTTCTCTCTCCTAATTGCAGCGACCAATCAACATGACTGGACTTAAGTTACTCCTAGATAAAAACAAACTGACAGGGCCAAACTACAAAGATTGGCTCAGGAATGTCAAGATAGCAATCACTTATGACAAGCTGGGGTATCTTCTTACCACCAAAGCTCCCCCTGTCCCTGGTCTAACTTCCAGTGTCGCGGATAAGGAAATCCGCAAGACTTGGGAGATTGATAGCGCGAAGGCCAAGTGCCTCCTGCTTGCCTCGATGGACAACGAACATCAGAGGAGGCATGAGAATATGGACATGGAGTCCATATTGCTCCATACAAAAGAACTGTATGGAAAGCAATCACGTATCGCAAGATACGAAGCGTCGAAAAAGTTATTTTCGACAAGAATGGCCGTCGGGTCATCAGTAGCCGAGCACGTGCTAAAGATGATCGGCTACATTGAGGAGCTCGCTGACCTAGGGATCACATTAGAGAGTGAGCTATATACAGATATAGTTCTCCAGTCCCTTCCTTCCACTTACGCCCAGTTCATACTGAACTTCAACCTACAAGAAAAAGAGGTTGAACTTTCAGAGCTCCTCAACATGCTGAGGAGCGCAGAGGGCACCCTACAGAAAGGTAGGGATACATCCACTTTGTTTGTAGGAGGATCATCTTCTTCTAGGTCCAAGGCGAAAGCCAAGGGAAAGAAGAAGAAGGCCCCCGCCAAACCAAGGGGCGGTGTTAGTAAAGTGGATACGAAGGGAAAAGCAAAAGCAACAAAGATAGCGGGGAAGCTTGTGGATAAGGAAGAATGCTTCTATTGTCATAAGAAAGGACACTGGAAGAATGATTGCAGGGCCTGGAAGGCCAGAACACAGGAATTGAAGCAGGTTGCAGCTTCAGCTTCAGGTGTGTATGTTATTGAAAACTGTCTTTCAATAAACTCTACTTCCTGGGTATTGGATACCGGATCAGGATCTCATATCTGTAATTCTTTGCAGGCGTTGAGAAACCGTAGGGTTTTGAAGGCAGGTGACATGACCCTCAGAGTTGCGAACGGAGCTAGCATGGATGCTAAAGCCGTGGGGGACTATCACCTGGGAATGTCAGATGGACATGTTTTGGTTTTGCATAATTGCTTTTTTGTACCCAACGCAACTTGTAATATCATTTCTGTATCTTTAGTTTCTAAAGAAGGTTATGAATTTGCGTTTGTAAGTAATGTTGTAAACATTCACCTTAATCAAGTTCTGATTGGGTCAGGTACATTGAGTAATGGTATATACGTGTTAAACCAACCACAGATTTTCAACGTCCAGAATACACACAAAAGAAAGTCTCCAGAACTAAATCAGACTTTCTTATGGCATTGTAGATTAGGTCACATCAATGAGAGAAGGTTGACTAAGTTACATACAGAAGGATATTTGAATACGTTTGAATATCAATCGTATGCCACCTGTCAATCTTGTCTCAAAGGAAAGATGACAAAGACTCCGTTTACTGGACAAGGAGTAAGAGCGAGCGAGCTCTTGGGACTCGTACACAGTGACGTATGCGGTCCAATGTCTACACATGCCCGAAGCGGACATTCTTACTTCATTACTTTTACGGATGACTTCTCAAGGTACGGTTATGTCTTCTTAATGAAACATAAGTCCGAGGCCTTTGGAAAATTCCAGGAGTATAAGAATGAAGTAGAGAAACAGACCGGCAAAAGTATTAAGATTCTAAGATCGGATCGAGGTGGAGAATACTTAAGTGCCGAATTCCTGAATTACTTAAAAGAGAATGGTATTCTCTCTCAGCTTACTCCTCCATACACTCCGCAACATAATGGTGTATCGGAGAGACGGAACCGAACCCTATTGGATATGGTTCGGTCCATGATGAGTAACGCTGAGTTACCGCGATCATTCTGGGGATATGCACTAGAAGCAGCTGCGTATCTCTTGAACAAGGCTCCCACCAAGACTGTGCCTACCACCCCATATGAGATGTGGACTGGGAAGAAACCCTGTCTAAAGTATCTTAAGGTATGGGGATGTCCAGCTTTTGTAAAAAAGCAGCATGCGGACAAGCTTGAGGCACGTTCAGTACAGTGTAAGTTTGTGGGATACCCAAGGAACTCCAGGGGGTATCTTTTCTATTCCGCTGAGGAATAAAAGGTTTTTGTTTCTCAGCATGCCCGCTTCTTGGAAACTGAGTTTTTGGAAACCCAGATAAGTGGGAGCACAATAGAACTGGAAGAAGTTCCAGAACCACAGACTGTTACTGAAAGCTTAGTGGAACCAGAGGGTTCAACAGAACAGGACATTCCTGCGCCACTCCGCAGGAGTAGTAGGCAGTCTCATCCGCCCGAGAGATACTACGGTTTTCTCATAGACGGGGATAGAGAGGATTGCATCATAGATTATGATGAGCCTACTAGCTTCCAGCAGGCCGTTCAGAGCGTTGACTCAGTGAAATGGCTGGATGCAATGCGGACCGAAATGGAGTCCATGTACACCAACAAGGTATGGACGTTGGACATTGCTCCAGACGGGGTAAAACCCGTAGGATGCAAGTGGATCTTCAAAAGGAAGATTGGTGTAGATGGACAGGTTGAGACCTATAAAGCTAGGCTGGTAGCAAAGGGTTTTCGTCAAAGACCTGGCTTGGACTACGACGAAACCTTTTCTCCAGTAGCCATGCTGAAATCCATTCGGATCCTTCTTGCCATTGCTGCCTTCCACGATTATGAAATCTGGAAAATGGACGTAAAGACAGCTTTTCTAAATGGAAATTTAGAGGAGTGTGTCTATATGGACCAGCCAGAGGGTTTCATTCAGAGTGGGAGCAGCGGAAAGGTGTGCAAGTTGCTTAAGTCCATCTATGGACTAAAGCAGGCATCGCGGAGTTGGAACATCTGCTTTGATGAGACGGTCAAAGAATTTGGCTTTATCAAAAATCCAGATGAACCATGCATCTATAGTAGATTTGTAGCGAGAACTGTAGTATTCCTCGTTTTATACGTGGATGACATTCTCTTAATAGGAAATGACATTCCTATGCTACAATCTGTCAAGGGGTTCTTGTCACACAGGTTCTCCATGAAAGACCTGGGTGATGCCTCATACATTCTGGGTATCCGGATCTACCGTGACAGATCCAAGAGGATATTAGGACTTTCTCAGTCCAGGTACATCGACACCGTGCTGAAAAGATTCAGTATGGAAGATTCCAAGCGCGGTAACCTGCCGGCTTGTCACGGGATCACCCTCTCTAAAGAGATGTCTCCCAAGACTGATTTGGAGAGGGATCGCATGTCTATTATACCCTACGCTTCTGCGGTAGGCTCTATAATGTATGCGATGTTGTGTACCAGACCGGATGTAGCTTATGCACTGAGTGTGGTAAGCCGGTATCAGTCTAACCCAGGGGAGAAACACTGGATAGCGGTAAAGAACATTCTCAAGTACCTGAGAAGGACTAAGGAGATGTTCTTGGTGTATGGCGGAAAAGACCTCCAGATCGAGGCCTTTGCTGACTCCAGCTTCCAGAGTGACAAGGATGATTCCAAGTCCATGTCGGGTTTTGTCTTTACCCTCAATGGAGGGGCGGTGTGTTGGAAGAGTTCCAAACAAGAAACCGTTGCAGACTCGACGATGGAAGCGGAATACATCGCTGCATCTGATGCCGCAAAGGAAGCTGTCTGGATGAGGAAGTTCTTGAAAGAACTTCAGGTGGTTCCGTCCATTGTTGATCCAATACCTCTGTATTGCGACAACAACGGGGCTATAGCTTTAGCGAAGGAACCAAGGTCCCATCAGAAATCCAGGCACATCTTGAGGCGGTATCACCTGATCAGGGAGATCGTAGATCGCCAGGAGATCGAGGTTCGGAGAGTCGCTTCAGAAGATAACACTGCTGATCCATTCACCAAGGCCCTGCCCCAGACTCAGTTCGAGCGGCTGATCGAGATGATAGGTCTTCGATACGCCAGTACATGGCCTTAGTGCAAGTGGGAGATTGTTAGTGTATATGCCCTAGAGGCCATTACTGTATCATACTAGTTTGTATATTACTTAATGGATGCTTGGGATATTCACCTTGTATATACAATCTTGCTCAAAATAGTAGTATGCTACTTGGTTTGTTTCTACTTCAATGTGTACATGTGTTTATTTTTGTATATCGCCTATACACATTAGTAGAGCCCTTAGGATCTTTGCTTGATTACCAGCGATGTGATGGCCGTCACACTAGTGGGGCTGGGTAATCTATAAGCACATCCTTATGCAGGTCCCTGGTCGCAGGACTATCGAGACAGGGCATCGATACTCCGGAGTAGACCAGCGCATGCGCTTCTCATCCCAGTGTGGGAGACGGTCTGTCCCACAGCCCTCAGTACGTCGTACTTGAGATAGTATGCGGGTGCTCGTTAGGTTACGGGTACACTGGACAGGACTCGTC
The DNA here is from genome assembly GCA_030015575.1 of Agapanthus africanus. Taxonomy (NCBI): domain Eukaryota; kingdom Viridiplantae; phylum Streptophyta; class Magnoliopsida; order Asparagales; family Amaryllidaceae; genus Agapanthus; species Agapanthus africanus. Next base: position 376,011,132 of record CM057344.1, on the reverse strand, counting down.
GGGAACTGACTAGTTGGTATTATACCTATCGTCAGTTATCAGTTCCCAGGTGACATGAGTACAGCTTAGTCCGCTGACTTGACACTGTCACTTCGCCTCAAGTGTGTTCCCACTGCACTTTGATCACTACCCTACCACGGCTTAAAGGAGTCGTGCAAACAGGTAGTGGTTGGGTGCAGTCCCGAAGCACTTGGAGGCAGTGACGGTTAGACAGGATTCGTCTCTCCCGGTATTGGGGGTTGACATCGCGCTGTGTCTTGGAGAGCCATTACACGAGTAGTCCCTGGCCAGGGCAAACGAGATATACTGGTAGGTTTCCAGTGTTATCTCAGGGTGTTTTGGGCTTCGCTCCGGCACGACTTGTACCGCTATTGGGGGACTGACGTTTACCGCCCCCTAGGCCCGCCATGCGATGTATCAGACGAACAGACCGGACTGTACGGAGAATGTCACACTCAGGCTCAGTAGGAGTTCAGATGGGTTTCGCCTCGTCGGTCTTCTTGTCGGCATTACCTGGGGACCGTTACGCACAGCTAGTGCCGCTTGCGGTCTGTGGTTAAACCCACTGCCAGCGTAGTGTCGAGTCTTTAGAGTCCCACACAGAAAGCTTTTCGCCTTTAGGCAAAAGAGTAGAGGTCGCATGGTATTGCGACAGGTCGCATGGTTTTGCGACAGGGTTCGGTCACATTCGTGCACTTGTGCACGTACAGTGTCCGGACAGTTTACACTAGCGGGCTTTGGTTTAAGCCAGATCCTAGTGTACCTTATGGGATTGGATTTATCCAGTTTGCATTCGTGTTCCTCGGAACGCGGATGCGGGTGTGTATGCACAGTTGACAGGGAGGCAGAGGCTGCGGATTCTCATTAGGGTTGTTGACAGTTGACCGTTGACTATTTGACTTTATGCTCAACCCTAATGAGAATATGATATGTGATTAACTATTATATTAATTAAGTATTATAGTGATATGGTTGTTGACTTGTTGACTTTTGTTGACTTGTTGATTTTGTTGACTTGTTGACTTTTGTTGACTTGTTGACCGGTTGACTAGGCTTGACTAGTTGACCATCATGATAACCATGGTTATCATTTCATGCCAAAGACTTTTTCTTGCTTGCTCATTTGAGCAAAATGAGTGCATGACATGATAAGGTTATGGTTGCTTCTAACCATCACATAAGACTTTTTTGATATGATGAGTTATGATCACTTTGGATTATGAGAGGGTGAAAGACAAAAGAGTTGCTCATTCTTTCTTGCTCATTCTCTCTCTTGTTCTTGAGCTCTCCTCTTGCTCTCACCCTCAACCTCTTGCTCCCTCTTTTGATCTATGGTTCTCTTGTCTCATGAGTTGAGAATCAAGAACCATAGATAAAATCCCATTCTAAATCATCTCTACTCATTCTAGTTCACTAGGTTTAGCAAACCAAGTGAACTAGTTTCTTCAAAGAACGAAGAAGGAGCTAAAGGTTGGAGCTTTCAAGTGGATCTATCTTCGGCGTACGGAGACAACGAGAAGGAGCCATCGAACCACCATCGGAGCTTGAAGAGAAGGAGTTCAAGTTTAGGTATAACCATCTTCATCCGAGTAGCTAAATATCTTTAGCTTAGTATGCTAGTTTTAGTTTAGGTAAAGATCCCGACCTAGCTTAGTCCATGTTGCCTCTTGCGTTAAAATTTTGATTTTATACCGTTTCCGCCTCCCCGTAAGAACCGGGGGTCGCAACGTGGACTTACACTGCCTTCCATGATTATGAAATCTGGCAGATGGACGTAAAGACGGCTTTTCTAAATGGAAATTTAGAAGAGTGCGTCTATATGGATCAGCCAGAGGGTTTCAATCAGAGTGGGAGCAGTGGGAAAGTATGCAAGCTGCTTAAATCCATTTATGGACTAAAGCAGGCATCGCGGAGTTGGAACATCTGTTTTGATGAAACAGTCAAAGAATATGACTTTATCAAAAATCCAGATGAACCGTGCATATATAGTAAAGTTGTAGCCAGAAGTGTCGTATTCCTCGTCCTGTACGTGGATGACATTCTATTGATAGGAAATGACATTCCTATGCTACGATCTGTCAAAGAATTCTTGTCACACAGGTTCTCCATGAAAGACCTGGGTGATGCCTCTTACATTCTGGGGATCCGGATCTATCGTGATAGATCCAAGAGGATGTTGGGACTTTCGCAGTCCAGGTATATCGACACTGTACTGAAAAGATTCAGTATGGAAGATTCTAAGCGCGGTAAGCTACCGGCTTGTCACGGAATCACCCTCACCAAAGAGATGTCTCCCAAGACTGATTTGGAAAGGGAACGCATGTCTATTATACCCTACGCTTCTGTGGTAGGCTCTATAATGTATGCGATGTTGTGCACCAGATCAGATGTAGCTTACGCACTTAGCGTGGTAAGACGGTATCAGTCAGACCCAGGGGAGAAGCACTGGATAGCAGTAAAGAACATTCTCAAGTACCTGAGAAGGACTAAGGAGATGTTCTTGGTTTACGGCGGAAAAGACCTCAGGTTGGAGGCCTTTGCTGATTCCGGCTTCCAGAGTGATAAGGACGATTCCAAGTCCATGTCGGGTTATGTCTTTACCCTCAATGGAGAGGCGGTGTGCTGGAAGAGCTCCAAGCAGGACACCGTTGCTGACTCGACTATGGAAGCGGAGTATATAGCTGCTTGCGATGCCGCAAAAGAAGCAGTCTGGATGAAGAAGTTCCTAACAGAACTTCATGTGGTTCCTACCTTAGTTGATCCAATACTTCTGTATTGCGACAACAACGGAGCTATAGCTTTAGCGAAGGAACCAAGGTCCCATCTGTTGGAGATAGTGCCCTCAGAGTCAATTATTGGATCACAGGCACGTGATTGCAATGATTGAGGGAGGACCTATCCCGGTACGACAGTCTTACTCGAGATGATAGTATGCTATCTGGTTTACCTTTATCATCGTGTACTGCTTCAGGTGACCTTACAGGTCGCTATTACACATTGATAGAGCCCCTAGGATTCTTGCTTGACTGCCAGCAGTATGAGGGCGATCATATACGTGGGAGCTGGTAGTCTATAAGCACATCCTTAAATGGTCCCTAGTCGTGGGAGTTTCGAGACAGGGCATCGATTCTCCAGAGTAGACTAGTGTATACAGTCGAGACCCCGACGAGGGGCGGTGGCTGGTCTCACAAGCCACTGGTGTCAGTTGGTTCACCTAAGATGTATACAGGTGCTCATTGGGTTATGAGTACACCGGACAGGACTCGCCGGGAACATGCTAGTTGGTCTTATACCTCATGTCAGATAGCAGTTCCCAGGTGACATGTGTACAGGTTATTTCATCGACCTGGGGATCGTCATTTGTCTCGTGTGAGTTCCCACTGTGCTTTGATTACTACCCTACCATGGCTCAAAAGAGTCGTGCAAACAGGTTTTAGTTGGGTACAGTCCCGAGCCACATGGAGGCAGTGAGCGGATCTTCAGGGGTTCGTCTCTCCCGGTATTGGGGGTGAGGTCGCGCTGTGTCTAGGAGAGCCATTACACGAAGTCCTTGGCCAAGGCAGGAGATTTACTGGTAGGTATTCCAGTAGTATCTCAGGGTGTTCTGGGCTACACTCCGACACGACTTGTACCGCTTTTGGGGGTCTGACTTTTACCCACCCCCTAGGCCCGCCATGCGATGCTCATAGACGAACGGACCGGACTGTACGGATATTGTCACTGACAGGCTCAGTAGGGTGTCAGGATGAGTTCGCTCATCGACGTCCCTTTTGGTCAATAGCTGGTGGCCCGTTACGTATTGGCTTATACCTCTGACGTGCTAGTGGTTAAATCCACAAGCATAGTATTGACGAGTCTTTAGAGTCCACCACACATTCAGTTACTCAGCTTTCGGGCGAAACGCTGTAGAGGCCGTATGGAGATATGGCAGGGTCCGATCTGATACGTGCGGTATTGCACGGATCAGGATCGGACGGTTTGTACTGGAGGCCGTATGGTTATATGGCTGTGTTCGATCAGATACGTGCGGTATTGCACGGATCATGATCGAACGGATAATACTAGCCGGTTTTGGTTTAAGCCGGATCCTAGTATAGTACAGTGTAGATTTTGTCTCATTGCATTTGTATCCGGTCGGAATACAGATGCGGGTGTGTATGCACAGTATCGGGGTTTTCCTGTAATTTATTACGGGACCAGTTTTCTGGAGTTGCCAGTTTGCATTCCGTTCCGGCCGGTTTTCCTTTGTTCTTTCCCGGCCGGACTTTTCCGATGGAGGGAGTTATTTGCAATTGTGCAAATAACATTTGTGGAGGGGGTTTCTTGCAAATGTATTCATTATGATATGTTAAGCATCTTTGCTTTTTCATCCATGATGGTGCATTAATGAGATTTGAAAGGATATGGGTTTGATGTGAATTTGTTATGATGATGTTTGGCTATGGTCACCTCTTGCTTTATACTACCATCACCTCCCTTGTATTATCCACTCCACCATTCTCACATTTGAAGAGGGCCGGCCACATTTAGATGAGAGGAGGAAAAATGAGAGATTTCATTTTTGGTGAGGAAAATTTATCATCTCATTCCATGCTTGATAAATGAGAGTTCCACTTGAAAATTCCATTCCTCCATCAAGGCAACATAACCCCAAAGAGACAAAGCACTACACATTCTACAGCAAACCATGGGCACGTCGACTAGCCAGCTTCGTGCCTGAGTTGCCTCGGTATTGAGGTGGGAGCCCGTAAAAGATGCAGACGATGTGGTGCCCTTCCGGCAAGGATGCGACGACCGGAGTTTCCGCGGGAGATCGGGACGACGACGAGAAGACCGGAGGACTCAGATCACTCGGTATATCTCTAACCCGTCTTGTTGTTAGCTAGAACTAGTTTAATGGTCCGATCCGGGTGTTTAGTGCGCGGTGGTGCCGGTTTGCTAAGTTCGCAAAATTAAAGTTTATCACCGCTTCCGCATTTGGCCGTCGGATTGACGGCCGGGGCGCCGCCGTGCACTTACAGTGGTATCAGAGCCTCGCCATTAACTTCGTCTAGCTTTGTTTGATGTGTTTGCATTTCCGATCGACCAAAATTCCAAAAAACCACATTTTCCTCACATCAGTTTTCTGTCGAATTTTTTCTGGCTCTAAAATTTTTTCAGGTTGTAGAAAACTGATGTACAAGAAGTTCTAAGAGTTCTGGGAAAATTCGAGACATTGATCTCTCAGGTAGAGCGCGGAACCGCGGCAAAACCCCCCTTGTTGCCGCGGTTCCGCCGCCGTGTTGAGGGATCAATGCATCAAAATTTTCCCATGGGCTGGTGGGCTGAAAATAGGGGTTTTGGAACATTAAAATTGGGCCCAGAATTTCTGTGAGTGCTACAGTATTGCTTGGGGGCCCACTTGTTAATTTTTGATCAATCGGATATTTTAAGCACATTTTTCACAGTATTTACATTATATCTGCGACCGTGAATGTCACTTGATCGGTAAATCCTGTCTAACTGCTATAGCCCGGTTAGACGGATTTGCGAACGTGACTTTCACGTTGATGTTCTGTGTTTTTGCTGTGATGTTGCGGATCGGTCATGGGGGATAGCCTGGATGCAATGCTAGTACAGTGTTGTTGTATTATGTACTTTTGATATTGCGGGGCGAGCGTCCGACATGTGGACTGCCGTCATTGCCTGTTTGTATTATTCTTTTGGGGCACGACCTGGTTGCGGTCGATGTACCAATTGTATATATATTTTACTTTCTGTACTAGGATTACCCCGCGGAGGGGTGCACGGATAGCCGGGTTCTGGAGGGCAACAAGCCCGCATCTCATGGCATTGGGACGGAGGGGGCTTCACTCTAGAATTGGCGGGCTATTCGCTGCACTCGTAGGGGGTACAGGTTGACCCAGGAGGGGTGCCCAAGTTACCGGATTCCGTGAAGTGCTGGGTGGTCCATTCACGGTGCTGAAGGGGGCTGCCTCGCTTCAGGTTTTGGCGGGTAACTTGCCGCGCCCGTAGGGGTCTAGGATTTCATTGCACAGGCTATCCACACGACCAGGGGAACGTCGGGTTTCAGTAGTGGCTCTGTGAAACCCGGGGATCCCAGATATCTGTATTGTTCTGTGATGCTGTACATTTCTGTGATGTTGCATTTTATTCATGCCTTGAGCGAATATAATATATTGGTATATATATTAGTAGATGTTGTATATGTTTTACATCCGCGCTAGTCCAGTCCCCGCTCTGTCATTAGTTAGCTAACCTAACGGGTAATGACGGGACCCAGTGGCGAATGCGGATGGCATATACGTACATCAGTATATTTTCGTTCTTTGTGGTGTGATCAATTGATGGGACAGCGTTGATTCGGATCAATGCAAGTTAAATAAACCCAATCTGATGTTGTTGGAACACTTTTCAAAAAGCTGTTATTGCAAGGACGTTCACTTTTGTTTTGCATCGTGGTATTCATTTGGAATATCCTGCTCCTCAGTCGACGAGGCAAGGGCCGAGATCCCTTCACCGGGAGTGACCCCTTGGACAGAATTTTGCGTCAGGGCATTAACTTCACTATAGCCGATTACTTTTGCTTTGCATCGTGGTATTCAGTTGGAATATCCTGCACCCCATCCTACGGGGAAAGAGCCGAGATCCCTTCACCGGGAGTGACCTCTTTAGCGAAGGTTTTCGTTACTATATTTTTAAAAAAAAAGCTATCCGTTCCTTCAACGATATCAAGTTCATTACGTTAAAGGTTTTCGCCAGAAACCATTCGTAGCCCTCCGTCGTTTCATATGGGTAGTCAATAGTATTCAAGCTGTGTTTGTTGGCCAAAGTCAAGGCACAGTTTTTGGTAGCTGTTGGTTATTCATATGCAGCATAGATAGATGCGTTGGTTTGGAACAGTCGTACTGCCTTGTTGGCCAAAGTCAAGGGTAGGTACGGGTGGATTCAAAACAACCTGGGGAATGACGGGTAGAACTTGACATGTGACTTATGATTTGTTGGCCAAAGTCAAGGTCATAAGAGCATGGGGTAAAAATCACATCGGGAGTTTCTAAAGAAACTGAAACTTGCCAGGCATGCGCATACCTTCTGGAGTGTGGTGACTTGAGTGGATTCCGTCAAGTTATCATGCGATGATAGTTGGATCCCGATTCCCACTGATGAGTTGGTTTACTCCTCGGGTGATCCCGGCTAATTCTTCTTTCAGGTTTGGGGAAGAATTCGACGTTACAGTGGGAGGTTTCCAGATTAGATAAAGTGATAACCATTCTGATCTAGGTTAGAGTGCACGCTGAGTGTTTCTTTTCTCTCTCTCTTTGGCAGCGACCATTGACCCGACCCTAAGACTATGACTCAGAGACCAAGTTAACCGAACCTTCTTTACACTGTCTTTTGATTGTTAGAGTTGCAGACCTCATTGCCACTTCTACTTTTACCCTTTTCTCCAGGACACCCCGTATTACTACGAACGTCCACTTCCATTGGACAAAACCATCATATGGTTAGATACGAACTCGAAGGAATTCGAGGATGGTTTCCGGTTCTGGAGAAAACGGATAGGATTATTCAGTTGTCTTTTCCCTTTTACCTTCTCTCAAGTTGTGAGTACTCCTTGGTTTAGGAGATAGTACACCTATTATGCAAATTGGATAGTCTTCTTCCAAACCTTAGGCTTGTGCCGACCGGTAGGGAATGAAGAAAACCAATTAGCCTAAACGGTGTGCAGAAGGTATTAGGATTAAGACAAAGCAAGGGATTAGTAAGAGGGCAAAGTAAATTGCGACTGATATTCATGACCAAACCAAGTATTTCTTCGCCAATCCTAAATCACCTTTGTATTTCTCCAGGACACTCCGTATCACTACGAAGATCCACAGTTTATTGGATAATCCATCGTATGGTTATATACGAACTCGAAAGGAACTTGTTCCAGTTCGGGGATGGATTCTGGTCCAGGAGAAATAGGAATAAGGTTTATTCAGTTGTCTTTTATCTTCACCTTCTCTCGCATTGCGAGTGCTCCTAGGATTAGGACAGTACACCCATTATGCTTATTGGATAGTCTTCTTCCAAACCATAGGCTGGTGCCGAACGGTAGGGAAGGAAGAAAACCAATTGGACTAAAGGGGTGTGCAGAAGGTAATGACTAAAGACATAATAAAGGGATTTGGAGAGGTGGCAAAGAACTATACGGTTACAGTCGTGAATCTGGAAGAGGCATTACTAGGAATACCGGGATACCCCAACGAAACATTTCAATGTTTCAGTTTCACTGTGTACTGTTAAAAGAAAACTGATTTCCCGATTAGATACTTACTCCATGGTATGTATTTACCAGGTATGATTCTCACATCTGTATGGTTTTACAGATGATGACTGGGAGTAGGTTATTGGGAATTGGGTGATCATCCTCATTATATCGGGATTCGTTGTAATCGGTGATATTTGAGGAAGTCACCTGGGCTGTTTGCCGGTCGGCAAATATTTGGTTTTGAATATCCGCTTTTATGCACCAATTTCAAATTGATATATCTGTACGTCTATTTTCATAGAGTGAGATATACCTTTTGATATTATGTCGATGACATTTACCTATATCAGTGGATGGTTAGGTAAGGAGCATTAAACAGCGGTGTAATTCTTCTTAACCATAAGTACAGTTTTCAACCTACGACACACAGTGAAAGAGTTGTTAGACTCAGCGGACTTATACAGAGTATTGTATGTTGTCCAGTGTCCATTAGGACAAAGGGGTTGGTCCTCATACTATATTCTGTTTACTTTTAACTTCTCTAGTTCTTAGACATGTGTTTCGTAGAAACACAGGGTCTAAGTTTTGAGGAGTTATAGGTATTTGAATAGAGTAGAGAACCAGGTGTAGCAAGTATCGGGATTCTTCAAAGTGATCGAAGATGTAGATACTTGTGTATGGTATTCAGTTGATAGTAATGATAAAGAGAAATTGCTTCTCTTTCAGGTTAATTATAATTGGAAGCATTCCTAAGTTGAGTAACGCTGATCGGCCTCCTTCCATTTAGTTGACATGCACTGGGGATAGTTGCATGATTTGAATCTGGTTCAATTAAATCAGTGCCTCTGGTTCTATATTGGATATAGAACAGTTCATATCTTAACGTTGTTAAGGTACGGGGAGTTGTCCGGTTTATGATTAAAACCAGACACTAGACAACTCAAGGCACGTTTCTGTAATGGCTGTTTGTGGGTTGACCCAGGCTTTGATGAGGGTTGACTTTCTACCATCTGGAAGATCAATAGTGATATTGTTCTGAACTCGCCACAGTTTTAAATAAAATGGATTTTTCAGAAAACAGTAGTGGGAGTATGGTAGAACTGGAAGTGATTCCAGAACCACAAACGATTACTGAAGATTTGATAGGAACCTAGAGATTCAATCTGGTTTGACATTCCATTGGCCACTCCGCAGATACGGTGGGTAACCTCAGGCGCCCGAGAGGTACTCCGGTAGCCTCAAGGACGGTGGCAGGGGGGTTCTTGTTTACCCAGACTTGCCATTGCTGTTGTTCCGGACTGTGAGACCCGGCAGGAGGATGAGTATAGCGTCTTTCTAAACTAATTTTAGAAATATACGTGTATATGACTCTGCCAGAGGGTTGTCGTAGTCAGTGGGAGTAGCGGAAACATTGGTGGACAGGTGGCTTATGTCTATTTATGGACTAAAGCAGATATAGCGGAGATAGATCATCTATTTCTGATGTGACAGTCATAGGTTTGACTTCATCAGAATAGGGGATGGATCTGTTAAGAAGGTAGTAGGGTGTGATGTCCTGGTATTTGATGATATACACAGAGTAGGAAATGATATTCCTATACTACGATCGGTTATACTTTGGTCGTCACACAGTGATTTCTCCACATAGGACTTGGATAACATATCAGACATTCTGGTTACTAGATTTATAAATCTAGATTTGGGTAGTTTCCCAATCTGGGTACTTAGACACCATTCTACAGGTATTTAGAATGGACGACTCCTGGCACAGTAGTGTACCTGCAGGTGACGGAGTCACCCTCTCTAAAGGTGTCTTACAGACTAAAGGGGAGAGGGATGTGCATGATTGGCAGATCACTTGCTTAAGCAATTGAGTCAATCATGAGATGTCAAGTACCACACCAGATGTTGTTCTTGCAGTAGGTGCAATAAGTTGATATTAATCCAATCCTGGAGAAACAACCGGAAGCAGTTTTAGAACATAAGTGGATGTTCTAGGGATATGATAGCAGCATTCTCCTTCGGGAGACAGTTATCATTCCAGGCTTCCAAGGTGACCTGGATGGCAGAGTGGCTGTCAGAGTTATAGTTTTCCCTCTGACGAGGGACAGTATTTTGGACAGATGGTCCAGGTGGATACTGAGGGAAGGTATGGCGCAGGATACTGATTAAGTTCAGTTGACAATACAGTCTAAGAAGTTTGTATTTGGAGTTCATTTATGAGCTAGGTCCCATCAGACATCCAGATATTCTAAGACAGGCATTGCTCATTTCGGGAGATGGCTTTCTCCGCGAACTTGAGATATAGAGAGACATAGAAAGAAACATCTAGGCGGATCCACTCACTGAGGCTATTCCTCGATCGCAAGAGTTTCGCAAACAGGCTTTGTGAGACTGACTAGTAGAGGAGTTGGGTGTTCGGTATATCACGGGCTGTGAGTATGCGACATCGCAATAATTAGCCTTGAGTGCAAGTGGGGGATTGTTGGAGATAGTTCCCTCAGAGTCAATTATTGGATCACAGGCACGTGATTGCAATGATTGAGGGAGGACCTATCCCGGTACGACAGTCTTACTCGAGATGATAGTATGCTATCTGGTTTACCTTTATCATCGTGTACTGCTTCAGGTGACCTTACAGGTCGCTATTACACGTTGATAGAGCCCCTAGGATTCTTTCTTGACTGCCAGCAGTATGAGGGCGATCATATACGTGGGAGCTGGTAGTCTATAAGCACATCCTTAAATGGTCCCTAGTCGTGGGAGTTTCGAGATAGGGCATCGATTCTCCAGAGTAGACTAGTGTATACAGTCGAGACCCCGACGAGGGGCGGTGGCTGGTCTCACAAGCCACTGGTGTCAGTTGGTTCACCTAAGATGTATACAGGTGCTCATTGGGTTATGAGTACACCGGACAGGACTCGCCGGGAACATGCTAGTTGGTCTTATACCTCATGTCAGATAGCAGTTCCCAGGTGACATGTGTACAGGTTATTTCATCGACCTGGGGATCGTCGTTTGTCTCGTGTGAGTTCCCACTGTGCTTTGATTACTACCCTACCATGGCTCAAAGGAGTCGTGCAAACAGGTTTTAGTTGGGTACAGTCCCGAGCCACATGGAGGCAGTGAGCGGATCTTCGGGGGTTCGTCTCTCCCGGTATTGGGGGTGAGGTCGCGCTGTGTCTAGGAGAGCCATTACACGAAGTCCTTGGCCAAGGCAGGAGATTTACTGGTAGGTATTCCAGTAGTATCTCAGGGTGTTCTGGGCTACACTCCGACACGACTTGTACCGCTTTTGGGGGTCTGACTTTTACCCACCCCCTAGGCCCGCCATGCGATGCTCATAGACGAACGGACCGGACTGTACGGATATTGTCACTGACAGGCTCAGTAGGGTATCAGGATGAGTTCGCTCATCGACGTCACTTTTGGTCAATAGCTGGTGGCCCGTTACGTATTGGCTTATACCTCTGACGTGCTAGTGGTTAAATCCACAACCATAGTATTGACGAGTCTTTAGAGTCCACTACACATTCAGTTACTCAGCTTTCGGGCGAAACGCTGTAGAGGCCGTATGGAGATATGGCAGGGTCCGATCAGATACGTGCGGTATTGCACAGATCAGGATCGGACGGTTTGTACTGGAGGCCGTATGGTTATATGGCTGGGTTCGATCAGATACGTGCGGTATTCCACGGATCATGATCGAACGGATAATACTAGCCGGTTTTGGTTTAAGCCGGATCCTAGTATAGTACAGTGTAGATTTTGTCTCATTGCATTTGTATCCGGTCGGAATACAGATGCGGGTGTGTATGCACAGTATCGGGGTTTTCCTGTAATTTATTACGGGACCAGTTTTCTGGAGTTGCCAGTTTGAATTCCGTTCCGGCCGATTTTCCTTTGTTCTTTCCCGGCTGGAATTTTCCGATGGAGGGGGTTATTTGCAATTGTGCAAATAACATTTGTGGAGGGGGTTTCTTGCAAATGTATTCATTATGATATGTTAAGCATCTTTGCTTTTTCATCCATGATGGTGCATTAATGAGATTTGAAAGGATATGGGTTTGATGTGAATTTGTTATGATGATGTTTGGCTATGGTCACCTCTTGCTTTATACTACCATCACCTCCCTTGTATTATCCACTCCACCATTCTCACATTTGAAGAGGGCCGGCCACATTTAGATGAGAGGAGGAAAAATGAGAGATTTCATTTTTGGTGAGGAAAATTTATCATCTCATTCCATGCTTGATAAATGAGAGTTCCACTTGAAAATTCCATTCCTCCATCAAGGCAACATAACCCCAAAGAGACAAAGCACTACACATTCTACAGCAAACCTTGGGCACATCGACTAGCCAGCTTCGTGCCCGAGTTGCCTTGGTATTGAGGTGGGGGCCCATAAAAGATGCAGACGATGTGGTGCCCTTCCGGCAAGGATGCGACGACCGGAGTTTCCGCGGGAGATCGGGACGACGATGAGAAGACCGGAGGACTCGGATCACTCGTTATATCTCTAACCCGTCTTGTTGTTAGCTAGAACTAGTTTAATGGTCTGATCCGGGTGTTTAGTGCGCGGTGGTGCCGGTTTGCTAAGTTCGCAAAATTAAAGTTTATCACCGCTTTCGGATTTGGCCGTCGGATTGACGGCCGGGTGCCGCCGTGCACTTACACCATCAGAAGTCCAAACACATCTTAAGGCGGTATCACCTAATCAGGGAGATCATTGATCGTCAGGAGATCGAGGTACGGAGAGTTGCTTCTGAAGAGAACATTGCTGATCCATTCACGAAGGCCCTACCTCAGATTCAGTTCGAGAGGCTACTCGAGATCATCGGTCTTCGATATGCCTGTACATGGCCCTAGTGCAAGTGGGAGATTGTTAGTGTATATGCCCTAGGGGCCATTATTGTATCATACTAGTTTGTATATTACTTAATGGAAGCTTGGGATATTCACATGTATATAACAGTCTTGCTAAACATAGTAGTATGCTACTTGGTTTTTCTATCTTAATATGTGAGTATACGTATTGATAGAGCTCTTAGGATCTTGCTTGACTACCAGCGTTGTGATGGCAGTCACACTAGTGGGGGCTGGGTAGTCTACAAGCACATCCTTATTTTGGTCCCTAGTCGTTGGATTATCGAAACAGAGCATCGATACTCCGGAGTAGACTAGTGTGTACGCTTCTCATCCCAGTTGGGGAGATGGTCTGTCCCACAGCCGTCAGTACGTCGTACTGGAGATAGTATACAGGTTTTCGTTAGGTTATGGGTACACCGGACAGGACTCACAGGGAACTGTTGGTTGGTTTTATACCAGTCGTCAGTGAACAGTTCCCAGGTGACATGAGTACAGCATAGTCCGCAGACTTGATACTGCTACTTCGCCTCGAGTGTGTCCCACTGTTCTTAGATTGCTACCCTACCACGGCTCAAAGGAGTCGTGCAAACAGGTAGCAGTTGGGTGCAGTCTCGAGCACTTGGAGGCAGTGGCGGTTAGACAGGATTCGTCTCTCCCGGTATTGGGAGATGATATCGCGCTGTGTCAGAGAGCCATTACGCAAAGTCCCTAGCCAGGGCAAGCGAGATTTGCTGGTAGGTTCCAGTAGTTTCTCAGGGTGTAATGGGCTTCCCTCCGACACGACTTATACCGCTATTAGGGGACTGACGCTTGCCGCCCCCCTAGGCCCGATATGCGATAGTCTTAGACGAACGGACCGGACTGTATGGAGATTGTCACATCAGACTCAGTAGGAGTTCGGATGGGTTTCCTCATCGGCCTTCTTATCGACATCTACCTAGGGACCGTTACGTACAGCTAATGCCGCTTGCGGTCTGTGGTTAAACCTACTGCCAGCGTAGTAGTTGAGTCTCTAGAGTCCCACACAGAGAGTTTCCCTACTCCAGGCGAAACGATATAGAGGTCGTATGGTTTTACGACAAGGGTTCGGACGCATATGTGTGTTTACGCACGTACGACTTTCGGACAGTATTTACCAGTCGGCTTTGGTTTAAGCCAGTTACTGGTATCCGGTTATTGGATTTATACAGTCTAAAGTTTTTCCATATTTTTGCGGAAAGGAGGGGCGTTCTCGTAATTGCGCGAGAAGCTTCTAGAAGGTGGTGACTAAGGAGGTTTAGGTGGCATATACAATGAATGTGATTAGTGAGTCATATGGATGATTCATCCATATCATTAATGCATCATAAATGCTTAATGACTCATGGAGATGAATCATCACTAGATATTATGAAGCATGGTTGTTAAATTGATTTATTTTCTTTTCTTGATAAAAAGAAATGCTTGATATATATTATCATAACTCACTATTCTCACTTCATTATTATGTTCACCTTCTCTCTCCTCAAGCTCTCCTTCTTCAAACCCTAATCCTCCCCTCTCATGTGTTGAGTACAAGGATTAGTTAGACTTATTAAGCCATAACCCTCACTCTATTTCACCTAGCTTCTTTGATTAGCACTTAAAGAAGTTTAGTTGCCTCAAGTTTAGAGGCTAAGCTTGGAGTATAGCTCTCGGGTGGATCATCTACTACTTCGAGAAGGCCGAGGAGGAGGTGGAGTTCGTAAAGACGAAGGACACGGTTCTTTAGTTATAATCCCTTTACATTGTAGTTGTTAACTTCTATGTTTGAAGTTAGTTATCGTTTAGCTTCGATTGATGCGGTTAGTCGATGTTTAAGCAAAGAACAAGATCGTTTTATATATTTCCACCTCCCCGCAAGTCGTGGGGTGTTGTACATCGACTTACAAGTGGGAACACAATCGAAGCGAAGTGACAGTGTCAAGTCAAAGGACTAAGCTGTACTCATGTCACCTGGGAACTGATAACTGACGATAGGTATAATACCAACCAACAGTTCCCAGCGATTCTTGTGTAGTGTACTCGTAACCTAACGAGCACCCGCATACTATCTCCAGTACGACGTACTAATGGCTGTGGGACAGACCATCTCCCCTGCTGGGATGAGAAGCGCATACGCTAGTCTACTACGGAGTATCGATGCCCCGTCTCGATAATCCTACGACTAGGGACCTGTATAAGGATATGCTTGTAGATTACCCAGCCCCCACTAGTATGACTGCCATCAACAACGCTGGTAATCAAGTAAAGATCCTAAGGGCTCCACTATGTATAGGCGATATGCTAAAAGAAACACATGCACATATTAAAGTAGAAACAAACTAAGTAGCATACTACCATTTTGAGCAAGATTGTCTATACAACTGTGAATATCCCAAGCTTCCATTAAGTAATATACAAACTAGTATGATATAGTAATGGCCTCTAGGGCATATACACTAACAGGCTTAGGATTAAGCCGCATTCTAGTATTATACTATTAGATTATTTTATCTCTTGATATTCGTATTTTTTGTAGTACGAATACGGGTATGTATATATACAGTGGGGGTATTCTAGCAATTTCACTAGAATGCTTCTAGAAGAGGACACCTCATTTTGTTTTAAATCTATTTATTTAAATAGATAACGAGGTGGAGGGATGAGGCGTATTAAAGCATGGTTGAAGCATGGCTACTTGATTTTATTTATTCATTTGTTCTAACTATTCAAGCATGGTTGCATTATTTCTATTGGAAATAATGTATACTTGATATTTTGAAAGAATTAGCCATTTTTCACTTGATGTTTTCATTCTACACTTTGCTTTCTCTATCCTCCTTTGCTCTCTTCTTCTTCCTCAAACCATAACCCTCTCATGAGTTGAGAAACCATGGTTTTATGAGATAATCCAATCCAATTAACACTCTACATCTTCTAAGGTACTTGATTAGCAAGCTAGGTACTTTAATTACTTCAAGTTTGAGGTTGGAACTTGAACTATAGAATCTCGGGTAGATCGTCTTCGACACGAGGAGGCCGACGACCAACCTCGATCTAGACGGATAAGGAGCTCAAGAAGAGTAAAAGAAGACCCGAAGGACTTGGTTCATATATGTATAATCACTTTCATAGTAGATTAATATCTTTGCAAGTTTTGTTATTTAGGGCTTACGGTAAATCTTGGGATTAGTCGGTGTTGCCGTCTTAAAACTTGTTTTTTGAAAATTTCTCCTCTCTACGAACCCAATAGAGTGTGCGACACCACCTAACATATATCAGAGCTACTAGGCAGGGATGCCGACCCATGAAGGGTTCTCACTGTGGTGACAGTAGTGGCGAAGCGCAGGCTCTTACCCCTACGGTGCCCCGTGCGGTTATATGGTCCTACAGGTTGCAGTCCTAAGTCACATGGAGGTAATGAGCGATAGGAGGGATTTCATCTCTCCCAGTATAGGGAGTTGATGTTGCGGTATGCTCTATTGGCTATAACAGCAAGTCCCTGGCCAGGGCAGATGAGATTTACTGGTAAGTGTTATCAGTAGTTTCTCGAACGGTTATAGGCCACACATTGACATGACTTATCAAGTTACTGGGGACTGACGATTCCAACCCTAGACTCGATATGTAACATATTAGACGAAGAGACCGGAATGTACGGTAAGTTTTGCTTATAGGATTTGCCAGAGTTTGGACAAACTTGCTTGTTTATCTTCTATTCGCTCAATACTTGGGTAGCCGTTACGTCCAGCTAGTACCGCTGACAGTTTGTGGGTGACTGATGTGATCATTACCTACAGCTAGCGTATAGACGAGTCTTTAGAGTCCACACAGAGGTTTTCTAGCTCAAGCGAAACGAAGTAGGGCACATATGGTGATATGTGCAGGAGCTTGATTAAATACGAGTATATGATACAGTATTCTAATCTAGCGATATTTGATATCAGTTAGGTTATATGTGATATAACCGGATTGTTGAATCAATTGTTGATTCAATGATATGTTATATGTATATATATTTGATAGTGGCCGTTATATATGATATAACTGGATTATTGAATCAAGTGTTGATTTAATGTAGTATTGAATATTTGTCGGTTATATGTGATATGACCGGGTTATTGAATCAAGTGTTGATTCGATAATATGATATACATATAAGTGATATTAGCCGGTTATATGATATGACCAGATTATTGAATCAAGTGTTGATTTAATAATTTGATATATATTTTTATATTTGATATATTAATATATATTAACTTATATTGTGCTCACTAAAGGTTTTCTTGTCTTTGAAATACATTTAATATATATGGGATATATATTAATATATGTATTTATATATTGTCATGGTGGATGATACATTGTACATGGGTGTATGAGACTCACACCAAGGCTAAAGATAATTAGGGTAATTATTTATTTAAAGCAAAACTAAAATGAGGTGGAAATGAGCGTGGCTTAGATGCTTGTGGAAGCATGTAGAAGCCATGACTCATCTCACCAATTTTGTTTTACTTTAGATATTTTATAACCCAACCATTATCTTTAGCCCATGGTTAACTCTCTCATTCTACACTTGAGATTTTTTCTTCACCCTAGTTCATCTTCTTCCTCTCAAGGTTTTCTTGAGTTCAAGAAAGAAAAAGAGAGAGATTTCTAAAGTGAGCAAAATTCCCACTTCATCAACCCACTCTCATCTAGCCCATAAGATTAGATTGTTTGCTTAACTAATTCTTGATTAAGTGAAGAGGTGGCTTGAATTAGAGAAACTTCAAGGTGGATCATCTTCGACCTCGAATACGATGAAGCAAGCTCATTCCATTCACCAAGTGGAGCCTAAAAAGAGTTCTAGGGACTACTACTTGGAGCTTAGGGATTACTATTTGGAGATTTAGAAGTGAAGGACCGGTTTACAAAAGTTGTATTCTTTATTCACTTAGTGTAAAGCTTGTTTACTTGCTTACAAACCCTAATTCTCTAGTTCGATTCTAGGTTAGTGTAGCTTAGACCTCTAGATTTTTTAAAATTGCATACTTAATGTATATGGAAACCTAGTAGAGGTGCTAAGACGCACTTTCATAGTATCAAGGCCAAGCTAGAGCATTAGGTTTGGTCTAAACGACGTTAAAGTGTTCGATCGAACTTCAAAACCTGATTTTTTCAATGTTTCTGTCCAATTTTTCAAAAGTTGAAATTTTGGAGATTAAAAATATGCAGAAATTCGTGCAGGGTATTTAATGGAGCGCCAAGAAATACGAGGGCCCAACTTGACCAAATGGCTGCGGAACCACGGCCTAACCTAAGGTTTAGCCGCGGTTCCGCCGCACTTTTGCTGAGTTAGGGACTTATGTTTCTTGTGCTACTCCATGTTGATATTTAGCACTTTTTGGGTGTTTTTAATGAGACTCAAGTTGTTGAGCTCT
This sequence comes from Agapanthus africanus, assembly GCA_030015575.1. Lineage (NCBI taxonomy): Eukaryota > Viridiplantae > Streptophyta > Magnoliopsida > Asparagales > Amaryllidaceae > Agapanthus > Agapanthus africanus. The sequence goes on along the minus strand of CM057344.1, from coordinate 375,992,579 downwards.
CTGTGATTTGTGGGTGTTTGATATAGAAATATTTAACATCGTCTAGATTTTTATGATATGTGATACAATATTTGGAATCCACATTAATTAGTTTGTTGTTTGTAAATCTAGCATTTTAGTCTCATTTGATTAGTTGCCACGGAGTTTCAATTCGGATCAAAACTCCGTCGCAATCTCGTATTGTACGCAAATAGTCGCCAGGAAACACTACTAGATAGCCACGCCCCATTGTGCCGACCAAGTGACTATAGGAGAACACCGTAGCCAAAAGCATCCACTCAGGTGCTCGCGGCCGCGGTGTTCCACCCAAGTGCACTTCGTTGATGGCATCGGGGGTGCGGCAATCTACTAAAGTTCCTGACGAGCATTCGATCATTATACCGGGAATCTTGTTGAATTACCTGACTGATATTGAAAAGTGTTTCAATTCGAGACATAAATGCAAGATTTAATGGGTTAGGCATGAAATCCGAGATATAAGATATTCCGGGTTTATGATGTCTAAAAATTATGTGGATTCTAATTATTGTAGTTTTCATTTCTTTTCTGCGACCGTAAATGTAATATGTGGTGTATCCCCGATCTCGTTGCTATACGTCAACGACATCAGGAAATGCATATTTACTTACGTTGATGACATGTGATGTTATGTGTTGCTGTGATATGTTATATTGGATCGTCGTGATTGAATAGCCGGGATTTTTTTTACGTGAGATGAGAGTTTTTATATTTTCATTCATGTAAAAAGTTGTATGTAATATTCTTTTATTGGGACACTTCCGGGTTGAGGATGATGTCACCATTGATGTATATTATTTACTTTTCCGTATTAGGATAGACCCAAGGAGGAGAGCACAAGTAACTGGGTTCTAGAGTCCAGTAGGAGACCATCTTGAGGAGTCGAGACCGGGTCTCCTAACTCTAGAATTGGTAGGGTCACTTTCTGCTCTCGTAGGGGTCTAGGGATGTGGGTTTGGCTATTCATCACGGCCGTGGAATCCGTGTTTTTCATTACTGGCTTAATTTAAAACACGGACCTCCTAGTATATCCTATATTTCATATGTTTGTTTCTGCTGCCTAAGTTCTGTGATGTGATCAAATAACTGCGTGAGACGAATGCTATATATATATGATATATATAATTAACGTTGCTTATGTTTTGCACCCGTGCCAGTCCAGCCCCTGCTCTGCCGGTAGTTAAGTAACCAACGGTGCATGACGGGGCCCCGTGGCGAATGCGGATGGCATAAGCATACGTTCTATTTTCATTTCTTCTGTGATGTTTAGGAAATATAAATGATGGGACTTCATTAATGAGATTAATGAAAAGAAAAGAAAGCTAAAGATGTTGTAGAATCAAATTTTTCAAAAAGGTAGCTCTAGTTATTGTTTTGCATAGTGGTATTCCTTGATGGATATCCAGCACCTCATTTGATGAGAAAATAGCCTAGATCCCTTCACCGGGAGTGACCTCTTTAGCAAAAGCTAGCAAATACTACAACCTACTTGGTTTGTTTTGAAAACTACTTGATTTTAAAAGTGGAGCTTAAACCACTCCTTTTTCGAATCACTAGATTCTACAATGATATCAAGTTCATTACGTTAAACGTTTTGTTCAAAACCAGTCGTAGCCCTCCGTCATTTTAGATAAGTGCTATTTAATATTCGTGCTACGTTTGTTGACCTTGTCAAGGCGTAGTGTAAGGTAGTTGATTAGTGCTTATCTGCCGCATATGATGCGATTGGATTAGGGTAGTCGTACGGCTTTGTTGACCTTGTTAAGGGTTGTACGGGTGGGTTTAATTCAATCACGAAATGACGGGTTGAACTTGAATTGTGGTTTATGATTTGTTGACCTTGTTAAGGTCATAAACCGCATGGGATAAAAACAGATATTGGGAATTTCAAGTGTTGAAATTTGCAATGAGATTGCATACCTTCTATGAGATAGTTAGATCCCGATACCCACTGTGAGTAAGTGTTACTCCTGGAGGAGTTTTGCACTTTAAAATTAGCTGATCCAGTAGGTCTCTGAGAAAAGTGTTAACGGGGTTATACTCCTGCGAAAATGAGGTTATTTAATTAGTTCCATGCAAAAGTATGGGGAGACTCTCTCGGAGTACCAATACCTGCCTGGATGACCGATTGGCGAACTTGTAGGGTATAATTAATCCCGGCTAATATTAACTTTTATGGTTTGAAGGAAGATTTGATAAAAACAGTGGGAGCAATCCTGATTAGATAAGATAATAACCAATCTAATCTTGCAAGAGCGCACGCTAAAGTGTTTTCTTCTCTCTCTCTCCATGTAGCGACCATGACACACCTTAATCATGATAATAATATGGATGTATTGACCGAACCCGCTTATTATACTGAGCTGGGGAATGTTGGTTCTACTCTATCTTATGATTGTCATAAATCTGAGCAAGGAATAGAGGAATATCCGGATTCCCACGGAACCCAAACGAAAAAAGAGCATGATGATGTATCTTCTTCAGGTGTGTTCGTTACCGAGAACTGTTCTCAGTATGCTCTACGTCCTAGGTATTGGATACCGGATCAGGATCCCACGTTTGTAATATGTTACATGGGTTAAGAAGAAGTAGAGAACTGGGAAAGGGTGATAAGTCTCTCGCAGTAGGGAATGGTGCAATTGTTGCAGCTAAAACATCTGGCGAATATCACCTTGTATTACCGAATGGTAATACATTGATTCTGAACGACTCTTATTTCGTACTAAAAGTGATGTGCAATATAATATCAATTTCTTTATTAGATAAAGAAGGATATAAATTTGTACTAAAGAAAAATGTTATGAACATTTTCTTAAATCAAGTCTTGATTGGGTTTGGTACGTTGTATAACGGTATATACGTTCTAAATCAAACTACAGTTCTAAACTACAGGACACACATAAGAGGAAAATTTCAGAAATGAACGAATCCTTCTTGTTGCATTGTAAACTTTGGTCATATCAATACGACGACTAGCGAAGTTGCATAAAAATGGTTATTTGAATCCGTTCGAATTTACATCTTATGAAACTTGCTAGTCATATCTCAAAGGCAAGATGACCAAAACTTCGTTTACTGGACACAGAGAAAGAGCTACTGAACTCTTGGGACTGATACATAGTAATGTAAGCGGTCCTATGTCAACACATGCCAGGAATGGTTCCTCATACTTTATTACATTCACCGATGATCTCTCAAGATTCGGACATGTGTTCTTGTTGAAACACAAATCTGAAACTTTTGAGAAATTCAAGGAATATAAGTACGAAGTTGAGAACAAGACGGGTAAAATTATTAAAGTCCTATGATCTGATCGAGGAGGAGAATACTTAAGCACGGAATTCTGAGACTATTTAAAAGAGAATGGGATTCTCTCTCAGCTTACTCCTCCGTATACACCATAGCACAATGGAGTATCAGAGCGGAGGAATCACACCCTATTAGATATGGTGCGCTCTATGATGAGTAATGCTGAGTTACCTATTTCCTTTTGTGGTTATGTACTTGAGACATCTGCATACCTATTGAATCAAGTTCCATCAAAATCAGTGCCTAAAACACCATATGTGATATGGAGTGGAAAGAGACCACATCTTAAAAGAGTTAAGATATGGGGTTGTCCAGCCTATGTTAAAAAACAGAATCCAGAAAAACTCAAGGTACGATCAGTTCTTTGCAAGTTTGTGGGATATCCTAAAAATTTACATGGATATATCTTCTACCTCGCTGAGGAAAAAAAGTGTTTGTTTCTCAATACGACACCTTTTTAGAAAAGGAATTTCTTGTGAAAGAAATTAGTGGTAATAGGGTAGAACTGGAAGATGTTCCAGCCATACAATCCATATAGTATGTCCGTACATAACTCCGGTCGGTATCCTCCAGATATCCGCCGAGTCCCAATACTGTCACCGGTAAGGTAGTACTCCCCTGCCTCTGGCTCAACGCCATCACCTGCGATCTTTTTGCCCCGGGGCACCTCCGAGCCCCACCATTTACCCGCACACGGCCTCGTACACTCCTCGCCTGGGGTTTCTAACATAAGTCTCAGAACCGAGAAATCTCATGGTGGACGCATCGAAATATCATATCAAAAGAAACCGGGTTTTTCAAACAATGCATAATTTCATGAAATACCACGGTCCTCAAATCCAGAAAACATCATATGAAATCCATATCTCAATGCGTAAATCCATGAAATATAATATATGCAGCATAAACAGTAATATGATCATATCAAGGAAAAACTGCTATTTAAATGCATCAAGTTATTAACTATATCATGCGGTTTCCAAATTTCTCCAATGTCCATGCAACATCATATAAAGGTGAACATGTGGCTCAAGATTTCACCGATGATCTCTCAAGATTCGGACATGTGTTCTTTTTAAAACACTAATCTGAAACTTTTAAGAAATTCAAGGAATATAAGTACGATGTTGAGAACCAGACGGGTAAAAGTATTAAAGTCCTACGATCTGATCGAGGAGGAGAATACTTAAGCACGGAATTCCGAGACTATTTAAAAGAGAATGAGATTCTCTCTCAGCTTACTCCTCCGTATACACCACAGCACAATGGAGTATCGGAGTAGAGGAATCACACCCTATTAGATATGGTGCGCTCTATGATGAGTAATGTTGAGTTACCTATTTCCTTTTGGGGTTATGCACTTGAGACAGTTGCATACCTATTGAATCAAGTTCCATCAAAATCAGTGCCTAAAACACCATATGAGATATAGAGTGGAAAGAGAACATATCTTAAACGAGTTAAGATATGGGGTTGCCCAGCCTATATTAAAAAACAGAATCCAGACAAACTCAAGACACGATCAGTTCTTTGCAAATTTATGGGATATCCTAAAAATTTATATGGATATATCTTCTACCTCGCTGAGGAACAAAAAGTGTTTATTTCTCAATATGACACCTTTTTAGAAAAGGAATTTCTTGCGAAAGAAATTAGTGGCAATAGGGTAGAACTGGAAGAAGTTCCAGCCACACAAACTACAACTAATGATTTGGTAGAACCGGAGGATTAAATAGTCCCCGACGAACCTCAGTCACCCCGCAGATTTAGTAGAGTTCCTCATCTACCTCAGAGATACTACGGTTTTCTCATAGATGGTGGGACTGGGGATTGCATCATGGAAGATGATGACCCAACTAGTTTCAAGCAGGCCATCACAAGTGGAGACTCTGTGAAATGGCTGGATGCTATGCGATCTGAGATGGAATCCATGTACACCAACAAAGTATGGAATTTGGAAGTTGCTCTTAAAGGGGTAAAACCCATCGGGAGAAAATGGATCTTTAAGAAAAAAATTGGTGTATAAAGGTTGAGACCTTCAAAGCTAGACTTGTAATAAAGGGTTTTCGTCAACGACCAGGTGTCAACTTTGTTGAAACCTTTTCTCCAGTGGCTATGCTTAATTCCGTCTGGATCCTACATGCTATTGCTGCATACCATGACTATGAAATCTGGCAGATGGATGTCAAGACCACTTTTCTAAATGGTGATTTAGAAGAGTGCGTGTACATGATACAGCCAGAGGGCTTCGTAGACAGTGGGGGCAGCAAAAAGGTGTGCAAGCTGCTTAACTCAATCTACGGATTAAAGCAGGCATCGTGGAGCTGGAACATCTGTTTTGATGTAGCAGTCAAAGAGTTTGACTTCATCAATAACGTAGATGAACCTTGTATATACTAGAAGGCTGTAAAGAGTATAGTTTGTAAGTCGATGTACAACACCCCACGACTTGCGGGGAGGCGGAAATATGAAAAACGATCTTGTTCTTTGCTTAAACATCGACTAACCGCATGATCGAAGCTAAACGATAACTAACATCAAACATAGAAGTTAACAACTACTATGTAAAGGGATTATACCTAAAGAACCGTGTCCTTCGTCTTTACGAACTCCACCTCCTCCTCGGCCTTCTCGAAGTAGTAGACGATCCACCCGAGAGCTTTACTCCAAGCTTAGCCTCTAAACTTGAGGCAACTAAACTTCTTTAAGTGCTAATCAAAGAAGCTAGGTGAAATAGAGTGAGGGTTATGGTTTAATAAGTCTAACTAATCCTTGTACTCAACACATGAGAGGGGAGGATTAGGGTTTGAAGAGGGAGAGCTTAAGGAGAGAGAAGGTGAACATAATAATCAAGTGAGAATAATGAGTTATGATAATATATATCAAGCATTTCTTTTTATCAAGAAAAGAAAATAAATCAATTTAACAACCATGCTTGATAATATCTAGAGATGATTCATCTCCATTAGTCATTAAGCATTTATGATGCATTAATGACATGGATGAATCATCCATATGACTCACTAATCACATTCATTGTATATGCCACCTAAACCTCCTTAGTCACCACCTTCTAGAAGCTTCTCGCGCAATTACGAGAACGCCCCTCCTTTCCGCAAAAATACGGAAAAACTTTAGACTGTATAAATCCAATAACCGGATACCAGTAACTGGTTTAAACCAAAGCCGACTGGTAAAAACTGTCCGAAAGTCGTATGTGCGTAAACACACGTATGCGTCCGAACCCTTGTCGTAAAACCATACGACCTCTATATCGTTTCGCCTGGAGTAGGGAAACTCTCTGTGTAGGACTCTAGAGACTCGATTACTACGCTGGCAGTGGGTTTAACCACAGACCGCAAGCGGCACTAGTTGTACGTAACGGTTCCCAGGTAGATGTCGATATGAAGGCCGATGAGGAAACCCATCCGAACTCCTACTGAGTCTGATGTGACAATCTCCGTACAGTACGGTCCGTTCGTCTAAGACTATCGCATATCGGGCCTAGGGGCGGCAAGCGTCAGTCCCCTAATAGCGGTATAAGTCGTGTCGGAGGGAAGCCCATTACACCCTGAGAAACTACTAGAACCTACCAGCAAATCTCGCTTGCCCTGGCCAGGGACTTTGCGTAATGGCTCTCTGACACAGCGCGATATCAACCCCCAATACCGGGAGAGACGAATCCTGTCTAACCGCCACTGCCTCCAAGTGCTCGGGACTGCACCCAACCGCTACCTGTTTGCACGACTCCTTTGAGCCGTGGTAGGGTAGCAATCTAAGAACAGTGGGACACACTCGAGGCGAAGTAGCAGTATCAAGTCTGCGGACTAAGCTGTACTCATGTCACCTGGGAACTGTTCACTGACAACTGGTATAAAACCATCCAACAGTTCCATGTGAGTCCTGTCCGGTGTACCCGTAACCCAACGAGCACCTGCATACTATCTCCAGTACGACGTACTGACGGCTGTGGGACAGACCATCTCCCCAACTGGGATGAGAAGCGTACACACTAGTCTACTCCGGAGTATCGATGCCCTGTCTCGATAATCCTACGACTAGGGACCTGAATAAGGATGTGCTTGTAGACTACCCAGCCCCCACTAGTGTGACTGCCATCACAACGCCGGTAGTCAAGCAAGATCCTAAGAGCTCTATCAATACGTATACTCACATATTAAGATAGAAAAACCAAGTAGCATACTACCATGTTTAGCAAGACTGTTATATACATGTGAATATCCCAAGCTTCCATTAAGTAATATACAAACTAGTATGATACAATAATAGCCCCTAGGGCATATACACTAACATGGTTGTCTTCCTCGTATTGTACGTGGATGACATACTCTTGATAAGAAATGATGTTTCTATGCTACACTTGGTCAAGCTCTTCTTATCACAAAAGTTCTCCATGAAAGATCTAGGTGATGCCTCCTACATCCTGGGGATTAAGATCTATAGCGATAGATCTAAGCGGATGTTGGGATTGTCCCAATCTAGGTATGTAGACACCATACTAAAGAGGTTTAGTATGGAAGATTCTAAGCGTGGTAATTTACCGGCTTGTTCAGGAATCACTCTCTCCAAAGAGATGTCTCCCAAGACTGATTTGGAGAGAGCTCGCATGCAAGGGATACCTTATGCTTTTGAAGTTGGGTCAATCATGTACGCGATGTTATGTACCAGACCAGATGTAGCTTATGCACTTAGTGTGGTAAGTAGGTATTAATTAGATCCTGGGGAGAAGCATTGGACTGCTGTGAAGAACATTCTTAAGTACTTAAGAAGGACTAAAGAGATGTTCTTGGTGTATGGTAATGGAGAACTCTAGGTGGAGTCCTTTACCGATTCGAGCTTCCAGAGTGATAAGGACGATAGTAAGTCGGTCTCGGGTTTTGTCTTTACCCTCAATGGAGGGACGGTATGTTGGAACAGTTCCAAGAAAGATACCGTAGCAGACTCGATGATGGAGGCCGAATACATTGCTGCCAACGATGCTTCCAAAGAAGCTTTACGGATAAAGAAGTTCATTGTTGAAATTGGTGTGGTTCTATCCATTGAGCATCCAATACCTTTGTTTTGTGATAACAATGGAGTTGTGGCTTTGGCCAAGGAACCCCGGTCCTATCAGCGATCCAGACATATTCTTAGGTGGTATCACTTGATCCGGTAGATAGTTGATCACCGGGAGATCGAGGTCAGGAGAGTTGACACGAAGGATAACACAGCGGATCCACTCACGAAGGCCCTCCCCCAGACGCAATTTGAGAGACATTTTGGGACGTTGGGTATGAGATACTACAACAACCGGCCTTAGTGCAAGTGGGAGATTGATAGGAATATGTATGCCCTAGAGGCCATTATTGTATGATGTAATGGATGCTTGGACATATATATAGAGGACTTTTTTGCTCGACATGATAGTATGCTATCTGGTTGCTCTTTATCTTAACATGTACACTAGTATTATTATACCGTCTTTTTGATACATGTTGATAAAGCTCTTAGGATGTTAGCTTGACTAGCAGGACTATGATGCAAATTATACTAGTGGGGATTGTGTAGTCCGCAAGCACATCCTTTAACAGTTCCTAGACGAGGGAGTATCGAGACAGGGCATCGATATTCCAGAGTAGACTAGTGTGTACGTTTCTTGACCCTGTACGGGGCGATGGTTGATCCCACATCCATTGGTTTTTGACATCAAAGATTCTACACAGGTGCTCATTAGAGAATGGGTACACCGAACAGGACTCGCTGAGAACTCCTAAATGGTACCATACCTATCGTCAAATAGCAGTTCTCTGGTGACACTTATACAGGTTAGTATGTAGACCCGAGATTGTCATAGTGTCTTGTGTGGTTCCAACTGTGCTTTGATTTCCTCCCTACTACGGCTCAAAGGAGTCGTGCAAACAGGTGGATTTTGGGTACAGTCCCGAGTCACATAGAGGCAATGGGCGATAGGAGGGGTTTCGTCTCTCTCGGTATAGGGAGTTGATGTTGCGCTATGCTCGATTGGCTATAACAGCAAGTCCCTGGCCAGGGATGATGAGATTTACTGGTAAGTGTTATCATTAGTTTCTCGAACGGTTATAGGCCACACATCGGCATGACTTATTAAGTTACTGGGGTCTGACGATTCTACCCCTAGACTCGATATGCGACATATCAGACGAAGAGACCGGACTGTATGGTAAGTGTTGCTTATAGGATTTGCGGGGTTTGTACAAGCTTGCTTGTTGATCTTCTATTCGCTTAATACCTGGGTAGCCGTTACGTCCAGCTAGTACCGCTGACGTCTTGTGGGTGGCTGATGTGATCATTACCTACTGATGGCATATTGACGAGTCTTTAGTGTCCCACACAGAGGTTTCCTAGCTCAAGCGAAACGAAGTAGGGCACATATGGTGATATGTGCGGGAGCTTGATTAAATACAAGTATGTGATACCGTATTCTAATCTCGCGATATTTGATATCGGTTATATGTGATATAACCAGATTATTGAATCAAGTGTTGATTCAATGATCTGTTATATGTATATATATTTGATACTGCCCGGTTATATATGATATGACCGGATTATTGAATCAAGTGTTGATTTATTGTAGTACTGAATATTTGTCGGTTATATGTGATATGACCAGGTTATTGAATCAAGTGTTGATTCGATATTATGATATACATATAAGTGATATTAGTCGGTTATATATAATATGACCCGATTATTGAATCAAGTGTTGATTTAATAATTTGATATATATTTTTATATTTGATATATTAATATATATTAATACCCCCTCCCTATGGCCTCTTTCCTCTATAAGAAGAGAATAATGGCGGATGCCGATCGTTGGAAAAAATGAGGTAGAGTGTATTTTTTTGACGCCATAGAAGAAAATTCCCTCCTATGACCTCTTTCCTCCATTATTCTCATATATTAACTAATATTGTGCTCGCTAAAGATTTTCTTCTCTTTGAAATACATTTAATATATGTGTGATATATATTAATATATGTATTTATATATTGTGTCATGGTGGATGATATATTGGACATGGGTATATGAGATTCACACCAAGGCTAAAGATAATTAGGGTAATTATTTATTTAGAGTAAAATTAAAATGAAGTGGAAATGAGCATGGTTTAGATGCTTGTGGAAGCATGTAGAAGCCATGACTCATCTCACCAATTTTGTTTTACTCTAGATATTTTATAGCCCAACTATTATCTTTAGCCCATGGTCAATTCTTTCATTCTACACTTGAGATTTTTTCTTCACCCTAGTTCATCTTCTTCCTCTCTAGATTTTCTTGAATTGAAGAAAGAAAAAGAGAAAGGGATTTCTAAAGTGAGCAAAATTCATACTTCATCAATCTACTCTCATCTAGCCCCATAAGATTAGGTTGTTTGCTTCACTAATTCTTGATTAAGTGAAGAGGTAGCTTGAGTTAGAGAAACTTCAAGGTGGATCATCTTCGGCCTCGAAGACGACGAAGCATGTTCGTTCTTTTCACCAAGTGGATCCTAAGAAGAGTTCTAGGGACTACTACTTGGAGCTTTAGAAGTGAAGGACCGGTCTACAAAGTTTGTATTCTCTATTCACTTAATGTAAAACTTGTTTACTTGCGTACAAACCCTAATTCTCTTGTTCGATTCTAGGTTAGTGTAGCTTAGACCTCTAGATTTTTTTAAATTGGATACTTGATGCATGTGGAAACCTAGTAGAGGTGCTAAGAAACACTTTCAATAACGTCGTTAGAAATCCGCCGTTTTTGTCGCGCACGAACGGCTGACAAAAACAGTCCCAAAAATTAATGTTTTGGCAAGTTTGCACACTCCGCGGGCTTACAGTGTGAACCGAGAAGCCGCGGGGTAGAGCATGCACACCATGGGGAAACCCTAAGGGACCGAAGATCGGGCCCACCCGCCAAGACCACACAAGGCTGCCTTAGGGGGTGGTCACCTGAAGGCACCCCAAATGGGTGCTCTCGGGTCTGCCTGCCCCCATGGGCTACCTTGTGGTGGCCCCCAGTGGTGGGTACCCCTTAGGCCTCGAATCAAAAGTTAATTTTTCCCCTTTCGCCTCCGCGATGATTCGGACGGGTTTCGAGTTTGTTTCGACTCTTGGGTTGGCTTAAAACGTTTGTTTTTAGGACTTTAGCTCACTGGATTTTCAAGCTTTGGACAATTGGTTTCGTTTTCTAATTGTGCGTGGAATTCAAACGTTGTGGTTTTCTTTACTTGCTTCTGTGATGCGTACATGTGTTGTTTAACGATTTCTAATCGCTATATGTCGATCAGAAAGGGTTGCACACATCTTGTTTATCTGTGGTGTTGCTTGTGATATCTTTAACATGGTTTTGACGGATTGTCGTGATGGATAGCCTATAGTGCAATGTTTGTTGTACAGTTTTGATTCTTTTGTATATTCATTATTGTGGGGCAAGCGTCTGACATGTGGACAGCCATTTCCGCTAATTTGTAAATTCTTTTATTGGGGCATGGCCGGGTTGAGGTCGATGTCACCACAATATATATTTTTCTTTTCTGTACTAGAATTACCCCGGGGCGGAGAGCTCGAGTAGCTGGGTTTCTAGAGGGAAACGGGCCTCCATCTTATGGCATTGAGACCAGAGTGCCTTACTCTCAAATTGGCGGGCTATTTGCCACACTCATAGGGGGTGGTATAGGATGACCAACGGTGGAGTGCTCAAATTACCGGATTCCATGAAGTTTTGGGTGGCCCATTCACATTGTTGATTGGGGTTGCCTCTCTTCTGGAATTGGAGGGTAACTTGTCGCACTCATAGAGGTCTTGGTAATACATTGTATAGGCTATCCACACGACCGGGGAATGTCGAGTTTCATTTGCGGTTCGAATGAAACCCGGGGCTCCAAGTTTATCCGCTTTTCCATATTGCTTATCGCTTATCTGTGATGTTGCTTATAGCATGCCTGGGATGAATGGATATATATATATATATATTTATATATATTAGTAGATGTTGTATATATTTTGCATCCACGCTATTCTAGCCCCCGCTCTGCCGTTAGTTAAGTAATTTAAAGGTGCATCGATGGGGCCCCACGGCAAATGCAGATGACATATATGTACATTGTATTTTTGTTCTTTTCGGGTGTGATAGGTTTTAATTGATGGGACCGCATTAATTTTGATTAATGCAAGGAAAAATAAACCGAAAAGATGTTGTCGGAACAAATTTCGAAAAACTATAGTCGTATTCTTTTGCTTTGCATAGTGGTATTCGTTTAGGAATGTCCAGCACCTCATTCGAGGTGGCAAGAGCCTAGATCCCTTCACGGGGAGTGTCCTTTTGAGCAAAAGTTTATGTTACTATAAATTACTAGGTTTTCTTCAAAACCACTAGTTTTCAAAAGTGGGGCCTAAACCACTCCTTTTTCAAAACTATTCGGTTCATTCAACAATATCAAGTTCAATACAATCACAGTTTTTGCCAAAAACCAGCCGTAGACCTCCGTTATTTCCTACGAGTAGTACTTAGTATTCGTGCTACGTTTGTTGACTCCATCAAAGCGTAGTGCATGGTAGCTAAGTGGTGCTTGTTTGTAGCATTATATGTGATTGGTTAGGATAGTAGTGTAACCTTGTTGACTCCGTCAAGGGTTATGCTGGTAGGTTTAATGCAATCAAGATAATGACGGGCTGAACTTGACTGGGACTCTTTGATTTGTTGACTCTGTCAAGGTCACTAGGGTCCTAGGAGCAAAAACCACATCGGGAGTTTCAAATATATAGGAAATTACTAGCGTTGCATACTTTCTGAAGTGTGGTGACTAGAGTGGTTTCCATCTAGGTTATCACACAATGATAGTTGGATCTCGATCCCACTGATGAGTAGGATTACTCTTGGTAGATATTTTTCACTTCACAATTAGCTAACCTATTAGGTTTCTAGAAAGGTGTTAACAGGGCTACGCCTCTAGGGAAACGAGGTTTACTCTAATTAGGTCCGTGCGAGAACACAGGGAACCTCCCTCGAAGTACCAACACCAACCGGCCGAACGGTTAGCAAACTTGTGTTAGTGTTTATGCCCTAGAGGCCATTACTGTATCATACTAGTTTGTATATTACTTAATGGAAGCTTGGGATATTCACAGTTGTATTGACGGTCTTGCTAAAAATGGTAGTATGCTACTTGGTTTAAGTCTATTTTAATATGTGCATATGTTTCTTTTAACGTATCGTTTATACATATTAGTAGAGCCCTTAGGATCTTTGCTTGATTACCAGCGTTGTGATGGCAGTCACACTAGTGGGGGCTGGGTAGTCTATAAGAAACATCCTATACAGGTCCCTGGTCGTAGGATTATCGAGATAGGGAATCGATACTCCGGAGTAGACTGGGGTATACGCTTCTCATCCCAGTTGAGGAGATGATCTGTCCCACAGCCATCAGTACGTCGTACTGGAGATAGTATGCAGGTGCTCGTTAGGTTACGGGTACACCGGACAGGACTCGCCGGGAACTGCAGGTTTGATTTATACCCATCATCAGATAGCAGTTCCCAAGCGACATGAGTACAGCTTAGTCCGTCGACTTGACACTGCTACTTCGCCTCGGGTGTGTTCCCACTGTTCTTAGATTACTACCCTACCATGGCTCAAAGGAGTCGTGAAAACAGCTAGTAGTTGGGTGCAGTCCCAAAGAACTTGGAGGCAGTGGCGGTTAGACAGGATTCGTCTCTCCCGGTATTGGGGGTTGATATCGCGCTGTGTATGGAGAGCCATTACGCAAAGTCCCTGACCAGGGCAAGCGAGATTTACTGGTAGGTTCCAGTAGTTTCTCAAGGTGTAATGGGCTTCACTCCGACATGACTTATACCGCTATTTGGGGTCTGACGTTTACCGCCCCCTAGGCCCGATATGCGATAGTCCTAGACGAACAGACCGGACTATACGGAGATTGTCATATCAGGCTCAGTAGGAGTTCGGATGGGTTTCCTCATCGTCCTTCTTATCGACATCTACCTGGGGACCGTTACGTACAGCTAGTACCGCTTGCGGCCTGTGGTTAAACCCACTGCCAGCGTAGTGTCGAATCTTTAGAGTCCCACACAGAGAGTTTCCTTGCACCGGGCAAAAGATGTAGAGGCCGTATGGTTTTACGGCAGGGACGCGATCACTTACATACACTTGTGCACGTATTATGATCGGGCAGATAATACTAGCGGGCTTTAGTTTAAGCCAGATTCTAGTATTATACAGATGGATTTATTCAGTCAAAGATTATCCGCGTTTTTCGGAAATATGGATGGGAGGGGCAGTCTCGTAATTTGTCGGGAAGCTTCTAGAAGAAGATGACTCATTTGTTTTTATTTCTTTTTAGGATTTAAACAAATGAGGTGGAGAGATGAGGTGTAGGTTTTCATTAAATGGATAATGACTCATGAGATGATTCGTCTCAATTGAATTAAATGAAGCATGCTAGATATTATGATAGATATTTGTTATGATATTTTGATGCTTCATATTATTCTAAGATGAGACATTATTCATTTCATTATCACAAAAGCTTTCTCTCTCCTCAAGTCTTCATCTTCTTCCTCAAAACCCTAATAGCTCTCATGAGTTGAGAAACCTAGGGTTTAAGTGACTAACTAATCCATCTTATTACTCTACACCCTCTAGGACTTCTAGATTAGCTATCTAGAAGCAGTAGTTATCTCAGATTCAAGATAAAAGCTCGGACTATAGACTCTCGGGTGGATCGTCTTGGATCGGACTATAGTCCACGTTGCCGTCCCTGGTTCTTGCGGGGAGGCGGAAACGGTATAAAAATCAAATATTTAGCGCATGGGGCAACATGGACTAACAAAGTCGGGATCTTTTCTAAACTAAACTAGCTAACATAGCTAAAGGGATTTAGCTACTCGAAAAAATAGGTTATACCTAACTTGAACTCCTTCTTCTTGAAACCTTTGTAGGGGTTGATGGTTCTTTCCTCGTCGCCTTCTTCCGTCAAAGATGGATCCACCTGAGGGTTCGACCTTCGGGCTCCTTTCTCGAACTATGAGAGAACTAGGATCTTTGGCTTGCTAAACCTCTAACCCTAGAGTGAGTAGAGAGTGGCTTTGGGGTGTTTTTATCTCAAGGAGAGGGATTCTCAACACATGAGAAGGGATCTCCTTGAACTAGAGGAGGAAGAAGAAGAAGTGAGGAGAGAGAAGAGTTATGATAGAATGAGCCATTCTTTTCATTTTACAACCATAACTAAAATGAAAAGAATTATCAAATGAATAATAATAATAAAAATGAAATAGTTGATGGATGGTTTGGAATGACCACTATCATCACATTCATTAAATGAATTTTGCTAGAATCAAAGAGCATCTTTGTAATGTAATGATGATGGTCAAACTTTCAACTATGGTCAACTAGTCAACCTTGGTCAACTAGTCAACAAACCCAACCATGACACAATTTCATTTAATTAATATTATTAATTGATATTTCATAAATTCATTAGGGTTTGGAAAAAGACGACTGTCAGCTGTGCATATGCACCCGTTCCGAAACCCTAATGAAAATCCTCTTCCTCCGCCTCAATCAACTGTGCATACACACCCGCATTCTTGTTCCGAGGAACATGAATACCATGAGATAAAATCAGCCCCAAAACATATACCAGTATCTGGCTCAAACCAGAGCCTGCTAGTAATATCTGTCCGGACACCAAACGTGCACAAGTGCGCGGATGAGAACGAACCCTGTCGCAAAACCATGCGACCTCTACTCTGTTTTGCCCAGAGGCGAATAGCCCTCTGTGTGGGACTCTAAATACTCGACACTACGCTGGCAGTGGGTTTAACCACAGACCGCAAGCGGCACTAGCTGTGCGTAACGATCCCCAGGTAGATGTCGATAAGAAGACTGATGAGGTGAACCCCATCTGAACTCCCACTGAGTCTGAATGTGACAGTCTCCGTACAGTCCGGTCTGTTCGTCTGATACATCGCATGTCGGGCCTAGGGGGGCGGTAAACGTCAGTCCCCTAATAGCGGTACAAGTCGTGTCGGAGTGAAGCCCAAAACACCCTGAGATAACACTGGAAGCCTACCAGTATATCTCGCTTGCCCTGGCCAGGGACTACTCGTGTAATGGCTCTCCTAGACACAGCGCGATGTCAACCCCCAATACCGGGAGAGACGAATCCTGTCTAACCGTCACTGCCTCCAAGTGCTTCGGGACTGCACCTAACCATTACCTGTTTGCACGACTCCTTTGAGCCGTGGTAGGGTAGTGATCAAAGTGCAGTGGGAACACACTCGAGGCAAGTGCCAGTGTCAAGTCAGCGGACTAAGCTGTACTCATGTCACCTGGGAACTGATAACTGACGATAGGTATAATACCAACTTGTCAGTTCCCGACGAGTCCTGTCCAGTGTACTCGTAACCTAACGAGCACCCGCATACTATCTCAAGTACGACGTACTGACGGCTGTGGGACAGACCGTCTCCCACACAGGGATGAGAAGCGCATGCGCCAGTCTACTCCGGAGTATCGATGCCCTGTCTCGATAGTCCTGCGACTAGGGACCTGTATAAGGATGTGCTTATAGATTACCCAGCCCCCACTAGTGTGACTGCCATCACAACGCTGGTAATCAAGCAAAGATCCTAAGGGCTCCACTAATGCGTATAAGTGATATGATAAAATAAACACATGTACACATTGAAGTAGAAACAAACCAAGTAGCATACTACTATTTTGAGCAAGATTGTATATACAAGGTGAATATCCCAAGCTTCCATTAAGTAATATACAAACCAGTATGATACAGTAATGGCCTCTAGGGCATATACACTAACAATCTCCCACTTGCACTAAGGCCATGTACTCGCATATCGAAGACCTATCATCTCGATCAGCCGCTCGAACTGCGTCTGGGGTAGGGCCTTGGTGAATGGATCTGCAGTGTTTTCTTCTGAAGCAACCCTCCGAACCTCGATCTCCTTGCGATCCACGATCTCTCTGATCAGGTGATACCGCCTCAAGATGTGTCTGGATCTCTGATGGGACCTGGGTTCCTTCGCTAAAGCTATAGCCCCGTTGTTGTCGCAATACAGAGGTATTGGGTCAACAATGGACGGAACCACCTGAAGTTCTTTCAAGAACTTCCTCATCCAGACAGCTTCTTTTGCGGCATCAGATGCAGCGATGTATTCCGCTTCCATCGTCGAGTCTGCAACGGTTTCCTGTTTGGAACTCTTCCAACACACCGCCCCTCCATTGAGGGTAAAGACAAACCCGACATGGACTTGGAATCATCCTTGTCACTCTGGAAGCTGGAGTCAGCAAAGGCCTCGATCTGGAGGTCTTTTCCGCCATACTCCAAGAACATCTCCTTAGTCCTTCTCAGGTACTTGAGAATGTTCTTTACTGCTATCCAGTGTTTCTCCCCAGGGTTTGACTGATACCGGCTTACCACACTCAGTGCATAAGCTACATCCGGTCTGGTACACAACATCGCATACATTATAGAGCCTACCGCAGAAGCGTAGGGTATAATAGACATGCGATCCCTCTCCAAATCAGTCTTGGGAGACATCTTTTTAGAGAGGGTGATCCCGTGACAAACCGGTAGGTTACCGCGCTTGGAATCTTCCATACTGAATCTCTTCAGTATAGCGTCGATGTACCTGGACTGTGAAAGTCCTAATATCCTCTTGGATCTATCACGATGGATCCGGATCCCCAGGATGTATGAGGCATCACCCAGGTCTTTCATGGAGAACCTATGTGACAAGAACCCCTTGACAGATTGTAGCATAGGAATGTCATTTCTTATTAAGAGAATGTCATCCACGTATAAAACGAGGAATACTACAGTTCTCGCTACAAATCTACTATAGATGCATGGCTCATCTGGATTTTTGATAAAGCCAAATTCCTTGACTGTCTCATCAAAACAGATGTTCCAACTCCGCGATGCCTGCTTTAGTCCATATGTGGACTTAAGCAACTTGCACACCTTTCCGCTGCTCCCACTCTGAATGAAACCCTCTGGCTGGTCCATATAGACACACTCCTCTAAATTTCCATTTAGAAAAGCGGTTTTTACGTCCATCTGCCAAATCTCATAATCGTGGAAGGCAGCAATGGCAAGAAGGATCCGTATGGATTTCAGCATAGCCACTGGAGAAAAGGTTTCGTCATAGTCCAAACCAGGTCTTTGACGAAAACCCTTTGCATCAAGTCTAGCTTTATAGGTCTCAACCTGTCCATCTACACCAATCTTCCTTTTGAAGATCCACTTGCATCCTACGGGTTTTACCCCGTCTGGAGCAATGTCCAACGTCCATACTTTGTTTGTACATGGACTCCATTTCGGTCCGCATTGCATCCAGCCATTTTACCGAGTCAACGCTCTGAACGACCTGTTGGAAGCTAGTAGGCTCATCATAATCTATGATGCAATCCTCTCTATCCCCGTCTATGAGAAAACCGTAGTATCTCTCGGGCGGATGAGACTGCCTACTACTCCTGCGGAGCCGCGTAGGAATGTCCTGTTCTTTTGAACCCTCTGGTTCCACTAAGCTTTCAGTAATAGTCAGTGGTTCTGGAATTTCTTCCGGTTCTACTGCGCTCCCACTAATTTCCTTTTCTAAGAACTGGTGTTCTAGAAAGTGGGCATTACGAGAAACAAGAACTTTTTGTTCCTCTGTGTAGTAGAAAAGATACCCCCTGGTGTTCTTTGGGTATCCCACAAACTTGCACAGTACTGAGCGTGCCTCGAGTTTGTCCGCATGCTGCTTTTTGACAAAAGCTGGACATCCCCAGATCTTCAGATATTGAAGATAGGGTTTCTTCCCACTCCATGACTCATATGGTGTGGCAGGCACAGTCTTAGTGGGAACTCGGTTCAAAAGGTATGCGGCTGATTCTAGCACATATCCCCAGAATGATCGCGGTAACTCAGCGTTACTCATCATGGACGTACCATATCCAATAGGGTGCGGTTCCGTCTCTCCGATACACCGTTATGTTGCGGAGTGTATGGAGGAGTAAGCTGAGAGAGAATTCCATTCTCTTTTAAACAGTCCAGGAACTCGGCACTCAAGTATTCACCACCTCGATCCGATCTTAGAATCTTGATACTTTTGCCGGTTTGTTTTTCTACCTCATTCTTATATTCCTGGAATTTTCCAAAGGCTTCGGATTTATGATTCATTAAGAAGACATGTCCGAACCTTGAAAAATCAACCGTAAAAGTAATGAAGTAAGAAAAACAGCTTCACGCATATGTAGACATTGGACCGCACACGTCGTTGTGTACGAGTCCTAAGAGCTCGCTCGCTCTTACTTCGTGTCCAGTGAACGGAGTCTTTGTCATCTTTCCTTTGAGACAGGATTGACAAGTGGCATACGATTGATATTCGAATGGATTCAAATATCCTACTGTATGTAACTTCGTCAACCTTCTCTCATTGATGTGACCCAGTCTACAATGCCATAAGAAAGCCTGATTGATATCTGGAGACTTTCTTTTGTGTGTATTCTGGACATTGAAAATCTGTGGTTGGTTTAATACGTATATACCATTGCTCAGTGTACCTGACCCAATCAGAACTTGATTAAGGTGAATGTTTACAACATTTCTTACAAACGCAAATTCATAACCTTCTTTAGAAACCAAAGATACAGAAATGATATTACAAGTTGCATTGGGTACAAAAAAGCAATTACGTAAAACCAAAACATGTCCATCTGACATTCCCAGGTGATAGTCCCCCACGGCTTTAGCATCCATGCTAGCTCCGTTCGCAACTCTAAGGGTCATGTCACCTGCCTTCAAAACCCTACGGTTTCTCAACGCCTGCAATGAATTACAGATATGAGATCCTGATCCGGTATCCAATACCCAGGAAGTAGAGTTTATTGAAAGACAGTTCTCAATAACATACACACCTGAAGCTGAAGCCGCAACCTGCTTCAGTTCCTGTGTCCTGGCTTTCCAAGCCCTGCAATCTTTCTTCCAGTGTCCACTTTTATGACAATAGAAGCATTCTTCTTTACCTACAAGCTTCCCCGCTATCTTTGTTGCCTTTGCCTTTCCCTTCGTATCCACTTTACTAACACCGCCCCTTGGTTTGGCGGGGGCTTTCTTCTTCTTTCCCTTGGCTTTCGCCTTGGACCTAGAAGAAGAAGATCCTCCTACAAACAAAGTGGGTGTTTCCCTACCTTTCTGTAGGGTGCCCTCTGCGCTCCTCAGCATGTTGAGGAGTTCTGAAAGTTCAACTTCCTTTTCTTGTAAGTTGAAGTTCGGTATAAACTGGGCGTAAGTGGAAGAAAGGGACTGGAGAATCAAGTCCGTATAGAGCTCACTCTCCAACGTGGTCCCAAGTTCTGCGAGCTCCTCAATGTAGCCAATCATCTTAAGCACGTGTTCCGCTACCGATGATCCGACGGCCAATCTTGCCGAAAATAACTTTTTCGATATTTCGTATCTTGCGATACGAGACTGCTCTCCATACAGTTCTTTTGTATGGAGAAATATGGATTCCAGGTCCATATTCTCGTGCCTCCTCTGATGTTCGTTGTCCATAGAGGCAAGCACGAGGCACTTGGCCTTCGCGCAATCAATCTCCCAAGTCTTACGGATTTCCTTATCCACGACACTGGAGGTGGGACCTAGGACGGGGGGAGCTTTGGTGGTAAGAAGATACCCCAGCTTGTCGTAAGTGATTGCCATTTTGACATTCCTGAGCCAATCTTTGTAGTTTGGCCCTGTCAGTATATTTTTATCTAGAAGTAACTTAAGTCCAGTCATGTTGATTGGTCGCTGCAATTAGGAGAGAAGAAATACTCAGCACGATGCTCTTGCAAGTTTAGAATGGTTTTTAATTTGTCTAAACAGGATGGCTCCCACTGTCTCTCGAATCCCTCCTCAAACCATAAAGGAAGAATTAGTCGGGATCAATCCCACCGCACAATACTTGCTTAACCGTTCAGCCAGGCCAGTGTCGATACTTCGAGGGAGGTTTTCCAACGCTTTCGCGAAGTTCCTTAATTTAAGAACCTCTTTTCCCTGGGGGCGTATCCTCGCTAACACCTTTCTAGACACCTACTAGGTTTATAGCATTGATCGCTTAGTGAAAAATTTCCCGAGGAGTAGCATATACTCACTGTAGGATCGGGATCCAAATATCATTGCGCGACGAAAATGAAGGAATCCTACCATAATCATCACACTCCAAATGGTATGCAAATCTAGCAAGTTTCAGTACTTATGAAACTCCCGATGTGGATTTTTGCCCCATGCTCTTATGACCTTGGCGTGAGGTCAAAATGTCATAAGTCACATGTCAAGTTCTACCCATCATTATCCCTGTTGATTTGAACCCACCCGTATCTACCCTTGACGTAGGCCAAAATGGCAGTACGGCTGTCCCAAAACAACGCATTCTATCTATGCAACAGATAAATATCCGGTAGCTACCAATCACTATGCCTTGGCATGAGGTCAAAATACATAGCTTGAATACTACCGAATATTTAGCTGAAATGATAGAGGGCTACGAATGGTTTTGGCTAAACCGTGAACGTAGTGAACTTGATATGATCGATGGAACGAGATAGCTTTTAAAAGGAGTGGCTCAAGCTCCGCATTTAAAAATTAGTTTTGAAAAGAACCGAGTGGTTTTTCGAAAGTGTTCCAACGACTTTTGCTTTGTTTATTATCTTGCATTAGTTCTTTTAATGCGTGATATTCTTGTATTAGTTCTTTTTATGCGTCCCATCATTTAATCCTACCATTGCAGAAAACAACCAAAATATGACGTACGCTTATGCCATTCGCATTCGCCACGGGGTCCCGTCATCACCCGTTAGGTTACTTAACTAACGACAGAGCGGGGGCTGGGCTAGCGCGGCTGTAAAACATAAGCAACGCCTAAATAGTTATTAATATATAGCAATGATAGACATTACAGATCACAGATGAATACATTGGATATACTAGGAATCCGCAATCCTTTCGAGCCTGCAACGAAAAGCGGATTACACGGTCGCGGTGAATAGCCAATACCCCACCCAAGACCCCTACGGGTGCGGCAAACTACCCGCCAAGTACCCGAAGTGGAGCAACCTCCCTCAACGCCGTGAGTAGGCCACTCGGCACTTCGAGATACCCGGTAGTTTGTGCACCCCTCCATGGATCTATCCTAGGAGCAAAAACAGTAAAAAGAATTATACAATGACGGCTACAACCCCGACCCGGTTGTGCGGCCATACAAATAATAATATTACATCAATTTACTTTTTACATGAATGAAAGAAAAAGAAACACTCATCTCACATCCACCCCGGCTATTCACCCGCGACAGTCCAACGCATTCATATACACAAACCATCATCAAACACAGATCACAGATATGTATAACCCCGACTAATCGACATAAAGCGATTAGCCGACGTTCAATACATATAAACATCACAGATATAACCAATATAGTCAAAGTGTAGTGAAGTTCGATAAAAATACGGATTTGTAGGCCCCCAAAAACAAATTTCTTTTCTGGAAAACCTGGGCACAAATAAACCATCTGAAAAATCCCAAAACCCTACCAGAAGAACACTGCACAAAACCCGATCACGAGAGGAGCCCAAACGGCGGCGGTTCCGCGGCAAATGCATACCCATTGTCGCGGAACCGCGGCGGTTTGAGGGAATCAGGGGATCGTTTTTGGTGGGTGTTCTCACAAAACCCTGAGCCGATTTTAGGAGTAAAACATTTTAATTTTAGAGCACAAAAATTTTCAACAGAAAGTTAAGGTTTTGTTTTTCCGGTTTTTGCGATTTTTCCGTTCGAACTTCCATACACTTTACTACTAAGCTAGTTTAAGTTTAGTTAGGCTCTGATACCACTGTAAGTCCACGTTGCCGTCCCCGGTTCTTGCGGGGAGGCAGAAACGGTATAAAAATCAAATATTTAGCGCATGGGGCAACATGGACTAACAAAGTCGGGATCTTTTCTAAACTAAACTAGCTAACATAGCTAAAGGGATTTAGCTACTCGGAAAAAGAGGTTATACCTAACTTGAACTCCTTCTTCTTGAAAACTTTATAGGGGTTGATGGTTCTTTCCTCGTCGCCTTCTTCCGTCAAAGATGGATCAACCTGAGGGTTCGACCTTCGGGCTCCTTTCTCGAACTTTGAGAGAACTAGGATCTTTGGCTTGCTAAACCTCTAACCCTAGAGTGAGTAGAGAGTGGCTTTGAGGTGTTTTTATCTCAAAGATAGGGATTCTCAACACATGAGAAGGGATCTCCTTGAACTAGAGGAGGAAGAAGAAGAAGTGAGGAGAGAGAATAGTTATGATAGAATGAGCCATTCTTTTCATTTTACAACCATAACTAAAATGAAAAGAATTATCAAATGAATAATAATAATAAAAATGAAATAGTTGATGGATGGTTTGGAATGACCACTATCATCACATTCATTAAATGAATTTTGCTAGAATCAAAGAGTATCTTTGTAATGTAATGATGATGGTCAAACTTTCAACTATGGTCAACTAGTCAACCTTGGTCAACAAGTCAACAAACCCAACCATGACACAATTTCATTTAATTAATATTATTAATTGATATTTCATAAATTCATTAGGGTTTGGAAAAAGACGACTGTCAACTGTGCATACGCACCCGTTCCGAAACCCTAATGAAAATCCTCTTCCTCCGCCTCAATCAACTGTGCATACACACCCGCATTCTTGTTCCGAGGAACATGAATACCATGAGATAAAATCAGCCCCAAAACATATACCAGTATCTGGCTCAAACCAGAGCCTTCTAGTAATATCTGTCCGGACTCCAAACGTGCACAAGTGCGCGGATGAGAACGAACCCTGTCGCAAAACCATGCGACCTCTACTCTGTTTTGCCCAGAGGCGAATAGCCCTCTGTGTGGGACTCTAAAGACTCGACACTACGCTGGCAGTGGGTTTAACCACAGACCGCAAGCGGCACTAGCTGTGCGTAACGATCCCCAGGTAGATGTCGATAAGAAGACTGATGAGGTGAACCCCATCTGAACTCCCACTGAGTCTGAATATGACAGTCTCCGTACAGTCCGGTCTGTTCGTCTGATACATCGCATGTCGGGCCTAGGGGGCGGTAAACGTCTGTCCCCTAATAGCGGTACAATTCGTGTCGGAGTGAAGCCCAAAACACCCTGAGATAACACTGGAAGCCTACCAGTATATCTCGCTTGCCCTGGCCAGGGACTACTCATGTAATGGCTCTCCTACACACAGCGCGATGTCAACCCCCAATACCGGGAGAGACGAATCCTGTCTAACCGTCACTGCCTCCAAGTGCTTCGGGACTGCACCCAACCATTACCTGTTTGCACGACTCCTTTGAGCCGTGGTAGGGTAGTGATCAAAGTGCAGTGGGAACACACTCGAGGCGAAGTGCCAGTGTCAAGTCAGCGGACTAAGCTGTACTCATGTCACCTGGGAACTGATAACTGACGATAGGTATAATACCAACTTGTCAGTTCCCGACGAGTCCTGTCCAGTGTACTCGTAACCTAACGAGCACCCGCATACTATCTCAAGTACGACGTACTGACGGCTGTGGGACAGACCGTCTCCCACTCTGGGATGAGAAGCGCATGCGCCAGTCTACTCCGGAGTATCGATGCCCTGTCTCGATAGTCCTGCGACTAGGGACCTGTATAAGGATGTGCTTATAGATTACCCAGCCCCCACTAGTGTGACTGCCATCACAACGCTGGTAATCAAGCAAAGATCCTAAGGGCTCCACTAATGCGTATAAGTGATATGATAAAATAAACACATGTACACATTGAAGTAGAAACAAACCAAGTAGCATACTACTATTTTGAGCAAGATTGTATATACAAGGTGAATATCCCAAGCTTCCATTAAGTAATATACAAACCAGTATGATACAGTAATGGCCTCTAGGGCATATACACTAACAGATCCGTGTGCTCAAGTCCGTGTTACGAAGCTTTGATAATTGTTTTTCATATATTCGGCCTCCCCGCAAGCTCCTGGGGTGCGTGACATGGACTTACAGTGGTATCAGAGCCTACTAAGCCTTTACTGGCTTGTAGAAACTAATTAGAACTTCGATCGTCGGAAAAACACGAAAACATAACCCCGGACCCCTCAAGTTTCTGTCAATTTTAAACGTGTCGAAAAAATTATTTGATAGGTATGAAAATTCACAGCAGGGAATTCTAAGAATACTGGGGAAATACAAGGAGGTAACTCGATTGGACTGCCGCGGAAGCATGGCGGATTAGTGCAATCCGCCGCGGATCCGCGGCCAAGTCAACTCAGAGTTGACTCGGATTTACACAGTAATTCTTGAATTTGGGTGTTTTGTTTTTCTGTATATTTTGTTTCTGCCCAGATTACTTCAGTGCTGGCTTGCATTTAGGGTAGACACGGAAAAAGGTTGTTGAT
The DNA here is from genome assembly GCA_030015575.1 of Agapanthus africanus. Lineage (NCBI taxonomy): Eukaryota > Viridiplantae > Streptophyta > Magnoliopsida > Asparagales > Amaryllidaceae > Agapanthus > Agapanthus africanus. The sequence continues at coordinate 375,966,754 of CM057344.1, read as the reverse complement.
CGATATTCTAAGTTATTTGCTAATCGGGTTTTATCTGAAATGTTTAATGTGTTCGTAAACCTCCCCTAATTGCTAGTATGTCGGTTAGCAGGGGGTTGCACATTTCTGTAATGGTTTTTACTGGCTTGTGCATATGAACTTGATTGGATCGTTGTGATGATTAGCCGGGGTTTGAGATGAGATTTTATATTCATTCATTCGATGTAAATTGTAATATGAGGTAATATTCTTTTGCGGGGCACATCCGGGCTGAGGTTGTTGCCACCGTTGTATTATTTCATTTACTGTTTTATGCTCCTAGGATAGACCCAGGGTGGGGTGCACAAATTACCGGGTACTTTGAAGTGTCCAGTGGCCTACTCACGTTGTTGAGGGAGACCGCTTCACTTCAGCTACTTGGCAGGTAGTTTGCCGTACCCGTAGGGGTCTAGAGTGGGGTAATGGCTATTCATCACAAGTGTGTAATCCGTCTTTCGTTGCAGGCTCAAAGGAAACGCGGATTGCTTGTATATCCAATAATGTTCATCTGTGATCTGAAATGCCTATTATTGCGTCTGACGAATGTACAATATCTATATATGATAGCTATTAGACGTTACTTATGTTTTACACCCGCGCTAGCCCAGACCCCGCTTTGTCGTTAGTTAAGTAACCTAACGGGACCCAGTGGCGAATGCGGATGGCATAAGAGGACGTTGTATTTTCGTTGTTTTCTGCAATGATAGGTTAATTGATGGGACGCATATATTAATGCAAAGAAAATAAACCAAAGTTGAATCGTTGGAACAAATTTAAAAGAAATTACTCGGTTATTTTAAAAGAGCAGAATTTTTAAATTGCGGAGCTTTAACCACTCCTTTTAAAAATCTATCAGGTTCTTTCGATTATATCAAGTTTACTACGTTCACGGTTTCGCCAAAACCAGTCGTAGCCCTCCGTCATTTCTTATGGATGATCAGTAGTATTCAAGCTATGTTTGTTGGCCTTCGTCAAGGCATAGTGTTTGGTAGCTGCTGGGGTATTCATTTGTTAAATAGATAGATGAGTTGGTTTGGGACAGTCGTATTACCTTGTTAGCCTTCGTCAAGGGTATGTACGGGTGGGTTCAAATTAACAAGATAATGTTGGGCAGAACTTGACATGTGACTTATGATTTGTTGGCCTTCGTCAAGGTCATAAGAACATGGGGCAAAAATCCACATCGGAAGTTTCTAAAAAAACTGAAACTTGCTAGTGTTGCATACCATTTGGAGTTTGATGAATATTGGTAGGATTCCTTCAGCATTATCACACGATGATATTTGGATCCTGATCCTACTGTGAGTATCTGCTACTCATCAGGAGATTCGTCACTTAACGATCAATGCTATAAACCAAGTAGGTGTCGAGAAAGGTGTTAGCGGGGCTACGCCCCTAGAGAAAAGAGGTTATTTAATAAAGGAACTTCGCGAAAGCGTTGGAAAACCTCCCTCGAAGTACCGACACCGGCATGGCTGAATGGTTAAGCAAGTATTGTACGGTGAGATCAGTCCTGGCTAATTCTTCTTTTATGGTTTGAGGAAGGATTCGAGAAACAGTGGAAGCCATCAAGTTTAGATAAACTAAAAACCAATCTAAACTTGCAAGAGCATCATGCTAAAGTGTTCCCTCTCTCTCTCTCTTTGCAACGACCTTGTGACCATGACTAGGTTACATCTAGATAACAAAATGACTGTATCTGACTTATATGATTGCCAAAGGTCTGTCCAGATGTCCATTGCCTATGACAAGTTGGACCACCCTATTACTACTCTAGCCCCCACCGTCGCAGGTCTAGTTTCCACTGTCACAGATATGGATATCCGTCAGACAAGGGAAAAGGATAATGCGAATGCCCAGTGCCTCGTGTTGGCTTCAGTTGATGGTGTATACCAGAAGCAGTACGAGAAAATAGACTTAGTTTCCATCTTTCTCCATAACAAAGATTTATATGGAGAGCAATCTCGTATCGCAAGATATAAGACCTCGAACGAATTATTTCAAGCGAGGTTGGCTGCCGGGTCATCTGTAGGGGACGACGTCCTTACGATGACTAGCTATATTGATGAGCTCAAGGACCTGGAGACCACGTTGGGAAACAGGTCATGCGCTGACTTATTTCCACGGTCCTTACCCTCTACTTACACCCTAAAAGAAACCAGGGAGACACCCGCTCTGCTTAATGAGGGACCTTCTTCTTCTGCATCCAGGGCGAAAGCAAAGGGTGAAAAGAAGAAGACCTCTACAAAGCCGATATACGATATCAGTGAAGTAGAAGGAAAGGAAAGAGCAAAAGTTTCGAGACTTGGTGTAGGTAAGGAGGGATGTTCCTATTGTTATGGGATTAGGCATTGGCAGAAAGATTGCAGGGCTTTGGAAGCCAGTAGCCAGGATACGAATGTAACATTTCAAAAAAATAAAATATTATTTTTGGGAATTTTTATAATTTAATGTTAATTTTTAATGAATATTTTAGTATTTCGGTATAATTAAATACCGATAAATGGGGAAAATTTTGGAAAAATTATGGAAAATTCTAAAATAGGGTATTTTAGGGAATTATGTCATTTTAAGGTTTTTATGATTAATTATATGCTAATTTAGTGCTAATCGCGATTAAAAATCGCTAATTGGATTTTTAGCTTTTTTGTGCAAAACATGCACATATCATTTTTCCACACTTGCTACGTTTTCTTACATGTTTTGGGTGCATGGTTGCTTAGGGTTTACTATTGTGAGGATAAGGAAATAAAGAAAAAGAAAAGAAAAGAAAAAGGTATGGTATGATGAAGAGAGAGAAAGAGTAGATCAACCTTTTATTGTGAGCCATCCCTATCATTTCTCTTCTCATTTTGTCTCCCCTCTTCCCTTTGAGCTGCTGCTGCTCCTGATCCTCTATCTTCCTCCTCCCTCTTCAAGCCCAAAACACCATGAATACAACTCCTAAACCCTATTCCCATTTCACAAAAATTATTCCCAAGCTCACTAGCTACACATTGGACCAAGAAAGTCTTCATTTTGGCACTGTTGAGGATTCATGAGGGTCTTATGAGGTAATTCCTTCATAATTAGAGTTGTATTTCTTGTGCTTAAGCCTCAATTCAAGTTTGAAATCGATGTCGGGTAGTTTAGTGCACTTTGGGCATTACTAGAGAAGCTTAGGGTTTAAGTTGAGAAGGGTGATGAACTTGAGTGTGTTTGGTGACCTTAAGCCCCCCTACAATGTTTTAAACCCAGACCAAAAGCATATACAAAACCTGAAACCAAAAAATGCAGAATTATGGAACTTTTCATGTCGGTTTGTGACGACTTTGAGGGTGCAGGGAAATATGGAATGAACCGGGACCAAAACGAGATAAACAAACAACTCCAGGGACCTATTTGAGACCATGTGAGACCACCCTAACCAGACGACACCCCATATCCCCAGGAAAACCGAGGAGGCCAGTTTTGGCAAGGGAGTGGCCGGCCATGTAGTGGTGGGATGTGTCCAGGTTGTTCTAGTAGCTCATATATACCCTATACTTCATCCCAGTATTGTTTGTGCACCTAGTTTGGATCTGAACTAAAATCTGGGGCATGTTTTCTTGGTTTTTGCCTTGTATTTAGTGTTGTTTATGAATTCAACTTTTGATATTTGGTATTGTACTTGATCGCTTGACATTTTAACGTCTATATCAAGTGTTATTGGTGATTTTGAAAGAGTTATCCGTAGGTTCTAACCTATAGGCTTTTAAGCGTATCGTTTTGGTTTTCGTGTGTCGTTTCGCCTTTGAATTCGATTTTAACGCGATACGTTATATGTGTAGGTACCACACGTGATGTCGAGACGTTGAAGATGAAGATGGTGACATCGGCGTCGGCACACAAGAAGCAAGGTGAGTAGATTTATATCTATGGGAAGAAGTCGGGTGGATGGCGTATAGCACCCCCGCAGTTCGTGGTGATGTATACGAATGCGTATACACACATATATTTATTATATGTTGTTTGAGTTTATTGATGATAAAGATGGATTTTTAGTGTTCTTGGATTGGCTTAGTGTTCGTTGTGAAACCCTAGAGTAGTGGTTGCACCCCCACCCATACGCACACACATACTTGCATACATTCTTTCTTTCACATGTGCGTATATGGGAATATATTTTTGTGTTCACATGGGTATGGGACTTTGTGTTCATATACTGAATTTGAGGATAGTACTTGGGATTTGAGATGAGTCGATGTGATTTGATTTGAGGCCGTGAGATCGGTGATATGGCAGGGTTCGTTTTCGAGATACATAATGATGTTATAGCGGATCTTTGGACGACGATATCAAGTGAATAGTGATATACATAGAATAGTTGACTTGTGATCGAGATAGGAGATAAGATATGTTAAGATATTTATAATAGGTCGCATTGGGCGATGTATACTTCTTATGATGATATGTGTTGATGACATCGGTTTGTATGAGGCTGTAGATCAGTAGTCAGATCATGATTATATTGATTACATCAGTATTGTACTAGACATAGATCAGTACCCGGATTATGATCTTTGATAAAGAGGATACCAGATGAATGATATGATGAATATGATATTGACCCGTACCAAGATTTGGGATGCCGTACGACGGATTTACGTACGAGCTATATCTTGATGATAGATCTGCACTCTTGACTTGGGAATGTCTGATTATAGATATGGTATCGGATGTGATATTATTGAGGCGGGATCACTGACTAATATATATATACATGTATCGACTCAGATGTTAGGTGGTTCCCTTACCTTCAGTTTTCCTGTTAGCTCAGCCCTATAGTTTAGTGTAGTTGTTAGACTAGATTTGATTCCTACCTATTTCAAAAAGTAACGAATCGTGGGTATTTTAAAAGACAGGTCAAGGGATTCTACGGATATTTCGAAGAACGTATTTTTTCTTAAAAACATCGTAGCCCTTATTTTCAAAACACCGCGATTCGTATTATTTCAAAAGGCACTACTGTATGATTTATATTTATATTAAATGCAGATTAGTTATCATTGTGTCTAGTATTCAGCTCCCTTATATTACTGCTGTTCGCTCCGCATCGCACACTTATATTGTGATTCATATACCATTATTGATATCATGCTGTTAGGACACCAGCACCATTACCGATGATGCGTATGTTCCACGTACACTTACTTGCCGGCTCACACACATCATTATCGGTAATTGTCATGTCACGTACACTTTAGAGAATACGATTTCATTGACATAGCTTGTTAGCTAATAGTTTAGACATTATATTAGTGTACTTGTCTTATATGCTAGTTTAGACATTGTAGTTATTACTTGCTACTTCATGCAAGTTATTATTCACGATTATGCCGCATTCATTGATTTTTATGCCTATATTCACTGTTTTTCGGGCTATTGATGATTTGGATTCGGATTTTCATGAGATTTCCTGGATTTGGGGGAAAACCGCAAAAACGTATATAAACTTCTTCTCTCTCTCTTTTTAAAAATGAAAAGTGCGGTTTTCCCATGATGTATGAGTCGTCCACCATGAGTTTGCTGATGGATTTCGAGACCCGATTCGAGGAATTGGATGAACCGTCTAGGGTACATGGTGGACCCGGCAAGGTACCCCGGGGCAAGAAGTTCGAGTAGTAGACGATGAGCCTGGCAGGAAAGACTACCTACCGGTGATTTTACCCGACACGTCGGATATCCGGAGGATACCGTCGTGGTCTTGTGATGGATGTTAGGGGCCGGTCTGGACTGACGGCGCCGTACTAGTGAGATTGAGATACTGAGATTTTGAGATATTGAGGTACTGAGATTTGATGATACAGGCCAGTCCGGATAGCCGGAGCCTGAGATTTTGAGACATTGGGATTTATGTTTTGTGTCGATACTAGACACTGTTTATGCTGATTTTATTTATGATACCTCGTTTTAAATATACAGAAATCTCACTAAGTTATGAAAGCAGTTTCTTTAATTTCATGTATTCTGTTTTCATGCATTCATACTCCATCTATATGATATATTGCTACCTGAGGCACTGACACGAGCACATAGGATTATACTTGGGTTAGATGTTTACTCTTGCCACCTTTCAGGCTTCCGACTTACATTTTGAAGATTATATATATAGTGATCGTATGACCTAGGATTGCGTTGTTCATGCGATTTCTGTTCGTAGATGTTTTCTACTTACGAGTTGGCAACTCACCCCCGTTGTGCCACAGTTTCTTGTTGGTTTTGCCGTACAGGTTTCATTACGGCTTTGCTGGCACTACTTCTTTTTCCGGGTGATTTGCTAGTTGGTGGGTTCACTTGTATCATGACCATCATGATATTTTGTATATTATTATTCTGTTGTATCTAGAAGCTCCATCAACCAAACATGTAATTATTTCAGATAAAAACCAGTGATGTTTATTCTTTCGACCTTAGAGTCACGCGTTGTATTTCTATGGATTTCACGCTGTTTTGAGTTTCCTTTTCTGTTGTGATCCTCGCCCTTCGGCGTTGTATATTATATTGCTTGCGTGGTTGTGACCGTCGATTGGCGAAGAGCTAGCTCCCGCTTGGGGATGCCTTTGTTCATTATATATGCTTTATCAGGTTTTGTACCTGTTTGGGGTCTGTTTTACAAAGGGAACTCTGCCAAAATTTTTAGAAAAGACTTGTGATTTTAAAAATGCATATTTCGACGTATGTTGCAAACTACTTGATTTAAATTGGTTTTTCCTTCACTCTACTACTTTTCTTGGTTTGGATTTCTGGGTTTTCGGCTTACTTAGATTACGTACGCCTCGAGACGTTTCGTAGTTTAAGTGCCGGTCATGTTTCGTACTTTCGGGACGTGACAAAGTTGGTATCAGAGCATTAGGTTTTACCTTCGGAGCATAGGATGACCCTTGGTTGATGGAGTAGCTAGCTTGAGTAGAGTGACGTACCGTACGTATGTTCCGCGGCATATTTACTATACGCTACTCCACTTAAGAAGCCTTAGGATGTATATTTCTTTGCTCAGTATTATATTCATTCATGATCTAGCCTCATCGGTACTGGTTATGATTTTCCTACCATGATTACATGGGAAGAGAGAGAGCTACGGCTAGAGTTGCGTCAGCTTGAGCTCGTCACGGACGAGGACTGACCAAGGCGTGATTCCAGAGACGTACGATTGCATGGAGGCATCGCTTTATTACGTTTTTGCGCCATGAGCGTTGACAGATCGCTTTTACGAGATTTCCCGAATGTGCTGATCGGCACCAGAGGACTGAGCCACTGATAGAGGCCAGCCAGATTTTGATGACCGTTGATGTATTGCTTATTCATGATGATTGAGGCACTGTTCAGCGTGCAGAAAAGTGAGCCGGTTATTGCTGCGAACGACGAAGTATCGCCCCAGATGCTGGAGCTATTGCAGTACGAGTGGTACTAAGAAATGATAGAAGGTCGCTAGTCATCGAGGATGAATGACTAGAACATGTGGCTCGTTCGCCTACCCCGATGCGAGGTCATCAAATCGATTGATTCCAGCTAGAGACGACTTCACGCGGATACGTTGAGAGTCGATAGAGGCGATCGAATGTCAGAAACCTATTATTCCAAGTTTAAAGTATTCGGAAAGACATGCAGGCAATTCTATGGACCCTCTAGAAGAATGAAACCCTAACTTGACATAATGACCGTGTGAAAGCCTTTGAACCTTAGGGTTTGCGGCTGTTCCGCGGCGCCATTAGTGAGGCTTGGGTTTGCCCTTCTACGGCTGGACCACCGATACTGTGGTATGTACAAGATACTATTATACTGTACCCAAGATGTTGAGCTCTTGGGGGATTATGAGATTTTGACAAATCTATCAAATGATTCGACTTCATTCGCATGCCTGATTTTGATGATTGAGTTTCATGATATTTGTTTTCATGCACCATGGTTGCACCTACTGAGTATTTACGACTTTTGCACAGTTGTTGCACTTGTTACCGTTTTCGTGCCTTGGTTTCACATGTTTATGATTTTATGGGTTTCATACAGTTGAGTTGATTTTGTGCATATGTACGCACACGATTTGGTTTTTGCACTCGGTATAGTTCACATATGCTTGCAGTGCAGTGATACGCATTTTGTTCACCACAGTAGCACTGGACTTCGATTTCGATTATGATGTTCGATATTGCGCCTGATTGGATTTTGCGTATGTTCGGCGCTTGATATTGGATTTCATGACTTCGTGCAGGATGGATGCACCTGATTTGGGTTTTCGCGCATGTTGGGTGCATGTTATGAGATGCGATTTTGGTGCACACCAGATGCACTAAATCGAGATTCTTCGTGCATGTCAGATGCACCTATTTTTGCTGTTAGGCACACCTGTTGCCCTTGACAGATGTTTCGTGCACACCCAATGCAATTAGATATTGTTTCTGTGTGCATGTATGGCACATTCATGGATTTTGATTTCCGTGCACACCAGACGCACGTAGTATTCATATGCACATTTTGGGATTGATTTCTTATGGAGCGGTACGTTTTTATGATACTTGCTATGTGTTTTTGTACTGAGCATGACTAGTCAGAGGACAGTAGCTGAATATATTTTGCATGCATTGATAGTTATCGAAGGGATTTCCAAAAAGCGAGCTATAGTCTCAGTATTTACCTACGCGTCTGATATGACACGAAACGTTTAAAACAAGGAACCCTTCTAAATTGTTTTCAAAACGGCGGAACGTACATATTAAACAAAAGATATATACGTATATGGCTATTTTCTTATAAGAGACGTCCGCCACTGTGCATTGTTATGCGCATTGCACAGCGACTTTAAAAGATTTGGCATGCATTTCCTTCAGATAGTTACATGTATAGATTTGATATTTACCTGTATAGTTCTGATTTATATCATATTGGTTTTGCTTTGGATTTGGCATTCGCGTCTTTACCTTGACTCCAATGATTGCGAGAGGCTTGACGGAGTTTCGATTTTGAGTTATCTGCTCATTTCTCATGCGCATGCATTGCGCTATGATGCGTTTTGTGTATTGATGATTTCGGAGCCCCAACGACTTGGACATTGTATTGAAATGTTTTAGAATTTGGGGGTTTAAATTTAAATTCGGGAACCGAATTTCTTTAAGGGCGGATGATTGTAACATTTCAAAAAAATAAAATATTATTTCTGGGAATTTTTATAATTTAATGTTAATTTTTAATGAATATTTTAATATTTCGGTATAATTAAATACCGATAAATGGGGAAAATTTTGGAAAAATTATGAAAAATTCTAAAATAGGGTATTTTAGGGAATTATGTCATTTTAAAGGTTTTTATGATTAATTATACGCTAATTTAGTGCTGATCGCGATTAAAAATCGCTAATCGGATTTTTAGCTTTTTTGTGCAAAACATGCACATATCATTTTTCCACACTTGCTACATTTTCTTACATGTTTTGGGTGCATGGTTGCTTAGGGTTTACTATTGTGAGGAGAAGGAAATAAAGGAAAAGAAAAGAAAAGAAAAGAAAAAGGTAAGGTATGATGTAGAGAGAGAAAGAGTAGGTCAATCCTTTATTGTGAGACATCCCCATCATTTCCTTTCTCATTTTCTCTCCCCTCTTCCCTTTGAGCTGCTGCTGCTCCTGCTCCTCTCTCTTCCTCCTCCCTCTTCAAGCACAAAACACCATGAATACAACTCCTAAACCCTATTCCCATTTCATAAAAATTATTCCCAAGCTCACTAGCTACACATTGGACCAAGAAAGTCTTCATTTTGGCGCAGTTGAGGATTCATTAGGGTCTTACGAGGTATTCCTTCACAATTAGAGTTGTATTTCTTGTGCATAAGCCTCAATTCAAGTTTGAAATTGATGTCGGGTAGTTTAGTGCACTTTGGGCATTACTAGAGAAGGTTAGGGTTTAAGTTGAGAAGGGTGATGAACTTGAGTGTGTTTGGTGACCTTAAGCCCCTACAATGTTTTAAACCCAGACCAAACGCATATACATAACCTGTGTTAGTGTATATGCCCTAGAGGCTATTACTGTATCATACTAGTTTGTATATTACTTAATGGAAGCTTGGGATCTTCACAGTTGTATTGACAATCTTGCTCAAAATAGTAGTATGCTACTTGGTTTGTTTCTACATTAATGTGTACATGTGTTTCTTTTAGTATATCGCCTATACAGATTAGTGGAGCCCTTAGGATCTTTGCTTGATTACCAGCATTGTGATGGCAGTCACACTCGTGGGGGCTGGGTAATCCACAAGCACATCCTTATACAGGTCCCTAGTCGTAGGACTATCGAGACAGGGCATCGATACTCCGGAATAGACTAGCGTATGTGCTTCTCATCCCAGCAGGGGAGACGGTCTGTCCCACAGCCGTCAGTACGTCGTACTTGAGATAGTATGCGGGTGCTCGTTAGGTTACGAGTACACTGGACAGGACTCGTCGGGAACTGTTGGTTGATACTATACCTATCGTCAGTTATCAGTTCCCAGGTGAAATGAGTACAACTTAGTCTGCTGACTTGACACTGTCACTTCGCCTCGAGTGTGTTCCCACTGCACTTTGATTACTACCCTACCACGACTCAAAGTAGTCGTGCAAACAGGTAGTAGTTGGGTGCAGTTCCGAAGCACTTGGAGGCAGTGACGGTTAGATAGGATTCGTCTCTCCCGGTATTAGGAGTTGATATCGCGTTGTGTCAAGGAGAGCCATTACACATAGTCGTCCCTGGCCAGGGCAAGCGAGATATACTGGTAAGTTTCCAGTGTTAAGTGTTCTGGGCTACACTCCGACACGACTTGTACCGCTATTAGGGGACCGACGTTTATCGCCCCCTAGGCCCGCCATGCGATATTCTCAGACGAACAGACCGGACCGTACGGAGACTGTCACATTTAGGCTCAGTAGGAGTTCAGATGGGTTTCACCTCGTTAGTCTTCTTATCGGCATCTACCTGGGGGCCGTTACGCACAGCTAGTGCCGCTTGCGGTCTGTGGTTAAGCCCACTGCCAGCATAGTGTCGAGTCTTTAGAGTCCCACACAGAGAGCTATTCGCCTTTAGGCAAAACAGAGTAGAGGTCGCATGGTTTTGCGACAGGGTTCGGTCACATCCACGCACTTGTGCACGTTTGGTGTCCGGACAGTTATTACTAGCGGGCTTTGGTTTAAGCCAGATCCTAGGATACGTTTTAGGATTGGTTTTATCTCATTAGTATTCGTGTTCCTCGGAACGTGGATGCGGGTGTGTATGCACGGTTGACCGAGACAGAAGCAGAGGATTCTCATTATGGTTGTTGACTGTTGACTTTTTCTAAACCCTAATGAGAAAAAAAAATATGATTAGTAATAATATTAATTAAGTATTATTGTGCCATGGTTGGGTTGAAAGTTTGACTTTGTTGACTTGTTGAATTTGTTGACCGGTTGACTAGCTTGGACTTGTTGACCATCATCATTACAATGGCTATCATTTCATGGCTATGACTTTTGCTTGCTTGTTTGTTCACAAAATGCATTAAATGCATGAAATGATATTGCCATTGAAATGAACCATCACATAATACTTGATTACAATTATTGTTATGATTATTTTGTTTTTTGAGAGCATAGTTGCAAAAGTCTTCACTCATTCTATCATTCTCACTCTCTCTCATCCAAGATCTCTCCATTGCTCTCCCTCTTCCTCTAGCTCAAGGAAAAATCCCTCTCATGAGTTGAGAACCATTTTCCTTTGAGATAAAACACCAAAACCACTCTCTACTCATCCTAAGGTTGAAGGTTTAGCAAACCTAATACTTTAGTTTCCTCTAGATTGAGGTTGGAGCCAAAGGTAGAAGCTTTCGGGTGGATCCATCTTCGGCACAAGGAGACGACGAGGTGAGGCCGATCCGACCACCACAAGGAGTCGAAGAGAAGGAGTTCAAGTTAAGGTATAACCCCTAACATAGTAGTTAAACTCTTAGTTAGGTTGTTAGATAGTTTGTTTAGCAAAGATCCGTTTTTAGAGTCCATGTTACCTCCACCGAAAAAATCGTTTTTCACCATTTCCGCATCCCTGAAAGAACCGGGACGGGTAACGTGGACTTACAGTGGTATCAGAGACTAGCTAAACACTATCTAACATGTTAGCAAAGTATCTAGAATTTCGATCGGAGAAAAAACCGCAAAAACCCCCGAAAAAGTGAACTTTCTGCCAATTTTTATTTCTGTTCAAAAAATAATAAATCATGTACTAAAAATCGGCTCAGGGTTTTTAAAGAACACCCAAGAAAAATGATCCAGTGACTCGGTCAAAGCGCTGCGGAAACGCGGCAAGAGCATGCTCTTGCCGCGGATCCACGGCCGAGTTGACTCGGCCGTAGGTTGTTTTTCCTGCAGTGTTCTTATAATGGTGTTTTGTGATTTTTATGATGGTTTGTTTCTGCCCAGAATTTCCAGAGAACAATTTTGTTTTTGGGGTGGTTACAAATCCGTATTTTGATCGAACTTCTCTAGACTTTGGCTAACGGGTTATATCTATGATGTGATATATGTATTGAACGTCTGCTAATCGCTATACGTCGATTAGTGGAGGTTATACATATCTATGATCTGTAATGTTGCTGGTATGTGTGTATGAATTCGTTGGATTGTCGCGGATGAATAGCCGGGGGGGTTGTGAGATGAGAGTTTTCTTTATCTTTCAATTCATGTAATTTGTAATTGATGTAATATTATTTATATGGCCGCACATCCGGGATGAGGTTGCGTTAGTGTATATGCCCTAGAGGCCATTACTGTATCATACTAGCTTGTATATTACTTAATGGAAGCTTGGGATATTCACAGTTGTATATACAATCTTGCTCAAAATGGTAGTATGCTACTTTGTTTGTTTCTACTTTAATATGTGCATGTGTTTCTTTTAGCATATCGCTTATACATATTAGTAGAGCCCTTAGGATCTTTGCTTAATTACCAGCGTTATGATGGCAGTCACACTCATGGGGGCTGGGTAATCTATAAGCACATCCTTATGCAGGTCCCTAGTCGTAGGACTATCGAGATAGGGCATCGATACTCCGGAGTAGACTAGCGTATGCGCTTCTTATCCCAGCTTGGGAGACGGTCTGTCCCACAGCCGTCAGTACGTCGTACTTGAGATAGTATACGGGTGCTCGTTAGGTTACGAGTACACTGGACAGGACTCGTCGGGAACTGTTGGTTGGTATTATACCTATCGTCAGTTATCAGTTCCCAGGTGACATGAGTACAGCTTAGTCCGCTGACTTGACACTGTCACTTCGCCTCGAGTGTGTTCCCACTGTACTTTGATTACTACCCAACCACAGCTCAAAAAAGTCGTGCAAACAGGTAGTTTTTGGGTGCAGTCCCGAAGCACTTGGAGGCAGTGACGGTTAGACAGGATTCGTCTCTCCCGATATTGGGGGTTGACATCGCGCTGTGTCTAGGAGAGCCATTACACGAGTAGTCCCTGGCCAGGGCAAGCAAGATATACTGGTAGGTTTCCAATGCTATCTCAGGGTGTTCTGGGCTTCACTCCGACACGACTTGTACCGCTATTAGAGGACCGACGTTTACCGCCTCCTAGGCCCGCCATGCAATGTATCAGACGAACAGACCGGACTGTACGGAGATTGTCACATTCAGGCTCAGTAGGAGTTCAGATGGGTTTCACCTCGTTAGCCTTCTTGTCGGCATCCACCTCGGGACCATTACGCACAGCTAGTGCCGCTTGCGGTCTGTGGTTAAACCCACTGCCAGCGTAGTGTCGAGTCTTTAGAGTCCCACACAGAGAGCTATTCGCCTTTAGGCAAAAGAGTAGAGGTCGCAAGGTTTTGCGACAGGTCGCATGGTTTTGCGACAGGGTTCGGTCACATCCGTGCACTTGTGCACGTTTAGTGTCCGGACGTTAACACTAGCGGGATTTGGTTTAAGCCAGATCCCAGTGTACGTTTTGGAATTGGTTTTATCTCGTATGTAATCGTGTTCCTCGGAACGCGGATGCGGGAGTGTATGCACAGTTGACGGAGAGACAGAGGCAGAGGATTCTCATTAGGGTTGTTGACTGTTGACTATTGACTTTTTGCTAAACCCTAATAAGAATATGATATGTAATTAACAATAATATTAATTAAGTATTATAGTGACATGGTTGTTGAGGGGTTGACTTTGTTGACTTGTTGACTTTGTTGACCGGTTGACTAGGCTGGACTAGTTGACCATCATCATGACAATATCTATCATTTCATGGCAAAGACTTTTGCTTGCTTGTTTATCTTGTGCAAAATGAGTGCATGAAATGATATGGCTATTTTGACTTAAACCATCACATAATACTTGATTGCTATTATTGGTTATGATGGCTTTGGATTATGAGAACCAAGAGAGAAAAGCCTTGCTCATTCTCTCATTTTCATTCTCTCTCTTGGCTTGAGCTCTAACCCTCTTCCTCTTGCTCTCCCTCTCTCTAGTCTATGGTTCACTTGTCTCATGTGTTGAGAAGCAAGAACCATAGAGAAAAATCCCAACACACGCTCTTCTACTCACTCTAGTTCACAAGGTTTAGCAACCGAGTGAACTAGTTTCTTCAAAGTTCGAAGAAGAAGCCAAAGGTAGAAGCTTTCGGGTTGATCGATCTTCGGCGCAAGGAGACGACGGGGTGAAGCCGATCCGTACACCATCGAGAGTTGAAGACGAAGGAGTTCAAGAAAGAAAGGTATAACCCCCTAACCGAGTAGTTAACAACTCCTAGTTAGGTTGTTAGTTAGATGTTTAACAAAGATCCGTTTTGAGTCCATGTTACTGCCTCTAGAAAATCGTTTTTCATCAAATTCCGCAAGCCTGTAAGTTCTGGGAGAGGTAGCATGGACTTACAGTGGTATCAGAGCCAGGATAAACACAACCTAACATGTTAGCATAGTAACTAGAAATTCGATCGGAAAAAAAGTCGCGAAATACACCCGGATATTAAGCTTGCTGTCGATTTTTAATGTTCTGTAAAAATAATAAATCATGCTTCAAAAATTGACTCACGGTTTTTATAGTGCACAGAAGAAAAAGGATCCAGAGATCTCATCAAAGCACCGCGGAAACGCGGCAAGAGCTTGCTCTGGCCGCGGTTCCGCGGCCGATTTAACTCTTCTGTGGTTTTTCTTCACTGCAGTATACTTAGTGGGGTATTTTGGGATTTTTGGTATATATTTTTCTAGCCCAGATTTTCCAGAAAGAAAAATTTGTTTTTGGGGCTTTAAAAACCGTATTTTGATCGAGTTTCTAAAGACTTAAGCTGACGGGTATTTATCTGTGATGTATTATTTGTATTGAACGTCTGCTAATCGCTATATGTCGATTAGTGGGGGTTATACAAATCTGTGATCTGTAATGTTGCTGGTATGTGTATATGAATTCATTGTATTGTCATGGGTGAATAGCCGGGGGGTTGTGAGACGAGAGTTTTCTTTTCTTTCAATTCATGTATATTTGTAAATTGATATAATATTATTTGTATGGACGCACAACCGGGTCGGGGTTGTAGCCGTCAATGTATAATTTCTTTTTACTGTTTTTGCTCCTAGGATAGACCCATGGAGGGGGTGCACAAACTACCGGGTATCTTGAAGTGCCGAGTGGCCTACTTACGGTGTTGAGGGAGGTTGCTCCGCTTCGGATACTTGGCGGGTAGTTTGCCGCACCCGTAGGGGTCTTGGGTGGGGTATTGGCTATTCACCGCGACCGTGTAATCTGCTTTTCGTTACAGGCTCGTACGAATTGCGGATTCCTAGTATATCCAATGTATTCATCTGTGATCTGAAATGGCTATCATTGCAATATATCTATATATGATATTATTTAGGCGTTGCTTATGTTTTGCAGCCGCGCTAGCCCAGCCCCCGCTCCGTCGTTCGTTAAGTAACCTAACGGGTAATGACGGGGCCCCGTGGAGAATGCGAATGGCATAAGCGTACGTCATATTTTGGCTGTCTTCTGCAATGGTAGGATTAAATGATGGGACGCATTAAAAGAACTAATACAAGAAAAATACGCATTAAAAGAACTAATGCAAGAAAATAAACTAAGTAAAAGTCGTTGGAACACTTCAAAACCACTCGGTTCTTTTCAAAAACCAACTTTTAAATGCGGAGCTTGAGCCACTCCTTTTAAAAGCTATCTCGTTCCATCGATAATATCAAGTTCACTACGTTCACGGTTTCGCCAAAACCATCCGTAGCCCTCCGTCGTTTCATATGAATATCCAACAGTATTCAAGCTGTGTTTGTTGGCCTTAGTCAAGGCACAGTGTTTGGTAGCTGGTGGATATTCATATGTTGCATAGATAGATGCGTTGGTTTGGGACAGTCGTATTACTTTGTTGGCCATAGTCAAGGGTATATACGGGTGGGTTCAAATCAACCTGGACAACGACGGGTAGAACTTGACATGTGACTTATGATTTGTTGGCCTTAGTCAAGATCATAAGAGCATGGGGCAAAAATCCACATCGGGAGTTTCAAAAGAACTGAAACTTGCTAGCGCTGCATACCATTTGGAGTGTGATAATTCTGGTAGGATTCCTTCAGTTTTGTAACGCGATGATATTTGGATCCCGATCCTACTGTGAGTATATGCTACTCCTTAGGAACTTTCTCACTTAACGATCAATGCTATAAACCAAGTAGGTGTCTAGAAAGGTGTTAGCGGGGCTACGCCCACAGCGAAAAGAGCTTATTTAATTAAGGAACTTCGCGAAAGCGTTGGAAAACCTCCCTCGAAGTACCGACACTGGCCTGGCTGAACGGTTAAGCAAGTATTGTACGGTGAGATTGATCCTGACTAATTCTTCCTTTATGGTTTGAGGAGGGATTCGAGAGACAGTGGGAGCCATCCTGTTTAGATAAATTAAAAAAAACCAATCTAAACTTGCAAGAGCATCATGCTGAGTGTTTTCTTCTCTCTCTTAATTGCAGCAACCCAGTGACCGCACCTAGGTTACATTTAGATAATAAAATGACTGAATCTGACTGTTATGACTGGCAAAGGTCTGTCCAGATGTCCATTGCCCATAACAAGCTGGGACACCTCTTAACTAATCCAACCCCTGCCGTCTCACGTCCAGTTTCCCCTGTCATGGATGTTGATATCCATAAGACATCGGGAAAAGACTGTGCGAAAGCCAAGTGCCTCGTGTTAGCCTCAGTTGATGGTGCATACCAGGGGCAACACGAGAAGATGGACTTAGTTTCTATGTTCCTCCATAACAAAGATTTATATGGAGAGCAATCTCGTATCGCAAGATATGAGACCTCGAACGAATTGCTTCCAGCGAGGTTGGCTATCGGGTCATCTGTAGGGGGCAACGTCCTTACAGAGACCAGCTCTTTTGAGCTCACGGACCTAAAGACCACGTTGAAGAACGGGTCAGATGCTGACTTAGTTCAACCGTCCCTACCTACTACCCTGAAGGAAACAAGGGAAGCAGAAAGAAAGGGAAGGGCAGAAGTTTCGGGACTGGATGTAGTAAAAGAGGGATGTTCCTATTGTTACAGGAATGGACATTGGCAGAAGGATTGCAGGGCTAGCATAGCCAGTAGCCAGAATTAGAAGCATGTTGTGGCTTCGGCTTCGGGTGTGTTTGTAATAGAGAACTGTATGTCAGTTAACCCTACTTCTTGGGTATTGGATACCGGATCAGGATCTCATATCTGTAATTCGTTACAGGCTCTGAGAAACCGTAGGGTTATCAAGAAAGGTGATATGACTCTCAGGGTTGCTAACGGAATGAGCATGTATGCTGAATCCATAGGGGAATATCATCTAGAACCGACAACTGGGCAGATATTGATTCTGCGTGACTGTTTTTATGTACCAGGTGCGACTTGTAATATCATATCTGTATCCTTACTTTCTAAGGAAGGATATGATTTTACTTTTGTAAGCGATGTAGTAAACAACCACCTAAATCAAGTTCTGATTGGGTCAGGTACATTAAAAAACGGTATATATGTTTTGAATCAAGCTCAGGTCTTCAGTGTCCAGAACACACTTAAAAGAAAGTCTCCGGAATTAAATCAGGCTTTCTTATGGCATTGTAGACTGGGTCACATCAATGAGACACGGTTGACAAAGTTGCATAAAGAAGGATACTTGGATCCGTTCGAGTACCAGTCTTATGCCACTTGTGAATCTTGTCTCATGGAAAAGATGACAAAGACTCCGTTCACTGGACACGGAGAAAGAGCGAGCGAGCTCTTGGGACTCATACACAGTGACGTGTGTGGTCCAATGACTACACATGCGCGAAGTGGTTATTCATACTTCATTACTTTCACAGATGATTTCTCTAGGTATGGGCATGTCTTCTTGATGAAGCACAAATCCGAGGCCTTTGAGAAATTTCGGGAATATAAGAATGAAGTTGAAAAACAAACAGGCAAAAGTATCAAGACACTGAGATCTGATCGAGGTGGTGAATACTTAAGTGCCGAGTTTGTAGGCTACTTAAAAGAGAATGGAATTCTCTTTCAGCTTACTCCTCCATACACACCACAACACAACGGTGTATCGGAAAGGAGGAATCGAACCCTATTGGATATGGTTCGTTCCATGATGAGTAAGGTTGAGTTACCGCGATCCTTCTGGAGTTATGCACTAGAAACAGCTGCATATCTTTTGAACCAAGTTCCTACTAAGTCAGTGCCTACCACACCATATCAAATGTGGAGTGGGATGAAACCCTGCCTTAAACACTTTAAGACATGGGAGTGTCCAGCTTTTGTTAAAAAGCAGCATGCGGACAAGCTCGAGGCACGTTCAGTACAGTGTAAGTTTGTGGGATACCCAAAGAACTCCAAGGGGTATCTTTTCTATTACGCAGAGGAACAAAAAGTTTTTATTTCTCGTCATGCCCGCTTGTTGGAAACTGAATTTTTGGAAAATTAGATAAGTGGGAGCACAATAGAACTGGAAGAAATTCCAGAACCACGAGCTATTACTGAAAGCTTAGTAGAACCAGAGGGTTCGAAAGAACAGGACATTCCTGCGCCGCTCCGCAGGAGTAGTAGGCAGTCTTATCCACCCGAGAGATACTACGGTTTTCTCATAGACGGGGATAGAGAGGATTGCACTATGGATTATGGTGAGCCTACTAGCTTCCAGCAAGCCATTCAGAGCGGTGACTCGGTAAAATGGCTGGATGCAATGCGGACCGAGATGGAGTCCATGTACACCAACAAAGTTTGGACTTTGCTCCAGAAGGGGTAAAAGCCGTAGGCTGCAAATGGAACTTCAGAAAGAAGATTGGTGTAGATGGGCAGGTTGAGACCTATAAAGCTAGACTTGTTGCAAAGGGTTTTCGTCAAAGACCTGGTTTGGACTATGACGAGACCTTTTCTCCAATGGCTATGCTGAAATCCATTCAGATCCTTCTTGCCATTGCTGCCTTCCACGATTATGAAATCTGGCAGATGGACGTAAAGACGGCTTTTCTAAATGGAAGTTTAGAGGAGTGCGTCTATATGGATCAGCCAGAAGGATTCATTCAGAGTGGGAGCAGCGGTAAGTGTGCAAGTTGCTCAAGTCCATCTATGGACTGAAGCAGGCATCGAGGAGTTGGAACATCTGCTTCGATGATACTGTCAAAGAATTCGACTTTATCAAAAACCCAGATGAACCATGCATTTACAGTAAGATTGTAGGGAGAACTGTGGTATTCCTTGTCTTGTACGTGGATGACATTCTCCTAATAGGAAATGATATTCCTATGCTACAGTCAGTCAAAGGATTGTTGTTGCAGAGGTTCTCCATGAAGGACCTGGGCGATGCCAACTACATTCTGGGGATCCAGATCTATCGTGATAGATCTAAAAGGATGTTGGGACTTTCACAGTCAAGGTACATCGACACCATACTAAAAAGATTCAGTATGGAAGATTCCAAGCACGGTAATTTACCGGCTTGTCACGGGATCACCCTCTCCAAAGAGATGTCTCCCAAGATTGATTTGGAAAGGGATCGCATGTCTATTATACCCTACGCTTCTGCGGTAGGCTCTATAATGTATGCGATGTTATGTACCAGACCAGATGTAGCATACGCATTGAGTGTTGTAAGACGGTATCAGTCGGACCAAGGGAATAAACACCGGATAGCGGTAAAGAACATTCTCAAGTACCTGAGAAGGACTAAGGAGATATTCTTGGTGTATGGCGGAAAAGACCTCCAGATCGAGGCCTTTGCTGACTCCGGCTTCCAGAGTGACAAGGATGACTCTAAGTCCATGTCGGGTTATGTTTTTACCCTCAATGGAGGGGCGGTTTGCTGGAAGAGTTCCAAGCAGGAGACCGTTGCTGACTCACTATGGAAGCGGATTATATAGCTGCTTGCGATGCCGCAAAGGAAGCTGTCTGGATGAAGAAGTTCCTTACGGAGCTTCAGGTGGTTCCTACCATTGTGGATCCAATACCGCTGTATTATGACAATAACAGAGCTATAGCTTTAGCGAAGGAACCCAGGTCCCATCAGAAGTCCAGGCACATTTTGAGGCGGTACCACCTGATCAGGGAGATCGTAGATCGCCGGGAGATCGAGGTGAAGAGAGTAAATATAGAAGATAACACTGCTGATCCATTGACAAAGGCCATACCCCAGACTCAGTTCGAGCGGCTGATCAAGATGATAGGTCTTCGATACGCCAGTACATGGCCCTAGTGCAAGTGGGAGATTGTTAGTGTATATTCCCTAGAGGCCATTACTGTATCATACTAGCTTATATATTACTTAATGGAAGCTTGGGATATTCACAGTTGTATATACAATCTTGCTCAAAATGGTAGTATGCTACTTGGTTTGTTTCTACTTTAATATGTGCATGTGTTTCTTTTAGCATATCGCTTATACATATTAGTAGAGCCCTTAGGATCTTTGCTTGATTACCAGCGTTGTAATGGAAGTCACACTCGTGGGGGCTGGGTAATCTATAAGCACATCCTTATGCAGGTCCCTAGTCGCAGGACTATCGAGACAGGGTATCGATACTCCGGAGTAGACTAGCGTATGCGCTTCTTATCCCAGCTTGGGAGACGGTCTGTCCCACAGCCGTCAGTACGTCGTACTTGAGATAGTATACGGGTGCTCGTTAGGTTACGAGTACACTGGACAGGACTCGTCTGTAACTGTTGGTTGGTATTATACCTATCGTCAGTTATCAGTTCCAGGTGACATGAGTACAGCTTAGTCCGCTGACTTGACACTGTCACTTCGCCTCGAGTGTGTTCCCACTGTACTTTGATTACTACCCCACCACGGCTCAAAGGAGTCGTGCAAACAGGTAGTTTTTGGGTGCAGTCCCGAAGCACTTGGAGGCAGTGACGGTTCGACAGGATTCGTCTCTCCCGGTATTGGGGGTTGACATCGCGCTGTGTCTAGGAGAGCCATTACACGAGTAGTCCCTGGCCAGGGCAAGCGAGATATACTGGTAGGTTTCCAGTGCTATCTCAGGGTGTTCTGGGCTTCACTCCGACATGACTTGTACCGCTATTAGGGGACAAACATTTACCGCCCCCTAGGCCCGCCATGCGATGTATCAGACGAACAGACCGGACTGTACGGAGATTGTCACATTCAGGCTCAGTAGGATTTCAGATGGGTTTCACCACGTCAGCCTTCTTGTCGGCATCCACCTGGGGACCGTTACGTACAGCTAGTGCCGCTTGCGGTCTGTGGTTAAACCCACTACCAGCGTAGTGTCGAGTTTTTAGAGTCCCACACAGAGAGCTATTCGCCTTTAGGCAAAAGAGTAGAGGTCGCATGGTTTTGCGACAGGTCGCATGGTTTTGCGACAGGGTTCGGTCGCATCCGTGCACTTGTGCACGCTTAGTGTCCGGACAGTTAACACTAGCGGGCTTTGGTTTAAGCCTGATCCTAGTGTACGTTTTGGGATTGGTTTTATCTCGTATGTCTTCGCGTTCCTCGGAACGCGGATGCGTGTATGTATGCACAAGTTGACGGAGAGACAGAGGCAGAGGATTCTCATTAGGGTTGTTGACTGTTGACTGTTGACTATTGAATTTTTGCTAAACCCTAATGAGAATATGATATGTGATTAACAATAATATTAATTAAGTATTATAGTGACATGGTTGTTGAGGGGTTGACTTGTTGACTTGTTGACTTTGTTGACCGGTTGACTAGGTTGGCCTAGTTGACTTTCATCATGACAATAGCTATCATTTCATGGGAAAGACTTTTGCCTGCTTGTTTATCTTGTGCAAAATGAGTGCATGAAATGATATGGCTATTTTGACTTTAACCATCACATAATACTTGATTGCTATTATTGGTTATGATGGCTTTGGATTATGAGAGCCAAGAGAGAAAAGTCTTGCTCATTCTCTCATTTTCATCTCTCTCTTGGCTTGAGCTCTAACCCCTCTTCCTCTTACTCTCCCTCTCTCTAGTCTATGGTTCACTTGTCTCATGTGTTGAGAAGCAAGAACCATAGAGAAAAATCCCAACACACTCTCCTCTACTCACTCTAGTTCACAAGGTTTATCAAACCGAGTGAACTAGTTTCTTCAAAGTTCGAAGAAGAAGCCAAAGGTAGAAGCTTTCGGGTGGATCGATTTTCGGCGCAAGGAGACGATGGGGTGAAGCCGATCCGTACACCATCGAGAGTTGAAGACGAAGGAGTTCAAGGAAGAAAGGTATAACCCCCTAACCGAGTAGTTAACAACTCCTAGTTAGGTTGTTAGTTAGATGTTTAACAAAGATCCGTTTTGAGTTCATGTTACCGCCTCTAGAAAATCGTTTTTCATCAAATTCCGCAAGCCCGTAAGTACCGGGAGAGGTAGCATGGACTTACAGGTTGTAGCCGCCATTGTATAATTTCTTTTACTGTTTTTGCTCCTAGGATAGACCCAAGGAGGGGGTGCATAAACTACCGGGGTACCTCGAAGTGCCGAGTGGCCTACTCACGTTGTTGAGGGAGGTTGATTCACTTCGGGTATTTGGCGGGTAGTTTGCCGCACCCGTAGGGGTCTAGGGTGGGGTATTGGCTATTCATCGCGACCGTGTAATCCGCTTTTCGTTGCAAGATCGAACGAATCGCGGATTCCTTGTATATCTAATGTGTTCATCTGTGATCTGGAATGGCTATAATTGCATCTGACGAATTTGTATATATCTATTTAGGAGTTGCTTATGTTTTGCATCCGCGCTAGTCCAGCCCCCGCTCTGTCGTTAGTTAAGTAACCTAACGGGTAATGACGGGGTCCCGTGGCGAATGCGGATGGCATAAGCGTATGTCATATTTTCGTTATTTTCTGCAATGGTAGGATTAAATGATGGGACGCATTAAAATTAATGCAAGAAAATAAACCAAGTAAAGTCGTTGGAACACTTTCAAAACCACTCGGTTTCTTTTCAAAAACAACTTTTAAACGCCGAGCCTAAGCCACACCTTTTAAAAGCTATCTCGTTCCATCGATTATATCAAGTTCACTACGTTCACGGTTTCGCCAAAACCATTCGTAGCCCTCCATCATTTCATATGGATAGTCAATAGTATTCAAGCTGTGTTTGTTGGCCAAAGTCAAGGCACAGTGATTAGTAGCTATTGGATATTCATATGCAGCATATATAGATGCGTTGGTTTGGAACAGTGGTACTGCCTTGTTGGCCAAAGTCAAGGGTAGGTACGGGTGGGTTCAAATTAACCTGGAGAATGATGGGTAGAACTTGACATGTGACTTATGATTTGTTGGCCAAAGTAAAAGCATGGGGAAAAATCCACATCGGGAGTTTCTAAAGAAACTGAAACTTGCTAGCGCAGCATACCATTTGGAGTGTGATGATTCTGGTAGGATTCCTTCAGTTTTGTAACGCGATGATATTTGGATCCCGATCCTACTGTGAGTATATGCTACTCCTCGGGAAATTTCTCACTTAACGATCAATGCTATAAACCAAGTAGGTGTCTAGAAAGGTGTTAGCGGGGCTATGCCCCCAGGGAAAAGAGGTTATTTAATTAAGGAACTGCGCGAAAGCGTTGGAAAACCTCCCTCGAAGTACCGACACTGGCCTGGCTGAACGGTTAAGCAAGGATTATACGGTGAGATTGATCCCGACTAATTCTTCCTTTATGGTTTCAAGAAACAGTGAGAGCCATCCTGTTTAGAAAAATTAAAAACCACTCTAAACTTGCAAGAGCATCATGCTAAAGTGTTTCTTCTCTCTCTCCTAATTGCAGCGACCAATCATCATGACCGGACTTAAGTTATTACTAGATAAAAACATACTGACAGGGCCAAACTACAAAGATTGGCTCAGGAATGTCAAAATGGCAATCACTTATGACAAGTTGGGGTATCTTCTTACCACCAAAGCTCCCCCAGTCCTAGGTCCCACCTCCAGCGTCGCGGATAAGGAAATTCGTAAGACCTGGGAGATCGACTGCGCGAAGGCCAAGTGCCTCATGCTTGCCTCTATGGACAATGAACATCAGAGGAGGCACGAGAATATGGACCTTGAATCCATATTTCTCCATACAAAAGAACTGTATGGAGAGCAATCCCGTATCGCCAGATACGAAGTCTCGAAAAAGCTGTTTTCGGCGAGATTGGCCGTCGTATCATCGGTAGTGGAATATGTGCTTAAGATGATTGGCTATATTGAAGAGCTCACGGACCTTGGGACCACGTTAGAGAACGAGCTCTATACTGACTTGATTGTCCAGTCCCTTCCTTCCACTTACGCCCAGTTATCCTGAACTTCAACTTGCAAGAAAAATAAGTTGAAATTTCAGAACTCCTCACCTGCTGAAGAGTGCAGAGGGGACCCTACAGAAATGTAAGGATACATCCACTTTGTTTGTTGGAGGATCTTCCTCTTCTAGGTCCAAGGCGGAAGCCAAGGGAAAGAAGAAGAAAGCCCCCACCAAACCAAGGGACGGTGTTAGTAAAGTGGAAAGGAAGGGAAAAGCAAAGGCAACAAAGATAGCGGGGCAGCTTGTGGGAAAGGAAGGGTGCTTCTATTGTCATAAGAAAGGACACTGGAAAAAGGATTGCAGGGCTTGGAAGGCCAAGAACCAGGATCCGAAGCAAGTTGCGGCTTCGGCTTCAGGTGTGTATGTTATGAAAACTGTCTATCAATAAACTCTACTTCCTGGATATTAGATACCGGATCAGGATCTCATATCTGTAATTCTTTGCAGGCACTGTGAAAGCGTAGGGTTTTGAATGCAGGTGATATGACCCTCAGAGTTGCAAACGGAGCTGGCATGGATGCTGAGTCCGTGGGGGACTATCACTTGGGAATGTCAGATGGACATGATTTGGTTTTGCGTGATTGTTATTTTGTACCCAATGCAACTTGTAATATCATATCTGTATCTTTATTATCTAAAGAAGGTTATGAATTTGCATTTGTAAGCAATGTTGTGAACATTCACCTTAATCAGGTTTTGATTGGGTCAGGTACATTAAGCAATGGTATATACGTATTAAACCAACCACAGATTTTCAATGTCCAGATACACACAAAAGAAAGTCTCCAGAAATCAATCATGCTTTCTTATGGCATTGTAGACTGGGTGACATCAATGAGAGAAGGTTGACGAAGTTGCATATAAAAGGATATTTGGATCCGTTCGAATATCAATCATATGCAACTTGTCAATCCTGTCTCAAAGGAAAGATGACAAAGACTCCGTTTACTGGACACGGAGTAAGAGCGAGCGAGCTCTTGGGGCTCGTACACAGCGATGTGTGCGGGCCAATGTCTACACATGCGCGAAGCGGTTATTCTTACTTCATTACTTTTACGGATGATTTTTCAAGGTACGGATATGTCTTCTTAATGAAACATAAATCTGAAGCCTTTGGAAAATTCCAGGAATATAAGAATGAAGTAGAAAAACAAACCGGCAAAAGTATCAAGACACTGAGATCTGATCGAGGTGGTGAATACTTGAGTGCCGAGTTCCTAGATTACCTAAAAGAGAATGGAATTCTTTCTCAGCTTACTCCTCCATACACTCCGCAACATAACGGTGTATCGGAGAGATGGAACCGAACCCTATTGGATATGGTACGTTCTATGATGAGTAACGCTGAGTTGCCATGATCATTCTTCGGATATACACTGGAATCAGCTGCACACCTTTTGAACCGAGTTCCAACTAAGATTGTGCCTACGACACCATATCAGATGTGGTGTGGGACGAAACCCTATCTTAAGCACATTAAGACATGGGGATGTCCAGCTTTTGTCAAAAAGCAGCATGCGGACAAACTCGAGGCACGCTCAGTACAGTGCAAGTTTGGGGGATATCCAAAGAACTCTATGGGATATTTCTTCTATTGCGAAAAGGAACAAAAAGTTTTTTTTTTCTCGTCATGCCTGCTTCTTGGAAACTGAGTTTTTAGAAAATCAGATAAGTGGGAGCACAATAGAACTGGAAGAAATTCCAGAACCATGAGCTATTACTGAGATCTTAGAAGAACCAGAGGGTTTGAAAGAACAGGACATTCCTACGCCACTCCGCAGGAGTAGTAGGCAGTCTCATCCATCCGAGAGATACTACGGTTTTCTCATAGACGGGGATATAGAGGATTGCATCATTGATAATGATGAGCGGACTAGCTTCCAGCAGGCCATTCAGAGCGTTGACTCAGTAAAATGGCTGGATGCAATGCGGACCGAAATGGAGTCCATGTACACCAACAAAGTATGGACTTTGGATGTTGCTCCACATGGGGTAAAACCCGTAGGATGCAAGTGGATCTTCAAGAGGAAGATTGGTGTAGATGGACAGGTTGAGACCTATAAGGCTAGACTTGTTGCAAAGGGTTTTCGTCAAAGACCTGGTTTGGACTATGACGAAACCTTTTCTCCAGTGGCTATGCTGAAATCCATTCGGATCCTTCTTGCCATTGCTGCCTTCCACGATTATGAGATTTGGCAGATGGACGTAAAGACCGCTTTTCTAAATTGAATTGAAATTTAGAGGAGTGTGTCTATATGGACCTGCCAGATAGTTTCATTCAGAGTAGGAGCAGCGGAAATGTGTGCAAGTTGTTTAAGTCCATCTATGGACTAAAGCAGGCATCGTGGAGTTGGAACATCTGTTTTGATGAGACAGTCAAAAATTTTGGCTTTATCAAAAATCAAGATGAACCATGCATCTATAGTAGATTTGTAGCAAGAACTGTCGTATTCCTCGTTTTATACGTGGATGACATTCTCTTGATAGGAAATGACATTCCTATGCAACAATCTGTCAAAGGGTTCTTGTCACACAGGTTCTCCATGAAAGACCTGGGTGATGCCTCTTACATTCTGGGGATCCAGATCCATCGTGATAGATCCAAGAGGATATTAGGACTTTCACAGTCCAGGTATATCGACACCATACTGAAAAGATTCAGTATGGAAGATTCCAAGCGCGGTAATCTACCGGCTTGTCACGGGATCACCTTCTCTAAAGAGATGTCTCCCAAGACTGATTTAGAAAGGGATCGCATGTCTATTATACCCTACGCTTCTGTGGTAGGCTCTATAATGTATGCGATATTGTGTACCAGACCAGATGTAGCTTATGCACCGAGTGTGGTAAGCCGGTATCAGTCAAACCCTATGGAGAAGCACTGGATAGCAGTAAAGAACATTCTCAAGTACCTAAGAAGGACTAAGGAGATGTTCTTGGTGTATGGCGGAAAAGATCTCCAGATCGAGGCCTTTGCTGACTCCAGCTTCCAGAGTGACAAGGATGATTCCAAGTCCATGTTGTTGGAGATAGTGCCCTCAGAGTCAATTATTGGATCGCCGGTACGTGATTGCAATGATTGCGGAGGACCTATACCGATAGGACAGTCTTACTCGAGATGATAGTATGCTATCTGGTTTGCCTTTTTCAGTCGTGTACATGTTCAGGTGACTGATTACATGTTACACTTTGATAGAGCCCTTAGGATTTTGCTTTACTACCAACAGTATGATGGCGATCATATACGTGAGAGTTGGGTAGTTTATATGCATATCCTTAATTATGGTCCCTAGTCGTGGGAGTTTCGAGACAGGTCATCGATACTCTGGAGTAGACTAGTGTATACAGTCGAGACCCCGACGAGGGGCGGTGGCCGGTCTCACAAGCCACTGGTGTCAGTTGGATCACCTAAGATGTATACAGGTGCTCATTGGGTTATGAGTACACCGGACAGGACTCGCCGGGAACCTGCTAGTTGGTATTATACATATCGTCAGATAGCAGTTCCTTGGTGACATGTGTACAGGTTAGTTCATCGACCTGAGGTCGTCATTTGTCTCATGTGAGTTCCCACCGTGCTTTGATTTCTACCCTACCACGGCTCAAAGGAGTCGTGCAAACAGGTAACTTTTGGGTACAGTCCCGAGCCACATGGAGGCACGTGAGCGGATCGGCAGGGGATTCGTCTCTCCCGGTATTGGGGGTGAGATCGTGCTGTGTCTAGGAGAGCCATTACACAAAGCCCACGGCCGTGGCAGAAGATTTACTGGTAGGTACTCCAGTAGTATCTCAGGGTGTTATTGGGATACACTCCGACACAACTTATACTGCTATTGGGGGTCTGACGTTACTAGCCCCCTAGGCAGATATGCGATACTCATAGACGAACGGACTGAACTGTATATACATTGTCACTGTTTGGCTCAGTAGGGTTTCCGGATGAGTTCGCTCATCGGCATCCCTTGAGGTCAGTCTATGGGCAGCCGTTACGCACAGCTAGTGCCGCTGACGGCTTGTGGTTAAACCCACTGCCAGGGTACTGACGAGTCATTAGAGTCCCCCACAGACGGTTTCCCAAGTTTGGGCGAAACGTTGTAGAGGCCGTATGGTTTTATGGCAAGGTTCGGAAAATGCACGTGCATTTACGCACATGTCAGATTTCGGGCAGATGATACTGGTCGGCTTTGGTTTAAGCCGGATCCGAGTATTATATTGAGTAGATATAATATCTTTGTCTCAGTTGCATTTATATTCGGCCGTAATAAAAATGCGGGTATATTTATACAGTTACGGGGTTATCCTGAAATTCGTTTCGGGATCACTTTTGGAAGTTGCCAGTTTCCAGTTTTCTATCGCCCGTCTTTATCATTCGGTTAAAGAAGGATTTATCTTTTCTTGGATGAGGGTGAGTCATGCTTCTAGAAGGTTCTAGATGTAGGGTTCCTAGGCACACTATAGAGGTCTCACAAGGCATCAACCATGCCAATTTCAAATTTTATGGGTGCCGAGAAACCCTAATACGGATCGTTGACTAGAAGTTTAGGCGATATATGAATCTAGTTAACAACTTAACTAAAGATAAGAAGCTACAACCTTTGTAGATCCAGATATCCACTTCCTTAGCTCCACGTAGGCGTCCTCTCGCTGTCCATCTCGAATCCCGGACTCAATCGTCGGCTTGATCGGAGAAATGGGCGGACTAGGTCGTCGGCTTCGTGCCGAAGATGATCTACGTCGAGGCATCACAAGTTCAAGCTCCGACTTCACAAAGTTGTGAAACTTGTGAAGAAAATACCCAAAACAACTTGGCAAGAGGTAGAGGGTGAAGAAATAGGAGGTGGGTTCACTTTAGAATTGGATTTCTCTCACTTTAGCTCAAGTTGCCATTGATGGACTTAAGCTTTTCTTGAAGAAGAAGATGATGAAGAAGAAGAAGAAAGAATAATAAGGCCGCGGAACCGCCGCGGAAGCCATGCTTAGTTGTTTTGGGTGTGGATAGACCATGGTAAGTGGGAATGGTTAGGGTTAAGCAAGAAGACAAATAGTCTCTTTAGTCAAAGCTTCATGAAGCTTCAACAAGCTTCATGATATAAAAGAAACCATTTTCTTTTCTTTTATCTATTTAAATAAATAAAGAATGGATAAATAAATAGATGAATAACACAAAACCCTAACCATTATCATAACCATGGTTTAATTCTTTGCACAAACCCAAGTAAGTATGTATCATCAAACATGATACAATCAAGTGCACACAAAAGCATATCATATATACAATGTGCACTTCAAGTGAGAAAATCCTTTTAAAATGAACCAATACTAGTTAATGCAAATTAATATATCAAATATACAATTATACATTAAATCATTAAATCAAAACTTGATTCAATGATCCGGTCATGTTGCACATAACCGACTAGTATACAATGTATCGATTTATCGAATCAATGATTCGATAACTAGGTTATATCGCATACAACCAATCGAAACATTCATCGCGAGAATGAAATACGGTATCACATACACGCATTATTCTCGGTCCCGCACATATCTCATATGCGCTCCTATTTCGTTTCGCTTGAGCCAGGAAACCTCTGTGTAGGACTCTAAAGACTCGTCAATACGCCGGTAGCAGATGATGATCATATCAAGCATCCACAAGCCGCAAGCGGTCTGCTAAACGTAACAGCCATCCGGGTATTGAGCGATCAGAAGATCGATGAGCTAGCCCGCTCACACTCCTGTGAATCCAACCAGTAACACTTACCGTACAGTCCGGTCTGTTTGTCTGATATGTCGCATATCAAGTCTAGGGGTGGTAAACGTCAGACCCCAATAACCGATAAGTCGTGCCGATGTGAGGCTCATAACGGGTCGAGAAACTACTGGTAACACTTACCAGCAAATCTCTGATCAGCCCTGGCCAGGGACTTCCCTGTTACGGCCAATCGAGCACAGCGCAACATCAACCCCCAATACCGGGAGAGACGAAACCCCTCCTATCGCTCATTGTCTCCATGTGACTCGGGACTGTACCCAAAGACCACCGTTTTGCATGCCCTCATGGACGTGGTAAGGTGGAGATCAAAGCACAGTGGGAATCACACAAGACTCTATGACGATCTCGGGTCTACAGACTAACCTGTACAAGTGTCACCTGAGAACTGCCATCTGACGTGAGGTATAATACCATCTGGGAGTTCTCGGCGAGTCCGTCCAGTGTACCCAGTCTCCACTGAGCACCCGTATACCATCTCTGATGTCAAACACCAATGGACATGGGATCATCCATCGCCCATCTCATTGGTCGAGAAGCGTATACGCTAGTCTACACTGGTATATCGATGCCCTGTCTCGATACACCCATGACTAGGGACCTTGAAGGATGTACTTATGGACTACCATGTCCCCACTAGTATGATCTGCATCATAGTCCAGGTAGTCAAGTACACATCCTAAGGGCTTTATCAGCATGTAACTATAAGACAGTTTAAAGAGACAAGTGTACATGTTAAGATAAAGAGTAACCAGATAGCATACTATCATATCGAGCAAGAAAGTCATCTCTATATATGTCCAAGCATCCAATATAATATACATCATCTGTACAATACTGGCCTCTAGTGTATACATACAACTGACACTAGAAATGGTGACTAGGATGATGAGGTGGCGGGTGACTCATCTTTGCATTTATTAGTTGATGACTTGTTTAGGTGACTCATTAGTTTCTTTAATGTGTTCACACTTGGTGTATCATGACTCATGGTTATGATAAGCTTCTTGTTTATTGTCACCCTCTTTCTTTGCTCCTACTCTCACCTCCCTTGCACCATATATATTGGCCGGCCCCTCCCCTTGAAGAAGAGATTGATTTTTGACAAAAAGTCTATGGTTTTGGGTGTATGGAAATTAGATAACTCATTTCTCTTTCCATTTTCATTTCGAGTGGCAACTTCATTAACCGATCATCTACGGCTTTGGACGAAGTGAGACAAAGTCTTCTACTCATTCTCTACATCATTCTTGGTCGTCTCTTTTAGCAAACTTGACGACCGAGTTGCCTCGAGTCAGAGGCGGGAGCCCGTTTAAATAATCGTTGATGTGGTGCCACCTGGACGAGAAGATCGGAGATCGACGAGATCGGAGCAGCCGCAACGGAGCATGGGATGATGGTTAAAGAACGAAGGACTCGGATCGTTCGGTATAACCTTTCTACACTCTTTACAGTTTGTTAGTTTAGCAATAATGGCAGATCCGGGTTATAGTATACGATAGCGCCAGTTTAAAAGTTTTTGTTCCGCATTTGGCTTCTGTTAGACGGCCGGGGCGCTACCGTAGACTTACAGTGGTATCAGAGCCTCACCATTATGCCATACTAACTTGTGCTAACGCGTTTAAAATATCGATCGAACCGAAAATCAAAAACTGCAAAATTCAAGTTCACAGTTTCTGTTGATTTTAAATGAAGTCCTAAAATTATTATACATATCACAGAAATCTGTGCAGGGTTTTCTAAGCACACCGACCAAATTTGGGCAAGTGATTCGACAAGACTGCCACGGAATCGCGGCCAAACCCGTCGTTTAGCCGCGCATCCGCGGCCATTCGATTGAATCACTGCACCAAATTTGCACAGCGTCTTCTCTGTTGGAATTTGGGGGTTTTGGTATATATCTTTTGGGCCCAGATTTTGTTACTGTTCAACAAATGTTCGTGGGGCCCACTTCGTGATATTTAGTCGATCGAAATTTAAACATGTTAGTTTACAGTGCTTACATTATATCTTCGACCGGGAATGTCATTTGATCGGTAAACCGCGTCTGATTGCTATAGTTCTTTTAGACGGGTTTGCGAACGTGACATTCGCGTTGATGTTCTGTGTTGTGCTGTGATGTTGCGGATTTGTCGTAGTGGATAGCAGTGTGCAATGATAGTGCAGTTTGAATTTATTTGTACATTTGATATTGCGGGGCGAGCGTCCAACATGTGGTCTGCCGTCACTGCCTGTTGTATAATATTCTTTTGGGGCACGACCAGGTTGCGGTCGATGTACCTGTTGTACTATTATCTATTTCTGTACTAGGTTTACCCCGCGACGGAGTGCACCGATAGCCGGGTTCGGGAGGGCAATGGGTCCGCATCTCATGGCTTTGAGAGGCAGAGGGGCCTCACTCTAGAATTGGCAGACTATTTGCCGCACTCGTAAGGGGTTCAGGTTGACCCAAGGAGGGGTGCTCAATTTACCGGATTCCGTGAAGTGCCGGGTGTTCCATTCACTATGCTGTAGGGACTACCTCGCTTCAGGTTTTGGCGGGTAACTTGCCGCACCCGTAGGGGTCTAGGTTTCATTGCACAGGCTATCCACACGACCAGGGGAACGTCGGGTTTCAGCAGCGGCTCTGTGAAACCCGGGGATCCCAGATTATCTGTATTGTTCTGTGATGCTTATTACATTTCTGTAATGTTGCATATTATCACGCCTGGAGCGATTATTGTATATTGGTTTATATACTATTAGATGTTGTAAATGTTTTACACCCGCGCTAGTTCAGTCCCCGCTCTGTCGTTAGTTAAGTAACCTAACGGGTGATGACGGGACCCAGCGACGAATGCGGATGGCATATACGTACATTTTATTTTCGTTCTTTTCTGATGTGATTGATTGACGGGACTGCGTTGATTCTGATCAATGCAAAGGAAAGCAAACCTATTTGGCAGTTGTTGGAACAAATTTAAGAAGTGTTATTGCAAAGACGTTTCCTTTTGTTTTGCATAGAGGTATTCAGTGGAATATCCTGCACCTTATTCGATGGGGCAAGGGCCGATATCCCTTCACCGGGACTGACCCCTTGGGAAGAAGTTTGCGTCAGGGTAATAACTTCACTATAGTCGATTACAAGTAGCTTTGCATCGCGGTATTCAGTGGAATATCCTGCACCTCATTCCACGAGTAAAGAGCCGAGATCCCTTCACCTGGAGTGACCTCTTTAGCAAAAGGTTTTCGCCACTATATTTTAAAAAGCTATCAGGTTCCTTCAGCGATATCAAGTTCACTACGTTAAAGGTTTTTCGCCAAAAACCAGCCGCAGCCCTCCGTCATTTCTTTTGGGTATTCAGTAGTATTCAAGCTATGTATTTTGTGTTAGTTATATGTATGCCCTAAAGGCCATTACTATAAATATGATGTATATTGTAGTGGATGCTTGGACATATATAGGGAGGACTTTCTTGCTCGACATGATAGTATGCTATCTGGTTGATCTTTACCGTAACGTGTACACTGATTGTCTCTCTGTTACATGTTGGTAAAGCCCTTAGGATGTGTACTTGACTACCTGGACTATGATGCGGATCATACTAGTGGGGACATGGTAGTCCATAAGTACATCCTTCAAAGTCCCTAGTCGTGGGTGTATCGAGACGGGGCATCGATATACCAGTGTAGACTAGCGTATACCTTCTCGACCCATACAGATGGGCGATGGATGATCCCATATCCATTGGTGTTTGACATCAGAGATAATATACGGGTGCTCAGTGGAGACTGGGTATACTGGACGGACTCGCCGAGAACTCCCAGATGGTATTATACCTTACGTCAGATGGCAGTTCTCTGGTGACACTGGTACAGAGTAGTCTGTTGACCCGAGATCGTCATAGAGTCTTGTGTGGTTCCCACTGTGCTTTGATTTCCACCTTAACACGTCCAAGAGGGCGTGCAAAACGGTGGTTTTTGGGTACAGTCCCGAATCACATGGAGGCAATGAGCGATAGCAGGGGATTCGTCTCTCCCGGTATAGGGAGTTGATGTTGCGCAGTGTTCGATTGGCTATAACCGGAAATCCCTGGCCAGGGTTGCTGAGATTTACGGGTAAGTGTTACCAGTAGTTTCTTGAACTGTTATAGACCTCATATCGACACTACTTATCGAGCTATTGGGGTCTGACGTTTACCACCCCTAGGCGAGATATGCGACATATCAGACGACGAGACCGGACTGTACGGTAAGTGTTACTGGTTGGATTCACAGGAGTGTGAACGGGCTTGCTCGTCGATCTTCTGATCGCTCAATACCCGGGTGGCCGTTACGTTTAGCAGACTGCTTGCGGCTTGTGGGTGTTTGATATGATCATCACCTGCTGCCGGCGTATTGACGAGTCTTTAGAGTCCTACACAGAGGTTTCCTGGCTCAAGCGAAACGAAATAGGAGCGCATATGAGATATGTGTGGGATCGAGAATAATGCGTGTATGTGATACAGTATTCTATTCTCGCGATGAATGTATCGAATGGTTGTATGTGATATAATCTAGTTATCGAATCGAGGATTGATTCGATAAGCCGATACATTGGATATTAGTCGGTTATATGCGATATGACCGGATCGTTAAATCAAGTATTGATTTAATGATTTATTGCATAATTATATATTTGATATATTACTTTGCATTAACTAGTATTGGTTCACTTAAAATGGATTTTCTCACTTGAAGTGCACATTGTATATGTGATATATCTTTTTGCGCACTTGATTGTATCATGTTTGATGATACATGCATGCTTGGGTGTATGTTTGTATTAAACCATGGTTAGTTAATGGTTAGGGTTTCATTTGATTTATTTGCTTATTTATTTATTCATTTATTCTTTTTAGAAAGAAATAAAATGGTGGCTAACTTTGGATTATCTTTGAAGCTTCATGAAGCTTTGAAATGGTTGACCATTTTGTTTCTTTCCTTAACCCTAACCATTCACTTTAACCATAGTTTATTCTCTACACCTAACTATGGTTGCAAATATGATAAGTATCATATTATTTCCTATTTTTCAAAGAGATATGATATTCTTTTCTTCTTCTTCTTCATCTTCAAAGATGAAGAAGCTTGCTACCAACAATGGCAACTCTTGAAAATGAGTGAGAAATCCAATTCTAAAGTGAACCCACTTCCTATTTCTTCATCCTCTACCTCTTGCCAAGTAGTATAGGGTGTTTTCTTCACAAGTTTCATGACATGGTGAAGTGGGAGCTTGATCTTGTGATGCCTCGACGTAGATCATCTTCGGCATCGAAGTCGACGACCTAGCCCGCCCATTTCTCCGATGAAACCGATGCTAGAGTCAGGGATCCGATATGGACAGCGGAGGGACATCATCACGAAGCCTAGGAGGTGGAGGACCGGATCTACAAAGGTTGTAGCCTCTTTCCTTTTAGATAAAGTTGTTTATTTGCATTGCATCGTCTATACATCTAGTTAACGATCCGTATTAGGGTTTGTAGGCACTTGTAAAATTTGAATTTGGCATGGTTGATGCCTTGTGTGACCTCATTAGTG
Source organism: Agapanthus africanus (assembly GCA_030015575.1). Lineage (NCBI taxonomy): Eukaryota > Viridiplantae > Streptophyta > Magnoliopsida > Asparagales > Amaryllidaceae > Agapanthus > Agapanthus africanus. The sequence goes on along the minus strand of CM057344.1, from coordinate 375,930,636 downwards.
TGCCTAGGAACCCTACAGTGGTATAAGAGCCTAGCTAGAACCTTAGGCGATGTGTTAACGAAGTTAAAACCCCAATCGAACCCGTAATCGACAAAATAAAACCCTCTCTGTACATTTTTTAAAATCTGGGATTTTTCCAAATTAAAAATGCTTAAAAAATTCAGCAGGGTATTCTAAGAATTACCATGAAAAACGAGCCCCTAACTCCTCTACATGGCCGCGGAACCGCGGCAATGACCCCCCTTTGGCGGCGGTTCCGCGGCAATGTAATGGAATTTGCGACGGATCTTTTCACAGTAATTCATATCTCTGTTTTTTTTTTATATTTTCTGGGCATTTTTAACACTGACTCAAGAGTTGAGTATTTTGGGGTTTATTTTGTAGTCGTTGTTTCGATCAGAATTTTTAATTTCGTTGGATTTTCCGGATATTTAGAATATGTTAAAAAGTTCGACCGGATATAAATACCCAATTTTTCCCCTGTTGGGAAATTTCCAAGTGTTGGATTTTTCCGTGGTTTAAAGACGTTCTAAGTAGTGCAAGTAACGCGATGGACCCTCTAGAAGACAACAAACCTTAACTCGTTTATGTGACCGTCTTGAACTGCCCTTTGAACCTTAGGGTTTGGGGCAGTACGGCATGCCACATGTGAGGCGTTGGCTTGACCCTTCTACGGCTGGACCGTTGGTACTGTGGCACGAAGTGAATGTTGTTAAACTTATTTCATGTGTTGAGCTGTTTCGGGAAAACTTGGGTGTTCGATTGTTCGATCGGAAAGTTTAACATTTTCTATTTATCCGGAAAGTGATACAATATTTGGAATCCACATGTAGTTATGAGATAACTGATATGAATGTTATAAACATAGCAATTTAGTCTCACTTGATCGGTTGCCATGGAATTTTGATGTGATCAAAAGTCCGTCGCAATCACGTAGCATACGCGGATACTCGCCGGATAAACTTATTAGACTGCTACATCCCTTAGCCCCGACCAAGTGACTGTAGGGGAACCCCGTCGCCGAAAGCATCCGCTCGGGTGCTCACGGCAGCGGTGTTCCGCCTTGGTGCACTTCGTCGACGGCGTCGAGGGTGCGGCCGCCTACTAAAGTTTGCGACGAGCATTCGATCAGGATGTCGGGAATCTTGTTGAATTGCCCGACTTGATATTGAAAAGAGTTTTTGATAATGAGACAGAAATGCGGGGTTTATAATTGTTGGAGATAGTGCCCTCAGAGTCAATTATTGGATCACAGGCACGTGATTGCAATGATTGAGGGAGGACCTATCCCGGGACGACAGTCTTACTCGAGATGATAGTATGCTATCTGGTTTACCTTTATCATCGTGTACTGCTTTAGGTGACCTGACAGGTCGCTATTGCACGTTGATAGAGCCCCTAAGATTCTTGCTTGACGACCAGCAGTATGAGGGCGATCATATACGTGAGAGCTGGGGTCTACAAGCATATCCTTAAAAGGTCCCTAGTCGTGGGTGTTTCGAGACAGGGCATCGATTCTCCAGAGTAGACTAGTGTATACAGTCGAGACCCCGACGAGGGGCGGTGGCCGGTCTCACAAGCCACTGGTGTCAGTTGGATCACCTAAGATGTATACAGGTGCTCATTGGGTTATGAGTACACCGGACAGGACTCGCCGGGAACATGCTAGTTGGTCTTATACCTGACGTCAGATAGCAGTTCCCAGGTGACATGTGTACAGGTTAGTTCATCGACCTGGGGATCGTCATTTGTCTCGTGTGAGTTCCCACTGTACTTTGATTACTACCCTACCACGGCTCAAAGGAGTCGTGCAAACAGGTTTTAGTTGGGTACAGTCCCGAGCCACATGGAGGCAGTGAGCAGATCTTCGGGGGTTCATCTCTCCCGGTATTGGGGGTGAGGTCGCGCTGTGTCTAGGAGAGCCATTACACGAAGTCCTTGGCCAAGGCAGGAGATTTACTGGTAGGTATTCCAGTAGTATCTCAGGGTGTTCTGGGCTACACTCCGACACGACTTGTACCGCTTTTGGTGGTCTGACTTTTACCCACCCCCTAGGCCCGACATGCGATGCTCATAGACGAACGGACCGGACTGTACGGATATTGTCACTGACAGGCTCAGTAGGGTGTCAGGATGAGTTCGCTCATCGACGTCCCTTTTAGTCAATAGCTGGTGGCCCGTTACGTATTGGCTTATACCTCTGACGTGCTAGTGGTTAAATCCACAGCCATAGTATTGACGAGTCTTTAGAGTCCACCACACATTCTGTTACTCCAGCTTTCGGGCGAAACGCTGTAGAGGCCGTATGGAGATATGGCAGGGTCCGATCAGATACGTGCGGTATTGCACGGATCAGGATCGGACGGTTTGTACTAGTGGCCGTATGGATATATGGAGGGGTTCGATCAGATACGTGCGGTATTGCACGGATCAGGATCGAACGGATATTACTAGCCGGCTTTGGTTTAAGCCGGATCCTAGTTTAGTACAGTGTAGATTTTGTCTCTTTGCATTTGTATCCGGTCGGAATACAGATGCGGGTGTGTATGCACAGTATCGGGGTTTTCCTGTGATTTATTACGGGACCAGTTTTCTGGAGTTGCCAGTTTGCATTCCGTTCCGGCCGGTTTTCCTTTGTTCTTTCCCGGCCGGACTTTTCCTATGGAGGGTGTTATTTGCAAGTTTGCAAATAACACATTGTGGAGTTTTTTCTTGCATATATATTTATTATGAAAGCATCTTTTGATACCATTCTCATCACTTGCTTTTTGTTGATTAGAAGTGATTAGAGTTTGATGTGAGATGGTTATGATGATGTTTTGGATGTGGTCACCACTTGTGCTCCTACCATCACCTCCCTTCATGCTTCATATTCTTTCCTCCACCATTTTCTAAGAGGATAAGTTTTTCATACTTGAGAGAAGAAGAAGAGAGGATCATTTTCAAGAGGGAAAATTTGTTCATCTCATTTCATGCTAGAAAAATGCAAGCACCATTTTTCTTATCTTGATTCCTCCATCATCTTCAAAGGCAACAAACCCCAAATGAGACATAAGCTCTACACTACACATTCTACAGCAAATCTTGGGCACGTCGACTTGCCAGCTTCGTGCCCGAGTTGCCTCGGTATTGAGGTGGGAGCCCGTAAAAGATGCAGGCGATGTGGTGCCCTTCCGGCAAGGAGGCGAGGACCGGAGTTTCCGCAGGAGATCGGGACGACGATGAGAAGACCGGAGGACTCGGATCACTCGGTATATCTCTAACCCGTCTTGTTGTTTGCTAGATCTAGTTTAATGGCCCGATAAGGGATTTTAGTGCGCGGTGGTGCCGGTTTGCTAAGTTCGCAAAATTAAAGTTTATCACCGTTTCCGCATTTGGCCGTCGGATTGACGACCGGGGCGCCGCCGTGCACTTACAGTGGTATCAGAGCCTCGCCATTAACTTCGTCTAGCTTCCTTTGATGTGTTTTGCATTTCCGATCGACCAAAATTCCAAAATCTACAATTTAGTTCACATCAGTTTTCTGTTGAATTTTTTTGGTCTCGAAAAATTTTTCAGGTTGTAAAATATTGATGTACTGGATATTCTAAGACTACTGGGAAAATTCGACACATTCAGTCGACCACCTAAGCGCGGAACCGCGGCCAAACCCCCCCTTGGGCCGCGGTTCCGCCGCACATTGGTGTCTTCACTGCGTCGTATTTTTCCAGTGGGCTTCTGGGCTTATTTTAGGGGTTTTGGAATATTAAAATTGGGTCCAGATTTTCTGTGAGTGCTACAGTATTGCTTGGGGGCCCACTTGTTAATTTTTAATCGATCGGATATTTTAAACACATTTTTCACAGTATTTACATTATATCTGCGACCGTGAATGTCACTCGATCGGTAAATCCAGTCTAACTGCTATAGCCCGGTTAGACGGATTTGCGAACGTGACTTTCACGTTGATGTTTTGTGTTTTTGCTGTGATGTTGCGGATCGGTCGTGGGGGATAGCCTGGATGCAATGCTAGTACAGTTTTGTTGTATTATGTACATTTGATATTGCGGGGCGAGCGTCCGACATGTGGACTGCCGTCACTGCCTGATTGTATTATTCTTTTGGGGCACGACCTGGTTGCGGTCGATGTACCCGTTGTGTGTATATTTTACTTTCTGTACTAGGATTACCCCGCGGAGGGGTGCACGGATAGCCGGGTTCTAGAAGGCAACAAGCCCGCATCTCATGGCATTGGGACGGAAGGGGCTTCACTCCAGGATTGGCTGGCTATTCGCCGCACTCGTAGGGGGTATAGGATTTCATTGCACAGGCTATCAACACGACCAGGGGAACGTCGGGTTTCAGTAGTGGCTCTGTGAAAACCGGGGATCCCAGATATCTGTATTGTTCTGTGATGCTATACATTTCTGTGATGTTGCATTTTATTCACGCCTTGAGTGAATATAATATATTGGTATATATATTAGTAGATGTTGTATATGTTTTTCATCCGCGCTAGTCCAGTCCCCGCTCTGCCGTTAGTTAGCTAACCTAACGGGTGATGACGGGACCCAGTGGCGAATGCGGATGGCATATACGTACGTCAGTATATTTTCGTTCTTTGTGGTGTGATCAATTGATGGGACTGCATTGATTCGGATCAATGCAAGTTAAAACAAACCTATTCTGATGTTGTTGGAACACTTTTCAAAAAGCTGTTATTGCAAGGACGTTCACTTTTGTTTTGCATCGTGATATTCAGTTGGAATATCCTGCTCCTCAGTCGACGAGGCAAGGGCCGAGATCCCTTCACCGGGAGTGACCCCTTGGACAAAAAGTTTGCGTCAGGGCATTAACCTCACTATAGCCGATTACTTTTGCTTTGCATCGTGGTATTCATTTGGAATATCCTGCACCTCATTCTACGGGGAAAGAGCCGAGATCCCTTCACCGGGAGTGACCTCTTTAGTAAAGGTTTTCGTCACTATATTTTCTAAAAAGCTATCCGTTCCTTCAACGATATCAAGTTCATTACGTTAAAGGTTTTCGCCAGAAACCATTCGTAGCCCTCCGTCGTTTCATATGGGTAGTCAATAGTATTCAAGCTGTGTTTGTTGGCCAAAGTCAAGGCACAGTCTTTGGTAGCTGTTGGTTATTCATATGCAGCATAGATAGATGCGTTGGTTTGGAACAGTCGTACTGCCTTGTTGGCCAAAGTCAAGGGTAGGTACGGGTGGATTCAAAACAACCTGGAGAATGACGGGTAGAACTTGACATGTGACTTATGATTTGTTGGCCAAAGTCAAGGTCATAAGAGCATGGGGTAAAAATCACATCGGGAGTTTCAAAAGTACTGAAACTTGCCAAATATGCGCATACCTTCTGGAGTGTGATAGGGTGAGCGGATTCCGTCACGTTATCATGCGATGATAGTTGGATCCCGATTCCCACTGATGAGTTAGTTTACTCCTCGGGTGACCCCGACTAATTCTTCTTTCAGGTTTGGAGGAGAATTTGAGGTACAGTGGGAGGTTTCCAGATTTGATAAATTGGTAACCATTCTGATCTAGGTTAGACTGCACGCTGAGTGTTTCTTTTGTCTCTCTCTCTGGCAGCAACCATTGACCCGACCCTAAGACTACGACTCAGAGACCAAGTTGACCGAACCTTCTTAACACTGGCTTTTGGATTGTCAGAGTTGCAGACCTCATTGCCACTCCTACTTTTACCCTTTTCTCCAGGACACCACGTATTACTACGAACGTCCACTTCCATTGGACAAAACCATCGTATGGTTAGATACGAACTCGAAGGAATTCGAGGATGGTTTCCGGTTCTGGAGAAAACGGATAGGATTATTCAGTTGTCTTTTCCCTTTCACCTTCTCTCAAGTTGTGAGTACTCCTTGGTTTAGGAGATAGTACACCTATTGCGCAAATTGGATGGTCTTCTTCCAAACCTTAGGCTGGTGCCGACCGGTAGGGAATGAAGAAAACCAATTAGCATAACGATGGTGTGCAGAAGGTATTAAGGTTAAGACAAAGCAAGGGATTAGTAAGAGGGCAAAGTAAATTGCGACTAATATTCACGACCAAACCAAGTATTTCTTCGCCAATCCTAAATCACCTTTGTATTTCTCCCGGACACCCCGTATCGCTACGAAGATCCACAGTTTATTGGATACTCCATCATATGGTTATATACGAACTCGAAAGGAACTTGTTCCAGTTCGGGGATGGTTCTGGTCCAGGAGAAATAGGAATAAGGTTTATTCGGTTGACTTTTATCTTCACCATCTCTCGCATTGCGAGTGCTCCTAGGATTAGGACAGTACACCCATTGTGCTTACTGGATAGTCTTCTTCCAAACCATAGGCTGGTGCCGAATGGTAGGGAAAGAAGAAAACCATTTGGCCTAAGGGGTGTGCAGAAGATAATGACTAAAGACATATAAAGGGATTTGGAGAGGTGGCAAAGAATTATACGGTTATAGTTGTGAATCTGGATAATGGTAGATGCATTACTAGGAATACCAGGATACCCCATCGAAACATTTCAATGTTTCAGTTCAACTGTGTACTGTTAAAAGAGAACTGTTTTCCCGATTGGACACTTGCTCCAGGGTATGTATTTACCAGGTTTGATTCTCACATCTGTATGGTTTTACAGATGATGAGTGGGAGTAAGTTATTGGGAATTGGGTGATCATCCTCATTATATCGGGATTCGTTGTAATCGGTGATATTTGAGGAGATCATCTGGGCTGTTTGCCGGTCGGCAAATATTTGGTTTTGAATATCCGCTGTTATGCACCAATTTCAAATTGATATATCTGTACGTCTATTTTCATAGAGTGAGATATACCTTTTGATATTATGTCGAAAACATTTACCTATATCAGTGGATGGTTAGGTAAGGAGCATTAAACAGCGGTGTAATTCTTCTTAATCATAAGTACAGTTTTCAACTTACGACGCACAGTGAAAGAGTTGTTAGACTCAGCGGACTTATACAGAGTATTGTATGTTGTCCAGTGTCCATAAGGACAGAGGGGTTGGTCCTCATACTATATTCTGTTTACTTTTAACTTCTCTAGTTCTTAGACATGTGTTTCGTAGAAACACAGGGTCTAAGTTTTGAGGAGTTATAGGTATTTGAATAGAGTAGAGAACCAGGTGTAGCAAGTATCGGGATTCTTCAAAGTGATCGAAGATGTAGATACTTGTGTATGGTATTCAGTTGATAGTAATGATAAAGAGAAATTGCTTCTCTTTCAGGTTACTCATAATTGGAAGCATTCCTAAGTTGAGTAACGCTGATCGGCCTCTCTCCATTTAGTTGACATGCACTGGAGATAGCTGCATGATTTGAATCTGGTTCAATTAAATCAGTGCCTCTGGTTCTATATTGGATATAGTACAGTTCATATCTTAACATTGTTAAGGTACGGGGAGTTTTCCGGCTTATGATTAAAACCTGACTCTAGATAACTCAAGGCACGTTTCTGTAATGGCTGTTTGTGGGTTGACCCAGGCTATGACGAGGGTTGATTTTCTACCATAAGAAAGATCAATAGTGATATTGTTCTGGACTCGCCACAGTTTTATTAAAAATGGATTTTTTCAAAAACAGTAGTGGGAGTATGGTAGAACTGGAAGTGATTCCAGAACCGCAAACGATTACTGAAGATTTGATAAGGAACCTAAAGATTCAATCTGGATTGACATTCCATTGGCCACTCCGCAAATAAGGTGGGTAACTTCAGGCACCCGAGAGGTACTCCGGTAGCCTCAAGGACGGTGACAGGGAAGTTCTTGTTTACCCACACTTGCCATTGCTGTTGTTCCAGGCTGCGAGACCCGGTGGGAGGATGAGTATAGCGTCGTTCTAAACTAGCTTTAGAAGTGCACATCTATATGACTCTGCCAGAGGGTTGTCGTAGTCAGTGGGAGCAGCGGAAGCATTGGTGGATATCAGGCTTATGTCTATTTATAGACTAAAGCAGATATAGCGGAGATAGATCATCTATTTCTGATGTGACAGTCATAGGTTTGACGTCATCAGAATAGGGGATGGATCTGTTGAGAAGGTAGTAGGGTGTGATGTCATGGTATTTGGATGACATACACAAAGTAGGAAAGGAAACTCCTATACTACGATCGGTTATTCTTTGGTCGTCACACAGTGGTTTCTCCACAAGGGACTTGGACATTATATCAGACATACTGGTTACTAGATCTATGGTTTTAGATCTAGATTTGGGTGGTTTCCCAATCAGGGTACTTTGACAGCATTCTAAGAGTATTTAGAATGGACGACTCCTGGCACGGTAGTGTACCTGCAGATGATGGAGTCACCCTCTAAAGGTGTCTTATAGACTAAAGTAGAGAGGGATGTGCATGATTGGCAGATCACTTGCTTAGGCAATTGAGTCAATCATGAGATGTCAAGTACCACACCAGATGTTGTTCTTGCACTAGATGCAATAAGTTGATATTGATCCAATCCTGGAGGAACAGTCGGAAGCAGTTTTAGAACATAAGTGAATGTTCTAGGGATATGATAACGGCTGCCTCCTTTAGGAGACGGTTATCACTCCAGGCTTCCAAGGTGACATGGACGACAAGGAGGTTGTCAGAATTATAGTTTTCCCTCTGACGAGGGACAGTATTTTGGACAGGTGATCCAGGCAGATACTGAGGGAGGCTTGGCGCAGGATACTGATTAAGTTCAGTTGACGATACAGTCTAAGAAGTTTGGATTTGGAGTTCATTTATGAGCTAGGTCCCATCAGACATCCTGACATTCTAAGACAGGTATTGCTCATTTCGGGAGATGGCTTTCTCCGCGAACTTGAGATATAGAGAGAGACATAGAAAGAAACTTCAGAGCGGATCCACTTGCTGAGGCTATTCCTCGAACGCAAGAGTTTCGCAAACAGGCTTTGTGAGACTGACTAGTAGAGGAGTTGGGTGTTCGGTATCACACGGGCTGTGAGTATGCGACATCGCAATAATTAGCCTTGAGTGCAAGTGGGAGATTGTTGGAGGTAGTGCCCTCAGAGTCAATTATTGGATCACAGGCACGTGATTGCAATGATTGAGGGAGGACCTATCCCGGGACGACAGTCTTACTCGAGATGATAGTATGCTATCTGGTTTACCTTTATCATCGTGTACTGCTTTAGGTGACCTGACAGGTCGCTATTGCACGTTGATAGAGCCCCTAGGATTCTTGCTTGACGACCAGCAGAATGAGGGCGATCATATACGTGAGAGCTGGGGTCTATAAGCATATCTTTAAAAGGTCCCTAGTCGTGGGAGTTTCGAGACAGGGCATCGATTCTCCAGAGTAGACTAGTGTATACAGTCGAGACCCCGACGAGGGGCGGTAGCCGGTCTCACAAGCCACTGGTGTCAGTTGGATCACCTAAGATGTATACAGGTGCTCATTGGGTTATGAGTACACCGGACAGGACTCGCCGGGAATATGCTAGTTGGTCTTATACCTGACGTCAGATAGCAGTTCCCAGGTGACATGTGTACAGGTTAGTTCATCGACCTGGGGATCGTCATTTGTCTCGTGTGAGTTCCCACTTGTAGCGTCTTGAAAAGTCGTTTTGGTGTTTTCCTGAAATTCGGTGAAAATTCGGTATTTTTCCGAAAACCGTCTTTCTTGTTATTTTGCAGTTTAGGGCTAATTATACCTAAAATGGATAGGTAATTGCTTGTTTTTAGTAGCTAATGAGTTAATTATGAAATTCTGGTCGTTTAAAAATTTTCCCTAATTTTTCAATTTTTTAATATTATTTTAAGCCGGTAAGAAAATACAATAATTTAGTGATAAATACAAATTTTTCCGGGCTAATTTTAATCTTTAAAATTATGATAATTAAAATCTAGTGGTAACATAAATTTTTAGTATTTTATTTTGATTTTTAACAAATTTTTATGATAGGAAACGAATTTATTGACTTTTAAGCTAAAACTTGCAATTTTGGACTTGTGGGGGGTCTTTTTGCATAAAATTTTTTTTGTGCAACCTCTCACAATTTCCTCACCTCTCTTGGGCTGTGCCCACTCCAGAATTTTTCTCCCTCCTCTATCATTTTCTTCAACTCTTTTTTTGGGTGGAAATAGATTCAAGTTAAGATTAAAATATATTAATTTGTGTTAGTTGTGAATGGTTGCTTTGACTTTAGAAAATCCCACAACCACTCACACATTTCCCCCATCCCTCTTCCTGCACGAATTCTGCAGCCACCATTCTCCCCAAAAAGAAATTTTCTCCTTCTCATTTTGCCTCTAAATTTCATCTCAAAATCCAAGAAAAATCCACAAATCCTTCACAAATTCAACCCAAATCCTTATTCTACCTCTTCTCACACCCCTATTAGTTTAAATTAAGGAGAAAAATGGCATCTTTGGAGCAAAATTTATTCTTGCAAGATCTCAATTGAGGTATAATTTCCATCAAGTTACTTTCTTTTTGCTAAATTCCTTTAATTATATGGTATTAGTGTTAAAAGTTAAATAATTTCTAATCTAGTTTAAAAAAAAAGAAAGAGTAGTTTATTTAACTAGGGTTTTGAAGCCATGTTAGTTAATTAGCTTGTCTTTTAGATAATCTAGTTGTTAATTAACTAATCTATATGATCACCTTGTTTATGTAGTTTTCAATTATGCTAATTTAGTTAAATTTAGAAGTGTGAAATTGTTGTTTTAGGATTTTTCAAGAGAGGGTTTATGTATGGAAATGGTTTGTGAAACATGATTAATGAGTTGATTAGGGTTTAGAAAACATTATTTAGTTGTTTAGACCTAAATTGTTATCTAGTATTTTGCTAACCTAATCTAAGAAATTAATTTTCTTATGTGGGCTTTTGTTGTGCTAAACTAAGTTTTCAAGTGTGGAAATTGATTGGATTTTGCTAGGTTATAAATTCAAGAATTGGTGGTTATGGAAAATAGGATTGGAATCATTGCTATTGTGTTGTAATTAGTGTTTGTAGATTGTTTGTAGTGTGCTTGGGTAATTATGCTTTATTGTAGTCGTTTTGTCGCAAATCGGCGATTTTTGCACCGATTTTGGAATGCAATTGCTTACTAGTTTTGTATAAAAATTATGTGATGAATTATTTTTGATATCTTGATGATTGTAATGGCTTGTCCTACGACTTTTAGGATGCGTGAGTGCGGATTTTTGGGTAGTCGGGTTTTAGTTTTGCCGGGCGACCAAATCGGCGTTTTTGGCAGTTTTTGCGATTTTCGCGTGTGTTCCGCGCACTTTGTGCACGTTGTACCTAGCTAGCGAACGTTAGTAGTTTCGTTTGGGTTTTTGCGTCGTTCTTGTTATGTAACCTTATGTTTGGTATTGATGTAAATTCCAGGTTCGGTCGCGGAGACGTCAGACGCGGCGCGAAAGGGAAAGGCGGTGATTGGACACAGCTAGCCAGGGATCCCGGTGATTAGATGTAACATCTACGGGGGACTATCGTTGGATGGCGCAAGCCGCCCGATAGTTTTAGTAACTTACAAATCCGTAGTAATGTTAGTAATTAGGGGTGAAATGCTTAACTGACTATTTGATGCATCCATGCATTATATTGACATACCTATACGAAACCATTTCATAGGACACCTGCACCATTACCAGGGTTTTTATATGCAGCACGAGCACTATTCATGTTTACACACACACCCTGGTAATTGCCATGCCACCACACTAGATAACTTTTAAATTGAAACCTTTTACTAATTGATACTTAAACTGGTACTATTGCCTTTAATTCCTTAAAAATGAAACCGTAGTATTGCTATTCATGTGCATGTACTTCATCATATTAATTGTTCATGCTTAATACATTAATCACACATCGCAACTTGATTATTGGTATCATACGCATTCATTATCATTGATATATGCACTTATGAGGATTTCTTGAGATTTTATGATATTGCTGGATTTCGGGGGAAAGCCGCAAAATTTCTAAACTTATTATATTTTTAAAATATGTAAATTGCGGTTTTCTAGTGATGTAAGTGTCGTCCACCATGAGTTTGCTGTGGATTTGGAAATCCGTGTCGAGGAGTGGAGGAACCGGCACGGGTACATGGTGGGCCCGGTAAGGTACCCCGGGGCAAGAGGAATGTGGTGATGACGTTGAGCCTGGCAGGGGACGGATTACCTACCGGTGACTGTTTGGGACGGCGGATATCCAGAGGATACCGACCGTGGCCTCTAGATGATGAGATATTGATATTTGAGATGGGTCAGCCGGACGGCTGAGGCCAGAGATACATTTATGAGATTTGAGACAACTTTTGGGTGTCGTTGCTGGACACCGATTTTCGTCGATTCATTGACATTATGCTGGCATTCTAAAAGAGTTTCAAAAATAAAAAGAGATAAAATATTTCTTATATATACTTATTGAGACCTCAGATATTCATGTTGCATACATATTAGTACACTGATGTTATATACACACCTGCTAGTGCATCCAGTCATACCTGTATTATAGATGCTAGGATGCTTGTGTGCATGCATACGATAGCCTTTGTAGATGTTATTTATTACTCACGAGTTGGCAACTCACCCCCGTTGTGCCACAGTCTTTTGCAGGTCCGCTCCGTCAGTTCAGTAGCGGCGGGCGCACTTGTTCTTTTGCCTCTTTTGCCTGAGCTCGAGATTTGCTCATAGGTGGGTTATGTTATCATTTTTGTACCACCTTGTATATTCTTTGTATCTAGTGTACTCCATCTACTGTTTCTACCAGATTTATTGTATATTGACCTAGAGATGAGACTGTGAGGTTTGTGGACTTTTATGCTGTATTTTGGGGTCGAACTCACTTGAGTCGACATGATGTTTTCTTATGCTTTATTATGACTATTATGCTTGCTGTCATTTACATTGCGTGGGATTTGTGACCGCCTTGTGGCGAAGAGCTAGCTCCCGCTTGGGGATGCCTTATTCGTTGGATTCGTATATATTTTTGTTGTACCCATTTTGGGGGCCAGTATTTACAAAGGAAACTCTGCCGAAATTTTCGGAAAAATTGGTATTGTTTTTAAAAAAGGGTTTTACATGACTTATTTGATAAACTTGCTTTCAAATGTTTGGGTTTTCTTCACTCTTTTGCTTAATTGGTTTTGTTTTCTGGGCTTTGGCTTACTTATTTTACGGACGTCTTTAGACGTTTCGTAAACTTAAGTGCCAGTCACGTTCCGTACCCTGCGGGTCGTGACAAACTTGGTATCAGAGTGATAGGTTTTACCTTTGTGAGTGTAGGATGACCCTTGGTAGATGGAGTAAGTGACTTAAGCAGGGTAACGTAGCGTGCGTATGTCCGCGGCATACTTGCGATACGGTACTCCGCCTAAGTGACTTTAGGATATACTTGCTTGAAAATTCCTTCTTCAATTCCGTGTATCCTATGATCCTATTGCACTATTCTTACTATCCGTTTTCCTGTAACAGCCACTATGCCGCCGAAGGCTACGAGGGCACAGAGGGCTGCCGCCAGAGACGAGATTCGAGCTGGCTCGTCCGAGACTAGGACTGAGCAGGGTGGTATGCCTACGCCACAGGGACAGACCGATCCACCTTCCCCAGGCCGTATGGATAGGCTCGAGACTGGTATGGAAGAGTTGCGACAGATGATGGGAGGCATGCAGGAGCTACGTCAGATGGTAGGATCCCTAGTTGCAGCCAGTCGTACACCGAGGCCGGATGACGTACCTACTACATCACAGACGACCATGATACCTGCTCCTACTACTACCACCGTGGCCATCCCGGTTTCACTACAGGATTTCATGAGGCTGAGACCTCCAGTATTCACCGGCACCGAGGCAGCGGAGGACCCACAGACGTTCCTTGACAGTTTAGCCAGGATCTGCCGTTCGCTGAGATGTTCGGATGATCGATGGGTAGAGCTTGCGAGTTTCCGACTAGAGGGTCTCACGCAGACATGGTGGGAGTCAGTCTTGAGAGGTCGAGCTGCAGGTCTACCGCCTATGACTTGGGCCGAGTTTACAGCGGTCTTTCTAGCCCGTTTCCTTCCAGAGAGCGTTCGTGACGCCAGAGCTCGCAGCTTCGAGGCCTTAGTCAAGACACCTGAGATGACGGTATCTGAGTATGACATCCAGTTTACACATTTATCCCGATATGCTCAGTATTTGGTGGATACCGAGGAGAAGATGGTGAAGAGGTTCGTACAGGGACTTGATGCCCAGCTATATCTTGCCATTGGCGCCCAGCACTACGACACTTATTCAGCTGCTATGGATACGGCATTGCGGATGGAGGCACGCATATCACGGACTTCGGCCGTTTCTGGGCCGAAGAGGATGCGCACCGATGTACCGCCTCAGAGGCAGCGCGCCAGATTCTTTCCGAGAGATAGGCCTGGCAGAGGATTTGGGCGGGGACAGTTATATGGTTCTTATCCCCAGGGGCAGCAGCCGTCGCCAGGATGTTTTGGGTGCGGGAGTCTGCATCATCTTGTCAGAGACTGTCCGGTGAGACGACAGGGAGCATCGACAGTTCCGCATGTGACCCTACCACCATCACCACCCCCTCCTCAGAGAGCCCTACTTCCTACCCTAGGCGATGCTCCACGCCAGTTAGGTGCACCGAGAGGTCGTGGACGCGGCGGTCCTGTTCAGAGAGGACGAGGAGGCAGAGGCCGAGGTCGAGGTCAGCCCGCTATCGGTGGAGGACAGGCCCGAGTTTTTGCTTTGACACCGCAGGATGCGCAGGCATCCAATGCCGTTGTGACAGGTACTTTGCCAGTTTGTTCTTTCGATGCACGGGTATTATTCGACCCAGGTTCCACACATTCGTACGTCTCTACACACTTTGCACCGATGTTGGGCCGTGAGTCGTCTTCGTTAGATCAGCCGCTTGTTGTTGTTACTCCGGTAGGCGAGTCGTTTGTCGCTCGGTTTGTATTTCGTTTGTGTTCCGTTCGTATCGGGGAGAGGGATTCATCAGTTGATTTGATACTCCTCGATATGTTGGACTTTGATGTGCTTCTGGGCATGGATTGGCTAACCACTTGTTATGCTTCGGTGGACTGCCGTGAGAAGGCAGTCAGATTTAGCTTTCCGGGAGAGCCAGTCCTTGTTATTCAGGGAGACCGCAGTGTCACCCTTCCCAGCTTAATTTCGTCTCTTCGCGCTGGTCAGCTCTTGCGGAAGGGATGTCAGGGATTCTTAGCGTTTGTTTGTGATACTCGAGCTGCAGAGGTTCCGTTGGACCGGGTCCCGGTAGTTTGTGAGTTCCCTGATGTTTTCCCTGATGAGCTACCTGGGCTACCGCCTGAGCGCGATGTTGAGTTCTGCATTGATTTGATTCCCGGTTCGGGGCCTATTTCTATACCGCCATATCGGATGGCCCCGGCAGAGCTTCGAGAGCTGAAGGATCAGTTGCAGGATTTGTTAGATAAGGGGCTTATTCGACCGAGTGTTTCTCCGTGGGGTGCTCCGGTCCTGTTTGTCAAGAAGAAGGATGGAAGTTTGCGCTTATGTATCGACTACCGCCAGCTGAACAAAGTTACCGTTAGGAACAGATATCCGTTGCCGCGCATTGATGATTTGTTCGACCAGCTTCAGGGTGCGGGGTATTTTTCGAGGATCGACTTGCGATCAGGATACCATCAGCTGCGTGTTCGACAGGAGGATATACCGAGGACAGCTTTCCGCACGCGCTACGGCCACTACGAGTTTTTGGTGATGTCGTTCGGACTCACCAATGCCCCAGCAGCATTCATGGATTTGATGAACCGTACATTCAGGCCGTATCTTGACTTGTTCATCATCGTGTTTATCGACGATATCTTGGTGTACTCCCGGAGCAGAGAGGAGCACGAGCAGCACTTGCGGATTACGTTACAGACTCTGAGGGAGCACCAGCTGTTCGCGAAGTTCTCTAAGTGTGCCTTCTGGCTGGACAGCGTCGGATTCTTGGGTCATGTGGTTACGAGAGACGGCATTTGTGTGGACCCGAAGAAGATTGAGGCTGTTCAGCAGTGGCCCCGACCTACATCGGTTACTGAGATCCGTAGTTTTCTAGGCTTGGCGGGCTACTACAGGCGTTTTGTTCAGGACTTCTCCCGTATAGCTGCACCTTTGACCGGTTTGACCCGGAAGGGAGTTCCTTTCGTTTGGACAGAGGAGTGCGAGCGCAGTTTTCAGCAGCTACGGACATGTTTGACTACGGCGCCGGTATTATCTTTGCCTTCGGGATCAGGCGGATTTGTTGTCTACTGTGATGCTTCGCGAGTGGGATTAGGATGCGTATTGATGCAGCATGGCCGGGTGATCGCTTACGCTTCTCGGCAGTTGAAGAAGCATGAACAGAACTACCCCACTCATGATTTGGAATGGCTGCAGTGGTCTTTGCACTGAAGATTTGGCGACATTACCTTTACGGCGAGTCGTGTCAGATATTCACCGATCACAAGAGCTTAAAGTATATATTTCAGCAGCGAGACCTGAACCTCAGACAGCGTCGTTGGATGGAGTTGGTGAAAGACTACGACTGCGAGATCTTATATCACCCCGGCAAGGCAAATGTGGTGGCAGATGCGTTGAGTAGGAGGCCCGAGGGTAGTCTATCCTTTTTGCGCGCAGTGCAGAGGCAGTCGTCAGCAGATTGGCAGACGTTACGCGACAGCCGAGTTGAGTTCGAGTTCACTCAGACAGGGGGACAGCTCGCGCATGTTCGTGCACGCCCACAGTTGCTTGACCGTATATATGAGGCACAGCGCAGTGACGACAGTTGCTCAGAGATCATGGCACAGATGGGACAGGGCAGATTTTCCGAGTTCGTGGTTGACGATCAGGGGATTTTACGATATGGATCTAGACTGTGCGTACCAGATGCTGATGGATTGCGGCGCGACATTCTTGAGGAGGCACACCGATCAGTGTATAGTGTCCACCCCGGTTCCACCAAGATGTACCATGATATGAGAGAGACCTACTGGTGGGATGGGATGAAGAGGGACATTGCGGAGTTCGTTTCGAGATGCCTGACTTGTCAGCAAGTCAAGGCCGAGCACCAGAGGCCCGCAGGAGAGCTACAGCCGTTACCCATTCCAGAGTGGAAATGGGAACAGATTTCGATGGACTTCGTTGTGGGTCTACCCAGGACCAGTCGAGGGTACGACTCCATCTGGGTGATCGTGGATAGATTGACGAAAGCGGCTCACTTCCTTCCAGTGAAGACGACTTTCAGCTTCGCTCAGTATGCACAGCTCTATATTGACGAGATTGTGCGACTACATGGCGTACCGACTTGTATCGTGTCAGATCGAGGCACTCAGTTCACCAGCCGACTTTGGCAGAGACTTCAAGAGGCTTTGGGCACTCGTTTGAGCTTCAGCACAGCGTTTCATCCGCAGACCGACGGACAGTCAGAGCGGACCATTCAGACTCTTGAGGACATGCTCAGTGTTGGAGATAGTGCCCTCAGAGTCAATTATTGGATCACAGGCACGTGATTGCAATGATTGAGGGAGGACCTATCCCGGTAGGACAGTCTTACTCGAGATGATAGTATGCTATCTGGTTTATCTTTATCATCGTGTACTGCTTTAGGTGACCTGACATGTCGCTATTACACGTTGATAGAGCCCCTAGGATTCTTGCTTGACGACCAGCAGTATGATGGCGATCATATACGTGGGAGCTGGGGTCTATAAGCACATCCTTAAAAGGTCCCTAGTCGTGGGAGTTTCGAGACTGGGCATCGATACTCCATTAGTAGACTAGTGTATACAGTCGAGACCCCGACGAGGGGCGGTGGCCGGTCTCACAAGCCACTGGTGTCAGTTGGATCACCTAAGATGTATACAGGTGCTCATTGGGTTATGAGTACACCGGACAGGACTCGCCGGGAACATGCTAGTTGGTCATATACCAGACGTCAGATGGCAGTTCCCTGGTGACATGTGTGCAGGTTAGTTCATCGACCTGAGGATCGTCATTTGTCTCGTGTGAGTTCCCACTGTGCTTTGATTACTACCTTACCACGGCTCAAAGGAGTCGTGCAAACAGGTTTTAGTTGGGTACAGTCCCGAGCCACATGGAGGCAGTGAGCGGATCTTCAGGGGTTCGTCTCTCCCGGTATTGGGGGTGAGGTCGCGCTGTGTCTAGGAGAGCCATTACGCAAAGCCCTCGGCCGAGGCAGGAGATTTACTGGTAGGTATTCCAGTAGTATCTCAGGGCGTTCTGGGCTACACTCCGACACGACTTGTACCGCTTTTGGGGGTCTGACTTTTACCAACCCCCTAGGCCCGCCATGCGATACTCATAGACGAACGGACCGGACTGTACGGATATTGTCACTGACAGGCTCAGTTGGGTGTCGGGGTGAGCTTCCTCATCGATGTCCCTTTTGGTCAATAGCTGGTGGCCCGTCACGTATTGGCTTATACCTCTGACGTGCCAGTGGTTAAATCCACAGCCATAGTATTGACGAGTCTTTAGAGTCCACCACACTTACAGTTACTCAAGCTTTCGGGCGAAACGCTGTAGAGGCCGTATGGAGATATGGCAGGGTCCGATCAGATACGTGCGGTATTGCACGGATCAGGATCGGACAGTTTTGTACTAGTGGCCGTATAGTTATATGGCAGGGTTCGATCAGATACGTGCGGTATTGCACGGATCAGGATCGAACGGATTATACTAGCCGGCTTTGGTTTAAGCCGGTACTAGTTTAGTACAGTGTAGATTTTGTCTCATTGCATTTGTATCCGGACGGAATACAGATGCGGGTGTGTATGCACAGTATCGGGGTTTTCCTGTAATTTATTACGGGACCAGTTTTCTGGAGTTGCCAGTTTGCATTCCGTTCCGGCCGGTTTTCCTTTGTTCTTTCCCGGCCGGACTTTTCGATGGAGGGGGTTATTTGCAGTTTTGCAAATAACACTTTGGTGGGGGGTTTCTTGCATAAAGTTTGATTATGATAGATTTCATTTCTTTCATCCATTGACTTGTTTTTTAAAGTGAAGTGAAAGGTTATGGAGTGCATAGTGTTTTAAGCATGGTTGATGTTTTCTTTGACCTTGGATGTGGTCACCACTTCCTTGCTCCTACACTCACCTCCCTCTTGCTATCATATTTTCTTTCCTCCACCATTCTCATACTTACTTGAAGATGATAAGTTTTTCATGAAAAAAAAAAAGAAAGTGAGAAGAAAAAGAGAGAGCTTCATTCTTGAGAGTTTCCTTCTTGATCTTGCTTTCATGCAAGGAAAAATGAAAGCACCATATTTTCCTTGTCCTCTTTCCTCCATCCAAAGGCAACAAACCCCAAAGTGAGACTATGATTCTACACTACACATTCTACAGCTAATCTTGGGCATGTCGAGTTGCCGGCTTCATGCCCGAGTTGCCTCGGTATTGAGGCGGGAGCCCGTAAAAGACGAAGGCGATGTGGTGCCCTTTCCGGCGAGGAGGCGACGATATGGAGAATACACTTTCCGCGGGAGATCGGGACGATGACGAGAAGACCGGAGGACTCGGATCACTCGGTATACTTCTCACCCCATCTCTTGTTAGCTAGCGTAGGTTAATGGTAAACGATCCGGGTTTTCTTTGTCCGCGGTAGCGCCGGTTTCCGAGCAAGGAAAAATTTTGATTCCGCTATTTGGCCTCGAGTAAGACGGCCGGGGCGCTGCCGTGGCGCAACATGGTATCAGAGCCACGCCATTAACCTTACCTAGCTTCGTTTAATGTGTTTTACGTTTCCGATCGAACAAAATCCCGAAAACTCGTATTTCAAGCACATCAGTTTCTGTCGAAATTTTTTGAAGTCTAAAAATTTTTCAGGTGGTCTCAGAATGATGTGCAGGGAAATATAAGAGATCTGGGAAAAATTGGTAACATGATTCCCTCTTTTCACCGCGGAAGCGCGGCCAAAGCAGTGCTTTGGCCGCTCTTCCGCCGCCGTTTAAATTACTCACTGTACCATTTTTCTCCAGATTGTCTTAAACTTGATTTTGGGGCTTTTGGGATATTAAATTTGGGCCCAGGTTTTCTGTGACTGCTACAGTATTGGTTAGGGGCCCACTTGTTAATTGTTTGATTGATCGGAAAATTTTAAACACATTATTACACAGTATTTACATTATATCTGCGACCGTGAATGTCACTCGATCGGTAAATCCGGTCTAACTGCTATAGCCCGGTTAGACGGATTTGCGAACGTGACCTTCACGTTGATGTTCTATGTTTATGCTGTGATGTTGCGGATCGGTCGTGGGGGATAGCCTAGATGCAATGCTAGTACAGTTTTGGTGTATTTTGTACATTTGATATTGCGGGGCGAGCGTCCGACATGTGGACTGCCGTCACTGCCTGTTTGTATTATTCTTTTGGGGCACGACCTGGTTGCGGTCGATGTACCCGGTGTATGTATATTTTACTTTCTGTACTAGGGTTACCCCGAGGTGGGGTGCACGGATAGCCGGGTTCTGGAGGGCAACGGGCCCGCATCTCAGGGCATTGAGACGGAGGGGGCTTCAGTCCAGGATTGGCGGGCTATTCGCCGCACTCGTAGGGGGTACAGGTTGACCCAGGAGGGGTGCCCAAGTTACCGGATTCCGTGAAGTGCTGGGTGGTCCATTCACGGTACTGAAGGGGGCTGCCTCGCTTCAGGTTTTGGCGGGTGACTTGCCGCGCCCGTAGGGGTCTAGGATTTCATTGCACAGGCTATCCACACGACCAGGGGAACGTCGGGTTTCAGCAGCGGCTCTGTGAAACCCGGGGTTTCCAGATATCTGTATTGTTCTGTGATGCTGTACATTTCTGTGATGTTGCTTTTTATTCACGCCTTGAGCGAAATACTATATATTGGTATATATATTAGTAGATGTTGTATATGTTTTACATCCGCGCTAGTCCAGTCCCCGCTCTGCCGTTAGTTAGCTAACCTAACGGGTGATGACGGGACCCAGTGGCAAATGCGGATGGCATATACGTACGTCAGTATATTTTCGTTCTTTGTGGTGTGATCAATTGATGGGACTGCGTTGATTCGGATCAATGCAAGATAAACAAACCTATTCTGATGTTGTTGGAACACTTTTCAAAAAGCTGTTATTGCAAGGACGTTCACTTATGTTTTGCATCGTGGTATTCATTTGGAATATCCTGCTCCTCAGTCGACGAGGCAAGGGCCGAGATCCCTTCACCGGGAGTGACCCCTTGGACAGAAGTTTGCGTCAGGGCATTAACTTCATTATAGCCGATTACTTTTGCTTTGCATCGTGGTATTCAGTTGGAATATCCTGCACCTCATTCTACGGGGAAAGAGCCGAGATCCCTTCACCGGGAGTGACCTCTTTAGTAAAGGTTTTCGTCACTATATTTTCTAAAAGGCTATGCAGTTCCTTCAACAATATCAAGTTCATTACGTTAAAGGTTTTTCGCCAAAAACCAGCCGTAGCCCTCCGTCATTTCCTACAGGTATTATTTGGTATTCGTGCTGCGTTTGTTGACCTAGTCAAGACGTAGTGTTCGGTAGCTAAGTGGTACTTGTTTGTTGCATAAGTGGGATTGGTTAAGACAGTCGTGCGGCCTTGTTGACCTAGTCAAGGGCACGTACGGGTGGGTTTAATGCAATCCAGAATAATGACGGGTTGAACTTGACTGGCGGTTTATGGTTTGTTGACCTAGTCAAGGTCATAAACCGCTTGGGGTAAAAATCTCATCGGGAGTTTCAAAAGAACTGAAACTTTCCAGGCATGCGCATACCTTCTGGAGTGTGGTGACTTGAGTGGATTCCGTCAAGTTATCATGCGATGATAGTTGGATCCCGATTCCCACTGATGAGTTGGTTTACTCCTCGGCTGATCCCGACTAATTCTTCTTTCAGGTTTGGAGGAGAATTTGAGGTACAGTGGGAGGTTTCCCGATTAGTTAAAGTGATAACCATTCTGATCTAGGATAGAGTGCACGCTGAGTGTTTCTTTTCTCTCTCTCTGGCAGCGACCATTGACCCGACCCTGGACTATGACTCAGTGACCAAGTTGACCGAACCTTCTTAACACTGGCTTTTGGATTGTCAGAGTTGCAGACCTCATTGCCACTCCTACTTTTACCCTTTTTTCCAGGACACCCCGTATTACTACGAACGTCCACTTCCATTGGACAAAACCATCGTATGGTTAGATACGAACTCGAAGGACTTCGAGGATGGTTTCTGGTTCTGGAGAAAACGGATAGGATTATTCAGTTGTCTTTTCTTTTCACCTTCTCTCAGGTTGCGAGTACTCCTTGGTTTAGGAGTAGTACACCTATTACGCAAATTGGATAGTCTTCTTCCAAACCTTAGGCTGGTGCCGACCGGTAGGGAATGAAGGAAACCAATTAGCATAACGATGGTGTGCAGAAGGTATTAAGTTAAGACAAAATAAAGGGATTCGTAAGAGGGCAAAGTAAATTGCGACTGCTATTCACGACCGAACCAAGTATTTCTTCGCCAATCCTAAATCACCTTTGCATTTCTCCAGGACACTCCGTATCACTACGAAGATCCACAGTTTATTTGGATACTCCATCGTATGGTTATATACGAACTCGAAAGGAACTTGTTCCAGTTCGGGGATGGATTCTGGTTCAGGAGAAATAGGAATAAAGTACATTCAGGTGTCTTTTATCTTCACCTTCTCTCGCAATGCGAGTGCTCCTAGGATTAGGACAGTACACCCTTTATGCCTTTTGGATAGTCTTCTTCCAAACCATAGGCTGGTGCCGAACGGTAGGGAAGGAAGAAAACCATTTGGCCTGAAGGGGTGTACAGAAGGTAATGACTAAAGACATATGAAGGGATTAAGAAAGATGGCAAAGAATTATGCGGTTACAGTTGTGAATCTGGATAATGGAAGAGGCATTACTAGGAATACCAGGATACCCCGACGAAACATTTCAATGTTTCAGTTTCACTGTGTACTGTTAATGAAAAACTGATTTTCCGATTAGACACTTACTCCAGGGTATGTATTTACCAGGTATGATTCTCACATCTGTATGGTTTTACAAGATGATGAGTGGGAGTAAGTTATTGGGAATTGGGTGATCATCCTCATTATATCGGGATTCGTTGTAATCGGTGATATTTGAGGAAGTCACCTGGGTTGTTTGCCGGTCGGCAAATATTTGGTTATGAATATCCGCTGTTGTGCACCAATTTCAAATTGATATATCTGTACGTCTATTTTCATAGAGTGAGATATACCTTTTGATATTATGTCGATGACATTTACCTATATCAGTGGATGGTTAGGTAAGGAGCATTAAACAGCGGTGTAATTCTTCTTAACCATAAGTACAGTTTTCAACCTACGACACACAGTGAAAGAGTTGTAAGACTCAGCGGACTTATACAGAGTATTGTATGTTGTCCAGTGTCCATTAGGACAGAGGGGTTGGTCCTTATACTATATTCTGTTTACTTTTAACTTCTCTAGTTCTTAGACATGTGTTTCGTAGGAACACAGGGTCTGAGTTTTGAGGAGTTATAGGTATTTGAATAGAGTAGAGAACCAGGTGTAGCAAGTATCGGGATTCTTCAAAGTGATCGAAGATGTAGATACTTGTGTATGGTATTCAGTTGATAGTAATGATAAAGACAGATTGCTTCTCTTTCAGGTTACTCATAATTGGAAACGTTCCTAAGTTGAGTAACACTGATCGACCTCCTTCCATTTAGTTTACATGCACTGGAGATAGCTGCATGATTTGAATCTGTTTCAATTAAATCAGTGCCTCTGGTTCTATATTAGATATAGAACAGTTCATATCTTAACGATGTTAAGGTACGGGGAGTTGCCCGGCTTATGCTTAAAACCAGACTCCGGATAACTCAAGGCACGTTTCTGTAATGGCTGTTTGTGGGTTGACCCAGGCTATGATGAGGGTTGATTTTCTACCATCTGGATGAACAATAGCAATATTGTTCTACACTCGCCACAGTTTTATTAAAAATGGATTTTTTCAGAAAACAGTAGTGGGAGTATGGTAGAACTGGAAGTAATTCCAGAACCACAAACGATTACTGAAGATTTGATAAGGAACCTAGAGATTCAATCTGTTTTGACATTCCATTGGCCACTCCGCAGATAAGGTGGGTAACTTCAGGCACCCGAGAGGTACTCCGGTAGCCTCAAGGACGGTGACAGGGAAGTTCTTGTTTACCCACACTTGCCATTGTTGTTGTTCCAGGCTGCGAGACCCGGCAGGAGGATGAGTATAGCGTCGTTCTAAATTAGCTTTAGAAGTGCACGTCTATATGACTCTGGCAGAGGGTTGTCGTAGTCAGTGGGAGCAGCGGAAGCATTGGTGGACATCAGGCTTATGTCTATTTATAGACTAGAGCAGATATAGCGGAGTTAGATCATCTGTTTCTGATGTGACAGTCATGGGTTTGACGTCATCAGAATAGGGGATGGATCTGTTGAGAAGGTAGTAGGAAGTGATATTCCTATACTACGATCGGTTATACTTTGGTCGTCACACAGTGTTTTCTCCACATGGGACTTGGATATTATATCAGACATACTGGTTACTAGACCTATGGTTTTAGATCTAGATTTGGGTGTTTTCCTAATCAGGGTACCTTGACAGCATTCTATGAGTATTTAGAATGGACGACTCCTGGCACGGTAGTATACCTGCAGGTAATGGAGTCACCCTCTCTAAAGGTGTCTTACAGACTAAAGAGGAGAGGATGTGCATGATTGACAGATCACTTGCTTAGGCAATTGAGTCAATCATGAGATGTCAAGTACCACACCAGATGTTGTTCTTGCACTAGATGCAATAAGTTGATATTGATCCAATCCTGGAGGAACAGTCGGAAGCAGTTTTAGAACATAAGTGAATGTTCTAGGGATATGATAACGGCTGCCTCCTTTAGGAGACGGTTGTCACTCCAGGCTTCCAAGGTGACATGGACGACAAGGAGGTTGTCAGAGTTATAGTTCTCCCTCTGATGAGGGACTGTATTTTGGACAGGTGGTCCAAGGCAATACTGAGGGAGGCATGGCGCAGGTTACTGATTAAGTTCAGTTGTCGATACAGTCTAAGAAGTTTGGATTTGAAGTTCATTTATGAGCTAGGTCCCATCAGACATCCAGACGTTCTAAGACAGGTATTGCTCATTTCGGGAGATGGCTTTCTCCGCGAACATGAGATATAGAGAGACATAGAAAGAAACATCACAGCGGATCCACTCACTAAGGCTATTCCTCGAACGCAATAGTTTCGCAAACGAGCATTGTGAGACTGACTGGTAGAGGAGTTGGGTGTTCGGTATCACACGGGCTGTGAGTACGCGACATCGCAATAATTAGCTTTGAGTGCAAGTGGGAGATTGTTGGAGATAGTGCCCTCAGAGTCAATTATTGGATCACAGGCACGTGATTGCAATGATTGAGGGAGGACCTATCCCGGTAGGACAGTCTTACTCGAGATGATAGTATGCTATCTGGTTTATCTTTATCATCGTGTACTGCTTTAGGTGACCTGACATGTCGCTATTACACGTTGATAGAGCCCCTAGGATTCTTGCTTGACGACCAGCAGTATGATGGCGATCATATACGTGGGAGCTGGGGTCTATAAGCACATCCTTAAAAGGTCCCTAGTCGTGGGAGTTTCGAGACTGGGCATCGATACTCCATTAGTAGACTAGTGTATACAGTCGAGACCCCGACGAGGGGCGGTGGCCGGTCTCACAAGCCACTGGTGTCAGTTGGATCACCTAAGATGTATACAGGTGCTCATTGGGTTATGAGTACACCGGACAGGACTCGCCGGGAACATGCTAGTTGGTCATATACCAGACGTCAGATGGCAGTTCCCTGGTGACATGTGTGCAGGTTAGTTCATCGACCTGAGGATCGTCATTTGTCTCGTGTGAGTTCCCACTGTGCTTTGATTACTACCCTACCACGGCTCAAAGGAGTCGTGCAAACAGGTTTTAGTTGGGTACAGTCCCGAGCCACATGGAGGCAGTGAGCGGATCTTCAGGGGTTCGTCTCTCCCGGTATTGGGGGTGAGGTCGCGCTGTGTCTAGGAGAGCCATTACGCAAAGCCCTCGGCCGAGGCAGGAGATTTACTGGTAGGTATTCCAGTAGTATCTCAGGGCGTTCTGGGCTACACTCCGACACGACTTGTACCGCTTTTGGGGGTCTGACTTTTACCAACCCCCTAGGCCCGCCATGCGATACTCATAGACGAACGGACCGGACTGTACGGATATTGTCACTGACAGGCTCAGTTGGGTGTCGGGGTGAGCTTCCTCATCGATGTCCCTTTTGGTCAATAGCTGGTGGCCCGTCACGTATTGGCTTATACCTCTGACGTGCCAGTGGTTAAATCCACAGCCATAGTATTGACGAGTCTTTAGAGTCCACCACACTTACAGTTACTCAAGCTTTCGGGCGAAACGCTGTAGAGGCCGTATGGAGATATGGCAGGGTCCGATCAGATACGTGCGGTATTGCACGGATCAGGATCGGACAGTTTTGTACTAGTGGCCGTATAGTTATATGGCAGGGTTCGATCAGATACGTGCGGTATTGCACGGATCAGGATCGAACGGATTATACTAGCCGGCTTTGGTTTAAGCCGGTACTAGTTTAGTACAGTGTAGATTTTGTCTCATTGCATTTGTATCCGGACGGAATACAGATGCGGGTGTGTATGCACAGTATCGGGGTTTTCCTGTAATTTATTACGGGACCAGTTTTCTGGAGTTGCCAGTTTGCATTCCGTTCCGGCCGGTTTTCCTTTGTTCTTTCCCGGCCGGACTTTTCGATGGAGGGGGTTATTTGCAGTTTTGCAAATAACACTTTGGTGGGGGGTTTCTTGCATAAAGTTTGATTATGATAGATTTCATTTCTTTCATCCATTGACTTGTTTTTTAAAGTGAAGTGAAAGGTTATGGAGTGCATAGTGTTTTAAGCATGGTTGATGTTTTCTTTGACCTTGGATGTGGTCACCACTTCCTTGCTCCTACACTCACCTCCCTCTTGCTATCATATTTTCTTTCCTCCACCATTCTCATACTTACTTGAAGATGATAAGTTTTTCATGAAAAAAAAAAAAGAAAGTGAGAAGAAAAAGAGAGAGCTTCATTCTTGAGAGTTTCCTTCTTGATCTTGCTTTCATGCAAGGAAAAATGAAAGCACCATATTTTCCTTGTCCTCTTTCCTCCATCCAAAGGCAACAAACCCCAAAGTGAGACTATGATTCTACACTACACATTCTACAGCTAATCTTGGGCATGTCGAGTTGCCGGCTTCATGCCCGAGTTGCCTCGGTATTGAGGCGGGAGCCCGTAAAAGACGAAGGCGATGTGGTGCCCTTTCCGGCGAGGAGGCGACGATATGGAGAATACACTTTCCGCGGGAGATCGGGACGATGACGAGAAGACCGGAGGACTCGGATCACTCGGTATACTTCTCACCCCATCTCTTGTTAGCTAGCGTAGGTTAATGGTAAACGATCCGGGTTTTCTTTGTCCGCGGTAGCGCCGGTTTCCGAGCAAGGAAAAATTTTGATTCCGCTATTTGGCCTCGAGTAAGACGGCCGGGGCGCTGCCGTGGCGCAACACTCAGAGCGTGCGTTTTAGACTTTGGTGGTAGCTGGGATCGTCATTTACCTCTAGTGGAGTTCTCCTACAACAACAGCTTCCAGGATACTATTCAGATGGCACCTTTCGAGGCATTGTATGGGAGGAGATGCAGATCGCCCGTTTGTTGGACAGAGCTCAGCGAGAGCAGCATTTTGGGGCCGCAGCTTGTTGAGGAGACGACAGCGAAGATACCGTTGATCCGAGACCGGATGAGAGCGGCTCAGAGCAGGCAGAAATCGTATGTAGACAGGCGCCGTCGCAGATTAGAGTTCGCAGTTGGCGACCATGTTTTTCTGAAAGTCTCTCCGATGAAGGGCGTGATGCGTTTTGGGCGAAAGGGGAAGCTTAGCCCTAGATTCGTAGGTCCCTTCGAGATCCTTGAGCGTGTCGGCGCTGTTGCATATCGTTTGGCTCTTCCACCCAGCTTTCCCGATGTTCACCCCGTCTTCCATGTTTCGATGCTCCGCAAGTACCTTCACGACCCTTCGCATGCGATTCAGCACCCGACAGTCCAGCTAGAGCGCGACCTTTCTTTTGCAGAGCAGCCGGTAGCCATCCTGGATCGGCAGGTGAATAAGTTGAGGTCAAAGATTATACCAACCGTCAAGGTCCTTTGGCGTAGCCCGAGCAGCGAGGAGGTTACCTGGGAGACCGAGGGCGAGATGAGGAAGAAATATCCCCATCTCTTTGAAGGTACGCGTAGCTATATTTTTAAATTCGGGGACCGAATTTCTTTAAGGGGGGAAGATTGTAGCGTCTTGAAAAGTCGTTTTGGTGTTTTCCTGAAATTCGGTGAAAATTCGGTATTTTTCCGAAAACCGTCTTTCTTGTTATTTTGCAGTTTAGGGCTAATTATACCTAAAATGGATAGGTAATTGCTTGTTTTTAGTAGCTAATGAGTTAATTATGAAATTCTGGTCGTTTAAAAATTTTCCCTAATTTTTCAATTTTTTAATATTATTTTAAGCCGGTAAGAAAATACAATAATTTAGCGATAAATACAAATTTTTCCGGGCTAATTTTAATCTTTAAAATTATGATAATTAAAATCTAGTGGTAACATAAATTTTTAATATTTTATTTTGATTTTTAACAAATTTTTATGATAGGAAACGAATTTATTGACTTTTAAGCTAAAACTTGCAATTTTGGACTTGTGGGGGGTCTTTTTGCATAAAAAATTTTTTGTGCAACCTCTCACAATTTCCTCACCTCTCTTGGGCTGTGCCCACTCCAGAATTTTTCTCCCTCCTCTATCATTTTCTTCAACTCTTTTTTTGGGTGGAAATAGATTCAAGTTAAGATTAAAATATATTAATTTGTGTTAGTTGTGAATGGTTGCTTTGACTTTAGAAAATCCCACAACCACTCACACATTTCCCCCATCCCTCTTCCTGCACGAATTCTGCAGCCACCATTCTCCCCAAAAAGAAATTTTCTCCTTCTCATTTTGCCTCTAAATTTCATCTCAAAATCCAAGAAAAATCCACAAATCCTTCACAAATTCAACCCAAATCCTTATTCTACCTCTTCTCACACCCCTATTAGTTTAAATTAAGGAGAAAAATGGCATCTTTGGAGCAAAATTTATTCTTGCTAGATCTCAATTGAGGTATAATTTCCATCAAGTTACTTTCTTTTTGCTAAATTCCTTTAATTATATGGTATTAGTGTTAAAAGTTAGATAATTTCTAATCTAGTTTAAAAAAAAAGAAAGAGTAGTTTGTTTAACTAGGGTTTTGAAGCCATGTTAGTTAATTAGCTTGTATTTTAGTTAATCTAGTTGTTAATTAACTAATCTATATGATCACCTTGTTTATGTAGTTTTCAATTATGCTAATTTAGTTAAATTTAGAAGTGTGAAATTGTTGTTTTAGGATTTTTTAAGAGAGGGTTTATGTATGGAAATGGTTTGTGAAACATGATTAATGAGTTGATTAGGGTTTAGAAAATATTATTTAGTTGTTTAGACCTAAATTGTTATCTAGTATTTTGCTAACCTAATCTAAGAAATTAATTTTCTTATGTGGGCTTTTGTTGTGCTAAACTAAGTTTTCAAGTATGGAAATTGATTGGATTTTGCTAGGTTATAAATTCAAGAATTGGTGGTTATGGAAAATAGGATTGGAATCATTGCTATTGTGTTGTAATTAGTGTTTGTAGATTGTTTGTAGTGTGCTTGGGAAATTATGCTTTATTGTAGTCGTTTTGTCGCAAATCGGCGATTTTTGCACCGATTTTGGAATGCAATTGCTTACTAGTTTTGTATAAAAATTATGTGATGAATTATTTTTGATATCTTGATGATTGTAATGGCTTGTCCTACGACTTTTAGGATGCGTGAGTGCGGATTTTTGGGTAGTCGGGTTTTAGTTTTGCCGGGCGACCAAATCGGCGTTTTTGGCAGTTTTTGCGATTTTCGCGTGTGTTCCGCGCACTTTGTGCACGTTGTACCTAGCTAGCGAACGTTAGTAGTTTCGTTTGGGTTTTTGCGTCGTTCTTGATATGTAACCTTATGTTTGGTATTGATGTAAATTCCAGGTTCGGTCGCGGAGACGTCAGACGCGGCGCGAAAGGGAAAGGCGGTGATTGGACACAGCTAGCCAGGGATCCCGGTGAGTAGATGTAACATCTACGGGGGACTATCGTTGGATGGCGCAAGCCGCCCGATAGTTTTAGTAACTTACAAATCCGTAGTAATGTTAGTAATTAGGGGTGAAATGCTTAACTGACTATTTGATGCATCCATGCATTATATTGACATACCTATACGAAACCATTTCATAGGACACCTGCACCATTACCAGGGTTTTTATATGCAGCACGAGCACTATTCATGTTTACACACACACCCTGGTAATTGCCATGCCACCACACTAGATAACTTTTAAATTGAAACCTTTTACTAATTGATACTTAAACTGGTACTATTGCCTTTAATTCCTTAAAAATGAAACCGTAGTATTGCTATTCATGTGCATGTACTTCATCATATTAATTGTTCATGCTTAATACATTAATCACACATCGCAACTTGATTATTGGTATCATACGCATTCATTATCATTGATATATACACTTATGAGGATTTCTTGAGATTTTATGATATTGCTGGATTTCGGGGGAAAGCCGCAAAATTTCTAAACTTATTATATTTTTAAAATATGTAAATTGCGGTTTTCTAGTGATGTAAGTGTCGTCCACCATGAGTTTGCTGTGGATTTGGAAATCCGTGTCGAGGAGTGGAGGAACCGGCACGGGTACATGGTGGGCCCGGTAAGGTACCCCGGGGCAAGAGGAATGTGGTGATGACGTTGAGCCTGGCAGGGGACGGATTACCTACCGGTGACTGTTTGGAACGGCGGATATCCAAAGGATACCGACCGTGGCCGCTAGATGATGAGATATTGATATTTGAGATGGGTCAGCCGGACGGCTGAGGCCAGAGATACATTTATGAGATTTGAGACAGCTTTTGGGTGTCGTTGCTGGACACCGATTTTCGTCGATTCATTGACATTATGCTGGCATTCTAAAAGAGTTTCAAAAACAAAAAGAGATAAAATATTTCTTATATATACATATTGAGACCTCAGATATTCATGTTGCATACATATTAGTACACTGATGTTATATACACACCTGCTAGTGCATCCAGTCAAACCTGTATTATAGATGCTAGGATGCTTGTGTGCATGCATACGATAGCCTTTGTAGATGTTATTTATTACTCACGAGTTGGCAACTCACCCCCGTTGTGCCACAGTCTTTTGCAGGTCCGCTCCGTCAGTTCAGTAGCGGCGGGCGCACTTGTTCTTTTGCCTCTTTTGCCTGAGCTCGAGATTTGCTCATAGGTGGGTTATGTTATCATTTTTGTACCACCTTGTATATTCTTTGTATCTAGTGTACTCCATCTACTGTTTCTACCAGATTTATTGTATATTGACCTAGAGATGAGACTGTGAGGTTTGTGGACTTTTATGCTGTATTTTGGGGTCGAACTCACTTGAGTCGACATGATGTTTTCTTATGCTTTATTATGACTATTATGCTTGCTGTCATTTACATTGCATGGGATTTGTGACCGCCTTGTGGCGAAGAGCTAGCTCCCGCTTGGGGATGCCTTATTCGTTGGATTCGTATATATTTTTGTTGTACCCATTTTGGGGGCCAATATTTACAAAGGAAACTCTGCCGAAATTTTCGGAAAAATTGGTATTGTTTTTAAAAAAGGGTTTTACATGACTTATTTGATAAACTTGCTTTCAAATGTTTGGGTTTTCTTCACTCTTTTGCTTAATTGGTTTTGTTTTCTGGGCTTTGGCTTACTTATTTTACGGACGTCTTTAGACGTTTCGTAAACTTAAGTGCCAGTCACGTTCCGTACCCTGCGGGTCGTGACAAACTATTTATCGCTAAATTATTGTATTTTCTTACCGGCTTAAAATAATATTAAAAAATTGAAAAATTAGGGAAAATTTTTAAACGACCAGAATTTCATAATTAACTCATTAGCTACTAAAAACAAGCAATTACCTATCCATTTTAGGTATAATTAGCCCTAAACTGCAAAATAACAAGAAAGACGGTTTTCGGAAAAATACCGAATTTTCACCGAATTTCAGGAAAACACCAAAACGACTTTTCAAGACGCTACACCACTGTACTTTGATTACTACCCTACCACGGCTCAAAGGAGTCGTGCAAACAGGTTTTAGTTGGGTACAGTCCCGAGCCACATGGAGGCAGTGAGCGGATCTTCGGGGGTTCGTCTCTCCCGGTATTGGGGGTGAGGTCGCGCTGTGTCTAGGAGAGCCATTACACGAAGTCCTTGGCCAAGGCAGGAGATTTACTGGTAGGTATTCCAGTAGTATCTCAGGGTGTTCTGGGCTACACTCCGACACGACTTGTACCGCTTTTGGGGGTCTGACTTTTACCCACCCCCTAGGCCCGACATGCGATGCTCATAGACGAACGGACCGGACTGTACGGATATTGTCACTGACAGGCTCAGTAGGGTGTCAGGATGAGTTCGCTCATCGACGTCCCTTTTAGTCAATAGCTGGTGGCCCGTTACGTATTGGCTTATACCTCTGACGTGCTAGTGGTTAAATCCACAGCCATAGTATTGACGAGTCTTTAGAGTCCACCACACATTCTGTTACTCAAGCTTTCGGGCGAAACGCTGTAGAGGCCGTATGGAGATATGGCAGGGTCCGATCAGATACGTGCGGTATTGCACGGATCAGGATCGGACGGTTTGTACTAGTGGCCGTATGGATATATGGCGGGGTTCGATCAGATACGTGCGGTATTGCACGGATCAGGATCGAACGGATATTACTAGCCGGCTTTGGTTTAAGCCGGATCCTAGTTTAGTACAGTGTAGATTTTGTCTCTTTGCATTTGTATCCGGTCGGAATACAGATGCGGGTGTGTATGCACAGTATCGGGGTTTTCCTGTGATTTATTACGGGACCAGTTTTCTGGAG
Organism: Agapanthus africanus; assembly: GCA_030015575.1. NCBI lineage: Eukaryota > Viridiplantae > Streptophyta > Magnoliopsida > Asparagales > Amaryllidaceae > Agapanthus > Agapanthus africanus. The sequence goes on along the minus strand of CM057344.1, from coordinate 375,897,507 downwards.
TTGCCAGTTTGCATTCCGTTCCGGCCGGTTTTCCTTTGTTCTTTCCCGGCCGGACTTTTCCGATGGAGGGTGTTATTTGCAAGTTTACAAATAACACATTTTGGAGTTTTTTCTTGCATATATATTTATTATGAAAGCATCTTTTGATACCATTCTCATCACTTGCTTTTTGTTGATTAGAAGTGATTAGAGTTTGATGTGAGATGGTTATGATGATGTTTTGGATGTGGTCACCACTTGTGCTCCTACCATCACCTCCCTTCATGCTTCATATTCTTTCCTCCACCATTTTCTAAGAGGATAAGTTTTTCATACTTGAGAGAAGAAGAAGAGAGGATCATTTTCAAGAGGGAAAATTTGTTCATCTCATTTCATGCTAGAAAAATGCAAGCACCATTTTTCTTATCTTGATTCCTCCATCATCTTCAAAGGCAACAAACCCCAAATGAGACATAAGCTCTACACTACACATTCTACAGCAAATCTTGGGCACGTCGACTTGCCAGCTTCGTGCCCGAGTTGCCTCGGTATTGAGGTGGGAGCCCGTAAAAGATGCAGGCGATGTGGTGCCCTTCCGGCAAGGAGGCGAGGACCGGAGTTTCCGCAGGAGATCGGGACGACGATGAGAAGACCGGAGGACTCGGATCACTCGGTATATCTCTATCCCGTCTTGTTGTTTGCTAGATCTAGTTTAATGGCCCGATCCGGGGTTTAGTGCGCGGTGGTGCCGGTTTGCTAAGTTCGCAAAATTAAAGTTTATCACCGTTTCCGCATTTGGCCGTCGGATTGACGACCGGGGCGCCGCCGTGCACTTACAATAATTGTTAGGCATGCGATGTCTAAGGAATTCATTTGATTAGGCATGCGATGTCTAAGCAGGTTGCGGATTCCAACTGTTGTAGTTTTACACTTTCTTTTCTGTGACCGTAAGTGTAATATGTGATATCGCCGGTTTCGTTGCTATATGTCAACGACAATTGGGATATGCATGTTTACTTAAGTTGATGACATGTGATGTTATGTGTTGCTGGATATGTTATATTGGATCGTCGTGTTTGAATAGCCGGGGTTTTTTTTATGTGAGATGAGTGTTTTTCATTTTCATTCATGTAAAAACTTGTATGTAATATTCTTTTATTGGGGCACTTCCAGGTTGCGGAAGATGTCACCCTTTGTATATTATTTACTTTTCCGCACTAGGATAGACCCAAGGAGGAGAGCACAAGTAAACGGGTTCTGGAGTCCAGTGGGAGACCAACTCGAGGAGTCGAGTCCGGGTCTCCTAACTCCAGAATTGGTAGGGTTGCTTGCCGCTCTCGTAGGGGTCTAGGGGTGTGGGTTTGGCTATTCATCGCGACCGTGGAATCCGTGTTTTATACTGGCTCTTATTGAAAACACGGACGTCCTAGTATATCCAATGTTTCATATGATTCTTCTGCTGCGATATCTGTGATGTGATCATTTGATGTTCTGTGATAGATACAATATATAGTATATATGATATATTATATAGGCGTTACTTATGTTTTACACCCGCGCTAGCACTGCCCCGCTCTGCCGTTAGTTACCTAACCTAACGGTGCACGAGGGGACATCGAGGCGAACACGGATGGCATAAGTGTACGTCGTATTTATCTGTGATGTTTAGGTGACTTAAATGATGGGACTTCATTAATGAGATTAATGAAATAAAAGAAACCTAAGATGTTGTAGAATCGAATTTCAAAAATAAAACAGGTAGCTACAGTTCTTCCTTTGCACAGCGATGTATATGATATATCCCGCACCTCATTCGACGAGGAAAGGACCGAGATCCCTTCACCGGGAGTGACTCCTTTAGCAATAACTGGCAGATGCTATACCCCTCGGTTTGTCTTTTGATTGCTTCTATAGTTTATGCATTGCAAAGTGATATATATGATATATCCCGCACCTCTTTCGACGAGGAAAGGGCCGACGATCCCTTCACCGGGAGTGACCCCTTTAGCAAAACTAGAAAAGCCTAAAAAAAACACTCCATTCCAAAATCATTTGATTCTACAACGATATCAAGTTCATTACGCAATAGGTTTTCAGAAAAACCTGTCGTAGCCCTCCGTCATTTCAGATAAGTAGTAGTTAGTATTCGTGCTACGTTTGTTGGCCTTTGTCAAGGCATAGTGTGCGGTAGCTAACTGGTGCTTATCTGCTTATGCATATGATGCAGATTGGATTAGGGTAGTCGTACGACCTTGTTGGCCTTTGTCAAGGGCCGTGCGGGTGGGTTTATTTCAATCAAGAAATGACGGGTTGAACTTGACTAGCAGCCTATGATTTGTTGGCCTTTGTCAAGGTCATAAGAGGCTTGGGGCAAAATATTATCGGGAATTTCAAGTGTTGAAATTTGCAATGAGATTGCATACCTTCTATGAGATAATTGGATCCCGATGCCCGCTGCGAGTAATTGTTACTCCTGGGAGAGTTTTACACATTACAATTAGCCGATCAAGTAGGTTTCTAGAAAGGTGTCAACGGGGTTACGCCTCTGGGAAAACGAGGATTACATTAATTAGGTTCGTGCGAAAGCACGGGGGACCTCCCTCAAAGTACCGACACTGGCCTGGCTGAAAGATTGGCGAACTTGTAGTGTGTAATTAATCCCGGCTAGTCTTTCCTTTTAGGGTTTGAAGGAAGATTTGATAAAAACAGTGGGAGCCATCCTGATTAGATAAAATAATAACCAATCTATTCTTGCAAGAGCGCACGCAGAGTGTTTTCTTCTCTCTCTCTCCAGGTAGCGACCATAACACGCCTTAATCAAGATAATAATACGGATATTTGACCGAACCCGCTTGTTATACTGAGCTGGGGAACGTTGGTCCCGCTCCCACTTATAATTGTTATAAGACAGAGAAGGAAATTGGGGATTACCAGAATTCCCGTGCCGCCCAAACGAAGAAAGTGCATATGATGCATCATCTTCGGGTGTGTTTGTTACAAAGAACTGTTTCTCTGTATCCTCTACGTCCTGGGTATTTGGTACCGGATCAGGATCCCAGATATGTAATTTGTTACATAGGGCTACAGGAAGGTAGAGAACTGAGAACGGGTGATAAGTTTCATGAGACAGAAAACGGGGCAAGTGTTGCAGCCAAGTCTGTTGGTCACTGTCACCCTGTATTCCAAATACAATGATTCTGAACGAATGTTATTAGATACCGAACCTGATATACAAAATCATATCAGTCTCTTTATTATTAAAGAAATGATAAAATTTTGTATTGTTGGATAATGTTTTGAACATTTCCTATATCAAAAGTTGATCGGTTCAGGCACGTTATCTAAAAGCATTGATGTTCTAAATCAAACTACAGTTCTTAGTATACAGAACACACACAAGAGGAAGAGTTCAGAAATGAACGAATCCTTCTTAAGGCATTGTAGACTAGGTCATATCAATGCGACCCGACTAGCTGAAGTTTCATTTAGATGCATATTTAAATTAGTTTGAATTTACATCTTGTGAAACTTGCCGGTCATGTCACAAAGATACGATGACCATAGCTCTGTTTACTGGAAACAGAGAAAGAGTTTGTAAACTCTTGGGACTGATACATGATGATGTATGTAGGTCCCCTGTCTACACATGCCAAGACTGGTTCTTTATACTTCATTACATTCTCTGATGATCTTTCGAGATTCAGACCCATGTTCCTGTTGAAACACAAGTCCGAACCTTTTGAGATATTCACAGAATATAAGTTAGAAGTAGAGAACCAAAACGGGTATAAGTATTATGTCTTTTGATGTGATCAGGGAGGAGAATACTTGAGCACTGAATTCCTGGACTATTCTAAAGGAGAATGAGATTCTCTCTCAGCATTACTCCTCCGAATACACCATAGCACGATGGTATATCGGGGCAGAGCAGATACACCCTATTTGATATGGTGTGCTCTATGATGAGTACTACCGAGTTACCTATTTCCTTTTGGGAGTTATGCGCTTGAGAAGCTGCATATCTATTGAATACGGTTCCAATTAAATCAATTGCCTACCACTTCATATGTGATATGGAAAGGGAAGAGCCTATATCTTAAGTTTGTTAAGATTTAGGGTTGTCCGGCCTATGTCTAAAAGCAAAATCCGGACAAGCTCGAGGCAAGGTCTGTTATGTAGAACTGGAAAGGTTCCAGCTATTCAAACTACAGCAGATGATTTGGTACAACCAAAGGATTCAGTAGATGCCAATGAACCTCAGACTCTCCGCCGATCTAGTAGGGTTCCTCACCCACCTGAGAGATGTGTCTGTTTCTCTATGACAGTGGGAACGAGGATTGCATCATGAGATGATGACCCAACTAGCTTCGAGCTGGCCATCAGGAGTAAGGCTCTGTAAGAATGGCTGGATGCTTAGTGATCTGAGATGGAATCCATGTACACCAACAAAGTATGGACTTTGGTTGCTATATCTGAAGGGTTAAATTCCCATCAGGAGCAAGTATATCTTGAGAAGATTACTTGGTGTAGATGGAAAAGTTGAGACTTTCAAAGCTAGACTTGTTAAAGGTTTTCGTCATCGACCAGGCGTGGATAATGATGAAACCTTTTTCCAATGGCTATGCTTAAGTCCATCCAGATCCTACTTGCCACGGCTACATACCATGACTACGATATCTGGTGGTTGGGTGTCATGACAGCTTTTCTAAATGATGTTTTAGAAGAGGGAGTCTATAAGTACACAGCCAGAGGGCCTCATAGACAGTGGGAGCAGCGGAAACGTGTGCAAGATGTTTTATGTGATAAAGCAGGCATCGTGGAGTTGGAACTTCTGTTTTGATGGATTAGTCAAAGAGTTTGACATCATCAAAATGGTAGATGAACCTTGTATAAACAAAAAGGTAGTAGGGAGTATGGTGGCGATTCTCGTAGAGTACGTGGATGACATACTCTTGATAGGGAAAGAGTTTCATATGCTACGCTCGCTCAATCTCCGCTTATCACAATGATTCTCCACATAGGATCGAAGTGATATCTACTAAATCCTGGATTTTGGATCTATGAGATAGATCTAAATGGATGTTAGGATACTCACTAGTTGTAGTGAGATGGTATCAGTTGATCCTGGGGAAAATCACTGGAAGTGTTCTAGGGTGATAAAGACGACTGAATGTCAGTCACAGGCATTGTCTTTACCCTCTATCGAGGGACGGTATGTTGGAAGAGTTCCAAGCTAGATACCGTGACATACTATACGATAAAGGCAGGATACATCGCTACTTAAGATGCTACCACAGAGGCTTTTTGGGTGTATATTGGTTCATGAGATGAACTATGTTCCTCCCATTGTGTGACAATGGAGTTGTGGCTTATGCCAAGGAACGCAGGTCCCATCAGTGATCCAGACATATTTTAAGGCAGTATCACCTGATCATGGAGATGGTTGATCTCTAAGGGATCGAGGTTAGGAGAGTAGACTCAGAGGACAACACGGCGGATCCACTTGCGAAGGCCTATTCCCAGAGAGAGACTTTTATGGGATAGTTGAGTATGAGATACTACAACCACTGCTACAGATGGCCCTAGTGCAAGTGGGAGATTGTTAGTTATATGTATGCCCTAGAGGCCATTAATATACATAGGATGTATATTGTAGTGGATGCTTGGACATATATAGGGAGGACTTTCTTGCTCGACATGATAGTATGCTATCTGGTTGATCTTTACCTTAACGTGTACACTGACTGTCTCTCTTTTACATGTTGGTAAAGCCCTTAGGATGTGTACTTGACTACCTGGACTATGATGCGGATCATACTAGTGGGGACATGGTAGTCCATAAGTACATCCTTCAAAGTCCCTAGTCGTGGGTGTATCGAGACGGGGCATCGATATACCAGTGTAGACTAGCGTATACCTTCTCGACCCATACAGATGGGCGATGGATGATCCCATATCCATTGGTGTTTGACATCAGAGATAATATACGGGTGCTCAGTGGAGACTGGGTACACTGGACGGACTCGCCGAGAACTCCCAGATGGTATTATACCTTACGTCAGATGGCAGTTCTCTGGTGACACTGGTACAGAGTAGTCTGTTGACCCGAGATCGTCATAGAGTCTTGTGTGGTTCCCACTGTGCTTTGATTTCCACCTTAACACGTCCAAGAGGGCGTGGAAAATAGTGGTTTTTGGGTACAGTCCCGAATCACATGGAGGCAATGAGCGATAGTAGGGGATTCGTCTCTCCCGGTATAGGGAGTTGATGTTCCGCAGTGTTCGATTCGCTATAACCGGAAATCCCTGGCCAGGGTTGCTGAGATTTATGGGTAAGTGTTACCAGTAGTTTCTCGAACTGTTATAGACCTCATATCGACACGACTTATCGAGCTATTGGGGTCTGACGTTTACCACCCCTAGGCGAGATATGCGACATATCAGACGACGAGACCGGACTGTACGGTAAGTGTTACTGGTTGGATTCACAGGAGTGTGAGCGGGCTTGCTCGTCGATCTTCTGATCGCTCAATACCCGGGTGGCCGTTACGTTTAGCAGACCGCTTGCGGCTTGTGGGTGTTTGATATGATCATCACCTGCTGCCGGCGTATTGACGAGTCTTTAGAGTCCTACACAGAGGTTTCCTGGCTCAAGCGAAACGAAATAGGAGCGCATATGAGACATGTGCGGGACCGAGAATAATGCGCGTATGTGATACCGTATTCTATTCTCGCGATGAATGTATCGAATGGTTGTATGTGATATAACCTAGTTATCGAATCGAGGATTGATTCGATAAGCCGATACATTGGATATTAGTCGGTTATATGCGATATGACCGGATCGTTAAATCAAGTATTGATTTAATGATTTAATGCATAATTATATATTTGATATATTACTTTGCATTAACTAGTATTGGTTCACTTAAAATGGATTTTCTCACTTGATGTGCACATTGTATATGTGATATATTTTTTTGTGCACTTGTTTGTATCATGTTTGATGATACATGCATGCTTGGGTGTATGTTTGTATTAAACCATGGTTAGTTATTGGTTAGGGTTTCATTTGATTTATTTGCTTATTTATTTATTCATTTATTCTTTTTAGAAAGAAATAAAATGGTGGCTAACTTTGGATTATCTTTGAAGCTTCATGAAGCTTTGGAATGGTTGACCATTTTGTTTCTTTCCTTAACCCTAACCATTCACTTTAAGCTTAGTTTATTCTCTACACCTAACTATGGTTGCAAATATGATAAGTATCATATTATTTCCTATTTTTCAAAGAGATATGATATTCTTTTCTTCTTCTTCTTCATCTTCAAAGATGAAGAAGCTTGCTACCAACAATGGCAACTCTTGAAAATGAGTGAGAAATCCAATTCTAAAGTGAACCCACTTCCTATTTCTTCATCCTCTACCTCTTGCCAAGTTGTATAGGGGGTTTTCTTCACATATTTCATGACATGGTGAAGTGGGAGCTTGATCTTGTGATGCCTCGACGTAGATCATCTTCGGCATCGAAGTCGACGACCTAGCCCGCCCATTTCTCCGATGAAACCGATGCTAGAGTCCGGGATCCGATATGGACAGCGGAGGAACATCATCACGAAGCCAAGGAGGTGGAGGACGAGATCTACAAAGGTTGTAGCCTCTTTCCTTTTAGATAAAGTTGTTTATTTGCATTGCATCGTCTATACATCTAGTTAACGATCCGTATTAGGGTTTGTAGGCACTTGTAAAATTTGAATTTGGCATGGTTGATGCCTTGTGTGACCTCATTAGTGTGCCTAGGAACCCTACATTTTGACCTAACGCCAAGACATAGTGTTTGGTAGCTGCTGGGTATTCAATTGTTGCATAGATAGATGAGTTGGTTTGGGTCAGCCGTTCTGCCATTTTGACCTAACGCCAAGGGCATGTGCGGGTGCGTTCAAATTAACAAGATAATGATGGGTTGAACTTGGCATGCGACTTATGACATTTTGACCTAACGCCAAGGTCATAAGAGCATGGGGCAAAAATCATATCAGGAGTTTCTAAAGAAACTGAAACTTGCCAAGTATGCGCATACCTTCTGGAGTATGAGTAACGTGGATGCATTCCATCACGTTATCATGTGATGAGAGTTGGATCCCGATTCCCACTGATGAGTTGGTTTACTCTTTCGGGTGATCCCGATTGATTCTTCTTTTAGGTTTGGAGGAGAATTTGACAGGACAGTGGGAGGTTTCCAGATTAGATAAAGTGATAACCATTCTGATCTAGGTTAGAGTGCACGCAGAGTGTTTCTTTTCTCTCTCTCTTTGGCGGCGACCTTTGACCGACCCTAGAATATGACTCAGTGACCAGGTTGACCGAACCTTCTTAAAATACCGCCTTTTGGATTGTCCGAGTTGCATAAGTCATTGCCACTCCTTCTTTTACCCTTTGCATTTCTCAGAACACCCCGTATTACTACGGATATCCACTTCCATTGGATAGATCCATCGTATGGTTATATACGAACTCGAAGGGACTTCTTCGAGGATGGATCAAGGTTCAGGAGAAATAGAATTGGTTTATTCAGTTGTCTTTTATTATCACATTCTCTCAGGTTGCGAGGGCTCCTTGGTATAGGAGAGTACACCTATTACGCTTATTGGATAGTCTTATTCCAAACCATAGGCAGGTGCCGAAAGGTAGGGAATGAAGAAAACCAATTAGCCTAAATTGGGTGTGCAGAAGGTAATATGTAAAGACAAAATAAAGGGATTAGAAAGAAGGCAAAGTAAATTGCGACTGTTATCATTCACGACCAAAACCGCGTACTTCATCGCCACTCCTATTTCACCTTTGAAAGAATAAGGTATTATTCAGTTGTCTTTTATCATCACCTTCTCTCAAGATGTGAGTACTCCTTGGTTTAGGAGGGTACACCTATTATGCTTACTGGATAGTCTTCTTCCAAACCATAGGCTGGTGCCGAACGGTAGGGAAGGAAGAAAACCATTTATCCTAAAGATGGTGTACAGAAGGTAACGACTAAAGACAAATAAAGGGATTTGGAGAGATGGCAATAAAATATACGGTTGAAGTCATGAATTGGATTATGGAAGAGGCATTGCTATGAATACCAGAATACCCCTACGAAACATTTTCATGTTTCAGTGCATTGTTAAAGAAAAACTGTTTTCCCGATTAGATACTTACTCTAAGGGTATGTATTTCTCAGGTTTCATTCTCGTATCTGTATGGTTTTACAGATGATGAGTGGGAGTACGTTATTGGGAATTAGGTGATTATCCTCATTATATCGGAATTCATTGTAATTGGTGATATTTGAGGAAATCGCCAAGGTACAGTTTTCCACCTACGATGCACAGGTTTTCAGTTATTCAACTCAGAGGACTTATACAGAGTATTGTATGTTGTCCAGTGTCCATCAGGACAAAGGGGTAGGTCCTCGTACTATGTTCTGTTTACTTATGACTTCTCTAGTTTTTAGACAAGTGTTTCGTAGAAATACAAGGTCTAAGTTTTGAGAAGTTGTGGGTATAAGAATAAAGTAGAGAACCAGGTGTCACAAGTATCGGGATTCTTCAAAGAGATCGAAGATTTAGATTCTTGTGATTGGTATTCAGATGATAGTAATGGTTTTGAGAAACTTGTTTCTCTTTCAGGTTACTCATAATTGGATGGATTCCAAAGTTGAGTAATGCTGATTAGCCTCTCTCCATTAAGTTGATATGCACTAGAGACAGCTGCATGATTGAATATGGTTCCAATTAAATAAGTGCCAAAGTTTCTATATTGGATATAGAATAGTTCGTACCTTAAAAGATGTTAAGGTACGGGGAGTTGTCCAGTTTATGCTTAAAACCAGACACTGGATAACTGAGGGCACGTTTCTGTAATGGCTGTTTGTGGGTTGACCCTGGCTATGACGAGGATTGATATTCTACCATTTGGAAGATCAATAGTGATATTGTTCTTGACTCGCCACAGTTTTAGTAAAATGGATTTTTTCAGAAAACAGTAGTGGGAGTATGGTGGAATTGGAAGTGATTCCAGAACCGCGAACGATTACGGAAAATTTAATAGGACCTATATATTCAATCAGGTTTGACATTCCATTAGCCATTCCGCAGATATGGTGGGTAACCTCAGACACCCGAGAGGTACTTCGGTAGCATCAAGGACGGTGACAGGGAGGTTCTTGTTTACCCAGACTTGACACTACTGTTGTTCCAGACTATGAGACCAGGCAGGAGGATAAGTATAGCGTCGTTCTAAACTAGCTTTAGAAGTGCACATGTATATTATTCTTGTTAGTTATATGTATGCCCTAGAGGCCATTACTGTACATTGGATGTATATTGTAGTGGATGCTGGGACATATATAGGTAGGACTTTCTTGCTCGACATGATAGTACGCTATCTGGTTGCTCTTTATCTTAACATGTATACTTTCTGTCTCTCTGATTACATGTTGATAAAGCCCTTAGGATGTGTACTCGACTTCCAGGACTATGATGCAGATCATACTAGTGGGGCCTGGGTAGTCAATAAGTACATCCTTCATTGTTCCTAGTCGTGGGAATATCGAGACGGGGCATCGATATTTCAGAGTAGACTAGCGTATATCTTCTCGACCCATGCGATGGGCGATGGATGATCCCATATCCATTGGTGTTTGACATCAGAGATGGTATACGGGTGCTCAGTGGAGACTGGGTACACTGAACAGACTCGCCGAGAACTCCCAGATGGTATTATACCTCACGTCAGATGGCAGTTCTCTGGTGACACTGGTACAGCTTAGTCTGTTGACCCGAGATCGTCAAAGAGTCTTGTGTGTCTCCCACTGTGCTTTGATTTCCACCCTACCATGGCTCTACTGAGGCGTGCAAACAGGTGGTTTTTGGGTACAGTCCCGATTCACATGGAGGCAATGAGAGATAGGAGGGGATTCGTCTCTCCCGGTATTGGGGGTTGATGTTGCGCTATGCTCGACTGGCCATAACAGGAAATCCCTGGCCAGGGTTGCTGTGATATACTGGTAAGAGTTATCAGTAGTTTCACGGATGTTATGGACCTCAAGTCGGCATGACTTATCGAGCTACTGGGGTCTGACGTTTACCACCCCTAGGCGAGATATGCGACATATCAGACGAACAGACCGGACTGTACGGTAAGTGTTACTGGTTGGATTCACAGGAGTGTGAGCGGGCTTGCTCGACGATCTTCTGATCGCTCAATACCCGGGTGGCCGTTACGTTTAGCAGACCACTTGCGGCTTGTGGGTGTTTGATATGATCATCATCCGCTGCCGGCGTATTGACGAGTCTTTAGAGTCCTATACAGAGGTTTCCTGGCTCAAGCAAAACGAAATAGGAGCGCATATGAGATATGTGTGGGACCGAGAATAATTCGTGTATGTGATACCGTATTCCATTCTCGCGATGAATGTATCGATTAGTTATATGCGATATAACCTAGTTATTGAATCAAGGATCGATTCGATAAGCCGATACATTGGATACTAGCCGGTTATATGCGATATGACCGGATCGTTAAATCAAGTATTGGTTTAATGATTTAATGCATAATTATATATTTGATATATTACTTTACATTAACTAGTATTGGTTCACTTTATGAGGATATTCTCACTTGATGATGCACATTGTATATGTGATATATTCTTGTGCACTTGTTTGTATCATGTTTGATGATACATGCAACCTTGGGTTTGTGTAAAGACTTAAACCATGATTAGTGAATGGTTAGGGTTTCTTTTCTTTTAATTCTTTATCCATTTATTTATTCATTCTTTTTGGCAAAAGAAAAGGATGGTGTCTTTCTTTGTTTTACATTGAAGCTTCTTGAAGCTTTGAATAAGTCCACCATTCTTGTCTCATGTCTAACCCTAACCACTCATCTAACCCTAGTTAAATCTCTACACTAAACCATGGTTGTTGACATGATAAGTTTCATATGGTTTTTTATTTTAAATATAACTTATCATATATTATCTTCTTCTTCTTCTTCTTCTTCAAGAAGAAAGATGTTGATAGCTTCAATGGCAACTAGCCAAATCAAGTGAGAAATCCAAATCTAAAGTCTACCCACTTCCTATTTCTTCATCCTCTACTACTTTCCATGTAGTAGAGTGTGTTGTCTTCACAAGTTTCTTGACTTGGCGAAGGCGGAGCTCGTTCTTGTGATGCCTCGACGTAGATCATCTTCGGCATCGAACTGACGATCAAGCCCGCCCATTTCTTCGACGAAGCCGATACTTGAGTTCGGGATTTGATTTGGACAGCGGAGGGAGATCATCACGGAGCTTAGGAAGTGGTGGACCGGATCTACAAAGGTTGTAGTCACTTTCCTTTAGATACATTTCCATTTACTTGCTTGTTTCGCCTAGATATCTAGTAAACGATCCGTATTAGGGTTTGTAGGCACCCGTAAAATTTGATTTGTGTATGTTTGATCACTTGTGAGACTCCATAAGAGTGCCTAGGAACCCTACAGTGGTATCAGAGCCTAGCTAGAGCCTTAGGCGAAGTCCCCACGGAATTAGAAGTCCGATCGACCCGAAAGCTCGATTTTAATATGCTCTCTGGACTTTTTTGAAATTGATGGATTTTTGTGAATTAAAAATATGCAGAAAATTAAGAAGAATATTGTAAGAATTACTGTACAAAACGGAAGGCCTAAATCGATTAAGTAGCCGCGGAAGAGCGGCACAAGTTGGCTTGTGCGGCGCTTCCGCGGCCGTACGGCCTGTTCTGCCAATTTAATTTGCATAGTAATTTTATATTAATATTCCTGAGTTTTCTGGGAATTTTTAATTTGCATTCCAGAGTTTTATTTTCTGGGTTGTATTGGGAACTCAGTGTATCGATCGGATTGTCTAATTTTGTCAGTGTGTTTTTCCGGGTATTTTAGAATATGTTAAAAAGTTCGATCGGATATAAATACCCACTTTTTCCCCTGCCGGGAAATTTCCAATTGTTGGATTTTTCCGTAGTTTAACGATGTTCTAAGTAGTGCAAGTAACGCGATGGTCCCTCTAGAAGACAACAAACCTTAACTCGATTATGTGACCGTCTTGAACTGCCCTTTGAACCTTCGGGTTTGGGGCAGTACGGCGTGCCACATGTGAGGCGTTGGCTTGACCCTTCTACGGCTGGACCGTTCGTACTGAGGCACGAACTGAATGCTGTTAGACTTATTTCATGGGTTGAGCTGTTTCGGGAAAACTTGGGTGTTCGAATGTTCGATCGGAAAGTTTAGAATTTTATGGTTATCCGGAATGTGATACAATAATTGGAATTCACAAAAGTTATGTGATAACTGAATGAATGTTATAAACATAGCACTTTAGTCTCACTTGATCGGTTGCCACGGAATTTTGATGAGATCAAAAGTCCGTCGCAATGACGTAGCGTACGCGGATACTCGCCGGGTAAACTTAATAGACAGCTTCACCCCATAGCCCCGACCAAGTGACTGTAGGAGAACCCCGTCGCCGAAAGCATCCGTTCGGGTGCTCGCGGCAGCGGTGTTCCGCCTTGGTGCACTTCATCGACGGTTTCGGGGGTGCGGCCGTCTACTAAAGTTTGCGACGAGCATTCGATCAGAATGTCGGGAATCCTGTTGAATTGCCCGACTTGATATTGAAAAGAGTTTTCGATAATGAGACTAAAATGCGGGGTTTATAATTGTTAGGCATGCGATGTCTAAGTATTTCATTTGGTCAGGCATGCGATGTCTGAGGAGGTTGCGGATTCCAACTGTTGTAGTTTTACACTTTCTTTTTTTTGACCGTAAGTGTAATATGTGATATCGCCGGTTTCGTTGCTATATGTCAACGACAATTGGGATGCGCATATTTACTTACGTTGATGACATGCGATGTTATGCGTTGCTGGATATGTTATATTGGATCGTCGTGTTTGAATAGCCGGGGGTTTTTTATGTGAGATGAGTGTTTTTCATTTTCATTCATGTAAAAAACTTGTATGTAATATTCTTTTATTGGGGCACTTCCAGGTTGCGGATGTTGTCACCATTTGTATATTATTTATTTTTCTGCACTAGGATAGACCCAAGGAGGGGAGCACAAGTAACCGGGTTCTAGGGTCCAGTGGGAGACCATCTCGAGGAGTCGAGTCCGGGTCTCCTAACCCTAGAATTGGTAGAGTTACTTGCCGCTCTCGTAGGGGTCTAGGGGTGTGGGATTGGCTATTCATCACGACCGTAGAATCCGTGTTTTATACTGGCTCGTATTGAAAACACGGACGTCCTAGTATATCCAATATTTCATATGTTTCTTCTGCTGTGATTTATCTGTGATCATGTGATGTTCTGTGACAGATATTATATATAGTATATATGATATATTATATAGACGTTGCTTATGTTTTACACCCGCGCTAGCCCTGCCCCGCTCTGCCGTTAGTTACCTAACCTAACGGTGCAGACGGGACATCGAGGCGAATGCGGATGGCATAAGCGTACGTTATATTTATCTGTGATGTTTAGGAAATTTAAATGATGGGATATTCATTAATGAGATTAATGAAAGAAAATAAACCTAATAGATGTTGTGGAATCGAATTTCAAAATAAAAACAGGTAGCTACAGTTCTTGCTTTGCATCGCGGTGTTCATTATAGAACATCCTGCACCTTATTCGATGAGGAAAGGACCGAGATCCCTTAACCGGGAGTGACTCCTTTAGCAATAACTGGCAGATGCTACACACTCGGTTTGTCTTTGATCGCTTCTATAGTTTTCGCTTTGCACAGTGATATATATGATATATCCCGCACCTCATTCGACGAGGAAAGGGCCGACGATCCCTTCACCGGGAGTGACCCCTTTAGCAAAACTAGAAAAGCCTCGAAAACATTCCATTTAAAAACCATTTGATTCCGCAACGAGATCAAGTTCAAAGCGTTAAAGGTTTTCACAAAAACCATTCGCAACCCTCCGTCATTTTAGGAAGTAGAGTACTTAGTATTCGTGCTGTGTTTGTTGACCATTGTCAAGGCACAGTGTACGGTAGCTAAGTGATGTCTTCCTACACCGCATATGATGCGATTAGTTAGGACAGTCGCGTGACTTTGTTGACCTTAGTTAAGGGTCATGTGGGTGGGTCTAATTAATCACGAAATGACGGGTAGAACTTGACTAGTACTTATGATTTGTTGACCATAGTTAAGGTCATAGGTGCTAGGGGTAAAAACCTTTATCGGGAGTTTCAAGTGTTGAAATTTGCAATGAGATTGCATACCTTCTATGTGATAGTTGGATCCCGATACCCACTGCGAGTAATTGTTACTCCTGGGAGAGTTTTGCACTTTACAATTAGCCGATCAAGTAGGTGTCTAGAAAAGTGTCAACGGGGTTACGCCTCTGGGAAAACGAGGTTTACAGTAATTAGGTCCGTGCGAAAGCACGGGGAACCTCCCTCAAAGTACCGACACTGGCCTGGCTGAAAGATTGGCGAACTTGTAGAGTGTAATTAATCCCAGCTAGTCTTTCCTTTTAAGGTTTGAAGGAGGATTTGATAAAAACATTGGGAGCCATCCTGATTAGATAAAATATATAACCAATCTGATCTTGCAAGAGCGCACGCAGAGTGTTTTCTTCTCTCTCTCTCCTGGTAGCGACCATATCACGCCTTAATCAAGATAATAAAATGGATGTATTGACCGAACCCGCTTGTTTTTCTGAGCTGGGGAACGTTGGTCCCGCTCCAACTTATAATTGTTATAAGACAGAGCAGGAAATAGGGAACACCAGAATTCCTATGCCGCCCAAACGAAGAAAGTGCATATGATGCATCTCCTTCGGGTGTGCTCGTTACAAAGAACTGTTTCTCAGTATCCTCTGCATCTTGGGTATATGATACCGAATCAGGATCCCAGATATGTAATCTGTTACATAGGGCTACAAAAAAGGTAGAAAAACTGAGAACGGGTGATAAGTTTCATGAGGCAGAAAACGGGGCAAGTGTTGCAGCCAAGTCTGTTGGTCACTGTCACCCTGTATTACGAATACATTGATTCTGAACAAATGCTATTAGATACCGAACCTGATATACAAAATCATATCAGTCTCTTTATTAGTAAAGAAATGATATAATTTTGTATTGTTGGATAATGTTTTGAACATTTCCTATATCAAAATTTGATCGGTTCAGGCACGTTATCTAAAAGCATTGACGTTCTAAATCAAACTACAGTTCCTTGTATACAGAACACACACAAGAGGAAGAGTTCAGAAATGAACGATTCGTTCTTGAGGCATTGTAGACTAGGTCATATCAATGCGACCCGACTGGCTGAAGTTACATTTTAGATGCATATTTAAATCAGTTTGAATTTACATCTTGTGAAACTTGCCAGTCATGTCACAAAGATATAATGACACTAGCACTGTTTACTGGAAGCAGAGAAAGAGTTAGTAAACTCTTGGGACTGATACATGATGATGTATGTAAGGTCTCCTGTCTACACATGCCAGGACTGGTTCTTTATACTTCATTATATTCTCTGATAATCTCTCAAGATTCAGTCGTATGTTCCTGTTGAAACATAAGTCCGAAGCTTTTGAGGTATTCACAGAATATAAGTTGGAAGTAGAGAACCAAAATACGGGTATAAGTATTATGTCCTATGATGAGATCAGGGAGGAGAATACTTGTGCATGGCATTCCTGGACCATTCTAAAGGAGAATGAGATTCTCTTTCCGTATTACTCCTCTGAATACACCACAGCACAACGGTGTATCAGGACGGAGCAATTACACAATATTAGATATCGTGTGCTCTATGATGAGTACTACTGAGTTACCTATTTCCTTTTTAGGAGTTATGCGCTTGAGAAGCTGCATACCTATTGAATTAGGTTCGAATCAAATCAGTGCCTACCACTCCATATAAGATATGGTGTGGGAAGATCCTATCTCTTAAGTAAATTAAGATTTGGGATTGTCCAGCCTATGTCAAAAGCAAAATCCGGACAAGATCAAGGCAAGGTCAGTTCTGTAGAACTGGAAAGGTTCCAGCTATACGAAACTACAGCTAAAGATTTGACAGAACCAAAGGATTCTATAGTCCCCGACGAACCTCAGCCTCTCCACCGATCTGGTAGGGTTCCTCGCCTGCCTGAGAGATACCTCGGTTTCTCGATGACAGTGGGAGCGAGGATTGCATCATGAGATGATGACCCAACCAGTTTCGAGCAAGCCATCGAGAGTAGGGACTCTGTAAGAATGGATGGATGCTTAGTGATCTGAGATGGAATCTTTATACACCAACAAAGTATGGACTTTGGTTGCTATAACTGAAGGGTTAAATCCCCATCTGGAGCAAGTATATCTTGAGAAGATTTCTTGGTGTACATGGAAAAGTTGAGACTTTCAAAGCTAGACTTGTTAAAGGTTTTCGTCATCAACCAGGCACGGATAATGATGAAACCTTTTCCAGGGATTATGTTTAAATCCATCTAGATCCTACTTGCCACGGCTACATACCATGACTA
The DNA here is from genome assembly GCA_030015575.1 of Agapanthus africanus. NCBI lineage: Eukaryota > Viridiplantae > Streptophyta > Magnoliopsida > Asparagales > Amaryllidaceae > Agapanthus > Agapanthus africanus. The sequence continues at coordinate 375,879,980 of CM057344.1, read as the reverse complement.
CGATATCTGGTGGTTGGGTGCCATGACTACTTTTCTAAATAATTGATTTAGAAGAGAACGTCTATAAGAACACAGCCAGAGGGCCTCGTAGACAGTGGGAGCAGCGGAAACGTGTGCAAGATGTTTTATAGGATAAAGCAGGCATCGCGGAGTTGGAACATCTGTTTTGATGGATTAGTCAAAGAAGTTGACATCATCAAAATGGTAGATGAACCTTGTATAAACAAGAAAGTAGTAGGGAGTATGGTGACGATCCTCGTAGAATACGTGGATGACATACTCTTGTTAGGGAAGGAGTTTCCTATGCTACGCTCGATCAATCTCCGCTTATCACAATGATTTTCCATATAGGATCAAAGTGATACCTACTAAATCCTAAGCTTTGGATCTATGAGATAGATTTAATTGGATGTTAGGATACTCACTAGTTGTAGTGAGATGGTATCAGTTGATCCTGGGGAGAATCACTGGAAGTGTTCCAGGGTGATAAAGACGACTGAATGTCAGTCACAGGCACTGTCTTTACCCTCAGTAAAGGGACGGTATGTTGGAAGAGTTCCAAGCTAGATACCGTGGCAAACTAGACGATAAAGGCTGGTAACATCGCTATTAAAGATACTACGAAAGAGGCAGTTTGGGTGTATAATGGTTCATAAGATGAACTAGGTTCCTGCCATTGTATGACAATGGAACTGTGGCTTTGGCCAAGGAACCATGGTCCCATCAGTGACCCAGACATATTCTGAGGCAGCATCACCTGATCATGGAGATAGTTGATCTCCAGGGTGATCGAGGTTAGGAGAGTAGACTCAGGGGAGAACACGGCGGATCCACTCACGAAGGCCTTTTCCCAGAGAGAGACTCATATGGGATGGTTGAGTATTAAATACTGCGACCACTGCTACAGATGGCCCTAGTGCAAGTGGGAGATTGTTAGTTATATGTATGCCCTAGAGGCCATTACTGTACATTGGATGTATATTGTAGTGGATGCTGGGACATATATAGGTAGGACTTTCTTGCTCGACATGATAGTACACTATCTGGTTGCTCTTTATCTTAACATGTATACTTTCTGTCTCTCTGATTACATGTTGATAAAGCCCTTAGGATGTATACTCGACTTCCAGGACTATGATGCAGATCATACTAGTGGGGCCTGGGTAGTCAATGAGTACATCCTTCATTGTTCCTAGTCGTGGGAATATCGAGACGGGGCATCGATATTCCAGAGTAGACTAGCGTATATCTTCTCGACCCATGCGATGGGCGATGGATGATCCCATATCCATTGGTGTTTGACATCAGAGATGGTATACGGGTGCTCAGTGGAGACTGGGTACACTGAACGGACTCGCCGAGAACTCCCAGATGGTATTATACCTCACGTCAGATGGCAGTTCTCTGGTGACACTGGTACAGCTTAGTCTGTTGACCCGAGATCGTCATAGAGTCTTGTGTGTCTCCCACTGTGCTTTGATTTCCAGCCTACCACAGCTCTACTGAGGCGTGCAAACAGGTGGTTTTTGGGTACAGTCCCGATTCACATGGAGGCAATGAGCGATAGGAGTGGATTCGTCTCTCCCGGTATTGGGGGTTGATGTTGCGCTATGCTCGACTGGCCATAACAGGAAATCCCTGGCCAGGGTTGCTGTGATATACTGGTAAGAGTTATCAGTAGTTTCACGGATGTTATGGACCTCAAGTCGGCATGACTTATCGAGCTACTGGGGTCTGACGTTTACCACCCCTAGGCGAGATATGCGACATATCAGACGAACAGACCGGACTGTACGGTAAGTGTTACTGGTTGGATTCACAGGAGTGTGAGCGGGCTTGCTCGTCGATCTTCTGATCGCTCAATAACCGGGTGGCCCTTACGTTTAGCAGACCGCTTGCGGCTTGTGGGTGTTTGATATGATCATCATCCGCTGCCGGCGTATTGACGAGTCTTTAGAGTCCTACACAGAGGTTTCCTGGCTCAAGCGAAACGAAATAGGAGCGCATATGAGATATGTGCGGGACCGAGAATAATTCGTGTATGTGATACCGTATTCCATTCTCGCGATGAATGTATCGATTAGTTATATGCGCTATAACCTAGTTATCGAATCAAGGATCGATTCGATAAGCCGATACATTGGATACTAGCCGGTTATATGCGATATGACCGGATCGTTAAATCAAGTATTGATTTAATGATTTAATGAATAATTATATATTTGATATATTACTTTACATTAACTAGTATTGGTTCACTTTATGAGGATATTCTCACTTGATGATGCACATTGTATATGTGATATATTCTTGTGCACTTGTTTGTATCATGTTTGATGATACATGCAACCTTGGGTTTGTGTAAAGACTTAAACCATGATTAGTGAATGGTTAGGGTTTCTTTTCTTTTAATTCTTTATCCATTTATTTATTTATTCATTCTTTTTGGCAAAAGAAAAGGATGGTGGCTTTCTTTGTTTTACATTGAAGCTTCTTGAAGCTTTGAATAAGTCCACCATTCTTGTCTCATGTCTAACCCTAACCACTCATCTAACCCTAGTTAAATCTCTACACTAAACCATGGTTGTTGACATGATAAGTTTCATATGGTTTTTTATTTTAAATATAACTTATCATATATTATCTTCTTCTTCTTCTTCTTCTTCTTCAAGAAGAAAGATGTTGATAGCTTCAATGGCAACTAGCCAAATCAAGTGAGAAATCCAAATCTAAAGTCTACCCACTTCCTATTTCTTCATCCTCTACTACTTGCCATGTAGTAGAGTGTGTTGTCTTCACAAGTTTCTTGACTTGGCGAAGGCGGAGCTCGTTCTTGTGATGCCTCGACGTAGATCATCTTCGGCATCGAACCGACGATCAAGCCCGCCCATTTCTTCGACGAAGCCGATACTTGAGTTCGGGATTCGATTTGGACAGCGGAGGGAGATCATCGTGGAGCTTAGGAAGTGGTGGACCGGATCTACAAAGGTTGTAGTCACTTTCCTTTAGATACATTTCCATTTACTTGCTTGTTTCGCCTAGATATCTAGTAAACGATCCGTATTAGGGTTTGTAGGCACCCGTAAAATTTGATTTGTGTATGTTTGATCACTTGTGAGACTCCATAAGAGTGCCTAGGAACCCTACAATTCTGCCAGAGGGTTGTCGTAGTCAGTGGGAGCAGCGGAAGTATAGTGGGCAAGTAGCTTATGTCTATTTATAGACTAGAGCAGTTATAGCGGAGATAGATCATCTAATTTTGATGTGACAGTCATGGGTTTGACTTCATCAAAATAGGGGATGGATCTGTTAAGATGGTAGTAGGGTGTGATGTCATGGTATCTGGATGACATACACAGAGTTGGAAGTAAAATTCCTATACTACGATCGGTTGTACTGTGGTCGTCACACAGTTGTTTCTCCATACAGGATATGGATATAATACTTGACATTCTGGTTTCTAGATCTATGGTTTTAGATCTGGATTTGGGTAGTTTCCCAATGTGGGTACTTTGACAGTATTCTAATGGTTTTTAGAATAGATGACTCCTGGCATGGTGGTGTACCTGCAGGTGATGGAGTCACCCTCTCTAAAGGTGTCGTATAGACTAAAGGGGAGAAGGATGTGCATGATTGGCAGATCACTTGCTTAGGCAATTGAGTCAATCATGAGATGTCAAGTACCACACCAAATATTGTTTTTGCATTAGATGCAATAAGTTTGTATTAATCCAATCCTGGAGAAACATAAGGAAGCAGTTTTAGAATATAAGTGGATGTTCTGCGGATTTGATGACGGCAGCCTCCTTCGGGAGACGGTTATCATTCCAGGCTTCAAAGGTGACATAGTTGACAGAGTGATTGTCAGAGTTATAGTTTTCCCTCTGACGAGGGACAGTATTATGGACAGGTGGTCCCAGAGGATACTGTGGGTGGCATGGTGCCGGATACTGATTAGGTTCAGTGATCGATACAGTCTAAGAAGTTTGGATTTAGAGTTCATTTATGAACTAAGTCCCATCAGATATCCAGACATATTCTAAGACAGGTATTACTCAATTCGGGAGATGGTTTTCTCCGCGAACTTGAGATTAAGAGAGACATAGAAAGTAACTTCTAGGCGGATCCACTCACTGAGGCTATTTCTCGAACACAATAGTTTTACAAACGGGCTTTGTGAAACTGATTAGTAGAGGAGTTGGATGTTCGGTTTCACACGGGCTGTGAGTAGTCGACATCGCAATAATTAGCTTTAAGTGCAAGTGGGAGATTGTTGGAGATAGTGCCCTCAGAGTCAATTATTGGATCACAGGTACGCGATTGCAATGATTGCGGAGGACCTATACCGGTAGGACAGTCTTACTCGAGATGATAGTATGCTATCTGGTTTGCCTTTATCAGTCGTGTACATGTTCAGGTGACTGATTACATGTTACACTTTGATAGAGCCCTTAGGATTTTGCTTTACTACCAACGGTATGATGGCGATCATATACGTAAGAGTTGGGTAGTTTATATGCAAATCCTTAATTATGGTCCCTAGTCATGGGAGTTTCGAGACAGGGCATCGATACTCCGGAGTAGACTAGTGTATACAGTCGAGACCCCGACGAGGGGCGGTGGCCGGTCTCACAAGCCACTGGTGTCAGTTGGATCACCTAAGATGTATACAGGTGCTCATTGGGTTATGAGTACACCGGACAGGACTCGCCGGGAACCTGCTAGTTGGTATTATACATATCGTCAGATAGCAGTTCCCTGGTGACATGTGTACAGGTTAGTTCATCGACCTGAGGTCGTCATTTGTCTCGTGTGAGTTCCCACTGTGCTTTGATTTGTACCCTACCAAGGCTCAAAGGAGTCGTGCAAACAGGTAGATTTTGGGTACAGTCCCGAGCCACATGGAGGCACGTGAGCGGATCGGCAGGGGATTCGTCTCTCCCGGTATTGGGGGTGAGATCGTGCTGTGTCTAGGAGAGCCATTACACAAAGCCCACGGCCGTGGCAGGAGATTTACTGGTAGGTACCCCAGTAGTATCTCAGGGTGTTATTGGGCTGCACTCCGACACGACTTATACTGCTATTGGGGGTCTGACGTTACTAGCCCCCTAGGCAGATATGCGATACTCATAGACGAACGGACCGGACTGTATATACATTGTCACTGTTAGGCTCAGTAGGGTTTCCGGATGAGTTCGCTCATCGGCATCCCTTGAGGTCAGTCTATAGGCAGCCGTTACGCACAGCTAGTGCCGCTGACGGCTTGTGGTTAAACCCACTGCCAGGGTACTAACGAGTCATTAGAGTCCCCAACAGACAGTTTCCCAAGTTCGGGCGAAACGTTGTAGAGGCCGTATGGTTTTATGGCAGGGTTCTGAAAATGCACGTGCGTTTACGCACGTGTCAGATTTCGGGCAGATGATACAGGTCGGCTTTGGTTTAAGCCGGATCCGAATATTATATTGAGTAGATATCATATCTTTGTCTCAGATGCATTTGTATTCGGTCGTAATACAAATGCGGGTATATTTATACAGTTACGGGGTTATCCTGAAATTCGTTTCGGGATCACTTTTGGAAGTTGCCAGTTTCCAGTTTTCTATTGCCCGTCTTTATCATTCGGTTAAAGACGGATTTATCTTTTCTTGGATGAGGATGAGTCATGCTTCTAGAAGGTTCTAGAAATGGTGACTAGGATGATGAGGTGGCGGGTGACTCATCTTTGCAATTATTAGTTGATGACTTGTTTAGGTGACTCATTAGTTTCTTTAATGTGTTCACACTTGGTGTATCATGACTCATGGTTATGATAAGCTTCTTGTTTATTGTCACCCTCTTTCTTTGCTCCTACTCTCACCTCCCTTGCACCATATATATTGGCCGGCCCCTCCCCTTGAAGAAGAGATTGATTTTTGACAAAAAGACTATGGTTTTGGGTGTATGGATATTTGATAACTCATTTCTCTTTCCATTTTCATTTCGAGTGGCAAATTCATTAGCCGATCGTCCACGGCTTTGGACGAAGTGAGACAAAGTCTTCTACTCATTCTCTACATTATTCTTGGTCGTCTCTTTTAGCAAACTTGACGACCGAGTTGCCTCGAGTCAGAGGCGGGAGCCCGTTTAAAGAATCGTTGACGTGGTGCCACCTGGACGAGAAGATCGGTGATCGACGAGATCGGAGCAGCCGCAACGGAGCGTGGGATGATGGTTAAAGAACGAAGGACTCGGATCGTTCGGTATAAACTTTCTACACTCTTTACAGTTTTTTAGTTTAGCAATAATGGCAGATCCGGGTTATAGTATACGATAGCGCCAGTTTAAAAGGTTTTGTTCCGCATTTGGCGTCTGTTAGACGGCCGGGGCACTACCGTAGACTTACACATGTCAGGTTATGTCTTTACCCTCAATGGAGGGGCGGTGTGTTGGAAGAGTTCCAAACAAGAAAATGTTGCTGACTCGACAATGTAAGCGGAATATATCGCTGCTTGCGATGCCGCAAAGGAAGCTGTCTGGATGAAGAAGTTCCTCACGGAGCTTCAGGTGGTTCCGTCCATTGTTGATCCAATACCTCTGTATTGCGACAACAACGGGGCTATAGCTTTAGCGAAGGAATCCAGGTCCCATCAGATGTCCAGACACATCTTGAGGCGGTATCACCTGATCAGGGAGATCGTGGGTCGCCAGGAGATCGAGGTTCGGAGGGTTGCTACGGAAGATAACACTGCTGATCCACTCACGAAGGCCTTACCCCAGACTCAGTTCGAGTGGCTGATCGAGATGATTGGTCTTCGATACGCCAGTACATGGCCTTAGAGCAAGTGGGAGATTGTTAGTGTATATGCCCTAGAGGCCATTACTGTATCATACTAGTTTGTATATTACTTAATGGAAGCTTGGGATATTCACAGTTGTATAGACAATCTTGCTCAAAATAGTAGTAAGCTACTTGGTTTGTTTCTACTTTAATGTGTACATGTGTTTCTTTTAGTATATCACATATACACATTAGTGGAGCCCTTAGGATCTTTGCTTGATTACCAGCGTTGTGATGGCAGTCACACTCGTGGGGGCTGGGTAATCCACAAGCACATCCTTATACAGGTCCCTAGTCGTAGGACTATCGAGACAGGGCATCGATATTCCGGAGTAGACTAGCGTATGCGCTTCTCATCCCAGCAGGGGAGACGGTCTGTCCCACAGCCGTCAGTACGTCGTACTTGAGATAGTATGCGGGTGCTCGTTAGGTTACGAGTACACTGGACAGGACTCGTCGGGAACTGTTGGTTGGTACAATACCTATCGTCAGTTATCAGTTCCCAGGTGACATGAGTACAGCTTAGTCCGCTGACTTGACACTGTCACTTCGCCTCAAGTGTGTTCCCACTGCATTTTGATTACTACCCTACCACGGCTCAAAGGAGTCGTGCAAACAGATAGTAGTTGGGTGCAGTCCCGAAGCACTTGGAGGCAGTGACGGTTAGATAGGATTCGTCTCTCCCAGTATTGGGAATTGATATCACGCTGTGTCAAGGAGAGCCATTACACATAGTCGTCCCTGGCCAGGGCAAGCGAGATATACTGGTAGGTTTCCAATGTTATCTCAGGGTGTTCTGGGCTACACTCCGACACGACTTGAACCGCTATTAGGGGACCGACGTTTACTGCCCCTAGGCCCGCCATGTGATATTATCAGACGAACAGACCGGACTGTACGGAGACTGTCACATTCAGGCTCAGTAGGAGTTCAGATGGGTTTCACCTCGTCAGTCTTCTTATCGGCATCTACCTGGGGGCCGTTACGCACAGCTAGTGCCGCTTGCGGTCTGTGGTTAAACCCACTGCCAGCGTAGTGTCGAGTCTTTAGAGTCCCACACAGAGAGCGATTCGCCTTTAGGCAAAACAGAGTAGAGCTCGCAAGGTTTTGCGACAGGGTTCGGTCACATCCGCGCACTTGTGCATGTTTGGTGTCTGGGCAGTTATTTCTAGCGGGCTTTGGTTTAAGCCAGATACTAGTATACATTTTAGGATTGGTTTTATCTCGTTAGTATTCGTGTTCCTCGGAACGTGGATGCGGGTATGTATGCACGGTTGACCGAGACAGAGGCAGAGGATTCTTATTATGGTTGTTGACTGTTGACTTTTTCTAAACCCTAATGAGAATAAGAAATATGATTAGTAATAATATTAATTATATATTATTGTGCCATGGTTGGGTTGAAATTTTGACTTTGTTGACTTGTTGACTTTGTGGACCGGTTGACTAGCTTGGACTTGTTGACCATCATCATTACAATGGCTATCATTTCATGGCTATGACTTTTGCTTGCTTGTTTGTTCACAAAATGCATTAAATGCATGAAATGATATTGCCATTGAAATGAACCATCACATAATACTTGATTACAATTATTATTATGATTATTTTGTTTTTTGAGAGCACGGTTGCAAAAGTCTTCACTCATTCTATCATTCTCACTCTCTCTCATCCAAGCTCTCTCCATTGCTCTCCCTCTTCCTCTGGCTCAAGGAAAAATCCCTCTCATGAGTTGAGAACCATTTTCCTTTGAGATAAAACACCAAAACCACTCTCTACTCATCCTAAGGTTGAAGGTTTAGCAAACCTGACACTTTAGTTTCCTCTATATTGAGGTTGGAGCCAAAGGTAGAAGCTTTCGGGTGGATCCATCTTCGGCACAAGGAGACGACGAGGTGAGGCCGATCCGACCACCAAAAGGAGTCGAAGAGAAGGAGTTCAAGTTAAGGTATAACCCCTAACATAGTAGTTAAACTCTTAATTAGGTTGTTAGATAGTTTGTTTAGCAAAGATCCGTTTTTAGAGTCCATGTTACCTCCACCGAAAAAATCGTTTTTCACCATTTCCGCATCCTCGAAAGAACCGGGACGGGTTACATGGACTTACAACCTGAAACCCAAAAATACAGAATTACGGAACTTTTCATGTCGTTTTGTGACGACTTTGAGGGTGCAGGGAAATCTGGAGTGAACCGGGACCAAAACGAGATAAATAAACAACTCCAGGGACCAATTTGAGACCATGTGAGACCACCCTAACCAGAAGACACCCTATATCCCTAGGAAAACCGAGGAGGCCGGTTTTGGCAAGGGAGTGGCTGGCCATGTAGTGGTGGGATGTGTCCAGGTTGTTCCAGTAGCTCATATGTACCCTATACTTCATCCCAGTATTGTTTGTGCATCTAGTTTGGACCTGAACTAAAATCTGGGGCATGTTTTCTTGGTTTCTGCCTTGTATTTAGTGTTGTTTATGAATTCAAGTTTTGATATTTGGTATTGTACTTGATCACTTGACATTTTAACGACTATATCAAGTGTTATTGGTGATTTTGAAAGAGTAGTCCGTAGGTTCTAACCTATAGGCTTTTAAGCGTATCGTTTTGGTTTTAGTATGTCGTTTCGCCTTTGAATTTGATTTTAACGCGATACGATACGTTATATGTGTAGGTACCCCACGTGATGTCGAGACGTTGAAGATGAAGATGGCGACATCGGCGTCGGCACACAAGAAGCAAGGTGAGTAGATTTATATCTACGGGGAGAAGTCGGGTGGATGGCGGATAGCACCCCCGCAGTTTGTGGTGATGTATACGAATGCGTATACACACATATATTTATTATATGTTGTTTGAGTTTATTGATCATAAAGATGGATTTTTGGTGTTCTTGGATTGGCTTAGTGTTGGTTGCGAAACCCTAGAGTAGTGGTTGCACCCCCACCCACACGCACACACATACTTGCATACATTCTTTCTTTCACATGTGCGTATATGGGAATATATTTATGTGTTCACATGGGTATGGGACTTTGTGTTCACATACTGGATTTGAGGATAGTACTTGAGATTTGAGATGAGTCAATATGATTTGATTTGAGGCCGTGAGATCGGTGATATGGCAGGGTTCGTATTTGAGATACATCATGATGTTATAGCGGGACAACGATATCATGTGAATAGTGATATACATAGAATAGTTGACTTGTGATCGAGATAGGAGATAAGATATGTTAAGATATTTATAATAGGTCGCATTGGGCGATGTATACTTCTTATGATGATATGTGTTGATGATATCGGTTTGTATGAGGCTGTAGATCAGTAGTCAAATCATGATTATATTGATGACATCAGTATTTTACTAGACATAGATCAGTACCCGGATTATGATCTTTGATAAAGAGGATACCAGATGAATGATATGATGAATGTGAATTGACCCGTACCCAGATTTGGGATGCCGTACGACGGATTTACGTACGAGCTATATCTTGATGATAGATCCGCACTCTTGACTTGGGAATGTCTGATTATAGATATGGTATCGGATGTGATATTATTGAGGCGGGATCACCGACTAATATATATATAAATGTATCGACTCAGATGTTAGGCGGTTCCCTTACCTTCAGTTTTCCTGTTAGCTCAACCCTATAGTTTGGTGTAGTTGTTAGACTAGATTCGATTCCTACCTATTTCAAAAACTAACGAATCGTGGATATTTTAAAAGACAGGTCAAGGGATTCTACGGATATTTCAAAGAACGTATTTTTTCTGAAAAACATCGTAGCCCTTATTTTCAAAACACCGCGATTCGTATTATTTCAAAAGGCACTACTGTATGATTTATATTTATATTAAATGCAGATTAGTTATCGTTGTGTCTAGTATTCAGCTCCTGCACATTACTGCTGTTCGCTCCGCATCGCACACTTATATTGTGATTCATATACCATTATTGATATCATGCCGTTAGGACACCAGCACCATTACCGATGATGCGTATGTTCCACATACACTTACTTGCCGGCTCATACACATCATCATCGGTAATTGTCATGTCACGTACACTTTAAAGAATACGATTTCATTGACATAGCTTGTTAGCTAATAGTTTAGACATGATATTAGTGTACTTGCCTTATATGCTAGTTTAGACATTGTAGTTATTAGTTGCCACTTCATGCATGTTATTATTCACTATTATGTCGCATTCATTGATTTTTATGCCTATATTCACTGTTTTTCGGGCTATTGATGATTTGGATTCGGATTTTCATGAGATTTCCTAGATTTGGGGGAAAACCGCAAAAACGTATACAAACTTGTTCTCTCTCTCTTTATAAAAATGAAAAGTGCAGTTTTCCCATGATGTATGAGTCGTCCACCATGAGTTTGCTGATGGATTTCGAGACCCGATTCGAGGAGTTGAATGAACCGTCAAAAATGTATACAAACTTGTTCTCTCTCTCTTTTTAAAAATGAAAAGTGCGGTTTTCCCATGATGTATGAGTCGTCCACCATGAGTTTGCTGATGGATTTCGAGACCCGATTCGAGGAGTTGGATGAACCTTCTCGGGTACATGGTGGACCCGGCAAGGTACCCCGGGGCAAGAAGTTCGAGTAGTAGACGATGAGCCTGGCAGGGGAAGACTACCTACCGGTGATTTTACCCGACGCGTCGGATATCCGGAGGATACCGTCGTGGTCTTGTGATGGATGTTAGGGGCCGGTCTGGACTGACGGCGCCCTAGATAGTGAGATTGAGATACTGAGATTTTGAGATATTGAGGTACTGAGATTTGATGATACAGGCCAGTCCGGATAGCCGGAGCCTGAGATTTTGAGATATTGGGATTTATGTTTTGTGTCGATGCTAGACACTGTTTATGCTGATTTCATTTATGATTCCTCGTTTTAAATATACAGAAATATCACTAAGTTATGAAAGCAGTTTCTTCAGTTTCATGTATTCTGTTTTCATGCATTCAAACTCCATCCATATGATATATTGTTATCTGAGGCACTAACATGAGCACATAGGATTATACTTGAGTTAGATGTTTACCCTTGCCACCTTTGAGGCTTCCGACTTACATTTTGAGGATTATATATATAGTGATCGTATGACCTAGAATTGCGTTGTTCATGCAATTTCTGTTCGTAGATATTTTCTACTCATGAGTTGGCAACTCACCCCCGTTGTGCCACAGTTTCATACAGATTTTGCCGTACAGGTTTCATTACGGCTTTGCTGGCACTACTTCCTTTTCCGGGTGATTTGCTAGTAGGTGGGTTCACTTGTATCGTGACCATCATGATATTTTGTATATTATTATTCTGTTGTATCTAGAAGCTCCATTAACCAAACATGTAATTATTTCAGATAGAGACCAGTGATGTTTATTCTTTCGACCTTAGAGTCGCGCGTTGCATTTCTATGGATTTCACGCTGTTTTGAGTTTCCTTCTCTGTTGTGATCCTCGCCCTTCGGCGTTGTATATTATATTGCTTGCGTGGTTGTGCCGTCGATTGACGAAGAGCTAGCTCCCGCTTGGGGATGCCTTTATTCATTATATATGCTTTATCTGGTTTTGTACCCGTTTGGGGTCTGTTTTACAAAGGAAACTCTGCCGAAATTTTTAGAAAAGACTTGTGATTTTAAAAATGCATATTTCGGCGTATGTTGCAAACTACTTGATTTAAATTGGCTTTTCTTTCACTCTACTACTTTTCTTGGTTTGGATTTCTGGGTTTTCGGCTTACTTAGATTACGTACATCTCGAGACGTTTCGTAGTTTAAGTGCCGGTCATGTTCCGTACTTTCTGGATGTGACAACGAAGCATGTTGTGGATTCGGCCTCGAGTGTGCTTGTGATTGAGAACTGTTTGTCAATTAACTCTACTTCCTGGGTACTAGATACCGGATCAGAATCTCATATCTGTAATTCATTACATGCTTTGAGAAACCGTAGAGTTATCAGGGTAGGTGATTTTTCTCTCAGAGTTTCAAACGGTATAAGCATGGACGCTGAATCCGTGGGAGAATATCGCCTAGGTTTGATAAGTGGGCAGATATTGATTCTACGTAACTGTTTGAATGTACCTAGTTTGACTTGTAATATCATATCAGTATCCTCACTTTCGAGAGAGGGATATGACTTTACATTCGTAAGCGATGTAGTTCACATCCACCTAAATCAAGTTCTGATTGGGTCCGGTATATTAGATGACGGTATATACGTATTGAATCAAGCTCAGGTTTTCAATGTCCAGAACACACTTAAAATAAAGTCTCTTGAAATAAATCAGGCTTTCTTATGGCATTGTAGACTTGGTCTCATCAATGAAACACGGTTGACGAAATTACATAGAGAAGGATATTTGAATCCGTTCGAATATCAATCTTATGCTACTTGTGAATCTTGTCTCATGGGAAAGATGACAAAGACTCCGTTTACTGGACACAGAGTAAGAGTGAGCGAGCTCTTGGGACTCGTACACAGTGACGTGTGCGGTCCAATGTCTACATATGCGCGAGGTGGTTATTCCTACTTCATTACTTTTACGGATGATTTCTCTAGGTATGGACATATCTTCTTAATGAAGCATAAATCCGAGGCCTTTGAGAAATTCCAGGAATACAAGAATGAAGTGGAAAACCAAACAGGCAAAAGTATCAAGACACTGAGATCTGATCGAGGTGGTGAATACTTAAGTGCCGAGTTCCTGGGTTACTTAAAAGAAAATGGAATTCTCTCTCAGCTTACTCCTCCATACACACCACAACACAACGGTGTATCGGAAAGGAGGAATCGAACCCTATTGGATATGGTTCGTTCCATGATGAGTAAGGCTGAGTTACCTGTTAGTTGTATGTATGCCCTAGAGGCCAGTATTGTACAGATGATGTATATTATATCGGATGCTTGGACATATATAGAGATGACTTTCTTGCTCGATATGATAGTATGCTATCTGGTTGCACTTTATCTTAACATGTACACTTGTCTCTTTAAACTGTCTTATAGTTACATGTTGGTAAAGCCCTTAGGATGTGTACTTGACTACCTGGACTATGATGCAGATCATACTAGTAGGGACATGGTAGTCTATAGGTACATCCTTCAAGATCCCTAGTCGTCGGTGTATCGAGACGGGGCATCGATATACCAGTGTAGACTAGCGTATACGCTTCTCGACCCATGAGATGGGCGATGGATGATCCCATATCCATTGGTGTTTGACATCAGAGATGGTATACGGGTGCTCAGTGGAGACTGGGTACACTGGACGGACTCGTCGAGAACTCCCAGATGGTATTATACCTCACGTCAGATGGCAGTTCTCAGGTGACACTTGTGCAGGTTAGTCTGTAGACCCGAGATCGTCATAGAGTCTTGTGTGATTCCCACTGTGCTTTGATCTCCACCTTACCACGTCCATGAGGGCGTACAAAACGGTGGTTTTTGGGTACAGTCCCGAGTCACATGGAGGCAATGAGCGATAGGAAGGGTTTCGTCTCTCCTGGTATTGGGTGTTGATGTTGCGCTGTGCTCGATTGGCCGTAACAGGGAAGTCCCTGGCCAGGGCTGATCAGAGTTTTGCTGGTAAGTGTTTCCAGTACTTTCTCGACCCGTTATGAGCCTCACATCGGCACGACTTATCGGTTATTGGGGTCTGACGTTTACCACCCCTAGACTTGATATGCGACATATCAGACGAACAGACCGGACTGTACGGTAAGTGTTACTGGTTGGATTCACAGGAGTGTGAGCGGGCTTGCTCGTCGATCTTCTGATCGCTTAATACCCGGGTGGCCGTTATGTTTGGCAGACCGCTTGTGGCTTGTGGGTGCTTGATATGATCATCATCTGCTGCCGGCGTATTGACGAGTCTTTAGAGTCCTACACAGAGGTATCTTGGCTCAAGCGAAACGAAATAGGAGCGCATATGAGATATCTGCGGGACCGAGAATAATGCGTGTATGTGATACCGTATTTCATTCTCACGATGAATGTTTCGATTGGTTGTATGCGATATAACCTAGTTATCGAATCGAAGATTGATTTAATAAGTCGATACATTGGATACTAGTCGGTTATGTGCGACATGACCGGATCATTGAATCAAGTGTTGATTTAATGATTTAATGTATAATTATATATTTGATATATTACTTTGCATTAACTAGTATTGGTTCACTTTAAAAGGATTTTCTCACTTGATGTGCACATGGTATATATGATATAATTTTTTGTGTGCACTTGATTGTATCATGTTTGATGATACATGCTAACTTGAGTTTGTAAAGATTAAACCATGGTTGTGTAATGGTTAGGGTTTTCTTTTTCTTACTTATTTATTTATTTATTTATTTTGTGAAAGATACAAGAGAAAATGGTGGCTTTGTTTGTTTGTAGTTGAAGCTTCATGAAGGTTTGACTATGTAACCATTTTGTCTTCATGCTTAACCATAACCATTCAAACTAACCATGGTTTATTCTCTACACCTAAACAAGGTTAGGATATGATAAGTATTGATATTATTTTCCTTTTTTTTAAATACTACTCATCGTATTCTTTCTTCTTCTTCTTCATCTTCATCAAGAAGAAAAGCTTGCCTCCATTAATGGCATCTTGAGTAAAAGAGTGAGAAATCCAATTCTAAAGCGAACCCACCTCCTATTTCTTCACCCTCTACCTCTTGACAAGTAGTATAGGGTGTTTTCTTCACAAGTTTCACGACTCGGTGAAGTTGGAGCTTGATCTTGTGTTGCCTCGACGTAGATCATCTTCGGCATCGAAGCCGACGACCTAGCCCGCCCATTTCTCCGATGAAGCCGATGCAAGAGTCCGGGATTCGAGATGAACAGCGAGGGGACGTCTACATAGAGCTAAGGAAGTAGATAACCGGATCTACAAAGGTTGTAGCTTCTTTCTTATAGTTAAGTTGTTAACTAGTTTCACTTTTCGCCTAAACTCTAGTCAACGAATCCGTATTAGGGTTTCTCGGCACATGTAAAATTTGAAAATGGCATGGTTGATGCCTTGTGAGACCTCTAGTACGTGCCAAGGAACCCTACAGTGGTATCAGAGCCTAGCTAGAGCCTTAGGCGAAGTCTAGACGACGTTTGAAATCCGAACGAACATCGAAACCCTAATTTTTCATGCTTTCTGGACTTTTTTCAAAAACTGGGTTTTTTCCATATTAAAAATGCTTGAAAAATTCAGCAGGGAATTCTAAGAATTACGGTGCAAAAATTATCTCATGATATGTTTAAAACGTGGCGGAACCGCGGCAGAAGCCGGACTTCTGCGGCGGTTCCGCGGCCAAATGATGGGATCTGCTTCCAATATTTGCACAGTAATTCATGTTTTCAGGTGCTGAGTTTTCTGGGAAGTTTTAATATGCACTCAACAGTTGAGTATTCTGGGGTTGTATTGGGAATCGAAGATTCTATCGGATTATCAAACTTTGTCTATGTGTTTTTCCGGATAATTTTAGAATATGTTAAAAAGTTCGACCGGATGTAAATACCCAATCTTTCCCCTGCCGGGAAATTTCCAAGTGTTGGATTTTTCTGTGGTTTAAGGACGTTCTGAGTAGTGCAAGTAACGCGATGGTCCCTCTAGAAGACAACAAACCTTAACTCGATTATGTGACCGTCTTGAACTGCCCTTTGAACCTTCGGGTTTGGGGCAGTACGGCGTGCCACATATGAGGCGTTGGCTTGACCCTTCTACGGCTGGACTGTTGGTGCTGAGGCATGAAGTGAATGTCTTTGAACCTATTTCATGTGTTGAACGTTTTCGAGAAAACTTGGGTGTTCGAATGTTCGATCGAAAAGTTTAATATTTTCTATTTATCCGGAATGGGATACAATAATTGGAATTCACAAACAGTTCTGAGATAACTGAATGAATGTTATAAATCTAGCGGTTTAGTTTCACTTGATATTGAAAAGAGTTTTCGATAATGAGACTAAAATGCGGGGTTTATAATTGTTAGGCATGTGATGTCTAAGTATTTCATTTGATTAGGCATGCGATGTCTAAAGAGGTTGCGGATTCCAACTGTTGTAGTTTTACACTTTCTTTTCTGTGACCGTAAGTGTAATATGTGATATCGCCGGTTTCGTTGCTATATGTCAACGACAATTGGGATGCGCATATTTACTTACGTTGATGACATATGATGTTATGTGTTGCTGGATATGTTATATTGGATCGTTGTGTTTGAGTAGCCGGGGGTTTTTTATGTGAGATGAGTGTTTTTCATTTTCATTCATGAAAAAACTTGTATGTAATATTCGTTTATTTGGGGCACTTCCAGGTTGCGGAAGCTGTCACCTTTTGTATATTATTTACTTTTCCGCATTAGGATAGACCCAAGGAGGCGAGCACAAGTAACCGGGTTTTAGGGTCCAGTGGGAGACCATCTCGAGGAGTCGAGTCCGGGTCTCCTAACCCTAGAATTGGTAGGGTTGCTTGCCGCTCTCGTAGGGGTCTAGGGGTGTGGGATTGGCTATTCATCACGACCGTGGAATCCGTGTTTTATACTGGCTCGTATTAAAAACACGGACGTCCTAGTATATTCAATATTGCATATGATATTTTCTGCTGCGATATCTGTGATGTGATCATTTGATATGTTCTGATGGATACAGTATATAGTATATATGATATATTATATAGACGTTACTTATGTTTTGCACCCTCACTAGCCCTGCCATGCTCTGTCGTTAGTTACCTAACCTAACGGTGCACGAGGGGACATCGAGGCGAATGCGGATGGCATAAGTGTACGTCGTATTTATCTGTGATGTTTAGGTACTTAAATGATGGGACTTCATTAATGTGATTAATGAAAGAAAAAGAAATCTAAAGATGTTGTAGAATTGAATTTCAAAAAAAAAATAAAATAAAATAGGTAGCTACAGTTCTTGCTTTGCACAGAGGTATATGTGATATATCCCGTGTTAGTTGAATGTATGCCTTAGAGGCCAGTATTGTACAGATGATGTATATTATATTGGATGCTTGGACATATATAGAGATGACTTTCTTGCTCGATATGATAGTATGCTATCTGGTTACTCTTTATCTTAACATATACACTTGTCTCTTTAAACTGTCTTATAGTTACATGTTGATAAAGCCCTTAGGATGTGTACTTGACTACCTGGACTATGATGTAGATCATACTAGTGGGGATATGGTAGTCCATAAGTACATCCTTCATGGTCCCTAGTCGTGGGTGTATCGAGACGGGGCATCGATATACCAGTGTAGACTAGCGTATACGCTTCTCAACCCATGAGATGGGCGATGGATGATCCCATATCCATTGGTGTTTGACATCAGAGATGGTATACGGGTGCTCAGTGGAGACTGGGTACACTGGACGGACTCGCCGAGAACTCCCAGATGGTATTATACCTCACGTCAGATGGCAGTTCTCAGGTGACACTTGTACAGGTTAGTCTGTAGACCCGAGATCGTCATAGAGTCTTGTGTGATTCCCACTGTGCTCTGATCTCCACCTTACCACGTCCATGAGGGCGTGCAAAACGGTGGTCTTTAGGTACAGTCCCGAGTCACATGGAGGCAATGAGCGATAGGAGGGGTTTCGTCTCTCCCGGTATTGGGGGTTGATATTGCGCAGTGCTCGATTGGCCGTAACAGGGAAGTCCCTGGCCAGGGCTGATCAGAGATTTGCTGGTAAGTGTTACCAGTAGTTTCTCGACCCATTATGAGCCTCACATCGGCATGACTTATCGGTTATTGGGGTCTGACGTTTACCACCCCTAGACTTGATATGCGACATATCAGACGAACAGACCGGACTGTACGGTAAGTGTTACTGGTTGGATTCACAGGAGTGTGAGCGGGCTAGCTCGTCGAACTTCTGATCGCTCAATACCCGGATGGCCGTTACGTTTAGCAGAACGCTTGCGGCTTGTGGGTGCTTGATATGATCATCATCTGCTACCGGCGTATTGACGAGTCTTTAGAGTCCTACACAGAGGTTTCCTGGCTCAACCGAAACGAAATAGGAGCGCATATGAGATATGTGCAGGACCGAGAATAATGCATGTATGTGATACCGCATTTCATTCTCGCGATATATGTTTCGATTGGTTATATTCGGTATGACCTAGTTATCGAATCATTGATTCGATAAATCGATACATTGGATTCTAGTCGGTTATGTGCGACATGACCGGATCATTGAATCAAATGTTGATTTAATGATTTAATGTATAATTATATATTTGATATATTGCATTGCATTAACTAGTATTGGTTCACTTTATATGGATTCTCACTTGATGTGCAAATTGTATATGTGATATACTTTTGTGCACATGTTTGTATCATGTTTGATGATGCATGCTCATTTGGTTAAGTGTATAGAATTAAACTTAGGTTAAGAAAGTGATTAGGGTTTTTATTTATCCATTCTTTTATTTATTCATTTTTGGAAAAAGAATGGGATAAGAATACAAAATGGTTGCTTTCATTCTTGAACATTGTTGAAGCTTCATGAAGCTTTGACTTTGTGACCATTTTGTATTCACACTAAACCCTAACCATTCTTCTAACCTTAGTTAACTCTCTACACTTAACTATGGTTCACATTATGATAAGTATGGATTTATTTTTATTTTATCTCAACACTTATCATATTCTTTCTTCTTCTTCATCTTCATCTTCAAGAAAAAAGCTTGATGCCATCAATGGCAACTTGAGCTAAAGTGAGAGAAATCCAATTCTAAAGTGAACCCACCTCCTATTTCTTCACCCTCTACCTCTTGCCAAGTTGTTTTGGGTGTTTTCTTCACAAGTTTCACAACTTTGTGAAGTCGGAGCTTGAACTTGTGATGCCTCGACGTAGATCGTCTTTGACACGAAGCCGACGACCTATTCCGCTCGTTTCTCCGATGAAGCCGACGATTGAGTTCAGGATTCATGATGGACAGCGAGAGGACACCCACGTGGAGCTAAGGAAGTGGATAACCGGATCTACAAAGGTTGTAGCTCTCTTCTTTTAGTTAAGTTGTTAACTAGTTTACCGTTTCGCCTAGAAATCTAGCCGACGATCCGTATTAGGGTTTCTCGGCACCCGTAAAATTTTAAATTGGCATGTTCGATGCCTTGTGAGACCTCTATAGTGTGCCTAGGAACCCTACAGTGGTATCAGAGCCTAGCTAGAGCCTTAGGCGAAGTCTAGACGGAGTTTGAAGTCCGAACGAACCGAAACCCTAACTCACAAAATGCTCTCTGTACATTTTCTAAAATCTGGGATTTTTCAAGATTAAAAATGCCTAAAAAATTCAGCAGGAAGATCTAAGAATTATGGTGAAACACGAGATCATGATTCATCTAAACAGCCGCGGAAATGCGGCAGAAGCATGGCTTCTGCCGCGGTTCCGCCGCCTACTGTTCACACTGCGCAATATTGTTTACACAGTAATTCTTTTTTTCTGGTGCTGAGTTTTATGGGAATTTTTAAAATTTATTCAAGAGTTGCATTTTCTGGGGTGTTTTGGAGCTTCGTAGTTTCGATCGGATTATCAAATTTCGTCTTTGTGTATTTCCGGATAATTTTTAGAATATGTTAAAAAGTTCGACCGAATATGAATACCCAATTTTTCCCCTGTCGGGAAATTTCCAAGTGTTGGATTTTTCCGTAGTTTAACTACGTTCTAAGTAGTGCAAGTAACGCGATGGACCCTCTAGAAGACAACAAACCTTAACTCGATTATGTGACCGTCTTGAACTGCCCTTTGAACCTTCGGGTTTGGGGCAGTACGGCGTGCCACATGTGAGGCGTTGGCTTGATCCTTCTACGGCTGGACCGTTGGTACTGAGGCACGAACTGAATGTTGCTAGACTTATTTCATGTGTTGAGCTGTATCGGGAAAACTTGGGTATTCGACTGTTCGATCGGAAAGTTTAACATTTTCTGTTTATCTGGAATGTGATACAATAATTGGAATTCACAAACAGTTATGAGATAACTGAATGAATGTTATAAATCTAGCAGTTTAGTCTCACATGATATTGAAAAGAGTTTTCGATAATGAGACTAAAATGCGGGGTTTATAACTGTTAGGCATGTGATGTCTAAGTATTTCATTTGATTAGGCATGCGATGTCTAAACAGGTTGCGGATTCCAACTGTTGTAGTTTTACACTTTCTTTTCTGTGACCGTAAGTGTAGTATGTTCATATCGCCGGTTTCGTTGCTATACGTCAACGACAATTGGGGTATGCATACTTACTTACGTTGATGACATGTGATGTTATGTGTTGCTAGATATGTTATATTGGATCGTCGTGTTTGAATAGCCGGGGGTTTTTATGTGAGATGAGTGTTTTACATTTTCATTCATGTAAAAAAACTTGTATGTAATATTCTTTTTATTTGGGGCACTTCCAGGTTGCGGAAGTCGTCACCTTTTGTATATTATTTACTTTTCCGCATTAGGATAGACCCAAGGAGGGGAGCATAAGTAACCGGGTTCTGGGGTCCAGTGGGAGACCATCTCGAGGAGTCGAGTCCGGGTCTCCTAACCCTAGAATTGGCAGGGTTGCTTTCCGCTCTCGTAGGGGTCTAGGGGTGTGGGATTGGCTATTCATCACGACCGTGGAATCCGTGTTTTATACTGGCTCGTATTGAAAACACGGACGTCCAAGTATATCCAATGTTTCATATGTTTCTTCTGCTGCTTTATCTGTGATGTGATCATGTGATGTTCTGTGATAGATACAGTATATAGTATATATGATATATTATATAGACGTTACTTATGTTTTGCACCCGCACTAGCCCAGCCCTGCTCTGTCGTTAGTTACCTAACCTAACGGTGCACGAGGGGACATCGAGGCAAATGCGGATGGCATAAGTGTACGTCGTATTTATCTGTGATGTTTAGGTATTTAAATGATGGGACTTCATTAATGTGATTAATGAAAGAAAAGAAACCTAAGATGTTGTAGAATCAGATTTTAAACAAAACAGGTAGCTACAGTTCTTGCTTTGCATAGCGGTATATATGATATACCCTGCACCTTATTCGATGAGGAAAGGACCGAGATCCCTTCACCGGGAGTGACTCCTTTAGCAATAACTGGCAGATGCTACACACTCGGTCTGTTTTTGATTGCTTCTATAGTTTCTGCTTTGCACAGTGATATATATGATATATCCCGCACCACATTCGACGAGGAAAGGGCCGACGATCCCTTCACCGGGAGTGACCCCTTTAGCAAAACTAGAAAAGCCTCAAAGTCACTCCATTTCAAAACTTCATTTGATTCTACAACGATATCAAGTTCATTACGCAATAGGTTTTCAGAAAAACCTGTCGTAGCCCTCCGTCATTTCAGATAAGTACTAGTTAGTATTCGTGCTGCGGTAGTTTGGCATGCGTCAAGGCGTAGTGTACGGTAGCTAACTAGTGCTTATCTGCTAGCATACGATGCGATTGGATTAGGGTATTCGCACGGCGTTGTTTGGCATGCGTCAAGGGTCGTGCGGGTGGGTTTAATTCAATCAAGAAATGTACGGGTTGAACATGACTAGCGGACTATGGGTTGTTTGGCATGCGTCAAGGTCATAGCACGCTAGGGGCAAAATATTATCGGGAATTTCAAGTGTTGAAATTTGCAATGAGATTGCATACCTTCTATGAGATAGTTGGATCCCGATACCCACTGCGAGTAAGAGTTACTCCTGGGAGAGTTTTACACATTACAATTAGCCGATCAAGTAGGTGTCTAGAAAGGTGTTAACGAGGTTACGCCTCTGGGAAAACGAGGTTTACATTAATTAGGTTCGTGCGAAAGCACGGCGGACCTCCCTCAAAGTACCGACACTGGCCTGGCTGAAAGATTGGCGAACTTGTAGTGTGTAATTAATCCCGGCTAGTCTTTCCTTTTAGGGTTTGAAGGAAGATTTGATAAAAAGCAGTGGGAGCCATCCTGATTAGATAAGATAATAACCAATCTGATCTTGCACGAGCTTACGCTAAAGTGTTTTCTTCTCTCTCTCTCCAGGTAGCGACCATTTCATGCCCTAATGAAGATAATAATATGGATGTATTGACCGAACCCGCATGTTATACTGTGCTGGGGAACGTTGGTTCCGTTCTTTCTTATAAGAGTTATAGGAATGAACAGGAGATAGGAGAATACCAGGATTCCCATGCCACCCGATTGAAGAAAGTACATGCTGATGCATTTTCTTCGGGTGTGTTCGTTACAGAGAACTGTTTCTCCATTTGCTCTACATCCTGGGTATTAGATACCGGGTCAGGATCCCATATATGTAATCAGTTACATGGGCTTAGAAAAGGTAGAGAACTTGAAGAAGGTGATAAAGACATTAGAGTTGGAAATGGTACAATTGTTGCAGCTAAGACTGTCGGGGAATATCACCTTGAATTACCAACTGGTAATACATTGGTTCTGAACGAATGCTATTACATGCTGAACCTGATATGCAACATTATATCGGTTTCTTTATTGAGTAAAAAGGGATATAATTTTGTATTACAGGATAATGTTATGAACATTTTCCGTAACCAAAAGTTGGTTGGATCAGGCACGTTGTGCAATGGCATTTATGTTCTAAACCAATCAACAGTTCTGAGCATAACAAACACACACAAGAGGAAGAGTTCTGAACTGAATGAATCCTTCTTGTGGCATTATAGACTGGGTCACATCAATGCGACACGACTAGCTAAGTTGCATAAAGATGGATATTTAAATCCGTTTGAATTTCCATCTTATGACACTTGCCAGTCATGTCTCAAAGGCAAGATGACCAAAACTCCGTTTATGGGACACGGAGAAAGAGTTACTAAACTCCTGGGACTGATACATAGTGATGTATGCGGTCCCATGTCTACACATGCCAGGGATGGTTCTTCGTACTTCATTACATTCACTGACGATCTCTCTAGATTCGGATATGTGTTCCTGATGAAACACAAATCAGAAGCTTTTGAGAAATTTAGAGAATATAAACAAGAAGTCGAGAACCAAACCGGAAAAAGTATTAAAATCCTATGATCTGATCGAGGAAGGGAATACTTGAGCAATGAATTCCTGGACTTCCTAAAAGAGAATGGGATTCTCTCTCAGCTGACTCCTCCATATACACAACAGCACAACGGTGTATCTGAACGGAGAAACCGCACCCTATTAGATATGGTGCGCCCAATGATGAGTACAGCTGAGTTACCTATTTCCTTCTGGGGATATGCGCTTGAGACAGCCATGGACCTATTGATTAGAGTTCCTACCAAATCAGTGCCTACCACTCCATATGATATATGGGAAGGGAAGAGACCACATCTTAATTATATTAAGATATGTGGTTGTCCGGCCTATGTCAAAAGACAAAATTCGGACAAACTCAAGTCAAGATCTGTCTTATGTAAGTTTGTAGGATATCCCAAAAATTCACTAGGGTATATCTTCTACCACCCCGAGGAACAAAAGGTGTTTGTTTCTCGACATGCCACTTTCTTAGAAAAAAGTTTTCTTATGAAACAGATAAGTGGCATTGAGGTAGAACTGGAAGAAGTTCCAGCGACACAGACTACAACAGAAGATTTGGTTGAACCAGAGGATTCCATAGTTCCCGATGAACCCCAGCCACTCCGCCGATCTAGTAGGGTTTCTCGCCAACCTGAGAGATACTACGGTTTTCTCATTGATGGTGGAAGCGAGGATTGCATCATGGAAGATGATGACCCGACTAGTTTCGAGCAGGCCATCACGAGTGGTGACTCAGTGAAATGGCTGGATGCTATGCGGTCCGAGATGGAATCCATGTACACCAACAAAGTATGGACTTTGGACGTTGCTCCTGAAGGGGTAAAACCCATTGGGAGCAAGTGGATCTTCAAGAAGAAACTTGGTGTAGATGGGAAAGTGGAGACTTTCAAAGCTAGACTTGTTGCAAAGGGTTTTCGTCAAAGACCAGGTGTGGACTATGACGAGACCTTTTCTCCAGTGGCTATGCTTAAATCCATCCGGATCATGCTTTCCATCGCTGCTTATCATGATTACGAAATCTGGAAAATTGATGTTAAGACCGCCTTTCTAAAAGGTGATTTAGAAGAGTGCGTGTACATGACTCAGCCAGAGGGCTTCGTAGACAGTGGGAGCAGCGGGAAGGTGTGCAAGCTGCTTAAATCCATTTATGGATTAAAGCAAGCATCGCGGAGTTGGAACATCTGCTTTGACGTCGTTATCAAAGAGTTTGATTTCGTCAAAAACCCAGATGAACCTTGTATCTACAAGAAGGTGGCAGAGAGTAAGGTTGTCTTCCTCGTATTGTACGTGGACGACATACTCTTGATAGGAAATGATATTCCTATGCAGCAATCGGTCAAGCTCTTCTTATCACAAAGATTCTCAATGAAAGATCTTGATGATGCCTCCTGCATATTGGGGATTAGGATCTATAGAGATAGATCAAAACGGATTTTGGGATTGTCCCAATCCAGGTACATTGACACCATACTAAAGAGGTTTAGTATGGAAGAGTCCAAGCGTGGGAATTTGCCCACGATCTCTGGAGTCACTCTCTCCAAAGAGATGTCTCCCAAGATAGATTTGGAGAGAGCTCGCATGCAAGGGATACCCTATGCTTCGGCAGTAGGCTCTATCATGTATGCGATGCTATGTACCAGACCCGATGTAGCATACTCACTAAGTATAGTGAGCAGGTATCAAGCTGATCCTGGAGAGGGTCACTGGACAGCTGTGAAGAGCATTCTCAAGTACTTGCGAAGGACTAGAGATATGTTCTTGGTGTATGGTAACGGAGAACTCCAAGTGGAGTTCTTTACCGATTCCAGCTTCCAGAGTGATAAGGACGACTCTAAGTCGCAGTCGGGTTTTGTCTTTACCCTTTACGGAGGGGCGGTTAGCTGGAAGAGTTCCAAGAAGGAAACCGTGGCAGACTCGACGATGGAGGCTGAATACATCACTGCCAACGATGCTGCCAAAGAGGCTGTCTGGATCAAGAAGTTCATTGCTGAACTTGGAGTGGTTCCATCTATTGAGCATCCAATACCTTTGTATTGCGATAACAATGGAGCGGTGGCTTTGGCCAAGGAACCCAGGTCCCATCAGCGGTCCAGGCATATTCTGAGGCGGTATCACCTGATCCGGGAGATAGTTGATCGCCGGGAGATCGAGGTCAGGAGGGTTGACACGAAGAACAACACGGCGGATCCACTCATGAAGGCCATTCCCCAGATACAGTTTGAGAGACTCTTCGGGATGCTCGGTATGCGATACTACAGCAGCTGGCCCTAGTGCAAGTGGGAGATTGTTAGTTGTATGTATGCCCTAGAGGCCAGTATTGTACAGATGATGTATATTATATTGGATGCTTGGACATATATAGAGATGACTTTCTTGCTCGATATGATAGTATGCTATCTGGTTACTCTTTATCTTAACATGTACACTTGTCTCTTTAAACTATCTTATAGTTACATGTTGATAAAGCCCTTAGGATGTGTACTTGACTACCTGGACTATGATGCAGATGATACTAGTGGGGACATGGTAGTCCATAAGTACATCCTTCATGGTCCCTAGTCATGGGTGTATCGAGACGGGGCATCGATATACCGGTGTAGACTAGCGTATACGCTTCTCGACCCATGAGATGGGCGATGGATGATCCCATATCCATTGGTGTTTGACATCAGAGATGGTATACGGGTGCTCAGTGGAGACTGGGTACACTGGACGGACTCGCCGAGAACTCCCAGATGGTATTATACCTCACGTCAGATGGCAGTTCTCAGGTGACACTTGTACAGGTTAGTCTGTAGACCCGAGATCGTCATAGAGTCTTGTGTGATTCCCACTGTGCTTTGATCTCCACCTTACCACGTCCATGAGGGCGTGCAAAACGGTGGACTTTGGGTACAGTCCCGAGTCACATGGAGGCAATGAGCGATAGGAGGGGTTTCGTCTCTCCCGTTATTGGGGGTTGATGTTGCGCAGTGCTCGATTGGCCGTAACAGGGAAGTCCCTGGCCAGGGCTGATCAGAGATTTGCTGGTAACTGTTACCAGTAGTTTCTCGACCCGTTATGAGCCTCACATCGGCACGACTTATCGGTTATTAGGGTCTGACGTTTACCACTCCTAGACTTGATATGCGACATATCAGACGAACAGACCGGACTGTACGGTAAGTGTTACTGGTTGGATTCACAGGAGTGTGAGCGGGCTAGCTCGTCGATCTTCTGATCGCTCAATACCCGGATGGCCGTTACGTTTAGCAGACCGCTTGCGGCTTGTGGGTGCTTGATATGATCATCATCTGCTACCGGCGTATTGACGAGTCTTTAGAGTCCTACACAGAGGTTTCCTGGCTCAAGCGAAACGAAATAGGAGCGCATATGAGATATGTGCAGGACCGAGAATAATGCGTGTATGTGATACCGCATTTCATTCTCGCGATATATGTTTCGATTGGTTATATTCGATATGACCTAGTTATCGAATCATTGATTCGATAAATCGATACATTGGATTCTAGTCGGTTAATTGAATCAAATGTTGATTTAATGATTTAATGTATAATTATATATTTGATATATTGCATTGCATTAACTAGTATTGGTTCACTTTATATGGATTCTCACTTGATGTGCAAATTGTATATGTGATATACTTTTGTGCACATGTTTGTATCAAGTTTGATGATGCATGCTCATTTGGTTAAGTGTATAGAATTAAACTTAGGTTAAGAAAGTGATTAGGGTTTTTATTTATCCATTCTTTTATTTATTCATTTTTGGAAAAAGAATGGGATAAGAATAAAAAATGGTTGCTTTCATTCTTGAACATTGTTGAAGCTTCATGAAGCTTTGACTCTGTGACCATTTTGTCTTCACACTAAACCCTAACCATTCTTCTAACCTTAGTTAACTCTCTACACTTAACTATGGTTCACATTATGATAAGTATTGATTTATTTTTATTTTATCTCAACACTTATCATATTCTTTCTTCTTCTTCATCTTCATCTTCAAGAAAAAAGCTTGATGCCATCAATGGCAACTTGAGCTAAAGTGAGAGAAATCCAATTCTAAAGTGAACCCATCTCCTATTTCTTCACCCTCTACCTCTTGCCAAGTTGTTTTGGGTGTTTTCTTCACAAGTTTCACAACTTTGTGAATTCGGAGCTTGAACTTGTGATGCCTCGACGTAGATCGTCTTTGACACGAAGCCGACGACCTATTCCGCTCGTTTCTCCGATGAAGCCGACGATTGAGTTCGGGATTCATGATGGACAGCGAGAGGACACCCACGTGGAGCTAAGGAAGTGGATAACCGGATCTACAAAGGTTGTAGCTCTCTTCTTTTAGTTAAGTTGTTAACTAGTTTACCGTTTCGCCTAGAAATCTAGCCGACGATCCGTATTAGGGTTTCTCGGCACCCGTAAAATTTTAAATTGGCATGTTCGATGCCTTGTGAGACCTCTATAGTGTGCCTAGGAACCCTACATCCCCCACCTTATTCGATAAGGAAAGGACTGAGATCCCTTCACCAGGAGTGACTCCTTTAGCAATAACTGGCAGATGCTACACACTCGGTTTGTCTTTTGATTGCTTTTAAGAAGTTTTTGCTTTGCACGGTGATATATATGATATATCCCGCACCTTATTCGATGAGGAAAGGGCCGACGATCCTTTCACCGGGAGTGACCCCTTTAGCAAAACTAGAAAAGCCTCGAAAACACTCCATTTCAAAATCATTTGATTCTACAACGATATCAAGTTCATTACGCAATAGGTTTTCAGAAAAACCTGTCGTAGCCCTCCGTCATTTCAG
This sequence comes from Agapanthus africanus, assembly GCA_030015575.1. Classification (NCBI taxonomy): domain Eukaryota; kingdom Viridiplantae; phylum Streptophyta; class Magnoliopsida; order Asparagales; family Amaryllidaceae; genus Agapanthus; species Agapanthus africanus. The sequence goes on along the minus strand of CM057344.1, from coordinate 375,851,276 downwards.
ATAAGTACTAGTTAGTATTTGTGCTACGTTTGTTGACTATGTTAAGGCGTAGTGTGCGGTAGCTAATTAGTGCTTATCTGCATAAGCATATGATGCGATTGGATTAGGGTAGTCGTGCAACTTTGTTGACTATGTTAAGGGTCGTGTGGGTGGGTTTAATTCAATCGGGAAATGACGGGTTGAACTTGACTAGCACTTATGATTTGTTGACTATGTTAAGGTCATATAGCTGCTAGGGTCAACATATTATCGGGAATTTCAAGTGTTGAAATTTGCAATGAGATTGCATACCTTCTATGAGATAGTTGGATCCCGATACCCGCTGCGAGTAATTGTTACTCCTGGGAGAGTTTTACACATTACAATTAGCCGATCAAGTAGGTGTCTAGAAAGGTGTCAACGGGGTTACGCCTCTGGGAAAACGAGGTTTACATTAATTAGGTTCGTGCGAAAGCACGGGGGACCTCCCTCAAAGTACCGACACTGGCCTGGCTGAAAGATTGGCGAACTTGTAGTGTGTAATTAATCCCGGCTAGTCTTTCCTTTTAGGATTTGAAGGAAGATTTGATAAAAACCAGTGGGAGCCATCCTGATTAGATAAGATAATAACCAATCTGATCTTGCAAGAGCATACGCTAAAGTGTTTTCTTCTCTCTCTCTCCAGGTAGCGACCATTTCATGCCCTAATAAAGATAATAATATGGATGTATTGACTGAACCCGCATGTTATACTGTGCTGGGGAACGTTGGTTCCGTTCTTTCTTATAAAGGTTATGGGAATGAACAGGACATAGGGGAATACCAGGATTCCCATGCCACCCGAATGAAGAAAGTACATGTTGATGCATTTTCTTCGGGTGTGTTCATTACAGAGAACTGTTTTTCCATTTGCTCTACGTCATGGGTATTAGTTACCGGATCAGGATTCAATATGTGTAATCAGTTACATGGGCTCAGGAAAGGTAGAGAACTTGGAGAAGGTGATAAAGACATTAGAGTTGGAAATGGTGCAATAGTTGCAGCTAAGACTGTCGGGGAATATCACCTTGCATTACCAACTGGTAATACATTGGTTCTGAACGAATGCTATTACATGCCAAACCTGATATGCAACATTATATCGGTTTTCTTGTTGAGTAAAGAAGGATATAATTTTGTATTACAGGACAATGTTATGAACATTTTCCGTAACCAAAATTTGGTTGGATCAGGCACGTTGTGCAATGGCATTTATGTTCTAAATCAATCAACAGTTCTGAGCATAACAAACACACACAAAAGGAAGAGTTCAGAACTGAACGAATCCTTCTTGTGGCATTGTAGACTGGGTCACATCAATGCGACACGACTGGCTAAGTTGCATAAGGATGGATATTTGAAACCATTCGAATTTTCATCTTATGACACTTGCCAGTCATGTCTCAAAGGCAAGATGACCAAAACTCCGTTTACTGGACACGGAGAAAGAGTTACCGAACTCTTGGGATTGATGCATAGTGATGTATGCGGTCCCATGTCTACACATGCCAGGGATGGTTCTTCATACTTCATTACATTCACTGACGATCTCTCTAGATTCGGATATGTGTTCCTGATGAAACACAAATCAGAAGATTTTGAGAAATTTAGAGAATATAAACAAGAAGTCGAGAACCAAACAGGAAAAAGTATTAAAATCCTACGATCTGATCGAGGAGGTGAATACTTGAGCAATGAATTCCTGGACTTCCTAAAAGAGAATGGGATTCTCTCTCAGCTGACTCCTCCATATACACCACAGCACAACGGTGTATCAGAACGGAGGAACCGCACCCTATTAGATATGGTGCGCTCTATGATGAGTACAGCTGAGTTACCTATTTCCTTCTGGGGATATGCGCTGCAGACAGCTGCATACCTATTGAATCAAGTTCCATCTAAATCTGTACCTACCACACCATATGAGATATGGAGTGGGAAGAGCCATATTTTAAACGAGTTAAGATATGGGGTTGTCCGGCCTATGTCAAAAGGCAAAATCCAGACGAACTCGAGGCACGGTCAGTTCTTTGCAAGTTTGTGGGATATCCTAAGAATTCACAAGGATATTTTTTCTACCATGCTGAAGAACAAAAGGTGTTTGTTTCTCAATATGCTACCTTTTTAGAAAAAGAATTCCTTGAAAAAGAAATTAGTGGCAAAGTGGTAGAGCTGGAAGAAGTTCCAGATACACAAACCGTAACTGAAGATTTAGTGGAACCAGAAGATTCAGTAGCTCCCAATGAACCTCAGCCACTCCGCCGATCTAGTAGGGTTCCTCGTCAACCTGAGTGATACTACGGTTTTCTCATGGATGGTGGGAGCGAAGATTGCATCATGGAGGATGATGACCCAACTAGCTTCGAGCAGGCCATCATGAGTAGGGACTCAGTGAAATGGCTGGATGCTATGCGGTCTGAGATGGAATCCATGTACACCAACAAAGTATGGACTTTGGAAGTTGCTCCTGAAGGGGTAAAACCCATTGGGAGCAAATGGATCTTCAAGAAAAAACTTGATGTAGATGGGAAAGTGGAGACTTTCAAAGCTAGACTTGTTGCAAAGGGTTTTCGTCAAAGACCAGGTGTGGACTATGACGAAACCTTTTCTCCAGTGACTATGCTTAAATCCATCCGGATCATGCTTGCCATCGCTGCATATCATGACTATGAAATCTGGCAAATGGATATTAAGACCGCCTTTCTAAATGGTGATTTAGAAGAGTGCGTGTACATGACTCAGCCAGAGGGCTTCGTAGACAGTGGGAGCAGCGGGAAGGTGTGCAAGCTGCTTAAATCCATTTATGGATTAAAGCAAGCATCGCGGGGTTGGAACATCTGCTTTGACGTCATTATCAAAGAGTTTGATTTCGTCAAAAACCTAGATGAACCTTGAATCTACAAAAGGTAGCAGAGAGTAAGGTTGTCTTCCTCGTATTGTACGTGGACGACATACTCTTGATTGGAAATGATATTCCTATGCTGCAATCGGTCAAGCTCTTCTTATCACAAAGATTCTCAATGAAAGATCTTGGTGATGCCTCCTGCATATTGGGAATTAGGATCTATAGAGATAGATCCAAACGGATATTGGGATTGTCCCAATCCAGGTACATTGACACCATACTAAAGATGTTTAGTATGGAAGAATCCAAGCGTGGGAACTTGCCCACGATCTCTGGAGTCACTCTCTCCAAAGAGATGTCTCCCAAGACTGATTTGGAGAGAGCTCGCATGCAAGGGATACCCTATGCTTCGGCTGTAGGCTCTATCATGTACGCGATGCTATGTACCAGACCCGATGTAGCATACTCACTAAGTGTAGTGAGCAGGTATCAAGCTGATCCTGGAGAGAGTCACTGGACAGCTGTGAAGAGCATTCTCAAGTACTTACGAAGGACTAAAGAGATGCTCTTGGTTTATGGTAACGGAGAACTCCAAGTGGAGTCCTTTACCGATTCGAGCTTCCAGAGTGATAAGGACGACTCTAAGTCGCTGTCGGGATTTGTCTTTATCCTTTACGGAGGGGCGGTTAGCTGGAAGAGTTCCAAGCAGGAAACCGTGGCAGACTCGACGATGGAGGCTGAATACATCGCTGCCAACGATGCAGCTAAAGAGGCTATCTCGATCAAGAAGTTCATTACTGAACTTGAAGTGGTTCCATCCATTGAGCATCCAATACCTTTGTATTGTGATAACAATCGAGCGGTGGCTTTGGCCAAGGAAGCCAGGTCCCATCAGCGATCCAGGCATATTCTGAGGCGGTATCACCTGATCCGGGAGATAGTTGATCGCCGGGAGATCGAGGTCAGGAGGGTTGACACGAAGAACAACACGGCGGATCCACTCACGAAGGCCATTCCCCAGATACAGTTTGAGAGACTCTTCGGGATGCTCGGTATGCGATACTACAGCAGCTGGCCCTAGTGCAAGTGGGAGATTGTTAGTTGTATGTATGCCCTAGAGGCCAGTATTCTACAGATGATGTATATTATATTGGATGCTTGGACATATATAGAGATGACTTTCTTGCTCGATATGATAGATGCTATCTGGTTGCTCTTTATCTTAACATGTACACTTGTCTATTTAAACTGTCTTATAGTTACATGTTGGTAAAGCCCTTAGGATGTGTACTTGACTACCTGGACTATGATGCAGATCATACTAGTGGGGACATGGTAGTCCATAGGTACATCCTTCAAGGTCCCTAGTCGTAGGTGTATCGAGACGGGGCATCGATATACCAGTGTAGACTAGCGTATACGCTTCTCGACCCATGAGATGGGCGATGGATGATCCCATATCCATTGGTGTTTGACATCAGAGATGGTATACGGGTGCTCAGTGGAGACTGGGTACACTGGACGGACTCGCCGAGAACTCCCAGATGGTATTATACCTCACGTCAGATGGCAGTTCTCAGGTGACACTTGTGCAGGTTAGTCTGTAGACCCGAGATCGTCATAGAGTCTTGTGTGATTCCCACTGTGCTTTGATCTCCACCTTACCACGTCCATGAGGGCGTGCAAAACGGTGGTTTTTGGGTACAGTCCCGAGTCACATGGTGGCAATGAGCGATAGGAGGGGTTTCGTCTCTCCTGGTATTGGGGGTTGATGTTGCGCTGTGCTCGATTGGCCGTAACAGGGAAGTCCCTGGCCAGGGTTGATCAGAGTTTTGCTGGTAAGTGTTACCAGTACTTTCTCAACCCGTTATGAGCCTCACATCGGCACGACTTATCGGTTATTGGGGTCTGACGTTTACCACCCCTAGACTTGATATGCGACATATCAGACGAACAGACCGGACTGTACGGTAAGTATTACTAGTTGGATTCACAAGAGTGTGAGCGGGCTTGCTCGTCGATCTTCTGATCGCTCAATACCCGGGTGGCCGTTACGTTTGGCAGACCGCTTGCGGCTTGTGGGTGCTTGATATGATCATCATCTGCTGCCGGCGTATTGACGAGTCTTTAGAGTCCTACACAGAGGTTTCCTGGCTCAAGCGAAACGAAATAGGAGCGCATATGAGATATGTGCGAGACCGAGAATAATGCGTGTATGTGATACCGTATTTCATTCTCGCGATGAATGTTTCGATTGGTTGTATGCGATATAACCTAGTTATCGAATCGAAGATTGATTTAATAAGTCGATACATTGGATACTAGTCGGTTATGTGCGACATGACCGGATCATTGAATCAAGTGTTGATTTAATGATTTAATGTATAATTATATATTTGATATATTACTTTGCATTAACTAGTATTGGTTCACTTTAAAAGGATTTTCTCACTTGATGTGCACATGGTATATGTGATATAATTTTTTGTGTGCACTTGATTGTATCTTGTTTGATGATACATGCTAACTTGAGTTTGTGTAAAGATTAAACCATGGTTGTGTAATGGCTAGGGTTTTCATTTTCTTACTTATTTATTTATTTATTTATTTTGTGAAAGATACAAGAGAAAATGGTGGCTTTGTTTGTTTGTAGTTGAAGTTTCATGAAGGTTTGACTATGTAACCATTTTGTCTTCATGCTTAACCCTAACCATTCAAACTAACCATGGTCTATTCTCTACACCTAACCAAGGTTAGGATATGATAAGTATTGATATTATTTTCTTTTTTTTAAATACTACTCATCATATTCTTTCTTCTTCTTCTTCATCTTCATCAAGAAGAAAAGCTTGCCTCCATTAATGGCATCTTGAGTAAAAGAGTGAGAAATCCAATTCTAAAGTGAACCCACCTCCTATTTCTTCACCCTCTACCTCTTGCCAAGTAGTATAGGGTGTTTTCTTCACAAGTTTCATGACTCGGTGAAGTTGGAGCTTGATCTTGTGTTGCCTCGACGTAGATCATCTTCGGCATCGAAGCCGACGACCTAGCCCGCCCATTTCTCCGACGAAACCGATGCAAGAGTCTGGGATTCGAGATGAACAGCAAGGGGACGTCTACGTAGAGCTAAGGAAGTGGATAACCGGATCTACAAAGGTTGTAGCTTCTTTCTTATAGTTAAGTTGTTAACTAGTTTCACTTTTCGCCTAAACTCTAGTCAACGAATCTGTATTAAGGTTTCTCGGCACATGTAAAATTTGAAAATGGCATGGTTGATGCCTTGTGAGACCTCTAGTGCGTGCCAAGGAACCCTACATTACCGCGATCTTTCTGGGGTTATGCACTAGAATCAGCTGCATATCTTTTGAACAAGGTTCCAACCAAGACTGTGCCTACCACACCATATCAGATGTGGAGTGGGAAGAAACCCTATCTTTAGTACCTGAAGACATGGGGATGTCCAGCTTTTGTAAAAAAGAAGCATCCTGACAAGCTCGAGGCATGCTCAGTACAGTGTAAGTTTGTGGGATATCCAAAGAACTCCAAGGGGTATTATTTCTATTACGCAGAGGAACAAAAGGTTTTTGTTTCTCGTCATGCCCACTTCTTGGAAGCTGAATTTTTAGAAAATCAGATGAGTGGGAGCGCAATAGAACTGGAAGAAATTCCAGAACCACATGCTGTTACTGAAAGTATGGTAGAACCAGAAGTTTCAGAAGAAAGGGACATACCAGCGCCTATCCGTAGAAGTAGTAGGCAGTCTCATCCGCCCGAGAGATACTACGGTTTTTTCATAGACGGGGATCGAGAAGATTGCATCATTGATAATGAAGCCCTACTCGCTTCCAGCAAGCCATTTAGAGCGGCGACTCGGTAAAATGGCTGGATGCAATGCGGACCGGAATGGAGTCCATGTACACTAACAAAGTATGGACTTTGGACATTGCTCCAGATGGGGTAAAACCCATAGGATGCAAGTGGATCTTCAGAAAGAAGATTGGTGTAGATGGACAGGTTGAAACCTATAAGGCTAGACTTGTTGCAAAGGGTTTTTGTCAAAGACCTGGTTTGGACTATGACGAAACCTTTTCTCCAGTGGCTATGCTCAAATACATTCGGGTCCTTCTTGCTATTGCTGCCTTCAACAATTATGAGATCTGGCAGATGGACGTAAAGATGGCTTTTCTAAATGGTAATTTGGAAGAATGCGTCTATATGGATCAGCCAGAGGGATTCATTCAGAGTGAGAGCAGCGGTAGAGTGTGCAAGTTGCTTAAATCCATTTATGGACTAAAGCAGGCATCGCGGAGTTGGAACATCTGTTTTGATAATACTGTCAAAGAATTCGACTTTATCAAGAATCCAGATGAATCATGCATATACAGTAAGATTGTAGGAAGAGTTGTAGTATTCCTCATCTTGTACGTGGATGACGTTCTCCTAATAGAAAATGATAATCCTATACTACAGTCAGCCAAAAGATTCTTGTCACAGAAGTTCTCCATGAAGGACCTGGGTGATGCCACCTACATTTGGGGATCCTATACTACAGTCAGTCAAAAGATTCTTGTCACAGAAGTTCTCCATGAAGGACCTGGGTGATGCCACCTACATTTTGGGGATCCAGATCTATCGTGATAGATCAAAGAGGATGTTGGGACTTTCGCAGTCCAGGTAGATAGACACCATATTGAAAAGATTCAGTATGGAAGATTCTAAGCGTGGTAACCTACCGGCTTGTCACGGAATCAACCTCTCCAAAGAGATGTCTCCCAAGACTGATTTGGAAAGGGATCGCATGTCGATTATACCCTACGCTTCTGCGGTAGGCTCTATAATGTATGCGATGTTATGTACTAGACCAAATGTAGCATACGCATTGAGCATTGTAAGCCGGTATCAGGAAAACCCAGGGGAGAAGCACTGGATAGCAGTAAAGAACATTCTCAAGTACCTGAGGAGGACTAAGGAGATGTTCTTGGTGTATGGGGGAAAAGACCTCCAGATCGAGGCCTTTGCAGACTCCAGCTTCCTGAGTGACAAGGATGACTCCAAGTCTATGTCGGGTTATGTCTTTACCCTCAATAAAGGGGTGGTCTGTTGGAAGAGTTCCAAGCAGAACACCGTTGCTGACTCAACGATGGAAGTGAAGTACATAGCTGCTTGCGATGTCGCAAAAGAAGCTGTCTGGATGAAGAAGTTCCTCATAGAACTTCAGGTAGTTCCTACCAGTGTTAATCCAATACCTCTGTATTGCGACAACAAGGGCGCTATCGCTTTAGCGAAGGAACCCAGGTCCCATCAGAAGTCCAGACACATCTTAAGGCGGTATCACCTGATCAGGGAGATCGTAGATCGCTGGGAGATCGAGGTAAAGAGAGTAGATACAGAGAATAACACTACCGATCCATTTACAAAGGCCATTCCTCAGACACAGTTCGAGGGGCTATTCGAGATGATAGGTCTGCGATATGCCAGTACATGGCCCTAGTGCAAGTGGGAGATTGTTAGTGTTTATGCCCTAGAGGCCATTACTGTATCATACTAGTTTGTATATTACTTAATGGAAGCTTGGGATATTCACAGTTGTATTGACAGTCTTACTAAAAATGGTAGTATGCTACTTGGTTTAAGTCTACTTTAATATGTGCATATGTTTCTTTTAACATATCGCTTATACATATTAGTAGAGCCCGTAGGATCTTTGCTTGATTACCAGCGTTGTGATGGCATTCACACTAGTGAGGGCTGGTTAGTCTATAAGCAACATCCTATACAGGTCCCTAGTCATAGGATTATCGAGATAGGGCATCGATACTCCGGAATAGACTGGTGTATACGCTTCTCATCCCAGTTGGGGAGATGGTCTGTCCCACAGCCATCAGTACGTTCTACTGGAGATAGTATGCAAGTGCTCGTTAGGTTACGGGTACACCGGACAGGACTCGCCGGGAACTGCTGGTTGGATTTATACCCATTGTCAGATACCAGTTCCCAGGTGACATGAGTATAGCTTAGTCCGTCGACTTGACACTGCTACTTCGTCTCGGGTGTGTTCCCACTGTTCTTAGATTACTACCCTACCACGGCTCAAAGGAGTCGTGCAAACAGGTAGTAGTTGGGTGCAGTCCCGAAGCACTTGGAGGCAGTGGTGGTTAGACAGGATTCGTCTCTCCCGGTATTGGGGGTTGATATCGCGTTGTGTCTGGAAAGCCATTACGCAAAGTCCCTGGCCAGGGCAAGCGAGATTTATTGGTAGGTTCCAGTAGTTTCTCAAGGTGTAATGGGCCTCACTCCGACACGACTTATACCGCTATTAGGGGTCTGACGTTTACCGCCCCCCTAGGCCCGATATGCGATAGTCCTAGACGAACAGACCGGACTGTACGGAGATTGTCACATCAGGCTCAGTAGGAGTTCGGATGGGTTTCCTCATCGTCCTTCTTATCGACATCTACCTGGGGACCATTACGTATAGCTAGTACCGCTTGCGGCCTATGGTTAAACCCACTGCCAGCGTAGTGTCGAGTCTTTAGAGTCCTACACAGAGAGTTTCCCTGCACCGGGCAAAAGGTGTAGAGGTCGTATGGTTTTACGGCAGGGCCACGATCACTTACGTCCACTTATGCACGTATTATGATCGGGCAGATAATACTAGCGGGCTTTGGTTTAAGCCAGATTCTAGTATTATACAGATGGATTTATTCAGTCAAAGATTATCCGTGTTTTTCGGAAATACGGATGGGAGGGGCTGTCTCGTAATTTGTCAGGAAGCTTCTAGAAGAAGATGACTCATTCGTTTTTATTTCTTTTTAGGATTTAAACAAATGAGGTGGAGAGATGAGGTGTAGGATTTCATTAAATGGATAACGACTCATGAGATGATTCATCTCAAATGAATTAAATGAAGCATGCTAGATATTTGTTATGATATTTTGATGCTTCATATTATTCTAAGATGAGACATTATTCATTTCATTATCACAAAAGCTTTCTCTCTCCTCAAATCTTCATCTTCTTCCTCAATACCCTAATAGCTCTCATGAGTTGAGAAACCTAGGGTTTAAGTGACTAACTAATCCATCTTATTACTCTACATCCTCTAGGACTTCTAGATTAGCGATTTAGAAGCCGTAGTTATCTCAGATTCGAGATAAAAACTCGGACTATAGACTCTCGGGTGGATCGTCTTTGACTCGAGGAGGCCGTTGAGGTGCCGACGTTCCATAGAGCCTACGAGGCGTGGAGGATGGCGATGAAGACCCGAAGGATAACGTGAGGTATAACTTCGAATCAGAGTAGTTAAACCTTTCGTAGTTTGCTAGTAATGGTTTAGACACGATCCGTGTGCTCAAGTCCGTGTTACGAAGCTTTGATAATTTTTTTCATATATTCCGCCTCCCCGCAAGCTCGTGGGGTGCGTGACATGGACTTACAACTTGTAAGGTGCTAATGATCCCAACTAGGTCTCCTTTTAAAGTTTGAAGGAGAATTCGAGGAAACAGTGGGAGCTATCCTATTTAGATAAAATAATAACCAATCTAAATTTGCAAGAGCACGCTGAGTGTTTTATTTTCTCTCTCTCCAGGTAGAAACCATGTCACGCCTTAATCAAGATAATAAAATGTATGCCTTGACCGACCCGGATTCTTATTCGGGGCTGGGGAACGTCGGTTCGGCTCTAATTTGTGATGAATTTCATGAACTTGAGCAAGGGAAAGAGGATTGCTTGAATTCCTTGAAGACCCCGGTGAAGAAGAAGCATACCATTGCGTTTCCTTCAGGTTTTCTTGTTATTGAGAACTGTTTTTCAGTCAGTCCTACCTCCTGGGTACTAGATATCGGATTAGCTTCCTATATCTGTAATTTATTACAGGGACTGAGAAAAAGTAGGATGGTTGGACCAGGTGATATGTCCCTCAGAGTAGGGAACATAGCACAAGTTGATGTTGTTACCGTCGGTGAATATCACCTAGTATTGCCAAGCGGCAATACTATAATTTTGAACAACTACTACTATGTACCTTCCATACTTTGCAACATCAGATACGTTTCTTTACTTGATAAAGATGGATATAACTCTGTTCTAGATAGAAATATCATGAACATTTACCTTAATCAGATATTGGTTGCAGAAGGTACACTGTGTAATTGTATCTACGTTCTAAATAAAAACACGGTTTTCAATATACAAAACACACTCAAGAGGAAAGTTCATATTTGAATGAAACCTACTTGTGGCATTGTAGACTTAGTCATATCAATGAGAAAAGACTATCTAACTTACATAAGGATGGATATCTGAATCCGTTCGAATTTTCATCCTATCAAACTTGTCAGTCTTGTCTTAAAGAAAAGATGGCCAAATCTTTGTTCACCGGATACGGAGAAAGAGCAACAGAGCTCTTGGGACTCGTACAGAGTGATGTATGTGGTCCAATGTCTATACATGCAAGGGGTGGGTTCTCATACTTCATCACATATACTGACGATCTCTCTAGGTTCGGATATGTATATCTTTTGAAACACTAATCTGAAGCTTTTAAGAAATTCAAAGAATACAGAAACGAAGTAGAGAACCAGACTAGCAAAAGTATCAAGATCCTCCGATCTGATAGAGGAAGGCAGCACTTAAGCACGGAATTCCTAGAATACCTAAAAGAGAATGTAATTCTCTGTCAGCTTACTTGTCGCGACCCGAAATTTAGTTCGTGACCGGCAAATAAATCACCCACGTCTAAAGGCGTAACGTAAATTAAGTAAGCCGAAGCCCAGAAATCTAAACCTTTTGAAGAAAATAAAAGAGGTGAAGTTTTGAAATAAAGGTATGATGAAATCAAATGTTTTCTTAAAAGCATAGATAATAGAACATGAAAAATGCAAGTGGATTTTACTAGTTGAAAAACATGTTTCATCTTTTAAAAATTTGGGCAACACCTCCCTTGTATTTTGATCCAAAACCACATATACATGATAATATAAAAGGCATCCCCAAGCGGGAGCTAGCTCTTCGCCAATCGGAGGAATCACAACCATGCAGGTCAAAATATATGTACGCGACGCCCAACGGCGAAGATCAACACAAAGAATAATGAATAAAGCAAGACATCAACCCACCAAGCGAACATATAACCAATCGCTCTAAGTCTCGCAACCACAAGACTCTTCTAAGTCTTACTACTTATACAAATACTAGTTTCTGATTGATGAAGTTGACTAGATACAACAGGAATAATAATACAAGAGTAGGCACGAAACAATATGTCCCGCCTACCAAAGCAAATCACCCGAAAGCATGCTGTGCCAGCGATACCGCTACTGGTCCACGCGGTCAAACCTGCAAGAACTGTGGCACAACGGGGGTGAGTTGCCAACTCGTGAGTAGAAAACATCAGCAAGTAGAAATCGAATAAAACAACGATTCCTAGGTCAACTAATATCATAAAGGTAATACTATGATATCTAGGGTGACCGTGTCTGCATAAATGCCAACAATAATCAATGCCTATATGTATGAGGATATCAACTACGTGTGTCTATCAACGACATAAACCATATCATGAAGACGTATATCTGTATGTATGAGGATATCAACTACGCGTGTCTATCAACGACACAAACCATATCATGAAGACGTATATCTGTATGTATGAGGATATCAACTACGTGTGTCTATCAACGACACAAACCATATCATGAAGACGTATATCTGTATGTATGAGGATATCAACTACGTGTGTCTATCAACGACACATCAAAATCATGGAACCTGAGTGTCCAACACCGACACTCGAAACATCATAAAAACCCGTGTCCAGCATCGATACGTACCTTAGGCGCCGCATCCTCAGATCGGCCTTCATATCTACCTCATCTCAGGCGCCGCATACTCTGACCGGCCCTCATATCCATCTCACGACTCCGGCCGGTATCCTCCGGACCACCGCCGAGTCCAACCAATCACCGGTAGGCAGTGCTCCCTCTGCCAGGCTCATCATCTACACCACGAAAATCATTTCTTGCCCCGGGGTACCATACCGGGTCCACCATGTACCCACAGACGGTGCCTACCGCTCCTCAAATCGGGTTTCACATACCAATCTCAGAACCGAGAAAACTCATGGTGGACGCCTCGAAATAGCATATCAAGAGAAACCGGGTTTTAAAAATAATACATACCTACTTTTGAAATATAACCACAGTTCTCAAATCAAGAATCTCATGAAAACAGTATCTCAATGCGTATAATCATAAAGCATGATGTATGCAAACATAGGACAGAAATGTGAGCATATCCAGTATATCATGCGACATAGCATAATAATGTAAGCATAGCAATATATCATGCAACATAGCATAGTGATGTGAGCATAACAATATATCATAGCATGATGTAGCAACTCTACTGCGTAAGTAACATAGCAATTATCGATGAAGAAAGTGTGTGAGCCGGTAAATCTGTGTAAGTGTAACATACGCATCATCGATAATGGTGTAGGTGTACTAGCACATGTATATATATAATGAAATGAGAATATCATGAACGTAGTAGAAAATAACTTGTGAGCACAATGCTATAAGGCATACGTAAAGGCTAAACTAAGCGGTGTAAACCGGGTTTTACATCTATAACATATCCGAGACAATGAATCTATCAATCAGCATCCGGCCTTACAACATCATGTACGACATAATCCATCGTATGGCATCCTCTAGTCAAGGGTATGGATCAATCATCAAGTAAAACTCATCATGTACGGTAATCCATCGTACGACGGCATTAAACAATTTGGGATTCTATCAACCTATACGGCAATGAGGGTACGGATCTAAGTCTCGTACGGCATATCACTCATTATTATCATAATATATCAATATACCTATCTCTCAGGTCACATCCGTATCAATTTTATACCATGGGACCGACAAAGGTATCAACTATCTCATATCGACTCGCATCCGTATAACGATATATCAAACCAAGTCATCATATCTCATCGTATACTCTTTTAATCACATCAATATCACACATCAATATCTCACATCAAGTCATCTTCTTAATCTCATATCATATTTATCAACCTCATAACAAGCTACTATAATCTCATACTGATTCTATTTCATTATAAATATATATATCGTGATTCACATTCACGTTTCACATCCTTATATATCAATTCGAGACATCATTTCTATCATATCATGTCACACTAAACTATACACTATAAACTTAAGTCATGGTATATCTTGTCTCCTACTAATTCTTTAACCATATCCATAAGTTTCTAACATGGTTTTCTTAACCATATTCTATATATATAAATCGGTTTCCCTTATAATTTGTGGGGGTGCTATACGCTATCCACCCGACTTCCTCCGTAGATATAAATCTACTCACCTGCGGAACTCCTTGTTCCGCTGTAGTCGATGTGCTTCGTCGTCTCGGAATCCACGCGAAGGTACCTATAAATCAACACATATCGCCATGTTATGAAAACCAATTCTGGAAAACCGATACGGCACACGGTGCGCTCATAGGTTAGAACCTATAGCCTACGCATGAAAAAACGACCAAACAACCTTCGCCGTTGACGTACAAATATCAAACGACCAAATCTCATAACTAATATCAAAACCAAAAATTCCAAAATACGAAAAACATAACCCAAAACCATCCCAATATGCTCCCAGATTTTGGCTCAGGTAATCTTGGACAAAAAGAAAAATACAATAGCTATGTTATAAGGTATGTGAGCTATAGGCAAAACCCCAGCACAATTCCCCAAATTTTGGCCGGCCTATTGGCTACAGTAACCGCCCCCGCCGCCTTGCATTGGAGTTTGGGCCTCGTCTTCTCATGGTGGTCTCCTATTGGTCTAACTAGGTTAATGTATAATTTTGATTTTTTTATATAGGTCCCGGGTTGCTCCAGATTCCCTGTAGACCTCAAAAATGTCACAAAACCGACATAGAAAGTTTCTAAGTTCGTATTTTGGTTCTAATCTCAGGTCTTGGCCAGTAAAATCTCACTAGGGGTTAAGTAAACACCCACTACAGATCACAAGTCCACACAATCACCCAAACCCTCTCTTGAAATTTCCAAACCTCGCTAATCTACATCGATTTAGCTCTAAACTACTATAGGGTGCTAGAAAACTAAAAATCTAAACTAGAAGTGTAGGAATTATCTCGTTTGGCAACTCAAGAATTTTCTTGAGTTGCTCAAAGTCTTCAAAATCCAAGCTTGGAAGGTCCATAAGGTGTAGGATAAGTTGGAGATCATTTTTAATGAAGGGAGTATAGGGTTTTGGTGAAGGATTAGAGATCTTATTCTTAGGCAACTTGATTGCGAAATGCTTCTATAGAGTGTCCAATAGCTGTTTTACATCTTCTGAGTAGAAGTGAGGGGAGCTTGAAGATGATGAAGATGAAGAAAAAGCCATGGGGAAAAGAAAGAGGGCAGCCCCCCCACACACTCTCTCTCTCTCTTTCTCTTTCAATTATCACATGCTATGTCACACCCTCTTTCCAATAATACACTCTTTTCTCTTCATTTCTTTTTGTTGGATATAGTGCCCTCAGAGTCAATTATTGGATCACAAACACGTGATTGCAATGATTGAGGGAGGACCTAAACCGGTAGGACAGTCTTACTCAAGAGGTTTGTATACTATCTGGTTTGTCTTTATCATCGTGAACATGTTTTAGGTGACATTGTAGTTCACTATTACATGTTGATAGAGAATAGTATGCTACCATGGTTTGTCTTTATCATCGTGTACTACTTTAGGTGACCTTACAGGTCGCTATTACACGTTGATAGAGCCCTTAGGATTCTTGCTTGACGACCAGCAGTATGATGGCGATCATATACATGGGAGCTGGGGTCTATAAGCACATCCTTAAAAGGTCCCTAGTCGTGGGTGTTTCGAGACTGGGCATCGATACTCCGTTAGTAGACTAGTGTATACAGTCGAGACCCCGACGAGGGGCGGTGTCCGGTCTCACAAGCCATTGGTGTCAGTTGGTTCACCTAAGATGTATACAGGTGCTCATTGGGTTATGAGTACACCGGACAGGACTCGCCGGGAACATGCTAGTTGGTATTATACCTAGCGTCAAATAGCAGTTCCCTGGTGACATTTGTACAGGTTAGTTCATCGACCTGAGATCTTCATTTTTCTCGTGTGAGTTCCCACTGTGCTTTGATTACTACCCTACCACGGCTCAAAGGAGTCGTGCAAACAGGTTTTAGTTGGGTACAGTCCCGGGCCACATGGAGGCAGTGAGCGGATCGGCAGGGGTTCGTCTCTCCCGGTATTGGGGGAGAGGTCGCGCTGTGTCAAGGAGAGCCATTACACGAAGTCCTTGGCCAAGGCAGGAGATTTACTGGTAGGTATTCCAGTAGTATCTCAGGGTGTTCTGGGCTCCACTCGGACACGACTTATACCGCTTTTGGGGGTCTGGCTTTTACCAACCCCCTAGGCCTGACATGTGATGCTCATAGACGAACGGACCGGACTGTACGGATATTGTCACTGACAGGCTCAGTAGGGTGTCAGGATGAGTTCGCTCATCGACCTCCCTTTTGGTCAATACCTGGTAGCCCGTTACATACGGCTAATACCTCTGACGTGCTAGTGGTTAAATCCACAGCCAAAGTATTGACGAGTCTTTAGAGTCCCCCACAGACTGTTTCTCAAGTTTCGGGCGAAACGTTGTAGAGGCCGTATGATATATGGTAGGGTTCGATCATATACGTGCAGTAGTGCAAGGATCATGATCGGACGGATCATACTAGTGGGCTTTGGTTTAAACCGGATCCTAGTATTAAATTTGTTGGATTACTTTAGTTTCATCGCATTCGCATTCAGTCGGAATGCGAATGCAGGTATGTATATACAGATGAGGGGTATCCTTGTTATCCGTCACGAGTTTACTTTAGATGCTGCCGTATTTTTTTTATTGGACCAAACAATTGGATTAATGTTTGGATGGTGGAAATAATGAGCTAGAATTTCATCATGAGGTGCATTAAATGTGGCATATGCAATCTAGTGACTTATGGTATCATTATTTGTGCAAATGTCACATTTTATGATTGATTTAATGTGTTGAATTGATAAGAGGAGAGAGAGGGGCAGCTATGTTATGGTTGTGAGCTCTTATATTATTGATCTCTCTCTCATTATTATCATTCCAACATTACAAAAGAAAAGAAAGAGAAACATCTTCTTCTTCCTCTTTCTTCTCTAGCTCATTATCTCCATCAATGGCAACACCTCTAACCTCCATCCAAATCATTGGCTGCAAGAAGCAAAGTGATCACAAACATTCTCTACAGCACCTTGGACACGTCGGCTAGCACACATCATGCCCGAGTTGCTTCGGATGAAGCGGGAGCCCGTAAAGAGAATCGATGATGTGGTGCCCTTTCCGACGAGGAGATCGAGACCGGAGATGCCGCGCGGAGCTTGGGATGGTGGCCAAAGACCGAAGGACACGGATCCATCGGTATAGCCTTCCAACCCACTCTCTAGATATCTAGTTGTAGGTTAATGGTTCGATCCGGATTTTAAGCATACGATAGCGCTGGTTTCTTGTTTAGAAAAATTTTCGTTTCCGCATTTTGTCCTCGGAAAGACGGCCAGGGCGCTACCGTAGTCTTATATGGTATAAGAGCCACGCCATTAACCTTTACTAGTTTTCTCTAGCGTGTTTAAAACTTCGATCGAACAAAAATTCCAGAAACCACTGTCACGACCCGAATGTACGGAACGTGACCGGCACTTAGATTACGAAGCATCTAGAGGCGCCACGTAACCTAAGTAAGCCGAAGCCCAGAATATAAACCATAAAAGAAGAAGAAGAAAAAAGAAAACAAGTCAAAAAAAAAAAACATCAGCAAATTTTACCAAAAATTTCGGCAGAGCCTCCTCTATAAAAACTGGCCCCCAAACGGGTACCACAAGTATAATATACATAAACAATAAAAAGCATCCCCAAATGGGTGCTAGCTCAACGCCAACAGGCGGAAACAACCATAACAAGCACAATAATATACAACGCCAAAAGGCGAGGCTCAAAACTCAAAAGAAAACAAAACCACCAGATCAGAATAATACATGCGCGACTCTAAGGTCGAAATAAAATCTGGTCCAATAAACTTATCAAGTAATACAAATATGGTTGATGGAGCTTACTTGATACAAATGAATGAATAAAAGTAAAATGGTGGTTCGGATACAAGTGAACCAACCTACCGTGGAAATCACCCTGAAAGAATAGATGTGCCTGCAAGCTGCCAGGGAAACCTGTACATCGAACCTGTAATAAAATTTGGCACAACGGGGGTGAGTTGCCAACTCGTGAGTAGAAGACATCTACAAAAAGAAATCGAATGCACGACGCTATCCTAGGTCATAATAATGCACTACTAATCTCAATCCTTAGTAATAGCAGGGTAATACTACGTGTAAGTGCAGATACTCCGTGCTCGTGTCAGTGCCTCATATAGTACAATGTTATATGAATGGATATGCATGCACCATGAATATAAAATAAGCAATCCAGAAATCCAGGTATATCTGTATAAGAAATCTTTGGCTGTTATCATAGTAAAATGTGTATAAGAATCTGAAATCTCAACAATGAAATCCATGGAAATCCGTGTCAAGCATCGACACAAACATGTAAATCTCAAGTCTCATAGTCTCAATACCTCGGGCTCCATCAGTCCGGATCGGCCCATATCATCAAATCTCACGACAACGGTCGGTATCCTCCGGATATCCGCCGCGCCAGACATCACCGGTAGGTAGCCTTCCCCTGCCAGGCTCATCGTCTACAACTCGATCTTCTTGCCCCGGGGTACCATACCGGGCCCACCATGTACCCGAGAAGGTTCATCCACTCCTCGAATCGGGTCTCGAAATCCAACAGAAAACATGAAATACTCATGGTGGACGACACATACATCATGAGAAAACCGCATCTTATATTAAAAAGAGAAGAGGAGAGAGAGAGAAGTTTTTATATATTTTTGCGGTTTTCCCCAAAAATCCAGAAATCTCATAGAAACCCAAATCTCAAAATCATGAGTAAGTATATGATAAGTGTCGGCATATGCCCATACTACTGTGCGATAACATGAAAATATGAATGCATGGATGTCTAAGTAATAAATATCATGTCTTATACTAACATTAGAGAGTAATCACAATATTATATCGGTTTAGTTGTTAACTGATTCTATCAATAAAAGATAATATGATCTAAAGTGTACGTGACATAGCAATTACCGATGATGATGTGTGTGAGCTGGCAAATAAGTGTGCGTGGAATATGCGCATCATCGGTAATGGTGCTGGTGTCCTAACAGGTAAGGTTTATACTGATTATAGCAACATATGTAAGAACATGCACCATGATGATTACAGTATGAATGTAAATACAGATGTGCATTATCCACTCCTCTGCGAAATACGAGTACAACGACCACTATGTGAGTCGAACCTAAACTAGTGTCCATCTAACATCCTAAGGAACTAAACCTAATAGACTAGTCAGTAAGAAACTAGAGTCTACCTAAGGTCTGAATCAATATCTCTAATAGTCGGCGATCCCGCCTCAATAGCGTCACGTACGTAGTACGGCTTCCTCGAATCAAGAGTGCAGATCAATCATCAAATCTAAGCCTCGTACGGTAAAATCCATCGTACGGCATCCCAATATCGGGGCACGGTCAAGTATCTCCTAGGTGTCTCCTCATTCGTATAATGTCATCATCAACACATCTCATGATCAAGGTGCTAAACTGTGATCGCATACATCAATCATTTATCATTGTCACATGATAAGCATCATTAGTTTATCCTCAGAAATATCATGTCATATGTATCATATTGTGATTAAGTCATACCGATATCTTATCGTCATCAAGTCACAAGCTACAGCCCAGGTACTATTTTAGCGTCCCATGTACCTCAATATCACCACCACCCTTCAAAATTTATATATTCATGTTCATTATCTCTTTCTCTAATGATCCGCTAACACTTTAATACGACTGTATAGTCAAGAATCACGGCATCAAGCCCAGTTATACTGTTTCATCATACCTCAGATATCATATCACACCAACGAATCCCATATACGTGTTGTGTATATATATACACCTATACCTAGTTTTATATATATACACACATATACGTATACGCCATGTCAAGTTTTAGTGTGTGCGTGTGTGTTTCTATCAGAAACCTACGAACCTCTCCCAAAGTATTCATCCTCAGGTATGGTTTTCCTAAATCAGTCTAGTCCCGCCTAGGGTCATTACTAGGGTCCTGCTCAGTAAGAATCTAGGGTCACATCAGGTTTCCTAATGTCAATAAGTACTATTCCTATTCTACGTTGCGGGGGTGCTAAACGCCATCCACCCGACTTCCCCCCGTAGATATGCATCTACTCACCTGGTCCATGTCTGCCGACGACGGTGTCGCCATCCTCCTCTTCATCGCCCGCAGTCCACTTGAAGGGTACCAAAACGCAAACATATAAATAGCATCATAAACCGAATCACATACAAAAGTCAAACGATACAAGGAACAAGCATAGGTTAAAACCTATGTCCCGTCCACGCAAAAGAACCAAATACCGCTCGATATCGGCGTACAAACTCCGATGGATCGAGATAAACATCAACAAACAGCTTGTAGTTTAGAAAACTCGTTACTTATAATATAAAACATGATTTAATCCATCAAAACCCTAAAATCAATCAAATCGTCCGTTTTCGAAAAACCCGAAAATGCCAATTTACCGTTTTTCATCAAAACTTGACATTTAAATGAAACCAATGGTCATAAAACTCATTAAGTAGCATCACTATACTATACAAACCATTACTATATTTTTATTACACAATTTTGTATAAATTTGAAATTTCTAGTTTGCACCCTTTGACAATTTTCAACATTTTTCAAGCAAAATACCACAATTCCACCACAAAACATGATTTTGCATAAATTAATGACTTAAACCACAATTAATGATGATAATGATATAATGAAACCATAATTATATTTTTAATCTCATTTATATAGGAATTTCTAAAATCTAGTTTACAAAATTAGCAATTTTTTACCACAATTTATCAATTAACCATAGAAACTAACAATCAAACTAAGTTTTTCTTTCCATTAACATGCTAATATTTCCACTAAAACTATAATCCAATGATAACAACCCAAATTATAATTTTATATTAACCACAACCACATTTTGCAAAAACCTAGTTAACTAAATTCCTAATTTAAAACAATTTTTGAATAACAATTTGTTAAACAATAACCATGCAAGATTTCCTAATACTAAAAGTGTTAAACTAACTACTATAACCCTAATTAATTATTAAAAATCATAACTTGAATTTAGAACCCTAGCTTGCATTTTAAAAAAAAGAACATAGAATTAATTCATTAAATCTAATTAAGCTTAATATGAACATCTAATAACAATAAATCAAAAGAAAAAAAATTATACCTTCAAAATGTGAAATCCAAACAAGAATTGAGCCTCCAAAATGTATGCTTTCCATCTCCAAATTTCATATAAAAATGAGCAAGGAATAAAGAGTATGGAATAAATAGGATTTTATGGAATTTTAATTGAATTTTTGATGTGTTTTTGATGAATTTTGAATAAAAATGATGTGGGAAATGGGGGGGGGGGGCAGCCATGGGGGGTTGTGGCCGGCCCTAGAGAGGTGAGGGAGAGAAAGAAGAGAGTGGGAAAAGTGTGTAGAAGTTTCAAGAGAAGAAACATCAATAAAAGTCTTTTCATGCTTTATTTATTTATTTATTTATTTCTTTACTATAGCAACTCAAGAAAGCTCTAGAAAATAGGAAAAATTTGCAAATAAATTTTTCATGATACACACTAATTTCTAATAAGCCATGGTTCATTTTTTCAAATTAAAACCAATTAAATTTGTAATTTACACTAATTTAGTGTAAAAATAAAGCTTATGTTAATAATTAAAATAATTAATTTAGGAAAAATATTTTATTAAACTAAAAATTTATAAGTGGCTAAATAAACACCATTTACTAGTAATTTCATAATTAAAATAGATATTTTAAAAATTATAATGAAAACAATCACGGTTTGGTTTTACGAAAAATACATTTTACTTTACCGAAAATCCTAAAATTCACTTAAACACTTTTATTCATTTAATTATTTATTTAATCATTTTTAACACGTTACAATCTTCCCCCCTTTTAGAAATTCGGTCCCCGAATTTAAATTAAAACTCCCCCTCCAAATACTAAAACGTTTAGCAAAACATTCAAATCGTCGGGGCTCCGAAATCATCAATACATAACAAAAATCAACTCCGTCAAGCATAACGCAATCATCGGAGTTATGGCGAGAATAAAATATCAAAACTCAATATGAAAACCTTCATAATATACATAAATCTATAAGTTATATATAGTTCGCATCCTAGTAAAATCGCCTAAGCCTCATAATAAAGAAGCATACAAAAACCCTTCTTGAAAATTCGCCGTGCAATGCACGTGTCACGGTATAAGTAGCGGACGTTTAATTTAAAAAAATAACTATATATATATATATATATCTTTTATTTAACATACACGTCCCGCCTGGTTACTAAATCAAATAATAATGACTATGAAAACATATTGCTCAAACTGAAATCAATCCCAATCACATCATAAAAATATCATATGCGTCCGGTGCGCACTGAAATCGAAACCAACTAAAGATACCATGAATACACACAAAAACAAAACTAAGTGCAACAGGTGTGCACCAAAAACATCTGTCAAGTGCAACGGGCGTGCACGACTCAATATCAGGTGCATCTAATCTGCACAAAACCCTGATTTAGTGCATCTGGTGTGCACAAAATCGCATCAAGTGGGCCAAGTATGCGCAAGAATCCTAATCAGGTGCACATGGTGCACGAAAACATACATCGAATATCAAAATCAAAATCACAGTACAAAAATGCATGTAAACTAGGTCGAAACATATGTCAAAATCATGTGTAACCCCTATGCACGAAATCAAATCAAAAATCTCAAAATATATAAAACCAAATCAAGTGTACTGGGTGTGTACTAAACAACATCAATACAACTGATATATGAAACACAGATAGAATAAAAGTCCTCAAAATACAAAAATCCAATCAACGAAAATATGAAATTCAAATCACTAAATCACAATCGTAAACACTATCGTCAATGTGCGCCTCTTTCCTCTGATGTCGACTGCTTCGAACTCGTTCTTTCATAGGTGTGCTGACTGCGCTACCAACGGCAATACTCATGTCTAGAGTCTCCCACATAGTCGATCCCTTCACTTGACATCCGGACTATATTAAACTTTTCGATCGATCCATCAAAACCCCATAATTCCCCGAGAGCTCAACACTCAAGTACAGTTTAAAAATATCCGGTACATACCCCAGCATCGATGATCCAGCCGTAGAAGAGCAAACCCAAGCCTCACTAATGGCACCGCGGAACTGCCGTAAACCCTAAGATTCAAGGGCGTTCTCGGGGTCATTATGTCGAGTTAGAGTTTCATTCTTCTAGAGGGTCCATCGAAATACCTGCATGTTCTTCCGAATACCTTAAACTTGGAAAAATGGTTTTCTGATAATCGTTCGAACCCTTTAACTTCATCTGGACGGCATGTGAATACCGTTCGTCCGCACGCTAAGCAATGCTTCAATCCTCAAGAATAACCAATACTCTAATGGTTATCGCATTCGAGCCGCAGCTCCCTCTGCCAGTGCGCCCCGTGGTAACAGGAACCACCCTCCGACATCGACGAAGATAGATCAAAGGAACGAATGAAATACGGTGCAAACAAATGTACATCCTAAGGCTCCTTAAGCAGAGTAGCGTATCGTAAGTATGCCGCGGACCATACCCACGGTACGTTACTCTACCTAAATCGCCTACTCCATCAACCAAGGGTCACCTAGACTTATACAAGGTTAAACCTAGCGCTCTGATACCAACTTTGTCACGACCCGAATGTACGGAACGTGACCGGCACTTAGATTACGAAGCGTCTAGAGGCGCCACGTAACCTAAGTAAGCCGAAGCCCAGAATCTAAACCATAAAAGAAGAAGAAGAAAAAAGAAAACAAGTCAAAAAAAAAACATCAGCAAAATTTACCAAAAATTTCGGCAGAGCCTCCTCTTTAAAAACTGGCCCCCAAACGGGTACCACAAGTATAATATACATAAACAATAAAAACATCCCCAAATGGGTGCTAGGTCAACGCCAACAGGCGGAAACAACCACAACAAGCACAATAATATACAACGCCAAAAGGCGAGGCTCAAAACTCAAAAGAAAACAAAACCACCAGATCAGAATAATACATGCGCGACTCTAAGGTCGAAATAAAAGTCTGGTCCAATAAACTTATCAAGTAATACAAATATGGTTGATGGAGCTTACTAGATACAAATGAATGAATAAAAGTACAATGGTGGTTTGGATACAAGTGAACCAACCTACCGTGCAAATCACCCTGAAAGAATAGATGTGCCAGCAAGCTGCCAGGGAAACCTGTACATCGAACCTGTAATAAAATTTGGCACAACGGGGGTGAGTTGCCAACTCGTGAGTAGAAGACATCTACAAAAAGAAATCGAATGCACGACGCTATCCTAGGTCATAATAATGCACTACTAATATCAATCCTTAGTAATAGCAGGGTAATACTACATGTAAGTGCAGATACTCCGTGCTCGTGTCAGTGCCTCATATAGTACTATGTTATATGAATGGATATGCATGCACCATGAATGTAAAATAAGCAATCCTGAAATCCAGGTATATCTGTATAAGAAATCTTTGGCTGTTATCATAGTAAAATGTATATAAGAATCTGAAATCTTAACAATGAAATCCATGGAAATCCGTGTCAAGCATCGACACAAACATGTAAATCTCAAGTCTCATAGTCTCAATACCTCGGGCTCCGTCAGTCCGGATCGGCCCATATCATCAAATCTCACGACAACGGTCGGTATCCTCCGGATATCCGCCGCGCCAGACATCACCGGTAGGTAGCCTTCCCCTGCCAGGCTCATCGTCTACAACTCGATCTTCTTGCCCCGGGGTACCATACCGGGCCCACCATGTACCCGAGACGGTTCATCCACTCCTCGAATCGGGTCTCGAAATCCAACAGAAAATATGAAATACTCATGGTGGACGTCACATACATCACGAGAAAACCGCATCTTATTTTAAAAAGAGAAGAGGAGAGAGAGAGAAGTTTTTATATATTTTTGCGGTTTTCCCCAAAAATCCAGAAATCTCATAGAAACCCAAATCTCAAAATCATGAGTAAGTATATGATAAGTGTCGGCATATGCCCATACTACTGTGCGATAACATGAAAATATGAATGCATGGATGTCTAAGTAATAAATATCATGTCTTATACTAACATTAGAGAGTAATCACAATATTATATCGGTTTAGTTGTTAACTGATTCTATCAATAAAAGATAATATGATCTAAAGTGTACGTGACATAGCAATTACCGATGATGATGTGTGTGAGCTGGCAAATAAGTGTGCGTGGAATATGCGCATCATCGGTAATGGTGCTGGTGTCCTAACAGGTAAGGTTTATACTGATTATAGCAACATATGTAAGAACATGCACCATGATGATTACAGTATGAATGTAAATACAGATGTGCATTATCCACTCCTCTGCGAAATACGAGTACAACTACCACTATGTGAGTCGAACCTAAACTAGTGTCCATTTAACATCCTAAGGAACTAAACCTAATAGACTAGTCAGTAAGAAACTAGAGTCTAACTAAGGTCTGAATCAATATCTCTAATAGTCGGCGATCCCGCCTCAATAGCGTCACGTACGTAGTACGGCTTCCTCGAATCAAGAGTGCGGATCAATCATCAAATCTAAGCCTCGTACGGTAAAATCCATCGTACGGCATCCCAATATCGGGGTACGGTCAAGTATCTCCTAGGTGTCTCCTCATTCGTATAATGTCATCATCAACACATCTCATGATCAAGGTGCTAAACTGTGATCGCATACATCAATCATATATCATTACCATCATGATAAGCATCATTAGTTTATCCTCAGAAATATCATGTCATATGTATCATATCGTGATTAAGTCATACCGATATCTTATCGTCATCAAGTCACAAGCTACAGCCCAGGTACTATTTTAGCGTCCCATGTACCTCGATATCACCACCACCCTTCATAATTTATATATTCATGTTCATTATCTCTTTCTCTAATGATCCGCTAACACTTTAATACGACTGTATAGTCAAGAATCACGGCATCAAGCCCAGTTATACTGTTTCATCATACCTCAGATATCATATCACACCAACGAATCCCATATACGTGTTGTGTATATATATACACCTATACCTAGTTTTATATATATACACACATATACGTATACGCCATGTCAAGTTTTAGTGTGTGCGTGTGTGTTTCTATCAGAAACCTACGAACCTCTCCCAAAGTATTCATCCTCAGGTATGGTTTTCTTAAATCAGTCTAGTCCCGCCTAGGGTCATTACTAGGGTCCTGCTCAGTAAGAATCTAGGGTCACATCGGGTTTCCTAATGTCAATAAGTACTATTTCTATTCTACGTTGCGGGGGTGCTAAACGCCATCCACCCGACTTCCCCCCGTAGATATGCATTTACTCACCTGGTCCATGTCTACCGACGACGGTGTCGCCATCCTCCTCTTCATCGCCCGCAGTCCACTTGAAGGGTACCTAAACGCAAACATATAAATAGCATCATAAACCGAATCACATACAAAAGTCAAACGATACAAGGAACAAGCATAGGTTAAAACCTATGTCCCGTCCATGCAAAAGAACCAAATACCGCTCGATATCGGCGTACAAACTCCGATGGATCGAGATAAACATCAACAAACAGCTTGTAGTTTAGAAAACTTGTTACTTATAATATAAAACATGATTTAATCCATCAAAACCCTAAAATCAATCAAATCGTCCGTTTTCGAAAAACCCGAAAATGCCAATTTACCGTTTTTCATCAAAACTTGACATTTAAATGAAACCAATGGTCATAAAACTCATTAAATAGCATCACTAGACTATACAAACCATTACTATATTTTTATTACACAATTTTGTATAAATTTGAAATTTCTAGTTTGCACCCTTTAACAATTTTCAACATTTTTCAAGCAAAATACCACAATTCCACCACAAAGCATGATTTTGCATAAATTAATGACTTAAACCACAATTCATGATGATAATGATATAATGAAACCATAATAATATTTTTAATCTCATTTATATAGGAATTTCTAAAATCTAGTTTACAAAATTAGCAATTTTTTACCACAATTTATCAATTAACCATAGAAACTAGCAATCAAACTAAGTTTTTCTTTCCATTAACAAGCTAATATTTCCACTAAAACTATAATCCAATGATAACAACCCAAATTAGAATTTTATATTAACCACAACCATATTTTGCAAAAACCTAGTTAACTAAATTCCTAATTTAAAACAATTTTTGAATAACAATTTGTTAAACAATAACCATGCAAGATTTCCTAATACTAAAAGTGTTAAACTAACTACTATAACCCTAATTAATTATTAAAAATCATAACTTGAATTTAGAACCCTAGCTTGCATTTTAAAAAAAAGAACATAGAATTAATTCATTAAATCTAATTAAGCTTAATATGAACATCTAATAACAATAAATCAAAAGAAAAAAAATTATACCTTCAAAATGTGAAATCCAAACAAGAATTGAGCCTCCAAAATGTATGCTTTCCATCTCCAAATTTCATATAAAAATGAGCAAGGAATAAAGAGTATGGAATAAATTGGATTTTATGGAATTTTAATTGAATTTTTGATGTGTTTTTGATGAATATTGAATAAAAATGATGTGGGAAATGGGGGGGGCAGCCATGGGGGGTTGTGGCCGGCCCTAGAGAGGTGAGGGAGAGAAAGAAGAGAGTGGGAAAAGTGTTCAGAAGTTTCAAGAGAAGAAACATCAATAAAAGTCTTTTCATGCTTTATTTATTTATTTATTTATTTCTTTACTATAGCAACTCAAGAAAGCTCTAGAAAATAGGAAAAATTTGCAAATAAATTTTGCATGATACACACTAATTTCTAATATGCCATGGTTCATTTTTTCAAATTAAAACCATTTAAATTTGTAATTTACACTAATTTAGTGTAAAAATAAAGCTTATGTTAATAATTAAAATAATTAATTTAGGAAAAATATTTTATTAAACTAAAAATTTATAAGTGGCTAAATAAACACCATTTACTAGTAATTTCATAATTAAAATAGATATTTTAAAAATTATAATGAAAACAATCACAGTTTGGTTTTACGAAAAATACATTTTACTTTACCAAAAATCCTAAAATTCACTTAAACGCTTTTATTCATTTAATTATTTATTTAATCATTTTTAACACGTTACAACCACAATTTAAAAAATGCAGTTTCTTTCGATTTTCATTTGTGCTCGAAAAATTATTTTGAGTGTTGCAGAAATACGTGCAGGCTTTTATAAGAGTTCTGTGAAAATTTGATATGGTGATACTGCAGTAAAGCCGCGGAACCGCGGCCACACCTATGTTCTGGCCACGGTTCCACCGCAGTAAAGAGTCATCACCGTACCATTTTTCTACAGTGCTTTTTAAACTTGGAATTGGGGTTTATGGTATATTCTGTTTGGGCCCAGATTTATTTTGTGTACTGGGTATTATACTTGGGGCCCACTTCGGTGAATTTTGTCGATCGAAAATTTTAAACATGTTAGTTCACAGTATTTACATTATATCGGCGACCGTCAATGTTATTTGATCGGTAAATCCTATCTAATTGCTATAGTTCTTTTAGACGGATTTGCGAACGTGACATTCACGTTGATGTTCTGTGTTATGCTGTGATGTTGCGGATTTGTCGTGGTGGATAACCTGGATGCAATGGCAGTACAGTTTAGTTGTACTTGTACATTTGATATTGTGGGACAAGCGTTCGACATGTGGAATGCCGTCACTGCCTGTTTGTATATTATTTTTTGGGGGCACGACCGGGCTGAGGTCGATGTACCCATTGTATATTTTTTTCTTTCTGTACTAGGATTACCCCGCGGTGGGGTGCACGGATAGCCGGGTTCTAGAGGGCAACAAGCCTGCATCTCATGGCTTTGAGACGGAGGGGGCTTCACTCTAGAATTGGCGGGCTATTCGCCGCACTCATAGGGGGTACAGGTTGACCCAAGGAGGGGTGCTCAAGTTACCGGATTCCGTGAAGTGCTGGGTGGTCCATTCATGTTGTTGAAGGGGGCTGCCTCACTTCGGGTTTTGGCAGGTAACTTGCCACGCCCGTAGGGGTCTAGGATTTCATTGCACAGGCTATCCACACGACCAGGGGAAGGTCGGGTTTCAGTAACGGCTCTATGAAACCCGGGGATCCCAGATTATCTGTATTGTTCTGTGATGCTTATTACATTTCTGTGATGTTGCATTTTATCACGCATTGAGCGAATATTATATATTGATATATATATATATACTAGTAGATGTTGTATATGTTTTACACCCGCGCTAGTCCAGTCCCCGCTCTGTCGTTAGTTAAGTAACCTAACGGGTGATGACGGGACCCAGTGGCGAATGCGGTTGGCATATACGTACATGATATTTTCGTTCTTTTGTGGTGTGATTAATTGATGGGACTGCATTGATTCGGATCAATGCAAGCTAAACAAACCTATTCTGATGTTGTTGGAACATTTTTCAAAAAGCTGTTATTGCAAGGACGTTCTCTTTTGTTTTGCACAGTGGTATTCGGTTATGAATATCCAGCACCTCAGTCGACGAGGCAAGGGCCGAGATCCCTTCACCGGGAGTGACCCCTTGGACAGAATTTTGCGTTAGGGTAATAACTTCACTATAGCCGATTGCCTTTTTGCTTTGCATCGTGGTATTCAGTTGGAATATCCTGCACCTCATTCTACGGGGAAAGAGCCGAGATCCCTTCACCGGGAGTGACCTCTTTAGCAAAGGTTTTCACCACTATATTTTTTATAAAAAGCTATTCGGTTTCTTCAACGATATCAAGTTCATTACGTTAAAGGTTTTTCGCCAAAAACCATTCGTAGCCCTCCGTCATTTCAGACGGGTAGCACTTAGTATTCATGCTATGTTTGTTGACCTTCGTCAAGGCATAGTGAATGGTAGCTGCTTGTTACCCTTCTGCTGCATAGATAGATGTGATGGTTTGGGACAGTCGTATAGCCTTGTTGGCCTTCGTCAAGGGCTTGTACGGGTGGGTTCAAATTAATCTGGACAATGACGGGTAGAACTTGACATGTGACTTACGATTTGTTGACCTTCGTCAAGGTCATAAGAGCATGGGGTAAAAATCACATCGGGAGTTTCTAAAGAAACTGAAACTTGCCAGATATGCGCATACTTTCTGGAGTGTGATAATGTGAGTGGATTCCATCACATTATCATACGATGATAGTTGGATCCCGATTCCCACTGATGAGTTGGTTTACTCCTCGGGTGATCCCGACTAATTCTTCTTTCAGGTTTGGAGGAGAATTTGAGGTTACAGTAGGAGGTTTCCTGATTAGATAAATTGATAACCATTCTGATCTAGGTTAGAGTGCACGCATAGTGTTTCTTTTCTCTCTCTCTTTGGCAGCGACCATGACCCGACCCTTCACTATGACTCGGTGACCAAGTTAACCGAACCTTCTTAAAACACTAGGTTTTGGATTGTCTGAGTTGCATACCTCATTGCCACTCCTATTTTTACCCTTTACTCCAGAACACCCCGTATTACTACGAACATCCACTTCCATTGGATAAAACCATCGTATGGTTATATACGAACTCGAAGGAACTTGTTCCAGATTCGAGGATGGTTTCCGGTTCTAGAGAAAACGAATAGGACTATTCAGTTGTCTTTTCCTTTTACCTTCCCTCAGATTGCGAGTGTTCCTTAGATTAGGACGGTACACCTATTACGCTAATTGGATAGTCTTCATCCAAACCATAGGCAGGTGCCGAACGGTAGGGAATGAAGAAAACCATTTAGCCTAAAAGGTGTACAGAAGGTATTAAGTAAAGACAAATAAAGGAATTAGTAAGAGGGCAAAGTAAATTGCGACTGCTATTCACGACCAAACCAAGTATTTCTTCGCCAATCCTACATCACCTTTGTATTTCTCCATAATACTCCGTATCACTACGAAGATCCACAGTTTATTGGATACTCCATCGTATGGTTATATACTAACTCGAAGGAACTTGTTCTAGTTCGGGAATGGAATCTGGTTCGGGAGAAATAGGAATAAGGTTTTATTCAGTTGTCTTTTATCTTTACCTTCTCTCGGGTTGTGAGTGCTCCTAGGATTAGGACAGTACACCTATTATGCTTACTGGATAGTCTTCTTCCAAACCGTAGGCTGGTGCCGAACGGTAGGGAAGGAAGAAAACCATTTAGCCTAAAGGGGTGTGCAGAAGGTAATGACTAAAGACATATAAAGAGATTTAGAGAGATGGCAAAGAAAAATACGGTTACAGTTGTGAATCTGATAATGGAAGAGGCATTATTAAGGAATACCCGGATACCCCTTCGAAATATTTACATGTTTCAGTTTCACCATGTATTGTTAAAGAAAAACTGATTTCCTAATTAGTCCTTACTCCAGAGTATGTATTTACCATGTGTGATTCTCACATCTGTAT
This sequence comes from Agapanthus africanus, assembly GCA_030015575.1. NCBI lineage: Eukaryota > Viridiplantae > Streptophyta > Magnoliopsida > Asparagales > Amaryllidaceae > Agapanthus > Agapanthus africanus. The sequence continues at coordinate 375,819,554 of CM057344.1, read as the reverse complement.
GGTTTTACAGATAATGAATGGGAGTAAGTTATTAGGAATTAGGTGATCATCCTCATTATATCGGGATTCGTTGTAATTGGTGATATTTGAGGAAATCGCCTGGGTTGTTTGCCGGATGGCAACTATTTGGTTTTGAATATCCGTTATAATGCACCAATTTCAAATTGATATATCTGTATGTTTATTTTTATAAAGTGAGATATAACTTTTTGAAATTATGTCAATGACATTTACCTATATCAGTGGATGGTTAGGTAAGGAGCATTAAACAGCGGTGTAATTCTTCTTAACCATAAGTACAGTTTTCAACCTACGACACACAGGGAATGAGTTATTAGACTCAGGGGACTTATACAGAGTATTGTATGTTGTCCAGTGTCCATGAGGACAGAGGGGTTGGTACTCGTACTATATTGTGTTTACTTATGACTTCTCTAGTTCTTAGACATGTGTTTCATAGAAATGCAAGGTCTAAGTTTTGAGAAGTTATAGGTATAAGAATAAAGTAGAGAACCAGGTAGTGCAAGTATCAGGATTCTTCAAGGTGATCGAAGATGCAGATACTTGTGTATGGTATTTAGTTGAGAGTAATGATTATGAGAACTTGCTTCTCTTTCAGGTTACTCATAATTGGATGTATTCCTAAGTTGAGTAATGCTGACCGGCCTCTCACCATTTAGTTGACATGCACTGGAGACAGCTGCATGATTTGAATCTGGTTCCAATTAAATTAGTGCCTCTATTTCTATATTGGATATAGAATAGTTCATATCTTAATATTGTTAAGGTACGGGGAGTTGTCCGGCTTATGCTTAAAACCTGACTCTGGATAACTCAAGGCACGTTTCTGTAATGGCTGTTTGTGGGTTGACCCGGGCTATAACGAGGGTTGATTTTCTACCATCTGGAAGATCAATAGTGATATTGTTATTGACTCGCTACAGTTTTAGTAAAATGGATTTTTTCAGAAAACAGTAGTGGGAGTATGGGAGAACTGGAAGTGATTCCAGGACCGCAAACGATTACTGAAAATTTGATAAGAACCTAAAGATTCAATATGGTTTGACATTCCATTGAACCTAAAGATTCAATATGGTTTGACATTCCATTGGCCACTCCGCAGATATGGTGGGTAACCTCAGGCACCCGAGAGGTACTCCGGTAGCCTCAAGGACGGTAACAGAGAGGTTCTTGTTTACCCAGACGTGACACTACTGTTGTTCCAGGCTATAAGACCCGGCAGGAGGATGAGTATAGCGTCGTTCTGAACTGGCTTTAGAAGTGAACGTGTATATGACTCTGCCAGAGGGTTGTCGTAGTCAGTGGGAGCAGCGGAAGCATAGTGGACAAGTGGCTTATGTCTATTTATAGACTAAAGCGGAAATAGCAGAGATAGATCATCTATTTCTGATGTAACAGTCATAGGTTTGACTTCATCTGGATAGGGGATGGATCTGTTAAGAAGGTAGTAGGGTGTGATGTCCTGGTATTTGGATGACATACACAGAGTAGGAAGTGATATTCCTATACTACGATCGGTTATACTTTGGTTGTCACACAGTGGTTTCTCCGCATAGGATATGGATATTATATCAGAGATTCTGGTTACTAGATCTATGGTTTTAGATCTAGATTTGGGTAGTTTCCCAATCTGGGTACTTAGACAACATTCTAACGGTGTTTTAGAATGGACGACTCCTGGAATGGTAGTGTACCTGCAGGTGATGGAGTCACCCTCTCTAAAGGTGTCTTACAGACTAAAGGGGAGAGGTATGTGCATGATTGGCAGATCACTTGCTTAGGCAATTGAGTCAATCATAAGATGTCAAGTACCACACCAGACGTTGTTTTTGCACTAGATGCAATAAGTTGATATTGATCCAATCCTGGAGAAGAATTCGGAAGCAGTTTTAGAACAGAAGTGGATGTTCTAGGGAAATGATAACGGCAGCCTCCTTCGGGAGACTGTTATCATTCCAGGCTTCCAAGGTGACCTGGATGACAGAGTGGCTGTCAGAGTTATAGTTTTCCCTCTGACGAGGGGCAGTATTTTGGACAGGTGGTCAAAGCGGATACTGAGGGAGGCATGGTGTAGGATACTAATTGGTTTCAGTTGACGATACAGTCTAAGAAGTTTGGATTTGGAGGTCATTTATGAACTTGGTCCCATTAGATATCCAGACATATTCTAAGACAGGTATTGCTCATTTCGAGAGATGGCTTTCTCCGTTAACTTAAGATCAAGAGAGACATAGAAAGAAACATCAAGGCGGATCCACTAGCTGAGGCTATTTTTCGAACGCAATAGTTTCGCAAACGGGCTTTGTGAGACTGATTAGTAGAGGAGTTGGGTGTTCGGTATCACACGGGCTGTGAGTATGAGACATCGCAATAATTAGCCTTGAGTGCAAGTGGGAGATTGTTGGATATAGTGCCCTCAGAGTCAATTATTGGATCGCAGGCACATGATTGCAATGATTGAGGGAGGACCTATACCGGTAGGACAGTCTTACTCGAGAGGTTTTGTATACTATCTGGTTTGTCTTTATCATCATGTACATGTTTTAGGTGACATTGTAGTTCACTATTACACGTTGATAGAGAATAGTATGCTACCATGGTTTGTCTTTATCATCGTGTACTGCTTTAGGTAACCTTACAGGTCGCTATTACATGTTGATAGAGCCCTTAGGATTCTTTCTTGACGACCAGCAGTATGATGGCGATCATATATGTGGGAGCTGGGGTCTATAAGCATATCCTTAAAAGGTCCCTAGTCATGGGAGTTTCGAGACTGGGCATCGATACTCCGTTAGTAGACTAGTGTATACAGTCGAGACCCCGACGAGGGGCGGTGGCCGGTCTCACAAGCCATTGGTGTCAGTTGGTTCACCTAAGATGTATACAGGTGCTCATTGGGTTATGAGTACACCGGACAGGACTCGCCGGGAACATGCTAGTTGGTATTATTCCTAGCGTCAGATAGCAGTTCCCTGGTGACATGTGTACAGGTTAGTTCATCGACCTGAGATCGTCATTTTCTCGTGTGAGTTCCCACTGTGCTTTGATTACTACCCTACCACGGCTCAAAGGAGTCGTGCAAACAGGTTTTAGTTGGGTACAGGCCCGAGCCACATGGAGGCAGTGAGCAAATCGACAGGGGTTCGTCTCTTCCGGTATTGGGGGTAAGGTCGCGCTGTGTCTAGGAGAGCCATTACACGAAGTCCTTGGCCAAGGCAGGAGATTTACTGGTATGTATTCCAGTAGTATCTCAGGGTGTTCTGGGCTACACTCAGACACGACTTGTACCGCTTTTGGGGGTCTGACTTTTACCAATCCCCTAGGCCCGACATGCGATGCTCATAGACGAACGGACCAGACTGTACGGATATTGTCACTGACAGGCTCAGTAGGGTGTCAGGATGAGTTCGCTCATCGACCTCCCTTTTGGTCAATACCTGGTAGCCCGTTACGTACAGCTAATACTTCTGACGTGCTAGTGGTTAAATCCACAGCCAAAGTATTGACGAGTCTTTAGAGTCCCCTACAGACTGTTTCTCAAGTTTCGGGCGAAACGTTGTAGAGGCCGTATGATATATGGCAGGGTTTGATCAAATACGTGCAGTAGTGCACGGATCATGATCGGACGGATCATACTAGTGGGCTTTGGTTTAAGACGGATCCTAGTATTAGATTTGTTGGATTACTTTAGTCTCATCGCATTCGCATTCAGTCGGAATGCGGATGCAGGTATGTATATACAGGTGAGGGGTATCCTTGTGATCCGTCACGAATTTAATTTAGATGTTGCCGGATTTTTTTTTGTTGGACCAAACATTTGGATTAATGTTTGTATGGTGGAAATAATGAGCTAGAATTCATCATGAGGTGCATTAAATGTGGCATATGAAATCTAGTGACTCATGGTATCATTATTTGTGCAAATGTCACATTTTATAATTGATTTAATGTGTTGAATTGATAAGAGGAGAGAGAGGGGCAGCCATGTTATGGTTGTGAGCTCTTGTATTATTGATCTCTCTCTCATTATTATCATTCCAACATCACAAAAGAAAAGAAAGAGAAATATCTTCTTCTTCCTTTTTCTTCTCTAGTTCATTATCTCCATCAATGGCAACACCTCTAACCTCCATCCAAATCAATGGATGCAAGAGGCAAAGTGATCACAAACATTCTCTATAACACCTTGGACACGTCGGCTAGCACACATCGTGCCCGAGTTCCTTCGGATGAAGCGGGAGCCCGTAAAAAGAATCTATGATGTGGTGCCCTTTCCGACGAGGAGATCGAGACCGGAGATGCCGTGAAGAGCTTGGGATGGTGGCCAAAGACCGAAGGACACGGATCGATCGGTATAGCCTTCCAACCCTCTCTCTAGATAGCTAGTTGTAGGTTAATGGTTCGATCCGGGTTTTAAGCATACGATAGCGTCGGTTTCTTGTTTAGAAAAATTTTCGTTTCCGCAGTTTGGCCTCGGAAAGACGGCCGGGGCGCTACCGTAGTCTTACACTTTTCTCACAATAATACAAATAAAACCATTAAAACAACACAAATAAAACAACATGCAACCAAATGTAACATGTCATGATGCACTAACCATGGAAAAATGTAGAAACACGGATTTGGCCTAATCGCGATTAGTAGTGCACTAATCAATTTTTATTTAAACTGAATATAATTAATTATAAAAATGCCAAATCCAATAAATATATTTTTAAATGAATAAATCATTTTAATCTCCAATTATTTCACAATTATTGGTATATATTTATACCATTTTACGAAAACCCCAAATTCGCAAATCGGGTAGTTTTCACGAAATATATTATTTTAATAATAATTTCCTAAAATAATATTTTATATTTTCTGAAATGTTACATTACTCCTCCGTATACACCACAGCACAATGGTATATTAGAGCGGAGGAATCATACGCTATTAAATATGGTTCGCTCCATGATGAGTAGTGCTAAGTTGCATCTTTCATTATGAGGTTATGCGCTTCAGACAGCAGCATACATACTGAATTATGTTCTATCCAAATCTGTACCCAAGACTTCATATAAAATATGGAGCGGAAGGAATTCATATCTTAAGCGGTTTAAGATATGGGGTTGTCCGGCCTATGTGAAAACACAAAAACCGGACAAACTTGAGGCACAATCAGTTCTTTGTAAGTTTTTAGGTTATCCTAAGAATTCTCTAGGATATCTGTTCTACTACACCGAGGACCAAAAGATGTTTGTTGCTCGCCATGCCAACTTTTTAGAGAAGAAATTTCTTGCAAATGAAATTAGTGCGAGCACGACAGAACTAGAAGAAACTCCAGAAGGACAAGCTGCCACTGAAGATTTGGTAAAACCAGAAAATTCAAAGCCACTCCTCAGATCTAGTAGGATTTCTCATCTGCCCGAGAGATACTGTGGCTTTCTTATAGACGGGGATTGAGAGGATTGTATCTTGGAAGAAGATGATCCTTGTAGTTTCAAGCAGGCCATTACCAGTAGAGACTCTGATAAATGGCTGGATGCTATGCGATCCGAAATGGAGTCCATGTACACCAATAAAGTTTGGACCATGGATATTGCTCCTCCTGCGGTAATACCCATTGGATGCAAATGGATTTTCAGAAGGAAGATTGGTGTAGATGAACAGGTGGAAACCTATAAGGCTAGACTGTTGCAAAAGGTTTTTGTCAAAGACCCGGTGTGGACTATGACGAGACCTTTTCTCCAGAGGCTATGCTCAAATCTATTCAGATCCTACATGCTATTGCTGCCTTCCATTATTATGAAATCTGCTAGATAGACGTAAAAACTGCTTTTCTGAACGAAAGTTTAGAAAAGTGCGTTTATATGGATCGGCCAGAGGGATTCGTAGATAGTGGGAGCAATGGGAATGTGCGCAAGTTGCTTAAATCCATTTATGGATTAAAGCAGGCATCGCGATACTGGAACATCTATTTTGATGAAACAGTCAAGGAATTTGACATCATCAAAAACGAGGATGAGCCTTGTATCTTATAAGAAGATTGTAGGAAGAACTGTCGTATTCCTAGTTTTGTATGTGGACGACATTCTTTTGATAGGAAATGGCATTCCTATGCTACAATCGGTCAAACTGTTCTTATCATAAAGGTTCTCCATGAAAGACCTAGGTGATATCTCCGACATTCTGGGGATTAAGATCGACAGTGATAGATCTATGAGATTGTTGGGAATTTCGCAGTCCCGGTACATAGAATCCGTACTAAAAAGATTTAGTATGGAAGATTCCAAGCGTGATAATATATCCGCATTGCACGGAATCACCCTCTCCAAAGAGGTGTCTCCCAAGACTGATGAGGACAGGGTTCGCATGAGCATTATACCCTACGCTTCTGCTGTAGGATCTATAATATATGCAATGCTATGTACGATGTAGTTTACGTACTTAGTGTGGTGAGCCGGTATTAGTCAAACCCAGGAGAGAACCACTGGACAGCAGTGAAGAACATTCTTAAGTACCTGAGAAGAACTAAGGAAATGTTCTTGGTGTACAGTATTGGAGACCTCTAGGTGGAGTCCTTTACCGACTCGAGCTTCCAGAGTGACTAGGATGACAGCAAGTCTATTTTGGATTTTGTGTTTACCCTCAACGGAGGAGCAGTCTGTTGGAAGAGCTCCAAACAGGATACCGTCGCAGACTCGATGATGGAGGTTGAATACATTGCTGCAAACGATGCCGTAAAAGATGTTGTATGGATAAAGAAGTTCATTACTGAACTTGAGGTGGTTCCGTCCATTGTTAATCCAATACATTTGTATTGTGACCATAATGGTGCTATGGCATTAGCGAAGGAACCACGGTCACATCAGAAATCCAGACACATCTTGAGGTGATATCACCTGATCAGGGAGATCGCTGATCACCGAGAGATTGAGGTGCGGAGAGTAGACACAAAAGAAAACACGGCGGATCCATTCACCAAGGCGCTCCCACAAGCGCAGTTCGAGAGACTATTTGAAATGTATGTGATATGCCGACAACTATCCCTAGTGCAGGCGTTGGGTACTCGATATGCCAATATATGGCCTTAATGCAAGTGGGAGATTGTTGGATATGTATGCTCTAGAGGCCATTATTGTGTATGTATACAAGTGGATGCTTGGACATATGTATGTACAGGACAATCTTGCTCGATATGATAGTATGCTATTTGGTTTGTCTTTATCTTAACATGTGCATATGTTTTACTAATTATTACGTATCGTTAATACATGTTGATAAAGCCCGTATGATCATTGCTTGACTACAAGCGCTATGACTACAATCTTACTTGTGGGAGCTGGGTAGTTGATAAGAACATCCTTAAATGTACCTAGTCATGAGAGTATCGAGTCAGGGCATCAATACTCTGGAGTAGACTGGTGTATACATTTCAAAACCCTGACGAGGGGTGATGGTTGGACTCGCAGCCATTGGTCTTTGGCACCTAAGATCGTATACAGGTGCTCACTAGGGGTGAGTACACTGGAAGGACTCATCGAGAACTGGCTAGATGATATTATACCAATCGTCAGATAGCAGATCTCTGGTGATATGAGTACAGATAGTCTGTTGACCTGAGGTCGTCATTTGTCTCGTGTGAGTTCCCACTGTACTTTGATTACTACCCTACCATGATTCTACTGATTCGTGTAAACAGGTTTTAGTTCGGTGCAGTCCCGAGCCATATGGAGGCAGTGAGCGATTATCGGGGATTCGTCTCTCCCTGTATAGGGAGTCGATGTCGCACTGTGTTCGGTTGGCCAACACCATAAGTCCCTTGCCAGGGCGGATTGAGAATTACTGATAGGTAGATCAGTAGATTCTTGGATGGTCTTGAGCCACATCGGCACGACTTGTTAGGTTATTAGGGGTCTGACGTTTTCCACTCCCTAGACCCGGCATGCGATACTCTCAGATGAACAGACCGGACTGTACAGAAATTGTCACGGGTAGGCTCAGTAAGAGTTCGGATGAGTTTGCTCGTCGGCTTTCTTTTCGACAGGTACCTGGGTAGCCGTTATATACAACTAATGCCACTGATGTGCTTGTGGTTAAACCAATAGCCAGCGTACTATCGAGTCTTTAGAGTCCCACACAGAGGCTTTCCATAGTTCAGAAGAAACGATGTAGATGTCGTATGGTTTTATGTCCAGGGTTTCAATCATATACGTGTACTAGCTAAACAGATTTTGTTCGGACGGATAATACTAGTGGGCTTAGTATTAAGCCGCATTCTTGTATTATACTATTAGATTATTTTATCTCTTAGTATTCATATTTTTTAGTACGAACACGGGTATGTATATACATTGGGGGTATTCTAGTAATTTCATTAGAATGCTTCTAGAAGAAGACACCTCATTTTGTTTTAAATCTATTTATTTAAATAGATAATGAGGTGGAGGGATAATGTGTATTAAAGCATGGTTGAAGCATGGCTACTTGATTTTATTTATTCATTTGTTCTAACTAATCAAGTATGGTTGCATTATTTCTATTTGAAATAATGCATGCTTGATAATTTGAAAGAGTTAGCCATTCTTTACTTAATGTTTTCATTCTATACTTTACTTTCTCTTTCCTCCTTTGCTCTCTTCTTCTTCAAACCATAACCCTCTAATGAGTTGAGAAACCATGGTTTTATGAGATAATCCAATCCAATTAACACTCTATATTTTCTAAGCTACCTAAATTAGCAAACTAGGTACTTTAGTTACGTCAAGTTTGAGGTTAAAACTTGAACTATAGACACTCGGGTGGATCATCTTCGACATGAGGAGGCCAATGACTAAGCTCGATCCCGACGGACAAGGATCTTAAGAAGAGGAAATGAAGACCTTAAGGACTTGGTTCATATATGTATAATCACTTTCATAATAGATTAATACGTCTGCAAGTTTTGTTATCTAGGGCTTACAGTAGATCTTGGGATTAGTCGGTGTTGCTGTCTGAAAAATTATTTTTTGAAAATTCTGCCTCTCTACGAACCCAGTAGAGTGTGAGACACCGCCTAACACTCCATTGAGTATCATGGCTCTAAATAGAGATTAGAAGAGAAGAAAAGAAAAACAATAAAACCGACAACTATTTTAACAAACAAGTAATAAAAGTTATACTCAGATTTAAAAGTCAATGTAAGAAAATAAAGATACAAGGTAGAAAAAACTCTCATTTTCATTATTCATCCACTCAAAAGCTCTCACTACATTTTAATGGAGAAGAGATGAAGAAGAAGAAGAAGAAAACTGTACTAAACTAAAACTAGTCCTTAGGAAAATAAAACATGGTTTCTTTGCCTCTGAACTGGAGCATTTATAGGCAGTGAAATAAGACCATAGGGAAATATTCTAAGACCTTACACAATGAACAAAAACCCTATGAAAATTCGTAACATTTGGCTATGACACGACCACTGATTCGCCGCCAAATAGGCCAAAATTTCACTATTCCGTGGTCCAATTTAGAGTTGACGCATCATTTTATTTATGGGTTCTCATGTTGCTATCTTCTTCTGTTTGGTAGGTTCACTTTTGCAAAATCCTTCCAAAATATTCTCAGATTTTCAACAGTTCAAAATGGCAACTCAATTGAATTTTTTGTCTTGATATCCCTCGATCTCAGCGTTGCTACCTTGATCCTTGTGCTGCCTCCCTCATGCTTTGTACTTTTCCCAAACAAGAATGACCATCGCTTGATCTTTTCCCTTGTAATGGTAAGTGGCACTTGACGGATGTGGATGACCGGAACCCGGATTTTATCTGTTTTTGGCAGTTGTTCTGAATTTTTTATAACTGTAGAGAATGTGCGTGATTTGCATTATTCTGGACTGAGAACCTGTAATCTGTAACCATGTAGCAAACACGGATTAAAAGCACCTACCTATATACAAATGTGCATAAGAATGAGCAGTATTAAATGCAATATTCTGATGTGATCAATCTCTGTATCAGATACAGAGTTATCTGGAGGAAGCAAAAAGGGAAGTGGGAGGGGTAAGGACATATGCGACTATGTCGTAAATAGGGCAATCATGACATTCCAAACCCATTGATTGTAAAAAGGTTCGGTTAACTTGGTTTATGAGTTTTTAGTTTAGGGTCAGTCTTAGGTCGTTGCCATAGAGAGAAAAGAAACCCTCCTCATGCAGTCTAACCTAGATTAGATTGGTATATTTATCTAATCAGAATGGCTCCAACTGTTCCGTCAAATCCTCAAAGGAGAATTAGCCGAGTCATATGAAATCTTTTGGGAATAACTATTACTCATAGTGGGAATCGGGATCCAAACTATCACGGAGTGGTAACCTTGACATAGTCAACAAGTCACCCCACATCATAGAAGGTATGCAATCTCATTTCAAATTTAAACACTTGAAACTCCCGATATAGGTTTTTACTGTAAGTGCACGGCGGCGCCCCGGCCTCCATCCCGAGGCCAAATGCGGAAGCGATGGTTAACTTTAATTTTTCAAACCGGCACCACCGCGCACTAAAACCCGGATCGAACCATTAACTAGTCCTAGCTAACTAAAAGATGGGGAATAGAGATATACCGACTGATCCGAGTCCTCCGGTCTTCTCGTCGTCGTCCCGATCTCCCGCGGAAACTCCGGTCGTCGCCTCCTTGCCGAAAGCGCACCACATAGTCTGCATCTTTTACGGGCTCCCGCCTCTATACCGAGGCAACTCGGGCACGAAGCTGGCAAGTCGACGTGCCCAAGGCTTGCTGTAGAGTGTGTAGTGCTCATGTCTCATTTTGGGGTTCATGGAGATTGCCTTTTGGTGGAGGGATGACACAATCACATGGAGATGGAACTTGTGGGATTTTTCCAAAAGCAAAAGAGCAAAAATCCCACACTAAAAATTTGGACAGCCCCAAGCCTTTCTTGGCCGTCCATGCAAAGGGAATGGGAGAGGAGAGAATGAGAGAGTGTGTGGTGTATGGATCATGGAGCCTCTATCATAATGCAAGAGAGAAAAGAAAAAGGGTGATAAGAAACAATCATCACAAACAAATCCATACTCCACCAACAACCATCATCAAAACCATGATGATACAAAAGTCAAGCCATGATGGATAAATCAAGTCAAAACATGATGACTAAAGAAAGTCAAGCAATGATGGTGCAAGTATCATGATACAATAATATGCAAAGACCCCCTCCACAAATGCTTATTTGCATAAATGCAAATAAGCCATCCTCTACCAATCTTCGGCCAATGAAAGATACAAAGAAATAAGGCCGAAACGGAAAGCAAACTGGCAACCCCAGAAAACTGGTCCCGTAATAAATTACAGGAAAACCCCGATACTGTGTATACACACCCGCATTTGTATTCCTACTGAAATACAAATGCAATGAGACAAAATCTACATAGTACTGTACTAGGATCCTGCTTAAACCAAAACCGGCTAGTAATATCCGTTCGATCCTGATCCGTGCAATACCGCACGTATCTGATCGAACCCTGCCATATCTCCATACGGCCTCTACAGCGTTTCGCCCGAAAACTTGAGCAACTGAATGTGGGGGAATCTAAAAACTCGTCAATACTATGGCTGTGGATTTAACCACTAGCACGTCAGAGGTATAAGCCAATACGTGACGGGCTACCAGCTATTGACCAAAAGGGACGTCGATGAGCGAACTCATCCTGACACCCTACTGAGCCTGTCAGTGACAAAATCCGTACAGTCCGGTCCGTTCGTCTATGAGCATCGCATGGCGGGCCTAGGGGGTTGGTAAAAGTCAGACCCCCAAAAGCGGTACAAGTCGTGTCGGAGTGTAGCCCAGAACACCCTGAGATACTACTGGAATACCTACCAGTAAATCTCCTGCCTCTGCCGAGGGCTTCGTGTAATGGCTCTCCTAGACACAGTGCGACCTCACCCCCAATACCGGGAGAGACGAACCCCTGAAGATCCGCTCACTGCCTCCATGTGGCTCGGGACTGTACCCAACTAAAACCTGTTTGCACGTCTCCTTTGAGCGTGGTAGGGTAGTAATCAAAGTACAGTGGGAACTCACATAAGACAAATGACGATCCTCAGGTCGATGAACTAACCTGTACACATGTCACCAGGGAACTGCTATCTGACGTCAGGTATAAGACCAACTAGCATGTTCCCGGCGAGTCCTGTCCGGTGTACTCATAACCCAATGAGCACCTGTATACATCTTAGGTGAACCAACTGACACCAGTGGCTTGTGAGACCGGCCACCGCCCCTCGTCGGGGTCTCGACTGTATACACTAGTCTACTCTGGAGTATCGATGCCCTGTCTCGAAACTCCCACGACTAGGGACCATTTAAGGATGTGCTTATAGACTACCAGCTCCCACTTATATGATCGCCCTCATACTGCTGGTGGTCAAGCAAGAATCCTAGGGGCTCTATCAACGTGTAATAGCGACATGTCAGGTCACCTAAAGCAGTACACGATGATAAAGATAAACCAGATAGCATGCTATCATCTTGAGTAAGACTGTCCTACCGGGATAGGTCCTCGCTCAATCATTGCAATCACGTGCCTGTGATCCAATAATTGAATCTGAGGGCACTGTCTCCAACAATCTCCCACTTGCACTCAAGGCTAATTATTGCGATGTCGCATACTCACAGCCCGTGTGATACCGAACACCCAACTCCTCTACTAGTCAATCCACAAAGCTCGTTTGCGAAACTCTTGCGTTTGAGGAATAGCCTCAGTGAGTGGATCCGCTTTGATGTTTCTTTCTATGTCTCTCTATATCTCAAGTTCGCGGAGAAACCCATCTCCCGAAATGAGCAATACCTGTCTTAGAATGTGTCTGGATGTCTGATGGGACCTAGCTCATAAATGAACTCCAAATCCAAAGTTCTTAGACTGTATCGTCAACTGAACTTAATCAGTATCCAGCGCCATGCCTCCCTCAGTATTGCTTTGGACCACCTGTCCAAAATACTGCCCCTCGTCAGAAGGAAAAACTATAACTCTGACAACCTCCTTGTCGTCCAGGTCACCTTGGAAGCCTGGAATGATAACTGTCTCCCTCATGAGGTTGTCGTTATCATATCCCTAGAACATCCACTTATGTTCTAAAACTGCTTCCGACTGTTTCTCCAGGATTGGATCAATGTCAACTTATTGCATCTAGTGCAAGAACAACATCTGGTGTCGTACTTGACATCTCATGATTGACTCAATTGCCTAAGCAAGTGATCTGCCAATCATGCACATCCCTCTCCCCTTTAGTCTGTAAGACACCTTTAGAGAGGGTGACTCCATAATCTGCAGGTACATTACCGTGCCAGGAGTCGTCCATTCTAAATACTCATAGAATGCTGTCTAAGTACCCAGATTAGGAAACCACCCAAATCTAGATCTAAAACCATAGATCTAGTAACCAGTATGTCTGATATAATGTCCAAGTCCCATGTGGAGAAACTACTGTGTGACGACCAAAGTATAACCGATCGTAGTATAGGAATATCACTTCCTACTCTTTGTATGTCATCCAAATACCATGACATCACACCCTACTACCTTCTCAACAGATCTATCCCCTATTCTGATGAAGTCAAACCTATGACTGTCACATCAGAAACTGATGATCTATCTCCGCTATATCTGCTTTAGTCTATAAATAGACATAAGCCACCTGTCCACCAATGCTTCCGCTGCTCCCACTGACTACGACAACCCTCTGGTAGAGTCATATACACGTACACTTCTAAAGCAAGTTTAGAACGACGCTATACTCATCCTCCTGCGAGGTCTCACAGTCTGGAACAACAGCAATGGCTAGTGTGGGTAAACAAGAACCTCCCCGTCACCGTCCTTGAGGCTACCGGAGTACCTCTCGGGTGCCTGAGGTTACCCACCAAATCTGCGGAGTGGCCAATGGAATGTCAAACCAGATTGAATCTTTAGGTTCCTATCAAATCTTCAGTAATCGTTTGTGGTTCTGGAATCACTTCCAGTTCTACCATACTCCCACTACTGTTTTCTGAAAAAAAATCCATTTTTAATGAAACTGTGGCGAGTCTAGAACAATATCACTATTGATCTTCCAGATGGTAGAAAGTCAACCCTCGTCATAGCCTGGGTCAACCCACAAACAGCCATTACAGAAACATACCTTGAGTTATCCAGAGTCTGGTTTTAAGCATAAACCAGACAACTCCCCGTACCTTAACAACGTTAAGATATGAACTGTTCTATATCCAATATAGAACCAGAGGCACTGATTTAATTGAACCAGATTCAAATCATGCAACTGTCTCCAGCGCATGTCAACTAAATGAAAGGAGGCCGATCAGCGTTACTCAACTTAGGAATGCTTCCAATTATGAGTAACCTGAAAAAGAAGCAAGTTCTCTTTATCATTACTATCAACTGAATACCATATACAAGTATCTACATCTTCGATCACTTTGAAGAATCCCGATACTTGCAACATCTGGTTCTTTACTCTATTCAAATACCTATAACTTCTCATAATTCGGACCCTGTGTTTCTACGAAACACCTGTCTAAAAACTAGAGAAGTCATAAGTAAACCGAATATAGTACGAGGACCAACCCCTCAGTCCTGATGGACCCTGGACAACATACAATACTCTGTATAAGTCCCTTGAGTCTGATAACTCATTTACTGTGTATCGTAGGTTGAAAACTGTATTTATGGTTAAGAAGAATTACACCGCTGTTTAATGCTCCTTACCTAACCATCCACTGATATAGGTAAATGTCGTAGACATAATTTCAAAAGGTATATCTCACTCTATGAAAATAGATGTAGAGATATATCAATTTGAAATTGGTGCACAACAGCGGATATTCAAAACCAAATATTTGCCGTCCGGTAAACAGCCCAGGTGATCTCCTCAAATATCACCGATTACAGCGAATCCCGATATAATGAAGATGATCACCTAATTCCCACTAACCTACTCCCACTCATCATCTGTAAAACCATACAGATGTGAGAATCATACCTGGTAAATACATACCCTGGAGTAAGGACTAATTGGGAAATCAGTTTTCCTTTAACAGTACACAGCGAAGCTGAAACATTGAAATGTTTCGATGGGGTATCCCGGTATTCCTAGTAATGCCTCTTCCAGATGCACAACTGTAACCGTATAAATCTCTGCCACCTCTCCAAATCCCTTCATATGTCTTTAGTCATTACCTTCTGTACACCCCTTTAAGCCAAATGGTTTTCTTCCTTCCCTACCGTTTGGCACCAGCCTATGGTTTGGAAGAAAACTATCTAATAAGCATAATGGGTGTACTGTCCTAATCCTAGGAACACTCGCAATGCGAGAGAAGGTGAAGATAAAAGACAACCGAATAAACCTTATTCCTATTTCTCCTGGACCAGAATCCATCCCCGAACCGGAACAAGTTCCTTTCGAGTTCGTATATAACAATACGATGGAGTATCCAAATATCTGTAGATCTTCGTAGTGATACGGCGTGTCCTGGAGAAATACAAAGGTGAAGTGGGAGTGGTAATGAAATATTTGGTTTGGTCGTGAATATCAGTCGCAATTTACTTTGCCCTCTTACTAATCCCTTTCTTTGTCTTTACATAATACCTTCTGTACACCATCGTTAGGCTAATTGGTTTTCTTCATTCCCTACCGTTCGGCACCAGCCTAAGGTTTGGAAGAAGACTATCCAATTTGCGTAATAGGTGTACTATCTCCTAAAACAAGGAGTACTCTCAACTTGAGAGAAGGTAAAAGGAAAAGACAACTGAATAGTCCTATTCGTTTTCTCCAGAACCGGAAACCATCCTCGAATAAATTCCTTCGAGTTCGTATATAACCATACGATGGTTTTGTCCAATGGAAGTGGACGTTCGTAGTAATACAGGGTGTCCTGGAGAAAAGGGTAAAAGTAGGAGTGGCAATGAGGTCTGCAACTCTGACAATCCAAAAGCCAGTGTTAAGAAGGTTCAGTCAATTTTGGTCTCCGAGTCATAGTCTTAGGGTCGGGTCAATGGTCGCTGCCAAAAAGAGAGAGAAAAGAAACACTCAGCGTGCACTCTAACTTAGATCAGAATGGTTACCAATTTATCTAATCTGGAAACCTCCCACTGTACCGTCAAATTCTCCTCCAAACCTGAAAGAAGAATTAGTCGGGATCACCCGAGGAGTAAACCAACTCATCAGTGGGAATCGGGATCCAACTATCATCGCATGATAACGTGACGGAATCCGCTCACGGTGTCACACTCCAGAAGGTATGCGCATATCTGGCAAGTTTCAGTTCTTTTGAAACTCCCGATGTGACTTCTGCCCCATGCTCTTATGACCATGACTTTGGCCAACATATCATAAGTCACATGTCAAGTTCTACCCGTCATTCTCGAGGTTAATTTGAATCCACCCGTACCTACCCTGGACTTTGGCCAAAATGGCAGTACGACTGTCCCAAACCAACGCATCTATCTATGCTGCATATGAATACCCCAATAGCTACCAATCACTGTGCCTTGACTTTGGCCAACATACACAGCTTGAATACTATTGACCACCCATATGAAACGACGGAGGGATACGAATGGTTTCTGGCGAAAACCTTTAACGTAATGAACTTGATATCGTTGAAGGAACGGATAGCTTTTATAAAAATATAGTGACGAAAACCATTGCTAAAGAGGTCACTCTCGGTGAAGGGATCTCGGCTCTTTCCCCGTAGAATGAGGTGCAGGATATTCCAACTGAATACCACGATGCAAAGCAAAAGTAATCGGCTATAGTGAAGTTAATGCCCTGACGCAAACTTCTGTCCAAGGGGTCACTCCCGGTGAAGGGATCTCGGCCCTTGCCTCGTCGACTGAGGAGCAGGATATTCCAACTGAATACCACGATGCAAAACAAAAGTGAACGTCCTTGCAATAATAGCTTTTTGAAAAGTGTTCCACCAACATCAGATTAGGTTTGTTTTTAACTTGCATTGATCCGAATCAACGCAGTCCATCAATTGATCACACCAAAAAGAACGAAAATATACTGATGTACGTATATGCGATCCGCATTCGCCACTGGGTCCCGTCATTACCCGTTAGGTTAGCTAACTAACGACAGAGCGGGGACTGGACTAGCGCGGATGCAAAACATATACAACATCTACTAATATATATATCAATATATAATATTTCGCTCAAGGCGTGATAAAATGCAACATCACAGAAATGTACAGCATCACAGAACAATACAGATATCTGGGATCCCCGGGTTTCACAGAGCCACTACTGAAACCCGACGTTCCCTTGGTCGTGTGGATAGCCTGTGCAATGAAATCCTAGACCCCTACGGGCGCGGCAAGTTACCCGCCAAAACCTGAAGCGAGGCAGCCCCCTACAGCAACGTGAATGGACCACCCAGCACTTCACGGAATACGGTAACTTGGGCACCCCTCCCGGGTCAACCTGTACCCCCTACGAGTGCAGCGAATAGCCCGCCAATTCTAGAGTAAAGCCCCCTCCGTCTCAATGCCATGAGATGCGGGCTTGTTGCCCTCTAGAACCCGGCTATCCGTGCACCCCTCCGCGAGGCAATCCTAGTACAGAAAGTAAAATATACATACAACGGGTACATCGACCGCAACCTGGCCGTGCCCCAAAAGAATAATACAAACAGGCAGTGACGGCAGTCCACATGTCGGACGCTCGCCCCGCAATATCAAATGTACATAATACAACCAAAAAACTGTACTAGCATTGCATCCAGGCTATCCCCCACGACCGATCCGCAACATCACAGCAATACACAGAACATCAACGTGAAAGTCACGTTTGCAAATCCGTCTAACCGGGCTATAGCAGCTAGACAGGATTTACCGATCAAGTGACATTCACGGTCGTAGATATAATGTAAATACTGTGAACTAATGTGTTTAAAATATCCGATCGATCAAATTTACCAAGTGGGCCCCCAAGTACTACTGTAGCACATCAAGAAATTCTGTGCCCAAAAATAATATTCCAAAACCCCTATTTTAAACCCAGAAAGCAACTGCAGAAATTTGATATAGCAAGGACTTCATTGTGCGGCGGAAACGCGGCCCAATGGGGGGTTTGGCCGCGGTTCCGCGCTCCCATAGTCGATTCACTGTATCGAATTTCTACAGAATGCTTAGAACTTCCAGTACATCACTTTTCAACAACCTGAAAAAATTATCGAGCCAGAAAAAAATCGACAGAAACTGATGCTAGGAAAAATACGGGTTTTGGAATTTTGTTCGATCGAAAACGTAAAACACATTAGACAAAGCTAGAATATGTTAATGGCGAGGCTCTGATACCACTGTAAGTGCACGGCGGCGCCCCGGCCTCCATCCCGAGGCCAAATGCGGAAGCGATGGTTAACTTTAAATTTTCAAACCGGCACCACCGCGCACTAAAACCCGGATCGATCCATTAACTAGTCCTAGCTAACTACAAGATGGGGAATAGAGATATACCGACTGATCCGAGTCCTCCGGTCTTCTCGTCGTCGTCCCGATCTCCCGCGGAAACTCCGGTCGTCGCCTCCTTGCCGGAAGGGCACCACATCGTCTGCATCTTTTACGGGCTCCCGCCTCTATACCGAGGAAACTGGGGCACGAAGCTGGCAAGTCGACGTGCCCAAGGCTTGCTGTAGAGTGTGTAGTGCTCATGTCTCATTTTGGGGTTCATGGAGATTGCCTTTTGGTGGAGGGATGACACAATCACATGGAGATGGAACTTGTGGGATTTTTCCAAAAGCAAAAGAGCAAAAATCCCACACTAAAAATTTGGACAGCCCCAAGCCTTTCTTGGCCGGCCATGCAAAAGGAATAGGAGAGGAGAGAATGAGAGAGTGTGTGGTGTATGGATCATGGAGCCTCTATCATATTGCAAGAGAGAAAAGAAAAAGGGTGATAAGAAACAATCATCACAAACAAATCCATACTCCACCAACAACCATCATCAAAACCATGATGATACAAAAGTCAAGCCATGATGGATAAATCAAGTCAAAACATGATGACTAAAGAAAGTCAAGCAATGATGGTGCAAGTATCATGATACAATAATATGCAAAGACCCCCTCCACAAATGCTTATTTGCACAAATGCAAATAAGCCCTCCTCCACCAATCTTCGGCCAATGAAAGATACAAAGAAATATGGCCGAAACGGAAAGCAAACTGGCAACCCCAGAAAACTGGTCCCGTAATAAATTACAGGAAAACCCCGATACTGTGTATACACACCCGCATTTGTATTCCTACCGAAATACAAATGCAATGAGACAAAATCTACATAGTACTATACTAGGATCCGGCTTAAACCAAAACCGGCTAGTAATATCCGTTCGATCCTGATCCATGCAATACCGCACGTATCTGTTCGAACCCTGCCATATCTCCATACGGCCTCTACAACGTTTCGCTCGAAAACTTGAGCAACTGAATATGGGGGACTCTAAAAACTCGTCAATACTATGGCTGTGGATTTAACCACTAGCACGTCAGAGGTATAAGCCAATACGTGATGGGCTACCAGCTATTGACCAAAAGGGGCGTCGATGAGCGAACTCATCCTGATACCCTACTGAGCCTGTCAGTGACAATATTCGTACAGTCCGGTCCGTTCATCTATGAGCATCGCATGGCGGGCCTAGGGGGTTGGTAAAAGTCAGACCCCCAAAAGCGGTACAAGTCGTGTCTGAGTGTAGCCCAGAACACCCTGAGATACTACTGGAATACCTACCAGTAAATCTCCTGCCTCGGCCGAGGGCTTCATGTAATGGCTCTCCTAGACACAGCGCGACCTCACCCCCAATATCGGGAGAGACGAACCCCTGAAGATCCGCTCACTGCCTCCATGTGGCTCGGGACTGTACCCAACTAAAACCTGTTTGCACGTCTCCTTTGAGCGTGGTAGGGTAGTAATCAAAGTACAATAGGAACTCACATGAGACAAATGACGATCCTCAGGTCGATGAACTAACCTGTACACATGTCACCAGGGAACTGCTATCTGACGTCAGGTATAAGACCAACTAGCATGTTCCCGACGAGTCCTGTCCGGTGTACTCATAACCCAATGAGCACCTGTATACATCTTAGGTAAACCAACTGACACCAGTGGCTTGTGAGACCGGCTACCGCCCCTCGTCGGGGTCTCGACTGTATACACTAGTCTACTCTGGAGTATCGATGCCCTGTCTCGAAACTCCCACGATTAGGGACCATTTAAGGATGTGCTTATAGACTACCATCTCCCACTTATATGATCGCCCTCATACTGCTGGTGGTCAAGCAAGAATCCTAGGGGCTCTATCAACGTGTAATAGCGACATGTCAGGTCACCTAAAGCAGTACACGATGATAAAGATAAACCAGATAGCATACTATCATCTTGAGTAAGACTGTCCTACCAGGATAGGTCCTCGCTCAATCATTGCAATCACGTGCCTGTGATCCAATAATTGACTCTGAGGGCTCTATCTCCAACATTTACCCCTAACGGCTTATGACCTTAACATAGTCAACAAATCATAAGTCACTTATTTCGTAATTAATTAGATCCACCCGCACGACTCTTAACATAGTCAACAAAGTCGTATGACCGTCTTAACCAATCACATCATTATGCTAACAGGAAGACATCACTTAGCTACCGTACACTAGGCCATAACATAGTCATCAAACATAGCACGAATACTAAGTATTCTACTTTTTGAAATGACAGAGGGCTACGGCTGGTTTTGAAGAAATCCTTTAACGTGATGAACTTGATATCATTGAAGGAACCGAGTGGTTTGCAAATTTATAGTTACGTAGACTATTTCTTATGTGTGGATTCCCCGTGAAGGGATCAGAGTTGTTACCTCATAGAATAAGGTGCAGGATATTCATAACTGAATACTGTTGGACATAGTGCCCTCAGAGTCAATTATTGGATCACAGGCACATGATTGAAATGATTGAGGGAGGACCTATACCGGTAGGACAGTCTTACTCAAGATGATAGTATGTTATCTGGTTTATCATTATCATCGTGTACTGCTTTAGGTGACCTTACAGGTCACTATTGCGCGTTGATAGAGCCCTTAGGATTCTTGCTTGACGGCCAGCAGTATGATGGCGATCATATACGTGGGAGCTGGGGTCTATAAGCACATCCTTAAAAGGTCCCTAGTCGTTGGAGTTTTCGAGACAGGGCATCGATACTCTAGAGTAGACTAGTGTATACAGTCAAGACCCCGACGAGGGGCGGTGGCCGGTCTCACAAGCCACTGGTGTCAGTTGGTTCACCTAAGATGTATACAGGTGCTCATTGGGTACACCGGACAGGACTCGCCGGGACCATGCTAGTTGGTATTATACCAGACGTCAGATAGCAGTTCCCTGGTGACATGTGTACAGGTTAGTTCATCGACCTGAGATCGTCATTTGTCTCGTGTGGTTCCTACTGTACTTTGATTACTACCCTACCACGACTCAAAGGAGTCGTGCAAACAGGTTTTAGTTGGGTACAGTCCCGAGCCACATGGAGGCAGTGAGCGGATCGGCAGGGGTTTCGTCTCTCCCGGTATTGGGGGTGAGATCGCACTGTGTCTAGGAGAGCCATTACACAAAGCCCTCGGCCGAGGCAGGAGATCTACTGGTAGGTATTCCAGTAGTATCTCAGGGTGTTCTGGGCTACACTCCGACACGGCTTGTACCGCTTTTGGGGGTCTGACTTTTACCAACCCCCTAGGCCTGCCATGCGATGCTCATAGACGAACGGACCGGACTGTACGGATATTGTCACTGATAGGCTCAGTTGGGTGTCAGAATGAGTTCGCTCATCGACTTCCCTTTTAGTCAATACCTGGTAGCCCGTTACGTACGGATAATACCTCTGACATGCTAGTGGTTAAATCCACAGCCAAAATATTGACGAGTCTTTAGAGTTCCCCACAGACAGTTTCTCAAATTTCGGGCGAAACGCTGTAGAGGCCGTATGGATTTATGGCAGGGTTCGCACGTACGCGTGCACTTGTGCACGTGTTATGGTTCGGACGGATAATACTAGCGGGCTTTGGTTTAAGCCGGATCCTAGTATTGTACAGTGTAAATTTTGTCTCATTGCATTTGTATTCGGTCGAAATACAAATGCGTGTATGTATATACAGTCGCGGGATTTTCCTGTAATTTATTACGGGATCGATTTTTAGAAGTTGCCAGTTTACATTCTGTTTTGGGCCAGTTTTCCTTTGTTCCTTCATGGCCGAACTTTTGTGATGGAGGGGCTAATTTGCAAATGTGCAAATTAGCAAAGTGGAGGGTGGTTTTTGTAAGTTGTTGTTTCATGATGGTTCTACCATCCTTTGACTTCTTTTTGTTCATCATTGCTTGATTGATTGTTATGGGATATGATTAGTGTAGGGTTCCTAGGCACACTAGTGAGGTCTCACAAGGCATCGAACATGCCATTTTCAAAAAATCTAGGTGCCGAGAGACCCGACTACGGATCGTTTGCTAGAAATCTAGGCGAAAAAGTAATCTAGTTAACAGTTAACTAATGGGATATCGGAAATACAACCTTTGTAGATCCGTTGCTCCACCTCCATAGCTCCGCAACCAAGTCGTCTCCGCTGTCCAAAAGGAATCCGGGCTCTAGAGTCGGCTTCGTCGGAGAAAAAGCGAGCTAGGTCGTCGATGTCCATGCCGAAGATGATCTACGTCGAAGCATCGCAAGATCAAGCTCTCACTTCACCAAGTCAAGAAACTTGTGAAGGAAACACACTCTACTACTTTGCAAGAGGTAGAGGATGAAGAAATAGGAAGTGGGTAGACTTTAGAATTGGATTTCTCACTCAAATCATCAATCCACCATTGATGACCTCAAGGTTTTCTTCACTTGAAGGAAGAAGAAGAAGAAGCTAGTATTATGATAAGTTAATTAAAAACAATAGAAAAATCAAAACTTATCATAATGTTAACTAGAGTCAAGTGTAGAGAATGAATCATGGTTAGTGGGAATGGTTAGGGTTAAGGATGAGATAAGAATGGTTGACTTGATCAAAGTTTCATGAAGCTTCAACTAAACTCCAAATTAAGCCACCATTCTTTTCTCCTCTTTTCAAAAATGAATAAACAAATAAATAAATGAATAAATAAAGGAAATGAAACCCTAACCATTCTTTTAACCATGGTTTAATTCTTTGCACTTAACCAAGTAAACATGTATCATCAAACATGATACAATCAAATGCACAAAATCATATCGCATATGTAATGCGCACACCCGAGTGAGAAAATCCATTTAAAGTGAACCGATACTAGTTAATGCAAAGTAATATATCAAATATATAATTATGCATTAAATAATTAAATCAACACTTGATTCAATGACCCGGTCATGTCGCACACAACCGACTAGTATATAATGTATCGGCTTATCAAATCAACCTTTGATTCGATAACTAGGGTATATCGCATATAACCTAATCGATACATTCATCGCGAGAATGGAATACGGTATCACATACACGCATTATTCTCGGTCCCGCACATATCTCATATGCGCTCCTATTTCGTTTCGCTTGAGCCAGGAAACCTCTGTGTAGGACTCTAAAGACTCGTCAATACGCCGACAGCAGATGATGATCATATCAAACACCCACAAGCCGCAAGCGGTCTGCTAAACGTAACGGCCACCCGGGTATTGAGCGATCTGAAGATCGACGAGCAAGCCCGCTCACACTCCAGTGAATCCGACCAGTAACACTACCGTACAGTCCGGTCTGATCGTCTGATATGTCGCATATCTCGCCTAGGGGTGGTAAACGTCAGACCCCAATAGCTCGATAAGTCGTGTCGATATGAGGTCTATAACTGTTCGAGAAACTACTGGTAACACTTACCAGTAAATCTCAGCAACCCTGGCCAGGGATTTCCTGTTATAGCCAATCGAACACAGCGCAACATCAACCCCCTATACCGGGAGAGACGAATCCCCTCCTATCGCTCATTGCCTCCATGTGACTCGGGACTGTACCCAAAAACCACCATTTTGCACGCCCTCTTGGACGTGGTAAGATGGAAATCAAAGCACAGTGGGAACCACACAAGACTCTATGACGATCTCGGGTCAACAGACTACTCTGTACCAGTGTCACCAGAGAACTGCCATCTGACGTGAGGTATAATACCATCTGGGAGTTCTCGGCGAGTCCGTCCAGTGTACCCAGTCTCTACTGAGCACCCGTATATCATCTCTGATGTCAAACACCAATGGATATGGGATCATCCATCGCCCATCTGTATGGGTCGAGAAGGTATACGCTAGTCTACTCTGGTATATCGATGCCCCGTCTCGATACATCCACGACTAGGGACTTTGAAGGATGTACTTATAGACAATCTGTCCCCACTAGTATGATCTGCATCATAGTCCAGGTAGTCAAGTACATATCCTAAGGGCTTTACCAACATGTAATAGAGAGACAATCAGCATACACGTTAAGATAAAGATCAACCAGATAGCATACTATCATGTCGAGCAAGAAAGTCCTCCCTATATATGTCCCAGCATCCACTACAATATACATCCTATGTACAGTAATGGCCTCTAAGGCATATATATAACTAACAATCTCCCACTTGCACTAGGGCCATCTGTAGCAGTGGTTGTAGTATCTCATACTCAACCATCCCATAAAAGTCTCTCTCTGGGAACAGGCCTTTGTGAGTGGATCCGCTGTGTTGTCCTCTGAGTCTACTCTCCAAACCTCGATCACCCTGGAGATCAACCATCTCCATGATCAAGTGATACTGCCTTAGAATATGTCTGGATCACTGATGGGACGGGCGTTCCTTGGCATAAGCCACAACTCCATTGTCACACAATGGCAGGAACGTAGTTCATTTTATGAACCAATATACACCCAAACAGCCTCTTTGGTAGCATCTTAAGTAGCGATGTATCGTGCCTTTATCGTCTAGTATGTCACGGTATCTAGCTTGGAACTCTTCCAACATACCGTCCCTTTACTGAGGGTAAAGACAATGCCTGCGACTGACATTCAGTCATCTGTATCACCCTGGAACCCTTCCAGTGATTCTCCCCAGGATCGATTGATACTATCTCACTACAACTAGTGAGAATCCTAACATCCAATTAGATCTATCTCATAGATCCAAACCCAGGATTTAGGAGGTATCACTTTGATCCTTTATGGAGAATCATTGTGATAAGCGGAGATTGATCGAGCGTAGCATAGGAAACTCTTTCCCTATCAAGAGTATGTCATCCACGTACTCTACGAGGATCGTCACCATACTCCCTACTACCCTTTTGTTTATACAAGGTTCATCTACCATTTTGATGATATCAAACTGTTTGACTAATTCATCAAAACAGATGTTCCAACTCCGCGATGCCTGCTTTATCAAATAAAGCATCTTGCACACGTTTCCGCTGCTCCCACTGTCTACGAAGCCCTCTGGCTGTGTACTTATAGACGCTCTCTTCTAAATCATCATTTAGAAAAGCAGTCATGACACCCAACCACCAGATATCATAGTCATGGTATGTAGCCGTGGTAAGTAGGATCTGGATGGACTTAAGCATAGATACTTGAAAAAGTTTCATCATTATCCACGCCTGGTTGATGACGAAAAACCTTTAACAAGTCTAGCTTTGAAAGTCTCAACCTTTCCATGTACACCAAGTAATCTTCTCAAGATATACTTGCTCCTGATGGGGATTTAACCCTTCAGATATAGCAACCAAAGTCCACACTTTGTTGGTGTATAAGGATTCCATCTCAGATCGCTAAACATCCAGCCATTCTTACAGAGTCTCACTCCTGATGGCCAGCTCGAAACTAGTTGGGTCATCATCTCATGATGCATTCCTCGCTCCCACTGTCATAGAGAAACCGAAGTATCTCTCAGGTGGGTGAGGAACCCTACTAGATCGGCGGAGAGGCTGAGGTTCGTTGGTTACTACTGAATCCTTCGGTTCTACCAAATCATCAGCTGCTGTTTGTATAGCTGAAACCTTTCCAGTTCTACATTACAGATCTTGCCTCGAGTTTGTCCGGATTTTGCTTTTAGACATAAGCCGGACAACCCCAAATCTTAATTAGCTTAAGACATGGGCTCTTCCCATACCATATCACATATGAAGTGGTAGGCAACTGATTTGATTCGAACCCTATTCAATAGGTATGCAGCTTCTCAAGTGCATAACTCCCAAAAAGGAAACGGGTAACTCAGTAGTACTCATCATAGAGCACACCTTATCACATAGGGTGTAATTGCTCCACCCCGATATACCATCGTGCTATGGTGTATTCAGAGGAGTAATGCTGAGAGAGAATCTCATTCTCCTTTAGAATAGTCCAGTATTTCCGTGCTCAAGTATTCTCCTCCTTGATCACATCAAAGGACATAATACTTATACCCTTATTGGTTCTCTACTTCTTACTTATATTCTGTGAATATCTCAAAAGGTTCGGACTTGTGTTTCAACAGGAACATAGGTCTGAAACTCGAAAGATTATCAGAGAACGTAATGAAGTATAAAGAACCAGTCCTGGCATGTGTAGACAGGGGACCTACATACATCAACATGTATCATCCCAAGAGTTTACTAACTCTTTCTCTGTCTCCAATAAACGGAGCTGTGGTCATCTTATCTTTGTGACATGACTGGCGAGTTTCACAAGATGTAAATTCAAACTGATTTAAATATGCATCTTTATGTAACTCTAGCTAGTCGGGTCACATTGATCTGACCTAGTCTACAATACCTCAAGAAGAATCCGTTCATTTCTGAACTCTTCCTCTTGTGTGTGTTCCGTATACTAAGAACTGTAGTTTGATTTAGAACATCAATGCTTTTAGATAACGTGCCTGAACCGATCAACTTTTGATATAGGAAATGTTCAAAACATTATCCAACAATACAAAATTTTATCATTTCTTTACTAATAAAGAGACTGATATGATTTTGTATATCAGGTTCGGTATTGTTCATCACAGAATACTGCATTTTATACCGCTCATTCTTACGCTCGGTTGTTTATAGGTAGGTGCTTTTAATCCGTGTTTGTTACATATTTGCAGGATACAGGTTCTCGGTTCTAAAACGGTGAAATTCATGGAAAACACGACAAAATCCGGGTTCCTGTCAACCACTGAGAAAACACGGTCTCCGCTCGTCATCCGTATGTTGCCAGATACCAGTTTAGGAAGACAAAATGTCAAATCAATGTCACCTTCATGCACAAGGCTCAATGGCAACAACAAGTTCCAAGAAATCTACGCGGAGCTCGAGGCAATCATGACAAAAGCATCCACAAAAGTCCACCTTTCCTCAACAGAAATTCTGGAAGAAATGTGGAGGTATTTTCAGAAAACACATATGCCACACTGAAGGACACACAGAACCAGGGAAAGCCACCAAGTACGATGCCCTGACTCCATCATAGGGCCGCGGATCCGCGGCCAATAGGGGGTATTGGCGGCGGATCCGCGGCCATGTGGGGTCCTCACTTTGTCGTGTTTTGGGGGTATTTTGGGGACTTCATATAGTGGCAGATTCTTGCCCTAGATCTTCAACCCTCTGCCTATAAATACAGCAGATCTGAGCCAAGCCAAAGGGTCATTCTTTTGTTCCTCTTTTGTAGTCTTTTGTATAGTTTTTCTTCTTCTTCTTCATTCTTTTTCCATGAAAATTGTAGTGAGAGCTTTTTGAGTGGGAGATCAATGAAGATGAGGGTTTTGTATCATTCTCTTTTGTTTCTTCTTCCCCTTGAGATTCTTGCTTTCTCTTGATCATTCAACCTCTTCATTGAGCTTGAATGGTTAAGGGTTAGTTATTGATCTCAAGGGTCGTATTCTTTCATGGAATTAGCACTTCATTTCACATGCGTTCTCTACCCTTCCCTTGATCTTGCAACCTCTTGATTGAGCTTGCAAGTTTAAGGGTTGGCTATTGATCACATGCTTGTCTTGAGTCCTAGTTTCTTGTTCTTTTTATCGCTTTTTATTACTTGCATATTATTATCTTGCTTTTCTTTCTTTCAATTTATTTCATGCACTTAAATTCATGCACTTAATACTTGTAATCTTTTCTTTTCTTTGTTCTTTTCTTTTGCTCTCTTTTGTTCATTTTGTGAATGTTGTAATTATTATTGTTAAGAAAAAATACGATATTATAAGTTTAAGATTTTCTTTTCTCTTTTCCTTTTCCCGTTATTTTCCATTGAACTCTGCCCAAACCATACGCAAGCGCTCCGCTAGGCACCCTACCCTGACAAGGTAAAGGTGATTCCTAACCGCGACCGGTTGCGTTCGGTTTGGCCGGAGGCGAAAGCAAGAGACAAGAACGGAAGGACAAGGGTAAATAAGCCGTATTCCACGAATACCGCGCTTAAATCCTCTAATCCACGTTGTTGCCGATTGCTTAGCTTCAATTGGTCAAGACTCGGCTCAAAGGTTTTGAGTACGAATTTCTTTAGCTTACAATTCCGTATCTTTTTCTTAACAACTTTATACTTGCAAATAATACACATAGGATAGTCTTGAACAAATCTCATACAAATTCTTTATTGACTCGTCTAAAACAAGAGCGGAAACACAACCATCTCCCTGTGGATCGACCCGTGCTCAACCGGCTAGCTGCATAGCGACACCGTCCTGATCGCGGTAAACTTTAGAACTTTGAACATCCGACACGCCAAATTCTTGCGATCAAATGGCGCCGTTGCCGGGGAGACGGTAACGTATTTCTTTTCTTGTTATTCGGGTTAATATTCTTTTTGTATATATTTATAATAAATAAAAAAAAATTCTTTTTGTTTTTTTTGAACATTTTTGTGGGCAAGAGTGCAGATTTTTGCAGATTTGCAAACTGCGATTGTGGGAGCAAAGTGTACGTTCAAAGTTAAGGTGATTACGAAGTACAGTGCCAAAGATCCGGGTAGTTTGACCCGCGCAAGCGAACTTTCCAAGCTTACCGGATTTGATTCAACGGGGGTTTCCTAACCCAAAAACTTAACGGTACGTACTTTACTAACACCTTCTTCTCAAATCTGACGCGTCCAATATACTATTCTTTGCAGGATTCTTTGCAAGTTCGCTAGCAAACGCCAAAATTGACTAACCCGTATTTGTTGCAGTGCCGTACTAAAATTAAAAAAAAATAATTTTTTGATTCTTTATAGAATTTTTATTGAATTGTGCATTGCATACATTAATACGGACTTAAGGGCAAGCGAACCCCACAAGATACGGTAAAGGATTTCATCACCTTTTCCGTGGCCCACAAATCACGAACTTGCGCATAACGTTTACCCGCACAAAATTTAAAAGAAACTAGACTTTAAGCCTTAAGGACTTCGCGCTCACTAGGAGAAGTTAACTGTGTTTAGAACCTCGCTTAACGGTATATTGTTTACGGGGTGTCTAGGAAAGTGTGAACGGCGAAACCGCCAAAAGAGAAAGGGTTATTTAATTAAGGAACTTCGCGAAAGCGTTGGAAAACCTCCCCTTATCTCTGCACGTACCTGGCCTCGTGATCAGTGTATCTTGAGCCTGTTTCTCGACACAGTTTTACTTCGACAATCAAGTTCTGGAGCAGGTCTAGTTGACCTAGGTGAACCCTAGAACGATTAGGTGTGTGGTATTTTTGTGTCGTGATTGTTTTGTCAATATTCTTTTTGCGTATATATTTCATTCTTCTGTTAATATATAAACTAAAAAAAATTAAAAAATTAAAAAAAAAATTAAAAAAAAAATCACATTCTTTTTCCCCTCCTTTTCTCTGCCCTTCTTCCTTTCTTTCTTCATATCATGGGTACTCCACCTCGCAAAACTCTTGCCGAACTTTGGTACCCACAACCAGACATTACTTCTTACGGTTCTTGCTTTGGCCGAACTTCGAATGATCCATCCTTGCCCAAAATTTCATTGAGAGATTGGATAGACGCGTCTAGGACAAACACTTGCACTCCTCATTCCATTTCGTATCAACCTTTTCAACCTCCCGCACCCGCTTATGTTGATACCCCTTTTGCAAGTCGTCCTTTGTCCATCGCTGAACGTATTGAACAATCCCGTAGCCGATCTTTCACTCCTTTCACCACTTCAAATTCTTGGGATCAACAATTCCATTCACCTTCCTATCCAAATGTTGATCCTGCTCCTGTCCAGCCATTCAATTCCTACCAATCCTACCCTACTTTTGCACCTTCCCTAGACATTGCTTCAGAACAGCCTTTTGGGAGTTTTCAGTATCCAAACAACTTTGAATCTTTTACTGAAACCCCTTCACAACCAATGTCTAGTCTAGAACAGTCGTTGGAAGACTTTAGGGTAGCGTCAAGCCAACAGCTGATGGATTTGAATGCGTCCATGGCCGCCCTCATACAACCTAGTGACCCGGTAGCTAGTTTTCAACTAGCTCCAAATTTTCCAATGTATGAAGAGGCGGTAGGACAGGCTGTAAATTTGAGTGGAGAGAGTGAGATGTATACCCTTCCACATCAAACCTACCCGTTTCAACTTGACTCCCACAACTCTGATTTTGAATGTCTATCTAGTGTTCCACATGATTTATCAATTGAAGATAGAATGATGAATGAGTTGTGCGACTTCGTAGTGTTTGATTTGCCCGATTGTGAAAGGTCCCTTCCAAGTGAAACCATACCTAATCCTTTTGACCTCTACACCTATATCTTAGAACCAGAATCGATTAATATCCATGCATTTGATGAGGTGTCAGAGAATTTTTATTTTCACTTGATTGAGGATATTGACGCTGGGGATATTTTGGATGATGAACCCGTAGATTTGGCTGAGTTTGTCTCTTCAAATCATCATCCCGAGTCATTAAATGTTTTTCCCGAACCCCATATGCGTCTGGACTTTGAAGAGAAGAGCATGGATGAGCTTAACTTTGAGGAGAATTTTGAGGATATTTTTGAGGATGAAACAGTTCTAGATGATGAGTCGGATTTTCCAATTCATCCTGTTCCTTTCACTGACTGTGTACACCCTCCAGAACCTTTAACCGATACCCTTCCTCAACCACTTCCCTCCATCCTTTCCATCGTTCCGACCTTGCAAGAACCCGTCTCACTTTCATTTACTATGTCTGGTTTACCAGGTTTGGCGTACCCATGGTTTCTCACGAACCTTGAGGGATTTGACCCCATTTCTCGACGGGTAAATATATTAGCACAATCGCTTTTCACACATCGGTCATCACAAATTGTGCTAATCTATTTACTCCATTTGCACCCTCAAGTTCGTATTCCACTTCTTTTTCCCTTCCGCCATTCTTCTTCCTCTCATATACCGAGACCGTATCCCGCTTCTCTTCGCATACGGTCTCGCGTATTGTCCTTCTCTTTTCTCTACGCCTTCTTCCACCAACCTGTACATTATAGCGATAAAATCTTTGAATGGTTGGTGCTCACTTTTGGCCTGTGTAAGGCCTTGTATAGCTTGATACTGTTCTTTCCCCCCTAAATCATGAATTTTTAACGCTTAACAGTGGAAACACTGTTTTACTTAAGTTTGGGGGGGACACTCTTTTGTATATATTTTTGTTTTCCTTTTTGTTTTGTATATAATTTGTTTCTAGGAAGCGCCGGCAATTTTAACCCTCTTGGTATAGCCTGACAGTGAGGGCACTGTCAAGTTTAAGTTTGGGGGTGTGCTCGGTAAGCTTTCTTCCTTCGCATTCATATGTATATTTTGCATCTGCATATTAAATCCATAAATCCCATAAAAATCTGAAAATTTTCTAAAAATATAAAAACTTTTTTGTCAAGTTAGATTGTGGAAGAACTCTGATTCAACATTCGACGGTTTTTGTTTGAAAAAATAGGAATAACTAAATCTTATGTTTAGATTTTGAAAACCTGAAAGATAACTCTCCTTTGAAGTTAACTATAGCTGATATACGTCTTTACATCACACTACACGTGTCGTGAATTTTGGGAATTAGATGACAAGTCTTTCATGTTTAAACTTTTAAACAGATAAATGATTTTCTGAGGATCAAATAGGTTTGTTCTGAAATAAGTAATGTCAAGAATAGTTTATGAAGTAAAGCGAATATGAAGGAATGTTATTGATGCCGTAATTGGAGCTAAGTCTGAAAAATAACCCATCGGAAACTTGATTGGAATGATTACACACCAAACCCACTAAACACGTCTTTTATCCAAAAAAATAATTGAACTGCCGGTTATATCTCCGTTCGTATTAAATCATCTGATTTTCACGTCAAACTGTCTTTTGTTTTTGGACCTAGGTAACTTGAGTAATTAAGTCCGCTGGGGTGTTTCTACACCTAATGCCCTAAAACCAACTGGTTTGGGTGCATTGGCCCAAAGCTCGCTAAGAAGCCTAGAAAGTCCATTTTAAAACAAAGTCAAGCAAGTGTTCTCTCCGAGTTAAAATTCCTAACGGTTCTTTGTGTGAGAATAATCTTGATAAAAGACAGGATTTTATAAAAAAAATTTAACGGAGATATGAAGGTTTTATTCTATGATAAAGACTATTGCACGTTCACAGAGGTGTGTATGAAATGAAAACAAGAAAAAGGTGGAGTGAAAAATACGACTTAGTTTCTTGTTAAGGAAGATAGAAATTCTGAAATTGAAACCTTACTGGAAAACGAAACTTGAAAAATGCTTAACTCTTTATAAAACTTATGTGATCCTTTTAAAATTGTTATCTGGGCTTTATTGTGCGACATGATGACTTTAATCGATCCTTCTGGAACTTAACGATACTAATTGCACTGCACGTAAAGACATATAAAATCTGTAGTTAAATAAGAAGCGAGGTGTGAAAAATAAAGGTTCGATAGTCTAGACTTAGGATTATAGAATTGTTATTTTCTGAAACAAAAACTTTAGGGTTTGAATCTTAGTTATTGTACAAAACCAACTTGACCGGATTTTGTGGGTAGTATCCGCTGAAAACCCTCAGGAGACAACACTCCTCCTACTAGGGACACCTAGAGGTTTAACGGCTTGTTGCACGCGCTCAGTGCAATCGCGTTCCCTGCGAAAGTGCGGTTAGGATTTTATTTTTGTGAATAATTGGTTTTGCTCGGGACGAGCAAAAGTTAAGTTTGGGAGTATTTGTTCATCACAGAATACTGCATTTTATACCGCCCATTCTTACGCTCGGTTGTTTATAGGTAGGTTCTTTTAATCCGTGTTTGTTACATATTTGCAGGATACAGGTTCTCGGTTCTAAAACGGTGAAATTCATGGAAAACACGACAAAATCCGGGTTCCTGCCAACCACTGAGAAAACACGGTCTCCGCTGGTCATCCGTATGTTGCCAGATACCAGTTTAGGAAGACAAAATGTCAAATCAATGTTACCTTCATGCACAAGGCTCAATGGAAACAACAAGTTCCAAGAAATCTACGCGGAGCTCGAGGCAATCATGACAAAAGCATCCACAAAAGTCCACCTTTCCTCAACAGAAATTCTGGAAGAAATGTGGAGGTATTTTCAGAAAACACATATGCCACACTGAAGGACACACAGAACCAGGGAAAGCCACCAAGTACGATGCCCTGACTCCATCATAGGGCCGCGGATCCGCGGCCAATAGGGGGTATTGGCGGCGGATCCGCGGCCATGTGGGGTCCTCACTTTGTCGTGTTTTGGGGGTATTTTGGGGACTTCATATAGTGGCAAATTCTTGCCCTAGATTTTCAACCCTCTGCCTATAAATACAGCAGATCTGAGCCAAGCCAAAGGGTCATTCTTTTGTTCCTCTTTTGTAGTCTTTTGTATAGTTTTTCTTCTTCTTCTTCATTCTTTTTCCATGAAAATTGTAGTGAGAGCTTTTTGAGTGGGAGATCAATGAAGATGAGGGTTTTGTATCATTCTCTTTTGTTTCTTCTTCCCCTTGAGATTCTTGCTTTCTCTTGATCATTCAACCTCTTCATTGAGCTTGAATGGTTAAGGGTTAGTTATTGATCTCAAGGGTCGTATTCTTTCATGGAATTAGCACTTCATTTCACATGCGTTCTCTACCCTTCCCTTGATCTTGCAACCTCTTGATTGAGCTTGCAAGTTTAAGGGTTGGCTATTGATCACATGCTTGTCTTGAGTCCTAGTTTCTTGTTCTTTTTATCGCTTTTTATTACTTGCATATTATTATCTTGCTTTTCTTTCTTGCAATTTATTTCATGCACTTAAATTCATGCACTTAATACTTGTAATCTTTTCTTTTCTTTGTTCTTTTCTTTTGCTCTCTTTTGTTCATTTTGTGAATGTTGTAATTATTATTGTTAAGAAGAAATACGATATTATAAGTTTAAGATTTTCTTTTCTCTTTTCCTTTTCCCGTTATTTTCCATTGAACTCCGCCCAAACCATACGCAAGCGCTCCGCTAGGCACCCTACCCTGACAAGGTAAAGGTGATTCCTAACCGCGACCGGTTGCGTTCGGTTTGGCCGGAGGCGAAAGCAAGAGACAGGAACGGAAGGACAAGGGTAAATAAGCCGTATTCCACGAATACCGCGCTTAAATCCCCTAATCCACGTTGTTGCCGATTGCTTAGCTTCAATTGGTCAAGACTCGGCTCAAAGGTTTTGAGTACGAATTTCTTTAGCTTACAATTCCGTATCTTTTTCTTAACAACTTTATACTTGCAAATAATACACATAGGATAGTCTTGAACAAACCTCATACAAATTCTTTATTGACTCGTCTAAAACAAGAGCGGAAACACAACCATCTCCCTGTGGATCGACCCATGCTCAACCGGTTAGCTGCATAGCGACACCGTCCTGATCGCGGTAAACTTTAGAACTTTGAACATCCGACACGCCAAAAGCGTGCGATCAGGTATCTAATAACATTCGTTCAGAATCAATGTATTGGTAATACAGGGTGACAGTGACCAACAGACTTGGCTGCAACACTTGCCCCGTTTTCTGTCTCATGAAACTTATCACCCGTTCTCAGCTCTCTACCTTTCTGTAGCCCTATGTAACAGATTACATATCTGGGATCCTGATCTGGTATCACATACCCAGGACGTAGAGGATACAGAGAAACAGTTCTTTGTAATGAACACACCCGAAGACGATGCATCAGCATGCACTCTCTTCGTTTGGGCGGCACAGGAATTCTGATAATCCCCTATTTCCTGCTCGGTCTTATAACAATTATAAGTCGGAGCGGGACCAACGTTCCCCAGCTCAGTATAACAAGCGGGTTCGGTCAATATTCCGTATTATTATCTTGATTAAGGCGTGATAGGGTCGCTACTTGGAGAGAGAGAGAAGAAAACACTCAGCGTGCGCTCTGTCAAGAATAGATTGGTTTTTATTTTATCTAATCAGGATGGCTCCCACTGCTTTTTATCAAATCTTCCTTCAAACCCTAAAAGGAAAGACTAGCCGGGATTAATTACACACTACAAGTTCGCCAATCTTTCAGCCAGGCCAGTATCGGTACTTTGAGGGAGGTCCCCCATGCTTTCGCACGAACCTAATTAATGTAAACCTCGTTTTCCCAGAGGCGTAACCCCGTTGACACCTTTCTAGACACCTACTTGATCGGCTAATTGTAATGTATAAAACTCTCCCAGGAGTAACTCTTACTCGCAGCGGGTATCGGGATCCAACTATCTCATAGAAGGTATGCAATCTCATTGCAAATTTCAACACTTGAAATTCCCGATAATATTTTCCCCCTAGCGTCCTATGACCTTGACAGAGGTCAACAAACCATAGGCTGCTAGTCCAGTTCAACCCGTCATTTCCTGATTGAAGTAAACCTACCCGCACGACCCTTGACAGAGGTCAACAAGGTCGCACGACTACCCTAAATCAATCACATCATATGCTTATGAAGATAAGCACTAATCAGCTACCGCACACTACGCCTTGACAGAGGTCAACAAACGCAGCACGAATACTAACCAGTACATATCTGAAATGACGGAGGGCTACGACAGGTTTTTCTGAAAACCTATTGCGTAATGAACTTGATATCGTTGTAGGATCGAATGAATTTTGAAATGGAGTGTTTTTGAGGCTTTTCTAGTTTTGCTAAAGGAGTCACTCCCGGTGAAGGGATCTTCGGTCCTTTCCTCGTCGAATGAGGTGCGGGATATATCACATATATCACTGTGCAAAGCAGAACTCTTAAAAGCAATCAAAAGACAAACCGAGTGTGTAGCATCTTCCAGTTATTGCTAAAGGAGTCACTCCCGGTGAAGGGATCTCGGTCCTTTCCTCATCGAATAAGGTGCAGGATATATCACATATACCGCTGTGCAAAGCAAGAACTGTAGCTACCTGTTTTATTTTGAAATTCGATTCTACAACATCTTAGGTTTCTTTTATTTCATTAATCACATTAATGAAGTCCCATCATTTAAATACCTAAACATCACAGATAGATATGACGTACACTTATGCCATCCGCATTCGCCTCGATGTCCCCTCGTGCACCGTTAGGTTAGGTAACTAACGGCAGAGCAGGGCAGGGCTAGCGCGGGTGTAAAACATAAGTAACGTCTATATAATATATCATATATACTATATACTGTATCTATCACAGAAATCGCAGCTGAAGAATCATATGAAATATTGGATATACTAGGACGTCCGTGTTTTCAATACGAGCCAGTATAAAACACGGATTCCACGGTCGTGATGAATAGCCAAACCCACACCCCTGGACCCCTACGAGAGCGGCAAGCAACCCTACCAATTCTAGAGTTAGGAGACCCGGACTCGACTCCTCGAGTTGGTCTCCCACTGGACTCCAGAACCCGGTTACTTGTGCCCTCCTCCTTGGGTCTATCCTAGTGCGGAAAAGTAAATAATATACAAAGGGTGACAGCTTCCGCAACCTGGAAGTGCCCCAATAAAAGAATATTACATACAAGTTTTTACATGAATGAAAATGAAAAACACTCATCTCACATAAAACCCCCCCCCCCGGCTATTCAAACACGACGATCCAATATAACATATCCAGCAACACATAACATCACAAGTCATCAACGTAAGTAAATATGTCCATCCCAATTATCGTTGACATATAGCAACGAAACCGGCGATATCACATATTACACTTACGGTCACAGAAAAGAAAGTGTAAAACTACAACAGTTGGAATCCGCAATCTGCATAGACATCGCATGCCTAATCAAATGAATACCTTAGACATCACATGCCTAACAATTATAAACCCCGCATTTTAGTCTCATTATCGAAAACACTTTTCAATATCGAGTCGGGCAATTCAACAAGATTCCCGACAGTCTGATCGAATACTCGTCGCAAACTTCAGTAGGCGGCCGCACCCCTGATACCGTCGACGAAGTGCACCAAGGCGGAACACCGCTGCCGCGAGCACCCGGACGGATGCTTTCGGCGACGGGGTTCTCCTACAGTCACTTGGTCGGGGCTATGGAGTGAGGCTGTCTATTAAGTTTACCCGGCGAGTATCCGCGTACGCTACGTGATTGCAACGGACTTTTGATCACATCAAAATTCCGTGGCAACCGATCAAGTGAGACTAAAGTGCTATGTTTATAACATTCATTCAGTTATCTCATAACTATTGTGAATTCCAATTATTGTATCCCATTCCAGATAAATATAAAATGTTAAACATTCCGATCGAACAATCGAACACCCAAGTTTTCCCGAAACAGATCAACTCATGAAATAAGTCTAGCAACATTCAGTTCGTGCCTCAGTAGCAACGGTCCAGCCGTAGAAGGGTCAAGCCAACGCCTCACATGTGGCACGCCGTACTGCCCCAAACCCGAAGGTTCAAAGGGCAGTTCAAGACGGTCACATAATCGAGTTAAGGTTTGTTGTCTTCTAGAGGGACCATCGCGTTACTTGCACTACTTAGAACATTGTTAAACCACGGAAAAATCCAACACTTGGAAATTTCCCGACAGGGGAAAAATTGGGTATTTATATCCGGTCGAACTTTTTAACATATTCTAAAAATTATCCGGAAAACCACACAGACAAAATTTGATACTCCGATCGAAACACCGAATCCCCAAATCAATCCCAGAAAATTCAACTCTTGAATAAATATTAAAAATTCCCAGAAAATCCAACTCCAGAAAATAGGAATTACTGTGCAAAGAAAAGTCAAAACATCTACAGTATCGCCGCGGAACCACCGCGCCACATGGGCTTAGGCCGCGGTTCCGCGCCGTTATGACGGAGTTACGGCTCCGTTTTGCACAGTATTTCATAATAAACCCTGCTTGATTTTCTGGATATTTTTAATCTTGAAAAATCCACATTTTTAAAATCTGGACAGAGAGCAAGTTTGATTCGGGGTTTCGGGTTCGTTCGGACTTCAAATTCCGTCTAGACTTCGCCTAAGGCTCTAGCTAGGCTCTGATACCACTGTAGGGTTCCTAGGCACACTAGTGAGGTCTCATAAGGCATCGAACATGCCATTTTCAAAAAATCTAGGTGCCGAGAGACCCGACTACGGATCGTTTGCTAGAAATCTAGGCGAAAAAGTAATCTAGTTAACAGTTAACTAATGGGATATCGGAAATACAACCTTTGTAGATCCGTTGCTCCACCTCCATAGCTCCGCAACCAAGTCGTCTCCGCTGTCCAAAAGGAATCCGGGCTCTAGAGTCGGCTTCGTCGGAGAAAAAGCGAGCTAGGTCGTCGATGTCCATGCCGAAGATGATCTACGTCGAAACATCGCAAGATCAAGCTCTCACTTCACCAAGTCAAGAAACTTGTGAAGGAAACACACTCTACTACTTGGCAAGAGGTAGAGGATGAAGAAATAGGAAGTGGGTAGACTTTAGAATTGGATTTCTCACTCAAATCATCAATCCACCATTGATGACCTCAAGGTTTTCTTCACTTGAAGGAAGAAGAAGAAGAAGCTAGTATTATGATAAGTTAATTAAAAACAATAGAAAAATCAAAACTTATCATAATGTTAACTAGAGTCAAGTGTAGAGAATGAATCATGGTTAGTGGGAATGGTTAGGGTTAAGGATGAGATAAGAATGGTTGACTTGATCAAAGTTTCATGAAGCTTCAACTAAACTCCAAATTAAGCCACCATTCTTTTCTCCTCTTTTTCCAAAATGAATGAACAAATAAATAAATGAATAAATAAAGGAAATGAAACCCTAACCATTCTTTTAACCATGGTTTAATTCTTTGCACTTAACCAAGTAAACATGTATCATCAAACATGATACAATCAAATGCACAAAATCATATCGCATATGTAATGCGCACACCCGAGTGAGAAAATCCATTTAAAGTGAACCGATACTAGTTAATGCAAAGTAATATATCAAATATATAATTATGCATTAAATAATTAAATCAACACTTGATTCAATGACCCGGTCATGTCGCACACAACCGACTAGTATATAATGTATCGGCTTATCAAATCAACCTTTGATTCGATAACTAGGGTATATCGCATATAACCTAATCGATACATTCATCGCGAGAATGGAATACGGTATCACATACACGCATTATTCTCGGTCCCGCACATATCTCATATGCGCTCCTATTTCGTTTCGCTTGAGCCAGGAAACCTCTGTGTAGGACTCTAAAGACTTGTCAATACGCCGGCAGCAGATGATGATCATATCAAACACCCACAAGCCGCAAGCGGTCTGCTAAACGTAACGGCCACCCGGGTATTGAGCGATCTGAAGATCGACGAGCAAGCCCGCTCACACTCCAGTGAATCCGACCAGTAACACTACCGTACAGTCCGGTCTGATCGTCTGATATGTCGCATATCTCGCCTAGGGGTGGTAAACGTCAGACCCCAATAGCTCGATAAGTCGTGTCGATATGAGGTCTATAACTGTTCGAGAAACTACTGGTAACACTTACCAGCAAATCTCAGCAACCCTGGCCAGGGATTTCCTGTTATAGCCAATCGAATACAGCGCAACATCAACCCCGTATACCGGGAGAGACGAATCCCCTCCTATCGCTCATTGCCTCCATGTGACTCGGGACTGTACCCAAAAACCACCGTTTTGCACGCCCTCTTGGACGTGGTAAGATGGAAATCAAAGCACAGTGGGAACCACACAAGACTCTATGACGATCTCGGGTCAACAGACTACTCTGTACCAGTGTCACCAGAGAACTGCCATCTGACGTGAGGTATAATACCATCTGGGAGTTCTCGGCGAGTCCGTCCAGTGTACCCAGTCTCTACTGAGCACCCGTATATCATCTCTGATGTCAAACACCAATGGATATGGGATCATCCATCGCCCATCTGTATGGGTCGAGAAGGTATACGCTAGTCTACTCTGGTATATCGATGCCCCGTCTCGATACACCCACGACTAGGGACTTTGAAGGATGTACTTATAGACTATCTGTCCCCACTAGTATGATCTGCATCATAGTCCAGGTAGTCAAGTACAGATCCTAAGGGCTTTACCAACATGTAATAGAGAGACAATCATCATACACGTTAAGGTAAAGATCAACCAGATAGCATACTATCATGTCGAGCAAGAAAGTCCTCCCTATATATGTCCCAGCATCCACTACAATATACATCCTATGTACAGTAATGGCCTCTAGGGCATACATATAACTAACAATTAGGAAATGGGTGTGACATTCTTCATGATTATCATCATTCTCTTTCTTGCATTATTGATCCACTCCCTCCTCCTCTCATAAGCAAGGTCGGCCACAAGTTTTTGGGTCTGTCCAAAATTTTGGAGTAGCAAAATGGTTCCTTCTTGCTTGCACAAAATCCCTTAGTTCATCCAAAAAGCTTGCATCTCCTTCTCCACTTCCAAATGGCAACATCACTAACCCCTTGAGACAAAAGTTTTCTACACTCAGTCTACAGCAATCTTGGACACGTCGGCTTGTCAACTTCGTGTCCGAGTTGCCTCGGTCCAGAGGTGGGAGCCTGTAAAAAGACTTCTCGATGTGGTGCCTTTCTCATGAGGAGACCGGAGATCAATGATGCCGCGAGGAGATCGGGATGGTGGCCGAAGACCGAAGGACACGGATCGCTCGGTATAGCTCTCTACCCTTTCTCTAGTTAGCTAGTAGTAGGTTAATGGTCCGATCGGGGTTTATAGTCTGCGGTAGCGCCGGTTTCTAGTTTTAGAAAAGTTTTTGTTTCCGCATTTTGGCCTCGGACAGACGGCCGGGGCGCTGCCGTGGTCCTACAAATACCTCTATGCAAAGCAATAGGATACGGCTATTCAATTTGCAAACTTATAGTAACACAATCTTTTGCTAAAGAGGTCACTCCTCGTGAAGGGATCTAGGCTCTTGCCTTGTCGAATGAGGTGCAGGATATTCCTAACCGAATACTTCGATGCAAAGCAAAAGATTCGACTATAACACCACAATATATAATATTTGGTTTCTTCAATGTGTTTTAGGTTTATTATCTTTGCATTAATCCGAATCAATGCAATCCCATCTTTTAGATAATCTCATATTATCAAACATCTCCTCACACTATTATAGATAAATTTGATATGAAAAGGAAAATATAATACACATATACGCCATCCACATTTGTTATGGGGCCCCGGGTCTTCACTGTATGGTTACTTAACTTACGGCAGGGCGAGAGCAAGGCTAGCGTGGATGCAAAACGTATATAGCATTTATTTATATATCATATATATATATATATATATATATCAAATATATCATATATATCAATATATCATCGCATAAAACATCGCAGGCAGATAATC
Organism: Agapanthus africanus; assembly: GCA_030015575.1. Taxonomy (NCBI): domain Eukaryota; kingdom Viridiplantae; phylum Streptophyta; class Magnoliopsida; order Asparagales; family Amaryllidaceae; genus Agapanthus; species Agapanthus africanus. The sequence continues at coordinate 375,777,747 of CM057344.1, read as the reverse complement.
ATCATTACAGCTAAACTATAAATATCATCATAGGCAAGTAAACATATCACAAGCAAGTAATGAATATTACAGAATTGGAACTGTCGGATCACATCATCTAGGAGTCTCGCGTTTCGTTCGATCCATAAACAAAACGCGACATTCCCCGGTTGCATGAATAGCCTGTGCACAGCCAAAAGAAGACCCCTACGAGTGCGGCAAGCTATCAGGCAACCCAAGAAACGAGGCAACCCAACATCATCATCATGAGGGGACCACCCGACACTTTCTCGAATCCGGTGACTTGATGTAACATTTCAAAAAAAAAAAAAAAAAATTATTATTGGGAATTTTCATAATTTTTAATTAATATTTTAATAGTCGGTGTAATTAAATACCGATAAATGGTGAAAATCCCGGAGAAATTTTGGAAATTCTAAAATAGGGTATTTTGTGGAAGTATGTCATTTTTTTTTAAGCTTTTATGGTTACGTATATGTTATTTTGGGTGTAAATCGCGATTGACAATCGCTAAGTGGATTTTTGGCTTTTCGTGCAAAAATGTGCACATGACATTTTCTACACCTGTTTCTTGTTTTGGTCATGGTAGCCTAGGGTTGGACGATATTTAGGTGACCATGGTGGGTTGAACCATTTGATTAGAGCTGGGGTTATGTCGACTTGTGTAGGGAGAAGTGAGCCATGGTGGCTTGGTGTCATGTGAGCATTGTTTTGGAGAAAGAGAGAGATGGTTAGGATGTGCCATGATCCATCCCATATCATTATTCCTTGTGTTCTTTACCCCCTCTCACACTGCAGCCCCAAATTCTCCAAATTCAGCCCCATAGCAACACATCAGCTGCTACATCAGCCGACATCAGCAGCTGAAACAATAATTCAGCCACCCTACGAGCAGCCCACATCAGCTGCACCAGCCCCTAACCCCCTTAGTCCAACACCTAAATCATCACTTCAGCCTACCCTCAACATTTTCAGCCCACCATAGCTGACTTGCACACTCATTTCAGCCTTGATTTCAGCTGAAACAAATCTATCAGCCCCCATAGCTGATCTACATCAGCCTACCCTTATCATTATCAGCCCCCTAGCTGACTTACCCACCCCCATCAAGACTTATCAGCCTCAATAGCTGACCAAACACCCCCTATCAAGACTTATCAGCCAACAATGGCTGATTTCAGCCACCTACACACTCCCATCAGCTGCTACTTCAGCACAGATTCAGCCCCTTGTGCATCAGCATTGCAGCCCCATTTATCACAACTTCATCCTTAATACAGCAGCTAAACAGCCCCCCTTCATCTGCTGCGAAAGCAACAGCCACAGCAGCAGCAGCCTTGCCCAAACTAACACCCCACAACACCATCATCATATTACCACTTCTTCACAAACCAACTCACACAACATCAGCCCTCACTACACCAAGAACAACAGCTGTTGCTGCTGCAAATATCATCAAAGGAAGAAAAAAAAAGAGAGAGTTGCTAGCAGCAGCAACAGCAGGAACAGCACAAGCAGGAGCTTCAGCAGCACCACCCCAGTTCCTCCTTTCCTTCTCCTTCATTCTAGGACCCCCTGGAGGTATAATCTCGCATCCCAACTCAGTTCTTGCTCAGTTCTGATTAGATATCTGAAAGTTACTGTTTTATTGTGATATTGTGCTAGTTTAGGCAATTTTGAGTGTAACTTGACCTAGTATTGGTTTTGATCGTTAGTATAACCATATTAGATGTTTTTGAGACCATTGTAACCAATATTACTCTAGAATCCAAGTATTTACCAGAGTTATTCGACTTAGCGTATTTTACAGTTTTTGTCGATTTTGAGACCTTTCTGATATCTGCTTTCACCCGGGGCCTCCTAGAGAAAAGTACGCATGTCAGTGAGCTGTGCAAGCACCCTGGAACCCCTACCAAAAGCCTTAGCCACCAATTCAAAATCCCGGCCGCAAATTACCTCATTCTGGCCGCAATTTGCGGCCAGACCGGTATAAAAATGCCCCGTTTTGCGTGCACAGCCCCTTTTTCATGTAAAATTGACCCCCGGCATGTCTAGTTTTGACTGGTTCCTGTTAGGATAAAATCTGGGTTCATTTTCGTGAGTTGGCGTATGTTTTATGACGTGTTTTCATATGGATTTTGATATTCGATGATTCGTATCTGTCGGGTGGCGTTCGGACGTCGACGACAGAGGATATTGGCTGTTTTTGCCCACAAGGTCACATGTTTTTACCTATGGGCGTAGTGTGCACCATTTTGGTTTCCGACATGGTTTTCATGTGTTTTAGCATGTGATATTCTTGTAGGTACTCACATGACATCGAGGCGTTGGAGATGCAAACGGCGACATCGGCACCGGCACGCATAACTAGGTGAGTAGATTTATATCTACGGGGAGAAGTCGGGTGGATGGCGTATAGCACCCCCGCAGTCCGAGGTGATGTATACGGATGCGTATACACACCTATAAATATTATTGTTGTTGGGATTATTATTGATGTTAAATGGATATTGGTATATTGGAGTTGGTGAAAAGTTACGAAACCATAGGGTAGTGGGTGCACTACACATACATGCACACATATACACACTTGGATACATCCTCACTTCATATGTGCATAGATGGGATTCTACATAGATATGTGTTCACATGGGTTTGGGTTTATATGCTTATTACGGAATTGAGGATGATATATGGGATTGATATGAGTCGATGAGTTGACCTGAGATTATGATATCGGCAATATAACCTGTTATGATGGTAAAATTCATGATTTAGATACACTTGATACTTTAGAGGATTTTGGGGATGACAATGCCATAGTAATGGCAACATATATATTATGTGATCGACATGTGATTATGATACGAGATATGATATGATATGACAGGATATTTATAATAGGCCGCCTTGGGCGGGGTATACTCCTTGAGATGATATGTGCTGATGATATCGATTTATACGGGATTGTCGACCGGTAGTTAGATCTTGATTATAGTAATGATGTTAGAATTGTACCAGACATAGGTCAGTACCCCGATGATGATATTGATAAAAAGAATACTTGATGATTAATATGACAAATGTGATATTGACTCGTACCCAGATTGGGGATGCCGTACGACGGATTTACGTACGAGCTATAATTTGATGTTTTGATCCGCACCCTTGACTTGGGAATAACTGATTTTAGAGATATAATATCGGATGTGATATTATCGAGGCGGGATCACCGACTATATATATATATATATATATTTATTTATATGTATCGACTCAGAGGTTAGGCGGTTTCCCTTACCTACTACTAGCTTTAGCTCAGCCTTGTATTGTGTAGCTATATGACTTTTATGACATTAGATGCAGTTTAGCGATCATGGTGTTCAGTATTTCAGCTCTCGCATGTTATTATTGTTGCTCTGCATCGCATACTGTTATGATTCATATTCTATTATTGATATCATGCTGCTAGGACACCAGCACCATTACCGATGATGCGTATGTTCCATATACACTTACTTGTCAGCTCACACACATCTTCATCGGTAATTGCCATGTCACTACACAGTAGTATTATTGCATCAGGATATGACCCTTGTATGTGCATACTATTATTCCATGTTGCAGGACATACAGTTACACTTGCATTCCATTTATATGTCACATACATCATGCTTCCTGATTATACGCATTGAGATATGTTGTTTCTATGTTATTTCTGGATTTGGGAACCGTGGGTATTTCAAAGAGATTGTGTAAATGTTTTAAAAACCCGGTTACCCTTGATATGATATTTCAGTGCGTTCACCATGTGTTTTCTCGGTACTGAGAGTGACATGTGAAACCCGAATCGAGGAGGCGGATGAGACCGATTGCGGGTACATGGTGGACCCGGTGCGGTACCCCGGGGCAAGAAGATCGCAGATGATGGCGTTGAGCCTGTGCAGGGGAGCACTACCTACCGGTGATATTACCCGACACGTCGGATATCCGGAGGATACCGTCGTAGTCATGAGATGGATGGTAGGGGCCGATCTGGACTGACGGCGCCCTAGATTTTGTGATTGAGACATTGAGATTTCGAAATATTGAGGTACAGAGATTGTGATACAGAGGTATCGAGATACAGAGACTTATGTTTTGTGCCGATGCTAGGAACTGTTTATGCTGATTTCATTTATGATACCTCATTTTAAAAGTACAGAAATCTCACAGATTATGAAAAGCTGTTTTCTTCAGTACATGCATTCTGTTACATGCATTCATACATCATCTATGTGATACATTGTTACCTGATGCACTGACATGGACATATGGGATTACACTTGGGTTAGATATTTACCCTAGACATGGTTAGAGATTACTGGTTATATATATTGATGATTATATATTTTGATCGTATGACCTAGGTTGCGTCATACATGCGATTTTCTGTTCGTAGATCTTTTTCTACTCACGAGTTGGCAACTCACCCCCGTTGTGCCCCAGTTTCTTGCAGGTGTTGCCGTACGGATTTCATTACGGCTTTACGGGCACTGTACCTTTCGGGTGACTTGCTAGTAGGTGGGTTATCGTATCTTACCCATCATTATACATTGTATATTGTATTTCACTTGTATCTAGAAGTTCCATCAACCAAAACATGTACTTATTTGAGATAGAGACCAGTGATGTTTATTCTTTCGACCTTAGAGTCGTGGGTTATATTTCTATGGATTTCATGCTGGTTGGAGTTCCCTTTTCTGTTGAGATCCTCGCCTTTAGGCGTTGTATATTATGTGCATACAGGTTGATTTGATATGGTTCTTCCTATTCTCTACTACTTCTCTTGGTTTGGATTTCTGGGTTTCGGCTTACTTAGAATACGTGCGCCTTGAGACGTTCGTAGTCTAAGTGCCGGTCATGATTCGTAATTTCGGGTCGTGACAAAGTTGGTATCAGAGCGTTAGGTTTTACCTTCGGAGTATAGGATGACCCTTGGTTGATGGAATAGGTGACTGAAGTAGAGTGACGTACCGTTGGTATGTTCCGCGGCATATTTACGACACGCCACTCCACTTAAGAAGCCTTAGGATGTACATTTCTTTATTCAGTATCATATTCCTTCCTGATCTAGCCTCATCGGTATCAGTTTTGGTTTTGCTGCCACGGTTACGGGCAGGGAGAGCTACGGCTAGAGTTGCGGTCAGCTTGAGCTCGTCACGAACGAGGACTGACCGGGGCATGATTCTGGCGACACACGATTGTAGAGATGTGTCTTTTGTTTGTATTTTGCGCCACGAGCGTGGGATGGATCGCCGTATGAGATTACTCGGACGTGCAGATTAGCACCAGAGGATTGAGCCACCGGTAGAGGCCAGCCAGATTTTGATGACCGTTGATGTATGGCTTATTCGTGATGACTGAGGCACGGTTCAGCTTGCAGACGAGCGAGCCAGTTTTTGCTGCGAACGACGAGATATCACCCTAGATGTTGGAGCTATTGCAGTACGAGTAGTACTAAGAGATGATAGAAGATCGCTAGTCCCCGAGGGTGAATGACTAGGACATGTGGATCATTCGCTACCCCGATGCGAGGTCTTCAGATAGATTGATTCCAGCGGAGACGACTTCACGTGGAGACGTTGAGAGTCGACAGAGACGATCGAATGTCAGTAACCTATTATTTCAAGTTTAAAGTATTCGGAAAGACATGCAGGCAATTCTATGGTCCCTCTAGAAGAATGAAACCCTAACTCGACTTAATGAACGTGTGAAAGCCTTTGAACCTTAGGGTTTGCGGCAGTTCTGCGGCGCCATTAGTGAGGCTTGGGTTTGCCCTTCTACGGCTGGACCACCGATGCTGTGGTATGTACGCGATACTATTATACTGTACCCAAGATGTTGAGATCTTGGAGGACTATGAGGTTTTGACGAATCGATCAGATGGCTCGACCTAATTCGGATGCTAGATGGTGAGATGCATTTCTTGGGAGACTCCAGATACGATGATAGCCGTTGGAGCTCAGTCCACGCAGCCACGACGAGACAAGTCCGAAGTAGTCGACATTAGAGAAAAGTGGAGTAAGAGGTTCGTGCCAGATCTAAAAGAGATGACGTTCCACTCCGCCGACATCAGAGATGCGATGCGCATGCCGAGGCATTGTAACTGGATATACCTTCTAGAAGGAGTCGCGATGAGTATGCAGCCATTCCGGAACAAGGAACAGATATAGTAAAGGGCGATGATTTCCGGACAATTGGCAGAAATGAGACTGGAAGAGACCTTGAGTAGGATTCCTTCCAGGACACTACTGCAATGATACTTGCACCCAGGATCAGATGTGTCACGTACATTCAGAGAGCCAGAGGTCGACGCCAGCGAAATGTTTCTTTACGAGTGACCGCGATGACTGACTGAGGAATGACCAGAGAAGTGCCAGAACGGAATCAACCCCGTTAGCACACTTGACAGGGCTGATGAGCCGATGGTCGAGAGATTGATAATTCATATAGGAGACTTGGACCCAGGAGTGGTCATGTTATACACACCAGCAGGCCAGATTTCAGGATCGTCGACGAGACATGCTATGAGTGACTACGACAGTTGGCCAGAGATTCTTGGAGGATGCGCTGGAGCGGAACTATTCCGCCATACTTGATTTCGATGTTTTAGGCGATCTATTCGCATGATTTGGTTTTGATGATTGAGGATTTACGATTTTTGCACAGTTGTTGCACTTGATATCGTCTTCGTGCCTTGGTTTCACATGTTTGTGATTTTATGGGGCTTAGACATTTGAGTTGATTTTGTGCGTATGCACGCACACAATTTGGTTTTTGCACTCGGTATAGTTCACGTATGCTTACAGTGCAATGATTCGTATTTCGTGCATGATGGATGCACCGGATTTGGATTTTTAGCGCATGTTGGGCGCATGTTATGAGATGCGATTTGGTGCACACCAGATGCACTAAACCGATATTCTTCGTGCATGTCAGATGCACCTGTTTGTGCTGTCAGGCACACCTATTGCCTTGACAGATGTTTCGTGCACACCCGTTGCACCTTGATGTCGTGTGCAGCAGTTTGGCGCAAGTATGGGTTTTGATTTCCGTGCGCACCGGACGCACAGGGTTTTTATATGCATTTTTGGAATTGATTTCTTAGGGAGCAGTACATTTCTATGATATTGCGATTGATTTTCGTACTGAGCAGGACTGGTCAGATGACAGTGCCTGGGAATATTTTGCATACATTGACAGATTTTAAAGGGATTTCCAAAGGCGAGCAATAGTCTCATTATTTACATGTAAAAATTCTGATTTCTAGCATATCGGTTTTGCTTTGGATTGGGCAGTCGTGTTTTCGCCTTGACTCCGATGATTGCAGGATACTTGACGGAGTATTGACTTCGAGTTATCTACTCGTTACTCATGCGCATGTATTGCGCTATGATGCCTTTTATGTACTAATGATTTCGGAGCCCCATTGGTTTAGACATTTTATTGAAATGTTTTAGAGTTAGGAGGTTTAAATTTAAATTCGGGGACCGAATTTCTTTAAGGGGGGAAGACTGTAACATTTCAAAAAAAAAAAAAAATATTATTGGGAATTTTCATAATTTTTAATTAATATTTTAATAGTCGGTGTAATTAAATACCGATAAATGGTGAAAATCCCGGAGAAATTTTGGAAATTCTAAAATAGGGTATTTTGTGGAAGTATGTCATTTTTTTAAAGCTTTTATGGTTACGTATATGTTATTTTGGGTGTAAATCGCGATTGACAATCGCTAAGTGGATTTTTGCCTTTTCGTGCAAAAATGTGCACATGACATTTTCTACACCTGTTTCTTGTTTTGGTCATGGTAGCCTAGGGTTGGACGATATTTAGGTGACCATGGTGGGTTGAACCATTTGATTAGAGCTGGGGTTATGTCGACTTGTGTAGGGAGAAGTGAGCCATGGTGGCTTGGTGTCATGTGAGCATTGTTTTGGAGAAAGAGAGAGATGGTTAGGATGTGCCATGATCCATCCCATATCATTATTCCTTGTGTTCTTTACCCCCTCTCACACTGCAGCCCCAAATTCTCCAAATTCAGCCCCATAGCAACACATCAGCTGCTACATCAGCCGACATCAGCAGCTGAAACAATAATTCAGCCACCCTACGAGCAGCCCACATCAGCTGCACCAGCCCCTAACCCCCTTAGTCCAACACCTAAATCATCACTTCAGCCTACCCTCAACATTTTCAGCCCACCATAGCTGACTTGCACACTCATTTCAGCCTTGATTTCAGCTGAAACAAATCTATCAGCCCCCATAGCTGATCTACATCAGCCTACCCTTATCATTATCAGCCCCCTAGCTGACTTACCCACCCCCATCAAGACTTATCAGCCTCAATAGCTGACCAAACACCCCCTATCAAGACTTATCAGCCAACAATGGCTGATTTCAGCCACCTACACACTCCCATCAGCTGCTACTTCAGCACAGATTCAGCCCCTTGTGCATCAGCATTGCAGCCCCATTTATCACAACTTCATCCTTAATACAGCAGCTAAACAGCCCCCCTTCATCTGCTGCGAAAGCAACAGCCACAGCAGCAGCAGCCTTGCCCAAACTAACACCCCACAACACCATCATCATATTACCACTTCTTCACAAACCAACTCACACAACATCAGCCCTCACTACACCAAGAACAACAGCTGTTGCTGCTGCAAATATCATCAAAGGAAGAAAAAAAAAGAGAGAGTTGCTAGCAGCAGCAACAGCAGGAACAGCCACAAGCAGGAGCTTCAGCAGCACCACCCCAGTTCCTCCTTTCCTTCTCCTTCATTCTAGGACCCCCTGGAGGTATAATCTCGCATCCCAACTCAGTTCTTGCTCAGTTCTGATTAGATATCTGAAAGTTACTGTTTTATTGTGATATTGTGCTAGTTTAGGCAATTTTGAGTGTAACTTGACCTAGTATTGGTTTTGATCGTTAGTATAACCATATTAGATGTTTTTGAGACAATTGTAACCAATATTACTCTAGAATCCAAGTATTTACCAGAGTTATTCGACTTGGCGTATTTTACAGTTTTTGTCGATTTTGAGACCTTTCTGATATCTGCTTTCACCCGGGGCCTCCTAGAGAAAAGTACGCATGTCAGTGAGCTGTGCAAGCACCCTGGAACCCCTACCAAAAGCCTTAGCCACCAATTCAAAATCCCGGCCGCAAATTACCTCATTCTGGCCGCAATTTGCGGCCAGACCGGTATAAAAATGCCCCGTTTTGCGTGCACAGCCCCTTTTCATGTAAAATTGACCCCCGGCATGTCTAGTTTTGACTGGTTCCTGTTAGGATAAAATCTGGGTTCATTTTCGTGAGTTGGCGTATGTTTTATGACGTGTTTTCATATGGATTTTGATATTCGATGATTCGTATCTGTCGGGTGGCGTTCGGACGTCGACGACAGAGGATATTGGCTGTTTTTGCCCACAAGGTCACATGTTTTTACCTATGGGCGTAGTGTGCACCATTTTGGTTTCCGACATGGTTTTCATGTGTTTTAGCATGTGATATTCTTGTAGGTACTCACATGACGTCGAGGCGTTGGAGATGCAAACGGCGACATCGGCACCGGCACGCATAACTAGGTGAGTAGATTTATATCTACGGGGAGAAGTCGGGTGGATGGCGTATAGCACCCCCGCAGTCCGAGGTGATGTATACGGATGCGTATACACACCTATAAATATTATTGTTGTTGGGATTATTATTGATGTTAAATGGATATTGGTATATTGGAGTTGGTGAAAAGTTACGAAACCATAGGGTAGTGGGTGCACTACACATACATGCACACATATACACACTTGGATACATCCTCACTTCATATGTGCATAGATGGGATTCTACATAGATATGTGTTCACATGGGTTTGGGTTTATATGCTTATTACGGAATTGAGGATGATATATGGGATTGATATGAGTCGATGAGTTGACCTAAGATTATGATATCGGCAATATAACCTGTTATGATGGTAAAATTCATGATTTAGATACACTTGATACTTTAGAGGATTTTGGGGATGACGATGCCATAGTAATGGCAACATTTATATTATGTGATCGACATGTGATTATGATACGAGATATGATATGATATGACAGGATATTTATAATAGGCCGCCTTGGGCGGGGTATACTCCTTGAGATGATATGTGCTGATGATATCGATTTATACGGGATTGTCGACCGGTAGTTAGATCTTGATTATAGTAATGATGTTAGAATTGTACCAGACATAGGTCAGTACCCCGATGATGATATTGATAAAAAGAATACTTGATGATTAATATGACAAATGTGATATTGACTCGTACCCAGATTGGGGATGCCGTACGACGGATTTACGTACGAGCTATAATTTGATGTTTTGATCCGCACCCTTGACTTGGGAATAACTGATTTTAGAGATATAATATCGGATGTGATATTATCGAGGCGGGATCACCGACTATATATATATATATTTATATGTATCGACTCAGAGGTTAGGCGGTTTCCCTTACCTACTACTAGCTTTAGCTCAGCCTTGTATTGTGTAGCTATATGACTTTTATGACATTAGATGCAATTTAGCGATCATGGTGTTCAGTATTTCAGCTCTCGCATGTTATTATTGTTGCTCTGCATCGCATACTGTTATGATTCATATTCTATTATTGATATCATGCTGCTAGGACACCAGCACCATTACCGATGATGCGTATGTTCCATATACACTTACTTGTCAGCTCACACACATCTTCATCGGTAATTGCCATGTCACTACACAGTAGTATTATTGCATCAGGATATGACCCTTGTATGTGCATACTATTATTCCATGTTGCAGGACATACAGTTACACTTGCATTCTATTTATATGTCACATACATCATGCTTCCTGATTATACGCATTGAGATATGTTGTTTCTATGTTATTTCTGGATTTGGGAACCGTGGGTATTTCAAAGAGATTGTGTAAATGTTTTAAAAACCCGGTTACCCTTGATATGATATTTCAGTGCGTTCACCATGTGTTTTCTCGGTGCTGAGAGTGACATGTGAAACCCGAATCGAGGAGGCGGATGAGACCGATTGCGGGTATATGGTGGACCCGGTGCGGAATCCCGGGGCAAGAAGATCGCAGATGATGGCGTTGAGCCTGTGCAGGGGAGCACTACCTACCGGTGATATTACCCGACACGTCGGATATCCGGAGGATACCGTCGTAGTCATGAGATGGATGGTAGGGGCCGATCTGGACTGACGGCGCCCTAGATTTTGTGATTGAGACATTGAGATTTCGAAATATTGAGGTACAGAGATTGTGATACAGAGGTATCGAGATACAGAGACTTATGTTTTGTGCCGATGCTAGGAACTGTTTATGCTGATTTCATTTATGATACCTCATTTTAAAAGTACAGAAATCTCACAGATTATGAAAAGCTGTTTTCTTCAGTACATTCATTCTGTTACATGCATTCATACATCATCTATGTGATACATTGTTACCTGATGCACTGACATGGACATATGGGATTACACTTGGGTTAGATATTTACCCTAGACATGGTTAGAGATTACTGGTTATATATATTGATGATTATATATTTTGATCGTATGACCTAGGTTGCGTCATACATGCGATTTTCTGTTCGTAGATCTTTTTCTACTCACGAGTTGGCAACTCACCCCCGTTGTGCCCCAGTTTCTTGCAGGTGTTGCCGTACGGATTTCATTACGGCTTTACGGGCACTGTACCTTTCGGGTGACTTGCTAGTAGGTGGGTTATCGTATCTTACCCATCATTATACATTGTATATTGTATTTCACTTGTATCTAGAAGTTCCATCAACCAAAACATGTACTTATTTGAGATAGAGACCAGTGATGTTTATTCTTTCGACCTTAGAGTCGTGGGTTATATTTCTATGGATTTCATGCTGGTTGGAGTTCCCTTTTCTGTTGAGATCCTCGCCTTTAGGCGTTGTATATTATGTGCATACAGGTTGATTTGATATGGTTCTTCCTATTCTCTACTACTTCTCTTGGTTTGGATTTCTGGGTTTCGGCTTACTTAGAATACGTGCGCCTTGAGACGTTCGTAGTCTAAGTGCCGGTCATGATTCGTAATTTCGGGTCGTGACAAAGTTGGTATCAGAGCGTTAGGTTTTACCTTCGGAGTATAGGATGACCCTTGGTTGATGGAATAGGTGACTGAAGTAGAGTGACGTACCGTTGGTATGTTCCGCGGCATATTTACGACACGCCACTCCACTTAAGAAGCCTTAGGATGTACATTTCTTTATTCAGTATCATATTCCTTCCTGATCTAGCCTCATCGGTATCAGTTTTGGTTTTGCTGCCACGGTTACGGGCAGGGAGAGCTACGGCTAGAGTTGCGGTCAGCTTGAGCTCGTCACGAACGAGGACTGACCGGGGCATGATTCTGGCGACACACGATTGTAGAGATGTGTCTTTTGTTTGTATTTTGCGCCACGAGCGTGGGATGGATCGCCGTATGAGATTACTCGGACGTGCAGATTAGCACCAGAGGATTGAGCCACCGGTAGAGGCCAGCCAGATTTTGATGACCGTTGATGTATGGCTTATTCGTGATGACTGAGGCACGGTTCAGCTTGCAGACGAGCGAGCCAGTTTTTGCTGCGAACGACGAGATATCACCCTAGATGTTGGAGCTATTGCAGTACGAGTAGTACTAAGAGATGATAGAAGATCGCTAGTCCCCGAGGGTGAATGACTAGGACATGTGGATCATTCGCTACCCCGATGCGAGGTCTTCAGATAGATTGATTCCAGCGGAGACGACTTCACGTGGAGACGTTGAGAGTCGACAGAGACGATCGAATGTCAGTAACCTATTATTTCAAGTTTAAAGTATTCGGAAAGACATGCAGGCAATTCTATGGTCCCTCTAGAAGAATGAAACCCTAACTCGACTTAATGAACGTGTGAAAGCCTTTGAACCTTAGGGTTTGCGGCAGTTCTGCGGCGCCATTAGTGAGGCTTGGGTTTGCCCTTCTACGGCTGGACCACCGATGCTGTGGTATGTACGCGATACTATTATACTGTACCCAAGATGTTGAGATCTTGGAGGACTATGAGGTTTTGACGAATCGATCAGATGGCTCGACCTAATTCGGATGCTAGATGGTGAGATGCATTTCTTGGGAGACTCCAGATACGATGATAGCCGTTGGAGCTCAGTCCACGCAGCCACGACGAGACAAGTCCGAAGTAGTCGACATTAGAGAAAAGTGGAGTAAGAGGTTCGTGCCAGATCTAAAAGAGATGACGTTCCACTCCGCCGACATCAGAGATGCGATGCGCATGCCGAGGCATTGTAACTGGATATACCTTCTAGAAGGAGTCGCGATGAGTATGCAGCCATTCCGGAACTAGGAACAGATATAGTAAAGGGCGATGATTTCCGGACAATTGGCAGAAATGAGACTGGAAGAGACCTTGAGTAGGATTCCTTCCAGGACACTACTGCAATGATACTTGCACCCAGGATCAGATGTGTCACGTACATTCAGAGAGCCAGAGGTCGACGCCAGCGACATGTTTCTTTACGAGTGACCGCGATGACTGACTGAGGAATGACCAGAGAAGTGCCAGAACGGAATCAACCCCGTTAGCACACTTGACAGGGCTGATGAGCCGATGGATCGAGAGATTGATAATTCATAGAGGAGACTTGGACCCAGGAGTGGTCATGTTATGCACACCAGCAGGCCAGATTTCAGGATCGTCGACGAGACATGCTATGAGTGACTACGACAGTTGGCCAGAGATTCTTGGAGGATGCGCTGGAGCGGAACTATTCCGCCATACTTGATTTCGATGTTTTAGGCGATCTATTCGCATGATTTGGTTTTGATGATTGAGGATTTACGATTTTTGCACAGTTGTTGCACTTGATATCGTCTTCGTGCCTTGGTTTCACATGTTTGTGATTTTATGGGGCTTAGACATTTGAGTTGATTTTGTGCGTATGCACGCACACAATTTGGTTTTTGCACTCGGTATAGTTCACGTATGCTTACAGTGCAATGATTCGTATTTCGTGCATGATGGATGCACCGGATTTGGATTTTTAGCGCATGTTGGGCGCATGTTATGAGATGCGATTTGGTGCACACCAGATGCACTAAACCGATATTCTTCGTGCATGTCAGATGCATCTGTTTGTGCTGTCAGGCACACCTATTGCCTTGACAGATGTTTCATGCACACCCGTTGCATCTTGATGTCGTGTGCAGCAGTTTGGCACAAGTATGGGTTTTGATTTCCGTGCGCACCGGACGCACAGGGTTTTTATATGCATTTTTGGAATTGATTTCTTAGGGAGCAGTACATTTCTATGATATTGCGATTGATTTTCGTACTGAGCAGGACTGGTCAGATGACAGTGCCTGGGAATATTTTGCATACATTGACAGATTTTAAAGGGATTTCCAAAGGCGAGCAATAGTCTCATTATTTACGTGTAAAAATTTTGATTTCTAGCATATCGGTTTTGCTTTGGATTGGGCAGTCGTGTTTTCGCCTTGACTCCGATGATTGCAGGATACTTGACGGAGTATTGACTTCGAGTTATCTACTCGTTACTCATGCGCATGTATTGCGCTATGATGCCTTTTATGTACTAATGATTTCGGAGCCCCATTGGTTTAGACATTTTATTGAAATGTTTTAGAGTTAGGAGGTTTAAATTTAAATTCGGGGACCGAATTTCTTTAAGGGGGGAAGACTGTAACATTTCAAAAAAAAAAAAAAAATATTATTGGGAATTTTCATAATTTTTAATTAATATTTTAATAGTCGGTGTAATTAAATACCGATAAATGGTGAAAATCCCGGAGAAATTTTGGAAATTCTAAAATAGGGTATTTTGTGGAAGTATGTCATTTTTTTTAAGCTTTTATGGTTACGTATATGTTATTTTGGGTGTAAATCGCGATTGACAATCGCTAAGTGGATTTTTGGCTTTTCGTGCAAAAATGTGCACATGACATTTTCTACACCTGTTTCTTGTTTTGGTCATGGTAGCCTAGGGTTGGACGATATTTAGGTGACCATGGTGGGTTGAACCATTTGATTAGAGCTGGGGTTATGTCGACTTGTGTAGGGAGAAGTGAGCCATGGTGGCTTGGTGTCATGTGAGCATTGTTTTGGAGAAAGAGAGAGATGGTTAGGATGTGCCATGATCCATCCCATATCATTATTCCTTGTGTTCTTTACCCCCTCTCACACTGCAGCCCCAAATTCTCCAAATTCAGCCCCATAGCAACACATCAGCTGCTACATCAGCCGACATCAGCAGCTGAAACAATAATTCAGCCACCCTACGAGCAGCCCACATCAGCTGCACCAGCCCCTAACCCCCTTAGTCCAACACCTAAATCATCACTTCAGCCTACCCTCAACATTTTCAGCCCACCATAGCTGACTTGCACACTCATTTCAGCCTTGATTTCAGCTGAAACAAATCTATCCGCCCCCATAGCTGATCTACATCAGCCTACCCTTATCATTATCAGCCCCCTAGCTGACTTACCCACCCCCATCAAGACTTATCAGCCTCAATAGCTGACCAAACACCCCCTATCAAGACTTATCAGCCAACAATGGCTGATTTCAGCCACCTACACACTCCCATCAGCTGCTACTTCAGCACAGATTCAGCCCCTTGTGCATCAGCATTGCAGCCCCATTTATCACAACTTCATCCTTAATACAGCAGCTAAACAGCCCCCCTTCATCTGCTGCGAAAGCAACAGCCACAGCAGCAGCAGCCTTGCCCAAACTAACACCCCACAACACCATCATCATATTACCACTTCTTCACAAACCAACTCACACAACATCAGCCCTCACTACACCAAGAACAACAGCTGTTGCTGCTGCAAATATCATCAAAGGAAGAAAAAAAAAGAGAGAGTTGCTAGCAGCAGCAACAGCAGGAACAGCCACAAGCAGGAGCTTCAGCAGCACCACCCCAGTTCCTCCTTTCCTTCTCCTTCATTCTAGGACCCCCTGGAGGTATAATCTCGCATCCCAACTCAGTTCTTGCTCAGTTCTGATTAGATATCTGAAAGTTACTGTTTTATTGTGATATTGTGCTAGTTTAGGCAATTTTGAGTGTAACTTGACCTAGTATTGGTTTTGAACGTTAGTATAACCATATTAGATGTTTTTGAGACCATTGTAACCAATATTACTCTAGAATCCAAGTATTTACCAGAGTTATTCGACTTGGCGTATTTTACAGTTTTTGTCGATTTTGAGACCTTTCTGATATCTGCTTTCACCCGGGGCCTCCTAGAGAAAAGTACGCATGTCAGTGAGCTGTGCAAGCACCCTGGAACCCCTACCAAAAGCCTTAGCCACCAATTCAAAATCCCGGCCGCAAATTACCTCATTCTGGCCGCAATTTGCGGCCAGACCGGTATAAAAATGCCCCGTTTTGCGTGCACAGCCCCTTTTCATGTAAAATTGACCCCCGGCATGTCTAGTTTTGACTGGTTCCTGTTAGGATAAAATCTGGGTTCATTTTCATGAGTTGGCGTATGTTTTATGACGTGTTTTCATATGGATTTTGATATTCGATGATTCGTATCTGTCGGGTGGCGTTCGGACGTCGACGACAGAGTATATTGGCTGTTTTTGCCCACAAGGTCACATGTTTTTACCTATGGGCGTAGTGTGCACCATTTTGGTTTCCGACATGGTTTTCATGTGTTTTAGCATGTGATATTCTTGTAGGTACTCACATGACGTCGAGGCGTTGGAGATGCAAACGGCGACATCGGCACCGGCACGCATAACTAGGTGAGTAGATTTATATCTACGGGGAGAAGTCGGGTGGATGGCGTATAGCACCCCCGCAGTCCGAGGTGATGTATACGGATGCGTATACACACCTATAAATATTATTGTTGTTGGGATTATTATTGATGTTAAATGGATATTGGTATATTGGAGTTGGTGAAAAGTTACGAAACCATAGGGTAGTGGGTGCACTACACATACATGCACACATATACACACTTGGATACATCCTCACTTCATATGTGCATAGATGGGATTCTACATAGATATGTGTTCACATGGGTTTGGGTTTATATGCTTATTACGGAATTGAGGATGATATATGGGATTGATATGAGTCGATGAGTTGACCTGAGATTATGATATCGGCAATATAACCTGTTATGATGGTAAAATTCATGATTTAGATACACTTGATACTTTAGAGGATTTTGGGGATGACGATGCCATAGTAATGGCAACATATATATTATGTGATCGACATGTGATTATGATACGAGATATGATATGATATGACAGGATATTTATAATAGGCCGCCTTGGGCGGGGTATACTCCTTGAGATGATATGTGCTGATGATATCGATTTATACGGGATTGTCGACCGGTAGTTAGATCTTGATTATAGTAATGATGTTAGAATTGTACCAGACATAGGTCAGTACCCCGATGATGATATTGATAAAAAGAATACTTGATGATTAATATGACAAATGTGATATTGACTCGTACCCAGATTGGGGATGCCGTACGATGGATTTACGTACGAGCTATAATTTGATGTTTTGATCCGCACCCTTGACTTGGGAATAACTGATTTTAGAGATATAATATCGGATGTGATATTATCGAGGCGGGATCACCGACTATATATATATATATATATATATATTTATATGTATCGACTCAGAGGTTAGGCGGTTTCCCTTACCTACTACTAGCTTTAGCTCAGCCTTGTATTGTGTAGCTATATGACTTTTATGACATTAGATGCAGTTTAGCGATCATGGTGTTCAGTATTTCAGCTCTCGCATGTTATTATTGTTGCCCTGCATCGCATACTGTTATGATTCATATTCTATTATTGATATCATGCTGCTAGGACACCAGCACCATTACCGATGATGCGTATGTTCCATATACACTTACTTGTCAGCTCACACACATCTTCATCGGTAATTGCCATGTCACTACACAGTAGTATTATTGCATCAGGATATGACCCTTGTATGTGCATACTATTATTCCATGTTGCAGGACATACAGTTACACTTGCATTCCATTTATATGTCACATACATCATGCTTCCTGATTATACGCATTGAGATATGTTGTTTCTATGTTATTTCTGGATTTGGGAACCGTGGGTATTTCAAAGAGATTGTGTAAATGTTTTAAAAACCCGGTTACCCTTGATATGATATTTCAGTGCGTTCACCATGTGTTTTCTCGGTGCTGAGAGTGACATGTGAAACCCGAATCGAGGAGGCGGATGAGACCGATTGCGGGTACATGGTGGACCCGGTGCGGTACCCCGGGGCAAGAAGATCGCAGATGATGGCGTTGAGCCTGTGCAGGGGAGCACTACCTACCGGTGATATTACCCGACACGTCGGATATCCGGAGGATACCGTCGTAGTCATGAGATGGATGGTAGGGGCCGATCTGGACTGACGGCGTCCTAGATTTTGTGATTGAGACATTGAGATTTCGAAATATTGAGGTACAGAGATTGTGATACAGAGGTATCGAGATACAGAGACTTATGTTTTGTGCCGATGCTAGGAACTGTTTATGCTGATTTCATTTATGATACCTCATTTTAAAAGTACAGAAATCTCACAGATTATGAAAAGCTGTTTTCTTCAGTACATGCATTCTGTTACATGCATTCATACATCATCTATGTGATACATTGTTACCTGATGCACTGACATGGACATATGGGATTACACTTGGGTTAGATATTTACCCTAGACATGGTTAGAGATTACTGGTTATATATATTGATGATTATATATTTTGATCGTATGACCTAGGTTGCGTCATACATGCGATTTTCTGTTCGTAGATCTTTTTCTACTCACGAGTTGGCAACTCACCCCCGTTGTGCCCCAGTTTCTTGCAGGTGTTGCCGTACGGATTTCATTACGGCTTTACGGGCACTGTACCTTTCGGGTGACTTGCTAGTAGGTGGGTTATCGTATCTTACCCATCATTATACATTGTATATTGTATTTCACTTGTATCTAGAAGTTCCATCAACCAAAACATGTACTTATTTGAGATAGAGACCAGTGATGTTTATTCTTTCGACCTTAGAGTCGTGGGTTATATTTCTATGGATTTCATGCTGGTTGGAGTTCCCTTTTCTGTTGAGATCCTCGCCTTTAGGCGTTGTATATTATGTGCATACAGGTTGATTTGATATGGTTCTTCCTATTCTCTACTACTTCTCTTGGTTTGGATTTCTGGGTTTCGGCTTACTTAGAATACGTGCGCCTTGAGACGTTCGTAGTCTAAGTGCCGGTCATGATTCGTAATTTCGGGTCGTGACAAAGTTGGTATCAGAGCGTTAGGTTTTACCTTCGGAGTATAGGATGACCCTTGGTTGATGGAATAGGTGACTGAAGTAGAGTGACGTACCGTTGGTATGTTCCGCGGCATATTTACGACACGCCACTCCACTTAAGAAGCCTTAGGATGTACATTTCTTTATTCAGTATCATATTCCTTCCTGATCTAGCCTCATCGGTATCAGTTTTGGTTTTGCTGCCACGGTTACGGGCAGGGAGAGCTACGGCTAGAGTTGCGGTCAGCTTGAGCTCGTCACGAACGAGGACTGACCGGGGCATGATTCTGGCGACACACGATTGTAGAGATGTGTCTTTTGTTTGTATTTTGCGCCACGAGCGTGGGATGGATCGCCGTATGAGATTACTCGGACGTGCAGATTAGCACCGGAGGATTGAGCCACCGGTAGAGGCCAGCCAGATTTTGATGACCGTTGATGTATGGCTTATTCGTGATGACTGAGGCACGGTTCAGCTTGCAGACGAGCGAGCCAGTTTTTGCTGCGAACGACGAGATATCACCTTAGATGTTGGAGCTATTGCAGTACGAGTAGTACTAAGAGATGATAGAAGATCGCTAGTCCCCGAGGGTGAATGACTAGGACATGTGGATCATTCGCTACCCCGATGCGAGGTCTTCAGATAGATTGATTCCAGCGGAGACGACTTCACGTGGAGACGTTGAGAGTCGACAGAGACGATCGAATGTCAGTAACCTATTATTTCAAGTTTAAAGTATTCGGAAAGACATGCAGGCAATTCTATGGTCCCTATAGAAGAATGAAACCCTAACTCGACTTAATGAACGTGTGAAAGCCTTTGAACCTTAGGGTTTGCGGCAGTTCTACGGCGCCATTAGTGAGGCTTGGGTTTGCCCTTCTACGGCTGGACCACCGATGCTGTGGTATGTACGCGATACTATTATACTGTACCCAAGATGTTGAGATCTTGGAGGACTATGAGGTTTTGACGAATCGATCAGATGGCTCGACCTAATTCGGATGCTAGATGGTGAGATCCATTTCTTGGGAGACTCCAGATACGATGATAGCCGTTGGAGCTCAGTCCACGCAGCCACGACGAGACAAGTCCGAAGTAGTCGACATTAGAGAAAAGTGGAGTAAGAGGTTCGTGCCAGATCTAAAAGAGATGACGTTCCACTCCGCCGACATCAGAGATGCGATGCGCATGCCGAGGCATTGTAACTGGATATACCTTCTAGAAGGAGTCGCGATGAGTATGCAGCCGTTCCGGAACAAGGAACAGATATAGTAAAGGGCGATGATTTCCGGACAATTGGCAGAAATGAGACTGGAAGAGACCTTGAGTAGGATTCCTTCCAGGACACTACTGCAATGATACTTGCATCCAGGATCAGATGTGTCACGTACATTCAGAGAGCCAGAGGTCGACGCCAGCGACATGTTTCTTTACGAGTGACCGCGATGACTGACTGAGGAATGACCAGAGAAGTGCCAGAACGGAATCAACCCCGTTAGCACACTTGACAGGGCTGATGAGCCGATGGATCGAGAGATTGATAATTCATAGAGGAGACTTGGACCCAGGAGTGGTCATGTTATGCACACCAGCAGGCCAGATTTCAGGATCGTCGACGAGACATGCTATGAGTGACTACGACAGTTGGCCAGAGATTCTTGGAGGATGCGCTGGAGCGGAACTATTCCGCCATACTTGATTTCGATGTTTTAGGCGATCTATTCGCATGATTTGGTTTTGATGATTGAGGATTTACGATTTTTGCACAGTTGTTGCACTTGATATCGTCTTCGTGCCTTGGTTTCACATGTTTGTGATTTTATGGGGCTTAGACATTTGAGTTGATTTTGTGCGTATGCATGCACACAATTTGGTTTTTGCACTCGGTATAGTTCACGTATGCTTACAGTGCAATGATTCGTATTTCGTGCATGATGGATGCACCGGATTTGGATTTTTAGCGCATGTTGGGCGCATGTTATGAGATGCGATTTGGTGCACACCAGATGCACTAAACCGATATTCTTCGTGCATGTCAGATGCACCTGTTTGTGCTGTCAGGCACACCTATTGCCTTGACAGATGTTTCATGCACACCCGTTGCACCTTGATGTCGTGTGCAGCAGTTTGGCACAAGTATGGGTTTTGATTTCCGTGCGCACCGGACGCACAGGGTTTTTATATGCATTTTTGGAATTGATTTCTTAGGGAGCAGTACATTTCTATGATATTGCGATTGATTTTCGTACTGAGCAGGACTGGTCAGATGACAGTGCCTGGGAATATTTTGCATACATTGACAGATTTTAAAGGGATTTCCAAAGGCGAGCTATAGTCTCATTATTTACATGTAAAAATTCTGATTTCTGGCATATCGGTTTTGCTTTGGATTGGGCAGTCGTGTTTTCGCCTTGACTCCGATGATTGCAGGATACTTGACGGAGTATTGACTTCGAGTTATCTGCTCGTTACTCATGCGCATGTATTGCGCTATGATGCCTTTTATGTACTAATGATTTCGGAGCCCCATTGGTTTAGACATTTTATTGAAATGTTTTAGAGTTAGGAGGTTTAAATTTAAATTCGGGGACCGAATTTCTTTAAGGGGGGAAGACTGTAACATTTCAAAAAAAAAAATAAAATAAAATATTATTGGGAATTTTCATAATTTTTAATTAATATTTTAATAGTCGGTGTAATTAAATACCGATAAATGGTGAAAATCCCGGAGAAATTTTGGAAATTCTAAAATAGGGTATTTTGTGGAAGTATGTCATTTTTTTAAAGCTTTTATGGTTACGTATATGTTATTTTGGGTGTAAATCGCGATTGACAATCGCTAAGTGGATTTTTGGCTTTTCGTGCAAAAATGTGCACATGACATTTTCTATACCTGTTTCTTGTTTTGGTCATGGTAGCCTAGGGTTGGACGATATTTAGGTGACCATGGTGGGTTGAACCATTTGATTAGAGCTGGGGTTATGTCGACTTGTGTAGGGAGAAGTGAGCCATGGTGGCTTGGTGTCATGTGAGCATTGTTTTGGAGAAAGAGAGAGATGGTTAGGATGTGCCATGATCCATCCCATATCATTATTCCTTGTGTTCTTTACCCCCTCTCACACTGCAGCCCCAAATTCTCCAAATTCAGCCCCATAGCAACACATCAGCTGCTACATCAGCCGACATCAGCAGCTGAAACAATAATTCAGCCACCCTACGAGCAGCCCACATCAGCTGCACCAGCCCCTAACCCCCTTAGTCCAACACCTAAATCATCACTTCAGCCTACCCTCAACATTTTCAGCCCACCATAGCTGACTTGCACACTCATTTCAGCCTTGATTTCAGCTGAAACAAATCTATCAGCCCCCATAGCTGATCTACATCAGCCTACCCTTATCATTATCAGCCCCCTAGCTGACTTACCCACCCCCATCAAGACATATCAGCCTCAATAGCTGACCAAACACCCCCTATCAAGACTTATCAGCCAACAATGGCTGATTTCAGCCACCTACACACTCCCATCAGCTGCTACTTCAGCACAGATTCAGCCCCTTGTGCATCAGCATTGCAGCCCCATTTATCACAACTTCATCCTTAATACAGCAGCTAAACAGCCCCCCTTCATCTGCTGCGAAAGCAACAGCCACAGCAGCAGCAGCCTTGCCCAAACTAACACCCCACAACACCATCATCATATTACCACTTCTTCACAAACCAACTCACACAACATCAGCCCTCACTACACCAAGAACAACAGCTGTTGCTGCTGCAAATATCATCAAAGGAAGAAAAAAAAAGAGAGAGTTGCTAGCAGCAGCAACAACAGGAACAACCACAAGCAGGAGCTTCAGCAGCACCACCCCAGTTCCTCCTTTCCTTCTCCTTCATTCTAGGACCCCCTGGAGGTATAATCTCGCATCCCAACTCAGTTCTTGCTCAGTTCTGATTAGATATCTGAAAGTTACTGTTTTATTGTGATATTGTGCTAGTTTAGGCAATTTTGAGTGTAACTTGACCTAGTATTGGTTTTGATCGTTAGTATAACCATATTAGATGTTTTTGAGACCATTGTAACCAATATTACTCTAGAATCCAAGTATTTACCAGAGTTATTCGACTTGGCGTATTTTACCGTTTTTGTCGATTTTGAGACCTTTCTGATATCTGCTTTCACCCGGGGCCTCCTAGAGAAAAGTACGCATGTCAGTGAGCTGTGCAAGCACCCTGGAACCCCTACCAAAAGCCTTAGCCACCAATTCAAAATCCCGGCCGCAAATTACCTCATTCTGGCCGCAATTTGCGGCCAGACCGGTATAAAAATGCCCCGTTTTGCGTGCACAGCCCCTTTTTCATGTAAAATTGACCCCCGGCATGTCTAGTTTTGACTGGTTCCTGTTAGGATAAAATCTGGGTTCATTTTCGTGAGTTGGCGTATGTTTTATGACGTGTTTTCATATGGATTTTGATATTCGATGATTCGTATCTGTCGGGTGGCGTTCGGACGTCGACGACAGAGGATATTGGCTGTTTTTGCCCACAAGGTCACATGTTTTTACCTATGGGCGTAGTGTGCACCATTTTGGTTTCCGACATGGTTTTCATGTGTTTTAGCATGTGATATTCTTATAGGTACTCACATGACGTCGAGGCGTTGGAGATGCAAACGGCGACATCGGCACCGGCACGCATAACTAGGTGAGTAGATTTATATCTACGGGGAGAAGTCGGGTGGATGGCGTATAGCACCCCCGCAGTCCGAGGTGATGTATACGGATGCGTATACACACCTATAAATATTATTGTTGTTGGGATTATTATTGATGTTAAATGGATATTGGTATATTGGAGTTGGTGAAAAGTTACGAAACCATAGGGTAGTGGGTGCACTACACATACATGCACACATATACACACTTGGATACATCCTCACTTCATATGTGCATAGATGGGATTCTACATAGATATGTGTTCACATGGGTTTGGGTTTATATGCTTATTACGGAATTGAGGATGATATATAGGATTGATATGAGTCGATGAGTTGACCTGAGATTATGATATCGGCAATATAACCTGTTATGATGGTAAAATTCATGATTTAGATACACTTGATACTTTAGAGGATTTTGGGGATGACGATGCCATAGTAATGGCAACATATATATTATGTGATCGACATGTGATTATGATACGAGATATGATATGATATGACAGGATATTTATAATAGGCCGCCTTGGACGGGGTATACTCCTTGAGATGATATGTGCTGATGATATCGATTTATACGGGATTGTCGACCGGTAGTTAGATCTTGATTATAGTAATGATGTTAGAATTGTACCAGACATAGGTCAGTACCCCGATGATGATATTGATAAAAAGAATACTTGATGATTAATATGACAAATGTGATATTGACTCGTACCCAGATTGGGGATGCCGTACGACGGATTTACGTACGAGCTATAATTTGATGTTTTGATCCGCACTCTTGACTTGGGAATAACTGATTTTAGAGATATAATATCGGATGTGATATTATCGAGACGGGATCACCGACTATATATATATATATATATATTTATATGTATCGACTCAGAGGTTAGGCGGTTTCCCTTACCTACTACTAGCTTTAGCTCAGCCTTGTATTGTGTAGCTATATGACTTTTATGACATTAGATGCAGTTTAGCGATCATGGTGTTCAGTATTTCCGCTCTCGCATGTTATTATTGTTGCTCTGCATCGCATACTGTTATGATTCATATTCTATTATTGATATCATGCTGCTAGGACACCAGCACCATTACCGATGATGCGTATGTTCCATATACACTTACTTGTCAGCTCACACACATCTTCATCGGTAATTGCCATGTCACTACACAGTAGTATTATTGCATCAGGATATGACCCTTGTATGTGCATACTATTATTCCATGTTGCAGGACATACAGTTACACTTGCATTCCATTTATATGTCACATACATCATGCTTCCTGATTATACGCATTGAGATATGTTGTTTCTATGTTATTTCTGGATTTGGGAACCGTGGGTATTTCAAAGAGATTGTGTAAATGTTTTAAAAACCCGGTTACCCTTGATATGATATTTCAGTGCGTTCACCATGTGTTTTCTCGGTGCTGAGAGTGACATGTGAAACCCGAATCGAGGAGGCGGATGAGACCGATTGCGGGTACATGGTGGACCCGGTGCGGTACCCCGGGGCAAGAAGATCGCAGATGATGGCGTTGAGCCTGTGCAGGGGAGCACTACCTACCGGTGATATTACCCGACACGTCGGATATCCGGAGGATACCGTCGTAGTCATGAGATGGATGGTAGGGGCCGATCTGGACTGACGGCGCCCTAGATTTTGTGATTGAGACATTGAGATTTCGAAATATTGAGGTACAGAGATTGTGATACAGAGGTATCGAGATACAGAGACTTATGTTTTGTGCCGATGCTAGGAACTGTTTATGCTGATTTCATTTATGATACCTCATTTTAAAAGTACAGAAATCTCACAGATTATGAAAAGCTGTTTTCTTCAGTACATGCATTCTGTTACATGCATTCATACATCATCTATGTGATACATTGTTACCTGATGCACTGACATGGACATATGGGATTACACTTGGGTTAGATATTTACCCTAGACATGGTTAGAGATTACTGGTTATATATATTGATGATTATATATTTTGATCGTATGACCTAGGTTGCATCATACATGCGATTTTCTGTTCGTAGATCTTTTTCTACTCACGAGTTGGAAACTCACCCCCGTTGTGCCCCAGTTTCTTGCAGGTGTTGCCGTACGGATTTCATTACGGCTTTACGGGCACTGTACCTTTCGGGTGACTTGCTAGTAGGTGGGTTATCGTATCTTACCCATCATTATACATTGTATATTGTATTTCACTTGTATCTAGAAGTTCCATCAACCAAAACATGTACTTATTTGAGATAGAGACCAGTGATGTTTATTCTTTCGACCTTAGAGTCGTGGGTTATATTTCTATGGATTTCATGCTGGTTGGAGTTCCCTTTTCTGTTGAGATCCTCGCCTTTAGGCGTTGTATATTATGTGCATACAGGTTGATTTGATATGGTTCTTCCTATTCTCTACTACTTCTCTTGGTTTGGATTTCTGGGTTTCGGCTTACTTAGAATACGTGCGCCTTGAGACGTTCGTAGTCTAAGTGCCGGTCATGATTCGTAATTTCGTGTCGTGACACTTGAGCACTCCTCCGCGGGTCTATCCTATACCCCCTGCAAGAACGACAAGCAACCCGCCAATCCTAGACTCGAGCGACCCGATCTCAACTCCTTGAGATGGCCACCCGCTGAAATTTAGAATTCAGTTGCTCGTACGATTCTTCGCGGGGTAATCTTAAACCTGTATTATACAACGGTGACAACGATTGCAACATGATCGTGTCCCGACAAATAATAATACATCGCGGTGACGGCGGCCATAAGTTGGAGCTCGCCCCAAACAAATGAATGAAAATAACACTTATCGCAACATCACACTTCCTCACGGGGGCTAATCATTTCATGACAATCCAACACATTCCAACAATGCTATATATCAACAACAATCACAATAACAAATGCGCAATCTCGTCTAATTGATCATATAGCAATTAGGCGACGTTTACCAATGCATATCCTTATTGTATCCGTGTTCGAGCCGACTAAATCAAACACTTTGATTTAGTCGATTCGAATAATGACATTAGAATTTATAAACAGTGAGAACGCTAACTTGAAATTCCAAAAACTGAATTTCAAGTTCATTGCGGCAACGAAAATCCCCTCATTTTTTGCGTAAAATCGAACCCCGATAACCCCATAAAACCCTACACTATATGAGCCTTGATTTGGCCCCGAAACAGAAATGAATAAAGGGCGGGATCAGCCCCGCATCAGGGCTGAATCAGCCACTGGATCAGCCCCAAATCGGGGCTGATCCAGTGGCTGATTCAGTCCCCGATGCAGGGCTGAATCGGCCTCGGTTCGGCCCCGAATCGGGGCCAAATCGTGCTCAAATTGGATGGGTTCGGGTTATCATGAGCCTACTCTAAATTCTTGGACCGA
Organism: Agapanthus africanus; assembly: GCA_030015575.1. NCBI lineage: Eukaryota > Viridiplantae > Streptophyta > Magnoliopsida > Asparagales > Amaryllidaceae > Agapanthus > Agapanthus africanus. The sequence goes on along the minus strand of CM057344.1, from coordinate 375,750,162 downwards.
ACAAAGAATCCGGTAGCTCCGGGATAAGTAAAAATGAGAGCTTTTCATGAAAATATTTAAAACTAGTTTTGAAAATTTTGGGTTTCATGAATTCCAATGTCACCAAAACAAGTTGTAGTCTTTTGGTATGGCTCTAATACCATTGTTGGGATGCTAGGAATCTCTTGTAGGGTTTAAACCGCGGCAGAAGCGGTAATTTTAAAAATCTAGAGAGCTATAGCAAACCTAAACCAGGAATCAAACCAAAAGGCTAAACTTGCATCTAAACTAGTAAGATAAAAACTAGAGTTTAGAGGGCTACAATCTTTGTAGTGCGTTAACCACCTCTCCTTTGACTCCGACTAGTCTCCACAAAGCCTGGAACAATCTTGCTTGATGATCTCGTCGCTGAAAATGATCCACCTTGAGATAACTCCAACACAAGCTTCAGCTTCAAATTGATCTAATCAAAATGAAGAAACCCACTAATTAGACTTACTAAGAATATTTAGTAAAAGATGTAGAACAATTTGCTCATTGTTCATCACGAAAAAATGCATTTCAATACCGCTCATTCATTATCATTTTTGTGTTATATAGGTATTATTAATCTGTGTCTGCTCAATAAGTACAGATTACAGGTATTCGTGACATGTAGGGTTAGCTTAGCACCTTAGCAAGGTTTTGGCAAGCATCAAACATGCTATATTAAAAATTTTGGGGTGCTAAACAAACCAACCAAGTAATCGAACTAGAGAATTAGGGTTAACTTTACATGTAAACAACTTTACATCTAAGAGAGAGGGATTACAACCTTTGTAGTCCGTTCCTTCGCTTCATAAGCTCCGAGTAGTAGTCCCTTCACCACGATCCATGAACTCCCGGACTCTAGAGAGGCTCCACAAGTTGAATGATCCATGCTTGCTTGAAGACTTCGAAATCCAAGATGATCTACTTCGAGGAAACACGAACTCAAGCAATGACTTCACTAATTATGAATTAGTGAAGCTAACACACTAATCTATATGGCTAGTATAGAAGAGGATGATGAAGTAGAAATTTTTCTCACTTTATTATTTAATTTCTCACTATTTTCTTCTTGATATCAAAAGCTAGAAAGCAAAATGAGAATGAGGAGGAAGAAGAAGAATGAATGAGATTGAGGTTAGAAAATGTAACCATGGGTCAAGTATATCATCCTTAACCATTGTAGAGAGTTAACCATGGCTGTGCGTGATGGTTGGGTTAGAAATATCTAGGGCAAAACAAAAAGGGTGGACTTGGTCAATGGTAATCTACAAGCTTCATGAAGCTTCATCCATGACTCATTTCCACAATTTGAATTACTTAGATATTTAAACCCAAACATTACATATAGCATGGTATAATTCTCATACATACATGTTGCATGTATAACCTAGCATGCTACAATATTATATATCACATATATAATATTTATGTAACAAAAGAAAACAATACAATAAACATATATCACATATATATTAAATGTATCACAAGTGAGAATAATAAATATATAAGTGAGCACATAATATATACATACACACACACACACACACACACACACACACACTTATATATATTATATTTAATCGAATCAACACTTGATCCGATAACCCGGCTATATCATATATAACCGGCCGATATCACATATCGTGAGAATCGAATACGGTATCACATACACGTATCAATCTCGATCCCGCACATATCACATATGTGCTCTTACTCCGTTTCGCCTGAGCCAGGAAACCTCTATGTAGGAATCTAAAGACTCGTCAATAAACCGGCGGCAAGTGATGATCATATCAAACACCCACAAGCTGCAAGCGGTCAGCTAAATGTAACAGCCACCCGGGTATTGAGCGACCAGAAGATCAACAAGCAAGCCTGTACATACTCTTGCAAATCCAATCAGTAAACACTACCGTACAGTCCGGTCTCTTCGTCTGATATATCGCATATCCGGTCTAGGGGTGGTAAACGTCAGACCCCAGTAACCGATAAGTCGTGTCGATGTAAGGCTCATAACGGGTCAAGAAACTACTGATAACACTTACCATTAAATCTCCATTTCAGTCCTGGCCAGGGACTTCCAGTTATAGCCAATCGAACACAGCGCAACATCAACCCCCAATACCGGGAGAGACGAAACCCCTCCTATCGCTCATTGTCTCCATATGATTCGGGAATGTACCCAAAAGCCACTATTTTGCACGTTCTCTTGAACATGGTAAGGTGGAAATCAAAGCACAGTGGGAATCACACAAGACTCTATGACGATCTCGAATCTACAGACTAACCTGTACCAGTGTCACCAGAGAACTGCTACCTGACGATAGGTATAATACCATCTAGGAGTTCTCGGCGAGTCCGTTCAGTGTATCCAGTCTCTACTGAGCACCCGTATACCATCTTTGATGTCACACACCAATGGACGTGGGATCATCCATCGCCCATCATATGGGTCAAGATGCGTATACGCTAGTCTACTCTAGAGTATCGATGCCCTATCTCGATACACCCTCGACTAGGAATAGTTATAGGATGTACTCGTAGACTACCCTGGCTCCACTATTATGATCTGCATCATAGTCCCAGTAGTCAAGTACATATCCTAAGGGCTTTATCAACATGTGAAAGCAAGACAGTGTTCCGATACAAGTCTACACGTTAAGATAAAGAGCAACTAGATAGCATACTATCATATCGAGCAAGAATGTCCTCTCTATATATATCCAAGCATCCACTATAATATACATCATATGTACAACAATGGCCTCTAGGGCATATATATAACTAACAATCTCCCACTTGCACTAAGGCCAGCTGTTGTAGTATCTCATACCCAATAACCCGAAGAGTCTCTCAAAATTTATCTGGGATATGGCCTTCGTGAGTGGATCCATAGTGTTGTCCTTCGTATCAACTCTCCTGACCTCGATCTCCCGGCGATCAACTATCTCCCAGATCAGGTGATACCGCCTCAGAATATGCCTGGATCTTTGATAGGACCTGGGTTCCTTGGCCAAAGCCACAGCTCCAATGTTATCATAATACAAGGGTATTGGATGCACAATGGACGAAACCACACCAAGTTCAGTGATGAACTTCATCCAGACAGCCTCTTTGGCAGCATCGTTGGCAGCGATGTATTCAGTCTCCATCGTCGAGTTTGCCACGGTTTCCTGTTTGGAACTCTTCCATCCAACCGTCCCTCCATTTAGGGTAAAGACAAATCCCGAGTATGACTTAGATTCATCCTTATCACTTTGGAAGCTTGAATCGGTAAAGGACTCCACTTGGAGTTCTCCGTTACCATACACCAAGAAAATCTCCTTAGTCCTTCTCAAGTACTTGAGAATGTTCTTCACAGCTGTCCAGTGATTCTCTCCTGGATCTGCTTGATACCTACTCACTACACTTAGTGAGTATGCAACATCGGGTCTGGTACATAACATCGCGTACATGATAGAGCCTACTGCCGAAGCATAGGGTATCCCTTGCATGCGAGCTCTCTCCAAATAGTCTTGGGAGACATCTCTTTGGAGAGAGTGAGTCCAGAGATCGTGGGTTGGTTCACACGCTTGGATTCTTCCATACTAAACCTCTTTAGTATGGTGTCAATGTAACTGGAGTGGGACAATCCCAGTATCCGTTTAGATCTATCTCTATAGATCTTGATTCCTAAAATGCAGGAGGCATCACCTAGATCTTTCATTGAGAATCGATGTGATAAGAAGAGCTTGACCGAGTGCAGCATAGGAACATCATTTCCTATCAAGAGTATGTCATCAACGTACAATACGAGGAAGACGACCTTACTCTCTGCAACCTTCTTGTATATACAAGGTTCATCTACGTTATTGATAAAGTCAAACTCTTTGACTACAACATCAAAAAAGATGTGTCACGACCCGAAAAAGCATGTGACTGGCCCTTAAATCATATGAAGTCTATAAGACCTCATCTAATTCAAGTAAGCCAAAAGCCCAGAAATCTAAAACCATTTTAAATAATAAATGAAGGAAAACTAGTTTTAAAGAAGTGAAGAAAACATGTTTTTTAAAACAAGGATTTTAAATAAATAAGCTGAATATGCATTTTTAAATCCTCAAGTCTTTTCTGAAAATTTCGGCAGAGTTTCCTTTTTAAATACTGGCCCCGAACGGGGTACAACATGAATAATATGTACATCAATGAGAAAGGCATCCCCAAGCGGGAGCTAGCTCTTCGTCAATCGACGGTCATAACCACGCAAGCAATATAGTATACAACGCCGAAAGGCGAGGACCAAAACTCAAAAGGAAACTCAAAATTATCAAGAAAAACCATAATACTACAACGCGCGACTCTAAGGTCGAAATAATACACAACTGGTTTTCTAAGTCTGAAACAATACACAAGTCTGGTTGATGGAATTACTAAATACGACAGATTAAAATAAATATAAGGGTGGTCACGATGCGAGTGAACCCACCTACCAAAGCAATCACCCAGAAAGGAAGCAGTGTGCCAGAAACCGTAATGAAACCTGTACGCCAAAACCTGCAAGAACTGTGGCACAACAGGGGTGATTTGCCAACTCGTGAATAGAAAAAATCACAGAGCGGAAATCGTATGTATGACTCAATCCTAAGTCAATACAATCATATATATATATATATATATATATATATATATATATATATATAAACCTCAAATGAATAAGTATGAAGCATGATAAGGTGGCAAGGGTAAACATCTATACATAAGTGTAGTACCAAGTGCTCGTGCCAGTGCTTCAGGTAGCAACATATCATAAATATGAGGTAGGATCAATGTAATCAGTGTCAACTATATCATGAAGTCTATAAGTATGTGGATATCATCCAACTATGTAATCAATGTCTGTATGCATGTGGATCTCATCCACGTGTCAACCAATGACACAAAACATCGCGCATGTAAATATCATAATGTATATGCATGAAAGTATGAGGATATAAATCAACGTGTGTCCCATGCGACACATCGAAATCATGGAACCTGAGTGTCCAGCATCGACACTCGAAAACATCATGAACCCCGTGCCTAGCATTGGTACGTAAATTCTCAAATATCGGGCTTTGTCAGTCCGGATCGGCCCATATCATCTCTCGACTCCGGTCGGTATCCTCCGGATATCCGCCGAGCCCAAATACAATCACCGGTAGGTAGTAGTCCCTTTGCCAGGCTCACCGTCTGTATACACAGCATCCCTTTCTTACCCTGGGGTACCATACCGAGTCCACCATGTACCCGCAATCGGCCTCATCCAGCTCCTCGAATCGGGTTTCACATGTCACACGTCTCAGAACCGAGAAAACACATAGTGGACGCACTGAAATATCATATCAAGAGAAACCGGGTTTTTAAACAATGCATACATTCTTTTAAAATTACCACGGTTCTTAAATCCAGAAATCTTATGAAAATGGCATATCTCAATGCATAAAATCATAAAGAATGATGTATGCGACATATGATAGAAATGTAAGTATATCCGTATATCATGCAACATAAAGCAGTAATATGCATACATTGAGAGGGAAACCGCTCTTTTAAATGCATCCAGTTTAAAAATATATCTTGCGGTTCCCAAATCTCCAAAATAAAGCCAGAATCATCTATGTATGTGCAAATACGTATGTATGCAAGTATGGGTATACAATATGTGTGTACGCAAGTATGAGTGTACAATATGTTTGTGCCCCAATATAGATGTACAAGTAGGTATATACGCACGTATGAGTGTACAATATACCTGTGCGCCAATATGGATGTACAAGTAGGTATATACGCAAGTATAAGTGTACAATACGTATGTGTGCCAGTATGGATGTACAAGTATGTAAGTCCATGCTACCTCTCCCGGTACTTTCGGGCATGCGGAATTTGGTGAAAAACAATTTTTCTAGAGGTGGTAACATGGACTCAAAACCGGATCTTTGTTAAACATCTAACCAACAACCTAACTAGGAGTTGTTAACTACTCGGTTAGGGGGTTATACCTTTCTTTCTTGATCTCCTTCGTCTTCAAGCCTTGATGGTTGTCCGGATCGGTTTCACTCCGTCGTCTCCTTGCGCCGAAGATAGATCCACCTCGAAAACTTCTACCTTTGGCTTCTTCTTCGATCTTTGAAGAAACTAGTTCACTTGGTTTGCTAAACCTTATGAACTAGAGTGAGTAGAGAAGAGTGTGTTGGGATTTTCTCTATGGTTCTTGGTTCTCAACACATGAGACAAGTGAACCATAGACTAAGAGAGGGAGAGCAAGAGGATGGAGATGAGAGCTCAAGAACAAGAAAGAGAATGAGATGATAGAGCAAGCTCCCGCCGCGGAAACGCGGCGCGTTGATCGATTTAGTGGGTCGAATTTTTGCAGTTTCTTCTAAAAATCCTGAGTCGATTTTTGGTATATGTATTTTCTGCCCAGATTTTCCAGAATGAAAATTTTGTGTTTGGGGCCTGAAAAACCGTATTTTGATCGAATTTCTTATGACTTAAGCTGACGGGTTTTATCTGTGATGTGATATTTGTATTGAACGTCTGCTAATCGTTATATGTCGATTAGTGGGGGTTATACAAATCTGTGATCTGTAATGTCATTGGAATGTGTATATGAATTATTTGGATTGTCGCGGGTGAATAGCCGGGGGTTGTGAGACGAGAGTTTTCTTTTCTTTCAATTCATGTAAATTTGTAAATTGATGTAATAATTATTTGTATGGCCGGACAACCGGGTCGGGGTTGTAGCCGTCATTGTATAATTTCTTTTTACTGTTTTTGCTCCTAGGATAGACCCATGGAGGGGGTGCACAAACTACCGGGTATGCCGAAGTGCCGAGTGGCCTACTCACGGAGTTGAGGGAGGTTGCTTTGCTTCGGGTACTTGGCGGGTAGTTTGCCGCACCCGTAGGGGTCTTGGGTGGGGTATTGGCTATTCACCGCGACCGTGTAATCTGCTTTTCGTTACAGGCTCGTACGAATTGCGGATTCCTAGTATATCTAATGTGTTCATCTGTGATCTGAAATGGCTATCATTGCAATATATCTATATATGATATTATTTAGGCGTTGCTTATGTTTTACAGCCGCGTTAGCCCAGCCCCCGCTCTGTCGTTAGTTAAGTAACCTAACGGGTAATAACGGGGCCCCGTGGCGAATTCGAATGGCATAAGCGTACGTCATATTTTGGTTGTTTTCTGCAATGGTAGGATTAAATGATGGGACGCATTAAAAGAACTAATGCAAGAATATCACGCATTAAAAGAACTAATGCAAGAAAATAAACCAAGATTAAAGTCGTTGGAACACTTTCGGAAAACCACTCGGTTCTTTTCAAAACCAACTTTTAAATGCGGAGCTTGAGCCACTCCTTTTAAAAGCTATCTCGTTCCATCGATTATATCAAGTTCACTACGTTCATGGTTTTTCCAAAACCATCCGTAGCCCTCCATCATTTCAGTTAAATATTCGGTAGTATTCAAGCTATGTATTTTGACCTCACGCCAAGGCATAGTGATTGGTAGCTGCCGGATATTTATCTGTTGCATAGATAGAATACGTTGGTTTGGGACAGCCGTACTGCCATTTTGGCCTACGTCAAGGGTAGGTACGGGTGGGTTCAAATTAACCTGGATAATGATAGGAAGAACTTGACATGTGACTTATGACATTTTGACCTCACGCCAAGGTCATAAGAGCATGGGGCAAAAATCCACATCGGGAGTTTCAAAAGAACTGAAACTTGCTAGTGTTGCATACCATTTGGAGTGTGATGATTCTGGTAGGATTCCTTCAGTTTTGTCATGCGATGATATTTGGATCCCGATCCTACTGTGAGTATATGCTACTCCTCGGGAAATTTCTCACTTAACGATCAATGCTATAAACCAAGTAGGTGTCTAGAAAGGTGTTAGCGGGGCTACGCCCACAGGGAAAAGAGGTTATTTAATTAAGGAACTTTGCGAAAGCGTTGGAAAACCTCCCTCGAAGTACCGACACTGGCCTGGCTGAACGGTTAAGTAAGTATTGTACGGTGAGATTGATCCTGACTAATTCTTCCTTTTTGGTTTGAGGAGGGATTCGAGAAACAGTGGGAGCCATCCTGTTTAGACAAACTAAAAACCATTCTAAACTTGCAAGAGCATCATGCTGAGTGTTTCTTCTCTCTCCTAATTGCAGCGACCAATCGACATGACTGGACTTAAGTTACTTCTAGATAAAAACATACTGACAGGGCCAAACTACAAAGATTGGCTCAGGAATGTCAAGATGGCAATCACTTACGACAAGCTGGGGTATCTTCTTACCACCATAGCTCCCCCTGTCCCAGGTCCCAAAACCAGCGTCGCGGATAAGGAAATCCATAAGACCTGGGAACTAGATTGCGCGAAGGCCAAGTGCCTCGTGCTTGCCCCTATGGACAACGAACATCAGAGGAGGCACGAGAATATGGAAATCGAATCCATATTTCTCCATACAAAAGAACTGTATAGAGAGCAGTCTCGTATCGCAAGATACGAAGTGTCGAAGAAGTTATTTTCGGCAAGGTTGGCCGTCGGATCATCAGTAGCGGAACACGTGCTTAAGATGATTGGCTACATAGAAGAGCTCGCGGACCTTGGGACCACGTTGGAGAATGAGCTCTATACGGACTTGATTCTCCAGTCCCTTCCTTCCACTTACGCCTAGTTTATCCTGAACTTCAACTTACAAGAAAAAGAAGTTGAACTTTCAGAACTCCTCAACATGCTGAGGAGCGCAGAGGGCACCCTACAGAAAGGTTGGGAAACATCCACTTTGTTTGTAGGAGGATCTTCCTCTTCTAGGTCCAAGGCGAAAGTCAAGGGAAAGAAGAAGAAAGCCCCCGCCAAACCAAGGGGCGGTGTTAGTAAAGTGGATACGAAAGGAAAGGCAAAAGCAACAAAGAAAGTGGGAAAGCTTGTGGATAAGGAAGAATGCTTCTATTTGTAAGTCCACGGTAGCGCCCCGGCCGTCTAACAGACGCCAAATGCGGAACAAAAACTTTTAACAAAACTGGCGCTATCGTGTACCATAACCCGGATCTGCCATTAAAGCTAAACTAACAAACTACAAAGGGATAGAAACGTTATACCGAATGATCCGAGTCCTTCGGTCTTTAACCATCATCCCACGCTTTGTTGCGGCTGCTCCGATCTCCTTGAATCTCCAATCTTGTCGTCCAGATGGCACCACGTCGACGGATCTTTAAACGGGCTCCCGCCTCTGAACCGAGGCAACTCGATCGTCAAGTTTGCTAAAAGAGACGACCAAGATGAAGTAGAGAATGAGTAGAACACTTTGTCTCGTTACGTCCAAGGTCACGGACGAACGGATATGGAAGTTTCCTTTTGGATCGGGTGAAATGAGAAAGAGGCTGTCTATTTTTCGTGAACCGGAATCTATCATAATCTTTTCTAGTGAACAACAACCATTCTCCAGTCAGTGAGAGAGAGGGGAGGGGCCGGCCATTATATATAGAGGAGAGGGTGAGTGTAGGAGCAAGGGAGGTAACACTAAGAAAAATATCTAGTGTGAACACAAAGTATGAATGCATTAAAAGCAAACCAATCATATTTAACTTAGTCATCCTCCATCATTAATGAACCATTAATGACACTAATGAGTCACTAGCTTAGTCATCACATCTAGAAGCATCTAGAACACTGACTCACCTCATCAAGAAAAGATAAATCCGTATTTAACCGACTGTTAAATACGGCTGATAGAAAACTGGAAACTGGCAACTTCCTAAAGTGATCCTGAAACGAATTTCAGGATAACCCTGTATCAGTATAAACATACCCGCATTTGTATTACGACCGAATACAAATGCCTCAGAGACAAAGATATTATATCTACACATTATAATACTGGGTTCCGGCTTAAACCAAAGCCTACCAGTATTATCTGTCCGAAAAACGACACGTGCGAAAACGCACGTGCTTTTTCCGAACCTTGCCATAACACCATACGGCCTCTACAACGTTTCGCCCAAACTTGGGAAAGTGTCTGTGGGGGACTCTAATGACTCATCAACACACTGGCACTGGGTATAACCCCTAGCACGTCAGAGGTACAAGCTGTACGTAATGGTTTGCCTATGTATTGATTGGAAGGGAAGCTGACGAGCGAACTCATCTATAAACCCTACTGAGCCTGACAGTGACAATATATATATACAGTCCGGTCCATTCGTCTAAAGAGTATCGCATATCGAGTCTAGGGGTGGATAAAGTCAGACCCCTAATAACGCGATAAATCTGTTGGAGATAGTGCCCTCAGAGTCAATTATTGGGTCACAGGCACGTGATTGCAATGATTGAGGGGAGGACCTATCCCGGTAGGACAGTCTTACTCGAGATGATAGTATGCTATCTGGTTTATCTTTATCATCGTGTACTGCTTTAGGTGACCTTTCGAGTCGCTATTACACGTTGATAAAGCCCCTAGGATTCTTGCTTGACTTCCAGCAGTATGAGGGCGATCATATAAGTGGGAGCTGGGGTCTACAAGCACATCCTTAAAAGGTCCCTAGTCGTGGGAGTTTCGAGACAGGGCATCGATACTCCGGAGTAGACTAGTGTATACAGTCGAGACCCCGACGAGGGGCGGTGGCCGGTCTCACAAGCCACTGGTGTCAGTTGGTTCACCTAAGATGTATACAGGTGCTCATTGGGTTATGAGTACACCGGACAGGACTCGCCGGGAACCTGCTAGTTGGGATTATACCAGACGTCAGATAGCAGTTCCCAGGTGACATGTGTACAGGTTAGTTCATCGACCTGGGATCGTCATTTGTCTCGTGTGAGTTCCCACTGTACTTTGATTACTACCCTACCACGGCTCAAAGGAGTCGTGCAAACAGGTTTTAGTTGGGTACAGTCCCGAGCCACATGGAGGCAGTGAGCGGATCTGCAGGGGTTCGTCTCTCCCGGTATTGGGGGTGAGGTCGTGCTGTGTCTAGGAGAGCCAGATCATGAAAAGTCCTTGGCCAAGGCAGGAGATTTGCTGGTAGGTATTCCAGTAGTATCTCAGGGTGTTCTGGGCTACACTCCGACACGACTTGTACCGCTTTTGGGGGTCTGACTTTTACCAACCCTCTAGGCCCGCCATGCGATACTCATAGACGAACGGACCGGACTGTACGGATATTGTCACTGACAGGCTCAGTTGGGTGTCGGGGTGAGCTTCCTCATCGACGTCCCATTTGGTCAATACCTGGTGGCCCGTCACGTATTGGCTTATACCTCTGACGTGCTAGTGGTTAAATCCACAGCCAAGGTATTGACGAGTCTTTAGAGTCCACCACAGACAGTTACTCAAGTTTCGGGCAAAACGCTGTAGAGGCCGTATGGAGATATGGCAGGGTTCGATCAGATACGTGCGGTATTGCACGGATCGTGATCGGACGGTTTTTACTAGCCGGCTTTGGCTTAAGCCGGATACTAGTATTAGATAGTGTAGTTTTGTCTCTTTGCATTTGTGTTCAGTGCGAATACAAATGCGGGCATGTATTTGCAGTAGCGGGGTTTTCCTGTAATTTGTTATGGGATCAGTTTTCTGTGGTTGCCAGTTTGCATTCCGTTCCGGCCGGTTTTCTCTTTTTCCTTCCCGGTCGGACTTTTCGTTGGAGGGTGTTAATTGCAAGTTTGCAATTAACATTTTGTGAGGGGTTTCTTTGCATAAGTATGGCTTCATGATTATCCTCTTAATCATGATATTATTTTCTTGTCTTTCCATTGCATTTATTAGATTGGAAATGAAAAGATTGAAATGGATGGAATTGTGAAAAGAGAGTGAATTATTCTTTGCATTATCTTTTCTTTTCCTTCTTTTCTTTTTCCACCCACTTTATGTGCAGGGGCCGGCCACTGTTCTTGATTGGAGAGAGAGAGGTTTAATTTGTGTGAATATGTTAGCTTGTGGTTAATTTCGTGGGCCCCTCTTCTATGTGTGTGTGTGTGTGCTGTGAAGATTGATTTTTCATTTGCATGGTTTTTAATTATGATGTTCACCCATATAGAATTCTACAGAGCACCAAAAAATGCTTACCACTTCATTTCTTCAAGAGAGCATTTTTCTTTGGCCGAGCTCCTTCATTTTCATTAAAAAGCTCCATTGATTTTTCCTTGCAAGCATCCATGGAAAATTCTTGTGCAAAATTCCCTCCATCATGGCAACTATCATAAACCCCAAGAGACAAGTTTCCTACACTATTCTATAGCAAGCCTTGGACGCGTCGGCTAGCCAACTTCGCGCCCGAGTTGCCTCGGTCATGAGGTGGGAGCCCGTAAAAGATTCCGGCTATGTGGTGCCCGTTTCGACGAGGAGATGACGGACGATATATCCGCGGGAGATCGGAGTGGAGACGAAGACCGAAGGACACGGATCGCTTGGTATACTTTTCTACTCTTTTCTTATTTGCTAGTTAGCTAGGTTAATGGCCCGATCCGGGTAAAAAGTCCGCGGTGGTGCCGTTTTGCAAAGTTCGCAAAGTTTTTGTTTTCCGCGTTTCCGGCGTCGGATCGACGGCCGGGGCGCCCCCGCGGGCTTACAATGGTATCAGAGCCACGCCATTAACCTTTCCTAGCTTGCTCTAGCGCGTTTAGAACCCGATCGAACAAAATCCCCAAAAACCGTATTTTTGTGCACATGTGTTCTCTGTTAAAATTTTTTGAGCTCCTAAAATTTTTCTGGTGATTGCAGAGACATGTACAACAAATTATAAGAATTCTGGGAAAATACGATCCACTGATTCCTCACTTCGACCGCGGAAGCGCGGCTAAACCCCTGGTTTGGCCGCGCTTGCGCGGCGGAAAAGAGGAATCGTGGCACCATATTTTCCCAGTAAGCTTATGAGTAGGAAATAGGGCTTTTGGGACATTTTCTTTGGGCCCAGATTTTCTGTAAGTGCTACAGTAGTGTGTGGGGCCCACTTTGATAAATTTGTTCGATCGGATATTTTAAACATGCTAGTTCACAGTTTTTACATTATATCTGCGACCGTGAATGTCACTTGATCGGTAAATCCCGTCTAACTGCTATAGCCCGGTTAGACGGATTTGCGAACGTGACTTTCACGTTGATGTTCTGTGATTGTACTGTGTTGTTGCGGATCGGTCGTGGGGATAGCCTGGTTGCAGTGGTAGTACAGTTTTGTTTTATATGTACATTTGATATTGCGGGGCGAGCGTCCGACATGTGGACTGCCGTCACTGCCTGTTTGTATTATTATTTTGGGGCACGACCTGGTTGCGGTCGATGTACCCGTTGTATGTATATTTTACTTTCTGTACTAGGATTACCCCGCGGAGGGGTGCACGGATAGCCGGGTTCTAGAGGGCAACAAGCCCGCATCTCATGGCATTGAGACGGAGGGGGCTTCACTCTAGAATTGGCGGGCTATTCGCCGCACTCGTAGGGGGTACGGGTTGACCCAGGAGGGGTGCCCAAGTTACCGGATTCCGAGAAGTGCTGGGTGGTCCATTCACAGTGCTGAAGGGGGCTGCCTCGCTTCAGGTTTTGGCGGGTAACTTGCCGCACCCGTAGGGGTCTAGGATTTCATTGCACAGGCTATCCACACGACCAGGGGAACGTCGGGTTTCAGCAGCGGCTCTGTGAAACCCGGGGATCCCAGATATCTGTATTGATCTGTGTTGCTATACATTTCTGTGTTGCTTTTTATCACGCCTTGAGCGAATACTATATATTGGTATATATATTAGTAGATGTTGTATATGTTTTTCATCCGCGCTAGTCCAGTCCCCGCTCTGCCGTTAGTTAGCTAACCTAACGGGTGATGACGGGACCCAGTGGCGAATGCGGATGGCATATACGTACGTCAGTATATTTTCGTTCTTTGTGGTGTGATCAAGTGATGGGACTGCATTGATTCGGATCAATGCAAGATAAACAAACCTATTCTGATGTTGTTGGAACACTTTTTCAAAAAGCTGTTATTGCAAGGACGTTCACTTTTGTTTTGCATCGTGATATTCAGTTGGAATATCCTGCTCCTCAGTCGACGAGGCAAGGGCCGAGATCCCTTCACCGGGAGTGACCCCTTGGACAAAAGTTTGCGTCAGGGCAGTAACTCCACTATAGCCGATTACTTTTGCTTTGCATCGCGGTATTCATTTGGAATATCCTGCACCCCATTCTACGGGGAAAGAGCCGAGATCCCTTCACCGGGAGTGACCTCTTTAGTAAAGGTTTTCGTCACTATATTTTCTAAAAAGCTATCCGTTCCTTCAACGATATCAAGTTCACTACGTTAAAGGTTTTCGCCAGAAACCATTCGTAGCCCTCCGTCGTTTCATATGGGTAGTCAATAGTATTCAAGCTGTGTTTGTTGGCCTTAGTCAAGGCACAGTGTTTGGTAGCTATTGGGTATTCATATGCTGCATAGATAGATGCGTTGTTTTGGGACAGTCGTATAGCCTTGTTGGCCTTAGTCAAGGGCTTGTACGGGTGGGTTCAAATCAACCTGGACAATGACGGGTGGAACTTGACATGTGACTTATGATTTGTTGGCCTTAGTCAAGGTCATAAGAGCATGGGGCAAAAATTCACATCGGGAGTTTCAAAAGAACTGAAACTTGCCAGGTATGCGCATACCTTCTGGAGTGTGATAGCGTGAGCGGATTCCGTCACGTTATCATGCGATGATAGTTGGATCCCGATTCCCACTGATGAGTTGGTTTACTCCTCGGGTGATCCCGGCTAATTCTTCTTTCAGGTTTGGAGAAGAATTTGACGTTACAGTGGGAGGTTTCCAGATTAGATAAAGTGACAACCATTCTGATCTAGGTTAGAGTGCACGCTGAGTGTTTCTTTTCTCTCTCTCTCTGGCAGCGACCATTGACCCGACCCTAGACTATGACTCAGTGACCAAGTTGACCGAACCTACTTAACACTGGCTTTTGGATTGTCTGAGTTGCAGACCTCTTTGCCACTCCTACTTTTACCCTTTTCTCCGGGACACCCCGTATTACTACGAACGTCCACTTCCATTGGACAAAACCATCGTATGGTTATATACGAACTCGAAGGACTTCGAGGATGGTTTCCGGTTCTGGAGAAAACGAATAGGACTATTCAGTTGTCTTTTCCTTTTACCTTCTCTCTCAGAGCGAGTACTCCTTGGTTTAGGAGATAGTACACCTATTATGCAAATTGGATAGTCTTCTTCCAAACCTTAGGCTGGTGCCGAACGGTGGGGAATGAAGAAAGCCAATTAGCCTAAACGGTGTACAGAAGGTATTAAGTTCAGACAAAGCAAGGGATTAGTAAGAGGGCAAAGTAAATTGCGACTGCTATTCACGACCAAACCATGTACTTCTTTGTCAATCCTAAATCACCTATGAATTAAGTTCATTCGGTTGTCTTTTATCCTCACCTTCTCTCGCATTGCGAGTGCTCCTAGGACTAGGACAGTACACCCTTTATGCTTTTTGGATAGTCTTCTTCCAAACCATAGGCTGGTGCCGAACGGTAGGGAAGGAAGAAAGCCATTTGGCCTAAAGGGGTGTACAGAAGGTAATGACTAAAGACATATAAAGGGATTTGGAAAGGTGGCAAAGAATTATACAGTTATAGTTGTGAATCTGGATAATGGAAGAGGCATTACTAAGAATACCAGAATACCCCATCGAAACATTTCAATGTTTCAGTTTCACTGTGTACTGCTAAAAGAAAACTGATTTCTCAATTAGACACTTGCTCCAGGGTATGTATTTACCAGGTATGATTCTCACATCTGTATGGTTTTACAGATGATGAGTGGGAGTAAGTTATTGGGAATTGGGTGATCATCCTCATTATATCGGGATTCGTTGTAATCGGTGATATTTGAGGAAGTCACCTGGGTTGTTTGCCGGTCGGCAAATATTTGGTTTTGAATATCCGTTGTTGTGCACCAATTTCAAATTGATATATCTGTACGTCTATTTTTATAGAGTGAGACATACCTTTTTGAAATTATGTCTATGACATTTACCTATACCAGTGGATGGTTAGGTAAGGAGCATTGAACAGCGGTGTAATTCTTCTTAACCAAAAGTACAGTTTTCAACCTACGACACACAGTGAATGAGTCACCAGACTCAGGGGACTTATACAGAGTATTGTATATTGTCCAGTGTCCATTACGACAGAGGGGTTGGTCCTCGTACTATATTCTGTTTACTTTTAACTTCTCTAGTTCTTAGACATATGTTTCGTAGAAACACAGGGTCTAAGTTTTTGAGGAGTTATAGGTATAAGAGTAAAGTAGAGAACCAGGTGTTGCAAGTATCGGGATTCTTCAAGGTGATCGAAGATGTAGATACTTGTGAAGGTATTCAGTTGATAGTAATGATTAAGAGAACTGGCTTCTCTTTCAGGTTACTCATAATTGGAAGTATTCCTAAGTTGAGTAACGCTGATCGGCCTCTCTTCCATTTACTTGACATGCACTGGAGACAGCTGCATGATTTGAATCTGGTTCAATTAAATCAGTGCCTCTGGTTCTTGGATATAGAACAGTTCATATCTTGACATTGTTAAGATACGGGGAGTTGTCCGGCTTATGCTTAAAACCAGACTCTGGACAACTCAAGGCACGTTTCAGTAATGGCTGTTTGTGGGTTGACCCGGGCTATGACGAGGGTTGACTTTCTACCATCTGGAAGATCAATAGTGATATTGTTCTTGACTCGCCACAGTTTTATCAAAAATGGACTTTTTTCAGAAAACAGTAGTGGGAGTATGGTAGAACTGGAAGTGATTCCAGAACCACAAACGATTACTGAAGATTTGATAAGAACCTAAAGATTCAATCTGGTTTGACATTCCATTGGCCACTCCGCAGAATAAGGTGGGTAACCTCAGGCACCCGAGAGGTACTTCGGTATGCTCAAGGACGGTGGCAGGGATGTTCTTGTTTACCCAGACTTGCCATTGCTGTTGTTCCAGGCTGCGAGACCCGGCGGGAGGATGAGTATAGCGTCGTTCTAAACTTGCTTTAGAAGCGTACGTGTATATGACTCTGCCAGAGGGTTGTCGTAGTCAGTGGAGCAGCGGAAGCATTGGTGGATATCAGGCTTATGTCTATTTATAGACTTAAGCAGATATAGCGGAGATAGATCATCTATTTCTGATGTGACAGTCAGAGGTTTGACTTCATCAGAATAAGGGATGGATCTGTTAAAAAGGTAGTAGGGTGTGATGTCCTGGTATATGATGACATACACAGAATAGGAAGTGATATTCCTATACTACGATCGGTTATACTTTGGTCGTCACACAGTAGTTTCTCCTCATAGGACTTGGATCTTATATCGGACATTCTGGTAACTAGATCTATGGTTTTAGATCTAGATTTGGGTGGTTTCCCAATCTGGGTACCTTGACAGCATTCTATGAGTATTTAGAATGGACGACTCCTGGCATGGTGGTGTACCTGCAGGTAATGGAGTCACCCTCTCTAAAGGTGTCTTACAGACTAAAGGGGAGAGGGATACGCATGATTGACAGATCACTTGCTTAGGCAATTGAGTCAATCATGAGATGTCAAGTACCACACCAGATGTTGTTCTTGCAGTAGGTGCAATAAGTTGATATTGATCCAATCCTGGAGAAACAGTCGGAAGCAGTTTTAGAACATAAGTGAATGTTCTAGGGATATGATAACGGCAGTCTTCTTCGGGAGACAGTTATCATTCCAGGCTTCCAAGGTGACCTGGATGGCAGAGTGGCTGTCAGAGTTATAGTTTTCCCTCTGACGAGGGGCAGTATTTTGGACAGTTAGTCCAGGTGGATACTGAGGGAAGGTATGGCGCAGGATACTGATTGAGTTCAGTTGACGATACAGTCTAAGAAGTTTGGATTTGGAGTTCATTTCTGAACTAGGTCCCGTCAGACATCCAGACATTCTAAGACAGGTATTGCTCATTTCGGGAGATAGTTTTCTCTACGAACATGAGATATAGAGAGACATAGAAAGAAACATCAAAGCGGATCCACTCACTGAGGCTATTCCTCGAACGCAATAGTTTCGCAAACGAGCTTTGTGAGACTGACTAGTAGAGGAGTTGGGTGTTCGGTATCACACGGGCTGTGAGTATGCGACATCGCAATAATTAGCCTCGAGTGCAAGTGGGAGATTGTTGGAGATAGTGCCCTCAGAGTCAATTATTGGGTCACAGGCACGTGATTGCAATGATTGAGGGGAGGACCTATCCCGGTAGGACAGTCTTACTCGAGATGATAGTATGCTATCTGGTTTATCTTTATCATCGTGTACTGCTTTAGGTGACCTTTCGAGTCGCTATTACACGTTGATAAAGCCCCTAGGATTCTTGCTTGACTTCCAGCAGTATGAGGGCGATCATATAAGTGGGAGCTGGGGTCTACAAGCACATCCTTAAAAGGTCCCTAGTCGTGGGAGTTTCGAGACAGGGCATCGATACTCCGGAGTAGACTAGTGTATACAGTCGAGACCCCGACGAGGGGCGGTGGCCGGTCTCACAAGCCACTGGTGTCAGTTGGTTCACCTAAGATGTATACAGGTGCTCATTGGGTTATGAGTACACCGGACAGGACTCGCCGGGAACCTGCTAGTTGGGATTATACCAGACGTCAGATAGCAGTTCCCAGGTGACATGTGTACAGGTTAGTTCATCGACCTGGGATCGTCATTTGTCTCGTGTGAGTTCCCACTGTACTTTGATTACTACCCTACCACGGCTCAAAGGAGTCGTGCAAACAGGTTTTAGTTGGGTACAGTCCCGAGCCACATGGAGGCAGTGAGCGGATCTGCAGGGGTTCGTCTCTCCCGGTATTGGGGGTGAGGTCGTGCTGTGTCTAGGAGAGCCAGATCATGAAAAGTCCTTGGCCAAGGCAGGAGATTTGCTGGTAGGTATTCCAGTAGTATCTCAGGGTGTTCTGGGCTACACTCCGACACGACTTGTACCGCTTTTGGGGGTCTGACTTTTACCAACCCTCTAGGCCCGCCATGCGATACTCATAGACGAACGGACCGGACTGTACGGATATTGTCACTGACAGGCTCAGTTGGGTGTCGGGGTGAGCTTCCTCATCGACGTCCCATTTGGTCAATACCTGGTGGCCCGTCACGTATTGGCTTATACCTCTGACGTGCTAGTGGTTAAATCCACAGCCAAGGTATTGACGAGTCTTTAGAGTCCACCACAGACAGTTACTCAAGTTTCGGGCAAAACGCTGTAGAGGCCGTATGGAGATATGGCAGGGTTCGATCAGATACGTGCGGTATTGCACGGATCGTGATCGGACGGTTTTTACTAGCCGGCTTTGGCTTAAGCCGGATACTAGTATTAGATAGTGTAGTTTTGTCTCTTTGCATTTGTGTTCAGTGCGAATACAAATGCGGGCATGTATTTGCAGTAGCGGGGTTTTCCTGTAATTTGTTATGGGATCAGTTTTCTGTGGTTGCCAGTTTGCATTCCGTTCCGGCCGGTTTTCTCTTTTTCCTTCCCGGTCGGACTTTTCGTTGGAGGGTGTTAATTGCAAGTTTGCAATTAACATTTTGTGAGGGGTTTCTTTGCATAAGTATGGCTTCATGATTATCCTCTTAATCATGATATTATTTTCTTGTCTTTCCATTGCATTTATTAGATTGGAAATGAAAAGATTGAAATGGATGGAATTGTGAAAAGAGAGTGAATTATTCTTTGCATTATCTTTTCTTTTCCTTCTTTTCTTTTTCCACCCACTTTATGTGCAGGGGCCGGCCACTGTTCTTGATTGGAGAGAGAGAGGTTTAATTTGTGTGAATATGTTAGCTTGTGGTTAATTTCGTGGGCCCCTCTTCTATGTGTGTGTGTGTGTGCTGTGAAGATTGATTTTTCATTTGCATGGTTTTTAATTATGATGTTCACCCATATAGAATTCTACAGAGCACCAAAAAATGCTTACCACTTCATTTCTTCAAGAGAGCATTTTTCTTTGGCCGAGCTCCTTCATTTTCATTAAAAAGCTCCATTGATTTTTCCTTGCAAGCATCCATGGAAAATTCTTGTGCAAAATTCCCTCCATCATGGCAACTATCATAAACCCCAAGAGACAAGTTTCCTACACTATTCTATAGCAAGCCTTGGACGCGTCGGCTAGCCAACTTCGCGCCCGAGTTGCCTCGGTCATGAGGTGGGAGCCCGTAAAAGATTCCGGCTATGTGGTGCCCGTTTCGACGAGGAGATGACGGACGATATATCCGCGGGAGATCGGAGTGGAGACGAAGACCGAAGGACACGGATCGCTTGGTATACTTTTCTACTCTTTTCTTATTTGCTAGTTAGCTAGGTTAATGGCCCGATCCGGGTAAAAAGTCCGCGGTGGTGCCGTTTTGCAAAGTTCGCAAAGTTTTTGTTTTCCGCGTTTCCGGCGTCGGATCGACGGCCGGGGCGCCCCCGCGGGCTTACAAAATCGTGTCGGCATGAAGCCCATCACCACCTGAGAAACTACTGATCCAAATCAGTAACCCTCCACTACCTCGGCCGAGGATTCCTAGTGATGGCCACCCGTGCACTGCGCGACATCAACCCCCAATACCGGGAGAGACGAATCCCCGAGATCCGCTCACTTGCCTCCAATGTGGCTCGGGACTGTATCCAACTAAAACCTGTTTGCACAACTCCTTTGAGCGTAGTAGGGTAGTAATCTAAGCACAGTGGGAACTCACATGAGACAAACGACGATCTCAGGTCGATGAACTAACCTGTACACATGTCACCAGGGTATTGCTATCTGACGATATGTATAATACCAACTAGCAGATTCCCTGGCGAGTCCTGTCCGATGTACTCATAACTCAATGAGCACCTGTATACATCTTAGGTGATCCAACTGACACCAGTGGCTTGTGAGACCGGCCACCGCCCCTCGTCGGGGTCTCGACTGTATACACTAGTCTACTCTGGAGTATCGATGCCCTGTCTCGAAACTCCCACGACTAGGGACACTTTAAGGATGTGCTTACAGACCTCAGCTCCCACGTATATGATCGCCATCATACTGCTGGTAGTCAAGCAAGAATCCTATGGGCTCTATCAATCATGCAATAGCAAACTAAAGCATGTATACGATGATAAAGACAAACCAGATAGCATACTATCATCTAGAGCAAGACTGTCATATCGGTATAGGTCCTTCCTCAATCATTGCAATCACGTACCTGCGATCGAATAATTGACTTTGAGGGCACTATCTCCAACAATCTCCCACTTGCACTCAAGGCTAATTATTGCGATGTCGCATACTCACAGCCCGTGTGACACCGAACATCCAACTCCTCTACTAATCAGTTTCACAAAGCTTGTTTGTAAAACTCTTGTGTTCGAGAAATAGCCTCAATGAGTGGATCCGCCCTAATGTTTCTTTCTATGTCTCTCTCAATCTCAAGTTCGCGGAGAAAGCCATCTCCCGAATTGAGCAATACCTGTCTTAGAATATGTCTGGATATCTGATGGGACCTAGTTCATAAATGAACTCCAAATCCAAACTTCTTAGACTGTATCGATAACTGAACCTAATCAGTATCCAGCACCATGCCTCCCACAGTATCCTCTTGGACCACCTGTCCAAAATACCGTCCCTCGTCAGAGGGAAAACTATAACTATGACAATCACTCTGTTATCCATGTCACCTTTGAAGCCTGGAATGATAACCGTCTCCCGAAGGAGGCTGCCGTCATCAAATCCGTAGAACTAGCACTTATGTTCTAAAACTGCTTTCTTATGTTTCTCCAAGATTGGATTAATATAAACTTATCGCAACTAGTGCAAAAACAACATCTGGTGTGGTACATGACATCTCATGATTGACTCAATTGCCTAAGCAAGTGATCTGCCAATCATGCACATCCCTCTCTCCTTTAGTCTCTAAGACACCTTTAGAGAGGGTGACTCCATCACCTGCAGGTACACCACCATGCCAGGAGTCATCTATTCTAAAATACTATTAGAATATTGTCAAAGTACCCATATTGGGAAACTACCCAAATCTAGATCTAAAACCATAGATCTAGTAACCAAAATGTCTGATATTACATCCATGTCTTTTGTGAAGAAACAACTGTGTAACAACCATAGTACAACCGATCGTAGTATAGGAATTTTACTTCCTACTGTGTGCATGTCATCCAAATACCAGGACATCACACTCTACTACCTTCTTAACAGATCCATCGCCTATTCTGATGAAGTCAAACCCATGACTGTCACATCAAAATTAGATGATCTTTTTCCGCTATATCTGCTTAAGTCTATAAATAGACATAAGCTACTTATCCACTATACTTCCGCTGCTCCCACTGACTACGACAACCCTCTGGCAGAATAATATCTACGTACACTTCTAAAGCTAGTTTAGAACGACGTTATACTTACCCTTCTGCCGGGTCTCATAGTCTGGAACAACAGTAGTGTCAAGTCTGGGTAAACAAGAACCTCACTGTCACCGTCCTTGAGGCTACCTTAGTACCTCTCTGAGGTTACCCACCATATCTGCGGAGTGGCTATTGGAATGTCAAACCTGATTGAATATATAGGTCCTATTAAATTTTCCGTAATCGTTTGCGGTTCTGGAATCACTTCCAGTTCTACCATACTCCCACAATTTTAAAAAAAAAATCCATTTTACTAAAACAGTGGCAAGTCAAGAACAATATCATTATTGATCTTCCAGATGGTAGAAATGTCAACCCTCGTCAAAAGCCAGGGTCAACCCACAAACTGCCATTACAGAAACATGCCTTGAGTTACCCAGTGTCTGGTTTTAAGCATAAGATGGACAACTCCCCGTATCTTAACATCGTTAAGATATGAACCATTCTATATCTAATATAGAAACAGAGGCACTAATTTAGTTGGAACCAGATTCAAATCATGCAGCTGTCTTCAGTGCATAACAACATAATGGAAAAAAGGCTAATCAGCATTACTCAACTTAGGAATCCATCCAATTATGAGTAACCTGAAAGAGAAACAAGTTTCTCAAAACCATTACTATCATCTGAATACTAATCACAAGAATCTATATCTTCAATCTCTTTGAAGTATCCTGATACTTGCGACATCTGGTTCTCTACTTTATTCTTATACCAACAACTTCTCAAAACTTAGACATTGTATTTCTACGAAACACTTGTCTAAAAATTAGAGAAGTCACAAGTAAACAGAACATAGTATGAGGACCTACCCCTTTGTCCTGATGGACACTGGACAACATACAATACTCTGTATAAGTCCACTGAGTTGAATAACTCAAAACCTGTGCATCGTAGGTTGAAAACTGTACCCAGGCGATTTCCTCAAATATCACCAATTACAACAAATTCCGATATAATGAGGATGATCACCTAATCCCCAATAACTTACTCCCACTCATCATCTGTAAAACTATACAGATATGAGAATGAACCGGTAAATACATACCCTGGAGTAAGCAGCTAATTGGGAAATCAGTTTTTCTTTAACAATGCACAGTGTAACTGAAACATGAAAATGTTTCGTAGGGGTATCCTGGTATTCCTAGTAATGCCTCTTCCATAATCCAATTCATGACTTTAACCGTATATTTCTTTGCCATCTCTCCAAATTCCTTTATTTGTCGTTAGTCGTTACCCTCTGTACACCATCGTTAGGCTAAATGGTTTTCTTCCTTCCCTACCGTTCGGCACCAGCCTATGGTTTGGAAGAAGATTATCCAGTAAGCATAATAGGTGTACCCTCCTAATCCTAGGAGTACTCGCAACTTGAGAGAAGGTGATGATAAAAGACTACTGAATAAAACCTTATTCTATTTCTCCCGAACTGGGGAAAAAGCAAAAATTGAAATAGGAGTGGCGATGAAGTACGCGGTCTGGTCGTGAATGATAACAGTCGCAATTTACTTTGCCCTCTTTCTAATCCCTTCATTTTTTCTTTACATATTACCTTCTGTACACCCTACTTAGGCTAATTGGCTTTCTTCATTCCCTACCTTTCGGCACCAGCCTATGGTTTGGAATAAGACTGCCCAATAAGCGTAATAGGTGTACTCTCCTAAGCTAAGGAGCTCTCGCAACCTGAGAGAAGGTGATAAAAGACAACTGAATAATCCAATTCTATTTCTCCTGAACCTGGATCCATCCTCGAAGAAGTCCCTCCGAGTTCGTATATAACCATACGATGGATCTATCCAATGGAAGTGGATGTCCGTAGTAATACGGGGTGTTCTGAGAAATACAAAGGGTAAAAGAAGGAGCGGCAATGACTTATGCAACTCAGACAATCTAACGGCCAGTATTTTAAGAAGGTTCGGTCAACTTGGTTACTGGGTCATAGTCTAGGGTCGGTCAAAAGTCGCTGCCAAAGAGAGAGAGAAAAGAAACACTCTGCGTGCACTCTAACCTAGATCAGAATGGTTATCACTTTATCTAATCAGGAAACTTCCTACTGTTATCTCAAATTCTCCTCCAAACCAGAAAGAAGAATTAGTCGGGATCACCCAAAGAGTAAACTAACTCATCAGTGGGAATCGGGATCCAACTATCATCGCATGATAACTTGATGGAAGCCACTCAAGTTATCACACTCCAGAAGGTATGCGCATATCTGGCAAGTTTGCTTTATGTTTGAAACTCCCGATGTAATTTTTTTGCCTCATGCTCTTATGACCTTGACTTTAGTCAACAAATCATAAGTCACATGTCAAGTTCTACCCGTCATTGTCGAGGTTGATTTGAACCCACCCGTACATACCCTTGACTTTAGTCAACAAGGTAATACGACTGTCCCAAACCAACACATCTATCAATGCAACATATGAATACCCAGCAACTACCAAACACTATGCCTTGGCTTTAGTCAACAAACATAGCTTGAATATTACTAACCACCCAAAAGAAATGACGGAGGGCTACGGCTGGTTTTTGGCGAAAAACCTTTAACGTAATGAACTTGATCTCGTTGAAAGAGCTTGATAGCTATTTATAAAATATAGTGACGAAAACGTTTTGCTAAAGAGGTCACTCCCGGTGAAGGGATCTCGGCTCTTTCCTCGTGGAATGAGGTGCAGGATATTCCAACTGAATACCGCTATGCAAAGCAACTTGTAATTGACTATATTAAAGTTACTACCCTGACGTAAACTTCTGCCCAAGGGGTTTTTCTCGGTGAAGGGATATCAGCCCTTGCCTCGTCGAATGAGGTGCAGGATATTCCAACTGAATATCACTATGCAAAGCAACAGGAAACATCTTTGTAATAACACCTTTTAAAATTTGTTCCAACAACATCAAATATAGGTTTGTTTTATCCTTGCATTGATAAGAATCAATGCAGTCCCATCAATCAATCACACCAGAAAAAAACGAAAATAAAATGTACGTATATGCCATCCGCATTCGCCACTGGGTCCCGTCATCACCCGTTAGGTTACTTAACTAACGACAGAGCGGGGGCTGGACTAGCGCGGGTATAAAACATATACAACATCTAATAGTATATATACCAATATACAATAATCGCTCCAGGCGTGATAATATACAACATTACAGAAAAGTAATAAGCATCACAGAACAATACAGATAATCTGGAATCCCCTGGTTTCACAGAGCCGCTGCTGAAACCCGACGTTCCACTGGTCGTGTGGATAGCCTGTGCAATGAAACCTAGACCCCTACGGGTGCGGCCAAAACCTGAAGCGAGGTAGTCCCCACAACATAGTGAATGGAACACCCGGCACTTCACGGAATCCGGTAAATTGAGCACCCCTCCTTGGACCAACCTGTACCCCTTACGAGTGCGGCGAATAGTCTGCCAATTCTAGAGTGAGGTCCCTTTGCCTCTCAATGCCATGAGATACGGACCCGTTGCCCTCCAAAACCCGGCTATCCGTGCACTCCTTCGCGGGATAAACCTAGTACAGAAATGAAAAATAGTACAACAGGTACATCGACCACAACCTGGTCGTGCACCAAAAGAATATTATACAAACAGGCAGTGACGACAGTCCACATGTTGGACGCTCGCCCCGCAATATCAAAAGTACAAATAAATCCAAACTGCACTACCATTGCACCCTGCTATCCACCACGACATATCCACAACATTACAGCACAACATAGAACATCAACGCGAATGCCACGTTCGCAAACCCATCTAAAAGAACTATAGCAATCAGACGCGGTTTACCGATCAAATGACATTCCCGGTCGGAGATATAATATAAATACTGCATACTAACAACTTTAAAATTTCGATCGGCCAAATTTCTCGAAGTGGACCCTACGAACAACTGGTGTACAGTAACAAAATCTGGGCCCAAAAAGAATATACCAAAAACCCACAATTTCCAAACAAAGCCTACAGGGAAAAATTGATGCACTGTTCCCACTAAAGCGCCGCGGTTCCGCGGTCAAACCTAGGGTTTGACCGCGGAACCGCCGCGTTCTTGTGGGATCACGTGCCCAATTTTTCTCAGTATTCTTATAAATGTCTCCTCTGTCTTCTGTGATATGCAAAATAATTTTAGGACATCATTTAAAATCGACAGAAACTGACAAACTTGAAAAATGTGTTTTTGCGAAATCCGTTCGATCGATGTTTTAAACGTGTTAGCACAAGATAGTATAGCTTAATGGTGAGGCTCTGATACCACTGTAAGTCCACGGTAGCGCCCCGGCCGTCTAACAGACGCCAAATACGGAACAAAAACTTTTAACAAAACTGGCGCTATCGTGTACCGTAACCCGGATCTGCCATTAAAGCTAAACTAACAAACTACAAAGGGATAGAAACGTTATACCGAATGATCCGAGTCCTTCGGTCTTTAACCATCATCCCACGCTTTGTTGCGGCTGCTCCGATCTCCTTGAATCTCCAATCTTGTCGTCCAGGTGGCACCACGTCGACGAATCTTTAAACGGGCTCCCGCCTCTGAACCGAGGCAACTCGATCGTCAAGTTTCCTAAAAGAGACGACCAAGATGAAGTAGAGAATGAGTAGAACACTTTGTCTCCTTACGTCCAAGGTCACGGACGAACGGATATGGAAGTTGCCTTTTGGATCGGGTGAAATGAGAAAGAGGCTGTCTATTTTTCGTGAACCCGAATCTATCATAATCTTTTCTAGTGGACAACAACCATTCTCCAGTCAGTGAGAGAGAGGGGAGGGGCCGGCCATTATATGTAGAGGAGAGGGTGAGTGTAGGAGCAAGGGAGGTAACACTAAGCAAAATATCTAGTGTGAACACAAAGTATGAATGCATTAAAAGCAAACCAATCATATTTAACTTAGTCATCCTCCATCATTAATGAACCATTAATGACACTAATGAGTCACTAGCTTAGTCATCACATCTAGAAGCATCTAGAACACTGACACACCTCATCAAGAAAAGATAAATCCGTATTTAACCGACTGTTAAATACGGCTGATAGAAAACTGGAAACTGGCAACTTCCTAAAGTGATCCTGAAACGAATTTCAGGATAACCCCGTAGCAGTATAAACATACCCGCATTTGTATTACGACCGAATACAAATGCATCTGAGACAAAGATATTATATCTACACAGTATAATACTGGGTTCCGGCTTAAACCAAAGCCTACCAGTATTATCTGTCCGAAAAACGACACGTGCGAAAACGCACGTGCTTCTTCCGAACCTTGCCATAACACCATACGGCCTCTACAACGTTTCGCCCGAACTTGGGAAAGTGTCTGTGGGGGACTCTGAGACTCTAATGACTCATCAACACACTGGCACTGGGTATAACCCCTAGCACGTCAGAGGCACAAGCTGTACGTAATGGTTTGCTTATGTATTGATTGGAAGGGAAGCTGACGAGCGAACTCATCTATAAACCCTACTGAGCCTGAAAGTGACAATATATATATACAGTCCGGTCCATTCGTCTAAAGAGTATCGCATATCGAGTCTAGGGGGTGGATAAAGTCAGACCCCTAATAACGCGATAAATCGTGTCAGCATGAAGCCCATCACCACCTGAGAAACTACTGATCCAAATCAGTAATCCTCCACTACCTCGGCCGAGGATTCCTAGTGATGGACACCCGTGCACTGCGCGACATCAACCCCCAATACTGGGAGAGACGAATCCCCGAGATCCGCTCACTTGCCTCCAATGTGGCTTGGGACTGTACCCAACTAAAACCTGTTTGCACAACTCCTTTGAGCGTGGTAGGGTAGTAATCTAAGCACAGTGGAAACTCACATGAGACAAACGACGATCTCAGGTCGATGAACTAACCTGTACACATGTCACCAGGGTATTGCTATCTGACGATATGTATAATACCAACTAGCAGATTCCCTGGCGAGTCCTGTCCGATGTACTCATAACTCAATGAGCACCTGTATACATCTTAGGTGATCCAACTGACACCAGTGGCTTGTGAGACCGGCCACCGCCCCTCGTCGGGGTCTCGACTGTATACACTAGTCTACTCTGGAGTATCGATGCCCTGTCTCGAAACTCCCACGACTAGGGACACTTTAAGGATGTGCTTACAGACCCCAGCTCCCACGTATATGATCGCCATCATACTGCTGGTAGTCAAGCAAGAATCCTATGGGCTCTATCAATCATGCAATAGCGAACTAAAGCATGTATACGATGATAAAGACAAACCAGATAGCATACTATCATCTCGAGCAAGACTGTCATATCGGTATAGGTCCTTCCTCAATCATTGCAATCACGTACCTGCGATCCAATAATTGACTTTGAGGGCACTATCTCCAACACTATTGTCATAAGAAGGGACACTGGAAGAATGATTGCAGGGCTTGGAAAGCCAGGACATAGATATTGAAGCAGGTTGCGGCTTCAGCTTCAGGTGTGTTATTGAAAACTGTCTTTCAATAAACTCTACTTCCTGGGTATTGGATACCGGATCAGGATCTCATATCTGTAATTCTTTGCAGGCGTTGAGAAACCGTAGGGTTTTGAAGGCAGGTGACATGACCCTCAGAGTTGCAAAAGGAGCTAGCATGGATGCTAAGGCCGTGGGGGACTATCACCTCGGAATGTCAGATGGACATGTTTTGGTTTTGCGTAATTGCTTTTTTGTACCCAACGCAACTTGTAATATCATTTCTGTATCTTTAGTTTCTAAAGAAGGTTATGAATTTGCGTTTGTAAGTAATGTTGTAAACATTCACCTTAATCAAGTTTTGATTGGGTCAGGTACATTGAGCAATGGTATATACGTATTAAACCAACCACAGATTTTCAATGTCCAGAATACACACAAAAGAAAGTCTCCGGAAATAAATCAGACTTTCTTATGGCATTGTAGACTGGGTCACATCAATGAGAGAAGGTTGACGAAGTTACATACAGAAGGATATTTGAATCCGTTCGAATATCAATCGTATGCCACTTATCAATCCTGTCTCAAAGGAAAGATGACAAAGACTCCGTTCACTGGACACGGAGTAAGAGCGAGCGAGCTCTTGGGACTCGTACACAGCGACGTGTGCGGTCCAATGTCTACACATACACGAAGAGGTTTTTCTTACTTCATTACTTTTACGGATGATTTTTCAAGATTCGGACATGTCTTCTTAATGAAACATAAGTCCGAAGCCTTTGGAAAATTCCAGGAATATAAGAATGAAGTAGAAAAACAAACCGCCAAAAGTATCAAGTTTCTAAGATCGGATCGAGGTGGAGAATACTTAAGTGCCGAGTTCCTGCATTATTTAAAAGACAACGGAATTCTCTCTCAGCTTACTCCTCCGTACACTCCGCAACATAACGGTGTATCGGAGAGACGGAACCGAACCCTATTGGATATGGTATGGTCCATGATGAGTAACGCTGAGTTACCGCGATCATTCTTGGGGTATGCGCTAGAATCAGCTGCATACCTTTTGAACCGAGTTCCAACTAAGACTGTGCCTACTACACCATATGAGATGTGGTGTGGGAAGAGACCCTATCTTAAGCACATTAAGACATGGGGATGTCCAGCTTTTGTTAAAAAACAGCATGCGGACAAGCTCGAGGCACGCTCAGTACAGTGTAAGTTCGTGGGATATCCAAAGAACTCCAAGGGATATTTCTTCTACTGCGAAGAGGAACAAAAAGTTCTTGTTTCTCGTCATGCCTACTTCTTGGAAACTGAGTTTTTGGAAACCCAGATAAGTGGGAGCACAGTAGAACTGGAAGAAATTCCAGAACCACGAGCTATTACTGAAAGGTTAGTGGAACCAGAGGGTTCAAAAGAACAGGACAATCCTACGCCGCTCCGCAGGAGTAGTAGGCAGTCTCATCCGCCCGAGAGATACTACGGTTTTCTCATAGACGGGGATAGAGAGGATTGCATCATGGATTATGATGAGCCTACTAACTTCCAGCAAGCCGTTCAGAGCGTTGACTCGGTAAAATGGCTGGATGCAATGCGGACCGAAATGGAGTCCATGTACACTAACAAAGTATGGACGTTGGACGTTGCTCCAGACGGGGTAAAACCCATAGGATGCAAGTGGATCTTCAAAAGGAAGATTGGTGTAGATGGACAGGTTGAGACCTATAAAGCTAGACTTGTTGCAAAGGGTTTTCGTCAAAGACCTGGTTTGGACTATGACGAAACCTTTTCTCCAGTGGCTATGCTGAAATCCATTCGGATCCTTCTTGCCATTGCTGCCTTCCACGATTATGAGATCTGGCAGATGGACGTAAAGACTGCTTTTCTAAATGGAAATTTAGAGGAGTGTGTCTATATGGACCAACCAGAGGGTTTCATTCAGAGTGGGAGCAGCGGAAAGGTGTGCAAGTTGCTTAAGTCCATCTATGGACTAAAGCAGGCATCGCGGAGTTGGAACATCTGTTTTGATGAGACGGTCAAGGAATTTGGCTTTATAAAAAATCCAGATGAACCATGCATCTATAGTAGATTTGTATCGAGAACTGTAGTATTCCTCGTTTTATACGTGGATGGCATTCTCTTAATAGGAAATGACATTCCTATGCTACAATCTGTCAAGGGGTTCTTGTCACACAGGTTCTCCATGAAAGACCTGGGTGATGCCTCATACATCCTGGGGATCCGGATCCATCGTGATAGATCCAAGAGGATATTAGGACTTTCACAGTCCTGGTACATCGACACCATACTGAAGAGATTCAGTATGGAAGATTCCAAGCGCAGTAACCTACCGGCTTGTCACGGGATCACCCTCTCTAAAGAGATGTCTCCCAAGACTGATTTGGAGAGGGATCGCATGTCTATTATACCCTACGCTTCTGCGGTAGGCTCTATAATGTATGCGATGTTGTGTACCAGACCGGATGTAGCTTATGCACTGAGTGTGGTAAGCCGGTATCAGTCAAACCCTGGGGAGAAGCACTGGATAGCGGTAAAGAACATTCTCAAGTACCTGAGAAGGACTAAGGAGATGTTCTTGGTGTATGGCAGAAAAGACCTCCAGATCGAGGCCTTTGCTGACTCCAGCTTCCAGAGTGACAAGGATGATTCCAAGTCCATGTCGGGTTTTGTCTTTACCCTCAATGGAGGGGCGGTGTGTTGGAAGAGTTCCAAACAGGAAACCGTTGCAGACTCGACGATGGAAGCGGAATACATCGCTGCATCTGATGCCGCAAAAGAAGCTGTCTGGATGAGGAAGTTCTTGAAAGAAATTCAGGTGGTTCCGTCCATTGTTGATCCAATACCTCTGTATTGCGACAACAACGGGGCTATAACTTTAGCGAAGGAACCCAGGTCCCATCAGAGATCCAGACACATCTTGAGGCGGTATCACCTGATCAGGGAGATCGTGGATCTCCAGGAGATCGAGGTTCGGAGGGTCGCTTCAGAAGATAACACTGCAGATCCATTCACCAAGGACTTACCATAGACACAGTTCGAGCGGCTGATCGAGATGATAGGTCTTCGATACGCCAGTACATGGCCTTAGTGCAAGTGGGAGATTGTTAGTGTATATGCCCTAGAGGCCATTACTGTATCATACTAGTTTGTATATTACTTAATGGAAGCTTGGGATATTCACCTTGTATAAACAATCTTGCTCAATATAGTAGTATGCTACTTGGTTTGTTTCTACTTCAATGTGTACATGTGTTTATTTTAGTATATCACCTATACACATTAGTGGAGCCCTTAGGATCTTTGCTTGATTACCAGCGTTGTGATGGCAGTCACACTAGTGGGGGCTGGGTAATCTATAAGCACATCCTTATACAGGTCCCTAGTCGCAGGACTATCGAGACAGGGCATCGATACTCCGGAGTAGACTAGCGTATGCGCTTCTCATCCCAGTGTGGGAGATGGTCTGTCCCACAGCCATCAGTACGTCGTACTGGAGATAGTATACGGGTGCTCGTTAGGTTACGAGTACACTGGACAGGACTCGTCGGGAACTGACCGGTTGGTATTATACCTATCATCAGTTATCAGTTCCCAGGTGACATGAGTACAGCTTAGTCCGCTGACTTGACACTATCACTTCGCCTCGAGTGTGTTCCCACTGTACTTTGATTACTACCCTACCACGGCTCAAAGGAGTCATGCAAACAGGTGGTAGTTGGGTGCAGTCCCGAAGCACTTGGAGGCAGTGACGGTTAGACAGGATTCGTCTCTCCCGGTATTGGGGGTTGACATCGTGCTGTGTCTAGGAGAGCCATTACACGAGTAGTCCCTGGCCAGGGCAATCGAGATATACTGGTAGGCTTCCAGTGTTATCTCAGGGTGTTTTGGGCTTCACTCCAACACGACTTGTACCGCTATTAGGGGACTGATGTTTACCGCCCCCTAGGCCCGCCATGCGATGTATCAGACGAACAGACCGGACTGTACGGAGATTGTCACATTCAGGCTCAGTAGGAGTTCAGATGGGTTTCACCTCGTCAGTCTTCTTGTCGGCATCTACCTGGGGACCGTTACGCACAGCTAGTGCCGCTTGCGGTCTGTGGTTAAACCCACTGCCAGCGTAGTGTCGAGTCTTTAGAGTCCCACACAGAAAGCTATTCGCCTTTAGGAAAAAGAGTAGAGGTCGCATGGTTTTGCGACAGGTCGCACGGTTTTGCGACAGGGTTCGGTCACATCCGTGCACTTATGCACGTACAGTGTCCGGACAGTTAACACTAGCGGGCTTTAGTTTAAGCCAGATCCTAGTGTACGTTTTGGGATTGGATTTATCCAGTATGTATTCGTGTTCCTCGGAACGCGGATGCGGGTGTGTATGCACAGTTGACGGAGAGACCGAGGCAGAGGATTCTCATTAGAGTTGTTGACTATTGACTTTTTGGTCAACCCTAATGAGAATATTATATATGTTTAACAATAATATTAATTAAGTATTGTGGTGACATGGTTGTTGATGTAGGGTTCCCTGGCACTCTTGTGAAGGTTCATAAGGCATCAAACATGCCCGGATAAAATTTTAGACGTGCCGAACAACCCAAAGCCGGGATCTTTGCTAGATAATTAGGGTTAAGCATACAAGATTACATCTTTTAAGCTAAGTGTGAGGGATTACAACCTTTGTAGTCCGCTCCTTCGCTTCATAAGCTCCGAGTAGAAGTCCCTTCGCCGCGATCCACGATCTCCCGGACTCAAGAGAGGCTCCACGACTTGAACGATCCATGCTAGCTTGAAGTGTTCCAAATCTCCGATGATCTACGTCGAAGTTGCAAAAACTCAAGCTTTCTCACTCTAAAGAGATGAACACACTAATCTCATGGGCTAGATGAGATGAGGATGAGAGAGTAGTATTTATGCTTTCTTTTTAAATCATTTTCTCATATTTATTCATCACATAAAGAATTTCAAGTGAGCTTCTTCAAGAGAGAAGAAGATGATAATGGAAATCATAATGATAAAAAAAAATCCTTTTGTGATGAATAGAAATAAAAGTATATGATTGATGTATAAAAAATGGTCAAGGATGAGTGGCTAATAATGTGTAGAGAAACAACTAGAGTTAGGGTTTGGTTTGGTTAGGAATGTGTCATCAAAAAATATCTTAACCATGACAAAAGAAAATGCTTCTAGAAGGTGCATGAAGCATCTAACCCTAATCAAACCCTAACCTCGTTTAATCATCCTTAAACATGTTTAACAATTAATCATATCATGTCACAATAATATATATCACATATATATTATATATTTGCAACAAAAGAAAATAATACAATTAACATATATCGCATATATATCAATGTATCATCCAGTGAGAAAATGAAATAATAAAGCGAGCCAATATTAGATAATGTAATAATATATCATATATATATTATTATACATTAAATCATCGAATCAACAATTGATTCGACGATCCGGCTATATCGAATATTACCGACTAATATATCATGTACCGATTCATCGAATCAACACTTGATCCGATGTCTCAGTTCATATCTAAATATCGCGAGAATATAATACGGTATCTCATATCGCATTATTCTCGGTCCTGCACATATCACATATGTGCCTCTACTCTGTTTCGCCTGAGCCAAGAAACCTCTGTGTAGGACTCTAAAGAATCGTCAATACGCCGGTAGCAGGTGATGATCATATCAAACACCCACAAGCTGCAAGCGGTCAGCTAAACGTAACAGCCACCCAGGTATTGAGCGGTCAGCTAAACGTAACAGCCACCCAGGTATTGACGATCTCGGGTCTACAGACTACCCTGTACCAGTGTCACCGGAGAACTGCCATCTGACGTGTGGTATATCACCATCTGGGAGTTCTCGGCGAGTCCGTCCAGTGTACCCAGTCTCCACTGAGCACCCGTACACCATCTCTGATGTCAAGCACCGATGGATATAGGATCATCCATCGCCCATCATATGGGTCAAGATGCGTATACGCTAGTCTACTCTGGTGTATCGATGCCCTGTCTCGATATACCCTCGACTAGGAACTGTTATAGGATGTACTCATCGACTACCAAGGCCCCACTAATCTGATCTCATCATAGTCCCAGTAGTCGAGTACAGATCCTAAGGGCTTTATCAACATATGAGAGTAAAACAGTAAACCAATACAAGTCAACATGTTAAGATAAAGTGAAACCAAATAGCATACTATCATGACGAGCAAGAAAGTCATCTCTATATATATCCAAGCATCCATTATAATATACATCATATGTACAACAATGGCCTCTAGGGCATATACATAACTAACAATCTCCCACTTGCACTAAGGCCAGCTGCTGTAGTATCTCATACCTAGCATCCTGAATAATCTCTCAAACTGTATCTGGGGAATAGCCTTCGTGAATGGATCCGCAGTGTTGTCCTTCGTATCTACTCTCCTGACCTCGATCTCCCGGCAATCATCTATCTCCCTGATCTGGTGATACCGCCTCAGAATATGTCTGGACTTTTGATGGGATCTGGGTTCCTTGGCCAATGCCACAGCTCCATTGTTATCGCAATACAGAGGTATTGGATGCTCAATGGATGGAACCACTCCAAGTTCAGTAATGAACTTCTTGATCCAGACAGCCTCTTTGGCAGCATCGTTGGCAGTGATGTATTCAGCCTCCATCGTCGAGTCTGCAACGGTATCCTGTTTGGAACTCTTCCAACATACCGCCCCTCCATTGAGGGTAAAGACAAAACCCGAATGCGACTTAGAGTCGTCCTTATCACCTTGGAAGCTGGAATAGGTAAAGGACTCCACCTGGAGTTCTCCGTTACCATACACCAAGAACATCTCCTTAGTCCTTCGTAAGTACTTGAGAATGTTCTTCACAGCTGTCCAGTGACTCTCTCCAGGATCTGCTTGATACCGGCTCACTACACTTAGTGAGTATGCTACATCGGGTCTGGTACATAGCATCGCATACATGATAGAGCCTACTGCCGAAGCATAGGGTATCCCTTGCATGCGAGCTCTCTCCAAATCAGTCTTGGGAGACATCTCTTTGGAGAGAGTGAGTCCAGAGATCGTGGGTTGGTTCCCACGCTTGGATTCTTCCATACTAAACCTCTTTAGTATGGTGTCAATATGCCTGGATTGAGACAATCCCAGTATCCGTTTAGATCTATCTTTATAGATCATGATTCCCAATATGCAGGAGGCATCACCTAGATCTTTCATTGAGAATCTTTGTGATAAGAAGAGCTTGACTGATTGCAGCATAGGAATATCATTTCCTATCAAGAGTATGTCATCCACATATAATACGAGGAAGACAACCTTACCTTCTGCTACCTTCTTATAGATACAAGGTTCATCTATATTTTTGATGAAGTCAAACTCTTTGACTACAACATCAAAACAGATGTTCCAACTCCGCGATGCTTGCTTTAACCCATAAATGGATTTAAGCAGCTTGCACACCATTCCGCTGCTCCCACTATCTACGAAGCCCTCTGGCTGAGTCATGTACACGCTCTCTTCTAAATCACCGTTTAGAAAGGCGGTCTTAACATCCATTTGCCAGATTTCGTAGTCATGGTATGCAGCAATGGCAAGTAAGATCCGGATGGACTTAAGCATAGCCACTGGAGAAAAGGTTTCGTCATAATCCACACCTGGTCGTTGACGAAAACCCTTTGCTACAAGTCTAGCTTTGAAAGTCTCAACTTTTCCATCTACACCAAATTTCTTTTTAAAGATCCACTTGCTCCCTATGGGTTTTACCCCATCAGGAGCATTTTCCAAAGTCCATACTTTGTTGGTGTACATGGATTCCATCTCAGATCGCATTGCATCCAGCCATTTCACAGAGTCACCACTCGTGATGGCCTGCTCGAAACTAGTCGGGTCATCATCATCCATGATGCAATCCTCGCTTCCACCATCAATGAGAAAACCGTAGTATCTCTCAGGTGGATGAGAAATCCTGCTAGATCGGCGGAGAGGCTGGGGTTCGTTGGGTACTACTGAATCCTCTGGTTCCACTAAATCTTCAGTTGCAGTTTGTGTTGCTGGAACTTCTTCCAGTTCTACCTCAGAGCCACTAATCTCTTTTGCAAGAATTCCTTTTCTAAAAAGGTGGCATGTTGAGCAACAAACACTTTTTGCTCCTCACCGTGATAGAAAAAATATCCACAAGAATTCTTCGGATATCCTACAAACTTGCAAAGAACTGACCGTGCCTCGAGTTTGTCCGGATTTTGCCTTTTTACATAGGCCGGACAACCCCATATCTTAACTCGTTTAAGATACGGTCTCTTCCTACTCCATATCTCATATGGTGTGGTAGGTACAGATTTAGTTGGAACTTGATTCAATAGGTATGCTGCTGTCTCAAGCGCATACCCCCAGAATGAAATAGGTAACTCAGCTGTACTTATCATAGAGCGTACCATATCTAATAGGGTGCGATTCCTCCGCTCCGATACACCGTTGTGCTGTGGTGTATAAGGAGGAGTAAGCTGAGAGAGAATCCCATTCTCTTTTAGATAATCTAGGAACTCATTGCTTAAGTATTCACCTCCTCGATCAGATCGAAGAATCTTAATACTTTTGCCCGTTTGATTCTCTACTTCGTGCTTATATTCTCTAAATTTCTCAAAAGCTTCAGACTTGTGTTTATCAGGAACACATGTCCGAATCTAGAGAGATCGTCAGTGAATGTAATGAAGTAGGAAGAACCGTTCCTGGCATGCGTAGACATGGGACCGCATACATCACTATGTACCAGTCCTAAGAGTTAGGTAACTCTTTCTCCGTGTCCACTAAACGGAGCTTTGGTCATTTTTCCTTTGAGACATGAATGGCAAGTATCATAAGATGATAATTCGAACGGATTCAAATAACCATCCTTATGTAACTTAGCCAGTCGTGTCGCATTGATATGACCAAGTCTACAATGCCACAAGAAGGATTCGTTCATTTTTGAATTTTTCCTCTTGTGTGTGTTTTGTATATTCAGGACTGTATTCTGATTTAGAATGAATATGCCATTATGTAACGAGCCTGATGCAATCAACTTTTGATTTAGGAAGATGTTCATAACATTATCCTGTACTACAAAATTATATCCTTCTTTACTTAATAAGGAGACTGATATAATGTTGCACATCATGTTCGATATATAATAGCACTCATTTAGAATCAGTGTATTACGACTTGGCAATACAAGGTGATATTCGCCAACTGCTTTGGCCACAATACTTGCACCGTTCCCTACTTGAACGGAATGATCACCTTTTCCTAGTTCTCTACCTTTTCGTAGCCCATGTAACAATTTACATATGTAGGATCCTGATCCGGTATCTAATATCCAGGACGTAGGGTGAACTGAGAAACAGTTCTCAATAACTAACACACCCGAAGAAGATGCATCAACATGCATGTTCTTTTGGGCGGCTTGAGAATCCAGATATTCTCCCGTTTCCTGTTCAGTCTTATAACTCTTATAAGAAAGAACGGGTCCAACATTCCCTAGCTCAGTACAATAATTGGGTTCAGTCAATACATCCATATTATTATCTTGATTATGGCCTGACATGGTCGCTACCAGGAGAGAGAGAGAAGAAAACATTTTAGCGTATGCTCTTGCAAGATTAGATTGGTTATTATCTTATCTAATCAGGATGTCTCCCACTGTTTTTATCAAATCTACCTTCAAACCCTGAAAGGTAAGATTAGCCGGGATTAATTACACCCTACAATTTCGTCAATCTTTCAGCCAGATCAGTGTCGGTACTTTGAGGGAGGTTCCCCGTGCTTTCGCACGGACCTAATTAAAGTAAACCTCGTTTTCCCAGAGGCGTAACCCCGTTAACACTTTTCTAGAAACCTACTTGAATGACTAATTGTCCTGTGTAAAACTCTCCCACGAGTAACTCTTACTCGCAGTGGGTGTCGGGATCCAACTATCTCATAGAAGGTATGCAATCTCATTGCAAATTTCAACACTTGAAATTCCCAATAATATTTTGCCCCTAGCGATCTATGACCTTGACAAGGTCAACAAACCATAAATCGCAAGTCAAGTTCAACCCGTCATTTCCTGATTGAATTAAACCCACCCGCATGACCCTTGACAAGGTCAACAAGGCCGTACGAATACCCTAATCCAATCACATCTCATGTTTTAGCAGATAAACACTAATTAGCTACGTATACTATGCCTTGACAAGGTCAACAAACACAGCACGAATACTAAGTAGGATTTATCTGAAATGACGGAGGGCTACGACAGATTTTTCAGAAAACCTATTGCGTAATGAACTTGATATCGTCGTAGAATCGAGTGAAGTTTTGAAAAGGAGTGTTTTTGAGGCTTTTCTTAGTTTCGCTAAAGGGGTCACTCCCGGTGAAGGGATCGTCGGCCCTTTCCTCATCGAATAAGGTGCAGGATAAATCATATATACCGCTGTGCAAAGCAAAACTTTAAAAGCAATCAAAAGACAAACCGAGTTTTGTAGCATCTGCCAGTTTCGCTAAAGAGGTCACTCCCGGTGAAGGGATCGTCGGCTCTTTCCCCATCGAATAAGGTGCAGGATATATCATATATATCACTGTGCAAAGCAAAACTGTAGCTACCCTTTTTATAAAGTTTTGATTCTACAACATCTTTAGGTTTCTTTTCCTTTTATTAATCTCATTAATAAAATCCTATCAGCTTATGCTTCCTAAGCATCACAGAAGAAACGAAAGCAGTAATATTTATATATCAACATATATATATAGTATAAGCATTCGTCTCAGGCAGTAATATGATCTCATCACAGAACATTGCAGCAGAAGAACATATATGAAATATTGGATATACTAGGACGTCCGTGTTTTCAATACGAGCCTGTATAAAACACGGATTCCACGGTCGCGACGAATAGCCAAACCCACATCCCAAGACCCCTACGAGAGCGGCAAGTAACACTGCCAATTCTAGGGTTAGTAGACCCGATCTCGACTCCTCGAGATGGCCTCCCACTGGACCCTAGAACCCGGTTACTTGTGCTCCCCTCCTTGGGTCTACCTAATGCGGAAAAGTAAATAATATACACTGGTGACAACAACCTCAACCTGGAAGTTCCCCAAATAAAAGAATATTACATTACAAATGAATTTTACATGAATGAAAATAAAAACCCTCATCTCACATAAAACCCCCGGCTATTCAGAACACGACGATCCAATATAACATATTACAGCAACACATAATATCACATATCATCAACGTAAGTAAATATGCGCATCCCAATTGTCGTTGACATATAGCAACGAAACCGGCGATATCACATATTACACTTACGGTCACAGAAAAGAAAGTGTAAAACTACAACATTTGGAATCCACAATCACTTTAGACATCGTAAATCCGAAATATCACATACTTCGCATTTCATGCCTAAATCTATGAATTCCACATATTGTATCACATTCCAGATAAATAGACAGTATTAAACTTTCCGAACAGATAATCAAATATCCAAGATTTCCCAAAGTGCTCAACTCTTGAGCGGAGTTCAAATAATCCCAGAATATGTCAAAGTACCAGTGATCCAGCCGTAGAAGGGTCAAGCCAACGCCTCACATGTGGCACGCCGTACTGCCCCAAACCCGAAGGTTCAAAAGGCAGTTCAAGACGGTCACATAATCGAGTTAAGGTTTGTTGTCTTCTAGAGGGTCCACCGCTTAACTTGTACAATTTTTCCGAAAGATTTAAACCCGATAAAAATTCAACACTTGAAAGTTTTACGTGCCGGGAAAAAGTGAGTTAATGATATCCATTTGAACTTTTTAACAATTTCTAAATATCTGGAAAGAAATACAAATTTAAATATTCCGATCGAATCTACTATTACAAAACAAACCCCAGAAGTCTTAAAACTTAAAACAGTTTAAAAATACCCAGAAGCATCAACAAGCAACTATAGATAATACCATGAAGCCACGTGTCACAATTCCACAAAACGGCCGCGGAACCGCCGCGGAAATCATGTTTCTGCCACGGTTCCGCCGCGTTTTGGTGGAGTTGGGGGCCCTTATTTCATGGTAATTCTTTGAATTCCCTGCTGATTTTTTTACATATTTTTAATTCAGAAAAATCCCAAATTTTGAAAAATTTCCAGAGAGGGGGTTATTTTCGTCGGTTCGGGTTCGATCGGAGTTTTAACTTCGTAAACACATCGCCTAATGCTCTAGCTAGGCTCTGATACCACTGTAGGGTTCCCTGGCACTCTTGTGAAGGTTCATAAGGCATCAAACATGCCCGAATAAAATTTTAGACGTGCCGAACAACCCAAAGCCGGGATCTTTGCTAGATAATTAGGGTTAAGGATACAAGATTACATCTTTTAAGCTAAGTGTGAGGGATTACAACCTTTGTAGTCCACTCCTTCGCTTCATAAGCTCCGAGTAGAAGTCCCTTCGACGCGATCCACGATCTCCCGGACTCAAGAGAGGCTCCACGACTCGAACGATCCATGCTAGCTTAAAGTGTTCCAAATCTCCGATGATCTACGTCGAAGTTGCAAAGACTCAAGCTTTCTCACTCTAAAGAGATGAACACACTAATCTCATGGGCTAGATGAGATGAGGATGAGAGAGTAGTATTTATGCTTTCTTTTTAAATCATTTTCTCATATTTATTCATCACATAAAGAATTTCAAGTGAGCTTCTTCAAGAGAGAAGAAGATGATAATGGAAATCATAATGATAAAAAAAATCCTTTTGTGATGAATAGAAATAAAAGTATATGATTGATGTATAAACCATGTTCAAGGATGAGTGGCTAATAATGTGTAGAGAAACAACTAGAGTTAGGGTTTGGTTTGGTTAGGAATGTGTCATCAAAAAATATCTTAACCATGACAAAAGAAAATGCTTCTAGAAGGTGCATGAAGCATCTAACCCTAATCAAACCCTAACCTCATTTAATCATCCTTAAACATGTTTAAAAATTAATCATATCATGTCACAATAATATATATCACATATATATTATATATTTGCAACAAAAGAAAATAATACATTTAACATATATCGCATATATATCAATGTATCATCCAGTGAGAAAATGAAATAATAAAGCGAGCCAATATTAGATAATGTAATAATATATCATATATATATTATTATACATTAAATCATCGAATCAACACTTGATTCGACGATCCGACTATATCGAATATTACCGACTAATATATCATGTACCGATTCATCGAATCAACACTTGATCCGATGTCTCAGTTCATATCTAACTATCGCGAGAATATAATACGGTATCTCATATCGCATTATTCTCGGTCCTGCACATATCACATATGTGCCTCTACTCTGTTTCGCCTGAGCCAAGAAACCTCTGTGTAGGACTCTAAAGAATCGTCAATACGCCG
This sequence comes from Agapanthus africanus, assembly GCA_030015575.1. Classification (NCBI taxonomy): domain Eukaryota; kingdom Viridiplantae; phylum Streptophyta; class Magnoliopsida; order Asparagales; family Amaryllidaceae; genus Agapanthus; species Agapanthus africanus. The sequence goes on along the minus strand of CM057344.1, from coordinate 375,707,811 downwards.
GTAGCAGGTGATGATCATATCAAACACCCACAAGCTGCAAGCGGTCAGCTAAACGTAACAGCCACCCAGGTATTGAGCGATCAGAAGATCAACAAGCTAGCCTGTGCGTTCTCCTGTGAATCCAATCAGTAACACTCCCGTACAGTCTGGTCTGTTCGTCTGATATGTCGCATATCAAGTCTAGGGGTGGTATACGTCAGACCCCAGTAACCGATAAGTCGTGTCGATGTGTGGCTCATAACGGGTCGAGAAACTACTAGTAACACTTACCAGTAAATCTCTATATCAGCCCTGGCCAGGGACTTCCAGTTATAGCCAATCGAACACAGCACAACATCAACTCCCTATACCGGGAGAGACGAATCCCCTCCTATCGCTCATTGCCTCCATGTGATTCGGGACTATACCCAAAAGCCACCGTTTTGCACGCCCTCTTGGACGTGGTAAGGTGGAAATCAAAGCACAGTGGGAATCACACAAGACTCTATGACGATCTCGGGGCTACAGACTACCCTGTACCAGTGTCACCGGAGAACTGCCATCTGACGTATGGTATATCACCATCTGGGAGTTCTCGGCGAGTCCGTCCAGTGTACCCAGTCTCCACTGAGCACCCATACACCATCTCTGATGTCAAACACCGATGGATATGGGATCATCCATCGCCCATCATATGGGTCAAGATGCGTATACGCTAGTCTACTCTGGTGTATCGATGCCCTGTCTCGATATACCCTCGACTAGGAACTGTTATAGGATGTACTCATCGACTACCAAGGCCCCACTAGTCTGATCTCATCATAGTCCCAGTAGTCAAGTACAGATCCTAAGGGCTTTATCAACATGTGAGAGTAAAACAGTAAACCAATACAAGTCAACATGTTAAGATAAAGTGAAACCAAATAGCATACTATCATGACGAGCAAGAAAGTCATCTCTAAATATATCCAAGCATCCATTATAATATACATCATATGTACAACAATGGCCTCTAGGGCATATACATAACTAACAGTTGAGGGGTTGACTTTGTTGACTTGTTGACTTTGTTGACCGGTTGACTAGGTTGGACTAGTTGACCATCATGATGACAATGGCTATCATTTCATGGCAAAGACTTTTTACTTGCTTGTTTCTCTTGTGAGAAATGAGTGCATGAAATGATTTAGCCATTTTGACTTGAACCATTTTACACAATACTTGATTATTATTTTTGTGATGATGGTTTTGGATTATGAGAGCCAAGTGAGAAAAGTCTTTCTCATTTTCTATCATTCCCATTCTCTCTCTTGTTCTTGAGCTCTCATCTCCTTCCTCTTGCTCTCCTTCTCTTAGTCTATGGTTCACTTGTCTCATGTGTTGAGAACTAAGAACCATAGAGAAAATCCTAACACACTCTTCTCTACTCACTCTAGTTCACAAGGTTTAGCAAACCAAGTGAACTAGTTTCTTCAAAGATCGAAGAAGAAGCCAAAGGTAGAAGCTTTCGAGGTGGATCTATCTTCGGCGCAAGGAGACGACGGAGTGAAACCGATCCGGACAACCATCAAGGCTTGAAGACGAAGGAGATCAAGAAAGAAAGGTATAACCCCCTAACCGAGTAGTTAACAACTCCTAGTTAGGTTGTTAGTTAGATGTTTAACAAAGATCTGGTTTTGAGTCCATGTTACCACCTCTAGAAAAATTGTTTTTCACCAAATTCCGCATGCCCGAAAGTACCGGGAGAGGTAGCATGGACTTACAAAGTAGTCATATCCTGATGCAATAGTCCTAACAGTGTAGTGACATGGCAATTATCGATGATGAAGTGTGTGAGCCGGCAAGCAGGTGTACGTGGAACATACACATCATCGATAATGGTGCTGGTGTTCTGACATCATGGGTTTAATATAACAATAAACACATTTACACATGCAATGCGATGTGAATAGCAAGAATATGCGGAAATCGAATAATAAACGCGATAGTGAAGAATCTACATCAATATGTAAATGTCATACGGTTTTCCCATTTGAAATAAGACGAATCGTGGTGTTTTGAAAAATAAGGGCTACGGTGTTTTTAAGAAAAGATGCGTCTTTTGAAAAAATCCATCGATTCACTTGGCCTGTCTTTAAAATACTCCGGTCTAGTCTAACATCTACAAAGTAAACTACATATCTAACTAACAAGCTAATCGAAAGGGTATGGAAACCACCTAAATCTGAGTCGATATATATGTACATAGAATAGTCGGTGATCCCGCCTCAATAGTATCACATATGATACAATATACAATATGACATCCTCGAGTTAAGAGTGCGGATCTATCATCAATATATAGCTCGTACGTAAATCCGTCGTACGGCATCCCAAATCTGGGTACGGGTCGACTCTACATTTATCTCATCAATTATCTGGTATCCTTATCATCAAATCACATGAACTGGGGTACTGATCTAAGTCTAGTACAAACTGATACCATCAATATATATATGCGTGTATGAAAACGCACGCCTAAAGGCCTGCTATAACCTCATGTCGTATCTCAAAATACGAACCACATCATATCACCAATCTCATGGCACTATGCCCAATCTCATCGACTCATCTCCAAAGATCATCCACTATCCTCATCATCCAAGTGTAGGTATACGTGTATATATATACATTTTCCAATACCTATGTGTGTGTATATATATATACGTATCCCCATATACGCATAAGTATAACAAAGTAAGCATGTGTGTGCGTATGGGTGTAAACCTATTCTAGGGTTCGCGACTAAGAAGCTATACTAGTTCACTTCTAATAACCCTAATCTAACCATTGAACACTTAAACATATCCTGAATATCCATGTTACAAATAAAGCTATCACAAATATATATAGTATATATAGCATACTAAGCATCGAACTGCGGGGGTGCTATACGCCATCCACCCGACTTCCCCCGCAGATATAATCTACTCACATTGCATCTTGCGTGTCGGTGTCGGTGTCGGCATCATCTTCTTCATCGTATGAAACCCACGTGAAGGTACCTACATAGATAACACAATCGCAAATGCGTATTAATATCACATCGGAAAACCAAAACGACATGCTAAGGCCTATAGGTTAGAACCTATGGACCACGCCTTCAAAACCACCACCAACTTTCGATATCGTCGTGCAAACGTCAAGTGATCGAATACGTCATAAATCACAAAAACCCAGAATATAAAATATGCAACACAAAACCCCGAATCAAAACAGCAACTCTTGTAAATGGTTCCAGATTTTACCCTAGGTCAAAATAGTCAATTTTGCATATGCCAAGGGTCTAGTTTACTAGAGATGGAGCTACAGAACCAACACGAATCCAATCCAACCTACTCTGGCCACAATTTATGACCAGAAAGATTAAATCTGCGGCCTGAAGGTGGAGTCAGGGGCTGGGGTCTTGGGTATAGGGTCTAGGTTGTCGCTGATCTCTCTGTGTTTGCAAAATAATTTTCAGAGGCTCCGGGTGTTAGCAGATTTAAAAATACACTCACAGAATCCACAATTCCTTCGATATCGGGTTTCTAAATCCGTATTCCGGGGTTCTAGTCTCTGTTTTGGGTCTCCAATCAATCACCACAGGGGTTGTATAGCCTCTGGTAACCCTAATTTCACCTTTGGGTTCAACTAAAACCCTAATCCTCAACTCAAGTTTTCAAAGTTCCCAAAACCACACAATATCGGTTCTAATTTAACATAGATGCAAAAGCAATAGAAATACTAGGCTAATGGTTAAGAGAATACCTCATTTGGCAACTCAAGAATTTTCTTGAGTTGCCGCAAGTGTCCAAAATGCAAGCTTTCTTGGTCTAATGTGTTGCTAGTGAGCTCAAGCACAATTTTATTGAAGTGGGTATTGGGTTTTGAGATAATTTTCATGGAGTATAAGAGGATGAAGAGGGAGAGGGAGTGAGGGCAGTAGCAGCAGCAAGAGTGTGAGGGAGAGGAGAGAATGTGATGAAGATGGTGAGATGAGAGAATGGCAAGTCAAAGATAACCCCCTCACCTTTCTCTCTCTCACCCATACCTATTACTATATTCATATCCTTTTCTTTTCTTTTCTTTTCCTTCTCTTTTGTTCTCTCCTCAATAGTAAATCCAAAACAAACAACCATACACCAAAATCATGTAGGAAAAGGTAACAAGTGAAAAAAAACATGGTGCATGTTTTGCACAAAACAAGCCTAATCCGCAATTAGCGATATTTAATCGCGATTAGCACTAATTTTGCGTATAATTAATCATAAAAACTTATAATTTGCATAATTCACATAAAACACCCACTTTTAGTAATTTCCTTAATTTTTCAAATTTTTCCCAATTTATCGGTATTTAATTATACCGCCTTATTAAAATATTCAATATTTTATTATTTAATTATAAAAATTCCCAAAATTAATATTTTATTTTTTTTGAAATGTTACAATCTCCCCCCTTAAAGAAATTCGGTGCCCGAATTTAAATTTAAACCCTTCAATATTAAAACATTTCAGTAAAAAGTCCAAGTCGTCGGGGCTCCGAAATCATCAATATATAAAACACGTCGTGGCGCAACGCGTGCGCACGAACAAGGAGCAGATAACTCAAAAACAACACTCCGTCAAGCATCCCGCAATCATCGGAGTCATGGTGAAGACACAAATGTCAAATCCAAAACAAAACCAATATGATATACATCGAAACTATACATGTAGACATCAAATCTATACATGTAAATATCTGAAGGAATTGCATGCCAAACCTTTCATGTTGGTGTGCTATGCACGTATTGCGGCACAGTGGCGGACGTCTATTGCAAGAAAATTGTAAGTCGATATGCAACACCCCACGACTTACGGGGAGGTGGAAATATGAAAAACGATCTTGTTCTTTGCTTAAACATCGACTAACCGCAAGAATCGAAGCTAAACGATAACTAACACGAATTATAGAAGTTCTAAACTACTATGTGAAGTGATTATACCTAAAGAACCGTGTCCTTCGTCTTTACGTTCTCCACCTCCTCCTCGGCCTTCTCCAAGTACTAGACGATCCACCCGAGAGCTTTTCTTCAAGCTTTACCTCAAACTAGATGTAACTAGGTTTCTTAAAGTGCTAATCTAAGTAACCTAGGTGATATAGAGTTGGATTATGGAGTGATTAGTCTATTCTAATCCTTGATCTCAACACATGAGAGGGGAGGATTAGGGTTTGAAGAGAGAGAGCTTGAGGAGAGAGAAGGTGAGCATAAGAATGAGATGAGATAATGATCTATCATAATATATATCAAGCATTATCATTTATCCAATAAATGAAAATAAATGATGAATAATCATGCTTCATAAATACAAGAGGGTGATTCATCTCCATGAGTCATTAAGCATTTATGATGCATTAATGACATGGATGAATCACTCATATGACTCACTAATCTCATTTAATGCAAATGACACCTACACCCCCCAAGTCATCATCTTCTAGAAGCTTCTCATAAAATTACGAGAACGCCCCTCCTATCCGTGAAAACATGGAAAAACTCTAGACTGTATAAATCCAATATCCCGATGCTAGAATCTGGCTTAAACCAAAGCCAACTAGTAAAAACTGTCCGAAAAGTCGTACGTGCGTAAACACACGTATGCGTCCGAACCCTTGTTGTAAAACCATACGACCTCTATATCGTTTCGCCTGGAGCAGGGAAACTCTCTGTGTGGGACTCTAATGACTCGAATACTACGCTGGCAGTGGGTTTAACCACAGACCGCAAGCGGCACTAGCTGTACGTAACGGTCCCCAGGTAGATGTCGATAAGAAGGCCGATGAGGAAACCCATCCGAACTCCTACTGAGCCTGATGTGACAATCTCCGTACAGTCCGGTCTGTTCGTCTAAGACTATCGCATATCGGGCCTAGGGGGCGGCAAGTGTCAGTCCCCAAATAGCGGTATAAGTCGTGTCGGAGCGAAGCCCATTAAACTCTGAGAAACTACTGGAACCTACCAGTAAATCTCGCTTGCCCTGGCCAGGGACTTTGCGTAATGGCTCTCTGACACAGCGCGATATCAACTCCCAATACCGGGAGAGACGAATCCTGTCTAACCGCCACTGCCTCCAAGTGCTCGGGACTGCACCCAACTGCTACCTGTTTGCACGACTCCTTTGAGCCGTGGTAGGGCAGCAATCTAAGAACAGTGGGACACACTCGAGGCGAAGTAGCAGTGTCAAGTCTGCGGACTTTGCTGTACTCATGTCACCTGGGAACTGTTAATTGACGACTGGTATAATAACCCAACCAACAGTTCCCTGCGAGTCCGGTCCGGTGTACCCGTAACCCAACGAGCACCTGTATACTATCTCCAGTATGACGTACTGACGGCTGTGGGACAGACCATCTCCCCAACTGGGATGAGAAGCGTACACACTGGTCTACTCCGGAGTATCGATGCCCTGTCTCGATAATCCTACGATTAGGGACCTGAATAAGGATGTGCTTGTAGACTACCCAGCCCCCACTAGTGTGACTGCCATCACAACGCTGGTAGTCAAGCAAGATCCTAAGAGCTCTATCAATACGTATACTCACATATTAAGATAGAAAAACCAAGTAGCATACTACCATGTTTAGCAAGACTGTTATATACATGTGAATATCCCAAGCATCCATTAAGTAATATACAAACTAGTATGATACAATAATGGCCCCTAGGGCATATACACTAACAAAAATAACTATATATAAACTTATCCTTCGTTTAATATGTGCGTCCCGCCGTTTTGAAAATAATTTAGAAGGGTTTCCTTGTTTTAAATGTTTCTTGTCATATCAGACACGTAGGTAAATACTGAGACTATAGCTCCCCCCTTTTTTGGAAATCCCTTCACTAACTATCAATGCATGCCAAATATATCCAGGTACTGTCCTCTGACTAGTCCTTCTCAGTACGAAAACAAATAGCAAATATCATAAAAACGTACTGCTCCATAAGAAATAAATCCCAAAATGTGCATATGAATGCTACGTGCGTCTGGTGAGCATGGAAATCAAAATCCATATATATGCCATACATGTGCACAGAAACAACATCTAAGTGCAACGGGTGTTCACGAAACACCTGTCAAAGGCAACGGGTGTGCCTGACAACAAATATCAGGTGCATCTGATATGCGCGAAGAATCCCGATTCAGTGCATCTGGTGTGCACCAAAATCGCATCTCATAACATATGCCCAGCATGCGCGAAAATCCAAATCAGGTGCATCCATCATGCACGAATAAAATCTAAATCTTGTGCATCCGACATGCACGAAATCATGAAATCCAATATCAAGCGCCGAACATACGCAAAATCCAATCCAAGCGCACCAAATATGCACAAGAATCTAATTCAAATGCACGAAATCAACATCAATATCAGAATCGAAATCAGGTGCAACCGTGGTGCACAAATATGTATTAATGCACTGCAAGCATATGTGAACTATACCAAGTGCAAATACCAAATCGTATGCATATCATATGCACAAAATCGACTCAACTGTATAAAGTCCATGAAGTCATAAACAAGTGCAGCCAAGGCACAAAACGATATCAAGTGCAATAACTGTGCACAAATCATAAATCAACACAACGGTGTATTCACATACATGTATCAATCTCGATCCCGCACATATCACATATGTGCTCCTACCCCATTTCGCCTGAGCTAGGAAACCTTTATGTAGGACTCTAAAGACTCGTCAATACGCCGGCAGTAAGTGATGATCATATCAAACACCCACAAGCTGCAAGCGGTCAGCTAAACGTAACAGCCACCCGGGTATTGAGCGACCAGAAGATCAACAAGCAAGCCTGTACATACTCCTGCAAATCCAATCAGTAAACACTACCGTACAGTCCGGTCTCTTCGTCTGATATGTCGCATATCCAGTCTAGGGGTGGTAAACATCAGACCCCAGTAACCGATAAGTCGTGTCGATATAAGGCTCATAACGGGTCACTTACCAGTAAATCTCCATATCAGCCCTGGCCAGGGACTTCCAGTTATAGCCAGTCGAACACAGTGCAACATTAACCCCCAATACCGGGAGAGATGAAACCCCTCCTATCGCTCATTGCTCCATGTGATTCGGGAATGTACCCAAAAGCCACCGTTTTGCACGTTCTCTTGAACGTGGTATGGTGGAAATCAAAGCACAGTGGAAATCACACAAGACTCTATAACGATCTCGGGTCTACAGACTAACCTGTACTAGTGTCACTCGAGAACTGCTACCTGACGATAGGTATATTACCCTTTAGGAGTTCTCGGCGAGTCCGTCCAGTGTACCCAGCCTCCACTGAGCACCCGTATACAATCTTTGATGTCACACACCAATGGATATGGGATCATCCATCGCCCATCATATGGGTCAAGATGCGTATACGCTAGTCTACTCTCGAGTAAAGATGCCCTATCTCGATACACCCTCGACTAGGAACAGTTATAGGATGTACTCATAGACTACCCTGTCCCCACTAGTATGATCTACATCATAGTCCCAGTAGTCAAGTAAATATCCTAAGGGCTTTATCAACATGTGAAAGCAAGACAGTGTTCCGATACAAGTCTACACGTTAAGATAAAGAGCAACCAGATAGCATACTGTCATATCGAGCAAGAATGTCCTCTCTATATATATCCAAGCATCCACTATAATATACATCATATGTACAAGCCTTTAGGGCATATATATAACTAACATGACAAAATACTGGAAACACACTCAAATGCACGGATACGACATTTATGAGCTGACACTGCAACCGGAAAGGAAAACCGGTCAATATTCATGAGTTTTTGCAACAAACATGTGTGCACAACATTTTTTATCAAGAATGGTCCAACATGACATGATTAATTACAAGTGTGAACACATATTTTGGCTCATGGGACAACCTAGCATAAGTGAGCACACAAGTTGGCTACAAAAATCATGGTTAGTGCAAGTGGATGAGCAAGCAGGCATATGTAATGAGTGCTTGAAAAGTATTGATGTGATTTAAAACTTGCATTTCCTTCCAACTCTACAGATTAAAACTTAAGTGTTTATAAAAGAATCAAATAATGCCAAAGAGATAGTGGAGAGGACATGAGATCACCACACAAAGACGGGCCCTACCACTCAAAGCAAAACTGCCAGAAATGGCCAAAACACCGCCACCGGCGGTCCCACTTTCTCCTATTACCTCCATTTTTCTTCTGGTCATTCCAAGTTGTCACATCATGTCAAGTTTATTGTTTGTTTTTGTTGATGAAGTGCCTATATATACCAGAGCAGAGAGTAAGCTTGGGGGCCATACTTTATCACACTTCACTTCATTTTCAATCTTACATTTTGTAATTTTGTTTAACTCTTTGTGTATAGTAGTAAGTTGGCTTGAGTTCCTTGCCTTCTCCTGATCTTGCAACCTCTTCATTGAGCTTGCAAGTTTAGATTTTGGTTATTGAACTCATAGCTTGTACCTTGGGCCTGAAGATTAATGAAACTTTAGTTTATTATTGCATTTGGTTCATTTGGTTCCTAGTATCTTTTCTACTTGTTCTTTACTTGCACTTACTTATTTGCAATTTCCTTTAATGTTATTTACTTACTTGTAATGTTCTCTTTGATCTTTTCTATCTTTTATTCTCTTTTTGTGTTTATAATGGTTTGTGAGTAGTTGATCTTGTTAAGGAATGAAAAGGGTTGTTTAAGTTAAGATTTTCATTACTTATTTCCTTTGCCCGAAACTTACTAATTGAACTCCGTCAAAACCTTACGCAAGCGCTCCATTAGGCACCCTATCCTACCCTGATAACGATAATTCCTAACTTTGACCCGTTGCGTTTGGTTTGGTCGGAGACAAGGATCAAGAGATAAGAATGGAATGACCAATAACCCGGATTTTATGCACAATCGCCAATACCGTTCTTAAGCGCCCTAATCCACGTTATTGCTGATTACCCCAGCATCAATAGTCAAGTAAGGTACAAAGGAATGAGTATGGATTTTCCTATACTTAAACTAACCTATCACTATTCCTAACAAGCGTTTCATTTGCATATAACAAAGCACATAGGTTAGAGTCAAACTTTTCTGACCTTTGGCTTAACTCGTGAGAACAAGAACCTAAAACGTACCATCTCCTTGCAGATGACCCGTACTCATCACGGTTAGCCACACGCAACGCCGTCTTAATTGCGGTTACTTTAGTCCTAAAATAGGACACGTAAAATCTATATTAATTACTTAATTTTTCACTTTTCATTTTCCATTCTCACTTTAAGAAAATCAAGAGGAAGAAGAAGAAGTATGGAGGATATAAGAGAATCAAGAAGATAAGCATGGCTAAAAACTTTTAGAACAAAACAAGAATGAGTCATCAAAGTATCCAACTTAGGAATTCTACAACCATCTTGTTGTATGACTCGTTCTCATATTATTATGTTCATATCTTTCATATAATTCTCAAACACCCATCTCCAATGTATCATCATACATGATACAATATTTATATCAAATATAAATATAATCAAAGAGAAGAAAATAATTAAGTGAGCATGATGTCAGTTAATATATAAATATACATTTAATTATTAAATCAACACTTGATTTAACAATCCATCTATATCACATATATATATCGGCAAATATCAATAAACAACCGATTAAAATATGTGATCAAATACACATGTATAATCGAATTCATGCATGTATCCAAATACGTGCATCATTTCGCATGTGCTGGGAACCTCTGTATGGGACACTAAAGACTCGACAATATGCTGGCAGTAGGTTAGGATCATATCCATAGCCCACAAGCACATCAGCCGTACTAGCTGCACGTAACGACTACCCATGTATTGAACGAAAGAAGGTCAACGAGCAAGCTCATCTGAACCCCGCAAAGTCTATCAGTGACATTACCGTATAGTCCGGTCTCTTTGTATAAGAGTATTGCATATCGGGTCTAGGGTTTGGAATCTGTCAGACCCCAAAAATTGATAAGTCGTGCAATAGAGGACTCATAACCTACCATGTCACAAGAGAACTGCTAACTGACATTGGTATATTACCAAATAAGAGTTCTCGGTAAGTCTATCCAGTGTAACTTATCTAATGAGCACCTATATACAATCCTCGATGTCAAACACCAATCCTCGATGTCTAAATGATACGTGATAGTAAATAAAATGTATCACATGAAAGATAAAGGCAAACCAGATAGCATATTATCATCTCCAGTAAGATTGTTCTCTCGTATAGGTCCTCCTTCAATTACAATAATTGACTTGAGGGCATATATATCCAACAGAAGTCTAAGTATAGTGGAAACACACATGAGACACTACGGCGGTCTCAGGTCCTAGGGACTACCCTGTAATTATGTCACCAGAGAACTGCCATCTGAACCTGGTATATCACCAACTAGGAGTTCTCGGTGAGTCCGTCCGGTGTAACAAATCCAATAAGCACCTGTATACAATCCTCGATGTCAAACACCAATCACTGTAGGATCATCTATCGCCCTCCAAATGGGTCAAGAATCGTACACACTATTCTAAACTGGAGTACCGATGCACAGTTTCGATACTCCTACGACTCAGGACATTTAAGGATGTGCTTATCGACTACCTAGGCCCCACTAGTATGATCTCCATCATCGTCTTGGTACTCAAGCAAAATCCTAGGGCTTTATCTCACATCTAAACGATACGCGATAGTGAATAAAACGCATCACATGAAAGATAAAGACAAACCAGATAACATACTATCATCTCGAGTAAGATTGTTCTCTCGTATAAGTCCTCCTTCAATTACAATAATTGCTTTTAGGGCACCTATATCCAACAGTTCACGCAACCGAGGAATGTCACATTTTGTTTGATGGCTCGAACAAAATGCGGGATTCCTAAGTAATCCGACCATTCCATCTCTGTATTTTTCATTACTTGCTTATGATGTGATTACCTGCCTGTGATGTTGTTTATCACTTACCTGTAATGTTGATTATCTGCCTGCGATGACACACACACACACACACACACACACACACACACACTATATATATATATATATATATATATATATATATATACGTTTTGCACCCGCGCTAGCCCTGCCCCGCCCTGCCGTAAGTTAAGTAAGCTAACGGTGAAGACCCGGGGCCCTGTGCCGAATGCAGATGGCGTATATGTGCATTCTATTTTCTTTTCATTCTTTTCTGCGATTATATGAGAAGATGCTAGGTAATGCGATTATCTATTTGATGGGATTGCATTGATTAGGATTAATGCAAAGTTAATAAACCTAAAACACGTTGTAGAAACCAAATATCAGATATTGTGGTGTTATAGTCGAATCTTTTGCTTTGCACAGAGGTATTCGGTTAGGAATATCATGCACCTCATTCAATGAGGGAAGAGCCTTGATCCCGTCACCGGGCGTTCGCTTTTAAGCAAAAGTTTATGTTACTATAAATTTGCAAATTGTGTAGCCTTAATCTTTTTCTTTGCAACGAGATATTCAGTTAGGAATATCCTGCACCTCATTTAATGAGGTAAGAGCCCAGATCCCTTCATGGGGAATCCACACTTAAGCAATAGTCTACGTAACTATAAATTTGCAAAACCACTCGGTTCCTACGATGACATCAAGTTCATTACGTTAAAGGTTTTCTTCAAAACCAGTCATAGCCCTCTGTCATTTTAGGAAGTAGAGTACTTAGAATTCGTGCTGCGTTTTTTGACTTCCGTCAAGGCGTAGTGTACGGTAGCTAAGTGATGTCTTTCTGATAGCATAGTGATGTGATTAGCCGGGACAGTCACATAGCCTTGTTGACCTTCGTCAAGGGCTTATGCGGGTGGATTCGAGTTAATCACGAAATGACGGATAGAACTTGACTGGTGGCCTATAGTTTGTTGACCTCCATCAAGGTCATAGGTCGTTAGGGGTAAAACTCGATAACGGGAGTTTCAAATGTTGAAACTTGCAATGAGAGTGTATACCTTCTATGGAGTGGGGTGACTTATTGACCTCCGTCAAGGTTACCACGCTATGATAGTTTGGATCCCGATTACTACTGTGAGTAATAGCTACTCTCGGGATATGATCTTGGCCAATTCTCCTTTTAGGGTTTGATGGAGGATTTGACGGAACAGTAGGAGGCATCCTGATTAGATAAATATATCAATCTAATCTATGTTAGAGTGCACGATGAGTGTTTCTTTTCTCTTTCTCTGGCAGCGACCTAAGACTGGCCCTAAACTAAAAACTCATAAACCAAGTTAACCGAATATTTTTACAATCAATGGTATTGGAATGTCTAGATTGCCCTATTTCACAACCTAGGCACATATGTCCTTACCCCTCCCACTTCCCCTTTAGTTTCCTCCAGAACACTCTGTATCTGATATAGAGATCCATGTCGCTTGAAAGGCCAACATATAGTTGTTGGAGATAGTGCCCTCAGAGTCAATTATTAGGTCACAGGTACGTGATTGTAATGATTGATGGAGGACCTATCCCGGTAGGACAGTCTTACTCGAGATGATAGTATGCTATCTGGTTTACCTTTATCATCGTGTACTGCTTTAGGTGACTTAACACGTCGCTATTACACGTTGATAGAGCCCCTAGGATTCTTGCTTGACCACCAGCAGTATGAGGGCGATCATATAAGTGGGAGCTGGGGGTCTATAAGCATATCCTTAAAAGGTCCCTAGTCGTGAGAGTTTCGAGACAGGGCATCGATTCTCCATAGTAGACTAGTGTATACAGTCGAGACCCCGACGAGGGGCGGTGGCCGGTCTCACAAGCCACTGGTGTCAGTTGGATCACCTAAGATGTATACAGGTGCTCATTGGGTTATGAGTACACCGGACAGGACTCGCCGGGAACATGCTAGTTGGTCATATACCAGACGTCAGATGGCAGTTCCCTGGTGACATGTGTGCAGGTTAGTTCATCGACCTGGGGATCGTCATTTGTCTCGTGTGAGTTCCCACTGTACTTTGATTACTACCCTACCACGGCTCAAAGGAGTCGTGCAAACAGGTTTTAGTTGGGTACAGTCCCGAGCCACATGGAGGCAGTGAGCGTATCTTCAGGGGTTCGTCTCTCCCGGTATTGGGGGTGAGGTCGTGCTGTGTCTAGGAGAGCCATTACACAAAGTCCTTGGCCAAGGCAAGGAGATTTACTGGTAGGTATTCCAGTAGTATCTCAGGGTGTTCTGGGCTACACTCCGACACGACTTGTACCGCTTTTGGGGGTCTGACTTTTACCAACCCCCTAGGCCCGCCATGCGATGCTCATAGAAGAACGGACCGGACTGTACGAATATTGTCACTGACAGGCTCAGTAGGGTGTCAGGCTGAGTTCGCTCACAGACGTCCCTTTTGGTCAATACCTGGTAGCCCGTTATGTATTGGCTTATACCTCTAACGTGCTAGTGGTTAAATCCACAACCAAGGTGTTGACGAGTCTTTAGAGTCCCCCACATTTCAGTTACTCAGCTTTCGGGAGAAAGGTTGTAGAGGCCGTATGGAGATATGGCAGGGTCCGATCAAATACGTGCGGTATTGCACGGATCAGGATCGGACAGTCTGTACTATAGGCCGTATGGTTATATGGCAGGGTTCGATCAGATACGTGCGGTATTGCACAGATCAGGATCGAACAGATATTACTAGCCGGTTTTGGTACAAGCCGGATCCTAGTATAGTACAGTGTAGATTTTGTCTCATTGCATTTGTATTTCGGTCGGAATACAAATGCGGGTGTGTATGCACAGTATCGGGGTTTTCCTGTAATTTATTACGGGACCAGTTTTCTGGAGTTGCCAGTTTGCTTTCCGTTTCGGCCGATTTCCATTGTTCCGTTCATTGGCCGAAGATTGGTGGAGGAGGGCTTATTTGCATTGTTGCAAATAAGCAATTGTGGAGGGGGTCTTTGCATATTTATTAGTGTCATGATGGTTTTCATGATGAGCACCATTCCTTGACCTTGACCTCTTCATGATGGCTTGACTTTTTGAAGTCATCATGCTTGATGATTGTTGATGATGGGAGATGGTATGGTTGTTGAGTGAGGATCTTTTTGGTGATCATTTCCTTTTTGCATGATAGCCTTCTCTCTCTCTCCCTTTTTTGGATTATGAGAATGGCTCCCTCTTTTGTTACACACTTGACTCTCTCATTCTCATTCTCTCCTCCCCCTCTAGTTATGGCCGGCCAAGCTTGGAGGAGGGGTTGCCCATTTTTGTAGTGGGGATTTTGCTCTCTTGATGTTAGAAAAATCCCCAAGTTCCTCCACATTGTTCTTGTATCATCCCTCCACCTAAAATGGCATCTCCATGAACCCCAAAGTGAGACTTGAGGACTACATATTCTACAGCGAACCTTGGGCACGTCGAGTAGCCGGCTTCGTGCCCGAGTTGCCTCGGCATTGAGGTGGGAGCCCGTAAACAAAGTAGGCGATGTGGTGCACTTCCGGCGATAAGGAGGAGACGGGACTTTTCCGCAGGAGATCGGGACCATGACGAGAAGACCGGAGGACTTGGATCGTCGGTATATCTCTATTCCCTTTCTTGTTGGTAGCTAGGACTAGTTAATGGTTCGATCCGGGTATTAGTGCGCGGCGGTTTGCCAGTTCAAGAAAAATTAAAGTTTATCACCGCTTCCGCTTTTGGCCGTCTGATTGACGGCCGGGGCGCCGCCGTGCACTTACATTGGTATCAGAGCCAGGTGTTAACTTAGTCTAGCTTTGTGTAATGTGTTTTTCAGTTCTGATCGATCGAAATGTCCAAAAACCCGTATTTGCCCACATCAGTTTTCTGTTGGAAATTTTTGGTGTAAAAAAATTTTTCAGGTTGTAAAATATTGATGTACTGGAAAATCTAAGAGCTCTGTAAAAATTCGACGAAGTAACTCCACAGTGGGAGCGCGGAACCGCCGCGAAAACCACCTTCCCGCCGCCCTTCCGCCGCGCACTGTGGAGATCACTTCACCAATTTTTTACAGAGGCCTTCTGGGCTTAAAATATGGGTTTTGGAATATTAAAATTGGGCCCAGGATTTCTGTGACTGCTACAGTTTTGTTTTGGGGCCCACTTGTTAATATTCGATCGGTCGGATATTTTAAACACATTTTTCACAGTATTTACATTATATCTGCGACCGTGAATGTCACTTGATCGGTAAATCCGTTCTAACTGCTATAGCCCGGTTAGACGGATTTGCGAACGTGACTTTCACGTTGATGTTTTGTTTTTGCTGTGATGTTGCGGATCGGTCGTGGGGGATAGCCTGGATGCAATGCTAGTACAGTTCTGTTGTATTATGTACATTTGATATTGCGGGGCGAACGTCCGACATGTGGACTGCCGTCACTGCCTGATTGTATTATTATTTTGGGGCACGACCTGGTTGCGGTCGATGTACCCGTTGTATGTATATTTTACTTTCTGTACTAGGATTGCCCCGCTGAGGGGTGCACGGATAGCCGGATTCTGGAGGGCAACAAGCCCGCATCTCATGGCATTGAGACGGAGGGGCTTCACTCTGGGATTGGCGGGCTATTCGCCGCACTCGTAGGGGGTACAGGTTGACCCAGGAGGGGTGCCCAAGTTACCGGATTCCGTGAAGTGCTGGGTGGTCCATTCACGTTGCTGAAGGGGGCTGCCTCGCTTCAGGTTTTGGCGGGTAACTTGCCGCGCCCGTAGGGGTCTAGGTTTTCATTGCACAGGCTATCCACACGACCAGGGGAACGTCAGGTTTCAGCAGTGGCTCTGTGAAACCCGGGGATCCCAGATATCTGTATTGTTTCTGTGATGCTGTTCATTCTCTGTGATGTTGCATTTTATTCACGCCTTGAGCGAATATAATATATTGGTATATATATTAGTAGATGTTGTATATGTTTTGCATCCGCGCTAGTCCAGTCCCCGCTCTGTCGTTAGTTAGCTAACCTAACGGGTAATGACGGGACCCAGTGGCGAATGCGGATGGCATATACGTATATCAGTATATTTTCGTTCTTTTTGGTGTGATCAATTGATGGGACTGCATTGATTCGGATCAATGCAAGTTAAAAGAAACCTAATCTGATGTTGTTGGAACACTTTTCAAAAAGCTGTTATTGCAAGGACGTTCACTTTTGTTTTGCACCGTAGTATTCAGTTAGAATATCCTGCTCCTCAGTCGACGAGGCAAGGGCCGAGATCCCTTCACCGGGAGTGACCCCTTGGACAAAAAGTTTGCGTCAGGGCATTAACTTCACTATAGCCGATTACTTTTGCTTTGCACCGTGGTATTCATTTGGAATATCCTGCACCCCATTCTACGGGGAAAGAGCCGAGATCTCTTCACCGGGAGTGACCTCTTTAGCAACGGTTTTCGTCACTATATTTTCAAAAAGCTATCCGTTCCTTCAACGATATCAAGTTCTTTACGTTAAAGGTTTTCGCCAGAAACCATTCGTAGCCCTCCGTCGTTTTATATGGGTAGTCAATAGTATTCAAGCTGTGTTTGTTGGCCAAAGTCAAGGCACAGTGTTTGGTAGCTGTTGGTTATTCATATGCAGCATAGATAGATGCGTTGGTTTGGAACAGTCGTATAGCCTTGTTGGCCAAAGTCAAGGGCTTGTGCGGGTGGATTCGAATCAACCTGGAGAATGACGGGTAGAACTTGACATGTGACTTATGATTTGTTGGCCAAAGTCAAGGTCATAAGAGCATGGGGCAGAAATCACATCGGGAGTTTCAAAAGAACTGAAACTTGCCAGATATGCGCATACCTTCTGGAGTGTGATAGCGTGAGCGGATTCCGTCACGTTATCATGCAATGATAGTTGGATCCTGATTCCCACTGATGAGTTAGTTTACTCCTCGGGTAACCCCGACTAATTCTTCTTTCAGGTTTGGAGGAGAATTTGAGGTACAGTGGGAGGTTTCCAGATTAGATAAATTGGTGACCATTCTGATCTAGGTTAGAGTGCACGCTGAGTGTTTCTTTTCTCTCTCTCTTTGGCAGCGACCATTGACCCGACCCTAAGACTTTGACTCAGTGACCAAGTTGACCGAACCTTCTTAAACACCGGCTTTTGGATTGTCAGAGTTGCAAACCTCATTGCCACTCCTACTTTTACCCTTTTCTCCAGGACACCCCGTTTTTCTACGAACGTCCACTTCCATTGGACAAAACCATCGTATGGTTAGATACGAACTCGAAAGAATTTATTCGAGGATGGTTTCCGGTTCTGGAGAAAACAGGATAGGATTATTCAGTTGTCTTTTCCTTTTACCCTCTCTCAGGTTACGAGTACTCCTTGATTTAGGGGTAGTACACCTATTACGCAAATTGGATTGTCTTCTTCCAAACCTTAGGCTGGTGCCGACCGGTAGGGAATGAAGAAAACCAATTAGCATAATGATGGTGTGCATAAGGTATTAAGTTCAGACAAAGCAAGGGATTAGTAAGAGGGCAAAGTAAATTGCAACAGATATTCACGACCAAACCAAATATTTCGTTACCACTCCCACATCACCTTTGTATTTCTCCAGGACACTCCGTATCACTACGAAGATCCACAGTTTATTTGGATACTCCATCGTATGGTTATATACGAACTCGAATGGAACTTGTTCCAGTTCGGGGATGGATTCTGGTTCAGGAGAAATAGGAATAAGGTTTATTCGGTTGTCTTTTATCTTCACCCTCTCTCATTGCGAGTGTTCCTAGGATTGGGACAGTACACCCATTATGCTTATTGGATAGTCTTCTTCCAAACCATAGGCTGGTGCCGAACGGTAGGGAAGGAAGAAAACCATTTGGCCTAAAAGGGTGTGCAGAAGGTAAAGACTAAAGACATATGAAGGGATTTGGAGAGGTGGCAAAGAACTATACGGTTACAGTCGTGAATCTGGAAGAGGCATTACTAGGAATACCAGAATACCCCATCGGATCATTTCAATGTTTCAGTTTCACTGTGTAATGTTAAAGGAAAACTGATTTCCCGATTAGATACTTACTCCAGGGTATGTATTTACCAGGTACGATTCTCACATCTGTATGGTTTTACAGATGATGAGTGGGAGTAAGTTATTGGGAATTGGGTGATTATCCTCATTATATCGGGATTCGTTGTAATCGGTGATATTTGAGGAAATCACCTGGGCTGTTTGCCGGTCGGCAAATATTTGGTTTTGAATATCCGCTGTTATGCACCAATTTCAAATTGATATATCTGTACGTCTATTTTCATAGAGTGAGATATACCTTTCTGAAATTATGTCTACGACATTTACCTATATTAGTGGATGGTTAGGTAAGGAGCATTAAACAGCGGTGTAATTCTTCTTAACCATAAGTACAGTTTTCAACCTACGACACACAGTGAATGAGTTATCAGACTCAAGGGACTTATACAAAGGATTGTATGTTGTCCAGGGTCCATCAGGACAGAGGGCTTGGTCCTCGTACTATATTCGGTTTACTTATGACTTCTCTAGTTTTTAGACAGGTGTTTCGCGGAAACACAGGGTCCAAATTTTGAGAAGTTATAGGTATTTGAATAGAGTAGAGAACCAGGTATAGCAAGTATCGGGATTCTTCAAAGAGATCGAAGATGTAGATACTTGTGTATGGTATTCAGTTGATAGTAATGATAAAGAGATCTTGCTTCTCTTTCAGGTTACTCATAATTGGAAGTATTCCTAAGTTGAGTAACGCTGATCGGCCTCCTTCCATTTAGTTGACATGCGCTGGGGACAGCTGCATGATTTGAATCTGATTCAATTAAATCAGTGCCTCTGTTTCTATATTGGATATAGAACAGTTCATATCTTAACGATGTTAAGGTACGGGGAGTTGTCCGGTTTATGATTAAAACCAGACACTGGACAACTCAAGGCACGTTTTCTGTAATGGCTGTTTGTGGGTTGACCCAGGCTATGACGAGGGTTGACTTTCTACCATCTGGATGAACAATAGCGATGTTGTTCTACACTCGCCACAGTTTTATTAAAAATGGATTTTTTCAGAAAACAGTAGTGGGAGTATGGTAGAACTGGAAGTGATTCCAGAACCACAAACGATTACTGAAGATTTGATGAGGAACCTAAAGATTCAATCTGGATTGACATTCCATTGGCCACTCCGCAGATAAGGTGGGTAACTTCAGGCACCTGAGAGGCACTACGGTAGCCTCAAGG
Source organism: Agapanthus africanus (assembly GCA_030015575.1). NCBI lineage: Eukaryota > Viridiplantae > Streptophyta > Magnoliopsida > Asparagales > Amaryllidaceae > Agapanthus > Agapanthus africanus. The sequence continues at coordinate 375,687,581 of CM057344.1, read as the reverse complement.
ACGGTGACAGGGAAGTTCTTGTTTACCCACAATTGCCATTGCTGTTGTTCCAGGTTACGAGACCCGGCGGGAGGATGAGTATAGCGTCGTTCTAAACCAGTTTTAGAAGTGTATGTCTATATGACTCTGCCAGAGGGTTGTCGTAGTCAGTGGGAGCAGCGGAAGCATTGGTGGACAGGTTGCTTGTGTCTATTTATAGACTAGAGCAGATGTAGCGGAGATAGATCATCTATTTCTGACGTGACAGTCATGGGTTTGACTTCATCAGAATAGGGGATGGATCTGTTGAGAAGGTAGTAGGGTGTGATATCCTGGTTTTTGGATGATATACACAGAGTAGGAAAAGAAACTCCTACACTACGATCGGTTATACTTTGGTCGTCACACAGTTGTTTCTCCACAAAGGAAATGGATTTTATATCAGACATACTGGTTACTAGATCTATGGTTTTAGATCTAGATTTGGGTGGTTTCCCAATCAGGGTACTTGACAGCATTCTAAGAGTATTTAGGATGGACGACTCCTGGCACGGTAGTGTACCTGCAGGTAATGGAGTCACCCTCTCCAAAGGTGTCTTACAGACTAAAGGGGAGAGGGACGGGCATGATTGGCAGATCACTTGCTCAGGCAATTGAGTCAATCGTGAGATGTCAAGTACCACACCAGATGTTGTTCTTGCACTAGATGCAATAAGTTGACATTAATCCAATCCTGGAGAAACAGTCGGAAGCAGTTTTAGAACATAAGTGGATGTTCTAGGGAGATGATAACGACAGCCTCATTCAGGAGACAGTTATCATTCCAGGCTTCCAAGGTGACATGGACGACAAGGAGGTTGTCAGAGTTATAGTTTTCCTTCTGATGAGGGGCAGTATTTTGGACAGGTGGTCCAAGGCAATACTGAGGGAGGCATGGCGCGCAGGATACTGATTAAGTTAAGTTGACGATACAGTCTAAGAAGTTTGGATTTGGAGTTCATTTATGAGCTAGGTCCCATCAGACATCCAGACATATTCTGATACAGGTATTGCTCTTTTCGGGAGATGGCTTTCTCCGCGAACTTGAGATATAGAGAGACAAAGAAAGAAACAACAAAGCGGATCCACTCACTGAGGCTGTTCCTCGAACGCAATAGTTTCGCAAACGAGATTTGTGAGACTGACTAGTAGAGGAGTTGGGTGTTCGGTATCACATGGGCTGTGAGTATGCGACATCGCAATAATTAGCCTTGAGTGCAAGTGGGAGATTGTTGGAGATAGTGCCCTCAGAGTCAATTATTAGGTCACAGGTATGTGATTGTAATGATTGATGGAGGACCTATCCCGGTAGGACAGTCTTACTCGAGATGATAGTATGCTATCTGGTTAACCTTTATCATCGTGTACTGCTTTAGGTGACCTGACACGTCGCTATTACACGTTGATAGAGCCCCTAGGATTCTTGCTTGACCACCAGCAGTATGAGGGCGATCATATAAGTGGGAGCTGGGGGTCTATAAGCATATCCTTAAAAGGTCCCTAGTCGTGAGAGTTTCGAGACAGGGCATCGATTCTCCATAGTAGACTAGTGTATACAGTCGAGACCCCGACGAGGGGCGGTGGCCGGTCTCACAAGCCACTGGTGTCAGTTGGATCACCTAAGATGTATACAGGTGCTCATTGGGTTATGAGTACACCGGACAGGACTCGCTGGGAACATGCTAGTTGGTCATATACCAGACGTCAGATGGCAGTTCCCTAGTGACATGTGTGCAGGTTAGTTCATCGACTTGGGGATCGTCATTTGTCTCGTGTGAGTTCCCACTGTACTTTGATTACTACCCTACCACGGCTCAAAGGAGTCGTGCAAACAGGTTTTAGTTGGGTACAGTCCCGAGCCACATGGAGGCAGTGAGCGTATCTTCAGGGGTTCGTCTCTCCCGGTATTGGGGGTGAGGTCGTGCTGTGTCTAGGAGAGCCATTACACAAAGTCCTTGGCCAAGGCAAGGAGATTTACTGGTAGGTATTCCAGTAGTATCTCAGGGTGTTCTGGGCTACACTCCGACACGACTTGTACCGCTTTTGGGGGTCTGACTTTTACCAACCCCCTAGGCCCGCCATGCGATGCTCATAGAAGAACGGACCGGACTGTACGAATATTGTCACTGACAGGCTCAGTAGGGTGTCAGGCTGAGTTCGCTCACAGACGTCCCTTTTGGTCAATACCTGGTAGCCCGTTATGTATTGGCTTATACCTCTAACGTGCTAGTGGTTAAATCCACAACCAAGGTGTTGACGAGTCTTTAGAGTCCCCCACATTTCAGTTACTCAGCTTTCGGGCGAAAGGTTGTAGAGGCCGTATGGAGATATGGCAGGGTCCGATCAGATACGTGCGGTATTGCACGGATCAGGATCGGACAGTCTGTACTATAGGCCATATGGTTATATGGCAGGGTTCGATCAGATACGTGCGGTATTGCACAGATCAGGATCGAACAGATATTACTAGCCGGTTTTGGTACAAGCCGGATCCTAGTATAGTACAGTGTAGATTTTGTCTCATTGCATTTGTATTTCGGTCGGAATACAAATGCGGGTGTGTATGCACAGTATCGGGGTTTTCCTGTAATTTATTACGGGACCAGTTTTCTGGAGTTGCCAGTTTGCTTTCCGTTTCGGCCGATTTCCATTGTTCCGTTCATTGGCCGAAGATTGGTGGAGGAGGGCTTATTTGCATTGTTGCAAATAAGCAATTGTGGAGGGGGTCTTTGCATATTTATTAGTGTCATGATGGTTTTCATGATGAGCACCATTCCTTGACCTTGACCTCTTCATGATGGCTTGACTTTTTGAAGTCATCATGCTTGATGATTGTTGATGATGGGAGATGGTATGGTTGTTGAGTGAGGATCTTTTTGGTGATCATTTCCTTTTTGCATGATAGCCTTCTCTCTCTCTCCCTTTTTTGGATTATGAGAATGGCTCCCTCTTTTGTTACACACTTGACTCTCTCATTCTCATTCTCTCCTCCCCCTCTAGTTATGGCCGGCCAAGCTTGGAGGAGGGGTTGCCCATTTTTGTAGTGGGGATTTTTGCTCTCTTGATGTTAGAAAAATCCCCAAGTTCCTCCACATTGTTCTTGTATCATCCCTCCACCTAAAATGGCATCTCCATGAACCCCAAAGTGAGACTTGAGGACTACATATTCTACAGCGAACCTTGGGCACGTCGAGTAGCCGGCTTCATGCCCGAGTTGCCTCGGCATTGAGGTGGGAGCCCGTAAACAAAGTAGGCGATGTGGTGCACTTCCGGCGACAAGGAGGAGACGGGACTTTTCCACAGGAGATCGGGACCATGACGAGAAGACCGGAGGACTTGGATCGTCGGTATATCTCTCTTCCCTTTCTTGTTGGTAGCTAGGACTAGTTAATGGTTCGATCCGGGTATTAGTGCGCGGCGGTTTGCCAGTTCAAGAAAAATTAAAGTTTATCACCGCTTCCGCTTTTGGCCGTCTGATTGACGGCCGGGGCGCCGCCGTGCACTTACAATAGTTTGATACGAACTCGAAGAAGTTGTTTTAGTCGAGGATGGCCGCAAGTTCTGGAGAAAGTGAATTGTATATGTTACAATTCATTTGTCTTTCCTCTCCACATTATCACAAGTTTGATAGCTCCTTAAATAAGAAGAATATACCAGTTACGCTTATTGGATGGTTTTCTTCCAATCCCGATACTAGAGCTGAAAGGAAGGGTAAGAAGAAAACCAACTAGTATAAGTTCGGTATGAACAATGTAAGAAAGAGTGACAACAATAGGGGACGAAGTGAGCGGAAAGGAAAATACAACTACTGTTATGACCCTGGGCAATGAAAAAGGCATTACTTGGAATACCCGGTCACCCCTTGAAACATTTTGATGTTTCATGGATTCTATATGATTGTAATTGAAAATTGTTTTCCAATTAATTCTGAATCTTTGGCATATAGATACCAGATTAACATCCCAGCTCTATAAGTTGTTACAAATGCTGAGAAGGATTAGATTATTGGAAAGGTAATTTGATCCTCAGTATCGAATATCGGAGCAATTGTTGCTATTGGGGAAATCACCTGATTTTGCCATTCGGCAAACTTTTGATTTTGAATATTTGTTATTATGCACCAACTTTTAAAAACTGATATATCCGTCTCTTTATTTGATAAAGTGCGATATAAATTTTCAAAAATTATATTATGAACATTTGCCTTTATCATTTGATGATTGGATATAGTGCATTGAATAACGGGATATATATTCTTAATCAAAATACAGTTTTCAAATTATAACACACAGAGTATGAGTTAGTGAACTCATAGGACTTATACATAATGATGTATGTTGTCTAATGCCCACAAGGGTTGGAACTCATACTTCGTTCTGCTTTACTATAAGTTCTTTGGTTTTAGACACACATTCTTGTTGAAATACAAAGTCCAAAGATTTCGAGAAGTTCATAAGATATAGGAACAAATGTTGGAAGTATCAAGATTCTTCGAAGTGTTCGAAGATGTGGACACTTATGCTAAATATTCCATAGTAATAAAATCGAGAATTTGATTCTCTCTCTGATTACTCATCCGTGGGTGCGCTCCATGATGAGTAATGCTGAATCGCCTTTTTCTATTAAGAGATGCACTATAAATAGATACATGTTAATTGATACTGGTTCCACCTAAATCAGTACCTCATATTCTATATCTGATATAGATTGGGTTATCATCTTAAGATTATTAAGATGTTGAGTTTTTCGACTTATGTTTAAAACCAGAATACAGATTAACTCAAGGCACGTTTCAGTAATGGCAGTTTATGGGTTATCCCGGGCATTGACGAGGGTTTAACTTTCTGCCATTTTTAAGATAAAAAGTTGTTTTGTTCTCGACAAGCCACCTTTTTAGAAAAGGAATTTCTTGCAAAAGAAATTAGTAGGAGTATGGTAGAACTGGAAGTGATTCCAGAACCACAAGCGGTTACTGAAGATTTAGTATAACCTGAAGATTCAATTGACTCTGACAAACCATAGCATACTTCGGAGATTTAGTAGGTGGCCTCAGCCACCTGAGAGGGACTGCGATTTTCTCGTTAACGGTGACAAAGATGTAGGGTTCCTAGGCACACTAATGAAGTCACACAAGGCATCAACCATGCCAATTTCAAATTTTACGGGTGCCGAGAAACCCTAGTACGGATCGTTAACTAGAATTTTAGGCGACAAATGAAACTAGTTAACAACTTAACTACAAGAACGGAAATACAACCTTTGTAGATCCGGTCCTCCACCTCCATAGCTCCGCAATGAAGTCTCCTCGCTGTCCAAATCGAATCCCGGGCTCTAGCGTCGGCTTCATCGGAGAAATGGGCGGGCTAGGTCATCGACTACGATGCCGAAGATGATCTACGTCAAGGCATCACAAGATCAAGCTCCCACGTCACCAAGTCATGAAACTTGTGAAGAAAACACCCTATACTACTTGGCATGTGGTAGAGGATGAAGAAATAGGAAGTGGGTTCACTTTAGAATTGGATTTCTCACTCTTTTCATCAAATCACCATTGATGAAAGCTAGGTTTTCTTCTTGAAGAAGAAGAAGAAGAAGATAATATTATGATAAGTTATTAAAAATAGAAAAGAAAATGAATACTTATCATAATATGAACCATGGTTATGTGTAGAGAGTTGACTAAGGTTAGATGAATGGTTAGGGTTAAGGATGAAGACAAAGTGGTCACATTGGTCAAAGCTTCATGAAGCTTCAATATCAAACAAAGAAAGCCACCATTTTCTCTTCATGCTTTATATTTTCCAAAAAGAATAAATAAATAAATAAATGAATAAGAAAATGAAAACCCTAACCATTATACAACCATGGTTTAATCTTTACACAAACCCAAGTTAGCATGCATCATCAAACATGATACAAACTTGTGCACAAAAATATAACACATATACAATGTGCACAAACAAGTGAGAAAATCCATTTAAAATGAACCAATACAAGTTAATGTAAATTATTATATCATATATATAATTATACTTTAAATCATTAAATCAGCACTTGATTTAACGATCCGGTCATATCGCATATAACCGACTAGTATCCAATGTATCGGCTTATCGAATCAATCCTCGATTCGATAATTAGGTTATATCGCATACAACCTTTCGACACATTCATCGCGAGAATGGAATACGGTATCACATACACGCATTATTCTCGGTCCTGCACATATCTCATATGCGCTCCTATTTCGTTTCGCTTGAGCCAGGAAACCTCTGTGTAGGACTCTAAAGACTCGTCAATACGCCGGCAGCAGGTGATGATCATATCAAACACCCACAAGCCGTAAGCGGTCTGCTAAACGTAACGGCCACCCGGGTATTGAGCGATCAGAAGATCGACGAGCAAGACCGCTCACACTCCTGTGAATCCAACCAGTAACACTTACCGTACAGTCCAGTCTGTTCGTCTGATATGTCGCATATCTCGCCTAGGGGTGGTAAACGTCAGACCCCAATAGCTCGATAAGTCGTGTCGATATGAGGTCTATAACAATTCGAGAAACTACTGGTAACACTTAATAGTAAATCTCAGCAACCCTGGCCAGGGATTTCCGGTTATAGCCAATCGAACACGGCGCAACATCAACTCCCTATACCGGGAGAGACGAATCCCCTCTTATCGCTCATTGCCTCCATATGATTCGGGACTGTACCCAAAAACCACCATTTTTCACGCCCTCTTGGACGTGGTAAGGTGGAAATCAAAGCACAGTGGGAAGCACACAAGACTCTATGACGATCTCGGGTCAACAGACTAACCTGTACCAGTGTCACCAGAGAACTGCCATCTGACGTAAGGTATAATACCATCTGGGAGTTCTCGGCGAGTCCGTCCAGTGTACCCAGTCTCCACTGAGCACCCGTATATCATCTCCGATGTCAAACACCAACGGATATGGGATCATCCATCGCCCATCTGTATGGGTCGAGAAGGTATACGCTAGTCTACTCTGGTATATCGATGCCCCGTCTCGATACACCCACGACTAGGGACTTTGAAGGATGTACTTATGGACTACCATGTCCCCACTAGTATGATCCGCATCATTGTCCAGGTAGTCAGGTACACATCCTAAGGGCTTTACCAACATGTAACAGAGAGACAATCAGTATACACGTTAAGGTAAAGAGTAACCAGATAGCATACTATCATGTCGAGCAAGAAAGTCCTCCCTATATATGTCCCAGCATCCACTACAATATACATCCAATGTACAGTAATGGCCTCTAGGGCATACATATAACTAACAATCTCCCACTTGCACTAGGGCCATCTGATAGCAGTGGTTGTAGTATCTCATACTCAACCAACCCATAAAAGTCTCTCTCTGGGAATAGGTCTTCGTGAGTGGATCCGCCGTGTTGTCCTCTGAGTCTACTCTCCTAACCTCGATCTCTTAGAGATCAACCATCTCTATGATCAGGTGAAACTGCCTTAGAATATGTCTGGATCACTAATGGGACGGACGTTCCTTGCCATAAGCCACAACTCCATTGTCTCACAATGGTAGGAACGTAGTTCATCTCATGAACCTATATACACCCAAACATCCTCTTTGGTAGCATCTTAAGTAGCGATGTATCCTGCCTTTATCGTCTAGTATGCCACGGTATTTAGCTTGGAACCCTTCCAACATACCGTCCCTTTACTGAGGGTAAAGACAATGCCTGTGACTGACATTCAGTCGTTCTTATCATTCTGGAACACTTCCAGTGATTTTCCCCAGGATCAACTGATACCATCTCACTACAACTAGTGAGTATCCTAACATCCATTTAGATTTATCTCATAGATCCAAAACCCAGGATTTAGTAGGTATCACTTTGATCCTATGTGGAGAATCATTGTGATAAGCGGAGATTGATCGAGCGTAGCATAGGAAACTTTTTTCTTATCAAGAGTATGTCATCCACGTACTCTACGAGGATTGCCACCATACTCCCTATTACCTTTTTGTTTATACAAGGTTCATCTACCATTTTGATGATGTCAACTTCTTTGACTAATCCATCAAAACAGATGTTCCAACTCCGCGATGCCTGCTTTATCCTATAAAGCATCTTGCACACGTTTCCACTGCTCCCACTGTTTACGAAGCCCTCTGGCTGTGTACTTACAGACGTTCTCTTCTAAAACATCATTTAGAAAAGCAGTCATGACACCCAACCACCAGATATCGTAGTCATGGTATGTTGCCGTGGCATGTAGGATCTGGATGGACTTAAGCATAGCCATCGGAAAAAGGTTTCATCATTATCCACGCCTGGTCGATGACGAAAACCTTTAACAAGTCTAGCTTTGAAAGTCTCAAGTTTTCCATATACACCAAGTAATCTTCTCAAGATATACTTGCTCCTGATGGGGATTTAACCCTTCAGATATAGCAACCAAAGTCCATACTTTGTTGGTGTACATGGATTCCATCTCAGATCACTAAGCATCCAGCCATTCTTACAGAGTCTTACTCCTGATGGCCAGCTCGAAGCTAGTTGGGTCATCATCTCATGATGCAATCCTCGCTCCCACTGTCATAGAGAAACCGAAGTAACTCTCAGGTGGGTGATGAACCCTACTAGATCGGCGGAGAGGCTGGGGTTCGTAGGTTACTATTGAATCCTTTGGTTCTACCAAATCATCAGCTGCTTTAGTTTGTATAGCTGGAACATTTCCAGTTCTACATAACCGACCTTGCCTCGAGCTTGTCCGGATTTTGCTTTTAGACATAGGCCGGACAACCCCAAATCTTAACTAACTTAAGATATGGGCTCTTCCCTTTCCATATCACATATGAAGTGGTAGGCAACAGATTTGATCGGAACCCTATTCAATAGGTATGCAACTTCATAAGTGCATAACTCCTAAAAGGAAATAGGAAACTCAGTAGTACTCATCATAGAGCACACCTTATCATATAGGGTGTGATTGCTCCGCCCCGATACACCGACGTACTGTGGTGTATACGGAGGAGTAATGCTGAGAGAGAATCTCATTCTCCTTTAGAATAATCCAGGATTTTCGTGCTCAAGTATTCTCCTCCTTGATCACATCAAAGGACATAATACTTATACCCGTATTGGTTCTCTACTTCAAACTTATATTCTGTGAATATCTCAAAAGGTTCTGACTTGTGTTTCAACAGGAACATATGTCTGAATCAAAAAGAGATCATCAGAGAATTTAATGAAGTACAAAGAACCGGTCTTGGCAATTGTAGACAGGGGACCTACATACATCAACATGTATCATCCCAAGAGTTCACTAACTCTTTCTCTGTTTCCAGTAAACGGAGCTATGGTCATCTTATTTCTGTGACATGACTGGCAAGTTTCACAAGATGTAAATTCAAACTGATTTAAAAACGCATCTAAAATGTAACTTCAGCCAGTCGGATCGCATTGATATGACCTAGTCTACAATGCCTCAAGAAGGATTCGTTCATTTCTGAACTCTTCCTCTTGTGTGTGTTCCGTATACTAAGAACTGTAGTTTGATTTAGAACATCAATGCTTTTAGATAACGTGCCTGAACCGATCAACTTTTGATATAGGAAATGTTCAAAACATAATCCAACTATACAAAATTTTATCATTTCTTTACTAATAAAGAGATTGATATGATTTTGTCTATCAGGTTCGGTATCTAATAACATTCGTTCAGAATCAATGTATTCGTAATACAGGGTGACAGTGACCAACAGACTTGGCTGCAACACTTGCCCCGTTTTCTGCCTCATGAAACTTATCACCCGTTCTCAGTTTTTCTACATTATTGCAGCCCTATGTAACAGATTACATATCTGGGATCCTGATCTGGTATCAAATACCCAGGACGTAGAGGATACAGAGAAACAGTTCTGTATAATGAACACACCCGAAGATGATGCATCAGCATGCACTCTCTTCGTTTGGGCGGCACAGGAATTCTGGTAATTCCCTATTATCCTGCTCTGTCTTATAACAATTATAAGTTGGAGCGGGACCAATGTTCCCCAGCTCAGTATAACAAGCGGGTTCGGTCAATATTCCGTATTATTATCTTGATTAAGGCGTGATATGGTCGCTACCTGGAGAGAAAGAGAGAAGAAAACACTCAGCGTGCGCTCTTTCAAGAATAGATTGGTTATTATTTTATCTAATCAGGATGGCTCCCACCGTTTTTATCAAATCTTCCTTCAAACCCTAAAAGGAAAGACTAGCCGGGATTAATTACACACTACAAGTTCGCCAATTTTTCAGCCAGGCCAGTGTCGGTACTTTGAGGGAGGTCCCCCGTGCTTTCGCACGAACCTAATTAATGTAAACCTCATTTTCCCAGAGGCGTAACCTCGTTGACACCTTTCTAGACACCTACTTGATCGGCTAATTGTAATGCGTAAAACTCTCCCAGGAGTAACTCTTACTCGCAGCGGGTATCGGGATCCAACTATCTCATAGAAGGTATGCAATCTCATTGCAAATTTCAACACTTGAAATTCCCGATAATATTTTGCCCCTAGCGTCCTATGACCTTGACAGAGGTCAACAAACTATAGGCTGCTAGTCAAGTTCAACCCGTCATTTCCTGATTGAAGTAAACCCACCCGCACGACCTTTGACAGAGGTCAACAAGGTCGCACGACTACCCTAAATCAATCACATCATATGCTTATACAGATAAGCACTAATCTGCTACCGCACACTACGTCTTGACAGAGGTCAACAAACGTAGCACGAATACTAACCAGTACATATCTGAAATGACGGAGGGCTACGACAGGTTTTTAAGAAAACCTATTGCGTAATGAACTTGATATCGTTGTAGAATCGAGTGATTTTAAAATGGAGTGTTTTTTTTAGGCTTTTCAAGTTTTGCTAAAGGAGTCACTCCCGGTGAAGGGATCGTCGGTCCTTTCCTCGTCGAATGAGGTGCGGGATATATCTCATATATCACTGTGCAAAGCAAAAACTATAGAAGCAATCAAAAGACAAACCGAGTGGTAGCATCGGCCAGTTATTGCTAAAGGAGTCACTCCCGGTAAAGGGATCTCGGTCCTTTCCTCATCGAATAAGGTGCAGGATATATCATATATACCGTTTTGCAAAGCAAGAACTGTAGCTACCTGTTTTATTTTGAAATTCGATTCTACAACATCTTAGGTTTCTTTTATTTCATTAATCACATTAATGAAATCCCATCATTTAAGTACCTAAACATCACAGATAAATACGACGTACACTTATGCCATCCGTATTCGCCTCGATGTCCCCTCGTGCACCGTTAGGTTAGGTAACTAACGGCAGAGCGGGGCAGGGCTAGCGCGGGTGTAAAACATAAGTAACGTCTATATAATATATCATATATACTATATACAGTATGTATCACAGAACATCACATGATCACATCACAGATATCGCAGCAGAAGAAACATATGAAATATTGGATATACTAGGACGTCCGTGTTTTCAATACGAGCCAGTATAAAACATGGATTCCACGGTCGTGATGAATAGCCAAACCCACACCCCTAGACCCCTACGAGAGCGGCAAGCAACCCTACCAATTCTAGAGTTAGGAGACCCGGACTCGACTCCTCGAGTTGGTCTCCCACTGGACCCTAGAACCCGGTTACTTGTGCCCTCCTCCTTGGGTCTATCCTAGTGCGGAAAAGCAAATAATATACAAAGGGTGACATCTTCCGCAACCTGGAAGTGCCCCAATAAAAGAATATTACATACAAGTTTTTACATGAATGAAAATGAAAAACACTCTTCTCACATAAAAACCCCCGGCTATTCAAACACGACGATCCAATATAACATATCCAGCAACACATAACATCACATCTCATCAACGTAAGTAAATATGCGCATCCCAATTGTCGTTGACATATAGCAACGAAACCGGCGATATCACATATTACACTAACGGTCACAGAAAAGAAAGTGTAAAACTACAACAGTTGGAATCCGCAATCTGCATAGACATTGCATGCCTAATCAAATGAATACCTTAGACATCACATGCCTAACAATTATAAACCCCGCATTTTAGTCTCAATATCGAAAACACTTTTCAATATAAAGTCGGGCAATTCAACAAGATTCCCGACATGCTGATCGAATGCTCGTCGCAAACTTTAGTAAGCGGCCGCACCCCTGATACCGTCGACGAAGTGCACCAAGGCGGAACACCACTGCCGTGAGCACCCGAACGGATGCTTTCGGCGGCGGGGTTCTCCTACAGTCACTTGGTCGGGGCTATGGAGTGAGGCTGTCTATTAAGTTTACCCGGCGAGTATCCGCGTACGCTACGTGATTGCGACAGACTTTTGATCACATCAAAATTCCGTGGCAAACGATCAAGTGAGACTAAACTGCTATGTTTATAACATTCATTCAGTTATCTCATAACTTCTTGTGAATTCCAATTATTGTATCACATTGCGGATAAGATAGAAAATGTTAAACTTTCCGATCGAACAATCGAACACCCAAGTTTTCCCGATACAGCTCAACACATGAAACAAGTCTAAAAACATTCAGTTCGTGCCTCAGTACCAACGGTCAAGCCGTAGAAGGGTCAAGCCAACGCCTCACATGTGGCACGCCGTACTGCCCCAAACCCTAAGGTTCAAAGGGCAGTTCAAGATGGTCACATAATCGAGTTAAGGTTTGTTGTCTTCTAGAGGGACCATCGCGTTACTTGCACTACTTAGAACGTTATTAAACCACAGAAAGATCCAACACTTGGAAATTTCCCGACAGGGGAAAAGTTGGGTATTTATATCCGGTCGAACTTTTTAACATATTCTAAAATATCCGGAAAGCCACATAGACAAAATTAGACAATCCGATCTAAACACCGAGTCCTCAATACAACCCAGAAAACTCAACTCTTGAGTTCAGAAAAAAATATCCCAGGAAAACCAGCACTGCAAAATAGGAATTACTGTGCAAAATTCAATGGGAGAAGAGACAAAATGGCCGCGGAACAGCCGCATTAGCAAGCTAATGCCGCAGTTCCGCCGCACTTTAGACAGATCATTAGGTAATTTTTGCACCTTAATTCTTAGAATTTCCTGCTGAATTTTCTGTATATTTTTAATCTGGAAAAAACCCAATTTTTGGAAAAAGTCCAGAGAGCAAATTTGTGTTAGGGTTTCGGTTTAATCGGACTTCTAACTCCGTCTACGCATCGCCTAAGGCTCTAGCTAGGCTCTGATACCACTGTAGGGTTCCTAGGCACACTAATGAAGTCACACAAGGCATCAACGATGACAATTTCAAATTTTACGGGTGCCGAGAAACCCTAGTACGGATCGTTAACTAGAATTTTAGGCGACAAATGAAACTAGTTAACAACTTAACTACAAGAACGGAAATACAACCTTTGTAGATCCGGTCCTCCACCTCTATAGCTCCGCAATGAAGTCTCCTCGCTGTCCAAATCGAATCCCGGGCACTAGCATCGGCTTAATCGGAGAAATGGGCGGGCTAGGTCATCGACTACGATGCCGAAGATGATCTACGTCGAGGCATCACAAGATCAAGCTCCCACTTCACCAAGTCATGAAACTTGTGAAGAAAATGTAAGTGTACGGTAGCGTCCCGGCCGTCTACAGACGCCAAATGCGGAACAAAAACTTTTTAACTGGTGCTATCGTATACTTTAACCCGGATCTTCCATTATTACTAAACTAACAAACTGTAAAGAGTGAAGAAAGGTTATACCGAACGATCCGAGTCCTTCATTCTTTAACCATCATCCCACGCTCCGTTGCGGCTGCTCCGATCTCGTCGATCTCCGATCTTCTCGTCTAGGTGGCACCACGTCGATGATTCTTTAAACGGGCTCCCGCCTCTGACTCGAGGCAACTCGGTCGTCAAGTTTGCTAAAAGAGACGACCAAGAATGATGTAGAGAATGAGTAGATGGATTTTTCTCACTTCGTCCAAAGCCGTGGACGATCGGTTAATGAAGTTGCCGATGGAAATGAAATGGAACAAGAAAGGAACTATGAAATTTCCATGTATCCAAAACTTTAGTCTTTTCTTTTAACAACCATAATTTTTCTCTCATGAGTAAGTGGAGGAGGAGAAGGGGCCGGCCACTTATATGCAAAGAGGGAGGTGAGAGTAGGAGCAATCAAGGAGGTGACCATAAACAAAGATCATGAAGAAATATCCTTAAGTAAACAAAACTCATTAATGAAATGAATGACTCACTAAAGCTAGTCATCCATTCATTAATGCAACCAATGAAAACACAACACCAATTAACCAAGTCATCACCTTCTAGAACCTTCTAGAAGCATGACTCACCCTCATCCAAGAAAAGATAAATCCGTCTTTAACCGAATGTTAAAAGACGTCTGATAGAAAACTGGAAACTGGCAACTTCCAAAAGTGATCCCGAAACGACTTTCAGGATAACCCCGTAACTGTATAAATATACCCGCATTTGTATTACGACCGAATACAAATGCAACTGAGACAAAGATATTATATCTACTCAATATAATACTCGGATCCGGCTTAAACCAAAGCCGACCAGTATCAACTGCCCAAAAAATAACACGTGCGTAAACGCACGTGCATTTTCCGAACCCTGCCATAAAACCATACGGCCTCTACAACGTTTCGCCCGAACTTGGGAAACTGTCTGTGGGGGACTCTAATGACTTGTCAGTTCCCTGGCAGTGGGTTTAACCACAAACCGTCAGCGGCACTAGCAATGCGTAACGGCTGCCCATGGACTGACCTCAAGGGAGGCTGATGAGCGAACTCATCCAGAAACCCTACTGAGCCTAACAGTGACAATGTATATACAGTCCGGTCCGTTCGTCTATGAGTATCGCATATCTGCCTAGGGGGCTAGTAACGTCAGACCCCCAATAGCAGTATAAGTCGTGTCGGAGTGTAGCCCAATAACACCCTGAGATACTACCGGAGTACCTACCAGTAAATCTCCTGCCATGGCCATAGACTTTGTGTAATGGCTCTCCTAGACACAGCACGACCTCGCCCCCAATACCGGGAGAGACGAATCCCCTGCCGATCCGCTCACGTACCTCCATATGGCTCGGGACTGTACCCAAAAGCTACCTGTTTGCACGACTCCTTTGAGCCGTGGTAGGGTAGAAATCAAAGCACAGTGGGAACTCACACGAGACAAATGACGACCTCAGGTCGATGAACTAACCTGTACACATGTCACCAGGGAACTGCTATTTGACGATATGTATAATACCAACTAGCAGGTTCCCGGCGAGTCCTGTCCGGTGTACTCATAACCCAATGAGCACCTGTATACATCTTAGGTGATCCAACTGACACCAGTGGCTTGTGAGACCGGCCACCGCCCCTCGTCGGGGTCTCGACTGAACACACTAGTCTACTCCGGAGTATCGATGCCCTGTCTCAAAACTCCCACGACTAGGGACCACAATTAAGGATGTGCATATAAACTACCCAACTCTCACGTATATGATAGCCATCATACTGTTGGTAGTAAAGCAAGATCCTAAGGGCTCTATCAAAGTGTAACATGTAATCAGTCACCTGAACATGTACACGACTAATAAATGCAAACCAGATAACATACTATCATCTCGAGTAAGACTGTCCTACCGGTATAGGTCCTCCGTAATCATTGCAATCACGTACCTGCGATCCAATAATTGACTATGAGGGCACTATCTCCAACAATCTCCCACTTGCACTCAAGGCTAATTATTGCAATGTCGACTACTCACAGCCCGTGTGAAACCTAACATCCAACTCCTCTACTAATCAGTTTCACAAAGCCCGTTTGTAAAACTATTGTGTTCGAGAAATAGCCTCAGTGAGTGGATCCGCCTAGATGTTTCTTTCTATATCTCTCTAAATCTCAAGTTCGCGGAGAAAGCCATCTCCCGAATTGAGTAATACCTGTCTTAGAATATGTCTGGATATCTGATGGGACCTAGTTCATAAATGAACTCCAAATCCAAACTTCTTAGACTGTATCGATCACTGAACCTAATCAGTATCCGGCACCATGCCACCCACCGTATCCTCTTGAACCACCTGTCCATAATACTGTCCCTCTTCGTCAGAGGGAAAAACTATAACTCTGACAATCACTCTGTCATCCATGTCACCTTTGAAGCCTGGAATGATGATCGTCTCCCGAAGGAGGCTGCCGTCATCAAATCCGTAGAACATGTACTTATGTTCTAAAACTGCTTCCTTATGTTTCTCCAGGATTGGATTAATACAAACTCATTGCATCTAGTGCAAAAACAACATCTGGTGTGGTACTTGACATCTCATGATTGACTCAATTGCCTAAGCAAGTGATCTGCCAATCATGCACTTCCCTCTCCCCTTTAGTCTATATGACACCTTTAGAGAGGGTGACTCCATCACCTGCAGGTACACCACCATGCTAGGAGTCAACTATTCTAAAAACCATTAGAATATCTGTCAAAGTACCCACATTGGGAAACTACCCAATTCCAGATCTAAAACCATAGATCTAGAAACCAGAATGTCAAATATTATATCCATATCCTGTCTGGAGAAACAACTGTGTGACGACCACAGTACAACCGATCGTAGTATAGGAATTTTACTTCCCACTCTGTGTATGTCATCCATATACCATGACATCACACCCTACTACCTTCTTAACAGATCCATCCCCTATTCTGATTGAAGTCAAACCCATGACTGTCACATAAAAAATAGATGATCTTTCTCCGCTATAACTGCTCAAGTCTATAAATAGACATATGCTACTTGCCCACTATGCTTCTGCTGCTCCCACTGACTACGACAACCCTCCTACCGGGTCTCATAACCTGGAACAATAGTAGTGTCAAGTCTGGGTAGATAATAACCTCCCTGTCACCGTCCTTGAGGCAACCGGAGTACCTCTCGGGTGTCTGAGGTCACCCACCATATCTGCGGAGTGGCTATTGGAATGTCAAACCTGATTGAATATATAGGTCCTATTAAATTTTCCGTAATCGTTCGCGGTTCTGGAATCACTTCCAGTTCTACCATACTCCCACTACTGTTTTCTGAAAAAATTCCATTTTACTAAAACTGTGGCGAGTCAAGAACAATATCACTATTGATCTTCCAAATGGTAGAATATCAACCCTCGTCATAGCCAGGGTCAACCCACAAACAGCCATTACAGAAACGTGCCCTGAGTTATCCAGAGTCTGGTTTTAAGCATAAGCTGGACAACTCCCCGTACCTTAATATCTTTTAAGGTACGAACTATTCTATATCCAATATAGAAACATTAGCACTTATTTAATTGGAACCATATTCAAATCATGCAGCTGTCTCCAGTGCATATCATCTTAATGGAAAGAGGCTAATCAGCATTACTCAACTTAGGAATCCATCCAATTATGAGTAACCCGAAAGAGAAACACGTTTCTCAAAACCATCACTATCATCTGAATACCAATCACAAGAATCTATATCTTCGATCTCTTTGAAGAATCCCGATACTTGTGACGCCTGGTTCTCTACTTTATTCTTATACCCACAACTTCTCAAAACTTAGACCTTGTATTTCTACGAAACACTTGTCTAAATACTAGAGAAGTCATAAGTAAACAGAACATAGTACGAGGACCTACCCCTTTGTCCTGATGGACACTTGGACAACATACAATACTCTGTATAAGTCCGCTGAGTTAAACAACTCAAAACCTGTGCGTCGTAGGTTGAAAACTGTACCCTGGCGATTTCCTCAAATATCACCAATTACAACGAATTCCGATATAATGAGGATAATCACCTAATTCCCAATAACTTACTCCCACTCATCATCTGTAAAACCATACAGATATGAGAATGAAACCTGGTAAATACATACCCTTGGAGTAAGTGTCTAATCGGGAAAACAGTTTTTCTTTAACAATGCACTGAAACATGAAAATGTTTCGTAGGGGTATCCTGGTATTCATAGCAATGCCTCTTCCATAATCCAATTCATGACTTCAACCGTATATTTTATTGCCATCTCTCCAAATCCCTTTATTTGTCTTTAGTCGTTACCTTCTGTACACCATCGTTAGGCTAAATGGTTTTCTTCCTTCCCTACCGTTCGGCACCAGCCTATGGTTTGGAAGAAGACTATCCAGTAAGCATAATAGGTGTACCCTCCTAAACCAAGGAGTACTTGTAGGGTGTTTTTCGTCACCCCATTGAGATGGGAATACGCGCGCGCTTGTCAGGCGTACTACAGATTCTCCCGGCCTAGGGTAGGCCGGGGTTTAATGATTGTGGGGATCCGAATCTCCGGCAGCCGCGGACTAAGCTGCCGTTAATTACCCATCGCCTTTGGGGCGAGGGAACCTCCGATTAACGGGTTAAACTGGTCATGAGAACTCAACGTGCAGTGTACGTGTGTTGTGTTTTGGAGGGGGTTTTAAATATATCGGGAGCCACGCAGAGTTTTTACGGGGGTCCCGCTACCCGGATAGCGGGCTGGGGGTCAAGGGGGCTAGCAGCCCCCTTGCGGGGTGCGGGGCAGCGCCCCGTTAGAAATTTTTTTCTAACAGGGACAGTGTCGCGGAGTATGTGTATGCGTACATTTGTACACATATGTATATATATACATGTATATATAAGTAAAGGGGAAAAATACATCCAAAGGATGCGTGGGGCCAGCGCCTAGGCGCTTAAGCGTGAGCGCGCCACGTGTCGGCACGTGGGCGCTTTGCGCTCGAGCGCAGAGTGCTGGAGCGCAACGCGCCACGTGTCGGCACGTAGGCGACTTGCGCTCGAGCGCTTGCGCTTGAGCGCAAGAGCGCCACGTGTCGGCACGAGGGCCACTTGCGCTCGAGCGCTTGCGCTGGAGCGCAAGGGCGCCACGTGTCGGCACGAGGGCGACTTGCGCTCGAGCGCTTGCGCTTGAGCGCAAGAGCGCCACGTGTCGGCACGAGGGCGACTTGCGCTCGAGCGCTTGCGCTGGAGCGCAAGCGCGCCACGTGTCGGCACGTGGGCGCTCTGCGCTTGAGCGCCGGCGAGAAAAAGAGGCTTTTAGCCTAAAAAGATTTCTCTGAAGAGAAATCAAAGAGGAGTTGGACTCCTGAGTGTTTTTATTTTTTTTTTTTTTTTTTTAGGGTTTAGTGAAAGGGGTTCTTCTTCTTCCTCCTCTGTTAGCTGGATCTTGAAGATCAAAAGATATGGGATTTTAAAAAAAATCACTCCTTTTTGAGATCTAATGGAAGATCTGAGTTCCCCTTGATGGGTTTTGTGGTGAAAAACTAATTTGTTTTATAAAAAGGAGAGTAGAACTCTTGATTTAATTCAAGAGAAAGAAGAAGGTTTTGGAACCTTGAAGAAGGAAGAAAGAGCTCAGCTCTAATTTTTTTGGAGAGAATGAAAAGTCTTCTTTTATTCATCATCATTTTGCCTTTTATAGGCTTACATATTTGCATATAGCCCCTTGGGCTTTACAAAATGGCATTTTGCCTATTCCATGGCTCATGTGCCATTACATTTTTGCACATAAGCCATGGGCTTACAAAATATTGGCTTTATGCCCATTTTACATACATTCATGTATAAAAAATTACATAAAAATTATTTATTACATGATTTTTTTTTGTTGGCATGGCGGAAGGCCAGACGCTTCGTGTTCGGGCTCGACCTGGGCATTGGCCCACTTGCTTGGGCTTGGGCCCACCTGGCTTGGGGTTGACCTTGACTTTGACTCGGTCAACAGGGGTGTAAATTTTTACCCCAACAAAGTGCCCCCCATCAATAAATGCACACAGCATATATGGGTCGTGTGCATGAAATTGATGGATCTTCTTTCACGTGGAGGCGACTTGCTTTGGTTCCCACTTTTTGGGACGCACTGCCCTTTTTACGACATGGACAGTCGACGCTGCCCTTTTAGCGACGTGGACGGTCGGTTCTGCCCTTTTTGCGACATGGACGGTCGGTGCTGCCCTTTTAGCGACGTGGACGGTCGGTTCTGCCCTTTTTGCGACATGGACGGTCGGTGCTGCCCTTTTAGCGACGTGGACGGTCGGTTCTGCCCTTTTTGCGACATGGACGGTCGATGCTGCCATTTTAGCGACGTGGACGGTCGATGCTGCCCTTTTAGCGACGTGGACGGTCGGTGCTGCCCTTTTAACGACGTGGACGGTCGATGCTGCCCTTTTAGCGACGTGGACGGTCGGTTCTGCCCTTTTAGCGACGTGGATGGTCGATGCTGCCCTTTTAGCGACGTGGACGGTCGGTTCTGCCCTTTTAGCGACGTGGACGGTCGATGCTGCCCTTTTAGCGACGTGGACGGTCGGTTCTGCCCTTTTTGCGACTTGGACGGTCGGTGCTGCCCTTTTTGCGACTTGGACGGTCGGTGCTGCCCTTTTAGCGACGTGGACGGTCGGTGCTGCCCTTTTAGCGACGTGGACGGTCGATGCTGCCCTTTTTGCGACTTGGACGGTCGGTGCTTGATTTGGCTTGCTCTGCTTCTTGCAGTGTCAGGGGTAGACTTGACTTGCTCCGCTTCTCACGGTGTCAAGTGGAAGTTGACTTGTTGATTTTGATTTGGGTTGACATCAGCATCGCTATACTGGAATATGGTACCAGGAGCGAACCATCATCTGTCATGGAGAGGATTTTGGGATTTTGGTTTTTGTTTGGCATCTGCATTGCTGCACTGGAATAATGCCAGGAGCAACTCATCATTTGCCCCGAGAGAATTTGAGAATTGATGGCTTAGGAGGCAGGTTTAGATCCCTATCACCTAAGACTTTTCAATTTTATGGGCCGTGAGGGTCCCATAAAAGCATTTTCTCCCTACGAGTCGAAAGGATCTCGTAGGCGTATTTTCTCCATAGGAGTCGTGGGGACTCCTAAGTGTGTTGCTCCTTTGTGAGTCGTAAGGATCTCACGCGGGAATTTCCTCCTCTCAAAGTCGAGAGGACTTTGAGAGTGCATTTCATCTTCTTTTCACGAGTTTGCGCCCTTTCAGGTTTTCACAAACTCGTCGGCAGTCCTGCTGTTTTTACTCACGGAGCCCTTTCGGGTTTTCCTCCATGCCCATTTTGCTTGTGGACATACCTTTTTTTTTTTCTTTTTTTTTTCTTTTTTTAGTGGGACTTTGAATGTGGTCTCACCGGTAGGACTTAGGAGAGATTGGGATTGTTTTACGCCCGTGGATTGTATACGGTTTTGCAGGATGTATGATCCAGACCGTAGGGCCAGAAAGATTTCAGGGATTTGTTGGCGTCTGCATCGCTGCACTGGAATGTGGTACCAGGAGCGACTCATCATTCGCCGTTGGGGTATGGGATTTGGAATTTGGTTGGCGTCTGCATCGCTGCACTGGAATATGGTACCGGGAGCGACTCATCATTCGCCATTTGGGGACTTGGAATTTGGATCTTGTTTGGCATCAGCATTGCTGCACTGGAATAATGCCAGGAGCAACTCATCATTTGCCTTGGGAGAACTTGGGATTTGGGTTTTTGGTCGGCATCAGCACCGCTAACACTGAAGCGAAATGCCAGGAGCGACTCATCATTTGCCGTTGCCCGTTGGGGAACGATGGCTTAGGAGATAGGTTTGGGTCCCTACCACCCAAGGCTTTTCAATTTTATGGGCCGTGAGGGTCCCATAAAAGCATTTTCTCCCTACGAGTCGTAAGGATCCCGCAGGTGTATTTTCTCCTTAGGAATCGTGAGGATTCCTAAGTGTGTTGCTCCTTTGTGAGTCGTAAGGATCTCACGCAGGGGTTTTCTCCTCGCAAGGTCGAGAGGGCTTTGCGAGTGTATTTCATCTCTTTTCACGAGTTTGCGCCCTTTCGGGTTTTCACAGACTCGCCAGTAGTCCTGCTGTTTTTACTCACGGAGCCCTTTCGGGTTTTCATCCGTGCCCGTTTTGCTTGTGGACATACCGTTTTTTTTTTTTTTTTTTTTTTTTTTTTTTTTTTTTTGCCGCTGGTGGGACTTTAAAAGTAGTCTCACCGGAGGATTTGGGAGAAATAGGGGTCATTTACGCCCGTGGATTGTATACGGTTTTGCAGGATGTCTGATCCAGACCGTAGGGCCGATGTGCTCAATTCGCCTGCGACTTGGAGCATTCATGTGTAGTATTTCTTGAGATATCGGCCATTGATGGGTGGCATGGGCCTTTCTCCCTCGGCACTTATTAGTTGGTAGGATCCTCCGTCGAACACTTTCTCGATGACGTATGGTCCCTCCCAGTTCGGCTCGAATTTTCCCTTGGCATGTCGATTGGGGATGATCGGTCTTTTGAGGACCAACACCAATTCACCTTTCTTGAAAGCGCGGAGACGGGTTATCTTGTCGTAGGCCCGTGACATTTGGGCTCGGTATAGCTCCAGACTTTGCTGCACCGTGAGCCTCTTTTCTTCGAGGGCATCGAGTTCTTCAAGTCGAAGGAGCACGTTTTCCTCCTCCGTCAACTCATGCTGAACGGCCATTCTTAAGCTTGGAACTTCGACTTCGAGGGGGAGGACCGCCTCCACTCCGAAGAGCAATGAGTATGGAGTGGACTGAGTTGGAGTACGGTGCGTGGTACGATATGCCCACAACGCCTCGTGAAGTTTGAGATTCCAGTCTCTCTTGTTGGCTGAAGCATTTTTCCTCAGGAGCTTGCATAGAGTCTTATTGAAGGCTTCGGCTAGCCCATTGGCTCTTGGATTATAGATGGAGGAATACCTCCAGTCTATCTTGTGCTGAGTAGCGAATCTTGAGACATTGAAGCTCTTGAAAGAAGGCCCGTTGTCAGAAATGATTCTTCTTGGTGTACCGAAGCGGTATAGAATATTATGCTGGAAGAATGTCAGAATATCCTTTGTCTTGACTTCTTTTAGCGGGACAGCTTCAGCCCATCTGGAGAAGTAGTCTGTCGCGGCCAGTATGAACCGGTGGCCTTTGGATGACGGAGGATCAATTGGGCCAACAATGTCGGTGCCCCAGACTTCGAAGGGCCACGACGCCACTGTAGGATGCAATGGATTGGGATGCTTGTGAATAAAATCACCGTGAATTTGGCAGATATAACATTTCTTTGCATGCTCTCCGCAATCCCGTATCATGGTGGGCCAGTAATACCCAAGCCGTTTGATTTGAAGTCGCATCTTGGGGCCAGATTGGTGAGCACCGCAAACGCCCGAGTGGACATCTTTCATGACCTTTTGGGCTTCGGCCAATGACAGACACCTGAGCCATAGTTGGTCGTATGACCTGCGGTATAAAGTGTCATTTACAAACACGTATCGGAGAGCTCTTTTCTTCAGCTGAATCCTCGTAGATTTTTCTTCGGGCAGCTTGTCGTATCGGAGGTACTCTATGAAGGGTTCTCTCCAATCGGGCTCGTCTTGGATGATCGAAGCTTCTTCCGCAGGACTGCTCTTCTGTTCCGCGCTTTCCTCTTCTCGTAGAGAGACTGGGGGTAGAATTTGTCGGCTCCTGACTGTGATCAGAATTTCGTCCATGTCAGGATCAGCCAGCTCCTTGGCTAGGCGAGCGAGTATATCGGCTTTTCCGTTCAATGCTCTAGGGACTCTTGTTAGTTCGATATGAGTGAACCGTTTCATGAGTTCCACCACCCGGCTTCTGTATCGAGCCAACTCGGGTTTGTATATCTTATAGTCGCCGCTTACTTGGTTGACGACAAGCTGGGAATCACCGTAAACCCGTAGCCGAAGGATTTCCATTTCTATGGCGAGCTCCAAACCAGCTATCAGAGCTTCATACTCGGCCTCATTGTTTGTGCGAGGCTCGGTGAGAGCAAAAGAACGCCGTAGGGTTCCCATTGATGGTGTGATAAACACCAATCCTATCCCTGCTTTTATCTCCGGGACGCTTGATTTACTGGAGGTTCTTATCGATGAGGCCCCATCGAAGTAGAGCTCCCAACATGGCTCGTCATTCTCGCACTTGTTCGTCGGGTAACTCACAATTTAGTGGCGACCCTTCTGGTATGGGATGAGCAGCGAGAAAGTCTGCAAGAGCTTGCCCTTTTACTGCTTTCTGAGGAGTGTAAACTATGTCAAACTCAAGTAGCATGACAGCCCATCTTGCCATTCTGCCGGCTAGGCTTGCTTTGGTCATCAAGTGTTTGAGCGGGTCGACCTTGGAGATCAGCATAACCCGATGAGCGAGCAAATAGTGCCTCAGCTTCTTCACAGCAAATATTAGAGCCAGGCATTGCTTTTCGATTGGGGAATAGTTGTGTTCCGCCCCGACTAGAGTTCGACTGAGGTAGTAGAGGGCATTTTCCTTTCCCTCCTCGTTATTCTGGGCGAGGAGCGCACCGAGTGACTCATCTAGCGCGGCAGTATAGAGAATCAACGGTTTATTTGGAATGGGAGCGGCCAGCACTGGAGGGTGCAACAAGTATTGTTTGATGCTTTCGAACGCTGCTTGACATTCGGTATCCCAGATAAAAGGAGCTCCTTTCTTCATGAGCTTTGAGAAGGGCCTACATCTCCCCGATAAATTTGAGATAAACCTCCGTATATAAGCAAGCTTGCCTTGAAAAGATCTTAGCTGTGTCAGACTCTTCGGAGGAGGCATCTCCATGATGGCCTTTATCTTTGATGGGTCAACTTCGATCCCTCGATGTCGGACTATGAAGCCCAGGAATTTTCCCGATGACACGCCAAAAGCGCACTTCAGAGGATTCATCTTCAGATCGTATTCCCTCAGTCTGGTGAGGACGGTCCTGAGATCTTGGATATGATCGGCCTTGGCTTTAGTCTTGACGACCAGATCATCAACATAGCATTCGACGACTTTATGGATTAGGTCATCAAAGATATTAGTCATTGCCCTTTGATATGTAGCACCTGCGTTCTTCAGTCCGAATGGCATTACCCTGTAGCAATATATTCCGATCGGGGTTCGAAATGCTGTGTGCTTCTCATCCTCAGGCGACATCTTGATCTGATTATATCCAGACGAGCCATCCATAAAGGTGAACAGTTCGTAATTTGAGGTGTCATCGACCATCATTTCCATGACCGGTAGCGGGAAGTCGTCTTTAGGACATGCCTTGTTGAGGTCCCTGAAATCGACACAGACTCGGATCTGCCCATTTTTCTTCTTCACTGGGACTATGCATGCGATCCAGTCTGCATATTTCTCTTCCCTGATGAAGCCGGCATCGATGAGCTTCTTAGTTTCCTCGATGACCTTTTCTTCTAGTTCCCTTCTCATTCTTCGAGGAGCTTGTTTGACTGGCTTAGCATCAGGAGATATAGCCAGCTTATGCACGGCTACCTCAGGGGAAAGGCCAGGCATTTCTTTGTACGTCCACGCGAAGCAGTCGACGAACTCACGCAGCAGGGCAATTATCTGCTCTTTCATTTCCTCTGACAAGAGTGAGCTGATATAGGTCGGCCTTGGATTATCGGGCGTTCCTAGGTCAATCTCGGTTAGCTCATCAAAGGTTGCTTGTCCGCCATCTTCGAGCTCTTGAGGAGCTTCTTCTGGCTCGGCTATCTCGTCGTCATCATTTGATCTTTCGCTGGCCTCACCAACATGGATCATGTAGCACGCTTTGGAATCAGGTTGAATGTAGCCTATGCCCCGTCTATCTGGAATTCGTCCATCGATGAGTGCTCGGACCTGGGGCGGATGCCATAGCCCTTCGTAAAACTTTGCTTCGGACTCCGTTTGGTATAACCGGCACCCGCACTTCTTAAAGTATTCCCGCATCTCGGGCGCATAGTATCTGGGATTGAGGACGGCTCTTACGCCTCTCTCATATGGAAGGCACGCAACAGACAAATCGTCCGGGTGCGCAACGGGGTTTGACCCATAAAACAGGATGCCCTTCTGTCCACTATTCCTCCCGGGAACGTAGAAAGTCTTCAGCTGGTCCACGGTGGAGACTGATAACGCATTGAGCTCTTTGTACATCTGCTCTGGTACCCTTGTCACGGCTAGGGACCCTTCTGCAACTTCGAAGGTCTCTCGTAGTTTCTCTTGTTGCATATGGGTCCAATCTGCATCGCTGTTGCACGGCAGGTCCTCTTCCTCCGACTCTTCAGTGTCGCTGCCAAGATGAGGGCGGACTTTGCTGCTAGATGGGCCTTCAGTAACAGATTCGTCTGTATCGCTGCCGAAACGAGGACGAGTTTTATGGAAGGACGGGCTTCCAGCGTCGGACTCATCAGTGTCGCTACCGAAATGCGGGCGCACTTGGGCGTTTTTACTTTTGAAAGTGACAACCGGCGCAGATTTGCTTTTGGGTCTTCGGGCCGGTCTATCTTCAGTCAGTTGTGGCTTAGCATTTTGGTGGTTCATAAAGTACCGAGAATCTTCATAGCGGACTTCATGCACACCGAACGGCTGGATGTCTCCGTCAATGCGTCTTTCTTCGCCATTTTTAGTATACTTCATGCATTGATGGAGAGTTGATGGAATGATGCCGTAATCGTGGAGCCACGGCCGCCCCAGGAGAATCTTATAAGACGTGTCGGCGTCGATCACGTATATCTTAGCTTCAGTTTGCAGATCCCCAAATTTGATTGGCAAAGCTATAGACCCTAGAACTTGCTGGCAATTTTGGTTGAACCCTTGAATGACAATCCTTTCCCTCGACAGGTGTCGGACGTCCATTGACAAACTCTTCAGAGTTCGCAAGTTCATGATGTTCACTGAGGACCCCGGATCAATCAATATACGATTAATTCGATCTCCGTCGCTGTACCCGGTCACGTAAAGCGGCCGATTATGCTCAGCCGTTCCCAGTAGCAAGTCTTCATCCTTAAATGTGACTGCGGCGGCATGCAAAGCGTGCTGGGCTTCTTTCATATTAATTTCCGCAAAGTGAGCCTGATACCGCTCGGGGTTTTGTAGAGCATGGATGAGAACGTCTCTAAGCTCCTTAGATAGGACCAAGGCGTCGTAGATGCTCAGGAGAGATGGAAGCTTCCGGAGATGTGCCAAGACATTA
Source organism: Agapanthus africanus (assembly GCA_030015575.1). Taxonomy (NCBI): domain Eukaryota; kingdom Viridiplantae; phylum Streptophyta; class Magnoliopsida; order Asparagales; family Amaryllidaceae; genus Agapanthus; species Agapanthus africanus. The sequence continues at coordinate 375,660,568 of CM057344.1, read as the reverse complement.
TAGTCCACTGAGGAAGGACTTATGTTTTCATCGGCCGGTTCTCTGCCATCTTCTTCATTAGCGACATGTTTTTCCTTCCCTTTTGGGGCATTGCCCTGATTTTGCGGTAGAGCCCTGCCGCTTCTGAGCTGGATTTGATTGGCCTTTGTGGTGAGCTCCTCGTCCTCTTCGGGAAAACAGAGATCATCCTCGGAGTCGCTGCCAAGATGGATGGCATAGCAGGTCACTACTGGGATCTCTTCATTGGAGTCTTCTTCTAACTCCTCCAGAATTTCAGCCGCTTGTACAGGGAAGAACTCCTTCAATTGAATCAATGTTCTTTCCTTTTGTTCATATTCTTCGAGGGAATCGATATATTTTTGAATGGTCGATCTCCCAGCAGACTCTTTTTCGTGCCGAGCTGCACTTTTCTTCTTCTTGAGCTTCTTGGATTTTGAGCCTGATGGAGCCGCATAGGCAGCTGGAATGGTAGGCTTCTTCTGTTCTTCCCATTCCATCCTGGGCTCTTTCTGAAGTAGCTTTAGCATCTTCTTCGTCTTATTAGATATGTGCGTACTCCACGGAGGCCGCGATGAGTCAGTTTCATTTCTTAGGGCCGCGGGTTCGGCTGTCTGCTCCCAGAAGGCTTCGGCTTCTGTCTGTATAAAGTTGGCGGTTGCAACTTGATTGTTCACCAACACGCTTTTGGATAGCTCGATCTCTCCAGCCTTGTACTGCTTCTCGACCCAGTCTTTGAAGATATAGCAATCCTCGATCGCATGGCTCACTACTCGGTGGTACGGGCAATACAGAGGATTGTCGGTCATTTTTGCTTCTTGGGGTCTTTTCGACTCCGGCAATTGTAAGCCGTTGTTCAAGGCATCTTTAAATATCTTACGGACCTTGTCCCTTCTGAAAGAGTAAACCTTGTTCTTCTTCTCTTCTAGGGAAGGCCCATCTCCTCCCAGCAATGGCTTTCGAGACCGGTTGGTTTTGGATTCGCCCGCCCTTCGCTTTTCTTCATTGTCGGAGGCATTGAAGACATTGGTACTGCTGGAACTCCCGCTTCTACGGTTGTCGTCCCGCTTGCTTTTCCAGGTTTTGTCTCTCTGAGTGTCCGGCGGGGACTCTTGCTTTGAGCGTTCCAGCATTTGGACTTTCTTGGTTAGCTCCTGAAATGTCTTGAGGCCCGCTGTACACAAGAATGGGACCATCCAATTGCTGAGGTTCCCAATGAGAAGGCTGACGGACTGGTCCTGCTCCAGCGGCGGTTCGCATTTGACTGTGAGATTACGCCATCGGGCGATAAAGTCGGTGTTGCTTTCATTCTTCCCCGGCTTAGTCCTCACAAGGTCGGCAATGGAGATTTTATCACTGACACTCATGAACCTTTGCCGAAACAGGGACTCCATTTGGGCAAAGGTAATGACGGACCCGTCCGGTATGCTCGCGTACCAGTCGAAAGCAACACCGGTCAGGCTGTTGACAAACTGACGAAGAAGGAGCGCATCATTGCCCCCTGTATTTCCGCACGATGCTTTGAAGTGGGCAACGTGCTGATTTGCATTCCCCGTTCCATCAAATCTTCCGAACTTAGGAATGACGTAGCCGCTTGGGAACTCGATCAGATCGTATTGCGCGGGATATGGACGGCCACTACTGCCGATTTCTTTCTGAGCTTCAGCTTCGGCCACCAATGTTTTAACCTTGCTGGTGACCAAATCCATTATCCGATCCTGTGTTAACGGGATAGTGCTATCTGGGGCCAAGGCGTCCCCAGAAGCGGAGTGTGGCCGGCTTTCATGTGGCTCGACCAGTCTTGGACCCGAAGGAACAGGCATTGGCTGCCTCGGATTGTCCTCACCCGGCTGATTAGTAGCGGCTTGCGCTTGATTAGGAGGCGCTCGAGCAATTTGAGCCGTAAGCTGCATCACCACATTCGTTAAGTCGTCAATCTTCGAATAGAGCTTGGCCATCTCTTTATCTTTGCTCCTGAGCTGTTTTCGAAGCTCTTGAAGCAGCTCTTGCTCCGCAGTCCTGGGGCGGAAAGTCGGTTCTTCCTCGCTGTCCGAGCTTGACTCTGCATGGACCGAGGGGTCTTTCTGCCTATCATCCTCATCGAGAGGGTTTTCTTCATCCAGCGAGGGCGGCTGTTCTTGGGCGGCAGCAACCACATTCAGGCTAGATTGGGCTTGGGATGTGGTGGCCCCGTCCTTGCTTTTGCTGCGAAGGTTGTCGCTAGGGCGCCCGCCCGCCATATAGACCGTATGGATGGTATATCCGGACGTCTTTCTATCATTGGCAGCTGATTTCATGGGTCGCTGTCTTGACCCCCTTGTTTCGGTAGCTGGTAGTCGATTGAAGGCGGCTGGCCTAACCAGGTTCTTAAATGGTGCTGGCGCATCTTTTCTGGGTTTGCCCCGCTGCTTTCGTGCGGCACAGAGCGCTTGATAGACTCTTGAAGAGATAGTGTCGTACTTTTTCTGTTGAGGCGGGGACACGTCTCTTTGTGGCACTGTTCGGACCGCTGTCTTCTTGATTCTGGCGGTCATGGCGTTTTTCTGAACCCACTTCAGAGGCTCGAAGGAATTGCTGATTCTTACGTCCGACTCAGCCGTCGTCGCGGGGAAACCCTGCACTTGGAACTTCACATGGTTCCATTTGGCCGAAGCCTTGGCCCTTTTGTTGGCTCGATACCTGAGCCGCTTCTGCCTTAACTTTTCTGTTCTAAGCACCTGGCAGACTTCAGCTCTTTGGGAAGACGCCGCAGACCGGGCGACGGAGGGCTTTGGAGATACGCTCGATTGTGCGTTTGTTGGAGTCATCGCTTGATCTCGTCCGCGACATTTGTTGTTGCCCTTCGCACCGGAAGTCTTGCCCCCAGCTAGAGCGTCAGGGAATCGTTCAGATACCATCTTAAGTTTCGGTTGTGGTGCCTTAGCAATCACAACATTCGGCCTCTTGCCCCTTGGGACCGGCTTGACCACCTGTTCCGCCGGGATTTCCGCCAGATGAGCGCTTCCAGCAGGATAGATGATGACGGAGCCAAACTGGCGGGGCGGTTCCTCCCACTGTCGACTGAGGCTTGCAGGAAGAACCACACGAGCGTTGATCTTGACCACGTATGGAATCGGGGTCGCTTTGGAAGTTGAATTCGTCTGGGAAGACATTGTCGTCGAAGGTTGATTGCTGCATAGAAAAGAAAATATCATTTCAGTATAGACAATAGATATGTATATTAATTGAGTTCACATAAACGTTTTAACCCGAAATATGGGAGGAGAGATTGGTCCCACCGGGCGTGCCAGAATCTGTAGGGTGTTTTTCGTCACCCCATTGAGATGGGAATACGCGCGCGCTTGTCAGGCGTACTACAGATTCCCCCGGCCTAGGGTAGGCCGGGGTTTAATGATTGTGGGGATCCGAATCTCCGGCAGCCGCGGACTAAGCTGCCGTTAATTACCCATCGCCTTTGGGGCGAGGGAACCTCCGATTAACGGGTTAAACTGGTCATGAGAACTCAACGTGCAGTGTACGTGTGTTGTGTTTTGGAGGGGGTTTTAAATATATCGAGAGCCACGCAGAGTTTTTACGGGGGTCCCGCTACCCGGATAGCGGGCTGGGGGTCAAGAGGGCTAGCAGCCCCCTTGCGGGGTGCGGGGCAGCGCCCCGTTAGAAATTTTTTTCTAACAGGGACAGTGTCGCGGAGTATGTGTATGCGTACATTTGTACACATATGTATATATATACATGTATATATAAGTAAAGGGGAAAAATACATCCAAAGGATGCGTGGGGCCAGCGCCTAGGCGCTTAAGCGTGAGCGCGCCACGTGTCGGCACGTGGGCGCTTTGCGCTCGAGCGCAGAGTGCTGGAGCGCAACGCGCCACGTGTCGGCACGTAGGCGACTTGCGCTCGAGCGCTTGCGCTTGAGCGCAAGAGCGCCACGTGTCGGCACGAGGGCCACTTGCGCTCGAGCGCTTGCGCTGGAGCGCAAGGGCGCCACGTGTCGGCACGAGGGCGACTTGCGCTCGAGCGCTTGCGCTGGAGCGCAAGAGCGCCACGTGTCGGCACGAGGGCGACTTGCGCTCGAGCGCTTGCGCTGGAGCGCAAGCGCGCCACGTGTCGGCACGTGGGCGCTCTGCGCTTGAGCGCCGGCGAGAAAAAGAGGCTTTTAGCCTAAAAAGATTTCTCTGAAGAGAAATCAAAGAGGAGTTGGACTCCTGAGTGTTTTTATTTTTATTTTTTTTTTTTTTAGGGTTTAGTGAAAGGGGTTCTTCTTCTTCCTCCTCTGTTAGCTGGATCTTGAAGATCAAAAGATATGGGATTTTAAAAAAAATCACTCCTTTTTGAGATCTAATGGAAGATCTGAGTTCCCCTTGATGGGTTTTGTGGTGAAAAACTAATTTGTTTTATAAAAAGGAGAGTAGAACTCTTGATTTAATTCAAGAGAAAGAAGAAGGTTTTGGAACCTTGAAGAAGGAAGAAAGAGCTCAGCTCTAATTTTTTTGGAGAGAATGAAAAGTCTTCTTTTATTCATCATCATTTTGCCTTTTATAGGCTTACATATTTGCATATAGCCCCTTGGGCTTTACAAAATGGCATTTTGCCTATTCCATGGCTCATGTGCCATTACATTTTTGCACATAAGCCATGGGCTTACAAAATATTGGCTTTATGCCCATTTTACATACATTCATGTATAAAAAATTACATAAAAATTATTTATTACATGATTTTTTTTTGTTGGCATGGCGGAAGGCCAGACGCTTCGTGTTCGGGCTCGACCTGGGCATTGGCCCACTTGCTTGGGCTTGGGCCCACCTGGCTTGGGGTTGACCTTGACTTTGACTCGGTCAACAGGGGTGTAAATTTTTACCCCAACAGTACTCGCATCTCGAGAGAAGGTGATGATAAAAGACAACTGAATAATACCTTATTCCTTTAAAGGTGAAATAGGAGTGGCGATGAAGTACGCGGTTTTGGTCGTGAATGATATCAGTCGCAATTTACTTTGCCCTCTTTCTAATCCCTTTATTTTGTCTTTACATATTACCTTCTGCACACCCTACTTAGGCTAATTGGTTTTCTTCATTCCCTACCTTTCGGCACCTGCCTATGGTTTGGAATAAGACTATCCAATAAGCGTAATAGGTGTACTCTCATAAACCAAGGAGCTCTCACAACCTGAGAGAAGGTGATAATAAAAGACAACTGAATAAACCAATTCTATTTCTCCTGAACCTGGATCCATCCTCGAAGAAGTCCCTTCGAGTTCGTATATAACCATACGATGGATCTATCCAATGGAAGTGGATGTCCGTAGTAATACGGGTGTTCTGAGAAATTCAAAGGGTAAAAGAAGAGTGGCAATGACTTATGCAACTCAGACAATCCAAAAGCCAGTATTTAAGAAGGTTCGGTCAACTTGGTCACTGAGTCATAGTCTAGGGTCGGTCAAAGGTCGCTGCCAAAGAGAGAGAGAAAAGAAACACTCTGCGTGCACTCTAACCAAGATCAAAATGGTTATCACTTTATCTAATCCGGAAACCTCCCACTGTCCTGTCAAATTCTCCTCCAAACCTAAAGAAGAATCAATCGGGATCACCCGAAGAGTAAACCAACTCATCAGTGGGAATCGGGATCCAACTCTCATCGCATGATAACGTGATGGAATGCATCCACGTTACTCATACTCCAGAAGGTATGCGCATACTTGGCAAGTTTCAGTTTCTTTAGAAACTCCCGATAAGATTTTTGCCCCATGCTCTTATAACCTTGGCGTTAGGTCAAAATGTCATAAGTCACATGCCAAGTTCTACCCGTCACTATCTTGTTAATTTGAACCCACCCGCACATGCCCTTGGCGTTAGGTCAAAATGGCAGAACGGCTGTCCCAAACCAACTCATCTATCTATGCAACAATTGAATACCCAGCAGCTACCAAACACTATGCCTTGGCGTTGGTCAAAATACATAGCTTGAATACTACTGAATACCCAAAAGAAGTGACGGAGGGCTACGGCTGGTTTTTGGCGAAAAACCTTTAACGTAGTGAACTTGATATCGCTGAAGGAACCTGATAGCTTTTTAAAATATAGTGGCGAAAATCTTTGCTAAAGAGGTCACTCCCGGTGAAGGGATCTCGGCTCTTTCCTCGTGGAATGAGGTGCAGGATATTCCACTGAATACCGCTATGCAAAGCAACATGTAATCGGCTATAGTGAAGTTATTACCCTGACGCAAACTTCTGCCCAAGGGGTCAGTCCCGGTGAAGGGATATCGGCCCTTGCCCCGTCGAATGAGGTGCAGGATATTCCAACCGAATATCTCTATGCATAACAAAAGGAAACGTCTTTGCAATAACACTTTTTAAATTTGTTCCAACAACTGTAAACAGGTTTGCTTTACTATGCGTTGATCAGAATCAACGCAGTCCCATCAATAATCACACCAGAAAAGAACGAAAATAAAATGTACGTATATGCCATCCGCATTCGTCACTGGGTCCCGTCATCACCCGTTAGGTTACTTAACTAACGACAGAGCGGGGACTGGACTAGCGCGGGTGTAAAACATATACAACATCTAGTAGCATATAAACCAACATACAATAATCGCTCCAGGCGTGATAATATGCAACATTACAGAAAAGTAATAAGCATCACAGAACAATACAGATAATCTGGGATCCCCGGGTTTCACAGAGCCGCTGCTGAAACCCGACGTTCCCCTGTCGTGTGGATACCTGTGCAATGAAACCTAGACCCCTACGGGTGCGGCAAGTTACCCGGCAAAACCTGAAGCGAGGCAGCCCCCTACAGCATAGTGAATGGACCACCCTGCACTTCACGGAATCCGGTAATCTTGGGCACCCCTTCTTGGGTCAACCTGTACCCCCTACGAGTGCGGCGAATAGTCTGCCAATTTTAGAGTGGGGCCCCTCTGCCTCTCAAAGCCATGAGATGCGGACCCGTTGCCCCCCAGAACCCGGCTATCCGTGCACTCCGTCGCGGGGCAAAACCTAGTACAGTAATGAAAAATAGTACAACAGGTACATCGACCACAACCTAGTCGTGCCCCAAAAGAATATTATACAACAGGCAGTGACGGCAGTCCACAAGTTGGACGCTCGCCCCGCAATATCAAATGTACAAATAAACTCAAACTGCACTACCATTGCACACTGCTATCCACCACGACAAATCCGCAACATCACAGCACAACACAGAACATCAACGCGAATGTCACGTTCGCAAACCCGTCTAAAAGAGCTATAGCAATCAGACGCGGTTTACCGATCAAATGACATTCCCGGTCGGAGATATAATGTAAGCACTGTAAACTAACATGTTTAAATTTCGATCGAAAAAATATCACAAAGTGGGCCCCACGAATATCTGTAGAACAGTAACAAAATCTGGGCCCAAAAGATATATACCAAAAGCCCCAAATTCCAACAGAGAAGACACAGACAAAATTTGGTGCACTGATCCCATAGAATGGCCGCGGATGTGCGGCTAAACCATGGGTTTGGCCGTGACTCCGCGGCGGTTTGGTGGGATCACGTGCTCAAATTTGGTCGTTGTACTTCTGAAACCCTGCACAACTTTCTGTGATATGTGGAATATTTTTAGGACACCATTTAAAATCGACAGAAACTGTGAAAATTGGATTTTGCAGTTTTTGATTTCCGGTTCGATCGATGTTTTAAACGCGTTAGCACAAGTTAGTATAGCAAAATGGTGAGGCTCTGATACCACTGTAAGTGTACGGTAGCGCCCCGGCCGTCTACAGACGCCAAATGCGGAACAAAAACTTTTTAACTGGTGCTATCGTATACTTTAACCCGGATCTTCCATTATTGCTAAACTAACAAACTGTAAAGAGTGAAGAAAGGTTATACCGAACGATCCGAGTCCTTCGTTCTTTAACCATCATCCCACGCTCCGTTGCGGCTACTCCGATCTCGTCGATCTCCGATCTTCTCGTCTAGGTGGCACCACGTCGACGATTCTTTAAACGGGCTCCCGCCTCTGACTCGAGGCAACTCGGTCGTCAAGTTTGCTAAAAGAGACGACCAAGAATGATGTAGAGAATGAGTAGATGACTTTGTCTCACTTCGTCCAAAGCCGTGGACGATCGGTTAATGAAGTTGCCGATGGAAATGAAATGGAACAAGAAATGAACTATGAAATTTCCATGTATCCAAAACTTTAGTCTTTTCTTTTAACAACCATAATTTTTCTCTCATGAGTAAGTGGAGGAGGAGAAGGGGCCGGCCACTTATATGCAAAGAGGGAGGTGAGAGTAGGAGCAATCAAGGAGGTGACCATAAACAAAGATCATGAAGAAATATCCTTAAGTAAACAAAACTCATTAATGAAATGAATGACTCACTAAACCTAGTCATCCATTCATTAATGCAACCAATGAAAACACAACACCAATTAACCAAGTCATCACCTTCTAGAACCTTCTAGAAGCATGACTCACCCTCATCCAAGAAAAGATAAATCCGCCTTTAACCGAATGTTAAAAGACGTCTGATAGAAAACTGGAAACTGGCAACTTCCAAAAGGGATCCCGAAACGACTTTCAGGATAAACCCGTAACTGTATAAACATACCCGCATTTGTATTACGACCGAATACAAATGCAACTGAGACAAAGATATTATATCTACTCAATATAATACTCGGATCCGGCTTAAACCAAAGCCGACCAGTATCAACTGCCCGAAAAATAACACGTGCGTAAACGCACGTGCATTTTCCGAACCCTGCCATAAAACCATACGGCCTCTACAACGTTTCGCCCGAACTTGGGAAACTGTCTGTGGGGGACTCTAATGACTCGTCAGTACCCTGGCAGTGGGTTTAACCACAAACCGTCAGCGGCACTAGCAATGCGTAACGGCTGCCCATGGACTGACCTCAAGGGAGGCTGATGAGCGAACTCATCCAGAAACCCTACTGAGCCTAACAGTGACAATGTATATACAGTCCGGTCCGTTCGTCTATGAGTATCGCATATCTGCCTAGGGGGCTAGTAACGTCAGACCCCCAATAGCAGTATAAGTCGTGTCGGAGTGTAGCCCAATAACACCCTGAGATACTACTGGAGTACCTACAAGTAAATCTCCTGCCATGGCCATGGACTTTGTGTAATGGCTCTCCTAGACACAGCACGACCTCGCCCCCAATACCGGGAGAGACGAATCCCCTGCCGATCCGCTCACGTGCCTCCATATGGCTCGGGACTGTACCCAAAAGCTACCTGTTTGCATGACTCCTTTGAGCCGTGGTAGGGTAGAAATCAAAGCACAGTGGGAACTCACACGAGACAAATGATGACCTCAGGTCGATGAACTAACCTGTACACATGTCACCAGGGAACTGCTATCTGACGATATGTATAATACCAACTAGCAGGTTCCCGGCGAGTCCTGTCCGGTGTACTCATAACCCAATGAGCACCTGTATACATCTTAGGTGATCCAACTGACACCAGTGGCTTCTGAGACCGGCCACCACCCCTCGTCGGGGTCTCGACTGTACACACTAGTCTACTCCGGAGTATCGATGCCCTGTCTCGAAACTCCCACGACTAGGGACCACAATTAATGATGTGCATATAAACTACCCAACTCTCACGTATATGATCGCCATCATACTGTTGGTAGTAAAGCAAGATCCTAAGGGCTCTATCAAAGTGTAACATGTAATCAGTCACCTGAACATGTACACGACTGATAAATGCAAACCAGATAGCATACTATCATCTCGAGTAAGACTGTCCTACCGGTATAGGTCCTCCGTAATCATTGCAATCACGTACCTGCGATCCAATAATTGACTATGAGGGCACTATCTCCAACAGAAAACACCCTATACTACTTGGCAAGTGGTAGAGGATGAAGAAATAGGAAGTGGGTTCACTTTAGAATTGGATTTCTCACTCTTTTCATCAAATCACCATTGATGAAAGCTAGGTTTTCTTCTTGAAGAAGAAGAAGAAGAAGAAGAAGCTAATATTATGATAAGTTATTAAAAATAGAAAAGAAAATGAATACTTATCATAATATGAACCATGGTTATGTGTAGAGAGTTGACTAAGGTTAGATGAATGGTTAGGGTTAAGGATGAAGACAAAGTGGTCACTTTGGTCAAAGCTTCATGAAGCTTCAATATCAAACAAAGAAAGCCACCATTTTCTCTTCATGCTTTATATTTTCCAAAAAGAATAAATAAATAAATAAATGAATAAGAAAATGAAAACCCTAACCATTATACAACCATGGTTTAATCTTTACACAAACCCAAGTTAGCATGCATCATCAAACATGATACAAACTTGTGTACAAAAATATAACACATATACAATGTGCACAAACAAGTGAGAAAATCCATTTAAAATGAACCAATACAAATTAATATAAATTATTATATCATATATATAATTATACATTAAATCATTAAATCAACACTTGATTTAACGATCCGGTCATATCGCATATAACCGACTAGTATCCAATGTATCGGCTTATCGAATCAATCCTCGATTCGATATTTAGGTTATATCGCATACAACCTTTCGACACATTCATCGCGAGAATGGAATATGGTATCACATACACGCATTATTCTCGGTCCCGCACATATCTCATATGCGCTCCTATTTCGTTTCGCTTGAGCCAGGAAACCTCTGTGTAGGACTCTAAAGACTCGTCAATACGCCGGCAGCAGGTATGATCATATCAAACACCCACAAGCCGCAAGCGGTCTGCTAAACATAACGGCCACCCGGGTATTGAGCGACCAGAAGATCGACGAGCAAGCCCGCTCACACTCCTGTGAATCCAACCAGTAACACTTACCGTACAGTCCGGTCTGTTCGTCTGATATGTCGCATATCTCGCCTAGGGGTGGTAAACGTCAGACCCCAATAGCTCGATAAGTCGTGTCGATATGAGGTCTATAACAATTCGAGAAACTACTGGTAACACTTACCAGTAAATCTCAGCAACCCTGGCCAGGGATTTCCGGTTATAGCCAATCGAACACAGCGCAACATCAACTCCCTATACCGGGAGAGACGAATCCCCTCTTATCGCTCATTGCCTCCATGTGATTCGGGATTGTACCCAAAAACCACCGTTTTGCACGCGCTCTTGGACGTGGTAAGGTGGAAATCAAAGCACAGTGGGAAGCACACAAGACTCTATGACGATCTCGGGTCAACAGACTAACCTGTACCAGTGTCACCAGAGAACTGCCATCTGACTTAAGGTATAATACCATCTGGGAGTTCTCGGCGAGTCCGTCCAGTGTACCCAGTCTCCACTGAGCACCCGTATATCATCTCCGATGTCAAACACCAATGGATATGGGATCATCCATCGCCCATCTGTATGGGTCGAGAAGGTATACGCTAGTCTACTCTGGTATATCAATGCCCCGTCTCGATACACCCACGACTAGGGACTTTGAAGGATGTACTTATGGACTACCATGTCCCCACTAGTATGATCCGCATCATAGTCCAGGTAGTCAAGTACACATCCTAAGAGCTTTACCAACATGTAACAGAGAGACAATCAGTATACACGTTAAGGTAAAGAGTAACCAGATAGCATACTATCATGTCGAGCAAGAAAGTCCTCCCTATATATGTCCCAGCATCCACTACAATATACATCCAATATACAGTAATGGCCTCTAGGGTATACATATAACTAACAAAAGAGGCTTGCATCTTGTGATGATGACCATACTAGTTATCAGCAGGTCATGGGAAGTGGAGACTTCAGACTCATGGTTGGATGCCTAGATATCCTAGTTAGACTTCATGCACTACAACAAAGTGTAGACTTTTTTGGGTACTCCTGAAGGGGTAAAACCCATAAGGAGGAAGTAGATCTTACAAGATCAGTGCAAATGGAAAGGTATTGACCTAATAAGGCTAGATTTGTAGTAAAAGGTTTTCATTAAATACCCATTGCGGATTGTGATGAAACTATTACTTCAGTGTTTGTGAATGAAGTTCATACGGATATAACTTTCCACTGTTGTCTTTCATGACTGTGATATATGGCAGATGGATGACTATAACGTCTTTCTAAATTGGATTTAGAAGTGTGCGTGTATATGACTCTACAAGAGAGTTATCTTAGTCAATGGGAGCAGCGGTAAGTGTGCAAGTTGCTTAAGTTTATCTTTAGACTAAAGCAGGCATTGCGGAAATAGATCATCAAATTTGATGTCACGGTCAAAGTGTTTGACTTCATCAAAATGAGAGATGAACCTGGCATTTGTAAGAATGGAGTAGGGAGTGTTGTTAGATTCTTCATATGGTATGTGGATGACATACTCATGATAGGAAGTGATGTTCCTATGGTGCAAATCGGTAAAATAATGGTGGTCACATGTGTTTCTCCATATAGGATATGTATATCAGTCCAATCCTGGAGAAACATGGAGTAGCAGTGAAGAGCATTTGATATTCTTAGAATATGGTAATGGCAGCCTCCTGAAGGAGATGGTTACCGATTCTTGCTTCCCAGATAACATGAAAGAAAGAGCGTCTGTTGCGAGTTATAAGTTACCCCTTTTTGAGGAGCAGTATATTGGAAAGAGTACCGAGTTGGATACTGAGGTAGTCGTGGCGCTAGATGCTGATTGTGAATTAGCAAAAGTATACCGCTTACGAATTCACTGATTAAAATTATTCATTTATATACATGATCGCATCGTCTGTCCAGGCAAATACTAAAGTAAGTATTGCTCAGTTTAGGAGATATTTGATCTCTGCGAAGTTGAGATTCAGGGAGAAATAGAGAGATGCGCTATGCCGGGTCCACTCATTGAGGCTAGTTTTGGAACACAGTTTGCGAAACTACTAGTAAAGAATTTGGGTATGTGATATCGCAATAATTGGCCTTAAGTGCAAGTGGAGATTGTTGGATACAGGTGCTCTCAAGTCAATTATTGTAATTGAAGATGGACCTATACGAGAGAACAATCTTACTCGAGATGATAGTATACTATCTGGTTTGTCTTTATCTTACATGTGATGCGTTTTATTCACTATCACGTATCGTTTAGACATGAGATAAAGCCCTAGGATTTTTCTTTACTACTAGGACGATGTTGGAGATCATACTAATAGAGCCTGGGTCGTCGATAAGAACATCCTTAAGTTTCCTTAGTTGTAGGAGTATCGAGACCGGGCATCGGTATTCCAGTTTAGACTAGTGTGTACGTTTCCTGACCTGATTGGAGGGCGAAAGCAGATCCTACAGCTATTGGTGTTTGACATCGAGAATTGTATACAGGTGCTCATTGGATGAGTTATACTGAACGGACTCACCGAGGACTCCTAGTTGGTACTATACCAATGTCAGGTAGCAGTTCTCTTGTGATATGGGACCATGGTAGTCGCTAGGACCTGAGATTGCCATAGTGTCTTGTTCATCACGAAAAGACTACATTTCAATACCCCTCATTCATTATCAATTTTGTGATATATCGGTACTATTAATCCGTGTCTGCTCAATAAGTACAGGATACACGTATTCATGACAAAACACAGGAAACACACTCAAAATACACGGATACGATATTTATGAGCCAACACTGCAACCGGAACGGATAACCGATCTTTATTCAAGAAGATTTTGCAACAAATTAAGTGTGCCCAACATTTTTATCCAAATGGTCCAACATGACATGATTAGATACAAGTGTGAACTCATAATTGTGGTGCATGAACCAGCCATGTCATGTTGTGAACTCAAATTGTGCAAGTGGGCAAGTGGATGAGCAAGTGGGCATATGTAAAGAGTGCTTGAAAAGTGTTGATGTAAATTAAAACTTGCATTTCCCTCCAAATTTACAAATTAAAACTCAAGTTGATATAGAAGAATCAAACAATACCAGAGAGAACATAGAGAGGACATGAAATCACCATACGAAGACGGGCCCCACCACTCAAAGCAAAACTGCCAGAAATAGCCAAAAAACTGCTGCCGGCAGTCCCACTTGCTCCTATTGCCTCCATTTTTCTTCTGGTTATTTCTCTCTATCACATCATCTCAAGTTGATTGTTTGTTTTTGTTGATGAAATACCTATATATACCAGAACAGAGAGCATGCCGCGGGGCCATACTTAGTCTACTCTTTTGCACTTTCATTCTACAATTTTGTAATTTTGTTTAGTTCTTTGTATATAGTAGTTAGGTAACTTTGAGTTCCTTGCCTTCTTTCGATCTTGCAAGCTCTTTATTGAGCTTGCAAGATTAGGTTTTGGTTATTGAACTCATAACTTGTATCTAAGTTTTGAACTTAATGAAGATTACATACTTGCAATTTGGTTCCTAATATCTTCTTACTTTTAAATACTTGCAATTACTTTTCTTGAACTTACTTACTTGCTATGATGTTTTCTTTGATCTCTTTTATCTTGTGTTCTCTTTTCATATTTATAATTGTTTTTGAGTAATTGATCTTGTTAGGGAATGAGAAGGGTATTAATTGCGCTAGGATTCTCCTTATGATTTCTTTTGCACAATACCTTGACTAATGAACTCCGTCCAAAGTTCACACAAGCGCTCCGTTAGGCACCCTACCTTACCACGGTAGTGGTGATTCCTAAACGTGAGCGGTTGCGTTTAGTTTTGCCAGAAGCGAAAGATAAGAGATAAGAATGGAAAGATAAGGGTCAATAAGTCGGATTTCACACACAATCGCAAATACCGTGCTTAAGCTCCCTAATCCACGTTGTTGCCGATTATCCTAGCATCAATAGTCAAGTGAGTAACAATGCTAAGCATACGGGTTTTCCTAACCTAAACTAACCTAACTCTATCCCTAACAAACGTTATCTTGAATATACAAACACTTAGGATAGAATCGACCTTTTCCGTCTTTTGGCTTAACTCATGAGAACAAGAACCTAAAACGTACCATCTCACTGCGAACGCTCCATACTCATCACGACTAGCTACACGCGACGTCGTCTTGATTGCGGTACTTTAACTTAAATACAATATGTAAAATCTCATACCAATCAAATGGCGTCATTGCCGGGAAGACAATAACGCTTTTATTCTTGTGATCTTTATCTTGTGTATAAATCTAACACTAATTCCAGAAAAACGAAACAAAAATCGAAAAATTTTCAAAAACCAATATAAAAATCTAACACTATTTAACTTTTGTTCTCTGATATTTTGATCTGCTAACACTCTGAGATTAATTCGGAAATTTAAAGTATAAAATTAGGACACTATTAGAACACTGAGAATATAGTAGGAAGTTGGAGCCCCCATTCAAATATTTGACCCCCCGTTTATTCCTATTTCCCGCTACAGGAGGCCATATCTTCTCCGTTTGCTCCAAATTTTTGACATAGGTTCCTTTGTTCTATTATTATCCCATTTTTATAGTTTGATTTTCATAATTTTATGCCTGCAGGTGTTTGGCTACTTATATCACATTTTCGCACTAAAAATCCGTTTTTCCGACATTTGTAGATTTTGACGGAGTTGCGAGTAGCGATCGTGTGGAACAAAGTACAAATTCAAGTTCAAGGGGATAGTAAACTACAGTGCCAAAGATCTGGGTAGTTTGACCCGTGCAAGCGAACATTCAAGCACTCAAGGATCAATTCAACGGAGGTTTCTTAACCTAATCATATCGGTACGTATTTTCTAACACATTCTTTCTCAAATCCAACGCATCTGCTATTCTATCTTTGTAGGATTCTCTGCAAGTTCACTGCCAAATACTAAAAGAACTAACCCATATTTGTTGCAGCGCCGCGCTTAAATGTAAAAAATGATTGTTTGATATTTTGAACAACTTTTTCATTGATTTACGCATTGCATCCATTTAATATGGACCTAAGAGCAAGCGAACCCCATAACATACTGTAACATTTCAAAAATAATAAAATATTATTTTCGGGAATTTTTATAATTTAATATTATTTTAATGAATATTTTAATATTCGGGTATAATTAAATACAAATAAATGGGGTAAACAAAATTTGGAAAATTTTGGAAAATTCTAAAATAGGGTATTTTATGGGATTATGCCAATTTAAAGTTTTTAAGACTAGTTATATGCTAATTTAGTCTTAATCGCGATTAAAAATCGCTAATTGGATTTTTAGCATTTTTGTGCAAAAATGTGCACATATCATTTTCCACACTTGTTACACTTGTGCATCTTCTTTCATGTCTTTTGAGGCTACTATTCTTGTGAGAAGGGTTTTTGAAAAGGAAAGAAAAGAAAAGGGAAAAAGGAAATGGAAAGATGAAGAGAGAGAGAGGGGTAGGTATAGGTTAACTTTTCCTTGTAGCCTTGCTCCTATCATTTCCAAACCCTCATTTTTCTCTCCCCACTCCTAGATCTGCTGCTGCTGCTCCCTTCCTTCCTCTTCCTCCTTCTTCAAATCCCCAAAAATACACCATTAAAACTAACTCAAAACCTCACACTCATTTCACAAAAAATGCACACAAGCCCAAGATCTACGGAATGGACCAAGAAAGTTGATGTTTTGGTGCCGGGGAAGGTTCATGAGTCCTTAAGGAGGTAATTTCTGCACCCATTATCGTAGTATTTCGTTACATTTGCATCTATACTAGTTTCATATCGATATGGTGTTGTTTGGTGGATTTGTGAAACATCAAGTTAGGGTTTAGGGTAAAACTGAGATTAAAAGTGAAATTGAGGCTTGTTGTGACCTTAGAAACCCTGGTGTAATGCAAAATTGGACCCAAACCTGGAATTGAAACCAGAATACGGAATTACGGAACCGATATCGGAAAAACTGGAAATCTGTCACTGTTGTATGAAATCTGCTATCACCCCGAGACCCCAAAAATAAAACTGAGTTGACAGTGAAATGTGCAGGAACCATAGAACCAACACCCCAAACCCTAGCCCCCAACTCATTGGTACGGCCGCCAATTTATTCCCCCTGGCCGCAAATTGCGGCCAGAGCAGGGGTTCTGGTGCTCGTTTTTGTTCTGTGGCCCTATTTCCTATAGTATTGACCCTGGGTATGTCTAGTTTTTACAGATTCCATCTAGGGTGAAATCTGGGATGATTTTCCTATGTTGGTGCATGATTTGAGACTTGTTTTAGCATGGATTTTGGTATTTGGTGTTTCGTTCCTGTCGGGTGGCGTTTTGACGTCAACGACAGGTGGATATTGATCGTGTTTGCATGCGAGGTTATGGGTTTGTACCTATAGGCGTAGCGTGTGCCATTTTGGTTTCCGATGTGATTTTCATGTGCTTTAGCGTTGTGATATACTTGTAGGTACTCTACGAGATGTGAGGCAAAGAAGATGAAGATGGCGACATCGCCACCAACACATGAGACGCAAGGTGAGTAGATTTATATCTACGGGGAGAAGTCGGGTGGATGGCGTATAGCACCCCCGCTGTCCGTGGTGATGTATACGAATACGTATACACACATATATTTATTATGTGTTGTTTAAGATTATTGATGGTAATAATGGATTATTGATAATAAGGATGTATTGGTTTAGTAGTGCGAAACCCTAGAGTAGTGGGTGCACTCACACATACACACATACTTGCATACATCCTTTCATATATCTGTGCGCATATGATGGTAGCGATGCCTGTCATGCGATGAGATATGGTGATATCGACTCAGATTTAGGTGGTTTCCATACCCCTCTCTATTGGCTTGATTGTCGGGTTCGTAGTTCGCATAGTAGGCGTTAGGCTAGACCCGAGTCATACCTATTTCAAAACTAACGAATCGGGGATATTTTAAAGATATGCAGAAGGGTTTATACGGGTATTTTCAAATGATGTATCTTTTCTTAAAACACCGTAGCCCTTGTTTTACCAAAAGCCCTGATTCGTCTTATTTCAAATGGCACTACTGCATGACATGTACAGATTGGTGTAGATTCTTTACCTGTGCGTTGATTATTCGATTCCGCATATTCATGCTATTTGCATTGCATCGCTTGTACTGTGGTTATATTTCAGTCATGCTGCTAGGACACCAGCACCATTATCGATGATGCGTATGTTCCACGTACACTTGGTTGCCGGCTCACACACTTCATCATCGATAATTGCCATGTCACTACACTGTAGTACTATTGCATTCAATATATGATCCTTGCATGACTTGATGATGTGCATACCTTCCTTTACATGTCGCATACTTCATGCTTTTGATTATACGCATTGAGATATGTTGTTTCTATGATATTTCTGGATTTGGGAACCGAGGGTGTTTCAAAAGGGAATATGTCATTGCTTTAAAAACCCGGTTACCCTTGATATGATATTTCAGTGCGTCCACCATGTGTTTTCTCGGTGCTGAGAGCGACATGTGAAACCCAAATCGAGGAGTGGACGAGCCAATTGCGGGTACATGGTGGACCCGGTATGGTTCCCTTCGGCAAGATGATCGATGAGCTTTGCCGATTGAGCCTGGAGGCGGGCGAGTACCTACCGGTGATTGGTTGGACCTGGCGGTTATCCGGAGGATACTGACCAGTGTCGATAGATGGATATGGGCATACTGCCGGGGCCGAGGGCCGATACCGCAGACAGAGCCCGCAGGCCGATCCGGACTGACGGAGCCCGATATATGAGGATTTACGTGCCGATGCTGGGCACAGTTTTCATGATGTTTTCGAGTGTCGATGCTGGGCACTCCGGTTCCATGATTTTGACGTGTCGCGAGGGACACAGACGGTTTATATCCTCATATTTTTCCCATGCACATGATTTATGATATTTACATGCATGATGGTTATTGTCAGTGGGTGACGAGTGGACGAGATCCACGTGTGTGCAGATTTGATTACTTTGATCATACCTCATATTCATGAAATGCTATTACCTGAGGCACTAGCACGAGCACTTGGCACTACACTCATGTATAGAGATTACATTGCCAGTTTAGCATGCTTCATCTTTATTCATATTGAGCTTTATTTATATCTGATCGTATTGACCTAGGATGGGTCATGCATTCGATCTCTGCTTGTAGATATTTTCTATTCACGAGTTGGCAACTCACCCCCGTTGTGCCCCAGTTCTTGCAGGTTTGCCGTACAGTTTCCATAGCGGCATTTCTGGCACACTGCTTCCTTATGGGTGACTTGCTTGTTAGGTGGGTTCTTTTGTATCAGATCCGCCATTGTTCATATATTATTTATTGTATCTAGAATTTCCATCAACTAAAACTTGTATATTGTTCAGACTTAGAAAACAGTGTTGTATTATTTCGACCTTAGCGTCGCGCTAGTAGTATTACGGTTTTCTGGCTGCTTTGAGTTTCTTTTTGGGTTTTGATCCTCGCCTTTTGGCGTTGTATATTATTATTGCTTGCGTGGTTGTGACCGTCGATTGACGAAGAGCTAGCTCCCGCTTGGGGATGCCTTTTATCAGTTCATAAATATTATTCTTGTTGTACCCCGTTCGGGGCCAGTTTTTACAAAGGAAACTCTGCCGAAAATTTCAGGAAAAATTACACATTTTAAAAATACACATTCGGCTTAGTTATTTAAAAACTTTGATTTTCGGAACATGATTTCTTTACCTTTCAAAACCAGTTTTCTTTATTTACTCTTTAAATGGTTTTAGATTTCTGGGCTTTTGGCTTACTTGGATCAGATGGAGTCCTATAGACTTCATAGGATTCAAGGGCCAGTCACGTGCTCTTTCGGGTCGTGACAAAGTTGGTATCAGAGCGCTAGGTTGACCTTGGTTCGAGTCTAAGTTTGACTATGTGGAGCCTAGGGTGCCTCTATATACGGAACTTAGACTTAGTCGAGGGGGTATTAGACCTGAACTTTCGTCGCGTAGGATGACCCTTGGTTGATGGAATAGGTGACTAAAGTAGAGTGACGTACCGTTGGTATGTTCCGCGGCATACATACGACATGCCACTCCGCTTAAGAAACCTTAGGTTGTACATTTCCTTGCATTGTGTCATATTCCTTCCTATGATCTATCCTCATCGATACTGGTTATGGTTTTGCTGCCGCGATTGCACGGGCAGAGTAAGCTACGGCTCGAGTTGTCAGCATGAGCTCGTCTTGGACGAGGGCTGACTAGGGCGTGATTCCCGAGGCATACGGTTGCATTGAGGCTTCGTATTTTGTGTTTCCGCACTATGAGCGTTTGACAGATCGCTATTGCGAGATTTTTCGGATGTACCGGTCGGTACCAGAGGATTGAGCCACTGATAGAGGCCAGCCAGGATGTGATGACTGTTGATATATCGCTTATTCATGATGGTTGAGGCGCTGCTTAGCGTACCGACGAATGAGCCAGTTATTGCTGCGAATGATGACATATCGTCCAGATGATTGGAGCTACTGCAGCATGAGCATATTCTTAGAGATATGATGGTGAGTCGCTAGTCACCGAGGATGAATGACTAGGACATGTGGTTCGTTCGCTTATCCCGATGCGAGGTCATCAGATAGATTAATTCCAGCTAGAGGCGACTTCACGCAGATTCGCCGAGAGTCGATTGAGACGATCGAATGTCAGGAACCCATTTTCCAAGTTTAAAGTATTCGGAAAGACATGCAAGTGATTCTATGGACCCTCTAGAAGAATGAAACCCTAACTCGACATAATGACTGTGTGAAATCCTTTGAACCTTAGGGTTTGCGGCAGTTCCGCGGCACCATTTGTGAGGCTTGGGTTTGCCCTTCTACGGCTGGACCACCGATACTGTGGTATGTACTCGATACTATTAAACTGTACCCGAGATGTTGAGCTCTTGGGGGATTGTGAGGTTCTGACGAGTCGATCGGATGGTTCGACATCTTTCGGATATTGTGATGGGACACTGCTTGGAAGACTCCAGATACGAGCGTAGCCGTTGGAGCGCAGTCTGTGTAGCCATGATGAGATGAGTCCGAATCAATCGATATTGGAGCAAGGTGGAGTAAAGAGTTTCCACGAGATTTCGACGAGATGACGTTTCACTCCGCTGACATCAGAGATGTGATATGCACGCTGAGGACGTGTTCGGCTAGATATCTTCTACTGAGTCAGGAAGTTACCGAGGTTGTGATTTCGAGTCTGCGTGAGGGACTTCGGATGGACCGTAGCCGAAGGCATTGCAGTGCGCAGATAGAGACGCGATGTCGAAATGGACGATGATACAGACTAGCGGGACAAGAGGATCGTGCGAGACGCTGATGAGCTGTCATTACTTTCCGTCGAGACCAGAGGCCTGATATGCTTACAGAGGCGCTGGGATGCGACTAATTTCTGAGGAAATGCCGTGCTGAGGACACAGATGTCCATGGAACGAGAGAAGACTATGCAGGAGTACCAGCCTCCGTACAGATCGGCATAGGCAAGATCGGCAGGGACTTTAAGCAGGATTCCTTCCAGGACACCGCTGCAATGATGTTTGCACCCAGGATCAGACATGTGATGTGCATTCAGAGAGCCGGAGGCCGACGCCAGTGACATATTGCTTTACGAGCAGTCGTGAGGATTGACCGAGAGATTTCCAAAGAAGTGCCAGAACGGGATCGTTCCTGTCAGCACACCTGACCGGGCCGGTGAGCCCATGGATTGCGAGATTGGCAATCTACAGGAAGGATCAGGAACCAGAGGCAGAGGACGCCAGCCGCGAGCAAGAGGCAAGTGGAGATCTTGCGCCGCTAGAATTGGATGTACCGGCACCTTCTCGACTTCGAGGGAGGATATACCGACGACAGTATTTATGATTTGTGATTTTGTGATTCGACTATCATGTATCTGTCACTTTGGGATTTCGGTATTTTGGCGATCTATTTGCATGATTGGTTTTGATGACTGAGTTCTATGATTTCTGTTTTCGTGCACCATGGTTGCACTCATTGGGCATTTATACCTGGCGCATCATTATTATTCTTGAGGTATTGATTGTGATTTCATGCCTATTTTATGCCGGTGATTTGATTTACGCTTCCAGCATAGTTTTATGTACTCTCAGTGTTTTCATTTGTGCACGCTTATGCACGCGGTTGTGAGTTTTCCATCGCGGTACACCTGATTTTGATTGAGCCGCATTGTATATCGTTTCGTGCCTTGGCTGCACCTGCTTATGACTTTATGGATTTCATACGGTTGATTCGATGTTGTGCATATGTTACGCACACGATTTGATTTTTGCACTCGGTATAGCTTATATGTGCTTGTAGTGCATTGATATGTGTTTTGTGCACGCAGTTGCGCACGTCTAAGATTTCCTTTATATCTGGGTACACTTGGTGTTGCTGCTTACGCATTTGAGTTATTGCTGGTATTTGTGTATGGGATGCACCAGTTCTATACTTCGTGCGTTTGTCGCACCAGTTTTATGTTTCTTGCGTTTATCGCATTAGATTTATATTTCGTGCCTTTGTTGCACCGGATTTACATTTTGTGCATTACGGTTCCACCTGACTTCGATTTGATGTCTTTCGATATGTCGATTTTGATTGTGATATTGATGTGGATTCTTGCACTCCGTGCTTTTGACTGGATTTACGCATGTTCGGCGTTGTTATTGGATTTTGTGATTCCATGCATGTTGAGTGCGCAGGGTCTAGACTTTCATTCGTGCACGATGGATGCACCGAATTGTATTTTCGCGCCTGTTGGGCGCAGGCTTTGAGATACGATTTTGGTGCACACCCGATGCACTAAATCGAGAATTCTTCGTGCATATCAGATGCACCGGTGTTTGGGCTGTCAGGCACACACGTTGCCTATGACAGATGTTTCGTGGACACCCGTTGCACCTAGATGTTGTTTTGTGCACCTGTATGGCACATATATGGATTTTGATTTCCGTGCGCACCAGACGCACAGGGTGATGTTATGTGCATTTTTGGGATTTATTCCTTTTGGAGCAGTACATTTCTATGATATTGGATATTTGTTTCCATACTGAGCAGGACTAGTCAGAGGACAGTGCCTGGATATATTTTGCATGCATCGACAGTTATCGAAGGGATTTCTAACAAAAAAAAAGGGCGAGCTATAGTCTCAGTATATACCTATGTGTCCGATATGACACGGAACGTTTTAAAAACAGGAAACCCTTCTAAATTGTTTTCAAAACGGCGGAACGTACCTATTAAACAAAGGATATATATATATAAGTATATAGTTATTTTCTTGTGAAAAACGTCTGCCACTGTGCAGTGTTATACGCATCGCACAGCAACTTAAAAAGATTTGGCATACATTTGGATCAGCTATTTACATGTATAGATTGGATGTCTACATGTATAGTTTTGATCCATATCATATTGATTTTGTATTGGATTTGACATTTGTGTCTTTACCTTGACTCCGATAATTGCGGGATGCTTGATGGAGTGTTGCTTTTGAGTTATCTGCTCATTACTTCTGCGCATGTATTGCGCTGTGACGTTTTATGTATTGATGATTTTGGAGCCCCGACGACTTGGAATTGGTATCGAAATATTTTAGTACATGGGGGTTTTAAATTTAAATTTGGGGACCGAATTTCTTTAAGGGTGGTAGATTGTAACATTTCCAAAATAATAAAATATTATTTTCGGGAATTTTTATAATTTAATATTATTTTAATGAATATTTTAATATTCAGGTATAATTAAATACAAATAAATGGGGAAAACAAAATTTGGAAAATTTTGGAAAATTCTAAAATAGGGTATTTTATGGGATTATGCCAATTTAAAGTTTTTAAGACTAGTTATATGCTAATTTAGTGTTGATCGCGATTAAAAATCGCTAATTGGATTTTTAGCATTTTTGTGCAAAAATGTGCACATATCATTTTCCACACTTGTTACACTTGTGCATCTTCTTTCATGTCTTTTGGGGCTACTATTCTTGTGAGAAGAGTTTTTGAAAAGGAAAGAAAAGAAAAAGGAAAAAGGAAATGGAATGATGAAGAGAGAGAGAGGGGTAGGTATAGGTTAACTTTTCCTTGTAGCCTTGCTCCTATCATTTCCAAACCCTCATTTTTCTCTCCCCACTCCTAGATCTGCTGCTGCTGCTCCCTTCCTTCCTCTTCCTCCTTCTTCAAATCCCCCAAAATACACCATTAAAACTAACTCAAAACCTCACACTCATTTCACAAAAAATGCACACAAGCCCAAGATCTACGCAATGGACCAAGAAAGTTGATGTTTTGGTGCCGGGGAAGGTTCATGAGTCCTTAAGGAGGTAATTTCTGCACCCATTATCGTAGTATTTCTTTACATTTGCATCTATACTAGTTTCATATCGATATGGTGTTGTTTGGTGGATTTGTGAAACATCAAGTTAGGGTTTTGGGTAAAACTGAGATTAAAAGTGAAAATGAGGCTTGTTGTGACCTTAGAAACCCTGGTGTAATGCAAAATTGGACCCAAACCTGGAATTGAAACCAGAATACGGAATTACGGAACCGATATCGGAAAAACTGGAAATCTGTCACTGTTGTATGAAATCTGCTATCACCCCGAGACCCCAAAAATAAAACTGAGTTGACAGTGAGATGTGCAGGCACCATAGAACCAACACCCCAAACCCTAGCCCCCAACTCATAGGTACGGCCGCCAATTTATTCCCCCTGGCCGCAAATTGCGGCCAGAGCAGGGGTTCTGGTGCTCGTTTTTGTTCTGTGGCCCTATTTCCTATAGTATTGACCCTGGGTATGTCTAGTTTTTACAGATTCCATCTAGGGTGAAATCAGGGATGATTTTCCTATGTTGGTGCATGATTTGAGACTTGTTTTAGCATGGATTTTGGTATTTGGTGTTTCGTTCCTGTCGGGTGGCGTTTTGACGTCAACGACAGGTGGATATTGATCGTGTTTGCATGCGAGGTTATGGGTTTGTACCTATAGGCGTAGCGTGTGCCGTTTTGGTTTCCGATGTGATTTTCATGTGCTTTAGCGTTGTGATATACTTGTAGGTACTCTACGAGATGTGAGGCAAAGAAGATGAAGATGGCGACATCGCCACCGACACATGAGACGCAAGGTGAGTAGATTTATATCTACGGGGAGAAGTCGGGTGGATGGCGTATAGCACCCCCGCAGTCCGTGGTGATGTATACGAATACGTATACACACATATATTTATTATGTGTTGTTTAGGATTATTGATGGTAATAATGGATTATTGACAATAAGGATGTATTGGTTTAGTAGTGCGAAACCCTAGAGTAGTGGGTGCACTCACACATACACACATACTTGCATACATCCTTTCATATATCTGTGCGCATATGATGGTAGTGATGCCTGTCATGCGATGAGATATGGTAATATCGACTCAGATTTAGGTGGTTTCCATAGCCCTCTCTCTTGGCTGATTGTCGGGTTCGTAGTTCGCATAGTAGGCGTTAGGCTAGACCCGAGTCATACCTATTTCAAAACTAACGAATCGGGGATATTTTAAAGATATGCAGAAGGGTTTATACGGGTATTTTCAAATGATGTATCTTTTCTTAAAACACCGTAGCCCTTGTTTTACCAAAAGCCCTGATTCGTCTTATTTCAAATGGCACTACTGCATGACATGTACAGATTGGTGTAGATTCTTTACCTGTGCGTTGATTATTCGATTCCGCATATTCATGCTATTTGCATTGCATCGCTTGTACTGTGGTTATATTTCAGTCATGCTGCTAGGACACCAGCACCATTATCGATGATGCGTATGTTCCACGTACACTTGGTTGCCGGCTCACACACTTCATCATCGATAATTGCCATGTCACTACACTGTAATACTATTGCATTCAGTATATGATCCTTGCATGACTTGATGATGTGCATACCTTCCTTTACATGTCGCATACTTCATGCTTTTGATTATACGCATTGAGATATGTTGTTTCTATGATATTTCTGGATTTGGGAACCGAGGGTGTTTCAAAAGGGAATATGTCATTGCTTTAAAAACCCGGTTACCCTTGATATGATATTTCAGTGCGTCCACCATGTGTTTTCTCGGTGCTGAGAGCGACATGTGAAACCCGAATCGAGGAGTGGACGAGCCGATTGCGGGTACATGGTGGACCCAGTATGGTTCCCCTTGGCAAGATGATCGATGAGCTTTGCCGATTGAGCCTGGAGGCGGGCGAGTACCTACCGGTGATTGGTTGGACCTGGCGGTTATCCGGAGGATACTGACCAGTGTCGATAGATGGATATGGGCATACTGCCGGGGCCGAGGGCCGATACCGCAGACAGAGCCCGCGGGCCGATCCGGACTGACGGAGCCCGATATATGAGGATTTACGTGCCGATGCTGGGCACAGTTTTCATGATGTTTTCGAGTGTCGATGCTGGGCACTCCGGTTCCATGATTTTGACGTGTCGCGAGGGACACAGATGGTTTATATCCTCATATTTTTCCCATGCACATGATTTATGATATTTACATGCATGATGGTTATTGTCAGTGGGTGACGAGTGGACGGGATCCACGTGTGTGCAGATTTGATTACTTTGATCATACCTCATATTCATGACATGCTATTACCTGAGGCACTAGCACGAGCACTTGGCACTACACTCATGTATAGAGATTACATTGCCAGTTTAGCATGCTTCAGCTTTATTCATATTGAGGTTTATTTATATCTGATCGTACTGACCTAGGATGGGTCATGCATTCGATCTCTGCTTGTAGATATTTTCTATTCACGAGTTGGCAACTCACCCCCGTTGTGCCCCAGTTCTTACAGGTTTGCCGTATAGTTTCCATAGCGGCATTTCTGGCACACTGCTTCCTTATGGGTGACTTGCTTATTAGGTGGGTTCTTTTGTATCAGATCCGCCATTGTTCATGTATTATTTATTGTATCTAGAATTTCCATCAACCAAAACTTGTATATTGTTCAGACTTAGAAAACAGTGTTGTATTATTTCGACCTTAGCGTCGCGCTAGTAGTATTACGGTTTTCTGGCTGTTTTGAGTTTCTTTTTGGGTTTTGATCCTCGCCCTTTGGCGTTGTATATTATTATTGCTTGTGTGGTTGTGACCGTCGATTGACGAAGAGCTAGCTCCCGGTTGGGGATGCCTTTTATCAGTTCATATATATTATTCTTGTTGTACCCCGTTCGGGGCCAGTTTCTACAAAGGAAACTCAGCCGAAAATTTCAGGAAAAATTACACATTTTAAAAATACACATTCGGCTTAGTTATTTAAAAACTTTGATTTTCGGAACATGATTTCTTTACCTTTCAAAACCAGTTTTCTTTATTTACTCTTTAAATGGTTTTAGATTTCTGGGCTTTTGGCTTACTTGGATCAGATGGAGTCCTATAGACTTCATAGGATTCAAGGGCCAGTCATGTGCTCTTTCGGGTCGTGACACATACGGTAAAGGATTTCATCACTTTTTCTGTGGCCCACAAATCATGAAATTGAGTATAACGTTTACCCGCACAAATTTTAAAAGAAACTAAACTTTATGCCTTTAAGGACTTCGTGCTCATTAGGAGAAGTTAGGTGTGTTTTGAACACCGCTTAACGTTATATCGTTCACGGGGTATCTAGTAAAGTGTTCACGGCGCAACCGCCAAAAGAAAAAGGGTAGCTCTAATTAAGGAACTTCGTGAAAGCGTTGAAAAACCTCCCCTTATATCTGCACTTACTTGGCCTTATGATCAGTATATCTTGATCCCGTTTCTCAACACAGTTTTACTTCTACAATCAAGTTCTTAAGCAGGTCTTGTTGACATAGGTGAACCCTAGACTGATTAGGTGTGTGGTATTTGTGTCGTGATTGTTTTTTGTTTTACCTTTTTGTGTGTATATTTCTATTCATTCTTTTGTTAATAACTAACACGCAAAAAAAAACCTTCAGCACCTTTTTCATCCCCTCTCATTTTCACTTTTCATATCATGGGTCGCCCGAAATGACCAACCCTTGCCGAACTTTGGTACTCTCAACCAGATATTTCTTCATTCGGCTCTTGCTTTGCTAGAACTTCAAACAATCCATCCATACCAAAAAATTCTTTGAAAGATCGGATAGACGCTTCTAGAAACACCACTTGGACACTACAATCCACGTCATATCAACCATTTCAAATTTTCACCCCTTCATATGTTGATACCCCTTCTGAAGGTAACGTGGCTACTCTTAAACCCATGTCCATTGCTGAATGTATTGCAAAATCCCATAGCCGATCTTTCACCCCTTTTCACCACTCCGAATTTTTTAGGACAACAATTCCAACCATCTTCCTATCAAGATGTTGATCCTAATCCTACCCATTCTATGCAACCATTCAATTCCTATCAATCCTACCCAACTTTTACACATTCCCTAGACATTGCTTCTGAACATCAATCTGGGAGTTTCGCGTATCCAAACGAATTTGAATCTTTTACTGAAAGCCCTTCACAACCCTTGTTTAGTCTTGAATGCATATTGAAAGAATTTTGGGTAGTTTCATGCCGGCAGATAGAAAAATTGAATGCATCCATAGCCACACTCATACAACCTTACGAACCAGCAGCTAGTTCCCAACTAGCTCAAAATTTTCCCATGTATGATGTGGTAATAGAACAATTTGATAATTTGAGTAGTGAAAGTGAGAAACCCACCCTTCAAAATCAAACCTACCCGTTCCCAATTGAATTCCACAACTCCAGTTTCGAAAGTCTATCGAGTAGACCAAATGATTCACCAATTGAAGATAGAATGTTTGATGAGTTCTGTGACTACGTAGTGTTTGATTTACCCGAGTGTGAAGGGTCCCCTTCAAGTGAAACCAATACCATTCCCTTTGATCTCTACATCCCCACTCTAGAAACCCAACCGATTGAAAACCATGCTTTTTTAAGGTGTCTGAGAACTTTAGGTTTGACTTGATTGAGGATATCGATATTGGGGGTAATTTTGTTGATGAACCCACAAATTTGGGTGAGTTTTTCCTCACCAAATCAACACTTCCCTTCAGATCTGTATGGACATCATCCAGAACCATCAAATGTTTCTTTTGAACGCCATTTACATCTTGAAATTATTGATGATGATTTCATCGATTGCATGGATGAGCTTAATTTTGAGGAGAATTTTGAGGATATTTTTGAGAACGAATCCATTTATTGGATGAGTTGGACACGATTCATCATGTCTCCTCCATTGACTGTGAACATCCTCCCGAGCTTCTAACCGATACCATTCCTCAGTTACTTCCTTCCATCCTTCTTATCGTTTCCATACTACAAGACGACTTGATACTTTCACCTCCTACATCTGGTTCACCTAGTTCGAGCCCATGTTTTCTTCCGAATCTTGACAGGTTTGATCCCATTTCTTAAAGTATTAATATATTAGTACAATCCAGTTTTACACATCGATCATTACAGACTGTACTAATTTATTCAATCAATTTTCAATCTCAAGTCCGTGCTCCATTTCTTTTCCCCTTTCGTTCATCTTCTCATTCCTACCTACCGAGACTGTATACCATTTCATCCATCCACGATCTCGTGTATTCTCCATTTCCTTTCTCCACGCTACCTTTCACCAACCCTGGTCGCATCATGATAGAATTTTTGAATGGTTGGTGTTAACCTTTGGTATGTGCAAGACCTTATATAGATTGATGATATAACCTTCCCCTAACTTAAAACTTCAATTCTTAGACAGTGGAAACACTGGTTCACTTAAGTTTGGGGGGACCTTTTTTGTGTATATATTTTGTTTCCTTTTTCTTATACACACACACACACACACATACATATAATAAAAAAAGAGCGAGCCGACAGATTTTGACTCCTCTATAATTTTGCCCCCGTTGTGTAGCCGACAGTGATGGCACTGTCAAGTTTAAGTTTGGGGGGTATGCTCAGTAAGTATTTCTATCTTTTGCATTCATTTGTATATTCTGCATTTGCATGAAAAAACCCATAAAAATCAGAAAATTTTCCAAAAACATAAAAACTTTGTCGTCAAGTTAGATAATGGGAAAACATAGATTTGAAATACCAACAGTTTAGTTTGATAAGATAGGAACAACTAAATCCTATTTTTAGAGATTGAAAACATGAAAAATAACCCTTCTTTGAGTTTAACTCTAGCTAATATATGTCTTTGCATCACATTATACGTGTCCTGAGTTATAAAATTAGATGATAAGTTTGATATGTCTTAAAACTTTTAAATTGATAAACGGTTTTTTAGGATCAAGCAGATTTGTTTTGAAATAAGTAATATCAAGAATAGTTTATAAAGTGAAGTGGATGTGAAAGGATATTATTAAAGCCTTAATTGAAGCTATTTCTGAAAAATAACCCATATGCAACTTGATTGGAGTGATTACACACCTTATCTACACAAATACGTCTTTTATCCTAAAAATAATTGAACAGCTGGCTATATCTCCGTTCGCATTGAATTGTTATGATTTTCACGCCAAAATGAGTCTTTTGTTTTAGGGCCTAGGTGACTTGGGAAATTAAGTCCGCCGAGGTGTTTTTACACCTAATACCCTAAAACCAACTGGTTTGGGTGCATTGGCCTAAAGCTCGCTAAGTAACCTAAAAAGTCCATTTTAAAACAAAGTTAAGCATGTGTTCTCTCCGAGTTAAAATTCCTCACGGTTCTTTGTGCGAGAATAATCTTGACGAAAAGTGAGTTTTTATAAAAATATTTTTTACGAAGATATTAAGGTTTTATCCGATGATAAATACTATTACATGTTTACAAAGGTGTGCATGAACCAAAACAAGTGAAAAGTAGAGTGAAGAATAAAGCTTAGTTTTCTGTTAAAGACGATAGAAATTTTGAATTTGAAACTTAGCTGGAAAACAAAACTTGATAAAAACTCAACTCTTTATAAACTTGTGTGATCCTTTTGAAGTTTTATCCGGTCCGTATTTCGTGACATAAATGATTCTAATCGAAGTTTTTGAAACATAACGATGCTATTTGCACTGCACGTAAAGACGTATAAGATCTTAAGTTAAATAAGAAGTAAGGTGTGAAAAATAAGGGTTTGATATTTTTAACTTGGGATAATAGAATTTCTAGCTTTGATACTAAATCTTAGGATTAGAATCGACGGTTATTTCGCGAAACTAGCATGACGGGATTTTGTGGATGCAATCTGCTGAAAACCCTCAGGAGATTTAACAGCTTGTTGCACGGGCTCAGTGCAATCGCGTTCCCTTCGAAAGTGATGTTAGGATTTTATTTTGCTCGGTATGAGCAAAAGATAAATTTGGGGGTATTTGTTCATCACGAAAAATTGCATTTCCATACCACTCATTCATTATCAATTTTGTGATATATCGGTACTATTAATTTGTGTCTACTTAATAAGTACATGATACAGGTATTCATAATAAAACACTGAAAACACACTCAAAATGCACGGATACGATATTTGTGAGCCAACACTACAATCGGAACGGATAACCAATATTTATTCAAGATGATTTTGCAACAAAACAAGTGTTCTCAACATTTTTATCCAAACGGTCCAACATGACATGATTAGATACAAGTGTGAACTTATAATTGTAGTGCATGAACTAGCCATGTTATGGTGTGAACTCAAATTGTGCAAGTGGCAAGTGGATGAGTAAGTGGGCATATGTAATGAGTGATTGAAAAGTGTTGATGTGATTTAAAACTTGCATTTCCCTCCAAATTTACAGATTTAAACTCATGTTGATATAGAAGAATCAAACAATACCAGAGATATCATAAAGAGGACATGAAATCACTACACAAGGACGGCCCCCACCACTCAAAGCAAAACTGCCAGAAATAGCTAAAAAATCGCTACTGGCGATCCCACTTGCTCCTATTGCCTCCATTTTTTTTCTGGTCATTTCTCTCTGTCACATCATCTCAAGTTTATTATTTGCTTTTGTTGATGAAGTACCTATATATACCAGTATAGAGAGCAAGCTTCGGGGCCATACTTAGACTACTCTTTTGCACTTTCATTCGACAATTTTGTAATTTTGTTTAGTTCTTTGTATATAGTAGTTCGGTAACTTTGAGTTCTTTACCTTCTCCTGATCTTGCAACCTCTTCATTGAGCTTACAAGTTTAGGTTTTGGTTATTGAACCTATAGCTTGTATCTTGGATTTGAACTTAATGAAGATTACATACTTGCAATTTGGTTCCTAGTATCTTCTTATTTTTAAATACTTGAAATTACTTTTCTTGCATTTACTTACTTGATATGATGTTTTCTTTGATCTCTTTTATCTTGTGCTCTCTTTTCATGTTTATTATGTTTTTTGAGTAGTTGATCGTGTTGAGGAATGAGAAAGGTATTGATTGAGTTAGGATTCTCCTTATGATTTCATGTGCCCAATACCTTGACTATTGAACTCTGCCCAAACTTTATGCAAGCGCTCCATTAGGATGCGTAGCAGTGATTCCTAAACCTGACTGGTTACGTTTGGTTTGGCCGGAGGAGAAAGATAAGAGATAACAACCGAAAGACAAAGGTCAATAAGTCGAATTTCGCTCACAATCGCAAATACCGTGCTTAAGCACCCTAATCCATATTATTGCCGATTATCCTAGCATCAATATGTTAGGAATATGTATTCCCTAGAGGCCATTATTGTTTATTATAGTGGATGCTTGGACATATATATAGAGGACTTTCTTGCTCGACATGATAGTATGCTATCTGGTTGTTCTTTATCTTAACATGTACACTTGTTTTAGTTTACAATCTCATTGATACATGTTGATAAAGCCCTTAGGATGTTGACTTGACTACCAAAACTATGATGCAGATCATACTAGTGGGGCTTGTGTAGTTCACAAGCCCATCCTTAACAGTTCCTAGTCTAGGGAGTATCGAGACATGGCATCGATATTCCAGAGTAGACTAGTGTGTACGTTTCTTTACCCTATATAGGGCGATGGTTGATCCCACAGCCATTAGTGTTTGACATCAAAAATTGTACACATATGCTCATTAGAGAACGAGTACACCGAACCTGACTCGCCGAGAACTCCTAGATGGTACCATACTTATTGTCATATAGAAGTTCTTTGGTGGCACTTGTATAGGATAGTCTGTATATCCGAGATCGTCATAGTGTCTTGTGTGGTTCCCACTGCTTTGATTTCCTCCCTACCACGGCTCAAATGAGTCGTGCAAACATGTGGTTTTTGGGTATAGCCCCGAGTCACATGGAGGCAGTGAGCGATAGGAGGGGTTTCATCTCTCCTGGTATTGGGAGTTGATATTGCGCTATACTCGATTGGTTATAACAGCAAGTCCCTGGACAGGGCTGATGAGATTTACTGATAAGTGTTATCAGTAGTTTCTTGAAAGGTTATAGGCCACACATCGGCATGACTTATCGAGTTATTGGAGTCTAATGATTCCACCCTCCAGACTCGATATCCGACATATCAGACGAAGAGACCGAACTGTACGGTAAGTGTTGCTTATAGGCTCTACGGGAGTTTGGACAAGTTTGCTTGTTGATTTTCTATTCGTTCAATACCTGGGTAGCCGTTATGTCTAGCTAGTACCGCAGATGACTTGAAGGTATCTGATATGATCATTACGTACTACTGGCATATTGACGAGTCTTTAGAGTCCCACATAGAGGTTTCCTAGCTCAAGCGAAATGAAGTAGGGTACGTATAGAGATGTGCGGGAGCTTGATTAAATACGATTATATGATACCGTATTCTAATCCAGCATTTTTTATGTCAGCCGGGTTATATATGATATAACTGGATTATTGAATCAAGTGTTGATTTAATGATTTGAATGTAGGGTTCCCTAGGGCGGCCGCTGGGTTTCGGGAGGCATCGACCATGCCGTTTTCAAAAATTGGCATGCTAAAGAACCCTAACATAGAATCTTAACTAGAGAATTAGACGAAACTAGAATGCAAACATCTTTACATCTAAGTGAACAAGGAATACAACCTTTGTAGACCGGTCCTTTACTTCAATACCTTCGTGTAGTAGTCCCTTCGCTCCAGGTAGTGAACTCCCGGACTCTAGAAAGGCTCCACAGAATGAAAGAAAGAAACTTTCTTGAAATCTTCGAGGCCGAAGATGATCTACGTCGAGGAGACACTAACTCAAGCTACCTCTTCACTAATTAGGAATTAGTGAAGCAAACACCCTAAACTAAATGGCTAGTCTAGTAGAGAATGATGAAGTAGGATTTTTGCTCACTTTAGAATTAATTTTCTCACTCATTTTCTTCACCTCTCAAAAAGCTAGAAAGCTTGAGGAAGGAGATGAAGAAAAGCAACCATGGAAAAATCTAAGTTTAGAATGGAAACCATGAGTGAGTTAATATCATATACTAACTCATGTAGAGACTGAGCCATGGCGAAGATAATGGTTGGGTTAATAAATATCTAACGTAAAACAAAATTAGTGGACTAAGTCAAAGGTCACTACAAGCTTCTCCAAGCTTCTAACCATGTGACTAATTTCCAACTAATTTTGATTTACTTTAAATAAATAAAACCCTTCATTATTTTAAGCATGGTCCGAGTCTCATACACCCATGTCACATGTATCATCTAGCATGACACATAAAATTGTACATTAATATATATCACATATATACTAAATGCACAAGTGAGAAAAAGAATTCTTAAGTGAGCTAATATTAGTTAATGTAAATTAATATATCAAATATATATATATATATATAATTATACATTAAATTATTAAATCAACACTTGATTTAATTATCCGGCTATATCATGTATAACCGACTAATATCATATGTATCAATTTATCGAATCAACACTTGATTCAATAACCCGGTTATATCACATATAACCGACCGATAACACAAATCGAGAGAATAGAATACGGTATCACATACACGTATTAATCTCGGCCCCGCACATATCACATATATGCTCTTACTTCGTTTCGCCTGAGCCAGGAAACCTCTATGTAGGACTCTAAAGACTCGTCAATACGCCAGCAGTAGGTGGTGATCATATCAGTCACCCACAAGCCGTCAGTGGTCTCCTAAACGTAACGGCCACCCGGGTATTGAGCGATCAGAAGATCAACAAGCAAGCCTGCACATACTCATGCGAATCCAATCAGTAACACTACCGTACAGTCCGGTCTTTTTGTCTGATATGTCGTATATCCAGCCGAGGGGTGGTAAACATCAGACCCAATAGCCTGATAAGTCATGCAGATGTAAAGCCTATAACGGTTAGAGAAACTACTAATAACACTTACCAGTAAATCTCAGCAACCCTGGCCAGGGATTTCTTGTTATGGCCAATCGAGCACAGCGCAACATCAAACCACAATATCGGGAGAGACGAAATCCCTTCCTATCACTCATTGCCTCCATGTGACTCAGGATTGTACCCAAAAACCACCGTTTTGCACGATCTCTTGAACGTGGTAAGGTGGAAATCAAAGCACCGTGGGAATCACACAAGACTCTATGACGATCTCGGGTCTACAGACTAACCTGTAACAGTGTCACCGGAGAACTGCTATCTGACGATAGGTATAATACCATCTAGGAGTTCTCGGCGAGTCCATTCAGTGTACCCAGTCTCCACTGAGCACCCGTATACCATCTCTGATGTCAAACACCAATGGATATGGGATCATCCATCGCCCAACATATGGGTCAAGAAGCATATGCGCTAGTCTACTCTGGAATATCGATGCCCCGTTTCGATACTCCCGTGACTAGGAGCATTTGAAGGATGTACTTACCGACTACTTCTGCCCCACTAGTATGATCTTCATCATAATCCTGGTAGTCATGTACTCATCCTAAAGGCTTTATCAACATGTAATAGAGAGACAATAAGTGTACATGTTAAGATAAAGAGCAACCAAATAGCATGCTATCATGTCGAGCAAGAATGTCCTCCCTATATATGTCCAAGCATCCACTATAATATACATCACATGTATAATAATGGCCTCTAGGGCATACATATAACTAACAATCTCCCACTTGCACTAAGGCCATTTGTTTTAGTATCTCATACTCAACGTCCCATAAAAGTCTCTCTAGGGAAAGGCCTCTGTGAGTGGATCCGCCGTGTTATCCTTCGCGTCAACTCACCTTACCTCGATCCCTTGGAGATCAACCATCTCCCTGATCAGGTGATACTGTCCTCAGAATATCTCTGGATCGCTGATAAGTCCGGAGTTCCTAAGCTAAAGCCACAACTCCATTGTTGTCACAATAACACTTATTGGACACTCAATAGTAGGAACCATGTTCATCTCATGAACAAGAAATATCCAGACAGCCACTTTGGCAGCATCGTTGGTAGCAATGTATTCAGCCTTTATCGTCTAGTTTGCTGCGGTATCTAGCTTCCAACATACCGTTCCTTCACTGAGGGTAAAGACAAAGCCCGAGACTGACTTTTAGTCATCCTTATCACTCTAGAATCCTGAATTGGTAAAGGACTCCCACTGGAGTTCACCGTTACCAAAAACCAACATTTCTTCAGTGCTTCTCAAGTACTTAAGAATGTCTTTCACAGCTGTCCAGTGATTCTCCTAAGATCCTATTGATTCCTTATCACTACTGTTAGTGTATATGCCCTAGAGGCCATTACTGTATCATACTGGTTTGTATATTACTTAATGGAAGCTTGGGATATTCACCTTGTATATACAATCTTGCTCAAAATAGTAATATGCTACTTGGTTTGTTTCTACTTCAATGTGTACATGTGTTTATTTTAGTATATCACCTATACACATTAGTGGAGCCCTTAGGATCTTTGCTTGATTACCAGCGTTGTGATGGCAGTCACACTAGTGGGGCTGGGTAATCTATAAGCACATCCTTATGCAGGTCCCTAGTCGCAGGACTATCGAGACAGGGCATCGATACTCCGGAGTAGACTAGCGCATGCGCTTCTCATCCCAGTGTGGGAGACGGTCTGTCCCACAGCCGTCGGTACGTCGTACTTGAGATAGTATGCGGGTGCTCGTTAGGTTACGAGTACACTGGACAGGACTCGTCGGGAACTGACTAGTTGGTATTATACTTATCGTCAGTTATCAGTTCCCAGGTGACATGAGTACAGCTTAGTACGCTGACTTGACACTGTCACTTCGCCTCGAGTGTGTTCCCACTGCACTTTGATTACTACCCTACCACGGCTCAAATGAGTCGTGCAAACAGGTGGTAGTTGGGTGCAGTCCCGAAGCACTTGGAGGCAGTGACGGTTAGACAGGATTCGTCTCTCCCGGTATTGGGGGTTGACATCGCACTGTGTCTAGGAGAGCCATTACACGAGTAGTCCCTGGCCAGGGAAAACGAGATATACTGGTAGGCTTCCAGTGTTATCTCAGGGTGTTTTGGGCTTCACTCTGACACGACTTGTACCTCTATTAGGGGACTGACGTTTACCGCCCCTAGGCCCGCCATGCGATGTATCAGACGAACAGACCGGACTGTACGGAGAATGTCACATTCAGGCTCAGTAGGAGTTCAGATGGGTTTTGCCTCGTCACTCTTCTTGTCGGCATCTACCTGGGGACCGTTACGCACAGCTAGTGCCGCTTGCGGTCTGTGGTTAAACCCACTGCCAGCGTAGTTTCGAGTCTTTAGAGTCCCACACAGAAAACTATTCGCCTTTAGGCAAAAGAGTAGAGGTCGCATGGTTTTGCGACAGGTCGCATGGTTTTGCGACAGGGTTCGGTCACATCCGTGCACTTGTGCACGTACAGTGTCCGGACAGTTTACACTAGCGGACTTTGGTTTAGGCCAGATCCTAGTGTACCTTTTGGGATTGGTTTTATCCAGTATGCATCCGTGTTCCTCGGAACGCGGATGCGGGTGTGTATGCACAGTTGACGGAGAGACAGAGGCAGAGGATTCTCATTAGGGTTGTTGACCGTTGACCGTTGACTATTGACTTTTTGCTCAACCCTAATGAGAATATGATATATGATTAACAATTATATTAATTAAGTATTATGGTGACATGGTTGTTGAGGGGTTGACTTTGTTGACTTGTTGACTTTGTTGACCGGTTGACTAGGCTTGACTAGTTGACCATCATGATAACAATAGCTATCATTTCATGGCAAAGACTTTTGCTTGCTTGCTCTCTTGTGCAAAATGAGTGCATGAAATGATATGGCTATTGTTGCTTAAACCATCACATAATACTTGATTGCTATGATGTGTTATGATGGTTATGGATTATGAGAGCCAAATGAGAAAAGTCTTCTCTCATTCTATCATTCTCATTCTCTCTCCTGTTCTTGAGCTCTCATCTCCTTCCTCTTGCTCTCCCTCTCTTAGTCTATGGTTCACTTGTCTCATGTGTTGAGAACCAAGAACCATAGAGAAAATCCCAACACACTCTTCTCTACTCACTCTAGTTCACAAGGTTTAGCAAACCAAGTGAACTAGTTTCTTCAAAGATCGAAGAAGAAGCCAAAGGTAGAAGCTTTCGAGGTGGATCTATCTTCGGCGCAAGGAGACGACGGAGTGAAGCCGATCCGGACAACCATCGAGGCTTGAAGACGAAAGAGATCAAGAAAGAAAGTTATAACCCCCTAACCGAGTAGTTAACAACTCCTAGTTAGGTTGTTAGTTAGATGTTTAACAAAGATCCGATTTTGAGTCCATGTTACCACCTCTAGAAAAATTGTTTTTCACCTAATTCTGCATGCCCGGAAGTACCGGGAGAGGTAGCACGGACTTACAGTGGTATCAGAGCCTAGTTAAACTCTATCTAATATGTTAGCAAAGTAACTAGAAGATTGATCAAAGAAAAAGTCACGAAACGAACCCGAGTTGTCAAGTTTCTGCCGATTTTTATTCTGTTCAAAAGTTGATAATTTTCATCTTAAAAATCGGCTCAGGCTTTTGTTTGAATAACCACCAAATTTGGTCCCACGAACCTTTCAAAGAGCCGCGGAAACGCGGCGGGAGCACGCTCCCGCCGCGGTTCCGCGGCCGAGTTGACTCGGCCGAGGTCCAAATTTGGTGCAGTGTATTTCTGGGGTTGTTTTGGGATTTTTGGAATATGTATTTTCTGCCCAGATTTTCCAGAACGAAAATTTTGTGTTTGGGGCCTATAAATCCGTATTTTTGATCGAACTTCTAAAAGACTTAAGCTGACGGGTTTTTCTGTGATGTGATATTTGTATTGAACGTCTACTAATCGCTATATGTCGATTAGTGGGGGTTATACAAATCTGTGATCTGTAATGTCATTGGAATGTGTATATGAATTCATTGGATTGTCGCGGGTGAATAGCCAGGGGTTGTGAGACGAGAGTTTTCTTTTCTTCCAATTCATGTATATTTGTAAATTGATGTAATAATTATTTGTATGGCCGCACAACCGGGTCGGGGTTGTAGCCGTCATTGTATAATTTCTTTTTACTGTTTTTGCTCCTAGGATAGACCCATGGAGGGGGTGTATAAACTACCGGGTATGCCGAAGCGCCGACCTACTCACGGAGTTGAGGGAGGTTGCTTCGTTTCGGGTACTTAGCGGGTAGTTTGCCGCACCCGTAGGGGTCTTGGGTGGGGTATTGGCTATTCACCGCGACCGTGTAATCTGCTTTTCGTTACAGGCTCGTACGAATTGCGGATTCCTAGTGTATCCAATGTGTTCATCTGTGATCTGAAATGGCTATCATTGCAGTATATCTATATATGATATTATTTAGGCGTTGCTTATGTTTTACAGCCGCGCTAGCCCAGCCCCCGCTCTGTCATTAGTTAAGTAACCTAACGGGTAATGACGGGGCCCCGTGGCGAATGCGAATGGCATAAGCGTACGTCATATTTTGGTTGTTTTCTGCAATGGTAGGATTAAATGATGGGACGCATTAAAAGAACTAATGCAAGAATATCACGCATTAAAAGAACTAATGCAAGAAAATAAACCAAGTTAAAATCGTTGGAACACTTTCGGAAAACCACTCGGTTCTTTTCAAAACTAACTTTTAAATGCGGAGCTTGAGCCACTCCTTTTAAAAGCTATCTCGTTCCATCGATTATACCAAGTTCTCTACGTTCACGGTTTCGCCAAAACCATTCGTAGCCCTCCGTCGTTTCACATGAATAGTCAATAGTATTCAAGCTGTGTTTGTTGGCCAAAGTCAAGGCATAGTGATTGGTAGCTATTGGGTATTCATGTGCAGCATAGATAGATGCGTTGGTTTGGAACAGTCGTACTGCCTTGTTGGCCAAAGTCAAGGGTAGGTACGGATGGATTCAAATTAACCTGGAGAACGACGGGTAGAACTTGACATGTGACTTATGATTTGTTGGCCAAAGTCAAGGTCATAAGAGCATGGGGCAAAAATCCACATCGGGAGTTTCAAAAGAACTGAAACTTGCTAGTGTTGCATACCATTTGGAGTGTGATGATTCTGGTAGGATTCCTTCAGTTTCGTCACGCGATGATATTTGGATCCCGATCCTACTGTGAGTATATGCTACTCCTCGGGAAATTTCTCACTTAACGATCAATGCTATAAACCAAGTAGGTGTCTAGAAAGGTGTTAGCGGGGATACGCCCCCAGGGAAAAGAGGTTTTTAAATTAAGGAACTTTGCGAAAGCGTTGGAAAACCTCCCTCGAAGTACCGACACTGGCCTGGTTGAACGGTTAAGCAAGTATTGTGCGGTGAGATTGATCTCGACTAATTCTTCCTTTATGGTTTGAGGAGGGATTCGAGAAACAGTGGGAGCCATCCTGTTTAGACAAACTAAAAACCACTCTAAACTTGCAAGAGCATCATGCTGAGTGTTTCTTCTCTCTCCTAATTGCAGCGACCAATCGACATGACTGGACTTAAGTTACTTCTAGATAAAAACATA
This sequence comes from Agapanthus africanus, assembly GCA_030015575.1. Classification (NCBI taxonomy): domain Eukaryota; kingdom Viridiplantae; phylum Streptophyta; class Magnoliopsida; order Asparagales; family Amaryllidaceae; genus Agapanthus; species Agapanthus africanus. Next base: position 375,619,756 of record CM057344.1, on the reverse strand, counting down.
CTGACATAGCCAAACTACAAAGATTGGCTCAGGAATGTCAAGATGGCAATCACTTACGACAAGCTGGGGTATCTTCTTACCACCAAAGCTCCCCCTGTCCCAGGTCCCACTTCCAGCGTCGCGGATAAGGAAATCCGTAAGACTTAGGAGATTAATAGCTCGAAGGCCAAGTGCCTCGTGCTTGCCTCTATGGACAATGAACATCAGAGGAGGCACGGGAATATGGACCTGGAATCCATATTTCTTCATACAAAAGAACTGTATGGAGAGCAGTCTCGTATCGCAAGATACGAAGCGTCGAAGAAGTTATTTTCGGCAAGGTTGGCCGTCGGATCATCAGTAGCAGAACATGTGCTTAAGATGATCGGCTACATTGAGGAGCTCGCGGTCCTTGGGACCACATTGGAGAGTGAGCTCTATACGGACTTGATTCTCCAGTCTCTTCCTTCCACTTACGCCCAGTTTATTCTGAACTTCAACTTACAAGAAAAAGAAGTTGAACTTTCAGAGCTCCTCAATATGCTGAGGAGCGCAGAGGGCACCCTACAGAAAGGTAGGGAAACATCCACTTTGTTTGTAGGAGGATCATCTTCTTCTAGGTCCAAGGCGAAAGCCAAGGGAAAGAAGAAGAAAGCCCCCGCCAAACCAAGGGGCGGTGTTAGTAAAGTGGATACGAAGGGAAAGGCAAAAGCAACAAAGAAAGCGGGGAAGCTTGTGGATAAGGAAGAATGTTTCTATTGTCATAAGAAAGGACACTGGAAGAATGATTGCAGGGCTTGGAAAGCCAGTACACAGGAATTGAAGCAGGTTGCAGCTTCAGCTTCAGGTGTGTATGTTATTGAAAACTGTCTTTCAATAAACTCTACTTCCTGGGTATTGGATACCGGATCAGGATCTCATATCTGTAATTCTTTGCAGGCGTTGAGAAACCGTAGGGTTTTGAAGGCAGGTGACATGACCCTCAAAGTTTCAAACGGAGCTAGCATGGATGCTAAGGCCGTGGGGGACTATCACCTGGGGTTGTCAGATCGACACGTTTTGGTTTTGCGTAATTGCTATTTTGTACCCAACGCAACTTGTAATATCATTTTTGTATCTTTGACTTCTAAAAAAGGTTATGAATTTGCGTTTGTAAGTAATGTTGTAAACATTCACCTTAATCAGGTTCTGATTGGGTCAAGTACATTAAGCAATGGTATATACGTATTAAACCAACCATAGATTTTCAATGTCCAGAATACACACAAAAGAAAGTCTCCGGAAATAAATCAGACTTTCTTGTGGCATTGTAGACTAGGTCACATCAATGAGAGAAGGTTGACGAAGTTACATACAGAAGGATATTTGAATCCATTCGAATATCAATCATATGCCACTTGTCAATCCTGTCTCAAAGGAAAGATGACAAAGGCTCCGTTTACTGGACACGGAGTAAAGGCGAGCGAGCTCTTGGGACTCGTACACAGCGACGTGTGCGGTCCAATGTCTACACATGCGCGAAGCGGTTATTCTTACTTCATTACTTTCACGGATGACTTTTCAAAGTACGGTTATGTCTTCTTAATGAAACATAAGTCCGAAGCCTTTGGAAAATTCCAAGAATATAAGAATGAAGTAGAAAAACAAACCGGCAAAAGTATTAAGATCCTAAGATCGGATCGAGGTGGTGAATACTTGAGTGCCGAATTCCTGAACTATTTAAAAGAGAACGGAATTCTCTCTCAGCTTACTCCTCCATACACTCCGCAACATAACGGTGTATCGGAGAGACGGAACCGAACCCTATTGGATATGGTACGGTCCATGATGAGTAACGCTGAGTTACCGCGATCATTCTGGGGGTATGCGCTGGAATCAGCAGCATACCTTTTGAATCGAGTTCCAACTAAGACTGTGCCTACTACACCATATGAGATGTGGTGTGGGAAGAGACCCTATCTTAAGCACATTAAGACATGGGGATGCCCAGCTTTTGTTAAAAAGCAGCATGCGGACAAGCTCGAGGCATGCTCAGTACAGTGTAAGTTCGTGGGATATCCAAAGAACTCCAAGGGATATTTTTTCTACTGCGAAGAGGAACAAAAAGTTCTTGTTTCTCATCATGCCTACTTCTTAGAAACTGAGTTTTTGGAAACCCAGATAAGTGGGAGCACAGTAGAACTGGAAGAAATTCCAGAACCACAGACTATTACTGAAAGCTTAGTGGAACCAGCGGGTTCAAAAGAGCTGGACATTCCTACGCCGCTCCGCAGGAGTAGTAGGCAGTCTCATCCGCCCGAGAGATACTACGGTTTTCTCATAGACAGGGATAGAGAGGATTGCATCATGGATTATGATGAGCCTACTAGCTTCCAGCAAGCCGTTCAGAGCGTCGACTCGGTAAAATGGCTGGATGCAATGCGGACCGAAATGGAGTCCATGTACACCAACAAAGTATGGACGTTGGACGTTGCTCCAGACGGGGTAAAACCCGTAGGATGCAAGTGGATCTTCAAAAGGAAGATTGGTGTAGATGGACAGGTTGAGACCTAAAAAGCTAGACTTGTTGCAAAGGGTTTTCGTCAAAGACCTGGTTTGGACTATGACGAAACCTTTTCTCCAGTGGCTATGCTGAAATCCATTCGGATCCTTCTTGCTATTGCTGCCTTCCACGATTATGAGATCTGGCATATGGACGTAAAGACCGCTTTTCTAAATGGAAATTTAGAGGAGTGTGTCTATATGGACCAACCAGAGGGTTTCATTCAGAGTGGGAGCAGCGGAAAGGTGTGCAAGTTGCTTAAGTCCATCTATGGACTAAAGCAGGCATCGCGGAGTTGGAACATCTGTTTTGATGAGACGGTCAAGGAATTTGGCTTTATCAAAAATCCAGATGAACCCTGCATCTATAGTAGATTTGTAGCGAGAACTGTAGTATTCCTCGTTTTATACGTGGATGACATTCTCTTAATAGGAAATGACATTCCTATGCTACAATCTATCAAGGGGTTCTTGTCACACAGGTTCTCCATGAAAGACCTGGGTAATGCCTCATACATCCTGGGGATCCGGATCCATCGTGATAGATCCAAGAGTATATTAGGACTTTCACAGTCCAGGTACATCGACACCATACTGAAGAGATTCAGTATGGAAGATTCCAAGAGTGGTAACCTACCGGCTTGTCACTGGATCACCCTCTCTAAAGAGATGTCTCCCATGACTGATTTGGAGAGGGATCGCATGTCTATTATACCCTACGCTTCTGTGGTAGGCTCTATAATGTACGCGATGTTGTGTACCCGACCGGATGTAGCTTATGCACTGAGTGTGGTAAGCCGGTATCAGTCAAACCCTGGGGAGAAACACTGGATAGCGGTAAAGAACATTCTCAAGTACCTGAGAAGGACTAAGGAGATGTTCTTGGTGTATGGCGGAAAAGACCTCCAGATCGAGGCCTTTGCTGACTCCAGCTTCCAGAGTGACAAGGATGATTCCAAGTCCATGTCGGGCTTTGTCTTTACCCTCAATGGAGGGGCGGTGTGTTGGAAGAGTTCCAAACAGGAAACCGTTGCAGACTCGACGATGGAAGCGGAATACATCGCTGCATCTGATGCCGCAAAAGAAGCTGTCTGGATAAGGAAGTTCTTAAAAGAACTTCAGGTGGTTCCATCCATTGTTGATCCAATACCTCTGTATTGCGACAACAACGGGGCTATAGCTTTAGCGAAGGAACCTAGGTCCCATCAGAGATCCAGACACATCTTGAGGCGGTATCACCTGATCAGGGAGATCGTGGATCGCCAGGAGATCGAGGTTCGGAGGGTTGCTTTAGAAGATAACACTGCAGATCCATTCACCAAGGCCTTGCCCCAGACTCAGTTCGAGCGGCTGATCGAGATGATAGGTCTTCGATACGCCAGTACATGGCCTTAGTGCAAGTGGGAGATTGTTAGTGTATATGCCCTAGAGGCCATTACTGTATCATACTGGTTTGTATATTACTTAATGGAAGCTTGGGATATTCACCTTGTATATACAATCTTGCTCAAAATAGTAGTATGCTACTTGGTTTGTTTCTACTTCAATGTGTACATGTGTTTATTTTAGTATATCACCTATACACATTAGTGGAGCCCTTAGGATCTTTGCTTGATTACCAGCGTTGTGATGGCAGTCACACTAGTGGGGCTGGGTAATCTATAAGCACATCCTTATGCAGGTCCCTAGTCGCAGGACTATCGAGACAGGGCATCGATACTCCGGAGTAGACTAGCGCATGTGCTTCTCATCCCAGTGTGGGAGACAGTCTGTCCCACAGCCGTCGGTACGTCGTACTTGAGATAGTATGCGGGTGCTCGTTAGGTTATGAGTACACTGGACAGGACTCGTCGGGAACTGACTAGTTTGTATTATACCTATCGTCAGTTATCAGTTCCCAGGTGACATGAGTACAGTTTAGTCCGCTGACTTGACACTGTCACTTCGCCTCGAGTGTGTTCCCACTGCACTTTGATTACTACCCTACCACGGCTCAAATGAGTCGTGGAAACAGGTGGTAGTTGGGTGCAGTCCCGAAGCACTTGGAGGCAGTGACGGTTAGACAGGATTCGTCTCTCCTGGTATTGGGGGTTGACATCGCGCTGTGTCTAGGAGAGCCATTACACGAGTAGTCCCTGGCCAGGGCAAACGAGATATACTGGTAGGCTTCCAGTGTTATCTCAGGGTGTTTTGGGCTTCACTCCGACACGACTTGTACCGCTATTAGGGGACTGACGTTTACCGCCCCCTAGGCCCGCCATGCGATGTATCAGACGAACAGACCGGACTGTATGGAGAATGTCACATTCAGGCTCAGTAGGAGTTCAGATGGGTTTCTCCTGGTCAGTCTTCTTGTCGGCATCTACCTGGGGACCGTTACGCACAGCTAGTGCCGCTTGCGGTCTGTGGTTAAACCCACTGCCAGCGTAGTGTCGAGTCTTTAGAGTCCCACACAGAAAGCTATTCGCCTTTAGGCAAAAGAGTAGAGGTCGCATGGTTTTGCGACAGGTCGTATGGTTTTGCGACAGCGTTCAGTCACATCCGTGCACTTGTGCACGTACAGTGTCCGGACAGTTTACACTAGCGGGCTTTGGTTTAAGCCAGATCCTAGTGTACCTTTTGGGATTGGTTTTATCCAGTATGCATCCGTGTTCCTCGGAACGCGGATGCGGGTGTGTATGCACAGTTGACGGAGAGACAGAGGCAGAGGATTCTCATTAGGGTTGTTGACCGTTGACCGTTGACTATTGACTTTTTGCTCAACCCTAATGAGAATATGATATATGATTAACAATTATATTAATTAAGTATTATGGTGACATGGTTGTTGAGGCGTTGACTTTGTTGACTTGTTGACTTTGTTGACCGGTTGACTAGGCTTGACTAGTTGACCATCATGATAACAATAGCTATCATTTCATGGCAAAGACTTTTGCTTTCTTGCTCTCTTGTGCAAAATGAGTGCATGAAATGATATGGCTATTGTTGCTTAAACCATCACATAATACTTGATTGCTATGATTTATTATGATGGTTATGGTTTATGAGAGCCAAATGAGAAAAGTCTTCTCTCATTCTATCATTCTCATTCTCTCTCTTGTTCTTGAGCTCTCATCTCCTTCTTCTTGCTCTCCCTCTCTTAGTCTATGGTTCACTTGTCTCATGTGTTGAGAACCAAGAACCATAGAGAAAATCCCAACACACTCTTCTCTACTCACTCTAGTTCACAAGGTTTAGCAAACCAAGTGAACTAGTTTCTTCAAAGATCGAAGAAGAAGCCAAAGGTAGAAGCTTTCGAGGTGGATCTATCTTCGGCGCAAGGAGACGACGGAGTGAAGCCGATATGGACAACCATTGAGGCTTGAAGACGAAGGAGATCAAGAAAGAAAGGTATAACCCCCTAAACGAGTAGTTAACAACTCCTAGTTAGGTTGTTAGTTAGATGTTTAACAAAGATCCGATTTTGAGTCCATGTTACCACCTCTAGAAAAATTGTTTTTCACCTAATTCCGCATGCCCAGAAGTACCGGGAGAGGTAGTATAGACTTACAACTACTCCTAGTGAGTCAGCTACATCTGGTCTGGTACATAACATCGCATACGTGATAGAGCCTACTGCCAAAGCATAGGGTATCCTTTGCACGTGAGCTCTCTCCAAGTCAGTCTCGGGAGACATCTTTTTGGAGAGAGTGATTTATGAGTAAGTGGGCGAACCACCATGCTTAGAATCCTCCATACTAAACCCCCTTTAGTATGGTGTTAATATACCTGGATTTGGGACACTCCCAACATCCATTTAGATTTACCACCATAGATCATAATCCACAAGATGTAGTAGGTATCATTCAGATCTTCCATGGAGAATCCTCATGATAAGTGGAGCTTGACCGAGTGTAGCATAGGAAATTATTTCCTATCAAGAGTATGTCATCTACGTACAATACGTGGAAGACAACCTTACTCTCTACAACCTTCTTGTATATACAAGGTTCATCTACCTTTTTGATGAAGTCAAACACTTTGACTACCACATCAAAACAGATGTTCCAACTCTACGATGCCTGCTTTAATCCTGATGGAATTAAGCATAGCATCCGGCCATTTGACAGAGTCCCCACTCGTGATAGCCTTCCTAAACACAGTTGGATCATCATCTACCATGATGCAATTCTCTCTCCCACCGTCACTGAGGAAACCGTAGTATCTCTCAGGCGGATGAGGAACCCAACCAGATTCGCGGAGAGCCTGAGTTTCGTTGGAGACTATTGAATCCTTTGATTTCACCAAATCATCAGCCGTTATTTTGTCTAGCTGGAACTCCTTCCAGTTCTACCTCAGGACCACAAATTTCTTCCATAAGAAATTCCTTTTCTAAAAGGGTGGCATGGTGAGAAACAAAACACCTTTTGCTCTTCAGTTTAGTAGAAGATATTCCCTCACCAATGTTTGGGATATCCAACAAACTTATACAGAACTGACCATGCCTCGAGCTAGTCCGAATTTTGCTTTTCAACATAGGCCGGACAACCCCATATCTCAACTCGTTTAAGAGATGGTCTCTTCCCATTCTATATCTCATATGGAGTGGCAGGCACAGATTTGGATGGAACCCCATTCAATAGGTATGCAGCTTCTTAAGTGCATAACTCCAAAAAGAAACAGTCAACTCAGCAGTACTCATCATAGAGTGGACCATATCTCATAGGGTGCGATTCCTCCGCCCCGATACACCGTTGTGTTGTGGTGTACATGGAGGAGTAAACAGAGGGAGAATCCTATTCTCTTTTAAATAATCCAGGAACTCCGTGCTCAAGTATTCTCCTCCTCGATCACATCGAAGGACTTAATACCTATACCCGTCTGGTTCTCAACTTTAGACTCGTGTTTCAACAGGAACACATTTCCGAATCTTGAGAGATGGTCAGTGAATACAATGAAGTATAAGGAACCAACCCTGGCATTTGTAGACATAGCACCGTATACATCACTATGTATCAGTCCCAAGAGTTCAGTAACTCTTTCTCTGTTTCCAGTAAATGGAGTATTGGTCATTATACCTTTGAGACAAGACTGACAAGTATCATAAGATGAAATTTCGAACGGATTCAAATATTCATCCTTATGTAACTTAGCTAGTCGTGTCGCATTGATATGACCTAGTCTACAATGCTACAAGTAGGATTCGTTCATTTATGAACTACTCCTCTTGTGTGTGTTCTATATACTTTGAACTGTGCTTTGATTTAGAATGTATATGCCATTACATAACGTGCCTGATCCAATCAACTCTTGATTAAAGAAAATGTTCACAACATTATCCTGCAATACAAAACTATATCCTTGTTTAACTTAATAAAGAAACTGATGTAATGTTGTATATCATTTGGTAATACAAGGTGATATTCGCCAACTGCTTTGGTTGCAACATTTGCACCATTCCCTACTTTGGAGAATGATCACCTTTTCTTAATTGTCTACCTTTCTTTAGCCCACGTAACATCTTACATATGTGGGATCCTGTTCCGGTATCTCATACCCAGGACGTAGTGTGTACTGAGAAACAGTTCTCGGTAACAAAACACACCCGAAGAATATGTATCAATATGCTCATTCCTCGTTTGGGTCGCGTAGGAATCCGGATATTCCCTTATTTCTTGCTCGAACTTATAATAATTATAAGATAGAGCGGAACCAACGTTCCCCAGCTCAGTATAACAATCGGGTTCTGTCAATACGTCTATATTATTATCTTGATTAAGGCATGTCACGGTCTCTATAAGGAGAGAGAGAGAAGAAAACACTCTGCGTATGCTCTTGCAAGATCAGATTGGTTAATAATTTATCTAATCAGGATGGCTCCCATTGTTTTTATCAAATCTTCCTTCAAACCCTAAAAGGTAAGACTAGCCGGGATTAATTACACCCTACAAGTTCGCCAATCTTTCGGCCAGGCCAGTGTCGGTACTTTGAGGGAGGTTCCCCATGCTTTCGCACGGACCTAATTAAAATAAACCTCGTCTTCCCAGGGGCGTAACCCCGTTAACACCTTTCTAGACACCTACTTGATCGGCTAATTGTAATGTGCAAAACTCTTCGAGGAGTAACTCTTACTCACAGTGGGTATCGGGATCCAACTATCTCATAGAAGGTATGCAATCTCATTGCAAATATCAACACTTGAAATTCCCAATAATATTTTACCCCTAGCGTCCTATGACCTTGACAGAGGTCAACAAATAATAGGCTGCTAGTCAAATTCAACCCGTACATTTCATGATTGAATTAAACCCACCCGCACGACCCTTGACGGAGGTCAACAAGGCCGCACGACTACCCTAATCCAATCGCATCACATGCTTTAGCAGATAAGCACTAATCAGCAACCGCACACTGCGCCTTGATGGAGGTCAGCAAACGTAGCACGAATACTAAATAGTCCTTATCTGAAATGACGGAGGGCTAAGACAGCTTTTTAAGAAAACCCTTTGCGTAATGAACTTAATATCGTTGTAGAATCAAGTGATTTTGAAAAGGAGTATTTTTTAGGCTTTCATTAGTTTTGCTAAAGAGGTCACTCCCGATGAAGGGATCTCGGCTCTTTCCATATCGAATAAGTGTTAATTATATGTATGCCCTAGAGGCCATTATTATACATGTGATGTATATTATAGTGGATGCTTGGACATATAAGGAGGACTTTCTTGCTCGACATGATAGTATGCTATCTGGTTGCTCTTTATCTTAACATGTACACTTATTGTCTCTCTATTACTTGTTGATAAAGCCCTTAGGATGAGTACTTGACTGCCAGGATTATGATGTGGATCATACTATAGGGCAAAGGTAGTCGGTAAGTACATCCTTCAAAAGTTCCTAGTCATGGGAGTATCGAGACGGGGTATCAATATTCCAGAGTGGACTAGCGTATACGCTTCTTGACCCATATGATGGGCGATGGATGATCCCACATCCATTGGGGTTTGACATCAGAGAAGGTATACAGGTGCTCAGTGGAGACTGGGTACATTGAACGGACTCGCCGAGTACTCCTAGATGGTATTATACCTATTGTCAGATAGCAATTCTCTGGTGACACTGGTACAGGTTAGTCTGTCGACCCGAGATCATCATAGAGTCTTGTGTGATACCCACCGTGCTTTGATTTCCACCTTACCACGTTCAAGAGATCGTGCAAAACAGTGGTTTTTAGGTACAGTCCCGAGTCACATGGAGGCAATGAGCGATATGAGGGGATTCGTCTCTCCCGATATTGGGGGTTGATGTTGCGCTATGCTCGATTGGCAATAACAGGAAATCCCTGGCCAGGGTTGCTAAGATCTACTAGTAAGTGTTATCAATAGTTTCTTGAACCATTATGGACCTCACATCGGCATAACTTATCAGGCTATTGGGGTCTGACGTTATACCACCACCAGGCTGTGATATGCGACATATCAAACGAAGAGACCGGACTGTACGGTAGTGTTATTGATTGGATTCGCAGGAGTATGAGCAAGCTTGCTTGTTGATCTTCTGCGGTAGGACAGGCAGGAGATATCTAATATTTCTATTTAGAATGATTATATTCAAATATTTGAAAGAACAATAGCAAGGGGATTCGCCAACTGGATAGGACCATTTCTTCCAGATGAAAGAAGAGCCGATGGAAGAAGAGAGCTAAGAAGGCCGAGAATATCGCTCAATACCCGGATGGCCGTTACGTTTGGCAGACCTCTTGCGGCTTGTGGGTGACTGATATGATCACCACCTACTGCCGGCGTATTGACGAGTCTTTAGAGTCCTACACAGAGGTTTCCTGGCTCAAGAGAAACGAAGTAGAAGCATATATGAGATATGTGCAGGACCGAGATTAATAAGCGTATGTGATACCGTATTCTATTCTCGCGATGTGTGATATCGGTCGGTTATATGGGATATAACCGGGCTGTCGAATCAAGTGTTGATTCGACAAGTTGATACATTTGTGTAACGTTTTGAAAATCGTTTCGGTGAAATTTCGAAAAATCGGTAAAATAAGGGGGTTTTCTGTAAAAAGTCAAAATATAAATATCTTATTATAAAAATTAAATATACATATTCTAGCTATGTAATTGCTAGTATTTGGTGTTTATTGAGCCACTGGTGAAATTTCAAATTTTCTGAAAAAAATTTATTTTATTATTATTTTAAGCCGTCACTAATACATTTAATTAGGGAAAATTACAAATTGGAATGAGTTGAAACAAATTTTGTGCATCATAAAACATTAAACAAAATTTTATCATGTGGTTTTTGAAACGAAATCATTTGCCAAAACGGTTTAGAAATTATTGAAGAAAAAAGGGTTTTTTTAGTGTAAATGGATGTTTGTGGTGTTATATTTATCATTTTTCATCACCCCACACCCATACCCACACTCACACACACCCATTTACTTCTCCCCTTGGCCGAATTCACCAGCCCCCACCCTTTTCCCCACTTGAATTTGAAGAGAAAAGCAAAAGAAAGAAAAGAAAAAGAGAGTGAATAATGTAAGATGTATGGAGGTAAATAATTGAGGTGGACTTTTGTTGACTTGAAGCCACTCACAACCACTCTCTCTCCTCTTGCCCACATAGGCCGAACCCCCCCATTCCCTGCTGCAAACAGCAGCCCTCCCAAATTCCTCCCCTCATTCTCTTCTAAAATCCATCAAAAAATTGCCTCAAAAATCCATGAAAACTCCCACAACTCCAAAATCTAATCCCTACCCATTTTTCCTTGGACATTCAAGCATGGATTTTGGAGCCTGGAAGCAAGTTTTGAAGGCTAGATTTCAAGTTTGATCAATGGGTTGTGTGGTATAAAAATCTTGACTTTCTTCTAAATTGTTTGCTATTACTTTAATTTGACTAAATTAGATGTTAATTATGGTTCCAATTTCAAGTCTAGAAATTCAAGAGAAGGATTTGGATCATGTTAGGGTTGTGATAATTTGATGATGTTGTGATATGTATTTTAGCATCTTATTCTATGTAAATCTAGTCTAGTAGTTGATTTGTATATTGTCACTTAAAATTGTTAAAATTAGAGTTTTAACAAACTAGGTTTTGGTAATTAATTGAAAATTTAGAATTTAAAATATAGTAAGGGTTTCATCATATAATTAATATTATATTGAGTGGTTTAATACTTTTAGTTCATGAAAATCCAAGCTAGATTTTAGTTTGTGCATTTTTGCTATAAAATTGTTAAAATTGAGCTATTTTGTAAACTAGAATTTTAGGGTTTTTGGAATTTAATGAGATTAAATTATGGGAATTGTTTTTATGACTCATTTAAGATATTTAGTGAATATTGTGGCCGCTAGATTCGTTTATACATCGAGTTTTGTACTAAAAACGGTGATTTGTGCTTGCTAGATTTTCGGAAAAATGACTTTTTAAGTGAAATTGGGGTTTTTGTGAATTTTAAGCTATTTTATATTATAATTAGTGCTTGTAATTGTACACATGAGTGTGTTGGGAGCTTTCTCGATGGTATGGCGTTTGTACGCCGACGTCGAGGGTTTTTGGGTCGATTTGTGAAAGCAACTATAGGTTTTGACCTATGTGGGATTCGTGTGTCGTTTTGGTCATGAGTCGGATTTTAATGCGATACGATGCGTTGTGATATGTAGGTACCCCCATGTGGACTTCGAGACGACAATCAAGCGCGTGGCGACGTCGGCACCGACGAGCGAGGACCAGGTGAGTAGATTTATATCTACGGGGAGAAGTCGGGTGTATGGCGTATAGTACCCCCGCAGTCCGTGTTGGTGTATACGGATGCGTATACAAACCAACAATTATTATTTGTTATTTGGGATTAATAACGATGTTTAGGATGGACATTTGGTGTTCTTGGATATTTAGTGTCGCGAAACCCTAGAGTAGTGGTCGCACCACACATGCACATACCAACCCATACTTGCATACTTTCTTCTTTCATTTGTGCTTATACGGGAATATATAGCTATGTGTTCACATGGGTATGGGACTATGTGTTCACATACGGATTTAAGGATGATACTTGGGTTTGAGATGAGTCGAAGAGATTTGTATTGAGGTTGTCAATTCGGTGATATGGCAGGATTCGTATTTGAGATACGACATGACGTTGTAGCGGGTCCTTGACGTAGTGTTTCACACACGTCCACGCATACTTAGGCGGTATCAGTATTGTACTAGACGTAGATCAGTACCCCGATCATGATATTTGATAAAGAGGATACCAGGAGAATAGTATGATGAATGTGATATTGACCCGTACCCAGATTTGGGGATGCCGTACGACGGATTTACGTACGAGCTCTATTTTGATGACTGATCCGCACTCTTGACTTGGGATGTCTGGTTATAGATATGGTATCGGATGTGATATTATTGAGGCGGGATCACCGACTAATATATAAACAGGTATGTATATGTATCGACTCAGATGTTAGGCGGTTTCCTTACCTGTAGTCTAGCTTGTAGCATAGCCCTTTAGTTTAGTTAGTTGTTAGATTAGATTCGGTTCCTACCTATTTCAAAGCTTACGAATCGTGCGTATCTTAAAAGACAAGTCAAGGGATCCTACGGTTATTTCAAAAGACGTATCTTTTCTTAAAAACACCGTAGCCCCTATTTTCAAAACCCCACGATTCGTGTTATTTCAAAAGGCACCATTGTAGGACTTATATTAGGTTAATGCAGATTAGTTGTCGTCGCGTCTAGTATTCAGCTCCCGCTCATTATTGTTGTTCGCTCCGCATCACATGCTTATATTATGCTTCATATTCTACTGTTGATATCTTGTGGTTAGGACACCAGCACCATTACCGATGATGCGTATGTACCATGTACACTTACTTGCCGGCTCACACACATCTTCATCGGTAATTGCCATGTCACGTACACCTTAGAAAATATTATTGCTTGACATAGCCTGTTAGCTAATAGTTTAGACATGATATTAGTATACTTGCCTTATATGTTAGTTTGGACATTGTAGTTATTACCTGCTACTTCATGCATACTGTTATTCATTGTTATGCTGCATTCATGGATTCTCATGCATATATTCACTTTTTACGTGCTATTGAGGTTTTGGATTCGGATTTCCATGAGATTTTCTGGATTTGGGGAAAACCGCAAAACATATACAAACTTCTTCTTTCTCTTTTTAAATAAAAAGCGCGGTTTTTCCCATGATGTATGAGTCGTCCACCATGAGTTTGCTGATGGATTTCGAGACCTGATTCGAGGAGTTGGATGAACCGTTTCGGGTACATGGTGGACCCGGTAAGGTATCCCGGGGCAAGAAGCTCGTGTTGATGACGATGAGCCTGGCAGGGGAAGACTACCTACCGGTGATTTTACCCGACGCGTCGGATATCCGGAGGATACCGTCGTGGTCTTGAGATAGATGGTAGGGGCCGGTCTGGACTGACGGCGCCCTAGATATTATGATTGCGACATTGAGATTCCGAGATATTGAGGTACAGAGACTGTGATTCAGAGATATCGAGATATTGGGATTACGTTTTGTGCTGATGCTAGGCACTGTTTTATGCTGATTCATTATGATACCTCATTTTAAAAATACAGAAATCCCACTAATTTATGAAAGCAGTTTTCTTCAGTACATGCATTCTTTTTCATGCATTCATACATCATCCATGTGATATATTGCTACCTGAGGCACTGACACGGGCCCATGAGATTACACTCGGTTAGATATTACCCTAGCCATTGTTATAGGCTGCATGTTATATACACATTTGAGGATATATATTGATCGTATGACCTAGGATTGCGTCATACATGCGATTTCTATTCGTAGATGTTTTTCTATTCACGAGTTGGCAACTCACTCCCGTTGTGCCCCAGTTTCTTACAGGTTTCTTTACGGCTTTGCAGGTACAGTTTCGTTCGGGTGACTTGCTAGTAGGTGGGTTTATTTGTATCATACCCAATATTACATCTTGTATATTATTATTCAGTTGTATCTAGAAGTTCCATCAACCAAACATGTATTTATCTCAGATAGAGACCAGTGATGTTTATTGTTTCGACCTTAGAGTCGCGCGTTGTATTTCTATGGATTTCTTGCTATTTTGAGTTTGCTTTTGAGTTTTGATCCTCGCCCTCGGCGTTGTATATTATATTGCTTGTGTGGTTGAGACCGTCGATTGACGAAGAGCTAGCTCCCGCATGGGGATGCCTTTTTATTGATTTTGTATACTATTCATGCTGTATCCCGTTTGGGAGCCAGTATTTACAAAGGAGACTCTGCCGAAATTTTCAGGAAATACTTGATGTTTTTTTTAAAACCGCATAACTCGGCTTATGCTATTAAAACTACTTGATTTAAAAATTGGTTTTCCTTCACTCTACTATTTTTCTTGGTTTGGATTTCTGGGTTTTCGGCTTACTTAGATTACGTACGCCTCGAGACGTTTCGTAGTTTAAGTGCCGGTCATGTTTCGTACTTTCGGGGCGTGACAAAGTTGGTATCAAAGCGTTAGGTTTTACCTTCGGAGCGTAGGATGACCCTTGGTTGATGGAATAGGTGACTAAAGTAGAGTGACGTACCGTGGGTATGTTCCGCGGCATACTTACTATACGGTACTCCACTTAAGAAGCCTTAGGATGTACATTTCTTTTCTCAGTATTATATTCATTCCGATCTAACCTCATCAGTACCATTTATGGTTTTGCTGCCACGATTATGGGCAGGGAGAGCTACAGCTAGAGTTGTGGTCAGCACGAGCTCGTCACGAACGAGGACTGACCAGGGCGAAATTCCGGCGACACACGATTGCGGAGATGTGTCTTTTTACTGTGTTTCCGCGCCACGAGCCTTTGGCGGATCGCCTTTATGAAGTTACTCGGATGTGCTGATCGACACTAGAGGATTGAGCCAATGATAGAGGCCAGCAGATTTTGATGACCGTTGGTGTATTGCTTATTCATGATGGTCGAGGCACTGTTCAGCGTGCAGACGAGCGAGCCAGCTATTGCTGCGAACGACGAGATATCACCCCAGATGTTGGAGCTATTGCAGTACGAGTTGTACTAAGAGATGATAGAAGGTCACTAGTCACCGAGGATGAATGACTAGGACATGTGGTTCGTTCGCTACCCCGATGCGAGGTCATCAGATAGGTTGATTCCAGCTAGAGACGACTTCACGCAGAGACGTGAGGGTCGACAGAGACGATCGAATGTCGGAAACCTATTATTCCAAGTTTAAAGTATTCGGAAAGACATGCAGGCAATTCTATGGTCCCTCTAGAAGAATGAAACCCTAACTCGACATAATGACCGTGTGAAAGCCTTTGAACCTTCGGGTTTGCGGCAGTTCCACGGCGCCATTAGTGAGGCTTGGGTTTGCCCTTCTACGACTGGACCACCGATGTTGTGGTATGTACTCGATACTATTAAACTGTGCCCAAGTTGTTGAGCCCTTGGTGGATTATGAGGTTTTGACAATCGATTGGATGGTTCGACTTAATTCGGATGCTAGGTGGTGAGATGCATTTCTTGGGAGACTCCCGATACGAGGATAGCCGTTGGAGCTCAGTCCATGCAGCCATGACGAGACGAGTCCGAAGTGGTCGACATTAGAGAAAAATGGAGTAAGAGGTTCGTACAAGATCTGGATATGATGACGTTCTCCTCCGCCGACATCAGAGATGCGATACGCATGCCGAGGCAGAGTACTGGATATACCTTCCAGAAGGAGTCGCGATGGGTATGCAGCCGTTCCAGAGCAAGATGCAGATATAAGAAAGGACGATGACTTCCGGACAGTTGGCAGAGACGAGACATGGAAGAGACCGTGAGCAGGAGTCCTTCCAGGACACTACTGCAATGATACTTGCACCCAGGATCAGATGTGTCGCGTACATTCAGAGAGCCAGAGGCCGACGCCAGTGATATGCTGTCTTACGAGTGGTCGCGATGATTGACCGGGAGATGACAAGAGACGTGCCAGAACGGGATCATCCCCGTTAGCACACCTGACAGGGCCGATGAGCCGATGGACCGAGAGATTGGTAATTCACAGTGAAGACCTTGACCCAGGAGTGGTCATTGTTACGCACACCAGCAGGCCAGAGTTCATGATCATCGACGAGACGTCCCACTAGTGACAGCGAGAGTTGGCCCGAGATTCTTAGAGGATGCGCTTGAGCGGTACTATTCCGCCATTATTGATTTCGATGTTTTGGGTGATTTATTCGCATGATTTGATTTTGATGATTGAGGATTTACGATCTTTGCACAGTGTTGCACTTGATATCGTTTTCGTGCTTTGGTTTCACATGTTTTTGATTTTACGGTTTTAAACATTTGAGTTGATTTTGTGCGTATGCACGCACACGATTTGGTTCCTGCACTCTGTATAGTTATATATGCTTGCAGTGCAGTGATACGCCTTTTGTGCACCTTTTGCACCTGATTTGATTTTGCGCATGTTCGGCGCTTGATATTGGATTTCATGATTTCGTGCATGATGGATGCCCCTGGTTTTGGGTTTTCGTGCATGTTGAGCGCATGTCTTGAGTGTGATTTTGGTGCACACCAGATGCACTAAACCGAGATTTTTCGTGCATGTCAGATGAACCTGATTTTGCTGTCAGGCACACACGTTGCCTACGACAGATGCTTTAGGCACACCCAATGCACTTAGATCTTGTTTCTGTGCACTTGTATGGCACGTATGTGGATTTTGATTGTCGTGCGCACCAGACGCACGTAGTATTCATACGCGTATTTTGGGATTGATTTCTTATAGAGCAGTACGTTTTTTTTATGGTAATTGCGATGTGTTTTCGTACTAAGCAGGACTAGTCAGAGAACAGTACCTGAATGTATTTTGCATGCATTGATAGCTATTGAAGGGAATTCCAAAAAGCGAGTCATAGTCTCAGTATTTACCTGCGTGTCTGATATGACGCGAAACGTTTAAAACAAGGAAAACCCTTCTCAATTGTTTCCCAAAACGGCGGAACGTACATTTCAAACAAAGGTATATATGTATATAGTTATTTTCTTATGATAGACGTCCGCCACTGTGCAGTGTTATGTGCATTGCACAGCAACTTAAAGGATTTGGCATGCATTTCCTCCTGATATTTACATGTATAGTTCCGATTTATAGCATATCGGTCTTGCTTGAGATTTGGCATTCGTGTTTTCACATTGACTCCGATGATTGCGGGATGCTTGATGGAGTTTTGATTTTGAGTTATTTGCTCATTACCCATGCGCATGTATTGCGCTATGATGCGTTTTATGAACTTATGATTTCGGAGCCCCGACGACCTGATGGTTTTGCTTAGATGTTTTTGTATTTGGGGGGAGTTTGAATTTAAATTCGGGGACCGAATTTCTTTAAGGGGGGAAGATTGTAACGTTTTGAAAATCGTTTCGGCGAAATTTCGAAAAATCGGTAAAATAAGGGGGTTTTCTGTAAAAAGTCAAAATACAAATATCTTATTATAAAAATTAAATATACATATTCTAGCTATGTAATTGCTAGTATTTGGTGTTTATTGAGCCACTGGTCAAATTTCAAATTTTCTGAAAAAAAATTACTTTTTTATTATTTTAAGCCGTCACTAATATATTTAATTAGGGAAAATTATAAATTGGAATGAGTTGAAACAAATTTTGTGCATCATAAAACATTAAACAAAATTTTATCATGTTGTTTTTGAAACGAAATCGTTTGCCAAAACGGTTTAGAAATTATTGAAGAAAAAAGGGTTTTTTTTAGTGTAAATGGATGTTTGGGGTGTTATATTTATCATTTTTCATCACCCCACACCCATACCCACACTCACACACCACCATTTACTTCTCCCCTTGGCCGAATTCAGCAGCCCCCACCCTTTTCCCCACTTGAATTTGAAGAGAAAAGCAAAAGAAAAGAAAAGAAAAAGAGAGTGAATAATGTAAGATGTATGGAGGTAAATAATTGAGGTGGACTTTTGTTGACTTGAACCCACTCACAACCACTCTCTCTCCCCTTCCCCACATAGGCCGAACCCCCCCATTCCCTGCTGCAAACAGCAGCCCTCCCAAATTCCTCCCCTCATTCTCTTCTAAAATCCATCAAAAAATTGCCTCAAAAATCCATCAAAACTCCCACAACTCCAAAATCTAATCCCTACCCATTTTTCCTTGGACATTGAAACATGGATTTTGGAGCTTGGAAGCAAGTTTTGAAGGCTAGATTTCAAGTTTGATCAATGGGTTGTGTGGTATAAAAATCTTGACTTTCTTCTAAATTGTTTGCTATTACTTTAATTTGACTAAATTAGATGTTAATTATGGTTCCAATTTCAAGTCTAGAAATTCAAGAGAAGGATTTGGATCATGTTAGGGTTGTGATAATTTTGTTAGTTATATGTATGCCCTAGAGGCCATTACTGTACATTGGATGTATATTGTAGTGGATGCTGGGACATATATAGGTAGGACTTTCTTGCTCGACATGATAGTACGCTATCTGGTTGCACTTTATCTTAACATGTATACTTTCTGTCTCTCTGATTACATGTTGATAAAGCCCATAGGATGTGTACTCGACTTCCAGGACTATGATGTAGATCATACTAGTGGGGCCTGGGTAGTCCATGAGTACATCCTTGAAATTGTTCCTAGTCGAGGGAATATCGAGATGGGGCATCGATATTCCAGAGTAGACTAGCGCATATCTTCTCGACCCATGCGATGGGCGATGGATGATCCCATATCCATTGGTGTTTGACATCGAAGATGGTATGCGGGTGCTCAGTGGAGACTGGGTACACTGAACGGACTCGCCGAGAACTCCCAGATGGTATTATACCTCACGTCAGATGGCAGTTCTCTGGTGACACTGGTACAGCTTAGTCTGTTGACCCGAGATCGTCATAGAGTCTTGTGTGTCTCCCACTGTGCTTTGATTTCCACCCTACCACGGCTCTACTGAGTCGTGCAAACAGGTGGTTTTTGGGTACAGTCCCGATTCACATGGAGGCAATGAGCGATAGGAGGGGATTCGTCTCTCCCGGTATTGGGGGTTGATGTTGTGCTATGCTCGACTGGCCATAACAGGAAATCCCTGGCCAAGGTTGCAGTGATATACTGGTAAGTGTTATCAGTAGTTTCACGAATGTTATGGACCCTACATCGGCATGACTTATCGAGCTATTGGGGTCTGACGTTTACCACCCTTAGGCGAGATATGCGACATATCAGACGAACAGACCGGACCGTACGGTAAGTGTTACTGGTTGGATTCGCAGGAGTGTGAGAGGGCTTGCTCGTCGACCTTCTGATCGCTCAATACCCGGGTGGCCGTTACGTTTAGCAGACCGCTTGCGGCTTGTGGATGCCTGATATGATCATCATCTGCTGCCGGCGTATTGACGAGTCTTTAGAGTCCTACACAGAGGTTTCCTGGCTCAAGCGAAACGAAATAGGAGCGCATATGAGATATGTGCGGGACCGAGAATAATTCGAGTATGTGATACCGTATTCCATTTTCGCAATCAATGTATCGATTGGTTATATGCGATATAACCTAGTTATCGAATCAAGCATTGATTCGATAAGCCGATACATAGGATACTAGTCGGTTATATGCGATATGACCGGATCGTTAAATCAAGTGTTGATTTAATGATTTAATGTATAATTTTATATTTGATATATCACTTTGCATTAACTAGTATTGGTTGACTTTAAAAGGATTTTCTCACTTGAATTGTGCAAGTTGTATATGTGATATATTTCTTTGTGCACATGATTGTATCATGTTTGATGATGTATTCTTGTTTGGTTTTGTGTAAAGTATTAAACCATGGTTAGTTAGTGATTAGGGTTTCATCTTATTCATTTATCTCTTTATTTTATTTATTTCAAAAGAAAAAGATAAAGAGAAATGAATGGTGGCTACTTTTGTTTTTAGTTGAAGATTCATGAAGCATTGTCGTAGTCACCATTCTTGCCTCATGCCTAACCCTAACCACTCATCTAACCTAAGTTAAGTCTCTACACTAAACCATGGTTGAAGATATGATAAGTATTGTATTTTATTTTCTATTTTAATTAACTTATCATATCATCTTCTTCTTTCTTCATCTTCTTCTTCAATGAAGAAAGCTTGCTACTCCAATGGCAAGTCATGAAATCTAGTGAGAAATCCAAAACTAAAGTTTACCCACTTCCTATTTCTTCATCCTCTACCTCTTGCCAAGTAGTATAGGGTGTTTCCTTCACAAGTTTTTCCGACTTGGTGAAGTTGGAGCTTGTTCTAGCGATACCTCGACGTAGATCATCTTCGGCATCGAACCGACGATCAAGCCCGCCCATTCTTCGATGATGCCGACGCTAGAGCCCAAGACCTGATTTGGACAGCGAGGGGACTTCATTGCGGAGCCATGGAGGTGGTGGACCGGATCTACAAAGGTTGTATATCCGTTCCCTTAGTTAAAATGTTAACTAGTTTGCTTGTTTCGCCTAAATATCTAGTAAACGATCCGTAGTCGGGTTTGTAGGCACCCGTAAAATTTGATTTGTGCATGTTTGATCACTTGTGAGACTTCACTAGAGTGCCTAGGAACCCTACAGTGGTATCAGAGCCTAGCTAGAGCCTTAGGCGAAGTCCCGACGGAGTTAGAAGTCCGATCGACCCAAAACCCCGACCCGAATATTGCTCTCTGGACATTTCTGTAAAAAGTGGTTTTTTCGAAATTAAAAATATGCAGAAAAATCAGCAGGTAATCCTAAGACTTACTGTGAAATTCGAGGGATTGATTCCACAAAGGAGGCGTGGATCCGCGGCCCTACAGTAGGCTCATGCGGCGGATCCGCGGCTCTTTTGTCGCTTTGTGCAGCCAATTTTGCACAGTAGTTCTTAGCTTTCTGTGTTGGTTTTCATGGGGATTTTTAATAATTTTTCCAGAGTTGCATTTTCTGGGTTGTATTGGGAACTCGGTGTATCGATCGGATTGTCTAATTTTGTCGGTGTGTTTTTCCGGATAAATCTTAGAATATGTTAAAAAGTTCAACCGGATATAAATACCCACTTTTTCCCCTGCCGGGAAATTTCCAATTGTTGGATTTTTCCGTAGTTTAACGACGTTCTAAGTAGTGCAAGTAACGCGATGGACCCTCTAGAAGACAACAAACCTTAACTCGATTATGTGACCGTCTTGAACTGCCCTTTGAACCTTCGGGTTTGGGGCAGTACGGCGTGCCACATGTGAGGCGTTGGCTTGACCCTTCTACGGCTGGACCATTGGTACTGAGGCACGAACTGAATGTTGTTAGACTTATTTCATGTGTTGAGCTGTATCGGGAAAACTTGGGTGTTCGATTGTTCGATCGAAAAGTTTAGCATTTTCTATTTATCCGGAATTTGATACAATAATTGGAATTCACAAATTGTTATGAGATAACGGAATGAATATTATAAACATAGCAGTTTAGTCTCACTTGATCGGTTGCCACGGAATTTTGATGTGATCAAAAGTCCGTCGCAATCACGTAGCGTACGCGGATACTCGGCGGGTAAACTTAATAGACAGCCTCACTCCATTGCCCCGACCAAGTGACTGTAGGAGAACCCCGTCGCCGAAAACATCCGTTCGGGTGCTCCCGGTAGCGGTGTTCCGCCTTGGTGCACTTCGTCGACGGCGTCGGGGGTGCGGCCGTCTACTAAAGTTTGCGACGAGCATTCGATCAGAATGTCGGGAATCTTGTTGAATTGCCCGACTTGATGTTGAAAAGTGTTTTCGATAATGAGACTAAAATGCGGGGTTTATAATTGTTAGGCATGCGATGTCTAAGTAATTCATTTGGTCAGGCATGCGATGTCTGAGGAGGTTGCGGATTCCAACTGTTGTAGTTTTACACTTTCTTTTCTGTGACCGTAAGTGTAATATGTGATATCGCCGGTTTCGTTGCTATATGTCAACGACAATTGGGATACGCATGTTTGCTTACGTTGATGACATGTGATGTTATGTGTTGCTGGATATGTTATATTGGATCGTCGTGTTTGAATAGCCGGGGGGTTTTTATGTGAGATGAGTGTTTTTTCTTTTTCATTCATGTAAAAACTTGTATGTAATATTCTTTTATTGGGGCACTTCCAGGTTGCGGAAGTAGTCACCGTTTGTATATTATTTACTTTTCTGCACTAGGATAGACCCAAGGAGGGGAGCACAAGTAACCGGGTTCTGGGGTCCAGTGGGAGACCAACTCGAGGAGTCGAGTCCGGGTCTCCTAACCCTAGAATTGGCAGGGTTGCTTGCCGCTCTCGTAGGGGTCTGAGGGTGTGGGATTGGCTATTCATCACGACCGTGGAATCCGTGTTTTATACTGGCTCGTATTGAAAACACGGACGTCCTAGTATATCCAATATTTCATATGTTTCTTCTGCTGTGTTTTATCTGTGATGTGATCATGCGATGTTCTGTGACAGGTATTATATATAGTATATATGATATATTATATAGACGTTGCTTATGTTTTACACCCGCGCTAGCCCTGCCTCGCTCTGGCGTTAGTTACCTAACCTAACGGTGCAGACGGGACATCGAGGCGAATGCGGATGGCATAAGCGTACGTTATATTTATCTGTGATGGTTAGGTGGAATTGAATGATGGGATATTCATTAATGAGATTAATGAAAGAAAATAAACCTAATTGATGTTGTGGAATCGAATTTCAAAACAAAACAGGTAGCTACAGTTCTTGCTTTGCATCGCGGTGTTCATTATAGAACATCCTGCACCTTATTCGATAAGGAAAGGACCGAGATCCCTTCACAGGGAGTGACTCCTTTAGCAATAACTGGCAGATGCTACAAACCTCGGTTTGTCTTTGATCGCTTCTATAGTTTCTGCTTTGCACAGTGATATATATGATATATCCCGCACCTCATTCGACGAGGAAAGGGCCGACGATCCTTTCACCGGGAGTGACCCCTTTAGCAAAACTAGAAAAGCCTCAAAAACATTCCATTTAAAAACCATTTGATTCCGCAATGAGATCAAGTTCAAAGCGTTAAAGGTTTTCACAAAAACCATTCGCAACCCTCCGTCATTTTAGGAAGTAGAGTACTTAGTATTCGTGCTGTGTTTGTTGACCATAGTCAAGGCACAGTGTACGGTAGCTAAGTGATGTCTTCCTACACCGCATATGATGCGATTAGTTAGGACAGTCGCGTGACTTTGTTGACCTTAGTTAAGGGTCATGTGGGTGGGTCTAATTAATCACGAAATGACGGGTAGAACATGACTAGTACTTATGATTTGTTGACCATAGTTAAGGTCATAGGTGCTAGGGGTAAAAACCTTTATCGGGAGTTTCAAGTGTTGGAATTTGCAATGAGATTGCATACCTTCTATGTGATAGTTGGATCCCGATACCCACTGCGAGTAATTGTTACTCCTGGGAGAGTTTTGCACTTTACAATTAGCCGATCAAGTAGGTGTCTAGAAAGGTGTCAACGGGGTTACGCCTCTGGGAAAACGAGGTTTACTGTAATTAGGTCCGTGCGAAAGCACGGGGAACCTCCCTCAAAGTACCGACACTGGCCTGGCTGAAAGATTGGCGAACTTGTAGAGTGTAATTAATCCCGGCTAGTCTTTCCTTTTAAGGTTTGAAGGAAGATTTGATAAAAATAGTGGGAGCCATCCTGATTAGATAAAATATATAACCAATCTGATCTTGCAAGAGCGCACGCAGAGTGTTTTCTTCTCTCTCTCTCCTGGTAGCGACCATATCACGCCTTAATCAAGATAATAATACGGATGTATTGACCGAACCCGCTTGTTATACTGAGCTGGGGAACGTTGGTCCCGCTCCAACTTATAATTGTTATAAGACAGAGCAGGAAATTGGGGAATACCAGAATTCCTATGCCGCCCAAACGAAGAAAGTGCATATGATGCATCTCCTTCGGGTGTGTTCATTACAAAGAACTGTTTCTCAGTATCCTCTACATCCTGGGTATATGATACCGGATCAGGATCCCAGATATGTAATCTGTTACATAGGGCTACAAAATGGTAGAAAAACTGAGAACGGGTGATAAGTTTCATGAGGCAGAAAATGGGGCAAGTGTTGCAGCCAAGTCTGTTGGTCACTGTCGCCCTGTATTACGAATACATTGATTCTGAACAAATGCTATTAGATACCGAACCTGACATACAAAATCATATCAGTCTCTTTATTAGTAAAGAAATGATATAATTTTGTATTGTTGGATAATGTTTTGAACATTTCCTATATCAAAAGTTGATCGGTTCAGGCACGTTGTCTAAAAGCATTGACGTTCTAAATCAAACTACAGTTCCTCGTATACAGAACACACACAAGAGGATGAGTTCAGAAATGAACGAATTCTTCTTGAGGTATTGTAGACTAGGTCATATCTATGCGACCCGACTGGCTGAAGTTACATTTAGATGTATATTTAAATCAGTTTGAATTTACATCTTGTGAAACTTGCCAGTCGTGTCACAAAGATATAATGACACCAGCTCTGTTTACTGGAAACAGAGAAAGAGTTAGTAAACTCTTGGGACTGATACATGATGATGTATGTAAGGTCTCCTGTCTACACATGCCAGGACTGGTTCTTTTTACTTCATTATATTCTCTGATAATCTCTCAAGATTCAGTCATATGTTCCTGTTGAAACATAAGTCCGAACCTTTTGAGGTATTCACAGAATATGAGTTAGAAGTAGAGAACCAATAACCGGGTATAAGTATTATGTCCTTTGATGAGATCAAGGAGGAGAATACTTGTGCATGGCATTCCTGGACCATTCTAAAGGAGAATGAGATTCTCTCTCCGTATTACTCCTCTGAATACACCACAGCACAACGGTGCATCAGGGCGGAGCAATCACACAATATTAGATATGGTGTGCTCTGTGATGAGTATTACTGAGTTACCTGTTTCCTTTTTGGGAGTTATGCACTTGAGAAGCTGCATACCTATTGAATTAGGTTTGAATCAAATCAGTGCCTACCACTCCATATAAGATATGGTATGGGAAGAACCCATCTCTTAAGCTAGTTAAGATTTGGGGTTGTCCGGCCTATGATTGAAGCAAAATCCGGACAAGATCGAGGCAGGATCAGTTCTGTAGAACTGGAAAGGTTCCAGCTATACAAAACTACAGCTGATGATTTGACTGAACCATAAGATTCTATAGTTCCCGACGAACCTCAGCCTCTCCGCCGATCTAGTAGGGTTCCTCATCCGCCTGAGAGATACCTCGGTTTCTCGATGACAGTGGGAGCAAGGATTGCATCATGAGATGATGACCCAACTAGTTGCGAGCAGGCCATCGAGAGTAGGGACTCTGTAAGAATGGCTGGATGCTTAGCGATCTGAGATGGAATCCATGTACACCAGCAAAGTATGGACTTTAGCTGCTATATCTGAAGGGTTAAATCCCTATCAGGAGCAAGTATATCTTGAGAAGATTACTTGGTGTAGATGGAAAAGTTGAGACTTTCAAAGCTAGACTTGTTAAAGGTTTTCGTCATCGACCAGGCATGGATAATGATGAAACCTTTTTCCAGTAGCTATGCTTAAGTCTATCCAGATCCTACTTACCACGGCTACATACCATGACTACGATATCTGGCGGTTGGGTGCCATGACTGCTTTTCTAAATACTGATTTAGAAGAGAACGTCTATAAGAACACAGCCAGAGGTCTTCGTAAACAGTGGGAGCAGCGGAAACGTGTGCAAGTTGCTTTACATAATGAAGCAGGCATCGCGGAGTTGGAACGTCTGTTTTGATGTGATAGTCAAAGTGTTTGACTTCATCAAAATGGTAGACAAACCTTGTATATACAAAAGGGTAGTAGAGAGTAAGGTGGTCATCTTCGTATTGTACAAAGACAACATACTCTTGATAGGAAAAGAGTTTCCTATACTACGATCGATCAATCTCCTATTATCACAAGGATTCTCCAAATAGGATAAAGATCATACCTCCTAAATCCTGAGATTTGGACCTATGAGATAGATCTAAAGGGATATTAGGGTTCTCACTAGGTATAGTGAGATTGTATCAATCGATCCTGGGGAGAATCACTGGAAGAGTTCCAGGGTGATAAAGACGACTAAATGTCAGTCACGGGCATTGTCTTTACCCTCAGTAGAGGGACGGTATGTTGGAAGAGTTCCAAGCTAGATACCGTGGCAAACTAGACGATAAAGGCTGGTAACATCGCTATTGAAGATACTACCAAAGAGGAAGTTTGGGTGTATATTGGTTCATAAGATGAACTAGGTTCCTACCATTGTGTGACAATGGAACTGTGGCTTTGGCCCTAGAACCCTGGTCCCATCAGTGACCCAGACATAATCTAAGGCAGCATCACCTGATCATGGAGATAGTTGATCTCCAGGGTGATCAAGGTTAGGAGAGTAGACTCAGAGGACAACACGGCGGATCCACTCACAAAGGCCCTTTTCCCAAAGGGAGACTTTTATGGGATGGTTGAGTATTAGATACTGCAACCACTGTTACAGATGGCCCTAGTGCAAGTGGGAGATTGTTAGTTATATGTATGCCCTAGAGGCCATTACTGTACATTGGATGTATATTGTAGTGGATGCTAGGACATATATAGGTAGGACTTTCTTGCTCGACATGATAGTACGCTATCTGGTTGCACTTTATCTTAACATGTATACTTTCTGTCTCTCTGATTACATGTTGATAAAGCCCATAGGATGTGTACTCGACTTCCAGGACTATGATGTAGATCATACTAGTGGGGCCTGGGTAGTCCATGAGTACATCCTTGAAATTGTTCCTAGTCGAGGGAATATCGAGACGGGGCATCGATATTCCAGAGTAGACTAGCGCATATCTTCTCGACCCATGCGATGGGCGATGGATGATCCCATATCCATTGGTGTTTGACATCGAAGATGGTATGCGGGTGCTCAGTGGAGACTGGGTACACTGAACGGACTCGCCGAGAACTCCCAGATGGTATTATACCTCACGTCAGATGGCAGTTCTCTAGTGACACTGGTACAGCTTAGTCTGTTGACCCGAGATCGTCATAGAGTCTTGTGTGTCTCCCACTGTGCTTTGATTTCCACCCTACCACGGCTCTACTGAGTCATGCAAACAGGTGGTTTTTGGGTACAGTCCCGATTCACATGGAGGCAATGAGCGATAGTAGGGGATTCGTCTCTCCCGGTATTGGGGGTTGATGTTGTGCTATGCTCGACTGGCCATAACAGGAAATCCCTGGCCAGGGTTGCAGTGATATACTGGTAAGTGTTATCAGTAGTTTCATGAATGTTATGGACCCTACGTCAGCATGACTTATCGAGCTATTGGGGTCTGACGTTTACCACCCCTAGGCGAGATATGCGACATATCAGACGAACAGACCGGACCGTACGGTAAGTGTTACTGGTTGGATTCGCAGGAGTGTGAGCGGGCTTGCTCGTCGACCTTCTGATCGCTCAATACCCGGGTGGCCGTTACGTTTAGCAGACCGCTTGCGGCTTGTGGATGCCTGATATGATCATCATCTGCTGCCGGCGTATTGACGAGTCTTTAGAGTCCTACACAGAGGTTTCCTGGCTCAAGCGAAACGAAATAGGAGCGCATATGAGATATGTGCGGGACCGAGAATAATTCGAGTATGTGATACCGTATTCCATTTTCGCGATCAATGTATCGATTGGTTATATGCGATATAACCTAGTTATCGAATCAAGCATTGATTCGATAAGCCGATACATAGGATACTAGTCGGTTATATGCGATATGACCGGATCATTAAATCAAGTGTTGATTTAATGATTTAATGTATAATTTTATATTTGATATATCACTTTGCATTAACTAGTATTGGTTGACTTTAAAAGGATTTTCTCACTTGAATTGTGCAAGTTGTATATGTGATATATTTCTTTGTGCACATGATTGTATCATGTTTGATGATGCATTCTTGTTTGGTTTTGTGTAAAGTATTAAACCATGGTTAGTTAGTGATTAGGGTTTCATCTTATTCATTTATCTTTTTATTTTATTTATTTCAAAAGAAAAAGATAAAGAGAAATGAATGGTGGCTACTTTTGTTTTTAGTTGAAGATTCATGAAGCATTGTCTTAGTCACCATTCTTGTCTCATGCCTAACCCTAACCACTCATCTAACCTAAGTTAAGTCTCTACACTAAACCATGGTTGAAGATATGATAAGTATTGTATTTTCTTTTCTATTTTAATTAACTTATCATATCATCTTCTTCTTTCTTCATCTTCTTCTTCAATGAAGAAAGCTTGCTACTCCAATGGAAAGTCATGAAATCTAGTGAGAAATCCAAAACTAAAGTTTACCCACTTCCTATTTCTTCATCCTCTACCTCTTGCCAAGTAGTATAGGGTGTTTCCTTCACAAGTTTTTCCTACTTGGTGAAGTTGGAGCTTGTTCTAGCGATGCCTCGACGTAGATCATCTTCGGCATCGAACCGACGATCAAGCCCGCCCATTCTTCGATGATGCCGACGCTAGAGCCCAAGACATGATTTGGACAGCGAGGGGACTTCATTGCGGAGCCGTGGAGGTGGTGGACCGGATCTACAAAGGTTGTATATCCGTTCCCTTAGTTAAAATGTTAACTAGTTTGCTTGTTTCGCCTAAATATCTAGTAAACGATCCGTAGTCGGGTTTGTAGGCACCCGTAAAATTTGATTTGTGCATGTTTGATCACTTGTGAGACTTCACTAGAGTGCCTAGGAACCCTACAAATTTGATGATGTTGTGATATGTATTTTAGCATCTTATGATATGTAAATCTAGTCTAGTAGTTGATTTGTATATTGTCACTTAAAATTGTTAAAATTAGAGTTTTAACAAACTAGGTTTTGGTAATTAATTGAAAATTTAGAATTTAAAATATAGTAAGGGTTTCATCATATCATTAATATTATATTGAGTGGTTTAATACTTTTAGTTCATGAAAATCCAAGCTAGATTTTAGTTTGTGCATTTTTGCTATAAAATTGTTAAAATTGAGGTATTTTGTAAACTAGAATTTTAGGGTTTTTGGAATTTAATGAGATTAAATTATGGGAATTATTTTTATGACTCATTTAAGATATTTAGTGAATATTGTGGCCGCTATATTCGTTTATACATCGAGTTTTGTACTAAAAATGGTGATTTCTGCTTGCTAGATTTTCGGAAAAATGACTTTTTAAGTGAAATTGGGGTTTTTGTGAATTTTAAGCTATTTTATATTATAATTAGTGCTTGTAATTGTACACATGAGTGTGTTGGGAGCTTTGTCGATGGTTTGGCGTTTGTACGCCGACGTCGAGGGTTTTTGGGTCGATTTGTGAAAGCAACCATAGGTTTTGACCTATGTGGGATTCGTGTGTCGTTTTGGTCATGAGTCGGATTTTAATGCGATACGATGCGTTGTGATATGTAGGTACCCCCATGTGGACTTCGAGACGACTAGCAAGCGCGTGGCGACGTCGGCACCGGCGAGCGAGGACCAGGTGAGTAGATTTATATCTACGGGGAGAAGTCGGGTGGATGGCGTATAGCACCCCCGCAGTCCGTGGTGGTGTATACGGATGCGTATACACACCAACAATTATTATTTGTTATTTGGGATTAATAACGATGTTTAGGATGGACATTTGGTGTTCTTGGATATTTAGTGTCGCGAAACCCTAGAATAGTGGCCGCACCACACATGCACACACCAACCCATACTTGCATACTTTCTTCTTTCATTTGTGCTTATACGGGAATATATAGTTATGTGTTCACATGGGTATGGGACTATGTGTTCACATACGGATTTGAGGATGATACTTGGGTTTGAGATGAGTCGATGAGATTTGTATTGAGGTTATGAATTCGGTGATATGGCAGGATTCGTATTTGAGATACGACATGACGTTGTAGCGGGTCCTTGACGTAGTGTTTCACACACGTCCATGCATACTTAGGCGGTATCAGTATTGTACTAGACGTAGATCAGTACCCCGATCATGATATTTGATAAAGAGGATACCAGGAGAATAGTATGATAAATGTGATATTGACCCGTACCCAGATTTGGGGATGCCGTACGACGGATTTACGTACGAGCTCTATTTCGATGATTGATCCGCACTCTTGACTTGGGATGTCTGGTTATAGATATGGTATCGGATGTGATATTATTGAGGCGGGATCACCGACTAATATATATATATAGGTATGTATATGTATCGACTTAGATGTTAGGCGGTTTCCTTACCTGTAGTCTAGCTTGTAGCATAGCCCTTTAGTTTAGTTAGTTGTTAGATTAGATTCGGTTCCTACCTATTTCAAAGCTTACGAATCGTGCGTATCTTAAAAGACAAGTCAAGGGATCCTACGGATATTTCAAAAGATGTATCTTTTCTTAAAAACACCGTAGCCCCTATTTTCAAAACCCCACGATTCGTGTTATTTCAAAAGGCACCATTGTATGACTTATATTAGGTTAATGCAGATTAGTTGTCGTCGCGTCTAGTATTCAGCTCCCACTCATTATTGTTGTTCGCTCCGCATCACATACTTATATTATGCTTCATATTCTACTGTTGATATCTTGTGGTTAGGACACCAGCACCATTACCGATGATGCGTATGTACCACGTACACTTACTTGCCGACTCACACACATCTTCATCGGTAATTGCCATGTCACGTACACCTTAGAAAATATTATTGCTTGACATAGCCTGTTAGCTAATAGTTTAGACATGATATTAGTATACTTGCCTTATATGTTAATTTGGACATTGTAGTTATTACCTGCTACTTCATGCATACTGTTATTCATTGTTATGCCGCATTCATGGATTCTCATGCATATATTCACTTTTTACGTGCTATTGAGGTTTTGGATTCGGATTTCCATGAGATTTTCTGGATTTGGGGAAAACCGCAAAACATATACAAACTTCTTCTTTCTCTTTTTAAATAAAAAGCGCGGTTTTCCCCATCATGTATGAGTCGTCCACCATGAGTTTGCTGATGGATTTCGAGACCCGATTCGAGGAGTTGGATGAACCGTTTCGGGTACATGGTGGACCCGGTAAGGTACCCCGGGGCAAGAAGCTCGT
Source organism: Agapanthus africanus (assembly GCA_030015575.1). Taxonomy (NCBI): domain Eukaryota; kingdom Viridiplantae; phylum Streptophyta; class Magnoliopsida; order Asparagales; family Amaryllidaceae; genus Agapanthus; species Agapanthus africanus. Next base: position 375,588,060 of record CM057344.1, on the reverse strand, counting down.
GGTGATGACGATGAGCCTGGCAGGGGGAGACTACCTACCGGTTATTTTACCCGACGCGTCGGATATCCGGAGGATACCGTTGTGGTCTTGAGATAGATGGTAAGGGCCGGTCTGGACTGACAGTGCCCTAGATATTATGATTCCGACATTGAGATTCTGAGATATTGAGGTACAGAGATTGTGATTCAGAGATATCGAGATATTGGGATTACGTTTTGTGCCGATGCTAGGCACTGTTTTATGCTGATTCATAATGATACCTCATTTTAAAAATACAGAAATCCCACTAATTTATGAAAGCAGTTTTCTTCAGTACATGCATTCTTCTTCATGCATTCATACATCATCCATGTAATTTATTGCTACCAGAGGCACTGACACGGGCCCATGAGATTACACTCGGTTAGATATTACCCTAGCCATTGTTATAGGCTGCATATTATATAAACATTTGAGGATATATATTGATCGTATGACCTAGGATTGCGTCATACATGCGATTTCTATTCGTAGATGTTTTTCTATTCACGAGTTGGAAACTCACCCCCGTTGTGCCCCAGTTTCTTGCTGGTTTCTTTACAGCTTTGCGGGTACAGTTTCGTTCAGGTGACGTGCTAGTAGGTGGGTTTATTTGTATCATACCCATCATTACATCTTGTATATTATTATTCAGTTGTATCTAGAAGTTCCATCAACCAAACATGTATTTATCTCATATAGAGACCAGTGATGTTTATTCTTTCGACCTTAGAGTCGCGCGTTGTATTTCTATGGATTTCTTGCTATTTTGAGTTTCCTTTTGAGTTTTGATCCTCGCCCTCGGCGTTGTATATTATATTTCTTGTGTGGTTGTGACCGTCGATTGACGAAGAGCTAGCTCCCGCTTGGGGATGCCTTTTTATTGATTTCGTATACTATTCATGTTGTATCCCGTTTGGGAGCCAGTATTTACAAAGGAGACTCTGCCGAAATTATCAGGAAATACTTGATGTTTTTTTTAAAACCGCATAACTCGGCTTATGCTATTAAAACTACTTGATTTAAAAATTGGTTTTCCTTCACTCTACTATTTTTCTTGGTTTGGATTTCTGGGTTTTCGGCTTACTTAGATTACGTACGCCTCGAGACGTTTCGTAGTTTAAGTGCCGGTCATGTTCCGTACTTTCGGGGCGTGACAATTTGATATTAGTCGGTTGTATATGATATAGCCGGATTATTAAATCAAGTTTTGATTTAATAATTTAATGTATAATTATATATTTGATATATTATCTTACATTAACTAATATTAGCTCACTTAAGATTTCTTTTTCTCACTAGTGTACACTTAGTACATATGTGATATATATTAATGTACATCTTTTGTGTAATGCTTGACGCCACATGTGACATGGGTGTATGAGACTCACACCATGCAAATAATAATGAATGGTTTTCTTTATTTAAAGTAAATCAAATTAGTTGGAAATTGTCACATGGTTGAAGCTTGTAGAAGCTTGTGGAACCATTGACCAAGTCCACTCTTTTTGTTTTACTTGAAGATATTTATTAACCTAACCATTATTGTTTAGCCATGGTTTATTCTTTACATGAGTTAGTGTATGACATAAACTCACCCATGGTTTCTATTCTCACCACTTGATTCATTCTTCACTTGCTTCATTCCATGGTTGCTTTCTTCATCTCCTTCCTCAAGCTTTCTAGCTTCATGAGAGGTGAAGGAAATTAGTGAGAAAATTATTTCTAAAGTGAGCAAAATTCATAGTTCATCAACCTCTTCTCCACTAGCCATTTAGATTGGGTTGTTTCTTCACTAGTTCATCACTTAGTGAAGAGGTAGCTTGAGTTAGTGTCTCCTCGACGTAGGTCATCTTCGGCCTCGAAGACTTCAAGCAAGCTTGTTCATTTCACCCTGTGGAGCCTCACTAGAGTCTGGGAGATCACTACTTGGAGCTATTGAAGTGAAGGACCGATCTACAATGGTTGTATTCCTCGTTCACTTACATGTAAAGATATTTACATGCTTGTTCGTCTAATTCTCTAGTTTAGATTCTAGCGTTCGGGTTCTTTAGCGTGCCAAAATTTTGAAAACGGCTTGGTCGATGCCTCCCAAAACCCAGCAGCCGCCTAGGGAACCCAGCAGTGGTATCTGAGCCATGCTAAAGAATTAGATGATATTTGTAGAATTACGAAAGCGAAACAACTCCGAAACACCCGAAATAAAAATCAAGTTTCTGTCGATTTTTAAACAACTTCTAAAATTTTTTAAAGCAGTTGCAGAATGTTACATGAAATGTTACATGAACACCACAGGAAAACGAACCCCTCTCGCCGGAAAATGGCCGGCCACATGCACTCAAAATCCGGCCAGGCCGGTCCATTTAATGAATCTGGGCTTCGTTTTGGTGGGGTGTTCCAGTCTCTGGGTTTTGGTGTTTCAGGAGTTGCTTGTTTTTACTGATATTGCATGTGATGTTATATTTCTGTAAAGGCAATTCGGGGTGTTTTGTAGTCGTAATTCTAACATCTATTCGGGTTATTTAGATGACGTTAAAAAGTTCGAACGGATATCAATAACCCATATTTTCCCTCGCTGGAAATTTTCCAAGAGTTGGATTTTTCCAAGAGTTGGATTTTTTCAAGTTTGAAATCTTCATAAACTCATGCAGGTGATTCTGTAGACCCTCTAGAAGAACGAAACCCTAAATCGATTCTATTACCGTTGGAACCGCCATCAAACCCTACGGTTTGTGGTAGTTCCGCGGCGCCACAGGTGAGGCAAGGGTTGACCTTCTAAGGTTGGTCCATAAGTGCTGTAGCATGTTCTGGGTACTTTTTAAACTCCGCTCAAGTGTTGAGATCTTTGGGAAATTTTGGGTGTTTGTTTATTCGATCAAAAAGTTTAACATCGTTTAGCTATCTGTGATTGTGATACGATACTTGGAATCCACAATAATTAGTTATGTGATAACTAGTTTGAATTTTATAAGTCTAGCAATTTAGTCTCATTTGATCGGTAGCCACGGAATTTTGATGTGGATCAAAAGTCCGTCGCAATCACGTAGCGTGCGTAGATACTCGCCGGGTAACCTTACTAGATAGCCACGCCCCATAGCCCCAACCCAGTGACTGTAGGAGAACCCCGTCGCCAAAAGCATCCATTCGGGTGCTTGCGGCCATGGTGTTCCGCCTAAGTGCACTTCGTCGACGGCATCGGGGGTGCCGCCATCTGCTAAAGTTTCCGACAAGCATTCGATCAGGTTGTTAGGAATCTTGTTGAATTACTCGACTGGTTATTGAAAAGTGTTTTCAATATCGAGACTAAAATGCGGGGTTTATAACTGTTAGGCATGTGATGTATTCATTTGGTTAGGCATGAAATCCAAAGTATGTGATACATTGGGTTTATGATGTCTAAGATGGTTGCGGATTCCAATTGTTGTAGTTTTTCACTTTCTTTTCTGCGACTGTAAGTGTAATATATGGTGTATCGCTGATTTCATTGCTATATATCAACGACAATTGGGATACGCATATTTACTTACGTTGATGGCATATGATGTTATATGTTGCTGTGATATGTTATATTGGATCATCGTGTTTTGAATAGCCGAGGTTTTTTATGTGAGGTGAGAGTTTTTTCATTTTCATTCATGTAAAAACTTGTATGTAATATTCTTTTATTGGGGTGCTTATGGGTTGAGGATGATGTCACCATTGATGTATATTATTTACTTTTCCGCATTAAGATAGACCCAAGGAGGAGAGCACAAGTAACCGGGTTCTACAGTCCAGTGGGAGACCATCTTGAAGAGTCGAGACCGGGTCTTCTAACTCTAGAATTGGTAGGGTTGCTTGCCGCTCTCGTAGGGGTTTAGGGATGTGGGTTTGGCTATTCATCGCTACCGTGGAATCCGTGTTTTTTACTGGCTTAATATAAAACATGGAATTCCTAGTATATCCAATATTTCATATGTGTTCTTCTGCTGCTGATATTCTGTGATGTGATCACTTGATATTCTGAGACGAATGATTATATTATATATATGATATATAATAAATATTGCTGCTTTCGTTTCTTCTGTGATGCTTAGGAAGCATAATTTGATGGGACTTCATTAATGAGATTAATGAAATAAAAGAAACCTAAAGATGTTGCAGAATCTTGTTTTAAAAACTGGTAGCTCTAGTTCTTGCTTTGCATAGCGGTATTCCTTATAGAATATCCAGCACCTTATTCGATAAGGAAAGATCCGAGATCCCTTCACCGGGAGTGACCTCTTTAGTGAAACTAGCAGATGCTACAACCCACTCGGTTTTGTCTTTTGATTGCTTTTTTAGTTCATGCTTTGCATAGTGGTATTTGTGAAATATCTAGCACCTCATTCGATAAGGAAAGAGCCGAGATCCCTTCACCGGGAGTGACCTCTTTAGCAAAACTAGTAAAAGCCTAAAAAACACTCCTTTTCAAAATCACTCGATTCTACAACGATATCAAGTTCATTACGCAAAAGGTTTTCTTAGAAACCTATCGTAGCCCTCCGTCATTTCAGATAAGTAGTATTTAGTATTCGTGCTATATTTGTTGGCTTTCGTCAAGGCGTAGTGTGTGGTATCTGATTAGTGCTTATCTGCTTAAGCATATGATGCGATAGGATTAGGGTAGTCGTATGACTTTGTTGGCTTTCGTCAAGGGTCGTGCGGGTGGGTTTAATTCAGTCATGAAATGTACGGGTTGAACTTGACAAGCGGACTATGGTTTGTAGGCTTTCGTCAAGGTCATAGGATGCTAGGGGTAAAATATTATCGGAATTTTAAGTGTTGAAATTTTCAATGAGATTGCATACCTTCTATGAGATAGTTGGACCCCGATACCCACTGCGAGTAAGAGTTACTCCTGAGAGAGTTTTACACATTACAATTAGCCGATCAAGTAGGTGTCTAGAAAGGTGTTAATGGGGTTACACCCCTAGGAAAACGAGTTTTATTTTAATTAGGTCCGTGCGAAAGCACGAGGAACCTCCCTCAAAGTGCCGACACTGGCCTGGCCGAAAAATTGGCGAACTTGTAGGGTGTAATTAATCCCGGCTAGTCTTTCCTTTTAGGGTTTGAAGGAAGATTTGATAAAAACAGTGGGAGCCATCCAGATTAGATAAAATAATAACTAATTATATCTTGCAAGAGCGCACGCAGAGTGTTTTCTTCTCTCTCTCTCTCCTGGTAGCGACCATGTCATGCCTTAATCAAGATAATAATATGGATGCATTGACCGAACCTGCTTATTATAACTGAGATGGGGAACGTTGGTTCCGCTCCAACTTATAATTGTTATATGTCCGAGCAGGAAATTGGAGAATATCCAGATTTCCACGCAGCCCAAACAAGGAATGACCATGATGATGCATATTCTTCGAGTGTGTTCAATTACCAAGAATCGTTTCTCAGTATCCTCTACGTCCTAGGTATGAGATACAGGATCAGGATCCCATATATGTAATCTGTTACATGGGCTACAGAAATGTAGAGAACTGGGATTGGGTAATACGACTCTAAGAGTTAGAGAATGGTGCAATTGTTGCAGCCAAATCAGTTGGCAGATATCACCTTGTATTACCAAATGGTAAATGCATTGATTCTGAACAAATGTTATTATATACCGAACCTGATATACAATATTACATCGGTTTCTTTATTAAGTTAAAGAAGGATATAATTTTGTATTGCTGGATAGTGCTGTGAACATTTTTCTTAATCAAGAGTTGATTGGATCAGGCACGTTATGTAATGGCATATACGTTCTAAATCAAACCACAGTTCAAAGTGTATAGAACACACACAAGAGGAGTAATTCAGAAATGAACGAATCCTTCTTGTGGCATTGTAGACTAGGTCATATCAATGTGACATGACTAGCTAAGTTACATTAAGGATGAATATTAGAATCTGTTCGAATTTTCATCTTATGCTACTTGCCAGTCTTGTCACAATGGTAAAGTGACTAATACTCTGTTTATTGGAAACGGAGAAAGAGTTGCTGAACTCTTGGGACAGATACATGATGATGTATACGGTCCCATGTCTACAAATGCCAGGACTGGTTCCTCGTACTTCATTATATTCACTGACCATCTCTCAAGATTCGGACATGTGTTCTTGTTGAAACACAAGTCTGAAACTTTTAAGAAATTCAAGGAATATAAGCTTGAAGTTGAGAACCAGACAGGTAGAAGTATTAAAGTTCTTCGATGTGATTGAGGAAGAGAATACTTGGGCATGGAGTTCCACGATTTTCTAAACGGAGAAGGGATTCTCTCTCAGCTTACTCCTTCGAGTACACCACAACACAACTGTGTATCGGGGCGGAGGTATCGCACCGTATGAGATATGGTGCGCTCTATGATGAGTACTGCTAAGTTACCTATTTCCTTTTGGTGTTATGCACTTGAGAAGTTGCATACCTATTCAATGGGGTTCCGTCCAAATCAATGCCTACCACTCCATATGAGATATGGAATGGGAAGAGACCATATCTTAAATGAGTTAAGATATGGGGTTGTCCGACCTATGTTGAAAGGCAAAATCCGGACAAGCTCGAGGCAAGCTCAGTTCTGTATAAGTTTGTTGGATATCCCAAACATCTGCATGGGTATATCTTCTACCACGCTGAGGAGCAAAAGGAGTTTTGTTTCTTAGCATGGCACCTTTTTAGAAAAGGAATTTCTTATGAAGAAATTAGTGGTCATGGGGTAGAACTGGAAGGAGTTCCAGCTTGACAAACTAATAGCTGATGATTTTGTGAAACCAAAGGATTCAATAGTCTCCAACGAAGCTCAGCCTCTCCGCGAATCTGGTAGGGTTCCTCATCCAACTAAGAGATACTACGGTTTTCTCGGTGACAATGGAAGCGAGGTTTGCATCATGGTAGATGATGGCCCAACTAGCTTCAGGCAGGCCATCACGAGTGGGGACTCTATGAAATGGTTGGATGCTATGCAATCTAAGATGGAATCCGTGTACACCAACAATGTATGACTTTGAATGTTGAACTTGAAGGGGTAAAACCCATTGGGAGCAAATGGATCTTGAGAAGATTCTAGGTGTGGATGGAAAAGTTGAGACTTTCAAAGATAGACTTATAGAAAAAGGCTATCGTCAATAACCAGGTGTGGTTTATGATGAAACCTTTTCTCCAGTGGCTATGCTTAAGTCCATCGGGATTAAAGCACGCATCGCGGAATTGGAACATCTGTTTTGATGAGTCAGTCAAAGAGTTTGACTTCATCAAAATGGTAGATGAACCTTGTATATACAAGAAGGTTATAGAGAGCAAGGTTGTCTTCCACGTATTGTACGTAGATGACATACTCTTGATAGGAAAGGGTTTCCTATGCTACACTCGGTCAAGCTCCTCTTATCACGAGGATTCTCCATGGAAGATATGGATGATACCAACTACATCTTATGGATTATGATCTATGATGATAGATCTAAGTAGATGTTGGGAGTGTCCCAAATCCAGGTACAATAACACCATACTAAAGGGGTTTAGTATGGAAGATTCTAATCGTGGTGGTTCGCCCACTTACTCAGGAATCACTCTCTCTAAAAAGAAGTCTTCCAAGACTGATTTGGAGAGAGCTTACATGCAAGGGATACCCTATGCTTCGACAGTAGGCTCTATCATGTATGTGATGTTATGTACCAGACCAGATGTAGCTAACTCACTAAGTATAGTGATTAGGAATCAATCGGATCTTGGGAGAATCACTGGAAAGCTGTGTAGGACATTCTTAAGTACTTGAGAAGCACTAAAAAATGTTCTTGAGGTTTTGGTAACAGTGAACTCCAGTGGGAGTCCTTTACCAATTCGAGCTTCCAGAGTGATAAGGACGACTGAAAGTCATTCACGGGCTTTGTCTTTACCCCCAGTGGAAGGACGGTATGTTGGAAGAGTTCTAAACTAGATATCGTGGCAAACTAGCCGATAAAGGCTGATTACATCGCTACCAACGATGCTCCCAAAGTGGATGTCTGGATAATTCTTGTTCATGCGATGAACATGGTTCCTGTAGGGTTCCTAGGCACTCTCAAGAGGTCTCACAAGGCATCAACCATGCCAATTTTAAATTTTACAAGTGCCGAGAAACTCTAATACGGATCGTTAACTAGAATTTTAGGCGAAACATCAAACTAGTTAACAACTTAACTAAAGATAAGAAGCTACAACCTTTGTAGATCCGGTTATCCAGTTCCTTAGCTCCACGTAGTCGTCCTCTCGCTGTCCAAGTCGGATCTCGGACTCTAGCATCAGCTTCATCGGAGAAATGAGCGGAATGGTCTTCGGTTATGATGCCGAAGATGATCTACGTCGAGGCTTCACAAGATCAAGCTCCGACTTCACCAAGTTGTGAAACTTGTGAAGAAAACACCCTTTACTACTTGGAAAGAGGTAGAGGGTGAAGAAATAGGAGGTGGGTTCACTTTAGAATTGGATTTCTCACACTTTTGCTCAACATGCCATTAATGGTGGCAAGCTTTTTCTTTATCTCATGAAGAAGAAGAAGAAGAAGATGATGATTATGATAAGTATTTAAAATGAAAAGGAAAATGAATACTTATCATAATGTAAACCATGGTTAGGTGTAGAGAATTGACTAAGGTTCGATGAATGGTTAGGGTTAAGCATGAAGACAAAAATGGTCACTTTGGTCAAAGCTTCATGAAGCTTCAACAAGCTTCAAGAATGAAAGCAACCATTTTGTTTTCTTTTGCCATTTCTTTTTTAATCCAAATTAAAAAGATAAAAGAATGAATAAATAAAAACCCTAACCATTTACTTAACCAAGGTTTAATTCTTTACACTTAACCAAATGAGCAAGTATCATCAAACATGATACAAACATGTGCACAAAAGTATATCACATATACAACTTGCACATCAAGTGAGAAAATCCATTCAAAGTGAAGCAATACTAGTTAATGCAAAGTAATATATCAAATATATAATTATACATTAAATCATTAAATCAACACTTGATTTAACGATCCGGTCATGTCGCACATAACCGACTAGTATACAATGTATCGATTTATCGAATCAACGATTCAATAACTAGGTTATATCGCATACAACCAATCGAAACATTCATCGCGAGAATGAAATACGGTATCACATACTCCCATTATTCTCGGTCCCGCACATATCTCATATGCGCTCCTATTTCATTTCGCTTGAGCCAGGAAACCCTTGTGTAGGACTCTAAAGACTCGTCAATACGCCGGTTGCAGATGATGATCATATCAAGCACCCACAACCCGCAAGCGGTCTGCTAAACGTAACGGCCACCCGGGTATTGAGCGATCAGAAGATCGACGAGCCAGCCCGCTCACACTCCTGTGAATCCAACCAGTAACACTTACCGTACAGTCCGGTCTGTTCGTCTGATATGTCGCATATCAAGTCTAGGGGTGGTAAACGTCAGACCCCAATAACCGATAAGTCGTGCCGATGTGTGGCTCATAACGGGTCGAGAAACTACTGGTAACACTTACCAGTAGATCTCTGATCAGCCCTGGCCAGGGACTTCCCTGTTACGGCCAATCGAGCACAGCGCAACATCAACCTCCAATACCGGGAGAGACGAAATCCCTCCTATCGCTCATTGCCTCCATGTGACTCGGGACTGTACCCAAAGACCACCGTTTTGCACGCCCTCATGGACGTGGTAAGGTGGAGATCAAAGCACAGTCGGAATCATACAAGACTCTATGACGATCTCGGGTCTACAGACTAACCTGTACTAGTGTCACCTGAGAACTGCCATCTGACGTGAGGTATAATACCATCTGGGAGTTCTCGGCGAGTCCGTCCAGTGTACCCAGTCTCCACTGAGCACCCGTACACCATCTCTGATGTCAAGCACCAATGGATATGGGATCATCCATCGCCCATCTCATGGGTCGAGAAGCGTATACGCCAGTCTACACTGGTATATCGATGCCCTGTCTCGATACACCCACGACTAGGGACCTTGAAGGATGTACTTATGGACTACCATGTCCCCATTAGTATGATCTGCATCATAGTCCAGGTAGTCAAGTACACATCCTAAGGGCTTTATTAACATGTAACTATAAGACAGTTTAAAGAGACTAGTAAACATGTTAAGATAAAGAGCAACCAGATAGCATACTATCATATCGAGCAAGAAAGTCATCTATATATATGTCCAAGCATCCAATATAATATACATCATCTGTACAATACTGGCCTCTAGGGCATACATACAACTAACAATCTCCCACTTGCACTAGGGCCAGCTGTTGTAGTATCGCATACCGAGCATCCCGTAGAGTCTCTCAAACTGTATCTGGGGAATGGCCTTCGTGAGTGGATCCACCGTGTTGTTCTTCGTGTCAACCCTCCTGACCTCGATCTCCCGGCGATCAACTATCTCCCGGATCAGGTGATACCGCCTCAGAATATGCCTGGATCGCTGATGGGACCTGGGTTCCCTGGCCAAAGCCACCGCTCCATTGTTATCACAATACAAAGGTATTGGATGCTCAATGGATGGAACCACACCAAGTTCAGTAATGAACTTCTTGATCCAGACAGCTTCTTTAGCAGCATCGTTGGCAGCGATGTATTCAGCCTCCATCGTCGAGTCTGCCACGGTTTCCTGCTTGGAACTCTTCCAGCTAACCACCCCTCCGTAAAGGGTAAAGACAAATCCCGACTGTGACTTAGAGTCGTCCTTATCACTCTGGAAGCTCGAATCGGTAAAGGACTCTACTTGGAGTTCTCCGTTACCATACACCAAGAGCATCTCTTTAGTCCTTCGTAAGTACTTGAGAATGCTCTTCACAGCTGTCCAGTGACTCTCTCCAGGATCAGCTTGATACCTGCTCACTACACTTAGTGAGTATGCTACATCGGGTCTGGTACATAGCATCGCGTATATGATAGAGCCTACAGCCGAAGCATAGGGTATCCCTTGCATGCGAGCTCTCTCCAAATCAGTCTTGGGAGATATCTCTTTGGAGAGAGTGACTCCAGAGATCGTGGGCAAGTTCCCACGCTTGAATTCTTCCATACTAAATCTCTTTAGTATGTTGTCAATTTACCTGGTTTGGGACAATCCCAATATCCGTTTGGATATATCTCTATAGATCCTAATTCCCAATTTGCAAGAGGCATCACCAAGATCTTTCATCGAGAATCTTTGTGATAAGAAGAGCTTGACCGATTGCAGCATAGGAATATCATTTCCTATCAAGAGTATGTCGTCCACGTACAATACGAGGAAGACAACTTTACTCTCTGCTACCTTCTTGTAGATACAAGGTTCATCTGGATTTTTGACGAAATCAAACTCTTTGATAATGATGTCAAAGCAGATGTTCCAACTCCGCGATGCTTGCTTTAATCCATAAATGGATTTAAGCAGCTTGCACACCTTCCCGCTGCTACCACTATCTACGAAGCCCTCTGGCTGAGTCATGTACACGCACTCTTCTAAATCACCATTTAGAAAGGCGGTCTTAACATCCATTTGCCAGATTTCGTAATCATGATATGCAGCGATGGCAAGCATGATCCAGATGGATTTAAGCATAGCCACTGGAGAAAAGGTTTCGTCATATTCCACACCTGGTCTTTGACGAAAACCCTTTGCAACAAGTCTAGCTTTGAAAGTCTCCACTTTCCCATCTACACCAAGTTTCTTCTTGAAGATCCACTTGCTCCCAATGGGTTTTACCCCTTCAGGAGCAACATCCAAAGTCCATACTTTGTTGGTGTACATGGATTCCATCTCGGACCGCATTGCATCCAGCCATTTCACTGAGTCCCTACTCGTGATGGCCTGCTTGAAGCTAGTTGGGTCATCATCCTCCATGATGCAATCCTCGCTCCCACCATCCATGAGAAAACCGTAGTATCTCTCAGGTTGGCGAGGAACCCTACTAGATCGGCGGAGAGGCTGAGGTTCATTGGGAGTTACTGAATCTTCTGGTTCCACCAGATCTTCTGTTGTAGCTTCTGTAGCTGGAACCTCTTCCAGTTCTACCTCATGACCACTAATCTCTTTTTCAAGAAATTCCTTTTCTAAAAAGGAGGCATGCCGAGAAAAAAACACTCTTTGTTCCTCAGGGTGGTAGAAGATATACCCTTGTGAATTTTTGGGATATCCTATAAATTTGCATAGAACAGACCGTGCCTCGAGTTTGTCCGGATTTTGTTTTTTGACATAGGCTGGACAACCCCATATCTTAACATAGTTAAGACATGGCCTCTTCCCTTTCCATATCTTATATGGAGTGGTAGGCAATGATTTGGTGGGGACCATATTCAATAGATGTATGGCTGTCTCAAGCGCATACCCCCAGAAGGAAATAGGTAACTCAGCTGTGCTCATCATAGAGCGCACCATATCTAATAGGGTGCGGTTCCTCCTTTCTGATACACCGTTGTGCTGTGGTGTATATGGAGGAGTCAGCTGAGAGAGAATCCCATTCTCTTTTAGGAAGTCCAGGAATTCATTGCTTAAGTATTCACCTCCTCGATCAGATCGAAGGATTTTAATACTTTTTCCGGTTTGGTTCTCGACTTCTTGTTTATATTCTCTAAATTTCTCAAAAGCTTCAGACTTGTGTCTTATCAAGTACACATGTCCGTATCTTGAGAGATCGTCAGTGAATGTAATGAAGTACGAAGAACCATCCCGGGCATGTGTAGACATGGGACCGCATACATCACTATGTATCAGTCCCAAGAGTTCGGTAACTCTTTCTCCGTGTCCCGTAAACGGAGTTTTGGTCATCTTGCCTTTGAGACATGACTGGCAAGTGTCATAAGATGAAAATTCGAATGGTTTCAAATATCCATCCTTATGCAACTTAGCCAGTCGTGTCACATTGATGTGACCCAGTCTACAATGCCATAAGAAGGATTCGTTCAGTTCAGAACTCTTCCTCTTGTGTGTGTTTGTTATGCTCAGAACTGTTGATTGATTTAGAACATAAAAGCCATTGCACAACGTGCCTGATCCAACCAACTTTTGGTTACGGAAAATGTTCATAACATTATCCTGTAATACAAAATTATATCCCTCTTTACTCAATAAAGAAACCGATATAATGTTGCATATCAGGTTCGGCATGTAATAGCATTCATTCAGAACCAATGTATTACCTGTTGGTAATACATGGTGATATTCCCCGACAGTCTTAGCTGCAACAATTGCACCATTTCCAACTCTAATGTCTTTATCACCTTCTCCAAGTTCTCTATCTTTTCTAAGCCCATGTAACTGATTACATATATGGGATCCTGACCCGGTATCTAATACCCAGGACGTAGGGCAAATGGAGAAACAGTTCTCTGTAACGAACACACCCGAAGAAAATGCATCATCATGTACTTTCTTCAATCGGGTGGCATGGGAATCCTGGTATTCCCCTATATCCTGTTCATTCCTATAACTCTTATAAGAAAGAACGGAACCAACGTTCCCCAGCACAGTATAATATGCGGGTACAGTCAATACATCCATATTATTATCTTTATTAGGGCATGACATGGTCGCTACCTAGAGAGAGAGAGAAGAAAACACTTTAGCGTAAGCTCGTGCAAGATCAGATTGGTTATTATCTTCTCTAATCAGGATGGCTCCCACTGGTTTTTATCAAATCTTCCTTCAAACCCTAAAAGGAAAGACTAGCCGGGATTAATTACACACTACAAGTTCGCCAATCTTTCAGCCAGGCCAGTGTCGGTACTTTGAGGGAGGTCCCCCGTGCTTTCGCACGAACCTAATTAATGTAAACCTCGTTTTCCCAGAGGCGTAACCCCGTTGACACCTTTCTAGACACCTACTTGATCGGCTAATTGTAATGTGTAAAACTCTCCCAGGAATAACTCTTACTCGCAGTGGGTATCGGGATCCAACTATCTCATAGAAGATATGCAATCTCATTGCAAATTTCAACACTTGAAATTCCCGATAATGCTTTTGCCCCTAGCGTGCTATGACCTTGACGAAAGCCAACAAACCACAGCTCGCTAGTCAAGTTCAACCCGTACATTTCTTGACTGAATTAAACCCACCCGCACGACCCTTGACGAAAGCCAACAAAGCCGTACGACTACCCTAATCCAGTCGCATCATATGCAGCAGATAAGCAGCACATAGCTACCGCACACTACACCTTGACGAAAGCCAACAAATGTAGCACGAATACTATATGCAACTTATCTGAAATGACGGAGGGCTACGACAGGTTTTTCTGAAAACCTATTGCGTAATGAACTTGATATCGTTGTAGAATCAAATGAAGTTTTGTAATGGAGTGATTTTGAGGCTTTTCTAGTTTTGCTAAAGGGGTCACTCCCGGTGAAGGGATCGTCGGCCCTTTCCTCGTCGAATGAGGTGTGGGATATATCATATATATCACTGTGCAAAGCAGAAACTATAGAAGCAATCAAAAGTCAAACCGAGTGTGTAGCATCTGCCATTTATTGCTAAAGGAGTCATTCCCGGTGAAGGGATCTCGGTCCTTTCCTCATCGAATAAGGTGCAGGGTATATCATATATACCGCTATGCAAAGCAAGAACTGTAGCTACCTGTTTTGTTTAAAAAAATGATTCTACAACATCTTAGGTTTCTTTTCATTCATTAATCACATTAATGAAGTCCCATCAATTATGTACCTAAACATCACAGATAAATACGACGTACACTTATGCCATCAGCATTCGCCTCGATGTCCCCTCGTGCACCGTTAGGTTAGGTAACTAACGACAGAGCAGGGCAGGGCTAGTGCGGGTGCAAAACATAAGTAACGTCTATATAATATATCATATATACTATATAAAGTATCTATCACAGAACATCACATAATCACATCACAGATATCGCAGCAGAAAATATCATATGAAATATTGGATATACTAGGACGTCCGTGTTTTTAATACGAGCCAGTATAAAACACGGATTCCACGGTCGTGATGAATAGCCAATCCTACACCCCTAGACCCCTACGAGAGCGGCAAGCAACCCTACCAATTCTAGGGTTAGGAGACCCGGACTCGACTCCTCGAGATGGTCTCCCACTGGACCTTAGAACCCGGTTACTTGTGCTCCCCTCCTTGGGTCTGTCCTAGTGCGGAAAAGTAAATAATATACAAAGGGTGACAGCTTCCGCTACCTGGAAGTGCCCCAATAAAAGAATATTACATACTAGTTTTTACATGAATGAAAATGAAAAACACTCATCTCACATAAAAACCCCCGGCTATTCAAACACGACAATCCAATATAACATATCCAGCAACACATAACATTACATGTCATCAACGTAAGTAAATATGCGCATCCCAATTGTCGTTGACATATAGCAACGAAACCGGCGATATCACATATTACACTTACGGTCACAGAAAAGAAAGTGTAAAACTACAACAGTTAGAATCCACAACCTCATTAGACATCGCATGCCTAATCAAATGAAATACTTAGACATCACATGCCTAACAATTATAAACCCCGCATTTTAGTCCCATTATCGAAAACTCTTTTCAATATCAAATGAGACTAAACCGCTAGATTTATAACATTCATTCAGTTATCTCATAACTGTTTGTGAATTCCAATTATTGTATCCCATTCCGGATAAATAGAAAATATTAAACTTTCCGATCGAACATTCGAACACCCAAGTTTTCCCGAAACCGTTCAACACATGAAATAGGTTCAAAGACATTCACTTCATGCCTCAGTACCAACGGTCCAGCCGTAGAAGGGTCAAGCCAACGCCTCACATGTGGCACGCCGTACTGCCCCAAACCCGAAGGTTCAAAGGGCAGTTCAAGACGGTCACATAATCGAGTTAAGGTTTGTTGTCTTCTAGAGGGACCATCGCGTTACTTGCACTACTTAGAACGTCTTTAAACCACGAAAAAATCCAACACTTGGAAATTTTCCGGCAGGGGAAAAGTTGGGTATTTATATCCGGTCGAACTTTTTAACATATTCTAAAGTTATCCGGAAAACCACACAGACAAAATTTGATAATCCGATCGAATAATCGAAGCTCCAAAACACCCCAGAAAACTCAACTCTTGAGTGCAAATTAAAAATTCCCAGAAAACTCAGCACCTGAAAACATGAATTACTGTGCAAAGTATGGAGGCAAATCACATCAAATGCCGCGGAACTGCCGCAGAAGCCAGGCTTCTGCCGCGGTTCCGCCGCACTTTAGAAAGCATCATGAGATAATTTTTGCACCGTAATTCTTAGAATTCTTTGCTGAATTTTTTAAGCATTTTTAATCTGGAAAAAACCCAGTTTTTGAAAAAAGTCCAGAGAGCAATTTGTGTTTAGGGTTTCGGTTCGATTCGGATTTCAAACGTCGTCTACACTTCGCCTAAGGCTCTAGCTAGGCTCTGATACCACTGTAGGGTTCCTAGGCACTCTCAAGAGGTCTCACAAGGCATCAACCATGCCAATTTTAAATTTTACAAGTGCCGAGAAACTCTAATACGGATCGTTAACTAGAATTTTAGGCGAAACATCAAACTAGTTAACAACTTAACTAAAGATAAGAAGTTACAACCTGTGTAGATCCAGTTATTCACTTCCTTAGCTCCACGTAGTCGTCCTCTCGCTGTCCAAGTCGGTTCTCGGACTCTAGCATCAGCTTCATCGGAGAAATGAGCGGAATGGTCGTCGGTTACGATACCGAAGATGATCTACGTCGAGGCTTCACAAGATCAAGCTCCGACTTCACCAAGTTGTGAAACTTGTGAAGAAAACACCCTTTACTACTTGGCAAGAGATAGAGGGTGAAGAAATAGGAGGTGGGTTCACTTTAGAATTGGATTTCTCACACTTTTGCTCAACATGCCATTAATGGTGGCAAGCTTTTTCTTTATCTCATGAAGAAGAAGAAGAAGATGATTATGATAAGTATTTAAAATGAAAAGGAAAATGAATACTTATCATAATGTAAACCATGGTTAGGTGTAGAGAATTGACTAAGGTTAGATGAATGGTTAGGGTTAAGAATGAAGACAAAAATGGTCACTTTGGTCAAAGCTTCATGAAGCTTCAACAAACTTCAAGAATGAAAGCAACCATTTTGTTTTCTTTTGCCATTTCTTTTTTAATCCAAATTAAAAAGATAAAAGAATGAATAAATAAAAACCCTAACAATTTACTTAACCAAGGTTTAATTCTTTACACTTAACCAAATGAGCAAGTATCATCAAACATGATACAAACATGTGCACAAAAGTATATCACATATACAACTTGCACATCAAGTGAGAAAATCAATTCAAAGTGAACCATTACTAGTTAATGCAAAGTAATATATCAAATATATAATTATACATTAAATCATTAAATCAACACTTGATTTAACGATCCGGTCATATCGCACATAACCGACCAGTATACAATGTATCGATTTATCGAATCAATGATTCGACAACTAGGTTATATCGCATACAACCAATCGAAACATTCATCGCGAGAATGAAACACGGTATCACATACTCGCATTATTCTCGGTCCCGCACATATCTCATATGCGCTCCTATTTCGTTTCGCTTGAGCCAGGAAACCCCTGTGTAGGACTCTAAAGACTAGTCAATACGCCGGTAGCAGATGATGATCATATCAAGCACCTACAAGCCGCAAGCGGTCTGCTAAACGTAACGGCCACCCGGGTATTAAGCGATCAAAAGATCGACGAGCCAGCCCGCTCACACTCCTGTGAATCCAACCAGTAACACTTACCGTACAGTCCGGTCTGTTCGTCTGATATGTCGCATATCAAATCTAGGGGTGGTAAACGTCAGACCCCAATAACCGATAAGTCGTACCGATGTGTGGCTCATAACGGGTCGAGAAACTACTGGTAACACTTACCAGCAGATCTCTGATCAGCCCTGGCCAGGGACTTCCCTGTTACGGCCAATCGAGCACAGCGCAACATCAACCCCCAATACCGGGAGAGACGAAACCCCTCCTATCGCTCATTGCCTCCATGTGACTCGGGACTGTACCCAAAGACCACCGTTTTGCACGCCCTCATGGACATGGTAAGGTGGAGATCAAAGCACAGTGGGAATCACACAAGACTCTATGACGATCTCGGGTCTACAGACTAACCTGTACTAGTGTCACCTGAGAACTGCCATCTGACGTGAGGTATAATACCATCTGGGAGTTCTCGGCGAGTCCGTCCAGTGTACCCAGTCTCCACTGAGCACCCGTAC
This sequence comes from Agapanthus africanus, assembly GCA_030015575.1. Classification (NCBI taxonomy): domain Eukaryota; kingdom Viridiplantae; phylum Streptophyta; class Magnoliopsida; order Asparagales; family Amaryllidaceae; genus Agapanthus; species Agapanthus africanus. The sequence goes on along the minus strand of CM057344.1, from coordinate 375,569,773 downwards.
ACCATCTCTGATGTCAAACACCAATGGATATGGGATCATCCGTCGCCCATCTCATGGGTCGAGAAGCGTATACGCCAGTCTACACTGGTATATCGATGCCCTGTCTCGATACACCCAAGACTAGGGACCTTGAAGGATGTACTTATGGACTACCATGTCTCCACTAGTATGATCTGCATCATAGTCCAGGTAGTCAAGTACATATCCTAATGGCTTTATCAACATGTAACTATAAGACAGTTTAAAGAGACTAGTAAACATGTTAAGATAAAGAGCAACCAGATAGCATACTATCATATCGAGCAAGAAAGTCATCTCTATATATGTCCAAGCATCCAATATAATATACATCATCTGTACAATACTGGCCTCTAGGGCATACATACAACTAACAGTTCCTACCATTGAGCATCCAATAACTGTTATTGTGACAACAATGGAGTTGTGGCTTTGGCCTAGGAACACTGGTCCCATCAGCGTTCCAGACATATTCTGAGAAAAGTATCGCCTGATCACGGAGATGGTTGATCTCCAAGGGATCGAGGTAAGGAGAGTTGACGCGAAGAATAATACGGCGGATCCACTCATAGAGGTCTTTTACTAGAGAGACTTTTTTATGGGGCGTTGAGTATGAGATACTACAACAATGGCCTTTGTGCAAGTGGGAGATTGTTAGTTATATGTATGCCCTAGAGGCCATTATTATACATGTGATGTATATTATAGTGGATGCTTGGACATATATAGGGAGGACTTTCTTGCTCGAGATGATAGTATGCAATCTGGTTGCTCTTTATCTTAACATGTACACTTATTGTCTCTCTATTACATGTTGATAAAGCCCTTAGGATGAGTACTTGACTACCAGGATTATGATGCAGATCATACTAGTGGGGTAAAGGTAGTCGGTAAGTACATCGTTCAAATGCTCCTAGTCGTGGGAGTATCGAGACGGGGCATCGATATTCCAGAGTAGACTAGCATATACGCTTCTTGACCCATATGATGGGCGATGGATGATCCCACATCCATTGGTGTTTGACATCAGACAAGGTATACGGGTGCTCAGTGGAGACTGGGTACACTGAACGGACTCGCCGAGAACTCCTAGATGGTATTATACCTATCGTCAGATAGTAGTTCTCTGGTGACACTGGTACAGGTTAATCTGTCGACCCGAGATCATCATAGAGTCTTGTGTGATTCCCACTGTGCTTTGATTTCCACCTTACCACGTTAAAGAGATCGTGCAAAACATTGGTTTTTAGGTACAGTCCCGAGTCACAAGGAGGTAATGAGCGATTGGAGGGGTTCGTCTCTCCCGGTGTTGGGGGTTGATGTTGCTCTATGCTCGATTGGCCATAACAGGAAATCCCTGGCCAGGGCTGCTGATATCTACTAGTAAGTGTTATCAGTAGCTTCTCGAACCGTTATGGACCTCACATCGGCATGACTTATCAGGCTATTGGGGTGTGACGTTATACCACCCCCAGGCTGTGATATGCGACATATCAGACGAAGAGACCGGACTGTACGGTAGTGTTACTGATTGGATTCGCAGAAATATGAGCAGGATTGCTTGTTGATCTTCTGATCGCTTAATACCCGGGTGGCCATTACGTTTGGCAGACCGCTTGCAGCTTGTTGGTGACGAATATGATCACCACCTACTGCCGGCGTATTGACGAGTCTTTAGAGTCTTACACAGAGGTTTCCTGGCTCAAGCGAAACGAAGTAGGAGCACAAATGTGATATGTGCGGGACCGAGATTAATACGCGTATGTGATACCGTATTCTACTCTTGCGATATGTGATATCTGTTTGTTATATGCGATATAACCGGGCTGTCGAATCAAGTGTTGATTCAACAAGTTGATACATTTGATATTAGTCGGTTGTATGTGATATAGTCGGATTATTAAATTAAGTGTTGATTTAATAATTTAATGTATAATTATATATTTGATATATTATCTTACATTAACTAATATTAGCTCACTTAAGATTTCTTTTTCTCACTAGTGTACACTTAGTACATATGTGATATATATTAATGTACATCTTTTGTGTCATGCTTGACGCCACATGTGACATAGGTGTATGAGACTCACACCATGGAAATAATAATGAAGGGTTTTCTTTATTTAAAGTAAATCAAATTATTTGGAAATTTTCACATGGTTGAAGCTTCTAGAAGCTTGTGGAACCATTGACCAAGTCCACTCTTTTTATTTTACTTAAAGATATTTATTAACCTAACCATTATGTTTAGCCATGGTTTATTCTCTACATGAGTTAGTGTATGACATAAACTCACCCATGGTTGCTATTCTCACCACTTGATTCATTCTTCACTTGCTTCATTCCATGGTTGCTTTCTTCATCTCCTTCCTCAAGCTTTCTAGCTTCATGAGAGATGAAGGAAATTAGTGAGAAAACTATTTCTAAAGTGAGAAAAATTCCTAGTTCATCAACCTCTTCTCTACTAGCCATTTAGATTGGGTTGTTTCTTCACTAGTTCATCACTTAGTGAAGAGGTAGCTTGAGTTAGTGTCTCCTCGTCGTAGATCATCTACGGCCTCGAAGACTTCAAGCAAGCTTGTTCATTTCACCTTGTGGAGCCTCACTAGAGTCCGGAAGATCACTACTTGGAGCGAAGGGACTACTACTCGAAGCTATTGAAGTGAAGGACCGATCTACAAAGTTTGTATTCCTCGTTCACTTAGATGTAAAGATGTTTACATGCTTGTTCGTCTAATTCTCTAGTTTAGATTCTAGCGTTGGGGTTCTTTAGCGTGCCAAAATTTTGAAAACGGCATGGTCGATGCCTCCCGAAACCCAGCGGCCGCCTAAGGAACCCTGCAATAAGGTGCTAGATATTCTACAAGGAATACCGCTATGCAAAGCATGAACTAAAAAGCAATCAAAAACAAAACCGAGTGGGTTGTAGCATCTGCCAGTTTCGCTAAAGTGGTCACTCCCGGTGAAGGGATCTCGGCTCTTTCCTTATCGAATAAGGTGCTGGATATTCTACAAGGAATACCACTATGCAAAGCAAGAACTAGAGCTACCCCTTTTAAAATTTGATTCCACAACATCTTTAGGTTTCTTTCTTTTCATTAATCTCATTAATGAAGTCCCATCATTTATGCTTCCTAAGCATCACAGAAGAAACGAAAGCAACAATATTTATTATATATCATATATATAATATAAGCATTCATCTCATCATATAAAGTGATCACATCACAGAATATCAGCAGCAGAAGAACACATATGAAATATTTGATATACTAGGAATTCCGTGTTTTAAATTAAGCCAGTAAAAACGTGGATTCCACGGTCGTGATGAATAGCAAAACCCACATCCCTAGACCTCTACGAAAGCGGAAAGCAACTCTACCAATTCTAGAGTTAGGAGACCCGGACTCAACTCCTCGAGATGGTCTCCCACTGGACTCTATAACCCGGTTACTTGTGCTCTCATCCTTGGGTCTATCCTAATGCGGAAAAGTAAATAATATATATCAATGGTGACATAATCCTCAACCCGGAAGTGCCCCAATAAAAGAATATTACATACAAGTTTTTACATGAATGAAAATGAAAAAACTCTAATCTTACATAATAACCCCCGGCTATTCAAACACGACGATCCAATATAACATATCACAGCAATACATAACATCACATGTCATCAACGTAAGTAAATATGCGTATCCCAATTGTCGTTGACATATAGCAACGAAATCAGCGATAAACCACATATTACATTTACGGTCGCAGAAAAGAAAGTGAAAACTTCAACAATTGGAATCCGCAACCACCTTAGACATCATAAACCCGAAATATCACATACTTCGGATTTCATGTCTAACCAAATGAATTCCTTAGACATCATAAACCCGTAATATCATATATTCCGAATTTCATGCCTAAAAATTATAAACCCCGCATTTTAGTCTCGTTATTGAAAACACATTCCAATAACAAGTCGGGAAATTCAACAAGATTCCCGACATCCTAATCGAATGCTCGTCGGAAAGTTTAGTAGACGGTCGTACCCCCGATGCCATCGACAAAGTGAACTTAGGTGGAACACCGTGGCCACGAGCACCCGAACGGATGCTTTAGGCAATGGGGTTCTCCTACAGTCACTTGGTCGGGGCTATGGGGCGTGGCTATCTAGTAACGTTACGCGGCGAGTATCCGCGTACACTACGTAATTGCGACGGACTTTTGATCCACATTAAAATCCCGTGGCAACCGATTATCTGAGACTAAATTGCTAGATTTATAAAATTCAAATTAGTTTTCATAAAACTAATTATTGTGGATTCCAAATATTGTATCATATTTCACAGATAGCTAGACGATGTTAAACTATTCGATCGAATCAACAAACACCCAAAATTTTCCAAAGAGCTCAACACTTGAGCACAGTTTAAAAGACACCCAGAACATGCCACAACACTTATGGACCAACCGTAGAAGGGTCAACCCTTACCTCACATATGGCGCCGTGGAACTACCACAAGCCCTAGGGTTTGGTGGCAGTTCCGGCGGTCAAAGAATCGAGTTAGGGTTTTGTTCTTCTAGAGGGATCATAGAATCACCTGCATGATTTTCTGAAGATTTTAAAAATGAAAAAAATCCAACTCTTGGAAAATTTTCAGCGAGTGAGAAAAATTGGGTATTTGATATTCATTCGAACTTTTTAACGTCGTCAAGATAACCCGAAATGATAACATCACATGCAATCTTAGAAAAAACAAGCAACACCTGAAACACCAAAACCCAGAGACTGGAACACCATAAAAATTTGAAGCCTGAAGCCAACTAAAAATAAGGCGGGGCCAGTTTTTAAGTTAATGTGGCAGGCCAAAATCCGGCGAGGAAGGCTCAAATTTCTGTGGTGTTCATGTTACATCTCATATAACATTCTGCAATTGCTTAAAAAAATTTAGACGACTTAAAAATTTCGACAGAAACTAGGTTATTGTTTCGAGTGTTTCGGAGTTGTTTCGGTTTCGTAATTCTACAAATATCATCTAATTCTCTAGCATGGCACTGATACCACTGTAGGGTTCCCTAGAGCGGCCGCGGGGATTCGGGAGGTATCGACCATGCCGTTTTCAAAAATTGGCGCGCTAAAGAACCCTAACCTAGAATCTTAACTAGAGAATTAGACGAAACTAGAATGCAAACATCTTTACATCTAAGTGAACAAGGAATACAACCATTGTAGACCGGTCCTTCACTTCAATAGCTCCGTGTAGTAGTCCCTACGTTCCAACTAGTGAACTCCCGGACTCTAGAAAGGCTCCACAAGATGAAAGAAACAAACTTGCTTGAAGTCTTCGAGCCGAAGATGATTTACGTCGAGGAGACCCTAACTCAAGCTACCTCTTCACTAATTAGGAATTAGTGAAGCAAACACCCTAAACTAAATGGCTAGTCTAGTAGAGGATGATAAAGTAGGATTTTTGCTTACTTTAGAATTAATTTTATCACTCATTTTCTTCACCTCTCAAAAAGCTAGAGAGCTTGAGGAAGGAGATGAAGAAAAGCAACCATGAAAAAATCTAAGTCTAGAATGGAAACCATGGATGAGTTAATATCATATACTAACTCGTGTAGAGACTAAACCATGGCTAAGATAATGGTTGGGTTAATAAATATCTAATGTAAAACAAAATTAGTAGACTAAGTCGATGGTCACTACAAGCTTCTCCAAGCTTCTAACCATGTGACTAATTTCCAACTAATTTTGATTTACTTTAAATAATAAACCCTTCATTATGTTAAGCATGGTGTGAGTCTCATACACCTATGTCACATGTATCATCTAGCATGACACACAAAAATGTACATTAATATATATCACATATATACTAAATGCACAAGTGAGAAAAAGAATTCTTAAGTGAGCTAATATTAGTTAATGTAAATTAATATATCAAATATATATAATTATACATTAAATTACTAAATCAACACTTGATTTAAAATCCGGCTATATCACATATAACCGAATATATCTTATGTATCAACTTATCGAATCAGCACTTGATTCGATAACCCGTCTATATAACATATAACCGACCGATAACACAAATCGCGAGAATAGAATATGGTATCACATATACGTACTAATCTCGGTCCCGCACATATCACATATGTGCTCCTACTTCGTTTCGCCTGAGCCAGGAAACCTCTGTGTAGAACTCTAAAGACTCGTCAATATGCCAGCAGTAGGTGGTGATCATATCAGTCACCCATAAGCCGTCAGGGGTCTGCTAAACGTAACGGCCACCCGGGTATTGAGAGATCAGAAGATCAACAAGCAAGCTTGCTCATACTCCTGCGAATCCAATCAGAAACACTACCGTACAATTCGGTCATTTCGTCTGATATATCGCATATCTAGCCTGGGGGTGGTAAACATCAGACCCCAATAGCCTGATAAGTCATGCCGATGTGAGGCCCATAATGGTTCGAGAAACTACTGATAACACTTACCAGTAAATCTCAGCAACCCTGGCCAGGGATTTCTTGTTATGGCCAATCGAGCACAGCGCAACATCAACCCCCAATACTGAGAGAGACGAAATCCCCTCCTATCGCTCATTGCCTCCATGTGACTCGGGACTGTACCCAAAAACCACCGTTTTGCACGATCTCTTGAACGTGGTAAGGTGGAAATCAAAGCACAGCGGGAATCACACAAGACTTTATGACGATCTCGGGTCTACAGACTAACCTGTACCAGTATCACCGGAGAACTGCTATCTGACGATAGGTATAATACCATCTAGGAGTTCTCGGTGAGTCCGTTCAATATACCCAGTCTCCACTGAGCACCCGTATACCATCTCTGATGTCAAACACCAATGGATATGGGATCATCCATCGCCCATTATATGGGTCGAGAAGCGTATACGCTAGTCTACTCTGGAATATTAATGCCCCGTCTCGATATTCCCACGACTAGGAACATTTGAAGGATGTACTTACTGACTACTTCTGCCCGACTAGTATGATCTGCATCATAATCCTGGTAGTCAAGTACTCATCTTAAGGGCTTTATCAACATGTAATACAGAGACAATAAGTGTACATGTTAAGATAAAGAGCAACCAGATAGCCTACTATCATGTCGAGCAAGAAAGTCCTCCCTATATATGTCCAAGAATCCACTATAATACATCACATGTATAATAATGGCCTCTAGGGCATACATATAACGAACATTGATTTATATATACATATATATATATATATTAACCCGGCTAATATCAACACTTGATTCAATAATCCGGTTATATCATATATTAGCCAGCTAATATCAAAAATATAAACATATACACACACACACACACACACACACACACACACATATATATATATATATAAACTAATATTAAATATTAGTCGGTTTTATGTGATATAACCGGATTATTGAATCAAGTGTTGATTTAATAATTTAATATATATACACACACACATACATATATATACATATATATATATATATATATTAACTAATATTAAGCTCACTTAAGATTTTCTTCTTTTTGTGTGTGTGTGTGTGTATGTATATATATTGTATTATGGTTGATGATATATTGAACATGGATGTATAAGAATCATACAAGACGTAAAGATGAGAAGATAATGGTTTAGATTTATGAATTAAAGAAAAGGAGAATGAGTCATTAATCTTGAGTTGCTTTGAGAAGTATGGAGAAGCCATGACTCATCCCTTCTCTTTGTTTTATTCATTGATATTTATCATTCTCTTGCTCTCATCTTAGCTCATGGTTCACTCTTTCACTTCCAAGTTCATCTTCTTCATCTCCTCTCAAGTTATTTTCTAGGGTTGAGGAAAAGAGAAGAAAGTAAGATTTTTTGTGAGCAAAATTCCTAATTGTTCTACCTACATTATTCTAGCAAATTAGTTTAGGTTGTTAACTTCACTAATACCTTGATTAGTGAAGTGTGAGCTTAGTGTGAGTTGCCTCAAGGTGGTTCATCTTCGACGACGAAGACTACAAACAAGCTCTTTCCATCCTTCAAGTGGAGTCAAAGAAGAGTTCTAGGGACTACTACTTGGAGGTTTAGAAGTGAAGGACTAGACTACAACGGTTGTAGACTCTATTTACTTAGTTCAGAACTTGTTTGCTTAATTTTGAAACCCCAATTCTCCAGTTCGATTCTTGTTTAGTATACTTAGCCCTCTAGAATTTTTAAAATTGCATACTTGATACTCAAAGAACCCTTGTAGAGGTGCTAAGATATACTTTCATGGTATCAAAGCCAAGCTAGAGGCTTAGAAATAGATTAGACGAAGTTAAAGTGTTCGATCGACGTTTTAAACATGAAAGTTTAGTAGTTTCTGTCAAATTTTTCAAACTTCATTTTTTTCCAGATTAAAAATGCTCAGAAAATCTTACAAATAATTTTATGAAGGCTCAAGAATTATGAGCACGTAACTCCACCACTTGGCCGTGGAACCGCCGCCTATACCATCTATTGGTCGCTGTTCCGCCGCGCAATTGTGGAGTTAGGAGCTCGTTTTTCTTATGCTGCTTCATTTTCAAATTTTGGATTTTCTTGATATTTTTAATGAGGCTCAGGTGGTTGGGTCTTTGTGAATTGTTGTTGTTTGAAATATCGATCGAAATGTTAATATCGTCTATATTGCTTTGGTTATGACATACAAATTTTTGGAATCCATATTGATTAGTTTTGCGAAAACTAGTTATCGATTTGTAAGTCTCGCATTTTAGTCTCAAATGATGGATTACCACGGAATTTGGATTTCGATCAAAACTCCATCGTAATCTCGTATCGTACGCGAATACTTGTCGGGGGAGACACAAGTAGACAGCCACGCCCCTTTGCCCGGACCAAGTGACTATAGGAGAACCCCATAGCCAAGAGCATCCACACGGGTACTCGCAGCCATGGTGTTCCGCCCAAGTTCACTTCGTTGACGGAATCGGGGGTGCGGCCATCCACTAAAGTTCCCGACGAGCCTTCAAATCATTAATCAGGAATCTTGTTGAATTTCCCGGCTTAATTTTTGAAAAGAGTTTTCAATTCAAGACTTAAATGTAAGATTTATAGGTTTTGGCACGAAATTCGGAATATGCGATAATCCGGGTTTATGATGTCTATAGATGCGGATTCTAATTATTGTATTTTTTATTTCTTTTCTACGACCGTAAGTGTAATATGTGGCAGTATCCACGATCTCGTTGCTATACGACAATGACATTAGGGATACACATATTTACTTACGTTGATGACATGCGATGTTATTTTGTTGCTATCATTATGTTATATTGGATCGTCGTGATTGAATAGCCTGGGGTTTTATATGAGATGAGAGTTTTTCAATTTTCATTCATGTAAATAATTGTATGTAATATTCTTTTATTGGGACACTTCCGAGTTGAGCTTGTTGTCTCCATTCGATGTATATTATTTACTTTACCGCATTAGGATAGACCCAAGGCGGAGAGCACAAGTAACTGGGTTCTAGAGTCCAGAGGGAGGCCATCTCGAGAAGTCGAGACTGGTTGCCTAACTCTAGAATTGGCAGGGTTGCTTGCCGCTCTCATAGGAGTCTATGGATGTAGGCTTGGCTATTCATCACGACCGTGGAATCTGTGTTTTTCGTTACTGGTTTAATCTAAGACACAGACCTCCTGGTATATCCTATATTTAATATATCTGCTTCTGTTGTTCTGTGATGTGATCATATAACTGCATGAGACGAATGCTACTTATATATATATGATATATTAGTAAACACTATATATGTTTTGCATCCGTGCTAGTCCTAACCCTACCCTGCTGTAAGTTAAGTAACCTTACGGTGAAGACCCGGGTCCATGTGGCGAATGCAGATGGCATATATATGTGTTTTATTTTCGTTTCTTCTGTGATGTTTAGGAAACATAATTGATGGGACTTCATTAATAAGATTCATGAAAAGAAAAGAAACCTAAAAGATATTATAGAATCAAAATTTTCAAAATGGTAGCTCTAGTTCTTGCTTTGCATAGCGGTATTCTATTATGAATATCCAGCACCTCATTCGATGAGGAAAGAGCCTAGATCAAATGAATTCTTTAGAAAAAAACTAGCATATGCTACAACCCACTCGGTTTGTTTTGAAAACTACTCGATTTTCAAAGCGGAGGTTAAAACACTCCTTTTCATATCATTAAGTTCTACAACGATATCAAGTTCATTACGTTAAAGGTTTTCTTCAAAACCAGGAGTAACCCTCCGTCATTTCAGATAGGTGTTGTTTAGCATTCGTGCTATGTTTGTTGATCTTGTTGAGGCATAGTGTTCGGTAGCTTATTAGTGCTTTTCTGCCGCATGATGATGCGATTGGTTAGGGCAGTCGTACGGCTTTGTTGATCTTGTCAAGGGTCGTGCGGGTAGGTCTAAATCAATCATGAAATGATGGGTTGAACTTGACTTGCGGTTTATGGTTTGTTGACCTTGTCAAGGTCAAAAACCACATGGGGTAAAAACAATTATCAGGAATTTCAAGTGTTGAAATTTGCAATGAGATTGCATACCTTCTATGTGATAGTTGGATCCCGATACCCACCACGAGTAAGTGTTACTCCTGGGAGAGTTTTCTACTTTACAATTAGCTAATCCAGTAGATGTCTAAGAAAGGTGTTAACAGGGTTATGCCTCTGCGGAAATAAGGTCATTTAATTAGTTCCATGCAAAAGCACGAGAAGACTCCCTCGGAGTACATACACCATCCTGGCTGACCGATTAGTGAACCTGTAGGGTGTAATTAATCGAGGCTAAACTTACCTTTTATGGTTTGAAGGATGATTTGATAAAACCAGTGGGAGCCATCCTGATGAGATATGATAACAACCAATCTAATCTTGCAAGAGAGGACGTTAAAGTGTTTTCTTCTCTCTCTCTCTCCAGGTAGCGACCATATCACGCGTTAATCAAGATAATAACATGGATGTATTGACCGAACTCGCATATTTTACTGGGATGGGAAATGTTGGTTATGCTCTATCTTATGACAACTATCATAAGTCTGGACAAGGGATAGGGAAATGTAAGGATTTCCACGCAACCCTAATGAATAAGGAGCATTATGATGTATCTTCTTCGGGTGTGTTAGTTATTGAGAACTGTTTCTCAGTCTGCTCTACGTCCTGGGTATTAGATACCCGATCAGGATCCCACATTTGTAATATGTTACAAGGATTAAACAAAAGTAGAGAACTAGGAAAGGGTGATATGTCTCTCAGGGTAGGGAATGGAGTAATTGTTGATGTCGAAACTGTCGGCGAATATCACCTAGTATTACCAAATGGTAATACATTGATTTTGAACGACTATTATTTCGTACCATCTATGATGTGCAATATAATATCCATATCTTTATTAGATAAAGAAGGATATAACTTTGTATTAGAGAAAAATGTTATGAACATTTTCCTAAATCAAGTGTTGATTGGGTTTGGTACGTTGTGCACAGGTTTATACGTTCTAAATCAAAATACAGTTCTAAATATCCAAAACACTCACAAGAAGAAAAGTTCAGAAATGAACAAAGCCTTCTTGTGGCACTGTAGACTTGGTCATATCAATGCGACCAAACTAGCTAAGTTACATAAGGATGCATATTTGGAACTGTTCGAATTTACATCTTATGAAACTTGTCACTCCTGTCTCAAAGGGAAGATGACCGAAACTCCGTTTAAAAGACGCGCAGTAAGAGCTATTGAACTCTTGGGACTGATACATAATGATGTATACGGTCATATGTTTACACATGCTAGAAATGGTTCCTCGTACTTCATTACATTCACCGATGATCTCTCAAGATTCGGACATGTGTTCCTGTTGAAACACAAATTTGAAGCTTTTGAGAAATTCAAGGAATATAAGAGCGAAGTATAGGACCAGACGGGTAAAATTATTAAAATCCTTCGATCTGATCGAGGAGGTGAATACTTAAGCACGGAATTCCGAGATTATCCAAAAGAGAATGGTATTCTCTCTCAGTTTACTCCTCCGTATACACCACAGCACAACGGTGTATCGGAGCGGAGGAATCGCACCCTATTAGATATAGTGCGCTCTATGATGAGTACTGCTGAGTTACCTATTTCTTTTTAGAGTTATGCACTTGAGACAGTTGCATATCTATTGAATCAAGTTCCATCAAAATCTGTGCCAACAACACCATATAAGATATGGAGTGGAAAGAGACCATGGCTTAAACGAGTTAAGATATAGGGTTGTCCATCCTGTGTTAAAAAACAGAATCCGGACAAACTAGAAGCACGATCGTCTTTTTCTATGTTTATGGGATATCCAAAGAATTCACATGGATATCTATTCTACCACATTGAGGAACAAAAGGTGTTTGTTGCTCAACACACCACCTTTTTAGAAAAGGAATTTCTTGTAAAAGAAATTAGTAGTAATTAGGTAGAGCTGGAAGAAGTTCCGGATACACAAACTACAACTGAAGATTTGGCAGAACCGGAGGTTTCAATAGTCCCTGACGAACCTCAGCCACTCCGCAGATCTAATAGGGTTTCTCATCCACCTGAGAGATACTACGGTTTTCTCATAGACAGTGGGAGCATGGATTGCATCATGGAAGATGATGACCGAAGTAGTTTCGAGCAGGCCATCACAAGTGGGGACTCTGTGAAACGGCTGGATGCTATGCGATTTGAGATGGAATCCTTATACACCACAAAGTATGGACTTTGGATGTTGCTCCTGAAGGGGTAAAACCCATTGGGAGCAAGTAGATCTTCAAGAAGAAAATTAGTGTAGATAGAAAGGTTGAGACCTTCAAAGCTAGACTTATAGCAAAAAGTTTTCGTCAACGATCAGATGTCGACTATGATGAGACCTTTTCTCCAGTTGCTATGCTTAAGTCTATCAGGTTCCTACTTGCCATTGCTGGATACCATGACTATGAAATCTGGCAGATAGACGTCAAGACCGCTTTTCTAAATGGTGATTTAGAAGAGAGCGTGTATATGACACAGCCAGAGGGCTTCGTAGATAGTTGGAGCAGCGGAAATGTGTGCAAGATGCTTAAATAAATTTAGGGATTAAAGCAGGTGTCACGGAGCTGGAACATCTGTTTTGATGTAGCAGTCAAAGAGTTTGACTGCATCAAAAACGTAGATCAACCATGTATATATAAAAAGGTTGTAGAGAGTAAGGTTGTCTTCCTCGTATTGTACGTGGATGGCATACTCTTCTAGGAAATGATGTTCCTATGCTGCACTCGGTCAAACTCTTCCTATCACTAAAGTTCTCCATGAAAGATCTGCGTGATGCCTCCTATATCCTGGGGATAAAGATCTAAAAGGATGTTGGGATTGTCCTAATCCAGGTATAGGGACGCCATACTAAAGATGTTAGTATGGAAGATTCTAAGCGTGGTAATTTACCCGCTTGTTTAGAAATCACTCTCTCCAAAGAGATGTCTCCTAAGACTGATTTGGAGAGGGCTCGTATGAACGTGATACCCTATGTTTCTGCAGTTGGGTCTATCATGTACGCGATGTTATGCACCAGACCAGATGTAGCTTATGCACTTAGTGTGGCAAGTAGGTATCAATCAAACCCAGGGGTGAAGCACTGGATAGCTGTGAAGACCATTCTTAAGTAATTGAGAAGGACTGAAGAGATGTTCTTAGTGTATGGTAACGGAGAACTCCAAGTGGAGTCCTTTACCGATTCGAGCTTCCAGAGTGATAAGGATGACAGCAAGTCTATCTCGATCTTTGTCTTCACCCTCAATAGAGGGGCGGTATGCTGGAAGACTTCTAAGAAAGATACCGTTGCAGACTCGACGATGGAGGCTGAATACATCACTGCTAACGATGCCGCCAAAGAGGCTGTCTAGATGAAGAAGTTCATTGTTGAACTTGGTGTGGTTCCATCGATCGAGGGTCCAATACCTTTGTAATGTGATAACAATGGAGCCATCGCTTTGGCTAAGGAACCCCGGTCCCATCAGCGATCCAGACATATTCTGAGGCGATATCACCTGATCCGGGAGATAGTTGATCGCCACGAGATCGAGGTTAGGAGAGTAGACACGAAGGACAATACGGTGGATCCACTCACGAAGGCCCTCCCCCAGACACAGTTCGAGAGAATTTTTGGGATGTTGGGTATGCGATACTACAACAACTGGCCTTAGTGGAAATGGCAGATTGTTAGGAATATGTATGCCCTAGAGGCTATTGTTGTATATTATAGTGGTTGCTTGGACATATATATAGAGGACTTTCTTGCTCGACATGATAGTATACTATCTACTTGCTCTTTATCTTAACATGTGCACTTGTTTTAGTTTACTATATTATTGATACATGTTGATAAAGCCCATAGGATGTTGGCTTGACTACCAGGACTATGATGCAGATCATACTAGTGGGACTTGTGTAGTTCACAAGCACATCCTTAACAGTTCCTAGTCGAGAGAGTATCGAGACAGGGCATCGATATTCCAGACTAGACTAGTGTGTACGTTTCTTGACCCTGTATGGGGCGATGGTTGATCCAAAAGCCATTGGTGTTTGACATCAAATATTGTACACAGGTGCTCATTGGAGAATGAGTACACCGAACGGGACCCGCAGAGAACACCTAGATGGTACCAGACCTATCGTCAAATAAGAGTTCTCTGATGATATTTGTACAGGTTAGTCTGTAGATCCAAGATCGTTATAGTGTCTTGTGTGGTTCCCACTGTGTTTTGATTTCCTCCTTACCACAGCTCAAATGAGTCGTGCAAACAGGTGGTTTTTAGGTACAGTCCCGAGTCACATGGAAGCGGTGAGTGATAGGATGGGTTTCGTCTCTGGGCATGGAGGGAAATACCCATCACAGCAACGACGCCTATAAGCATGGCGCCTACAATCTCATACATGAAAGCATTTTCTTTCACAAACTAAATCTTGATAGCAAGGAACCTCTTTCTTCAACCCCCCGCACTTTGCACGGTGGGCAGGGGCCAAGATGGAATTTTTTCTTCGCAAACCGTTGGCTTTCACGCACGCTCCACCTCCAATACAGAAAGTATTGTCCGCTCTGTCCAAAGCCGCATGGTTTTAGCGAACCGGACCCGACTAGGGACCACTTCCCTGGAAGTTACCCATCCTAGAACTTCCGTGACTCGAGCATGCTTAACTATGGAGTTCTCAAGCTCCTGTAGTGCCGGTTCACTTAAAAGACGCCTCTGTATTGAAGAGTGGTACCATTCCATTTATAGTACAGATCTGCCCACTTTCGGAAAGTATTCTGAAGATTTCCATTATTCTACAGTGGGTCCCATGGATTCCAGAGGTGGCCCCCACGGATTCAAGAGGTGGCCCCCGCCCTCTTGGCTTGACAATTGGCATGGCACTTCGTTCCGTGAGCAAGAACCGGGTCCCGACATTTCATGTCTCGGAAAAAGGCACATGACTGGCAGTTGATTCATGTGAAGTCTATAGGACCCCACCTAATTCAAGTAAGCCAAAAGCCCAGAAATCTAAACCTTATAGGGAAAATAGTGGAGGTGCAGTTTTGAAAGAATAGTATAATGAAATCAAGTTCTTTCTTTAAAATATATAAGTGATAATATATGAAAAACAGAATCTTTGTATTTAACTTGAAAACCTTTTCGTCATTTAAAATTTGGGCAGCACCTCCTTTGAAATTTTCAACCCAAAAATGAATACATGTGATATAATATAAGGCATCCCCAAGCGGGAGCTAGCTCTTCACCAGTTGGCGGAAACAACCATGCAATAATGTAAATATAAAACGCCGAAGGGCGAGGATCAAAACACAGAAAGAAAGCAAGAAAACTAAAGTATCATCAAGAAAATCCAAACAATAATGAAAATACATGATCGCGACTCTAAAGCCATAAGAATACACAACAAAGGTTTCTAAGTCTACCAAATATACAAGTCTGGTTGATGGAGCTTTTAACTAGATACAATTGAAATAAAATAAAAGTACAATGGTGGTCACGATGCAAGTGAACCCACCTACCAAAGCAATCACCCGGAAGAAAGTGGTGTGCCAGCGAAGCCGCTAAGGAACCTGTACGGCCAAACCTGCAAGAAACTGGGGCACAACGGGGGTGAGTTGCAAACTCGTGAGTAGAAGACATCACCGAGTAGAAACCGAATGTATGACGATCTCTTAGGTTATACAGTAGATAACAACAATATATATAGACATCGGGTAATAACAAGGGTAACATTATAAGCATGTGCGTAAGTGTAATACCAAGTACTCATATCAGTGTCACAAAGTAATAACATGTCATATATATGATGTATGAATACATCATGAATGAATGATCAACATGAAATCTGGATATACCTGTATGAGAAAACCGTGTTCTTATCTTCATAAAATTTTAGTATTATAAAACTGGAGTATCATCAAATGAAATCGACAGAAATCCATGTCAAACATCGATACAATATATACATCGATATCTCGATAGCCATCTCTCAGATCGGCCCTCAAATTTGTCAAATCACACGACTCCGGTCGGTATCCTCCGGATAACCGCCGGGTCAATAATCACTGGTAGGTAGTGCTCCTCTGCCGGGCTCAACATCTCTTTGTATGGCCTTCTTGCCCCGGGGTGCCTCACCGGGTCCTCCATATACCCGCAGATGGTTCCTCTCACTCCTTGAATCGGGTATGTGTACACACATGGCTCAAGAACCGAGAAAACTCATGGTGGACGCCACACACATCATATCACGAGAAAACAGCAATTTGCATTTTAAAATGATAATGGTTTATAAAATTCTTACGGTTTCTCCAAATCCAGAAATCTCATGAAATACCAAAATTTTCATAATCATGAATCAATGAGAAAACAATATGAATTTACTACTGGCTAGCAGATTATACCGGTGAAGTAACGTTTTCTAATGTGTACGTGACATAGCAATTACCGATGATGATGTGTGTGAGCCGGCCAGTAAGTGTACGTACACCAAATTTCATATCCATATAACATGTACTATCCTCATCTCATGTGTATATATATACAGAGAGAATAATGGAGGAAAGTGGCCATAGTAGGGAATTTCCTCTTATGACGTCGAAAAAATACCCCCTCCATCATTTTATCTGACGATCCGGACCGACCATCTTCATCGTTATCATCTAAGATGTTGGTACACCAAATTTCATGTGATTCAACAACTTTTTCACTGTTGATTTAGTGGGTTTAAAATTAACGGTTTACCGACAATAGAACTTTTTACATTGCTAAATCAACGGTGAAAAAGTTGTAGAATCATATGAAATTTGGTGTACTCACATCTTAGATGATAACGATGAAGATGGTAGGTGCTGATCGTCGAAAAAAATTATGGAGGAGGTATTTTTTCGACGTCATAGGAGGAAATTCCCTCCTATGGCATCTTTCCTCCATTATTCTTATATATATATAGACACACACACAAACAATCACACACACACACACACACACATACACACACACACACACATCTATCATATACCAAGTGTATGTGTGTGTGTGTGTGTGACAACCCATATCCTAAAGTTCACGACTAAGGTAAAAGAAACTAAGGTTAAACCCTTCTACAAACGCTTATTCTAATCCTACGGTTTCCTAAAATCTTATTTACCAAGTATCCAAATCTCGCATAAACATATATATAATATAATATATAACCTATTCTACGGTTGCGAGGGTGCTATACGCCATCCACTCGACTTGCCCCGTAGATATACATCTACCCACCTTGATCCTTGCTTGCCGAAGTCGATGACGCCTCGCTCTCCTTGTCGTCCCGAAGTCCACGCGGAGGTACCTACATTTCAAATGCGTCGTATCATAAACAAGGATCCAACACTAGAAAACCGATACGGCACACGAAGTGCATATAGGTTAGAACCTACAGACTACGCATGCAAGAATCACCAAACAACTCTCGACGTTGTCGTACAAACGTCAATCGACCGAGATAAAACCCAAATCCCAAAATCCAAGTTATTAAAAGTCGTAAAAAAAATCAACAATTCAAGAAAACACCTCCAGATTTTGCCTCAAGTCAAATTAGCTAATTTTGCATATATAGGAGGTCTAATTACAGGATATAGGAGCTATGGACCAAGGACGAGGAAAAACCATTGTACCTAGGATGCAATTTGCGGCCATATGGGGAAATTTTGGGCCTTGGAAAGGAATTAGGGGCTCGGGTCTCAGGGGTAGCTCTTAGGTGGCCTGCTTGTCTCACTGTAATTGCTAAATAATTTTCCAAGTCTACGAGCAATAGTAGATCTCAAAAAGTCATCACAATTCCCACAATTTCCGATATCGGAGATTTCCATGTTCACATTTAGGGTACCTAGGCTCAGTTTGATCTAGGATTCTAGCACTAGACGGGTTTGTAGTCACTACTAATCCTTATTTTCGCCTTCCCATTTCACAAAAACTCCTAACCCTCATCTAGGAATTTTTCATCATCACAAAACCACAATTTATCAACTCTAAACTACTATGGGAATTTATGGAATTCAAATTATAAACTAAGGGTGTAGAGATTACCTCATTTGGCAACTAAGGAAAATTCTAGTGTTGCCCAAAGTCTTCAAAGTCCCAACTTGATCTACCCATGGGGTTTGTAGTGAGGTTGTGCACATTTTTTGTGAAGGGGGTATACGGTTTTATTTGAGAATTTTGGGGGTAGCCATGGGGTAGATGTGGAGGATGATAAGGAGATGAAGGAATGAAGAAGAAGATGAGATGAAGGAATGAAGAAGAAGATGAAATGAAGAGATGAAGTTATGAGAAATGTGTAGAAGCCTCTCACCCCCCCTCTCTCTCTCACCCTCATATGACACAAGTCACCTCAGTCTCTCTCTCATCTAAATATCTCACAAATGAATACCCTTTATCTTTTTTTTATTTTTTATTTTTAAACAACAAAAAAAAGAACCATATATGCATGCACATGAATAATGGTTCAAAATATGGAATAAGTATTCGCAACATGTCATGTTGCATGCTATGCACATAAGCTAGATTAATGCATAATTAGTAGATATTAATCAAGCTTAGCATTAACATAGAATACAAATAATTATTTAAAAATCTACAAATGCTCAATTCACATAATTTCTTTCAAAATTAATAATTCAAATTAATTTTCCAAATATTTTCCAATTTA
Source organism: Agapanthus africanus (assembly GCA_030015575.1). Taxonomy (NCBI): domain Eukaryota; kingdom Viridiplantae; phylum Streptophyta; class Magnoliopsida; order Asparagales; family Amaryllidaceae; genus Agapanthus; species Agapanthus africanus. The sequence continues at coordinate 375,550,511 of CM057344.1, read as the reverse complement.
TCGGTATATAACTATACCCTTTCATTTACAATCAATATCTATACTTTTAAAATATCCATAATATTTATTAATTAATTATTTAAATTCCTAAAAATAATATTTTATTTTCTGAAATGTTATAATCTTCCCTGTTTAAATAAATTCGCTCCCCGAATTTAAATTTAAACCGCCCAAATACTTAAAACATTTCAGTCAATAACTCAAATCAATGGGGCTCCGAGTATCATGAATACACGAAACACATCATAACGCAGTGCATGCGCGTGAAAACAAGGGCAAAACTCAAAATCAAAACTCCGTCAAACGCCACTCAATCGTCGGAGTTATGATGAAATACAAATGTCAAATCCAATACGAAAATCAAACAAGATATAATCAAAACTATAACGTGTATATAGTGCGCATCGTTGTGAAATCGTCAAAACATCCAAATAGGAATGCTGGAAATGAAATCAATCTCAATAAACTATATAAAAATGCCACATACGTCTGGTGCGCACGAAAATCAAAATCAATACAGGTGCCATGAATGTGCACAGAAATAAAGCTAGGTGCAACGGGTGTGCACGAAAACATACGTTGAGTGCAACGGATGTGCACGACAACAATATCAGGTGCACCTGATGTGCATGAAAAATCTTGATTTAGTCCATCTGATGTGCACAAAATCACATCTGGTGCGCCAAATGTGCGCAAGAATCCAAACTAAGTGCATAAGATGCACGAAAACAAATATCGAATATCACAATCGAAATCGACGGTATACAACATACATCAATCCAAATCAGGTATACCGTGGTATATAAACTCATAAACGTGTGCATCTACGTGCTTAAAATCGCATCAAGTACTGAAAGCTCGTGTAAATTACATCGAATGCATAAGTCAAAATCATGCGCAATCTCTATGCACGAAATCAAATCAAATATCCTGGAGTGCATAAAAATGAATCGAGCGCAAAGAATGTGCACAAAACAAAAATCAACACAAATAATATGTAGAAATACAAATCATATGCCCCTGTGGTGCACATAGAAAATATCAATCATAAAACAAATCGTCATAATACCGAAATCAAACAAGGAAAACGTGATATCCGAATCACGAAGTCGCGTATCATAATTAACTATCGTCGATGTGCCCCTCTTTCAATGTCGAAAGGTGCCAGTGCATCCAAGGCTGGCAGAGCAAGAATATCTACTTGCTTCCTGCCCAAAGTCTAGCGCCTTCTGCTCTTATGTCCTTGTTTATCACTGCGGATCACCAGTTACATGACTCCTCGGCTTGACAGCCTGATTCGGGTTACTGACGGAAACAGTCCCGTTCTGGCGCTTTCTCTGAAGATCTTCTGACCAATTAACATGGTCACTCGTAACGTATCATGTCAATGATGGTAATCTCTGGCCCACGGAGTATGCATGATACAACCGATCCTGGGTTCTAATTCCTTATCGTGTAGTATTCCAGAAAGATCCTGTCGGGGTCTCTTCCCAATCTCATCTCTGTAGGTCTGCCTGGAAATTGGCACTCTTTACTTAATCTGTTTCTTGTTCCAGAACAGCCGCATTCTCATCATGACCTCCTTCTGGAAATACGGCCATATCCAATGTATCTGCATGCGTATCAAGTCTATGATGTCAACGGAGTGGAACGTCATCTCGTCAAGATCGCATACAAACTTCTTACTCCGCTTCCCTTCGATATGAACCAATTTAGAATCATCTCTTCGTAGCTGTGTAGACTGCGCTCCTATTGGCTGTAGTCATATCCAGAGTCTTTTTTTTCCGAAGCTATAAACTCGGCATCTCTAATAGCCTGTAGAAGGCATCTGGCCAATTACGTCCTCGGAAACTCGTCCAAGTCATCGGAATAATGCGCCTTCGCTCGTCCTTTCTCAATTAACTCATAACATGTCTGTGTGAGGTTCCCTTCTAACTGAAGCTTATCGATCCGATGTTCTCGCATCGGAGTATCCAAACGAACAACATGTCCTAGTCTTATCCAAGGGTGACTAGCGATCTTCTATTACCTTCCTGAGTAAAACCTCATGCTGTAGTAGCTTTCAAAAGACTAGGGGCGATATCTTGTCAATCGCAGCAACAGCTGGCTCATCTGTCCGCACGGTAGACAATACCTCAATCATCTGAAGTAGACGGTACATCAACCGTCTTCATGAAAGTCGACCCTAGCACCACCATGGGGTTTTAGTAGCATCAAGCATGCCAAATTCAAATTTTTGGTAGTGCTAAGCAAAACTAAACAAGATCTTTGCTAGAATATTAGGGTAAAGGTTTTGATCATCACAAAACTAGTAGAAGTAAAGAATGTTATGCCCTTGAAGATCAAGTCCTTCACTTCACATACTCCGTGTAATAGTCCCATGACTCTACTAGGCTCCACTTGAGTCTTTGGATGAACTTCTTCCGATGACCTTCGTGCCGAAGATGATCCACACGAGGTCCCTCCAACTCAAGCTACATCTACACTAAACTCTTTAGCGTAGTAAGCACGCTACACTCGATCGCTAGTCAAGTGTAGGATGGTGAAGTAGGGGATGTTAAAAGTTTACAAGTTTGTGTTCAAGTTTCATGGTTCACATCACATGTGAGGGTTGAAGCTTGAATTATAGCAATTGAGGAAGAAGAAGAAGCTAGAGAGCAACCATGGGAGCAACTCAAGAAAATGGCTAAGTGTTAAGAATGTGCTTAGAATGAATGGAAACCCTTGACCCCCACTCATTCAAGCATGGAATTTTGCGATAAAAAATTGCAATCATGCTTAAATAGTGAGTCAAGATGAATAAACAAATATAGATCCCATGCTAGCAACCATGCTCTCATTTTCCACCTCATTTCTATTTTCACAAAATTGAATTTTATGCCATGCTTCATTATATATATATATATATCATATATATTATTATATTTATAATGAAGAATAATTAGTGAGCTTATGATATTAGTTAAGATATAATTATATCAAATATAATATATATCACATTATTAAATCAACACTTGATTTAATAATCCGGTTATATCACATATGACCTACTAATATCATTTATCTGAATATCATATTATCAAATCAACACTTGATTCGACAATCTGGTTATATCACATATAACCGAACCGATAATGGATAGCTGCCAGATTACAATACGGTATCACATACACGTATTTAATCAGGCCCACACGCATATCAAATATGTGTCCTACTTCATTTCTCTTGAACCAGGGAACTTCTGTGTGGGGCTCTAAAGACTCGTCAATACGCCAGCAGTAGGTGATGATCACATCAGTCACCTACAAGCCGTCAGCGGTACTAGTTGGACGTAACGGCTACCCAGGTATTGAGCAATATGAAGATCAAAAAGCAAGCTTGTCCATAATCTCCATGAAGCCTATCAGTAACACTACCGTACAGTCCGGTCTTTTCGTCTGATATGTCGCATATCAAGTCTAGGGGTGGTAAACGTCAGACCCCAGTAACGTGTTAAGTCATGCTGATGTCTGGCCTATAACGCTTCGAGAAACTACTGATAACACTTATCAGTAAATCTTATAAGCAGCCCTGGCCAGGGACTTCCAGTTATAGCTAATCGAGCATAGCACAACATCAAACCCTAATACCGGGAGAGACGAAACCCCTCCTATCGCTCATTGCCTCCACGCGACTCGGGACTGTACCCAAAATCTACCTGTTTTCACGTCTCCTTTGAGCGTGGTAGGGAGGAAATCAAAGCTCAGCGGGAGCCGTACAAGACTCTATGACGATCTCAGGTCTACGGACTAACCTGTACCGGTGTCACCAGAGGACTGCTATCTGACGATAGGTATACTACCACATAGGAGTCCTCGGCGAGTCCGTTCGGTGTATCCATTCTCTAATGAGAACCTGTGTACAATCTTTGATGTCACACACCAATGGCTGTGGGATCAGCCATCGACCTCTAAGGGACAAGAAACGTACGCACTAGTCTACTCTGGAATATCGATGCCCTAGTCTCGATATTCCCTCGACTAGGAACTGATTAAAGGGTGTACTTTTGGACAACCCTGGCCCCACTAGTATGATCTCATCATGGTCCTGGTAGTCAAGTACATATCTTAAGGGCCTTATCAATATGTAAGAGACAGACATTATAAATACCAGTCTACATGTTAAGATAAAGGTAACCTGATAGCATACTATCATGTCGAGCAAGAAAGTCCTCTATATATGTCCAAGCATCCACTATATCATCAATAATAGTCTCTAGGGCATACATATTCCTAATAATCTCCCACTTGCACTAAGGCTGGTTGTTGTAGTATCTCATACCCAACTTCCCAAAAGTCTCTCGAATAGCATCTGGAGAATGACCTTGGTGAGTGGATCTGTTGTGTTATCCTTTTAATCAACTCTCCTGACCTCGATCTCCCGGAGATCAACTATCTTCCTAATCAGGTGATACTATCTAAGAATATGTCTAGATCGCTGACGGGACCGGGGTTCCTAGGCCAAAGCCACAACTCCATTGTCATCACAATACATAGGTATTGGATGCTCAATGGTAGGAACCAAGTCATCACATGAACTTTTCATCCTGACAACCTTTTCGTAGAGATGTAATTAGCCTCTATCAACGAGTCTGCTATGGTATATAGCTTGGAACCCTTCCAACATACCGTCCCTCCACTGAGGGTGAAGACAAAACCCGAGACCGACTTTCAGTCGTCCTTATCACTCTGGAAGCTCGAATCGGTAAGGGACTCCATCTGGAGTTCACCGTTACCATACACCAAGAACATCTTTTTAGTCCCTCTCAAGCACTTAAAAAAGTTCTTCAGTTGTCCAGTGGTTTTCCCAAAGATCTTTTCGATACTTATTCACTACACCTAGTGAGTAATCTACATCTGGTCTAGTACATAACATCGCATACATGATTGACCTATCTGCCAAAGCATAGGGCATTCCTTGCATGTGAGCCCTCTCCAAATCAGTCTCGAGAGAAATCACTTTGGAGAGAGTGATTCTTGAACAAGCGGGTACATTACCATGCTTAGAATCATCCATACTAAAACCCTTTAGCATGATGTCTATGTACCTAGATTGGGACAAACCCAAATCCATTTAGATCTATCTCTATTGATCTATATCCCCGCGATATAGGAGGTATTAGTTAGATCTTTCATGGAGAACATGTGTGATAAGAGGAGCTTGACCGAGTGTAGCATAGGAACATCGTTTCCTATCAAGAGCATGTTGTTCACGTACAATACGAGGAAGAAAACCATAATCTTTACAACCTTCTTATTTATACTTGGTTCATCTACCTTTTTGATGAAGTCAAACTCTTTGACAGCTTCATTAAAACAGTTGTTCTATTTCCTCGATGCCTTGCTTTAACCCGTAGATGGATTTAAACAGCTTGCACATGCTTCCGCTGCTTTCACTGTCTATGAAGCCCTCTGGTAGTGTCATATACGCTTTCTTCTAAATCACCATTTAGAAAAGCGGTTTTGACGTGCAGTCTGCCAGATTTTGTAGTCATGGTATGCAGCAATGGCAAGTAGGATCATGATAGACTTAAGCATCTTGATGGTATTATATCTATCGTTAGATAGAAGTTCACTAGTAGCATAAGTACATGTTAGTCTTTTGACCTGAGATCGTCATTTGTTTTGTGTGAGTTCCAACTGTAGTTAGATTACTACCCTACCATGGCTCAAGAGGAGTCGTGCAAATAGGTTTTAGTTGGGTACACTCCCGAGCCACATGGAAGCAGTGAGCGATTGTCTGGGATTCGTCTCTCCTGGTATTAGGATTCGATGTCGCGCTATGTTCGGTCGGCCATCACCCTAAACCATGGCCACAGTAGATGAAATTTACTGATACGAGTTCAGTAGTTTCTCTGTTGGTGATCCGCTTGACTCTGACACGACTTATCGGGTTATTAAGGATCTGACATTGTCCACCCCTAGACCTGGTATGCGATACTCTTAGACGAACAAACTGAACTATACGGTGATTGTCACATTCAGGCTATGTAGGATACGGACGGAATTTATTGTCGACCTCCCTTTCGGCATATAACTAGGTAGCTGTTACGTACAAGTAGCGCCGCTGACGTGCTTGTAGTTATGGATTTATCCAGTAATCACTGCAAGCATATTGTCGAGTCTTTAGAGTCCCACATAGAGGGTTTTCCCGGTTCAGGCGATATGATGTAGATGACGTATGTTGGTACATACAGGAGTCCGATTAAATATGTATACAAGCTACACGGACTTTATTCGGACTGTTGATATTACTAGCAGGCTTAGGATTAAGCCGGATTATTAAATCAAGTTTTGATTTAATATATATATATATATATATATATTATATTCTAGAATTATTGTTCACTATTTATTTTCTCACTCTTGGCTATTCGTATTTTTATATGGATACACGTATATATATTTCGATATGTTTACAGGGAAGTATTCCGTATTTATACGGAAATACTTCTATATGAATGACACCTCATTTGTTGATATTCATTTTAGGAAAATCAAATATGATATTGAGGGTGAGGTGGCATTTGGGTATTGTTGTGGGAATGTAGAGAGGAATGGGCTTTATTTGTTTATTTGTAAAATGGTTGTGATATTTTTTATATGGTTGTAAAAATTTGTAGCCATTCTATTCTCATCATGCAAACACAACCATTTTTTGTGACATGGCTAGCCTCTTCACCTCCTTTTCCTTCTTCTTGCTTGCTCTCTTGAGCATTGGTTTTGAGAGAAAATTATAGTGGAAGTCGGTTGCTTCACTAGGTGAAACTGGAGCTTGGATCAGTTCCTCCGGGTGGATCATCTTCGGCAAAGGCGGTCGTCTCTCAAGCTTGTTCTCGACGGCCTACGAGGAGCTTGGAGGGGTCTTCCATGATTGGATGGACACGCATCAAAGGTTGTAATCCCGAACCTTGTTTGCTAGTTTGCTAGTTTTGGTGATTGGAAAGATTGCTATGGATTTGATTCTAGTGCTTTCTTGATAATTTTTGTTTTCCGGTTCCGCATCGGCCACGTTTTCTATGGCGAGGGCACTGGGAACTTTCAAATAGATCTCGGTCACTGACCTTTCCTGCCTGTTTGCTTCGGAAAATCATGTGGGAGTGGGCGATCCTTGGCCTCCTACCTCTCCCTTTTAAAATGTCTTTGGTGGAACACATACTTTTTCCACCATTTCCCGAATGCTCTACATTCGTCGATGGGGTGACAGACTCTATGGTGGTAGAGACAATATTTTTGGTTCTCTTCTCTACTTTTGAAGTCTACAACCCCTGGGATATACATCTTTACGGATGGTAGCTTCAATCCTTTCAGTGAGGCCTTAGTGAAGTGCTTTTCGGTCATGAATTTGTTTTTCCTCAACAATGTCTTTTGCTTCGGTATACATCTTGCTTTGGTTGGGGAGCTACATAAGTTGTCTCCTCTGCGGCTTGCCATTTTATATGCTGTTGTCTGGCCTTCTCATATATGGACAGTTCACACCTTTGATTTTCCCTGCTTCATAGAAAAGCTTCCCTCAGCAGCTTCTCAATTGGGTCTTCTTGTGGCAAACTTAGAGCTTCTGGCATTGATTCTGCCCCCTATTCGTCTGAGCCACTTTCAAATGAAGCCGGCGCATCTTCGTCATATATGGAGGAGTGAGAGACCATGAGGCAACTTTCCACATGTTCATCTATTTCCTCCTCTTCTCCCTTTGAGTCGTCATTTTCATCCTCCTTTCTATTCTCAAGGACATGATGAAGAAATTCCTCGAGAGTGACAGGTGAACGCACCCTCTGGTTATATTTCTTTAGTGCATCTATATACTTTTGTCTCCGTACGTCTGTCTACATGCTCAACAGGCTGCACGGGCTTCTTTGCTTTCTTTTTCTTCTTCTTAGAATGCTTGACTTTGAGGTTTTTCCCTTTATCAGTAATTTTCGAAGTGGGACGCGGCTTCAGCATTCCTTCTATGATTTCCGGTTCAAGCGGGCTTTTCTACCTGATTGCCCGACATGCTCGGAGATCCCTTAACATCATCTTTGTTTTGGTCGAAAGCATCACCTCCCAGGTGGTTTCTTCCATGAATGAACATGATTCCCCTTACGTATTAGCCCTCTTAGTGGTATGCTTTTAGGATGAATTCGCCTTCTAGTTATCCGATAGCATGAATTTACCCTGTTTATACTGGTCCTCGACCCAGTTCTTGATGACGTAACAGTTCTCGATCAGATGGCTTACCACCCGATGGTAAGGGCAGTAATTTGGATTGTTGACCTCATTATCTTGGGCCGGTCGCCATGGCTCGGGCAATGTCAGTAGGCCATTCTTCGCGGCGAGCTCGAATAACTTCTTTGTCTTATCATAACAGAACGAATATTCGTGCCCTAACCTTTCCCCAAGAGTCGGCCCCGTACGATCATTGTTTTGGAGACCGAATGCTTTAAGTCTGCTTTGTTGCTTTTGTGCATTGGCGACAAACACCGCCTTTCCTTTCCCTTTGTAGTTTCGTGAGTATCCGTCCGAAGATGAAAGACCTTGACCCATCGAATCCAGCTGAGCTAGTTTATCAATAAGCTCCTGAAAGGTGGTAGGCTTGAAGGTCATGAATGGGTATACTCGTGAGTGACGATCAATGGTTGCCACGAACATTCCGACGGTTGGAGCTTCACCGATGCGCTGCTCACATTTAGACCATGGTTCCGCCATTGAATAGCATATTGAACCCATGTCTCGTTTGACTTGATTCTTTTATTGACTAGTGCCGTCATAGTGATGTGTTCACTCGCACTGGTGAATCTTTGGCAAAAGAGCATCTCCATTTCGTCAAACATCTTAATGGAGTCGTTAGGCAGCTCCGAATACCACTCGAAAGCACTTCCTGATAGACTGCTAACAAATTGGCAGAGAAGTAATACATCATCTCCTCCGGTGTTTCCGCACCTGGATCTGAATTGAGTGATATATTGATGAAGATTATCAGTCCCCTTGTATACTTAGAATGTTGGGATCGTATATCCCAGAGGGTATTGCCTCTGGTCATACCATACTTGCTACGGTCAACCGATTTTGATCAGCTTGCCTACCGCTTCATTAGTCTGAAGAGATTTAAATTGATGGGCGTTATATTCATCCAGCTTTTCTTTGGAGATCGTCTCCTCGCTTGTCGCTGATGGGGCTTATAGAAGATTCAACATGTCTCCCTTGTCATTGATAATTATTGGCTGCTCATCTGCCGGCTATTATAATTGAGCTATCATCCCGACTATGCTTTGGAATAGGAAGGCCATCTTGTCCATCCCAATATTCATTTACGCGGCTTTCTCATCCTTCTTTTCAAGGACGTACTTCAGGTAGTCAGTATCAGACTCCTACCCAGTTCTTTCTTCAGGAGCATTGTCAGGGTTTGCATTAAGTAGCGGACTCATGAGTTCTGCCGCTTGAGCCAATATCTCCTGGAGCTTTTGTTGGTATTTCGTTATAGAACAAGTGATCGGTCAATGAGAAATGGAGGCACGACTCTCGTCTTTGGAGTTCATCATATATACACTATGAATTACCATGCCCTCAGACTTAGAGCGTTTATAGTGTGGGCTTTTGGAATTTGCCTCGGGAACTAGGACTTTATCAGGCCTCTCTCTTTTATGAGAAGCTGTTTTTGAAGGAACCATCATAGCAGGAACATTCTGTGAATGACCCTCCTTGTATTTGGGAGGGGATTTGTCATCATCTTGTCGACCTTTGAGCTTTTTTGGTCGGCGAAAGTAGCTCTTATCAACGACAGAGTTTTGGACTTCTTTCCAAACTCTGTGGATCATCGAAGAAAGCTGCTTGACTGAACGTACCGCCTTCGGCTCATCATGCATTCTTACAGGAGGCGGAGACTTTTTCATTATAGCAGTGGGTGAATTGGGTTTAACCATCTTCAGTGGTTCAAAGCTGTACCAAGTTAGAACAGCAGCTCGGATCATCGGAGCAGGTGGAGTCAACCCAGATGGGGAGCTACCTCCAGCCTGTCTCACTCGAACCCAGTATCGGCATCGGGCACCTCTGGTAACATCGGCCGATACTTCTTCAGCCATAGAAGCTTCATGGATCTAACCCCTATGTTTTCTTGAGATTGGACTATCCTGCCCTTGCGTTTATATGAAGCTTCGGGAGGAGAAAGTCGCTTGAAAACTGACTGTCTGGACATGGGAGTAGCAGCAAATTGATGTTGGTTAGTTGTGCTCACTCTACATCGAAAGTAGAGAGGCGGAATGCACAAAAATCAAATTTTGAGCAAGCACAACTAACTAAACCCCTAGTGATAAAACCAGAAGCTTAACCTAGCAACTTCTAGAAGTTTATCTACTATGAAGGGGTTATACCGAAACGATTTGTGTCCTTCGAATCTTCAAAACTCCTTCTTCTTGTGCTCCTAGGTATCCTTGATCAATCTTGCTTGATGGCCTTCTTGATCCTAGATGATCGACCCGAGAGAATATGGCTTAAGCTTGCACCTAAAAAAGAAGCAAATAAACAAACTAGTTTTCTTAGATGATGTAGAGATATTTAGTAATGTTTTTCTATCTCTAAACCCTATGTTTCTCAACGCATGAGAAGGTTAGGGTTTGAGGAAGAAGATGAACTCAAGAGAGGAGAGAGAATCAGCAAGCTAGAATGATGGAAGAAAAAATGGCTAATGAAAAATATCAAGCATTTCATTTTCAATAAAGAATATCAACCATCCTTGAATAGTTTTCCCAAATGAATAAATAAAAGCAATAGCCATGCTTCTCACCATGCTTGAAGCCACCTCACCCTTCCACCTCATTTTCTATTTCTAATAAATAGAAAAATGCATAATGAGGTGTCATCATCTAGAAGGTATTTTGTACAAATACAAAATAATTTCTACCATATATACATACCCGTATTCGTACCAAAATACGAATACCCTAGAGATAGAATAATACCACTAATATAATACTAGCACCAAATTAATATCTGATGTAACAAACCGGCTTAATCCAAAGCCCGCTAATATTATAATCTGTCTGATTAAATTTGGAGCAACTAGTACACGTAATTAATCGGAACCCTGCACGTATAAACATGCGATCTCTACATCGTTTTGCCTGAACCAGGGAAACCTTCTGTGTGGATCTCTAAAGACTTGACGGTACGCTGGCAGTGGGTTTAACCACAAGTACGTCAGCGGCACTAGCTGTACGTAACGGCTATCCAAGTACCTGTCAAAAAGAAGACTGACGAGCAAGCTCAACCGAACCCCTACTGAACCTATCTGCGACAAACTTCATACAGTCCGGTCTCTTCGTCCAAGAGTATCGCATACCAGGTCTGAGGGGGGTAGTAAATGTCAAACCCTTACTGACCCGATATGTCGTGTTGATGTGGCTCAGGACAAATCCGAGAAACTACTAATCTATCCATCAGTAAATCTCAACTGTCTTGGCCAAGGTCTTATGGTTCTGGCCAACCGGACACAGTGTGATATCGACTCCCAATATCGGGAGAGATGAATTCCTGACAATCGCTTCCTGCTTCCATATGGTTCGGGACTGTACCCAACCAAAACCTCTTTGCATGACTCAGTAGAGCCGTGGTAGGATAGTGATCTAAGTACAGTGGGAACTCTTATGAGACAATTGACGATCTCAGGTCTAAAGACTAACCTATACTCATGTCACCTGAGAACCGCCACCTGACGATAAGTATAATACCATCTAGAGGTTCTCGGCAAGTCCATCCAGTGTACTCACTCCGAGTGAGTACATGTATACAATATTAGGTGATCACACCAATGGTTGTAGGACCAACCACCGCCCCTCGTCGGGGTCTAGAAACGTATACACAAGTCTACACTGGAATATCGATGCCCGGTGTCGATAATGTTGGAGATAGTGCCCTCAGAGTCAATTATTGGATCACAGGTACGTGATTGCAATGATTGAGGGAGGACCTATCCCGGTAGGACAGTCTTACTCGAGATGATAGTTTGCTATCTGGTTTACCTTTATCATCGTGTACTGCTTAGGTGACCTGACAGGTCGCTATTACACGTTGATAGAGCCCCTAGGATTCTTGCTTGACCACTAGCAGTATGAGGGCGATCATATAAGTGGGAGCTGGGGTTTATAAGCACATCCTTAAAAGGTCCCTAGTCGTGCGAGTTTCGAGACAGGGCATCGATACTCCAGAGTAGACTAGTGTATATAGTCGAGACCCCGACGAGGGGCGGTGGCCGGTCTCACAAGCCACTGGTGTCAGTTGGTTCACCTAAGATGTATACAGGTGCTCATTGGGTTATGAGTACACCGGACATGACTCGCCGGGAACATGCTAGTTGGTCATATACCAGACGTCAGATGGCAGTTCCCTGGTGACATGTGTACAGGTTAGTTCATCGACCTGTGGATCGTCATTTGTCTCGTGTGAGTTCCCACTGTACTTTGATTACTACCCTACCACGCTCAAAGGAGACGTGCAAACAGGTTTTAGTTGGGTACAGTCCCGAGCCACATGGAGGCAGTGAGCGTATCTTCAGGGGTTCGTCTCTCCCGGTATTGGGGGTGAGGTCGCGCTGTGTCTAGGAGAGCCACTACACAAAGCCCTCGGCCGAGGCAGGAGATTTACTGGTAGGTATTCTAGTAGTATCTCAGAGTGTTCTGGGCTACACTCCGACACGACTTGTACCACTTTTGGGGGTCTGACTTTTACCAACCCCCTAGGCCCGCCATGCGATGCTCATAGACGAACGGACCGGACTGTACGGATATTGTCACTGACAGGCTCAGTAGGGTGTCAGGATGAGTTCGCTCATCGACGTCCCTTTTGGTCAATACCTGGTAGCCCGTTACGTATTGGCTTATACCTCTGACGTGCTAGTGGTTAAATCCACAACCAAGGTGTTGCCGAGTCTTTAGAGTTCCCCACATTCAGTTACTCAAGCTTTCGGGCGAAAAGCTGTAGAGGCCGTATGGAGATATGGCAAGGTCCGATCAGATACGTGCGGTATTGCACGGATCAGGATCAGACAGTTTGTACTACTGGCCGTATGGATATATGGCAAGGTTCGATCAGATACGTGCGGTATTGCACGGATCAGGATCGAACGGATAATACTAGCCGGCTTTGGTTTAAGCCGGATCCTAGTATAGTACAGTGTAGATTTTGTCTCATTGCATTTGTATTCCGGTCGGAATACAGATGCGGGTGTGTATGCACAGTTGTGGGGTTTTACTGTAATTTATTACGGGACCAGTTTTCTGTAGTTGCCAGTTTGCTTTCCGTTTCGGCCATATTTCATTGTATCGTTCATTGGCCGAAGATTGGTGGAGGAGGGCTTATTTGCATTTGTGCAAATAAGCTTTTGTGGAGGGGGTCTTTGCATTTTGTTGGATCATGATGGCTCACCATCACTTGACTTTCTTTGTGTCATGATGGCATGACTTTTGTGGACATGATTGTAGATGATGGTTGTGGTTGAGTGTTGGATTTACTTGTAATCATTTCTTGATATCTTGACCTTTCTCTCTCTCCCTTGCATTATGGTTGTGGTTCTCTCATCCATTGAGATCTCCCTCACTCACTCACTCTCTTGCCAAGGAGAGGCCGGCCACTTGAAGGTAGGGGCTGTCCCAAATTCTTGTGATGGGAATTTTGTTCTTCTAGCTTTGCAAAATTCCCACAAGTTCCATCTCCAAACTCCATAATTCATCCCTCCACCAAAAGGCAATTCCTACAACCCCAAAATGAGACTTGAGCACTACACATTCTACAGCAAACCTTGGGCACGTCGACTAGCCAGCTTCGTGCTCGAGTTGCCTCTGCATTGAGGTGGGAGCCCGTAAAAGATGCAGACGATGTGGTGCCCTTCCGGCAAGGAGGCTATGACCGGAGTTTCCGCAGGAGATCGGGACGACGACGAGAAGACCGGAGGACTCGGATCAGTCCGTATATCTCTATTCACTATCTTGTAGTTAGCTAGGACTAGTTAATGGTTCGATCCGGGTGTTTAGTGCGCGGTGGTGCCGGTTTGCTAGTTTTCAAAAATTAAGTTTATCACCGCTTCCGCATTTGGCCGTCGGATCGACGGCCGGGGCGCCGCCGTGCACTTACAATGGTATCAGAGCCTCGCCATTAACATAGTCTAGCTTTGTTTAATGTGTTTACTTTTCCGATCGACTAAAATTCCAAAAACCCACGTTTTTACATACATCAGTTTTCTGTTGATTTTTTTCTTGCTCGAAATTTTTTTCAGGTTGTAGAAAATTGATATACTGGAAATTCTAAGAGTTCTGTAAAAATTCGATGCACCAACTCGACTACGGGAGCGCGGAACCGCAGCCAAACACCCCTTTGGGCCGCGGTTCCACCGCACAATGTTGAGATCGCTGTGTCAAATTTCTACAGTTGCTTTCTGGGTTGAAAATAGGGTTTCTGGAATATTAATATTGGGCCCAGAATTTCTTGATGTGCTACAGTAGTACTTTGGGGCCCACTTGTTAAAAATTTGATCGATCGGATATTTTAAACACATTATTTCACAGTATTTACATTATATCTGCGACCGTGAATGTCACTCGATCGGTAAATCCTGTCTAACTGCTGTTGCCCGGTTAGACGGATTTGCGAACGTGACTTTCACGTTGATGTTCTGTGTATTGCTGTGATGTTGCGGATCAGTCGTGGGGGATAGCCTGGACGCAATGCTAGTACAGTTTTTGTTGTATTATGTACATTTGTTATTGCGGGGCGAGCGTCCGACATGTGGACTGCCGTCACTGCCTGTTTGTATTATTATTTTGGGGCACGACCAGGTTGCGGTCGATGTACCCGTTGTATGTATATTTTACTTTCTGTACTAGGATTGCCCCGCGGAGGGGTACACGGATAGCCGGGTTCTGGAGGGCAACGAGCCTGCATCTCATGGCATTGAGACGGAGGGGGCTTTACTCTAGAATTGGCGGGCTATTCGCCGCACTCGTAGGGGGTACAGGTTGACCCAGGAGGGGTGCACAAGTTACCGGATTCCGTGAAATGCTGGGTGGTCCATTCACGTTGCTGAAGGGGGCTGCCTCGCTTCAGGTTTTGGCGGGTAACTTGCCGCGCCCGTAGGGGTCTAGGTTTTCATTGCACAGGCTATCCACACGACCAGGGGAATGTCGGGTTTCAGCGGATCTGTGAAACCCGGGGATCCCAGATATCTGTATTGTTCTGTGATGCTGTACATTTCTGTGATGTTGCATTTTATCACGCCTTGAGCGAATATAATATATTGGTATATATATTAGTAGATATTGTATATGTTTTGCATCCACGCTAGTCCAGTCCCCGCTCTGTCGTTAGTTAGCTAACCTAACGGGTAATGACGGGACCCAGTGGCGAATGCGGATGGCATATACGTACATCAGTATATTTTCGTTCTTTTTGGTGTGATCAATTGATGGGACTGCGTTGATTCAGATCAATGCAAGTTAAAAACAAACCTAATCTGATGTTGTTGGAACACATTTTCAAAAAGCTGTTATTGCAAGGACGTTCTCTTTTGTTTTGCATCGTGGTATTCAGTTTGAATATCCTGCTCCTCAGTCGACGAGGCAAGGGCCGAGATCCCTTCACCGGGAGTGACCCCTTGGACAAAAGTTTGCGTCAGGGCAATAACTTCACTATAGCCGATTACTTTTGCTTTGCATCGTGGTATTCAGTTGGAATATCCTGCACCTCATTCTACGGGGAAAGAGCCGAGATCCCTTCACCGGGAGTGACCTCTTTAGCAACGGTTTTCGTCACTATATTTTTAAAAGCTATCAGTTCCTTCAACGATATAAAGTTCATTACGTTAAAGGTTTTCGCCAGAAACCATTCGTAGCCCTCCGTCGTTTCATATGGATGGTCAATAGTATTCAAGCTGTGTTTGTTGGCTAAAGTCAAGGCACAGTGTTTGGTAGCTGTTGGGTATTCATATGCAGCATAAATAGATGCGTTGGTTTGGGACAGTCGTACTGCCTTGTTGGCCAAAGTCAATGGTAGGTACGGGTGGACTCAAATTAACCTGGAGAATGACGGGTAGAACTTGAAATGTGACTTATGATTTATTGGCCAAAGTCAAGGTCATAAGAGCATGGGGTAAAAATCACATCGGGAGTTTCAAAAGAACTGAAACTTGCCAGATATGCGCATACCTTCTGGAGTGTGATAGCGTGAGCGGATTCTGTCACGTTATCATGCGATGATAGTTGGATCCCGATTCCCTCTGATGAGTTAGTTTACTCCTCGGGTGACCCCGACTAATTCTTCTTTTCAGGTTTGGAGGAGAATTCGACGGTACAGTGGGAGGTTTCCAGATTAGATAAATTGGTAACCATTCTGATCTAGGTTAGAGTGCACGCTGAGTGTTTCTTTTCTCTCTCTCTTCGGCAGCGACCATTGACCCGACCCTAAGACTATGACTCAGTGACCAAAATTGACCGAACCTTCTTAAACACTGGCTTTTGGATTGTCAGAGTCGCGAACCTCATTGCCACTCCTACTTTTACCCTTTTCTCCAGGACACCCCGTATTACTACGAACATCTACTTCCATTGGACAAAACCATCGTATGGTTAGATACGTACTCAAAAGAATTTATTCGAGGATGGTTTCAGGTTCTGGAGGAAACGTATAGGATTATTCAGTTGTCTTTTCCTTTTACCTTCTCTCAGGTTGCGAGTACTCCTTGGTTTAGGAGTAGTACACCTATTACGCAAATTGGATAGTCTTCTTCCAAACCTTAGGCTGGTGCCGAACGGTAGGGAATGAAGAAAACCAATTAGCATAACGATGGTGTGCAGAAGGTATTAAGTAAAGACATATCAAGGGATTAGTAAGAGGGCAAAGTAAATTGTGACTGATATTCACGACCAAACCAAGTATTTCTTCGCCAATCCTAAATCACCTTTGTATTTCTCCAGGACACTCCATATCACTACGAAGATCCCAAGTTTATTGGATAATCCATCGTATGGTTATATACGAACTCGAAAGGAACTTGTTCCAGTTCAGGGATGGATCCTGGTTTAGGAGAAATAGGAATAAGGTTTATTCGGTTGTCTTTTATCCCCACCTTCTCTCGCATTGCGAGTGCTCCTAGGATTAGGACAGTACACCCATTATGCTTATTGGATAGTCTTCTTCCAAACCATAGGCTGGTGCCGAACGGTAGGGAAGGAAGAAAACCATTTGGCCTAAGGGATGTGCAGAAGGTAATGACTAAAGACATATAAAGGGATTTGGAGAGGTGGCAAAGAATTATACGGTTACAGTCATGAATCTGGAAGAGGCATTACTAGGAATACCGGGATACCCAATCGAAACATTTCAATGTTTCAGTTTCACTGTGTACTGTTAATGGAAAACTGATTTCCCAATTAGACACTTGCTCCAGGGTATGTATTTACCAGGTATGATTCTCACATCTGTATGGTTTTACAGATGATGAGTGGGAGTAAGTTATTGGGAATTGGGTGATCATCCTCATTATATCGAGATTCGTTGTAATCGGTGATATTTGAGGAAATCACCTGGACTGTTTGCCGGTCGGCAAATATTTGGTTTTGAGTATCCGCTGTCATGCACCAATTTCAAATTGATATATCTGTACGTCTATTTTCATAGAGTGAGATATACCATTTTGAAATTATGTCTACGACATTTACCTATATCAGTGGATGGTTAGGTAAGGAGCATTAAACAAGCGGTGTAATTCTTCTTAACCATAAGTACAGTTTTCAACCTACGACACACAGTGGATGAGTTATCAGACTCAAGGGACTTATACAGAGTATTGTATGTTGTCCAGGGTCCATCAGGACAGAGGGGTTGGTCCTCATACTATATTCGGTTTACTTATGACTTCTCTAGTTTTTAAACAGGTGTTTCGTGGAAACACAGGGTCCGAATTTTGAGAAGTTATAGGTATTTGAATAAAGTAGAGAACCAGGTGTTGCAAGTATCGGGATTCTTCAAAGTGATCGAAGATGTAGATACTTGTGTATGGTATTCAGTTGATAGTAATGATTTAGAGAACTTGCATCTCTTTCAGGTTACTCATAATTGGAAGCATTCCTAAGTTGAGTAACGCTGATCGGCCTCCTTCCATTTAGTTGACATGCACTGGGGACAGCTGCATGATTTGAATCTGGTTCAACTAAATCAGTGCCTCTGGTTCTATATTGGATATAGAACAGTTCATATCTTAACGATGTTAAGGTACGGGGAGTTGTCCGGTTTATGATTAAAACCAGACACTGGACAACTCAAGGCACGTTTCTGTAATGGCTGTTTGTGGGTTGACCCAGGCTATGACGAGGGTTGATTTTCTACCATCTAGAAGATCAATAGTGATATTGTTCTTGACTCGCCACAGTTTTATTAAAAATGGATTTTTTCAGAAAAACAGTAGTGGGAGTATGGTAGAACTGGAAGTGATTCCAGAACCGCAAACGATTACTGAAGATTTGAAAGGAACCTAAAGATTCAATCTGGTTTGACATTCCATTGGCCACTCCGCAGATATGGTGGGTAACCTCAGGCACCCGAGAGGTACTCCGGTAGCCTCAAGGACGGTGACAGGGAAGTTCTTGTTTACCCAGACATGCCATTGCTGTTGTTCCAGACTGTGAGACCCGGCAGGAGGATGAGTATAGCGTCGTTCTAAACTTGCTTTATAAGTGTACGTTTATATGACTCTGCCAGAGGGTTGTCGTAGTCAGTGGGAGCAGCGGAAGCATTGGTGGACAGGTGGCTTATGTCTATTTATAGACTAAAGCAGATTTAGCGGAGATAAATCATCTATTTCTGATGTGACAGTCATAGGTTTGACTTCATCAGAATAGGGGATGGATCTGTTGAGAAGGTAGTAGGGTGTGATGTCATAGTATTTAGATGACATACACAGAGTAGGAAGTGATATTCCTATACTACGATCGGTTACATTTTGGTCATCACACAGTGGTTTCTCCACATGGGACTTAGACATTATATCAGACATACTGGTTACTAGATCTATGGTTGTAGATCTAGATTTGGGTGGTTTCCCAATTAAGGGTACTTAGACAGCATTCTAAGAGTATTTAGAATGGACGACTCCTGGCACGGTAGTGTACCTGCAGGTGATGGAGTCACCCTCTCTAAAGGTGTCTTATAGACTAAAGTAGAGAGGGATGTGCATGATCGGCAGATCATTTGCTCAGGCAATTGAGTCAATCATAAGATGTCAAGTACCACACCAGATGTTGCTCTTGCATTAGATGCAATAAGTTGACATTAATCCAATCCTGGAGAAACAGTTGTTAGTTATATGTATGCCCTAGAGGCCATTACTATACATAGGATGTATATTGTAGTGGATGCTGGGACATATATAGGGAGGACTTTCTTGCTCGACATGATAGTATGCTATCTGGTTGAACTTTACCTTAACGTGTATACTGATTATCTCTCTGTTACATGTTGGTAAAGCCCTTAGGATCTGTACTTGACTACCTGGACTATGATGCGGATCATACTAGTGGGGACATGGTAGTCCATAAGTACATCCTTCAAAGTCCCTAGTCGTGGGTGTATCGAGACGGGGCATCGATATACCAGAGTAGACTAGCGTATACCTTCTCGACCCATACAGATGGGCGATGGATGATCCCATATCCATCGGTGTTTGACATTAGAGATGATATACGGGTGCTCAGTAGAGACTGGGTACACTGGACGGACTCGCCGAGAACTCCCAGATGGTATTATACCTCACGTCAGATGGCAGTTCTCTGGTGACACTGGTACAGAGTAGTCTGTTGACCCGAGATCGTCATAGAGTCTTGTGTGGTTCCCGCTGTGCTTTGATTTCCATCTTACCACGTCCAAGAGGGCGTGCAAAACGGTGGTTTTTGGGTACAGTCCCGAGTCACATGGAGGCAATGAGCGATAGGAGGGGATTCGTCTCTCCCGGTATAGGGAGTTGATGTTGCGCTGTGTTCGATTGGCTATAACAGGAAATCCCTGGCCAGGGTTGCTGAGATTTACTGGTAAGTGTTACCAGTAGTATCTCGAATTGTTATAGACCTCATATCGACACGACTTATCGAGCTATTGGGGTCTGACGTTTACCACCCCTAGGCGAGATATGCGACATATCAGACGATCAGACCGGACTGTACGGTAGTGTCACTGGTCGGATTCACTGGAGTGTGAGCGGGCTTGCTCGTCGATCTTCAGATCGCTCAATACCCGGGTGGCCGTTACGTTTAGCAGACCGCTTGCGGCTTGTGGGTGTTTGATATGATCATCACCTGCTGCCGGCGTATTGACGAGTCTTTAGAGTCCTACACAGAGGTTTCCTGGCTCAAGCGAAACGAAATAGGAGCGCATATGAGATATGTGCGGGACCGAGAATAATGCGTGTATGTGATACCGTATTTCATTCTCGCGATGAATTTGTCGAATGGTTATATGCGATATAACCTAGTTATCGAATCGAGGGTTGATTCGATAAGCCGATACATTGGATACTAGTCGGTTATATGCGATATGACCGGATCGCTAAATCAAGTGTTGATTTAATGATTTAATGCATAATTGTATATTTGATATATTACTTTGTGTTAACTAGTATCGGTTCACTTAAGATGGATTTTCTCACTCGGATGTGCGCATTGTATATGCGATATACTTTTGTGCACTTGATTGTATCATGTTTGATGATACATGTTATGCTAGGGTTTTTGTGTAAAGATCAAACCATGGTTACATGATTATGGTTAGGGTTTTGTTTTATTCACTTATTTATTTATCCATTTCATTTTGGAAATTAAATGAGAAGAGAAAAGAATGGTGGCTTTATTTGTTGTTTAGTTGAAGCTTCATGAAGCTTTGACTTTGTCCACCATTCTTATCTCATCCTTAACCCTAACCATTCCTTTAACCCTTGGTTAATTCTCTACACATAACCATAGTTAGGATTATGATAAGTTTGGATATTCTTTTCTTTTTTAAATAACTTATCATAATTCTTCTTCTTCTTCTTCATCTTTTTCAAAGAAGAAAAGCTTTCTTCATCAATGGTGGATTGATGAAACAAGTGAGAAATCCAATTCTAAAGTCTACCCACTTCCTATTTCTTCATCCTCTACCTCTTGCCAAGTAGTAGAGTGTGTTTCCTTCACAAGTTTTCATGACTAGGTGAAGTTTGGAGCTTGATCTAGTGATGCTTCGACGTAGATCATCTTCGGCACGTCGTCGACGACCTAGCCCGTCCATTCTCCGATGAAGTCGACGCTAGAGCCCGGATTTGATTTGGACAGCGGAGAGGACCTCATCTCGGAGCCGTGGAGGTGGAGGACCGGATCTACAAAGGTTGTATTTCCGTATCTCTTAGTCAAATGCTAACTAGTTAGCTTTTTCGCCTAGACATCTAGCAAACGATCCGTAGTCGGGTCTCTCGGCACCTAGAATTTTTGAAATTGGCATGGTTGATGCCTTGTGAGACCTCACTAGCGTGCCTAGGAACCCTACAGTGGTATCAGAGCCTAGCTAGAGCCTTAGGCGAAGTCTAGACGGACTTTGAAGTCCGATTGAACCAAAAATCCGAACCCAAAATAGCTCTCTGGACTTTTTCCAAATTCTGGGATTTTTCCAAATTAAAAATGCGTAAAAAATTCAGCAGGGAATTATAAGAATTACGGTGTAATTTTTTTTCCATGAACAGTAAATCTCGCGGCGGAAGCGCGGCAGAAGCTTGCCTTCTGCGGCGGTTCCGCCGCACCTTGATGACGTCATCGTCGTGTGTTTGCACAGTAACTCTTATTAAAGTATGCTAGATTTTCTGGGTATTTTTAAATTTTATTCAAGAGTTGAATTTTCTGGAGTTGTTTTGGGGATTTGGTGTTTCAATCGGAGTATCAAATTTTGTCTGTGTGGCTTTCCGGATAAATTTTTGAATATGTTAAAAAGTTCGACCGGATATAAATACCCAATTTTTCCCCTGTCGGGAAATTTCCAAGAGTTGGATTTTTCCGTAGTTTAACGACGTTCTAAGTAGTGCAAGTAACGCGATGGTCTCTCTAGAAGACAACAAACCTTAACTCGATTATGTGACCGTCTTGAACTGCCCTTTGAACCTTCGGGTTTGGGGCAGTACGGCATGCCACATATGAGGCGTTGGCTTGACCCTTCTACGGCTGGACCGTCGGTACTGAGGCACGAACTGAATGTTGTTAGACTTATTTCATGTGTTGATCTGTATCGGGAAAACTTGGGTGTTCGAATGTTCAATCGGAAAGTTTAACATTTTCTAATTATCTGGAATGGGATACAATAATTGGAATTCACAATAGTTATGTAATAACTGAATGAATGTTATAAACGTAGCACTTTAGTCTCACTTGATCGGTTGCCACGGAATTTTGATGTGATCAAAAGTCCGTCGCAATCACGTAGCGTACGCGGATACTCGCCGGGTAAACTTAATAGACAGCCTCACTCCATAGCCCCGACCAAGTGACTGTAGGAGAACCCCATCGCCGAAAGCATCCGTTCGGGTGCTCGCGGTAGCGGTGTTCCGCCTTGGTGCACTTCGTCGACGGTATTGGGGGTGCAGCCGCCTACTGAAGTTTGCGACGAGCATTCGATCAGGATGACGGGAATCTTGTTGAATTGCCCGACTTGATATTGAAAAGTGTTTTCGATAATGAGACTAAAATGCGGGGTTTATAATTGTTGGGCATGCGATGTCTAAAGAATTCATTCGGTCAGGCATGCGATGTCTGAGGTGGTTGCGGATTCCAACTGTTGTAGTTTTACACTTTCTTTTCTGTGACCGTAAGTGTAATATGTGATATCGCCGGTTTCGTTGCTATATGTCAACGACAATTGGGATGGACATATTTACTTACGTTGATGACATGTGATGTTATGTGTTGCTGGATATGTTATATTGGATCGTCGTGTTTGAATAGCCGGGGGTTTTTATGTGAGATGAGTGTTTTTTCATTTTCATTCATGTAAAAACTTGTATGTAATATTCTTTTATTGGGGCGCTTCCAGGTTGCGGAAGTTGTCACCCGTTGTATATTATTTACTTTTCCGCACTAGGATAGACCCAAGGAGGAGGGCACAAGTAACCGGGTTCTGGAGTCCAGTGGGAGACCAACTCGAGGAGTCGAGTCCGGGTCTCCTAACTCTAGAATTGGTAGGGTTGCTTGCCGCTCTCGTAGGGGTCTAGGGGTGTGGGTTTGGCTATTCATCACGACCGTGGAATCCGTGTTTTATACTGGCTCGTATTGAAAACACGGACGTCCTAGTATATCCAATATTTCATATGACTCTTCTGCTGCGATATCTGTGATGTGATCATGTGATGTTCTGTGATAGATACAGTATATAGTATATATGATATATTATATAGACGTTACTTATGTTTTACACCCGCGCTAGCCCTGCCCTGCTCTGTCGTTAGTTACCTAACCTAACGGTGCACGAGGGGACATCGAGGCGAATGCGGATGGCATAAGTGTACGTCGTATTTATCTGTGATGTTTAGGTACTTAAATGATGGGACTTCATTAATGAGATTAATGAAATAAAAGAAACCTAAGATGTTGTAGAATCGAATTTCAAAATAAAACAGGTAGCTACAGTTATTGCTTTGCACAGCGGTATATATGATATATCCTGCACCTTATTCGATAAGGAAAGGACCGAGATCCCTTCACCGGGAGTGACTCCTTTAGCAATAACTGGCAGATGCTACACACTCGGTTTGTCTTTTGATTGCTTTTAAGAGTTTTTGCTTTGCACAGTGATATATATGATATATCCCGCACCTCATTCGACGAGGAAAGGACCGACGATCCCTTCACCGGGAGTGACTCCTTTAGCAAAACTAGAAAAGCCTCAAAAACACTCCATTTTAAAATCATTTGATTCTACAACGATATCAAGTTCATTACGTAATAGGTTTTCATAAAAACCTGTCGTAGCCCTCCGTCATTTCAGATAAGTGCTGTTTAGTATTCGTGCTGCGTTTGTTGGCCTCCGTCAAGGCGCAGTGTGCGGTAGCTAACCAGTATTTATCTGCTTATGCATATGATGCAGATTGAGTTAGGGTAGTCGTGCGACCTTGTTGGCCTCCGTCAAGGGTCGTGCGGGTGGGTTTGATTCGATCAAGAAATGACGGGTTGAACTTGACTAGTAGCCTATGGTTTGTTGGCCTCCGTCAAGGTCATAGGGTGCTAGGGGCAAAATATTATCGGGAATTTCAAGTGTTGAAATTTGCAATGAGATTGCATACCTTCTATGAGATAGTTGGATCCCGATACCCGCTGCGAGTAAGTGTTACTCCTGGGAGAGTTTTATACATTACAATTAGCCGATCAAGTAGGTGTCTAGAAAGGTGTTAACGAGGTTACGCCTCTGGGAAAACGAGGTTTACATTAATTAGGTTCGTGCGAAAGCACGGGGGACCTCCCTCAAAGTACCGACACTGGCCTGGCTGAAAGATTGGCGAACTTGTAGTGTGTAATTAATCCCGGCTAGTCTTTCCTTTTAGGGTTTGAAGGAAGATTTGATAAAAAGCAGTGGGAGCCATCCTGATTAGATAAAATTATAACCAATCTATTCTTGACAGAGCGCACGCTGAGTGTTTTCTTCTCTCTCTCTCCAGGTAGCGACCATATCACGCCTTAATCAAGATAATAATACGGATTATTGACCGAACCCGCTTGTTATACTGAGCTGGGGAACGTTGGTCCCGCTCCAACTTATAATTGTTATAAGACAGAGCAGGAAATTGGGGGATACCAGATTTCCCGTGCCGCCCAAACGAGGAGAGTGCATGATGATGCATCATCTTCGGGTGTGTTCGTTACAAAGAACTGTTTCTCCGTATCCTCTACGTCCTGGGTATGTGATACCAGATCAGGATCCCAGATATGTAATCTGTTACATCGGGCTACAGAAAGGTAGAGAACTGAGAACGGGTGATAAGTTTCATGAGGCAGAAAACGGGGCAAGTGTTGCAGCCAAGTCTGTTGGTCACTGTCACCCTGTATTACCAATACATTGATTCTGAACGAATGTTGTTAGATACCGAACCTGATATACAAAATCATATCCGTCTCTTTATTAGTAAAGAAACGATAAAATTTTGTATTGTTGGATATTGTTTTGAACATTTCCTATATCAAAAGTTGATCGGTTCAGGCACGTTATCTAAAAGCGTTGATGTTCTAAATCAAACTACAGTTCTTAGTATATGGAACACACACAAGAGGAAGAGTTCGGAAATGAACGAATCCTTCTTGAGGTATTGTAGACTAGGTCAGATCAATGTGACCCGACTAGCTAGAGTTACATAAAGATGCATATTTAAATTAGTTTGAATTTACATCTTGTGAAACTCGCCAGTCATGTCACAAAGATATAATGACACCAGCTCTGTTTGTTGGAAACAGAGAAAGAGTTGGTAAACTCTTGGGATGATACATGTTGATGTATGTAGGTCCCCTGTCTACACATGCCAGGACTGGTTCTTTATAATTCGTTATATTCTCTGATAATCTCTCAAGATTCAGTCATATGTTCCTGTTGAAACACAAGTCCGAACCTTTTGAGATATTCACAGAATATAAGTTAGAAGTAGAAAACCAAAATACGGGTATAAGTATTATGTCCTTTGATGTGATCAAAGAGGAGAATACTTGAGCACGGAATTCCTGGACTATTCTAAAGGAGAATGAGATTCTCTCTCAGCATTACTCCTCTGTATACACCATAGCACGATGGTATATCGGGGCGGAGCAATCTCACCCTATATGATAAGGTGTGCTCTATGATGAGTACTACTGAGTTACCTATTTCCTTTTGGGAGTTATGCACTTGAGAAGTTGCATACCTATTGAATAGGGTTCGAATCAAATTAGTTGCCTACCGCTTCATATGTGATATGGAATGGGAAGAGCCCATGTCTTAAGCTAGTTAAGATTTGGGGTTGTCCGGGCTATGTCTGAAAAGCAAAATCCGAACAAGCTCGAGGCAAGATCTGTTATGTAGAACTAGAAATGTTCCAGCTATACAAACTGCAGCAGCTGATTTGGTACAACCAAAGGATTCAGTAGATACCAACGAACCTCAGCCTCTCCGCCGATCTAGTAGGGTTCCTCACCCACCTGAGAGATACTTCGGTTTCTCTATGACAGTGGGAGCGAGGATTGCATCATGAGATGATGACCCAACTAGTTTCGAGCTGGCCATCAAAAGTGAGACTCTGTAAGAATGGCTGGATGTTTATCGATCTGAGATGGAATCCTTATACACCAATAAAGTATGGACTTTGGTTGCTATATCTGAAGGGTTAAATCCCCATCAGGAGCAAGTATATCTTGAGAAGATTACTTGGTGTAGATGGAAAAGTTGAGACTTTCAAAGCTAGACTTGTTAAAGGTTTGCATCATTGACCAGGTGTGGATTATGTTGAAACCTTTTCTAAGGATCTATGCTTAAGTCCATCCAGATCCTACTTGCCACGGCTACACACCATGACTACGATATCTGGTGGTTGGGTGTCTTGACTGCTTTTCTAAATGATGATTTGGAAGAGAGCGTCTATAAGTACACAGCCAGAGGGCTTCGTAGACAGTGGGAGCAGCGGAAACGTGTGCAAGATGCTTTATAGGATAAAGCAGGCATCACGGAGTTGGAACATCTATTTTGATGGATTAGTCAAAAAAGTTGACATCATCAAAATAGTAGATGAACCTTGTATAAACAAAAGGGTAGTAGAGAGTATGGTGATGATCCTCGTAGAGTACGTGGATGACATACTCTTGATAAGAAAGGAGTTTCTTATGCTACGCTCGATCAATCTCCGTTTATCACAAAGATTCTCCGTATAGGATCAAAGTGATACCTACTAAATCCTGGATTTTGGATCTATGAGATAGATCTAATTGGATGTTAGGATACTCACTAGCTGTAGTGAGATGGTATCAATCGATCCTGGGGAGAATCACTGGAAGGGTTCCAGGGTGATAAAGACGACTGAATGTCAGTCACAGGCAATGTCTTTTTCCTCAGTAAAGGGACGGTATGTTGGAAGAGTTCCAAGCAAGATACCGTGGCATACTAGACGATAAAGGCAGGATACATCGCTACTAAAGATGCTACCAAAGAGGCTGTTTGGGTGTATATTGGTTCATGAGATGAACTAGGTTCCTACCATTGTGAGACAATGGAGTTGTGGCTTATGCCAAGGAACGCCCGTCCCATCAGTGATCCAGACATATTCTAAGGCAGTATCACCTAATCATGGAGATGGTTGATCTCCAGGGAGATCGAGGTTTAGAGAGTAGACTCAGAGGACAACACAGCGGATCCACTCACAAAGGCCTGATCCCAGAGAGAGACACTTTTATGGGATGGTTGAGTATGAGATACTACAACCACTGCTATCAGATGGCCCTAGTGCAAGTGGGAGATTGTTAGTTATATGTATGCCCTAGAGGCCATTATATACATAGGATGTATATTGTAGTGGATGCTGGGACATATATAAGGAGGACTTTCTTGCTCGACATGATAGTATGCTATCTGGTTGAACTTTACCTTAACGTGTATACTGATTATATCTCTGTTACATGTTGGTAAAGCCCTTAGGATCTGTACTTGACTACCTGGACTATGATGCGGATCATACTAGTGGGGACATGGTAGTCCATAAGTACATCCTTCAAAGTCCCTAGTCATGGGTGTATCGAGACGGGGCATCGATATACCAGAGTAGACTAGCGTATAACTTCTCGACCCATACAGATGGGCGATGGATGATCCCATATCCATCGGTGTTTGACATCAGAGATGATATACGGGTGCTCAGTAGAGACTGGGTACACTGGACGGACTCGCCGAGAACTCCCAGATGGTATTATACCTCACGTCAGATGGCAGTTCTCTGGTGACACTGGTACAGAGTAGTCTGTTGACCCGAGATCGTCATAGAGTCTTGTGTGGTTCCCACTGTGCTTTGATTTCCATCTTACCACGTCCAAGAGGGCGTGCAAAACGGTGGTTTTTGGGTACATTCCCGAGTCACATGGAGGCAATGAGCGATAGGAGGGGATTCGTCTCACCCGGTATACGGAGTTGATGTTGCGCTGTGTTCGATTGGCTATAACAGGAAATCCCTGGCCAGGGTTGCTGAGATTTACTGGTAAGTGTTACCAGTAGTATCTCGAATTGTTATAGACCTCATATCGACACGACTTATCTGTAGGGTTCCTGGGCACCCCAAGGAGGTCTCACAAGGCATCGAACATGCCATATTAAAATTTTACGGTGCCTACAAACCCTAAACTACGGATCGTCGGCTAGATGTCTAGGCGAAAAACTAACTAGTTAACACTTAACTAAAAGTTTAACGGAAATACAACCTTTGTAGATCCGGTGCTCCACCTCCATAGCTCCGCAACGAGGTCCTCTCCGCTGTCCAAATCAAATCCGGGCTCTAGAGTCGGCTTCGTCGGAGAAAAAGGGAGCTAGGTCGTCGATGTCCATGCCGAAGATGATCTACGTCGAGGCATCGCTAGATCAAGCTCACAACTTCACCAAGTCAAGAAACTTGTGAAGTAAACACACTCTACTACTTAGCAAGAGGTAGAGGATGAAGAAATAGGAAGTGGGTAGACTTTAGTTTTGGATTTCTCACTCTTTTCCAACAATCACCATTGATGGAGCTTGGTTTTCTTCACTTGAAGAATGAAGAAGATGAAGAAGAATATTATGATAAGTTAATTAAAAACAATAGAAAAATCAAAACTTATCATAATGTTAACTAGAGTTAAGTGTAGAGAATGAATCATGGTTAGTGGGAATGGTTAGGGTTAAGGATAAGATAAGAATGGTTGACTTGATCAAAGATTCATGAAGCTTCAACTAAACTCCAAATAAAGCCACCATTCTTTTCTCCTCTTTTCCAAAATGAATAAACAAATAAATAAATGAATAAATAAAGGAAATGAAACCCTAACCATTCTTTTAACCATGGTTTAATTCTTTGCACTTAACCAAGTAATCATGTATCATCAAACATGATACAATCAAATGCACAAAATCATATCGCATATGTAATGCGCACACCCGAGTGACAAAATCCATTTAAAGTGAACCAATACTAGTTAATGCAAAGTAATATATCAAATATATAATTATACATTAAATCATTAAATCAACACTTGATTCAATGATCCGGTCATGTCGCACACAACCGACTAGTATACAATGTATCGGCTTATCGAATCAACGCTTGAATCGATAACTAGGTTATATCGCATACAACCATTCGATACATTCATCGCGAGAATGGAATACGGTATCACATACTCGCATTATTCTCGGTCCCGCACATATCTCATATGCGCTCCTATTTCGTTTCGCTTGAGCCAGGAAACCTCTGTGTAGGACTCTAAAGACTCGTCAATACGCCGGCAGCGGATGATGATCATATCAAACACCCACAAGCCGCAAGCTGTCTGCTAAACGTAACGGCCACCCGGGTATTGAGCGATCTGAAGATCGACGAGCAAGCCCGCTCACACTCCAGTGAATCCGACCAGTAACACTACCGTACAGTCCGGTCTGATCGTCTGATATGTCGCATATCTCGCCTAGGGGTGGTAAACGTCAGACCCCAATAGCTCGATAAGTCGTGTCGATATGAGGCTCATAACGGGTCGAGAAACTACTGGTAACACTTACAAGCAATTCTCTGAGCAGCCCTGGCCAGGGACTTCCAGTTATAGCCAATCGAACACAGTGCAACATCAACTCCCTATACCGGGAGAGACGAATCCCCTCCTATCGCTCATTGCCTCCATGTGACTCGGGACTGTACCCAAAAACCATCGTTTTGCACGCCCTCTTGGACGTGGTAAGATGGAAATCAAAGCACAGTGGGAACCACACAAGACTCTATGACGATCTCGGGTCAACAGACTACTCTGTACCAGTGTCACCAGAGAACTGCCATCTGACGTGAGGTATAATACCATCTGGGAGTTCTCGGCGAGTCCGTCCAGTGTACCCAGTCTTTACTGAGCACCCGTATATCTCCTCTGATGTCAAACACCAATGGATATGGGATCATCCATCGCCCATCTGTATGGGTCGAGAAGGTATACGCTAGTCTACTCTGGTATATCGATGCCCCGTCTCGATACACCCTCGACTAGGGACTTTGAAGGATGTACTTATGGACTACCATGTCCCCACTAGTATGATCCGCATCATAGTCCAGGCAGTCAAGTACAGATCCTAAGGGCTTTACCAACATGTAACAGAGAGACAATCAGCATACATGTTAAGGTAAAGTTCAACCAGATAGCATACTATCATGTCGAGCAAGAAAGTCCTCCCTATATATGTCCCAGCATCCACTACAATATACATCCTATGTACAGTAATGGCCTCTAGGGCATACATATAACTAACAATCTCCCACTTGCACTAGGGCCATCTGTAGCAGTGGTTGTAGTATCTTATACTCAACCATCCCATAAAAGTCTCTCTCTGGGAATAGGCCTTTGTGAGTGGATCCGCTGTGTTGTCCTCTGTGTCTACTCTCCTAACCTCGATCTCCCTGGAGATCAACCATCTCCATGATCAAGTGATACTGCCTTAGAATATGTCTGGATCACTGATGGGACCGGCGTTCCTCGGCATGAGCCACGACTCCATTGTCTCACAATGGTAGGAACATAGTTCATCTCATGAACCAATATACACCCAAACAGCCTCTTTTGTAGCATCTTAAGTAGCGATGTATCCTGCCTTTATCGTCTAGTTTGTCACGGTATCTAGCTTGGAACTCTTCCAACATACCGTCCCTTTACTGAGGGTAAAGACAATGCCTGCGACTGACATTCAGTCATCTTTATCACCCTGGAACCCTTTCAGTGATTCTCCCCAGGATCGATTGATACCATCTCACTACAACTAGTGAGAATCCTAACATCCATTTAGATCTATCTCATAGATCCAAAATCCAGGAGTTAGTAGGTATCATTATGATCCTATATGGAGAATCATTGTGATAAACGGAGATTGACCGAGCGTAGCATAGGAAACTCCTTCCCTATCAAGAGTATGTCATCCACGTACTCTACGAGGATCACCACCATACTCCCTACTACCCTTTTTGTTTATACAAGGTTCATCTACCATTTTGATGATGTCAAACTCTTTGACTAATCCATCAAAATAGATATTCCAACTCCGCGATGTCTGCTTTATCCTATAGAGCATCTTGCGCACGTTTCCGCTGCTCCCACTGTCTACGAAGCCCTCTGGCTGTGTACTTATAGACGCACTCTTCTAAAACATCATTTAGAAAAGCAGTCATGACACCCAACCACCAGATATCGTAGTCATGGTATGTAGCCGTGACAAGTAGGATCTGAATGGACTTAAGCATAGATATTGGAAAAGGTTTCATCATTATCCACGCCTGGTCGATGACGAAAACCTTTAACAAGTCTAGCTTTGAAAGTCTCAACTTTTCCATGTACACCAAGTAATCTTCTCAAGATATACTTGCTCCTGATGGGGATTTAACCCTTCAGATATAGCAACAAAAGTCCATACTTTGTTGGTGTATAAGGATTCCATCTCAGATCTCTAAACATCCAGCCATTCTTACAGAGTCACACTCCTGATGGCCAGCTCGAAACTAGTTGGGTCATCATCTCATGATGCAATCCTCGCTCCCACTGTCATAGAGGAACCGAAGTATCTCTCAGGTGGGTGAGGAACCCTACTAGATCGGCGGAGAGGCTGAGGTTCGTTGGAATCTACTGAATCCTTTGGATCTACCAAATCATCTGCTGTAGTTTGTATAGCTGGAACCTTTCCAGTTCTACACAACTGACTTTACCTCGAGCTTGTCCGGATTTTGCTTTTAGACATAGGCCGGACAACCCCAAATCTTAGCTAACTTAAGATATGGGCTCTTCCCTTTCCATATCATATATAAAGTGGTAGGCAACTGATTTGATTGGAACCCTATTCAATAGGTATGCAACTTCATAAGTGCATAACACCCAAAAGGAAATAGGTAACTCAGTAGTACTCATCATAGAGCACACATTATCATATAGGGTGTTATTGCTCCGCCCCGATAAACCATCGTGCTATGGTGTATACGGAGGAGTAATGCTGAGAGAGAATCTCATTCTCCTTTAGAAAAGTCCAGGAATTCCATGCTCAAGTATTCTCCTCCTTGATCACATCATAGGACATAATACTTATACCCGTATTTTGGTTCTCTACTTCTAACTTATATTCCGTGAATATCTCAAAAGGTTCGGACTTGTGTTTCAACAAGAACATAGATCTGAATCTCGAGAGATTATCAGAGAATGTAATGAAGTACAAAGAACCAGTCCTGGCATGTGTAGACAGGGGACCTTACATACATCAACATGTATCATCCCAAGAGTTTACTAACTCTTTCTCTGTTTCCAATAAACAGAGCTGTGGTCATCTTATCTTTGTGACATGACTGGCGAGTTTCACAAGTTGTAAATTCAAACTAATTTAAATATGCATCTTTATGTAACTCTAGCGAGTCGGGTCGCATTGATATAACCTAGTCTACAATACCTTAAGAAGGATCCATTCATTTCTGAACTCTTTCTCTTATGTGTGTTCCATATACTAAGAACGGTAGTTTGATTTAGAACATCAATGCTTTTAGATAACGTTCCTGGACCGATCAACTTTTGATATAGGAAATGTTCAAAACATTATCCAACCATACAAAATTTTATCATTTCTTTACTAATAAAGAGACTGATATGATTTTGTATATCAGGTTCGGTATCTAATAACATTCGTTCAGAATCAATGTATCGGTAATACAGGGTGACAGTGACCGACAGACTTGGCTGCAACTCTTGCCCCGTTTTCTGCCTCATGAAACTTATCACCCGTTCTCAGTTCTCTACCTTTCTGTAGCCCTATGTAACAGATTACATATCTGGGATCCTGATCTGGTATTACATACCCAGGACGTAAAGGATACTGAGAAACAGTTCTGTATAATGAACACACCCGAAGATGATGCATCAGCATGCACTCTCTTCGTTTGGGCGGCACGGGAATTCTGGTAATCCCCTATTTCCTGCTCTGTCTTATAACAATTATAAGTTGGAGCGGGACCAACGTTCCCCAGCTCAGTATAACAACCGGGTTCGGTCAATAATCCGTATTATTATCTTGATTAAGGCGTGATATGGTCGCTACCAGGAGAGAGAGAGAAGAAAACACTCAGCGTGCGCTCTTGCAAGAATAGATTGGTTATAATTTTATCTAATCAGGATGGCTCCCACTGCTTTTTATCAAATCTTCCTTCAAACCCTAAAAGGAAAGACTAGCCGGGATTAATTACACACTACAAGTTCGCCAATCTTTCAGCCAGGCCAGTGTCGGTACTTTGAGGGAGGTCCCCCGTGCTTTCGCACGAACCTAATTAATGTAAACCTCGTTTTCCCAGAGGCGTAACCTCGTTAACACCTTTCTAGACACCTACTTGATCGGCTAATTGTAATGTATAAAACTCTCCCAGGAGTAACACTTACTCGCAGCGGGTATCGGGATCCAACTATCTCATAGAAGGTATGCAATCTCATTGCAAATTTCAACACATGAAATTCCCGATAATATTTTGCCCCTAACGTGCTATGACCTTGACGAAAGCCAACAAACCATAGCCCACCAGTCAAGTTCAACGTACATTTCTTGATTGAATTAAACCCACCCGCACGACCCTTGACGAAAGCCAACAAAGCCGCACGACTACCCTAATCCAATCGCATCGTATGCTAGCAGATAAGCAGCATATAGCTACCGCACACTGCACCTTGACGAAAGCCAACAAATGCAGCACGAATACTATATACAACTTATCTGAAATGACAGAGGGCTACGACAGGTTTTTCTGAAAACCTATTGCGTAATGAACTTGATATCGTTGTAGAATCAAATGAATTTTGAAATGGAGTGCTTTTGAGGCTTTTCTAGTTTTGCTAAAGGAGTCACTCCCGGTGAAGGGATCGTCGGTCCTTTCCTCGTCGAATGAGGTGCGGGACATATCATATATATCACTGTGCAAAGCAAAAACACTTAAAAGCAATCAAAAGACAAACCGAGTGTGTAGCATCTGCCAGTTATTGCTAAAGGAGTCACTCCCGGTGAAGGGATCTCGGTCCTTTCCTCGTCGAATGAGGTGCAGGATATATCACATATACCGCTGTGCAAAGCAAGAACTGTAGCTACCTGTTTTATTTTGAAATTCGATTCTACAACATCTTAGGTTTCTTTTATTTCATTAATCACATTAATGAAGTCCCATCATTTAAATTACCTAAACATCACAGATAAATACGACGTACACTTATGCCATCCGCATTCGCCTCGATGTCCCCTCGTGCACCGTTAGGTTAGGTAACTAACGGCAAAGCGGGGCAGGGCTAGCGCGGGTGTAAAACATAAGTAACGTCTATATAATATATCATATATACTATATACTGTACCTATCACAGAACATCACATGATCACATCACAGATATCGCAGCAGAAGAAACATATGAAATATTGGATATACTAGGACGTCCGTGTTTTCAATACGAGCCAGTATAAAACACGGATTCCACGGTCGTGATGAATAGCCAAACCCACACCCCTAGACTCCTACGAGAGCGGCAAGCAACCCTCCCAATTCTAGAGTTAGGAGACCCGGACTCGACGCCTCGAGTTGGTCTGCCACTGGACCCCAGAACCCGGTTACTTGTGCCCTCCTCCTTGGGTCTATCCTAGTGCGGAAAAGTAAATAATATACAAAGGGTGACAACTTCCGCTACCTGGAAGTGCCCCAAATAAAAGAATATTACATACAAGTTTTTACATGAATGAAAATGAAAAACACTCATCTCACATAAAAACCCCCGGCTATTCGAATACGACGATCCAATATAACATATCCAGCAACACATAACATCACATGTCATCAACGTAAGTAAGTATGCATACCCCAATTGTCGTTGACGTATAGCAACGAAACCGGCGATATGACCATACTACACTTACGGTCACAGAAAAGAATGTGTAAAACTACAACAATTGGAATCCGCAACTTCTTTAGACATCACATGCCTAACAGTTACAAACCCCGCATTTTAGTCTCATTATCGAAAACTCTTTTCAATATCGTACGGGACTAAACTGCTAGATTTATAACAATCATCCAGTTATCTCATAACTGTTTGTGAATTCCAATTATTGTATCCAATTCCGGATAAATAGAATATATCAAACTTTCCGATCGAACATTCGAACACCCAAGTTTTCTCGACACCGATCAACACATGAAATAGGTTCAAAGACATTCACTTCATACCTCAGTACCAACGGTCCAGCCGTAGAAGGGTCAAGCCAACGCCTCACATGTGGCACGCCGTACTGCCCCAAACCCGAAGGTTCAAAGGGCAGTTCAAGACGGTCACATAATCGAGTTAAGGTTTGTTGTCTTCTAGAGGGACCATCGCGTTACTTGCACTACTTCGAACGTCTTTTAACCACAGAAAAATCGAACACTTGGAATTTTTCCGGCAGGGGAAAAGTTGGGTATTTGTATCCGGTCAAACTTTTTAACATATTCTACAGTTATCTGGAAAAACACTTAGACAAAGTTTGATATTCCGATCGAATCGTCGATTCCCAATATAACCCCAGAGTACTCAACCCTTAAATCAATTTAAAAATACCCAGAAAACTCACCAGAATTTATCAGGTATTACTGTGTAGTCAAACATGGCTGACGTCACTATCTGACCGCGGAACAGCGGCAGAAGCCATGCTTCTGCCGCGTTTCCGCGGCTCATTGAACTGTTCATGGGAAACGTTTTACACAGTAATTCTTAGAATTCTTTGGTGAATTTTTTAAGCATTTTTAATATCAAAAATTCCCAGATTTCATGAAATGTCCAGAGAGCTCTTGGGCATCGGGGTTTCGGGTTCGTCCGGACTTCAAACTCCGTCTAGACTTCGCCTAAGGCTCTAGCTAGGCTCTGATACCACTGTAGGGTTCCTCGGCACCCCAAGGAGGTCTCACAAGGCATCGAACATGCCATATTAAAATTTTACGGTGCCTACAAACCCTAAACTACGGATCGTCGGCTAGATGTCTAGGCGAAAAACTAACTAGTTAACACTTAACTAAAAGTTTAACGGAAATACAACCTTTGTAGATCCGGTGCTCCACCTCCATAGCTTCGCAACGAGGTCCTCTCCGCTGTCCAAATCAAATCCGGGCTCTAGAGTCGGCTTCGTCGGAGAAAAAGGGAGCTAGGTCGTCGATGTCCATGCCGAAGATGATCTACGTCGAGGCATCGCTAGATCAAGCTCACAACTTCACCAAGTCAAGAAACTTGTGAAGTAAACACACTCTACTACTTGGCAAGAGGTAGAGGATGAAGAAATAGGAAGTGGGTAGACTTTAGTTTTGGATTTCTCACTCTTTTCCAACAATCACCATTGATGGAGCTTGGTTTTCTTCACTTGAAGAATGAAGAAGATGAAGAAGAATATTATGATAAGTTAATTAAAAACAATAGAAAAATCAAAACTTATCATAATGTTAACTAGAGTTAAGTGTAGAGAATGAATCATGGTTAGTGGGAATGGTTAGGGTTAAGGATAAGATAAGAATGGTTGACTTGATCAAAGATTCATGAAGCTTCAACTAAACTCCAAATAAAGCCACCATTCTTTTCTCCTCTTTTCCAAAATGAATAAACAAATAAATAAATGAATAAATAAAGGAAATGAAACCCTAACCATTCTTTTAACCATGGTTTAATTCTTTGCACTTAACCAAGTAATCATGTATCATCAAACATGATACAATCAAATGCACAAAATCATATCGCATATGTAATGCGCACACCGGGGTGAGAAAATCCATTTAAAGTGAACCAATACTAGTTAATGCAAAGTAATATATCAAATATATAATTATACATTAAATCATTAAATCAACACTTGATTCAATGATCCGGTCATGTCGCACACAACCGACTAGTATACAATGTATCGGCTTATCGAATCAACGCTTGAATCGATAACTAGGTTATATCGCATACAACCATTCGATACATTCATCGCGAGAATGGAATACGGTATCACATACTCGCATTATTCTCGGTCCCGCACATATCTCATATGCGCTCCTATTTCGTTTCGCTTGAGCCAGGAAACCTCTGTGTAGGACTCTAAAGACTCGTCAATACGCCGGCAGCGGATGATGATCATATCAAACACCCACAAGCCGCAAGCGGTCTGCTAAACGTAACGGCCACCCGGGTATTGAGCGATCTGAAGATCAACGAGCAAGCCCGCTCACACTCCAGTGAATCCGACCAGTAACACTACCGTACAGTCCGGTCTGATCGTCTGATATGTCGCATATCTCGCCTAGGGGTGGTAAACGTCAGACCCCAATAGCTCGATAAGTCGTGTCGATATGAGGCTCATAACGGGTCGAGAAACTACTGGTAACACTTACCAGCAATTCTCTGAGCAGCCCTGGCTAGGGACTTCCTGTTATAGCCAATCGAACACAGTGCAACATCAACTCCCTATACCGGGAGAGACGAATCCCCTCCTATCGCTCATTGCCTCCATGTGACTCGGGACTGTACCCAAAAACCACCGTTTTGCACGCCCTCTTGGACGTGGTAAGATGGAAATCAAAGCACAGTGGGAACCACACAAGACTCTATGACGATCTCGGGTCAACAGACTACTCTGTACCAGTGTCACCAGAGAACTGCCTTCTGACGTGAGGTATAATACCATCTGGGAGTTCTCGGCGAGTCCATCCAGTGTACCCAGTCTTTACTGAGCACCCGTATATCTCCTCTGATGTCAAACACCAATGGATATGGGATCTTCCATCGCCCATCTGTATGGGTCGAGAAGGTATACGCTAGTCTACTCTGGTATATCGATGCCCCGTCTCGATACACCCTCGACTAGGGACTTTGAAGGATGTACTTATGGACTACCATGTCCCCACTAGTATGATCCGCATCATAGTCCAGGTAGTCAAGTACAGATCCTAAGGGCTTTACCAACATGTAACAGAGAGACAATCAGCATACACGTTAAGGTAAAGTTCAACCAGATAGCATACTATCATGTCGAGCAAGAAAGTCCTCCCTATATATGTCCCAGCATCCACTACAATATACATCCTATGTACAGTAATGGCCTCTAGGGCATACATATAACTAACATTATCGAGCTATTGGGGTCTGACGTTTACCACCCCTAGGCGAGATATGCGACATATCAGACGATCAGACCGGACTGTACGGTAGTGTCACTGGTCGGATTCACTGGAGTGTGAGCGGGCTTGCTCGTCGATCTTCAGATCGCTCAATACCCGGGTGGCTGTTACGTTTAGCAGACCGCTTGCGGCTTGTGGGTGTTTGATATGATCATCACCTGCTGCCGGCATATTGACGAGTCTTTAGAGTCCTACACAGAGGTTTCCTGGCTCAAGCGAAACGAAATAGGAGCGCATATGAGATATGTGCGGGACCGAGAATAATGCGTGTATGTGATACCGTATTTCATTCTCGCGATGAATTTGTCGAATGGTTATATGCGATATAACCTAGTTATCGAATCGAGGGTTGATTCGATAAGCCGATACATTGGATACTAGTCGGTTATATGCGATATGACCGGATCGCTAAATCAAGTGTTGATTTAATGATTTAATGCATAATTATATATTTGATATATTACTTTGTGTTAACTAGTATCGGTTCACTTAAGATGGATTTTCTCACTCGGATGTGCGCATTGTATATGCGATATACTTTTGTGCACTTGATTGTATCATGTTTGATGATACATGTTATGCTAGGGTTTTTGTGTAAAGATCAAACCATGGTTACATGATTATGGTTAGGGTTTTGTTTTATTCACTTATTTATTTATCCATTTCATTTTGGAAATTAAATGAGAAGAGAAAAGAATGGTGGCTTTATTTGTTGTTTAGTTGAAGCTTCATGAAGCTTTGACTTTGTCCACCATTCTTATCTCATCCTTAACCCTAACCATTCCTTTAACCCTTGGTTAATTCTCTACACATAACCATAGTTAGGATTATGATAAGTTTGGATATTCTTTTCTTTTTTAAATAACTTATCATAATTCTTCTTCTTCTTCTTCATCTTTTTCAAAGAAGAAAAGCTTTCTTCATCAATGGTGGATTGATGAAACAAGTGAGAAATCCAATTCTAAAGTCTACCCACTTCCTATTTCTTCATCCTCTACCTCTTGCCAAGTAGTAGAGTGTGTTTCCTTCACAAGTTTTCATGACTAGGTGAAGTTTGGAGCTTGATCTAGTGATGCTTCGACGTAGATCATCTTCGGCACGTCGTCGACGACCTAGCCCGTCCATTCTCCGATGAAGTCGACGCTAGAGCCCGGATTTGATTTGGACAGCGGAGAGGACCTCATCTCGGAGCCGTGGAGGTGGAGGACCGGATCTACAAAGGTTGTATTTCCTTATCTCTTAGTTAAATGCTAACTAGTTAGCTTTTTCGCCTAGACATCTAGCAAACGATCCGTAGTCGGGTCTCTCGGCACCTAGAATTTTTGAAATTGGTATGGTTGATGCCTTGTGAGACCTCACTAGCATACCTAGGAACCCTACAACAGTTGGAAGCAGTTTTAGAACATAAGTGGATGTTCTAGGTATATGATAACGACAGCCTCTTTCGGGAGACAGTTATCATTCCAGGCTTCTAAGGTGACATGGACGACAAGGAGGTTGTCAGAGTTATAGTTTTCCTTCTGACGAGGGGCAGTATTTTGGACAGGTGGTCCAAGGCAATACCGAGGGAGGCATGGCGCAGGATACTGATTAAGTTCAGTTGACGATACAGTCTAAGAAGTTTGGATTTGGAGTTCGTTTATGAGCTAGGTCCCATCAGACATCCAGACATATTCTAAGACAGGTATTGCTCATTTCGGGAGATGGTTTTCTCCGCGAACTTGAG
This sequence comes from Agapanthus africanus, assembly GCA_030015575.1. Taxonomy (NCBI): domain Eukaryota; kingdom Viridiplantae; phylum Streptophyta; class Magnoliopsida; order Asparagales; family Amaryllidaceae; genus Agapanthus; species Agapanthus africanus. The sequence goes on along the minus strand of CM057344.1, from coordinate 375,510,337 downwards.
ATATAGAGAGACATAGAAAGAAACATCAAAGCGGATCCACACACTGAGGCTATTCCTCAAACGCAATAGTTTCGCAAACGAGCTTTGTGAGACTGACAAGTAGAGGAGTTGGGTGTTCGGTATCACACGGGCTGTGAGTATGCGACATCGCAATAATTAGTCTTGAGTGCAGGTGGGAGAATGTTGGAGATAGTGCCCTCAGAGTCAATTATTGGATCACAGGTACGTGATTGCATTGATTGAGGGAGGACCTATCCCGGTAGGACAGTCTTACTCGAGATGATAGTTTGCTATCTGGTTTACCTTTATCATCGTGTACTGCTTAGGTGACCTGACAGGTCGCTATTACACGTTGATAGAGCCCCTAGGATTCTTGCTTGACCACCAGCAGTATGAGGGCGATCATATAAGTGGGAGCTGGGTTCTATAAGCACATCCTTAAAAGGTCCCTAGTCGTGCGAGTTTCGAGACAGGGCATCGATACTCCAGAGTAGCCTAGTGTATATAGTCGAGACCCCGACGAGGGGCGGTGGCCGGTCTCACAAGCCACTGGTGTCAGTTGGTTCACCTAAGATGTATACAGGTGCTCATTGGGTTATGAGTACACCGGACAGGACTCGCCGGGAACATGCTAGTTGGTCATACACCAGACGTCAGATGGCAGTTCCCTAGTGACATGTGTACAGGTTAGTTCATCGACCTGTGGATCGTCATTTGTCTCGTGTGAGTTCCCACTGTACTTTGATTACTACCCCACCACGCTCAAAGGAGACGTGCAAACAGGTTTTAGTTTGGTACAGTCCCGAGCCACATGGAGGCAGTGAGCGTATCTTCAGGGGTTCGTCTCTCCCGGTATTGGGGGTGAGGTCGCGCTCTGTCTAGGAGAGCCACTACACAAAGCCCTCGGCCAAGGCAGGAGATTTACTGGTAGGTATTCCAGTAGTATCTCAGGGTGTTCTGGGCTACACTCCGACACGACTTGTACCGCTTTTAGGGGTCTGACTTTTACCAACCCCCTAGGCCCGCCATGCGATGCTCATAGACGAACGGACCGGACTGTACGGATATTGTCACTGACAGGCTCAGTAGGGTGTCAGGATGAGTTCGCTCATCGACGTCCCTTTTGGTCAATACCTGGTAGCCCGTTACGTATTGGCTTATACCTCTGACGTGCTAGTGGTTAAATCCACATCCAAAGTGTTGACGAGTCTTTAGAGTTCCCCACATTCAGTTACTCAAGCTTTCGGGCGAAAAGCTGTAGAGGCCGTATGGAGATATGGCAAGGTCCGATCAGATACGTGCGGTATTGCATGGATCAGGATCGGACAGTTTGTACTACTGGCCGTATGGATATATGGCAGGGTTCGATCAGATACGTGCGGTATTGCACGGATCAGGATCGAACGGATAATACTAGCCGGCTTAGGTTTAAGCCGGATCCTAGTATAGTACAGTGTAGATTTTGTCTCATTGCATTTGTATTCCGGTTGGAATACAGATGCGGGTGTGTATGCACAGTTATGGGTTTTTCCTGTAATTTATTACGGGACCAGTTTTCTGGAGTTGCCAGTTTGCTTTCCGTTTCGGCCATATTTCTTTGTATCGTTCATTGGCCGAAGATTGGTGGAGGAGGGCTTATTTGCATTTGTGCAAATAAGCTTTTGTGGAGGGGGTCTTTGCATTTTGTTGGATCATGATGGCTCACCATCACTTGACTTTATTTTTGTCATGATGGCATGACTTTTGTGGACATGATTGTAGATGATGGTTGTGTTTGAGTGTTGGATTTATTTGTAATCATTTCTTGATATCTTGACCTTTCTCTCTCTCCCTTGCATTATGGTTGTGGTTCTCTCATCCATTGAGATCTCCCTCACTCACTCACTCTCTTGCCAAGGAGAGGCCGGCCACTTGAAGGTAGGGGCTGTCCCAAATTCTTGTGATGGGAATTTTGTTCTTCTAGCTTTGCAAAATTCCCACAAGTTCCATCTCCAAACTCCATAGTTCATCCCTCCACCAAAAGGCAATTCCTACAACCCCAAAATAAGACTTGAGCACTACACATTCTACAGCAAACCTTGGGCACGCCGACTAGACAGCTTCGTGCCCGAGTTGCCTCGGCATTGAGGTGGGAGCCCGTAAAAGATGCAGACGATGTGGTGCCCTTCCGGCAAGGAGGCGACGACCGGAGTTTCCGCAGGAGATCGGGACGACGACGAGAAGACCGGAGGACTCGGATCAGTCGGTATATCTCTATTCCCTATCTTGTAGTTAGCTAGGACTAGTTAATGGTTCGATCCGGGTGTTTAGTGCGCGGTGGTGCCGGTTTGCTAGTTTGTAAAAATAATGTTTATCACCGCTTCCTCATTTGGCCGTCGGATCGACGGCCGGGGCGCCGCCGTGCACTTACAGATAATCCTGCAACTTGGGACATTTAAGGATGTGCTTATGGACTACCCAGCCCCCACAAGTATGATCTCCATCATAAGACTGGTAATCAAGCAAAATCCTACAGGCTTTATCAACATGTATCATCCATATGTGATATCGAGCATAACATATGTACATGTTAAGATAAAGACAAACCAAAATAGTATACAACTGTAAAGAGTCTCTATCAATGTGTATAAACAATATAAAGCAGTAAGAAATATAAATACACATGTTCAGATAGACAACTCAAATAGTATACTATACAACTAAGCAAGATTGTCCTGTACATACATATCCCTAGCATTCTATACAATACAGGCCTCTAGGGCATACATATCCAACAATCTTCCACTTGCACTAAGGCATGTAATTGGCGTACCGAATACCCAACGTCTGCTCTAGGGCCAGTTGTTGGCATATCGTATACCCAACATCTCAAAAAGTCGCTTAAACTGCGCTTAAGGGAAGGCCTTGGTAAATGGATCCGCTGTGTTATTTTTCGTATCTACTCTTCGGAACTCGATCTCCCGGCGATCTACGATCTCCCTAATCATGTGATACCGCCTCATGATGTGTCTAGATTTCTGATGGGACCGTGGTTCCTTCGCTAAAGCCATAGCCCTATTGTTATCGCAATACAAAGGTATTGGATTAACAATAGACGGAACTACCTCAAGTTTAGTATGAACTTCTTCATCCAGGCTGCTTCTTTTGCAGCACCGTTAGCAGCAATGTATTTAGCCTCCATCGTCGAGTCGGCGATGGTGTCTTGTTTAGAACTCATCCAACAAACCACCCTCCTTTGAGGGTAACACAAAACCCAAGATAGACTTGTTGTCATCCTTGTCACTTTGGAAGCTCGAGTCAGTAAAGGAGTCCACCTGGAGGTCTCCATTACCGTAAACCAAGAACATCACCTCAGTCCTTCTCAGGTACTTGAGAATGTTCTTTACAGCTGTCCAATAATTCTCACCTGGGTTCGACCGATACCAGCTCACTATGCTAAGCGCTTAACCTACATCTGGTCTGGTACATAGCATCGCATACATTATAGATCCTACCGCCGAAGCGTATGGTATAATGATCATGCGAGCACTATCTTCATCAGTCTTGGGAGACATCTCTTTGAAGAGGGTGATTCCGTGCAAAGCGGGTATATTACCATGCTTGGAATTTTCCATACTAAACCTCTTCAGTATGGTCTCTATGTACTTGGACTGTGAAAGTCCCAACATTCTCTTGGATCTATATCTGTAAATCTTAATCCCTAGAATGTAGGAGGCATCACCCAGGTCTTTCATGGAGAACTTTTATGACAAGAACAGCTTGACCGATTGCAGCACAGGAATGCCATTTCCTATCAAGAGAATGTCATCGACGTACAAGACGAAGAATACGACAGTTCTCCCTACAATCTTCTTGTAGATACATGGCTCATCTTCTATTTTGATGAAGTCAAATTCTTTGATTGTCTCATAAAAATAGATGTTCCAGCTCCGTGATGCCTGCTTTAATCAATAAATGGATTTAAGCAACTTTCACACCTTCCCGCTGCTCCCACTGTCTATGAATCCCCTCTGGCTGATCCATATAAACGCACTCTTCTAAACTTCAATTTAGAAAAGCCATTTTTACGTCTATCTGCCAGATATCATAGTCATGGAAGGCAGCAATGGCAAGTAGGATCCGAATGGATTTCAGCATAGCCACTGGAGAAAAGGTTTCGTCATATTCCACGCATGATCTTTGACGAAAACCTTTTGCAATAAATCTAGCCACTGGTCTTTGACGAAAACCTTTTGCAACAAATCTAGCCTCATAGGTTTCCACCTGTCCATCTAAACCAATTTTCTTTTTGAAGATCCACTTGCATCCAACGGGTTCTACCTTAGGAGGAGCAATATCAAAAGTACAAACATTGTTGGTCTACACGAACTCCATTTCGGACCGCACAACATCCAACCATTTTACAGAGTCCCTACTGGTAATAGCCTGCTCAAAACTAGTAGGATTATTTTCTTTTAAGATGTAATCCTCTCGATCCCCGTCTTTGAGAAAACCATAGTATCTCTCGGGCGGACGAGAAATCCTACTAGATCTGCGGAGTGGCTGAGGTTCGTCCGAGATTATTGAATTCTCCGATTCCACCAATTCCTTAGTTTCAGTTTGTGGCTCCGATATTTCATCTAGTTCTACCGTGCTCCCATCAATTTCTTTTGCAAGAAATTCCTTCTCTAAAAAGACGGTGTGGCGAGCAACAAACACCTTCTGTTCATTGGTGTAGTAGAACATATATCCTGCGAATGTTTAGGATATTCCACAAACTTACACAAAACTAATCGTGCCTCGAGCTTGTTCGGGTTCTGCTTCTTTACGTAAACGGGAGATCCCCATATCTTAATAAAATTATGGTATGGTCTCTTCCCCTCCCACATTTCATATGGAGTGGTAGGCATAGATTTTGTAGGAGCCTTATTCAATACATATGCAGCTGATTCAAGTGCATATCCCCAAAATGAAAGAGGCAACTCAACATTGCTCATCATGGAGCGAACCATATCCAAAAAGGTGCGATTCTTCCACTCTGATACACCATTGTGCCGTGGTGTATACGGAGAAGTAAGCTGAGAGAGAATTCCATTCTCTTTTAAGTAGTCGAGGAATTCTGTGCTTAAGTACTCCCTTCCTCTATCTGATCGGAGGATCTTGATACTTTTGTCGGTCTGGTTCTCTAATTCGTTTCTGTATTTCTTTGAATTTCTCAAAAGTTTTAGATTTATGTTTCAAAATATACACATATCCGAATTTAGAGAGATTGTCAGTGAATGTAATGAAGTATGAGAACCCACCTCTTGTATGTATAGACATTGGACCACATACTCACTGTATATGAGTCCCAAGAGCTCTGTTGCTCTTTCTCCGTGTCCCATAAACGGAGTTTTGGTCATCTTTCCTTTGAGACGGGACTGGCAAGTTTCATAAGATGAAAATTCGAACGAATTCAGAAATCCATCCTTATGCAACTTGGCTAGTCTTTTCTCATTGATATGACCAAGTCTACAATGCCACAAGTAGGTTTTGTTCGTATCTGAAATCTTCCTCTTGTGTGTGTTTTGTGTATTGAAGACTGTGTTTTGATTAAGAACATAGATACTATTACAAAGTGTACCTTCTGCAACCAATACCTATTAAGGTAAATGTTCATGATATTTCTATCTAGAACAAAGTTATATCCATCTTTATCAAGTAAAGAAACTGATATAATATTGTAGAGCATGGAAGGTACATACTAACAATTGTTCAAGATCATAGTGCTGCCACTTGGCAACACAAGGTGATATTCGCCGACGGCAGCAGCATCAACTTGTGCTCCGTTCCTTGCTCTCAGGGACATATCATCCGGTCCAACCATTCTACTTTTTCTCAGTCCTTGTAATAAATTAAAGATATGAGATCCTGATCCGGTATCTAGTACCCAGGAGGTAGGGTTGACCGAATAACAGTTTACAATAACAAATACTTCCGAAGAAGATGCATTAGAATGCTTCTCCTTTATTAAAGTCATTTGGAATTCCTGATAGTCCTCTTTCCCTTGCCTATACTCGTAACGGTTGTCAGAAGTTATAGACGAACCGACGTTCCCCAGCCCAGTGTAATAAGCTGGTTCTGTTAGGAATATGTATTCCCTAGAGACCATTATTGTATATTATAGTGGATGCTTGGATATATATATATAAGACTTTCTTGCTCAACATGATAGTATGCTATCCGGTTGCTCTTTATCTTAACATGTGCACTTATTTTAGTTTACTATCTCATTGATACATGTTGATAAAGCCTTTAGGATGTTGGCTTGACTACCAGGACTATGATGCAGATCATACTAGTGGGGCTTGTGCAGTCCACAAGCACATCCTTAACAATTCCTAGTTGATGGAGTATCGAGACAGGGTATCGATATTCCAGAGTAGACTAGTGTGTACGTTTCTTAACCCTGTATGGGACGATGGTTGATCCCATAACCATTAGTGTTTGATATCAAAGATTGTATACCGGTGCTCATTGGAGAATGAGTACACCGAACAGGACTTGCCGAGAACTCCTAGATAATACCATACCTATTGTCAGATAGCAGTTCTCTGGTGACACTTGTACAAGATAGTCTGTAGACCCGAGATCGTCATAGTATCTTGTGTGTTTCCCACTATGCTTTGATTTCCTCCCTACCATGGCTCAAATGAGTCTTGCAAACATGTGATTTTTTGGTACAGTCCCGAGTCACATGGAAGCAGTGAGTGATAGGAGGGGTTTCGTCTCCCCCAGTATTGGGAGTTGATATTGCGCTATGCTCAATTAGCTATAACAGCAAGTCCCTGACCAGGAATGATGAGATTTACTGATAAGTGTTATCAGTAGTTTCTCGAAAGGTTATAGGCCACACATCGACATGACTTATCGAGTTATTGGGGACTGACGATTCCACCCCCAGACTCGATATGCGACATATCAAACGAAGAGACCAGACTGTACGGTAAGTGATGCTTATAAGCTCTACGGGAGTTTGGACAAGTTTGCTTATTGATCTTCTATTCGTTCAATACCTCGGTAGCTGTTACGTCCAGCTAGTACCGCTGATGCCTTGTCGGTATCTAATGTGATCATTACCTACTGCTGGCATATTGATGAGTCTTTAGAGTCCCACATAGAGGTTTTCTAGCTGAAGCGAAGGGAAGTAGGGCACGTATGGAGATATGTGCGGGAGCTTGATTAAATACGAGTATATGATACCGTATTCTAATCTAGCATTTTTGATATCAGCCGGGTTATATATGATATGACCGGATTATTGAATCAAGTGTTGATTTAATGATTTGATATATATATATATATATATATATTTGATATTAGTTGGGTTATATATGTTCTAACTGGATTATTGAATCAAGTGTTGATTTAATAATTTGATATATATACATATACATATATATATATATATATACATATACATATACATATATATATATATATACATATACATATACATATATATACATACATACATACATACATATATTGTAACATTTCAAAAAAATAAAATATTATTTTTAGGAATTTTTATAATTAAATAATAAAATACTGAATATTTTAATAAGGCGGTATAATTAAATACCGATAAATGGGGAAAATTATGGAAATTACTAAAAAGAGGGTATTTTATGGAATTATGCAAATTTTAAGTTTTTATGATTAGTTATATGCTAATTTAGTGCTAATCGCGATTAAAAATCGCTAATCGGATTTTTAGCATATTTTGTGCAAAACGTGCACCATATCATTTTACACTTGTTACATTTATTTTCATGGCTTGACTTCATGTTCTTTTTACCATGGTTGTTGTTTTTAAGTTAAGAGAAGGAAAATTGAAAAGAAAAGAAAAGATTATAATATATAGGTATGGGTGAGAGAGAGAAAGGTGAGGGTTATCTTTGACTTGGTCTTGAGCCATCCCCATCATTTGTTTCACTCATTTTGCTCTCCCACTCTCTCCATATTGCTGCTGCTGCTTCCCCTCTCCTTCTCCTCCATCATCAACCCCCAAAACTCCATGAAAAACACCTCAAAACCCAAATCCCATTTCATTAAAAAGATGCATGAGCTCACTAGCTACCCCATGGACCAAGAAAAATCAAATTTTGGACACTTGGGGCAACTCAAGAATTTTCTTGAGTTACCAAAGGTGGTATTTTCTGAACCTTTAGCTTAGTATTTCCATTACTTTTACCCCCATGTTAGATTAGAACCGATATTGTGTGGTTTGGGTTAACATGGAAAATTCTAGTTAAGGGTTTTGAAATTCTTGAGTGGTGATGTGAAATTGAGCTCAGTAGAGGCCACACCAACCCCCTAGTTCTAGAATTCAGGCCTAAACCAGAGACTAGAACCTTGGAATACGGATTTAGAAAACCCGATATTGGAAAATGGTGGATTCTGTAGATGTAAAATAAAATCTGCTAACACTCGGGCCACCTGAAAATTATTTTGCAAGGATAGTGATACATGCAGGCACCTAGGAAGCTATCATGAAAACCCTAGCCCCTATCTCCCAATTCAGGCCGCAAATTTAATCCCTCTGGACACAAATTGTGGCCAGACCTTGGCCATTTAGCCCTGTGTTGGTTCTGTGATCCCTAATCAATAAAATAGACCCTTGGCATATGCAAAATTTACCAATTTGACCTAGGGTGAAATCTGGGACCTTTTTCCTGAGTTGCTATTTTGATTCGGAGTTTCGTTTTGCGTATTTTGAATTCTAGATTTCTAGTACTGTGTTTTACCTCGATCACTTTGTAAGTCTACGCTAGCGCCCCGGCCGTCTACAGACGCCAAATGCGGAACAAAAACTTTTTAACTGGCGCTATCGTATACTTTAACCCGGATCTTCCATTATTGCTAAACTAACAAACTGTAAAGAGTGTAGAAAGGTTATACCGAACGATCCGAGTCCTTCGTTCTTTAACCATCATCCCACGCTCCGTCGCGGCTGCTCCGATCTCTTCGATCTCCGATCTGCTCGTCCAGGTGGCACCACATCACTGATTCTTTAAACGGGCTCCCGCCTCTGACTCGAGGCAACTCGGTCGTCAAGTTTGCTAAAAGAGACGACCAAGAATGATGTAGAGAATGAGTAGATTACTTTGTCTCTCTTCGTCCAAAGCCATGGACGATCGGTTAATGAAGTTGCCACTCGAATCGGGTGATGGAATGAAATGAGCTGTGAAATTCCATGCACTTCAAATGCTATCATAATCTTTTTACAAATGAATCAAGTAACCAAATGAGAGAGGGGAGGGGCCGGCCTTATAAAGAGAAGGAGGAGGGTGAGTGTAGGAGGAGGGGAAGGTAACCATAAGAGGATGAAGCTTATCTTGATCATTAATGAAAACAATGAGTCACTAAGATACAATGAATCTAATAACCTAGTCACCATAAGCATTAATTGAACCATTAATGCAACCATGAGTCACTAAACACCTCACCACTTCTAGAACCTTCTAGAAGAATCCACACTCATCTCAAGAAAAGACAAATCCGTCTTTAACCGAATGTTAAAAGACGGCTGATAGAAAACTGGAAACTGGCAACTTCCAAAAGTGATCCTGAAACGAATTTCAGGACAACCCCGTAACTGTATAAATATACCCGCATTTGTATTACGACCGAATACAAATGCAACTGAGACAAAGATATTATACCTACACATTATAATACTCGGATCCGGCTTAAACCAAAGCCGACCAGTATCATCTGCCCGAAAAATAATACGTGCGTAAACGCACGTGCATTTTCCGAACCCTGCCATAAAACCATACGGCCTCTACAACGTTTCGCCCGAACTTGGGAAACTGTCTGTGGGGGACTCTAATGACTCGTCAGTACCCTGGCAGTGGGTTTAACCATAAACCGTCAGCGGCACTAGCAATGCGTAACGGCTGCCCATGGACTGACCTCAAGGGAGGCTGATGAGCGAACTCATCCAGAAACCCTACTGAGCCTAACAGTGACAATGTATATACATTCCGGTCCGTTCGTCTATGAGTATCGCATATCTGCCTAGGGGGCTAGTAACGTCAGACCCCTAATAGCAGTATAAGTCGTGTCGGAGTGTAGCCCAATAACACCCTGAGATACTACTGGAGTACCTACCAATAAATCTCCTGCCACGGCCGTGGGCTATGTGTAATGGCTCTCCTAGACACAGCACGATCTCGCCCCCAATACCGGGAGAGACGAATCCCCTGACGATCCGCTCATGTGCCTCCATATGGCTCGGGACTGTACCCAAAAACTACCTGTTTGCACGACTCCTTTGAGCCGTGGTAGGGTAGAAATCAAAGCACAGTGGGAACTCACACGAGACAAATGACGACCTCAGGTCGATGAACTAACCTGTACACATGTCACCAGGGAACTGCTATCTGACGATAGGTATAATACTAACTAGCAGATTCCCGGCGAGTCCTGTCCGGTGTACTCATAACCTAATGAGCACCTGTATACATCTTAGGTGATCCAACTGACACCAGTGGCTTGTGAGACCGGCCACCGCCCCTCGTCGGGTTCGACTGTATACACTAGTCTACTCCGGAGTATCGATACCCTGTCTCGAAACTCCCACGACTAGGGACCACAATTAAGGATATGCATATAAACTACCCAACTCTCACGTATATGATCGCCATCATACTGTTGGTAGTAAAGCAAGATCCTAAGGGCTCTATCAAAGTGTAACATGTAATCAGTCACCTGATCATGTACACGACTGATAAAGGCAAACCAGATAGCATACTATCATCTCGAGTAAGACTGTCCTACCGGTATAGGTCCTCCGCAATCATTGCAATCACGTACCTGCGATCCAATAATTGACTATGAGGGCACTATCCCCAACAATCTCCCCCTTGCACTCAAGGCTAATTATTGCGATGTCGACTACTCACAGCCCGTGTGAAACCGAACATCCAACTCCTCTACTAATCAGTTTCACAAAGCCCGTTTGTAAAACTATTGTGTTCGAGAAATAGCCTCAGTGAGTGGATCCGCCTAGAAGTTTCTTTCTATATCTCTCTAAGTCTCAAGTTCGCGGAGAAAGCCATCTCCCGAATCGAGTAATACCTGTCTTAGAATATGTCTGGATATCTGATGGGACCTAGTTCATAAATGAACTCCAAATCCAAACTTCTTAGACTGTATCAATCACTGAACCTAATCAGTATCCGGCACCATGCCATCCACAGTATCCTCTTGGACCACCTGTCCATAATACTGTTCCTCATCAGAGGGAAAACTATAACTCTGTCAACCATGTCACCTTTGAAGCCTGGAATGATAATCGTCTCCCGAAGGAGGCTGCCGTCATCAAATCCGTAGAACATGTACTTATGTTCTAAAACTGCTTCCTTATGTTTCTCCGGGATTGGATTAATACAAACTTATTGCATCTAGTGCAAAAACAACATCTGGTGTGGTACTTGATATCTCATGATTGACTCAATTGCCTAAGCAAGTGATCTGTCAATCATGCACATCCCTCTCCCCTTTAGTCTATACGACACCTTTAGAGAGGGTGACTCCATCACCTGCAGGTACACCAACATGCTAGGAGTCAACTATTCTAAAAACCATTAGAATACTGTCAAAGTACCTACATTGGGAAACTACCCAAATCCAGATCTAAAACCATAGATCCAGAAACCATAATGTCTGATATTATATCCATATCCTGTCTGGAGAAACAACTGTATGACGACCACAGTACAACCGATCGTAGTATAGGAATTTTACTTCCTACTCTGTGTATGTCATCCAAATACCATGACATCACACTCTACTTCCTTCTTAACAGATCTATCCCCTATTCTGATTGAAGTCAAACCCATGACTGTCACATAAAAATTAGATGATCTATCTCCGCTATAACTGCTCAAGTCTATAAATAGATATAAGCATCTTGCCCACTATGCTTCCGCTGCTCCCACTGACTACGACAACCCTCCTACCGGGTCTCATATCCTGGAACAACAGTAGTGTCATGTCTGGGTAAACAAGATCCTCCCTGTCACCGTCCTTGAGGCTACCGGAGTACCACTCGGGTGTCTGAGGTTACCCATCATATCTGCGGAGTGGCTATTGGAATGTCAAACCTGTTTGAACCTTTAGGTCCTATTAAATTTTCCGTAATCGTTTGCGGTTCTGGAATCATTTCCAGTTCTACCATACTCCCACTACTGTTTTCTGAAAAAGATCCATTTTACTAAAACTGTGGCGAGTCAAGAACAATATCACTATTGATCTTCCAAATGGTAGAATATCAACCCTCGTCATAGCCAGGGTCAACCCACAAACAGCCATTACAGAAACGTGCCCTGAGTTATTCAGAGTCTGGTTTTAAGCATAAGCTGGACAACTCCCCGTACCTTAATATCTTATAAGGTACGAACTATTCTATATCCAATATAGAAACTTTGGCACTTTATTTAATTGGAACCAGATTCAATCATGCAGCTGTCTCCAGTGCATATCAACTTAATGGAAAAAGGCTAATCAGCATTACTCAACTTAGGAATCCATCCAATTATGAGTAACCCGAAAGAGAAACAAGTTTCTCAAAACCATTACTATCATCTGAATACCAATCACAAGAATCTACATCTTCGATCTCTTTGAAGAATCCTGATACTTGTGACACCTGGTTCTCTACTTTATTCTTATACCAACAACTTCTTAAAATTTAGACCTTGTATTTCTACGAAACACTTGCCTAAAAACTAGAGAAGTTATAAGTAAACAGAACATAGTACGAGGACCTACACCTTTGTCCTGATGGACACTGGACAACATACAATACTCTGTATAAGTCCGCTGAGTTGAATAACTCAAAACCTGTGCTTCGTAGGTTTAAAACTGTACCCTGGCGATTTCCTCAAATATCACCAATTACAACGAATTCCGATATAATGAGGATAATCACCTAATTCCCAATAACTTACTCCTACTCATCATCTGTAAAACCATACAGATATGAGAATGAAACCTGGTAAATACATACCCTTGGAGTAAGTATCCAATTAAGAAAACAGTTTTACTTTAACAATGCACTGAAACATGAAAATGTTTCGTAGGGGTATCCTGGTATTCATAGCAATGCCTCTTCCATAATCCAATTCATGACTTCAACCGTATATTTTATTGCCATCTCTCCAAATCCCTTTATTTGTCTTTAGTCGTTACCTTCTGTACACCATCGTTAGGCTAAATGGTTTTCTTCCTTCCCTACCGTTCGGCACCAGCCTATGGTTTGGAAGAAGACTATCCAGTAAGCATAATAGGTGTACCCTCCTAAACCAAGGAGTACTCGCATCTTGAGAGAAGGTGATGATAAAAGTGTAAGGTTTGTTTAGCACTCTATGAAGTGTTTTGAAGCATCACATGACCCAAAGTTATAATTTTTAAGGTGCTAAACTAACATGCAAAGGGATCGATCCTAGAAAATTAGGGTTATGAAACTTTAAACTAGAAAAGATTAGGGTTTGAAGGCTACAACCTTTGTAGCACCCCTTTGCTAGACTCCTTGGTGTCTTGGGTGTTGAATCGAGGTCCTCTCGAAGTTCCCTTGCGTCCACGACGATCCACCACGGAGCACTCCGTCCAAGCTCGCTTCTTTGGAAAACCGAAGGAAACACTCTAATCAAGTCGGCTAGACTTGAGTAGAATGATGTTGTGGTTTGGAATCTCACTTCAAAAACCTATTTTTTGAGTATTTTACTCTCTTATAAGAACTAGAGAGCAAAGCATGGAGGTTGATGAAGATGGTGGCTAAAATGAACAAGAGGTGTAGAAAAATAACCTTGAGTTAAGAAAACAAATGAAATATATATCACTATATATATTTATTTCCTTCTTAACTTCAACCATGATTAAATCATAGATAGTTAATTTAACTTGGGTTTTAAATGATAAAGAGAAGGATAACCCTTGGTTAGTGGTAGTTGAGATAGGTTAGGTTAGAAGAAGAATGTAGAAGCAAGAATGTTTATCCTTTCCGTTTTCATTTTACTTTAAAACAAAAATTAAACAATTATCCATTGTTTAATCTATGGTGTGAGGCTTATATTGCCACCATTTCCATATGCAATCAACCATGATGGATGGGTGTATGTATGTGTACATGTATGCACATCTACATGTGCATGAAACTAGAAAGGAAGAAAGAAACACATGCATGCATGCATACATCCATCAAACCCTAGAAAGGTTTCAAGTGAGAATACTAATGGTTAGATGATAAATCAACACTTAATTTATCAATCCGGTCATATCTCATATGACCCCACCAAAAGCAATTCACCCGATCAATGTTCGGTATCATATACGCACATTTCAATCGGGTGCATGCGCATATCGCATACGCGCACCACAACGTTTCGCCTGGACTGGGTAACTCCTTTGTAGGACTCTAAGACTCGTCAATATGCCGGCAGAGGGTAATGATCATATCAAGTACCCTCAAGCCGCAAGCGGTCAGCTAAACGTAACGGCCACCCGGGTATTGAGCGATCAGAAGACAACAAGCGAACCTGCTACAACTCCCGTCGAGCCATCCGGCAACACTACCGTACAGTCCGGTCTCTTCGTCAGATATGCTGCATATCGAGCCTAGGGATGGTCACGTCGACCCCAATAACTCAATAAGTCGTGCCGGTGAATGGTCTATAACAGATCGAGAAACTACTGATAACACTTATCAGCAAATCTCAGCAGCCCTGGCCAGGGACTTGCTGTTATAACCAGTCGGGCACAGCACAGCATCAACTCCCAATACCGGGAGAGACGAAACCCCTCCTGTCGCTCATCGTCTTCGTGTGTCTCGGGACTATACCCAACGGCCACCTGTTTGCACGACTCAGTAGAGCTGTGGTAGGGTGGCAATCAAAGTACAGTGGGAGAACACACAAGACTCCATGACGATCTCGGGTCTACAGACTAACCTGTACCAGTGTCACCTGAGAACTGCTATCCGACGATAGATATAATTCCATATAGGAGTTCTCGGTGAGTCCGTCTAGTGTACCCAGTCACCACTGAGCACCCGTATATGATCTTGATGTCAAACAACGATGAATGTGGGAACATCCATCGCCCATCGTATGGGTCTAGTATCATATACGCTAGTCTACTCTGGTATATCGATGCCCCGTCTCGATATACCTATGACTAGGGACCTTCCAGGATATACTTATAGACTACAGATGTCCCACTAGTATGATCTCCATCATAATCAGAGTAGTCAAGCCGATATCCTCAGGGCTTTATCAGCATGTATGAATGAATAAAAGCATGATCAAATCAACATGTCAGATAAAGGAGAACCAGATAGCATACTATCATGTCGAGCAAGAATGCAAACTGAATATATATACATGTATAGATACATCGACTATTACATAATGGCCTTTAGGGCATACATATATCCAACAATCTCCCACTTGCACTAAGGCCAATTATTGGCGTATCTCATACCCAACATCTCAAAAAGTCGCTCATGCTGCGGCTGAGGGAGGGCCTTGGTGAATGGATCTACGGCGTTGTTCTTTGTGTCTACTCTCTTAATCTCGATCTCGCGGCGATCTACAATCTCCCGGATCAAATGAAAGCGCCTCAGGATATGTCTGGACCGCTGATGGGATCTGGGCTCCTTAGCTAACGCCATCGCCCCATTATTGTCACAATACAAAGGTATTGGATTAATAATGGTTGGAACTACTCCTAGCACCGAGACAAACTTCTTCATCCAGATGGCTTCCTTGGCGGCATCATTTGCAGCAATGTACTCAGCTTCCATCGTAGAGTCTGCAACGGTATCTTGTTTGGAACTCTTCCAACTTACCGCCCCTCCATTGAGGGTAAATACAAACCCTGAGATAGATTTGCTGTCATCCTTATCGCTCTGGAAGCTCGAATCGGTAAATGCCTCCATTTGGAGATCTGTATTACCATACACCAAGAACAATTCTTTAGTCCTTCGTAAGTACTTAAGAATGTTCTTTACAGCTGTCCAGTGGTTCTCCCCTGGGTTGGATTGATACCTGCTTACAACACTAAGTGCATAAGCTACATCTGGGCGTGTACATAACATCGCATACATTATAGATCCTAATGCCGAAGCATAAGGTATAATGCTCATGCGAGCTCTCTCTTCATCGGTCTTTGGACAAGAATCCTTGGAGAGAGTGACTCCATGGCAAGCGGGTAAGGCACCCCGCTTGGAGTATTCCATACTAAACCTCTTTATGATGGTGTTGATGTACCTGGTTTGGGACAATCCCAATAACTTTTTGGATCTATCCCTATAGATCCTTATGCCCAGGATGTATGTGGCATCACCCAGGTCCTTCATGGAGAACCTTAGTGATAAGAATGATTTGACCGACTGTAGCATAGGAATATCATTTCCTATCAGAAGAATGTCATCCACGTACAATACGAGGAATGTGACAGCTCTTCCTACAGCCTTCTTATAAACACAAGGTTCATCTGGATTTTTGATGAAATCAAACTCTTTGATAACATCATCGAAACAGATGTTCCAACTCCGAGATGCCTGCTTCAACCCATATATGGATTTAAGCAATCTACATGCTTTCTCGCTGCTCCCACTGTCAATGAAGCCCTCTGGCTGATCCATATAAACGCATTCTTCTAAATTTCCATTTAGAAATGCTGTTTTAACGTCCATCTGCCAGATTTCATAGTCGTAGTGAGCAGCAATAGCAAGTAGGATCCGAATGGATTTAAGCATGGCTACGGGAGAAAAAGTTTCGTCATAGTCCAAACCTGGTCTTTGACGAAAACCTTTCGCCACAAGTCTTGCCTTATAGGTCTCTACCTGCCCATCCGCACCAATCTTTCTTTTAAAGATCCATTTGCACCCTACAGGTTTTACCCCAGGGGGTACAACGTCCAAAGTCCATACTTTGTTGGTGTACATAGACTCCATTTCGGATCTCATGGCATCCAGCCACTTCACAGAGTCACCACTCGTGATAGCCTGCTGAAAACTGGTAGGATCATCATCATCCATGATGCAATCTTCTCCGTTACCATCAATGAGGAAACCGTAGTACCTCTCCGGTGGGCGAGAAGTCCTACCAGACCTACGGAGTGGCCGAGGTTCTTCAGTTTCTGTTGCAACAGCCGGTTCAACCAAATCGTCATTTGTAGTTTGTGTCTCCAGAACCTCTTCTAGATCTACCACCTTGCCATCATCTTTATCTGTGAAAAACTCTTTTTCCAAGAATGTGGCATACTGAGAAACAAACACTTTTTGTTCCTCTTTGTGGTAGAACAGATATCCATAAGAATTCTTTGGATATCCCACAAATTTACACATGACTGACCGTGTCTCGAGTTTGTCCGGATTCTGTTTTTTAACATAGGCCGGGCAACCCCAAATCTTAATTCTCTTAAGAGATGGTCTCTTCCCATTCCATATCTCATATGGCGTGGTAGACACGGCTTTGGTCGGAACCCTGTTTAGCATAAACGCTGCAGTCTCCAATGCATGCCCCCAAAACGAGACTGGTAACTCAGCGTCACTCATCATGGACCGGACCATATCTAATAGGGTCCTATTCCGTCGTTCTGACACACCGTTGTGCTGTGGTGTGTAAGGAGGAGTGAGCTGAGAGAGAATCCCATTCTCTTTTAGGAAGTTTGCAAATTCTGTACTGAGATACTCTCCACCTCGATCTGATCGAAGCATCTTAATACTCAAGCTGGTTTGTTTTTCTACTTCTTGTTTATATTCAACGAATTTCTCGAAAGCGTCGGACTTGTGCTTTAATAAAAATACATGACCGAATCTTGAGAAATCGTCGGTGAATGTAATGAAGTATGAAAAACCGCCTCTAGCCTGTGTAGACATTGGCCCACATACATCACTATGTATGAGGCCAAGGAGCTGAGTAGCTCTTTCTCCGTGTCCGGTAAACAGAGTTTTGGTCATTTTACCCTTGATACAAGACTGGCAAGTCGCATAAGATTTATATTCAAAAGAGTTTAAATATCCATCTTTATGTAACTTGTTTAGTCTTGTTTCGTTAATATGACCAAGTCTACAATGCCAAAGAAAAGCTTCATTTAATTCTGAAAGTTTTCTTTTATTAGTGTGTTGTATACTGAAAATTGTATGTTGATTTAGGACATATATTCCGTTATTAAGCGTACCATACCCAACCAACATTTGATTTAGGTGAATGTTCATAACATTGTTCTGCAACACAAAATTATATCCTTCATTGTCCAGTAAAGAAACGGATATTATATTACATAGCATACTTGGTACAAAATAACATGGATTCAAAATCAAAATACATCCAAATGGCAACCCCAAGTGATGCTCTCCCACTGCGACTGTATGTACATTGGAACCATTTCCAACGCGGAGAGTATGGTCACCTGTCCTCAAAACCTTGCTATTTCTCAGCCCCTGCATAGAATTGCAAATGTGAAAACCTGAACCGGTATCCAATACCCAGGAAGCAGAGTTTATAGAAAAACAGTTTTCAGTCACAAACGCACCTGAAGCAGAAGCATCACCATGCTTCTTCTTGAGACTTAAGTACTCCGTGCAATTACGCTTCCAATGTCCTGTCTTGTGGCAATGAAAACATTCGCCTTTCCCCGAGTCTCCAGCCTTGGACTTTCCCTTTCCCTTCACCTTTTTAACTCCGCCTTTAGGATTAGTGGGTTTCTTCTTTTTCTTTCCCTTGGCCTTGGCTTTCGGGCGAGAAGAGGAAGACTGTCCAATAGTCATAACGGGAGTTTTTGCTAACTTCATAGTGCTCTCTGCACTCCTTAACATATTAAGGAGTTCAGGGAGGTCCTTCTCCATGCCATGCATGTTGAAGTTCACTATGAACTGAGCAAAGGTGGAGGGGAGGGATTGCAGAATAATATCTATATATTGTTCATTGTCCATTCTCCATCCAAGGTCCTCAAGCTCTTCTATAAGAGCTATCATCTTCAACACATGGTCTCCTACTGGTGTGCCAGGGGCCATTCGCATCTGAAACAGTTTCTTTGATGCTTCGTATCGTAATACGCGGGATTGCTCCCCATACAACTCCTTTGTATGGAGCAGTATCCCGTGAATGTCCATGTCCTCGTGCTGCTTTTGATGTGTGTTATCCATCGATGCAAGCGCGAGGCATGTGGCCGTGGCACAGTCAGCGTCCCATGTCTTGCGGACTTCAATGTCCGCAACTGAGGATTTTGGACCTGGGACGGGCGGGGCTGAAGCCGTGAGGACATATGATACTTTATCATAAGTCAAGGCGATCTTCAGATTCCTTAGCCAGTCTTTATAGTTGGTCCCATTCAGTTTGTTTTTATCTAGTAGAAGCTTAAGTCCAGTCATTGGTATCTGCCATTAAGAGAGAGAAAAGAATACACTCAGCGAAAGCTCTTGCATAGATTAGATTGGTTTATTATCTTGTCTAATCGATGTTTCCCACTGCTTTTTATCAAGTTTTTCTTTCAAACCTTAAAAAGAAAAACTAGCCAGGATTAATTACAGTCTACAACTTCGCTAACCGTTCAGCCAGGCCAGTGTCGGTACTTTGAGGGAGGTTCCCCGTGCTTTCGCACGGACCTAATTAGAGTAAACCTCGTTTTCCCAGAGGCGGAGCCCCGTTAACACCTTTCTAGACACCTAATGAGTTAGCTAATTGTAAACTGTAAAACTCTCCTAGGAGCAACTATTGCCCACAGTGGGATCGGGATCCAACCATCACATGGAAGGTATGCAATCTCATTGCAAATTTCAACACTTGAAATTCCCGATGTAATTTTTACCCCTAGCACTTATGACCTTAACTATGGTCAACAAATCATAAGTACCAGTCAAGTTCTACCCGTCATTTCTTGATTAATTAGACCCACCCATATGACCCTTAACTATGGTCAACAAAGTCGCATGAATGTCCTAATTAATCTGCATCATATGCAGTGTAGGAAGGCATCACTTAGCTACCGTACACTACGCCTTAACTAAAGTCAACAAACGTAGCACGAATACTAAGTACTCTACTTCCTAAAATGATGGAGGGTTGCGAATGATTTTTAAGAAAATCTTTAACGCTTTCAACTTGATATCGTTGTAGAATCAAACAGTTTTCAAAAGGAGTGGCTTAAGCTCCGCAGTTTTGAAATGTAGCTTTTTCACAAATAGCCGAGTAGTTTTTAAATCCGATTCTACAACATCTTTTTAGGTTTATTTTCTTTACATTAATCACATTAATGTAATCCCATCATTTAAGTCCTTAAGCTAATCACAGAAAAGAAACGAAAATAACACGTACGCTTATGCCATCCGCATTCGCCGCAATGTTTCGTTATGCACCGTTAGGTTACTTAACTAACGGCATACCGGGACGGGACTAGCGCGGGTGTAAAACATAAGCAACGTCTACTATATATCATATATATAATATGTCATTCGTCTCAGATATCACAGAACACAGGCAGCAAAAACATAGATATAACGTGGGATATCCTAGGACGTCCGTATTTAGTATTTAGCCAGAATAGAAAATACGGATTCCACAGTTGCGATGAATAGCCAAGCCCACACCCTGGACCCCTACGAGAGCGGCAAGTGACCCTACCAATCCTGGAGTTTAGGAGACCCGGTCTCGACTCCTCGAGATGGCCTCCCACTGAATCCCAAAACCCGGTCACCTGTGCTCCTCTCCTTGGGTCCATCCTAATGCGGAAAAGTAAATAATATACAACACTGGTGACACAACCGCAACCTGGAAGTGCCCCAAATAAAAGAATATTACATTTGAATTTACATGAATGAAAATATAAAACTCTCATCTCACAAAAAACCCCCCGGCTATTCGATCGCGACAATCCTGCACATCATATCTCAGCAATACATAATATCACATATCATCAACGTAAGTAAGTATGCGTACCCCGATTGTCGTTGATGTATAGCAACGAAACCGGCGATATCTAACATACTACACTTACGGTCACAGAAAAGAAAGTGTAAAACTACAATCTTTGGAATCCAGATTCTCTTTAGACATCATAAATGCGAAATATCACATATTTCGTATTTCATGCCTAAACTATATGAATTCCACATATTGTATCACATTCCAGACAAACAGACAGTATTAAAGTTTTCGAACGAACGATCAAGCACCCAAGATTCACTAAAGCTCAACACTTGAGCAGGGTTAAAAAATCCGGAGTGTGACACAGAAGTAGCGGTCCAGCCGTAGAAGGGTCAAGCCAACGCCTCACATGTGGCACGCCGTACTGCCCCAAACCCTAAGGTTCAAAGGGCAGTTCGAGACGGTCACATAATCGAGTTAAGGTTTGTTGTCTTCTAGAGGGACCACCGCAAAAAGACTTGCACGTATCTCCAAAGTATTTAAACCCCGTGAATAGTGAGTAAATGATACTCGTTCAAACACTTCAATACTTTCTAATTTACCCGGAAAAGCTACGAAATGAAAGTCCCGATCGAATTGACGAGTCCAAAACCACCTCCAGAATTTTTCAAAACCAAATACAGATTAAAAATATCCAAAAAATTATACAAGCAGATTCAAGAATTACTGTGCAAAAAGGATCCATCAATTCATATGTAAGGCCGCGGAACCGCGGCCTAAGCAAGCTTAGGCCGCGTTTCCGCGGCGAGAATTACTGTTCACAGAAAACTTTTTGTACCGTAACTCTTATTTTTTCCTGCTGTATTATTTACATATTTTTAATTCTGCAAATTATCAAATTTTAGAAAATTTCCAGAGAGCACCCAAAAATACCGTATTTTTGTCCGATCGGGGTTTTCACTTCGTAAAAACGTCGCCTAATGTTCTAGGTCGGCTCTGATACCAATGTAAGGTTTGTTTAGCACTCTATGAAGTGTTTTGAAGCATCACATGACCCAAAATTATAATTTTTAAGGTGCTAAACTAACATGCAAAGGGATCGATCCTAGAAAATTAGGGTTATGAAACTTTAAACTAGAAAAGATTAGGGTTTGAAGGCTACAAACTTTGTAGCTCCCCTTTGCTAGACTCCTTGGTGTCTTGGGTGTTGAATCGAGGTCCTCTCGAAGTTCCCTTGCGTCCACGACGATCCACCACGGAGCACTCCGTCCAAGCTCGCTTCTTTGGAAAACCGAAGGAAACACTCTAATCAAGTCGGCTAGACTAGAGTAGAATGATGTTGTGGTTTGGAATCTCACTTCAAAAACCTATTTTTATGAGTATTTTACTCTCTTATAAGAACTAGAGAGCAAAGCATGGAGGTTGATGAAGATGGTGGCTAAAATGAACAAGAGGTGTAGAAAAATAACCTTGAGTTAAGAAAACAAATGAAATATATATCACTATATATATTTATTTCCTTCTTAACTTCAACCATGATTAAATCATAGATAGTTAATTTAACTTGGGTTTTAAATGATAAAGAGAAGGATAACCCTTGGTTAGTGGTAGTTGAGATAGGTTAGGTTAGAAGAAGAATGTAGAAGCAAGAATGTTTATCCTTTCCTTTTTCATTTTACTTTAAAACCAAAATTAAATAATTATCCATTGTTTAATCTATGGTGTGAGGCTTATATTGCCACCATTTCCATATGCAATCAACCATGATGGATGGGTGTATGTATGTGTACATGTATGCACATCTACATGTGCATGAAACTAGAAAGGAAGAAAGAAACACATGCATGCATGCATACATCCATCAAACCCTAGAAAGGTTTCAAGTGAGAATACTAATGGTTAGATGATAAATCAACACTTAATTTATCAATCCGGTCATATCTCATATGACCCCACCAAAAGCAATTCACCCGATCAATGTTCGGTATCATATACGCACATTTCAATCGGGTGCATGCGCATATCGCATACGCGCACCACAACGTTTCGCCTGGACTGGGTAACTCCTTTGTAGGACTCTAAGACTCGTCAATACGCCGGCAGAGGGTAATGATCATATCAAGTACCCTCAAGCCGCAAGTGGTCAGCCAAACGTAACGGCCACCCGGGTATTGAGCGATCAGAAGACAACAAGCAAACCTGCTACAACTCCCGTCGAGCCATCCGGCAACACTACCGTACAGTCCGGTCTCTTCGTCAGATATGCTGCATATCGAGCCTAGGGATGGTCACGTCGACCCCAATAACTCAATAAGTCATGCCGGTGAATGGTCTATAACAGATCGAGAAACTACTGATAACACTTATCGGCAAATCTCAGCAGCCCTGGCAAGGGACTTGCTGTTATAACCAGTCGGGCACAGCACAGCATCAACTCCCAATACCGGGAGAGACGAAACCCCTCCTATCGCTCATCGTCTTCGTGTGTCTCGGGACTGTACCAAACGGCCACCTGTTTGCACGACTCAGTAGAGCTGTGGTAGGGTGGCAATCAAAGTACAGTGGGAGAACACACAAGACTCCATGACGATCTCGGGTCTACAGACTAACCTGTACCAGTGTCACCTGAGAACTGCTATCCGACGATAGATATAATTCCATATAGGAGTTCTCGGTGAGTCCGTCCAGTGTACCCAGTCACCACTGAGCACCCGTATATGATCTTGATGTCAAATATCGATGAATGTGGGAACATCCATCGCCCATCGTATGGGTCTAGTATCATATACGCTAGTCTACTCTGGTATATCGATGCCCCGTCGCGATATACCTACGACTAGGGACCTTCCAGGATATGCTTATAGACTACAGATGTCCCACTAGTATGATCTCCATCATAATCAGAGTAGTCAAGCCGATATCCTCAGGGCTTTATCAGCATGTATGAATGAATAAAAGCATGATCAAATCAACATGTCAGATAAAGAAGAACCAGATAGCATACTATCATGTCGAGCAAGAATGCAAACTGAATATATATACATGTATAGATACATCGACTATCACATAATGGCCTTTAGGGCATACATATATCCAACAAAAAGACAACTGAATAATACCATATTCTTTTAAAGGTGAAATAGGAGTGGCTATGAAGTACACGGTTTGGTCGTGAATGATATCAGTCGCAATTTACTTTGCCCTTTTTCTAATCCCTTTATTTTGTCTTTAGTTATTTCCTTCTGCACACCCTACTTAGGCTAATTGGTTTTCTTCATTCCCTACCTTTCGGCACCTGCCTATGGTTTGGAATAAGACTATCCAATAAGCGTAATAGGTGTACTCTCCTAAACTAAGGAGCTCTCGCAACCTGAGAGAAGGTGATAATAAAAGACAACTGAATAAACCAATTCTATTTCTCCTGAACCTAGATCCATCCTCGAAGAAGTCCCTTCGAGTTCGTATATAACCATACGATGGATCTATCCAATGGAAGTGGATGTCCGTCGTAATACGGGTGTTCTGAGAAATTCAAAGGGTAAAAAGAAGGAGTGGCAATGACTTATGCAACTCAGACAATCCAAAAGCCAGTATTTTAAGAAGGTTCGGTCAACCTGGTCACTGAGTCATAGTCTAGGGTCGGTCAAAGGTCGCTGCCAAAGAGAGAGAGAAAAGAAACACTCTGCGTGCACTCTAACCTAGATCAGAATGGTTATCACTTTTTCTAATCCGGAAACCTCCCACTGTCCTGTCAAATTCTCCTCCAAACCTGAAAGAAGAATCAATCGGGATCACCCGAAGAGTAAACCAACTCATTAGTGGGAATCGGGATCCAACTCTCATCGCATGATAACGTGATGGAATGCATCCACGTTACTCATACTCCAGAAGGTATGCGCATACTTGGCAAGTTTCAGTTTCTTTAGAAACTCCCGATATGATTTATGCCCCATGCTCTTATGACCTTGGCGTATGTCAACAAATCATAAGTCACATGTCAAGTTCTGCCCGTCATTATCTTGTTAATTTGAACCCACCCGTACATACCCTTGACGTATGCCAACAAGGTAATACGACTGTCCCAAACCAACTCATCTATCTATGCAACAAATGAATACCCAGCAGCTACCAAACACTATGCCTTGACGTAAGCCAATAAACATAGCTTGAATACTACTGACCATCCATAAGAAATGACGGAGGGCTACGACTGGTTTTTGGCGAAAAACCTTTAACGTAGTAAACTTGATATCGCTGAAGGAACCTGATAGCTTGTTATAAAAATATAGTGGCAAAAACCTTTTGCTAAAGAGGTCATTCCCGATGAAGGGATCTCGGCTCTTTCCTCGTGGAATGAGGTGCAGGATATTCCACTGAATACCACGATGCAAAGCAACATGTAATCGACTATAGTGAAGTTATTACCCTGACGCAAACTTCTGCCCAAGGGGTCAGTCCCGGTGAAAGGATATCGGCCCTTGCCCCGTCGAATGAGGTGCAGGATATTCCACTGAATACCGCTATGCAAAACAAAAGGAAACGACTTTGCAATAACACTTTTTAAATTGTTCCAACAACTGTATACAGGTTTGCTTTACTTTGCATTGATCAGAATCAACGCAGTCCCATCAATCAATCACACCAGAAAAGAACGAAAATAAAATGTACGTATATGCCATCCGCATTCGTCACTGGGTCCCGTCATCACCCGTTAGGTTACTTAACTAACGACAGAGCGGGGACTGGACTAGCGCGGGTGTAAAACATATACAACATCTAATAGTATATAAACCAATATACAATAATCGCTCCAGGCATGATAATATGCAACATTACAGAAAAGTAATAAGCATCACAGAACAATACAGATAATCTGGGATCCCCGGGTTTCACAGAGCCACTGCTGAAACCCGACGTTCCCCTGTCGTGTGGATAGCCTGTGCAATGAAACCTAGACCCCTACGGGTGCGGCAAGTTACCCGCCAAAACCTGAAGCGAGGCAGCCCCCTACAACAAAGTGAATGGACCACCCTGCACTTCACGGAATCCGGTAATCCTGTGCACCCCTCCTTGGGTCAACCTGTACCCCCTACGAGTGCGGCGAATAGTCTGCCAATTCTAGAGTGGGACCCCTCTGCCTCTCAAAGCCATGAGATGCGGAACCGTTGCCCTCCAGAACCCGGCTATCCGTGCACTCCGTCGCGGGGCAAAACCTAGTACAGTAATGAAAAATAGTACAACAGGTACATCGACCGCAACCTGGTCGTGCCCCAAAAGAATATTATACAACAGGCAGTGACGGCAGTCCACAAGTTGGACGCTCGCCCCGCAATATCAAATGTACAAATAAACTCAAACTGTACTACCATTGCACACTGCTATCCACCACGACAAATCCGCAACATCACAGCACAACACAGAACATCAACGCGAATGTCACGTTCGCAAACCCGTCTAAAAGAACTATAGCAATCGGACGCGGTTTACCGATCAAATGACATTCCCGGTCGGAGATATAATGTAAGCACTGTAAACTAACGTGTTTAAATTTCGATCGACTAAATATCACAAAGTGGGCCCCACGCAAATCTGTTGAACAGTAATAAAATCTGGGCCCAAAAGATATATACCAAAAACCCCAATTTCCAACATAGAATGCACTGTAGAAAATTGGCTAAGTGATGTCACTTTCCTGCGGCGGATCCGCGGCCAAACCCATGCTTGGGCCGCGGATCCGCGGCGGAACAGTCAAATCACTTGGTCGAATTTCTCCAGTATTCTTAAAAAACCCTGCTTGATTTTCTGGTATGGTCATAATGACATTTGGACCAGTTTGAAAATTAACAGAAACTGTCAAATTGAAAAATTGCGATTTTTGATTTCCGGTTCGATCGATATTTTAAACACGTTAGCACAAGTTAGTATAGCAAAATGGTGAGGCTCTGATACCACTGTAAGTCTACGCTAGAGCCCCGGCCGTCTACAGACGCCAAATGCGGAACAAAAACTTTTTAACTGGCGCTATCGTATACTTTAACCCGGATCTTCCATTATTGCTAAACTAACAAACTGTAAAGAGTGTAGAAAGGTTATACCGAACGATCCGAGTCCTTCGTTCTTTAACCATCATCCCACGCTCCGTCGCGGCTGCTCCGATCTCTTCGATCTCCGATCTGCTCGTCCAGGTGGCATCACATCACTGATTCTTTAAACGGGCTCCCGCCTCTGACTCGAGGCAACTCGGTCATCAAGTTTGCTAAAAGAGACGACCAAGAATGATGTAGAGAATGAGTAGATGACTTTGTCTCTCTTCGTCCAAATCCATGGACGATCGGTTAATGAAGTTGCCACTCGAATCGGGTGATGGAATGAAATAAGCTGTGAAATTCCATGCACCCCAAATGCTATCATAATCTTTTTACAAATGAATCAAGTAACCAAATGAGAGAGGGGAGGGGCCGGCCTTATAAAGAGAAGGAGGAGGGTGAGTGTAGGAGGAGGGGAAGGTAACCATAAGAGGATGAAGCTTATCTTGATCATTAATGAAAACAATGAGTCACTAAGATACAATGAATCTAATAACCTAGTCACCATAAGCATTAATTGAACCATTAATGCAACCATGAGTCACTAAACACCTCACCACTTCTAGAACCTTCTAGAAGAATCCACACTCATCTCAGGAAAAGATAAATCCGTCTTTAACCGAATGTTAAAAGACGGCTGATAGAAAACTGGAAACCGGCAACTTCCAAAAGTGATCCTGAAACGAATTTCAGGACAACCCCGTAACTGTATAAATATACCTGCATTTGTATTACGACCGAATACAAATGCAACTGAGACAAAGATATTATACCTACTCATTATAATACTCGGATCCGGCTTAAACCAAAGCCGACCAGTATCATCTGCCCGAAAAATAATACGTGCGTAAACGCACGTGCATTTTCCGAACCCTGCCATAAAACCATACGGCCTCTACAACGTTTCGCCCGAACTTGGGAAACTCTCTGTGGGGGACTCTAATGACTCGTCAGTACCCTGGCAGTGGGTTTAACCACAAACCGTCAACGGCACTAGCAATGCGTAACGGCTGCCCATGGACTGACCTCAAGGGAGGCTGATGAGCGAACTCATCCAGAAACCCTACTGAGCCTAACAGTGACAATGTATATACAGTCCGGTCCGTTCGTCTATGAGTATCGCATATCTGCCTAGGGGGCTAGTAACGTCAGACCCCCAATAGCAGTATAAGTCGTGTCGGAGTGTAGCCCAATAACACCCTGAGATACTACTGGAGTACCTACCAGTAAATCTCCTGCCACGGCCATGGGCTATGTGTAATGGCTCTCCTAGACACAGCACGATCTCGCCCCCAATACCGGGAGAGACGAATCCCCTGCCGATCCGCTCAGGTGCCTCCATATGGCTCGGGACTGTACCCAAAAACTACCTGTTTGCACGACTCCTTTGAGCCGTGGTAGGGTAGAAATCAAAGCACAGTGGGAACTCACACGAGACAAATGACGACCTCAGGTCGATGAACTACCTGTACACATGTCACCAGGGAACTGCTATCTGACGATAGGTATAATACTAACTAGCAGATTCCCGGCGAGTCCGGTCCGGTGTACTCATAACCTAATGAGCACCTGTATACATCTTAGGTGATCCAACCGACACCAGTGGCTTGTGAGACCGGCCACAGCCCATCGTCGGGGTCTCGACTGTATACACTAGTCTACTCCGGAGTATCGATGCCCTGTCTTGAAACTCCCACGACTAGGGACCACAATTAAGGATATGCATATAAACTACCCAACTCTCACGTATATGATCGCCATCATACTGTTGGTAGTAAAGCAAGATCCTAAGGGCTCTATCAAAGTGTAACATGTAATCAGTCACCTGATCATGTACACGACTGATAAAGGCAAACCAGATAGCATACTATCATCTCGAGTAAGACTGTCCTACCGGTATAGGTCCTCCGCAATCATTGCAATCACGTACCTGTGATCCAATAATTGACTATGAGGGCACTATCCCCAACACACTTGACGTTTGTACGACGATATCAAGGGTTGTTTGATGGTTTTGAAAGCGTAGTCCATAGGTTCTAACCTATAGGCCTTAGCGTGTCGTTTTGGTTTTCCGATGTGATTTTAATGTGCGTTTGCGATTGTGTTATCTTTGTAGGTACCTTCGTGGGGGCTTCATATGACGAAGAAGATGAAGGCGACATTGACACCGACATGCAGGATGCAGGTGAGTAGATTATATCTATGGGGGAAGTAGGGTGGATGGCGTTTAGCACCCCCGCCGTTCGATATTTAGTATTCTATATATATATGTATGATGGCGTTAAATGTGTTATGGATATTCTAGATGTGATTAGGCGTATTATGGATAGATTAGGGTTTAGAAGTAAACTAGTATAGTTCCTAGTTGCGAACCCTAGAATAGGTTTACACCCACACGCACACACATGCTTACTTGTTATAGTTATACCTGGATGATGAGGATAGTAGATGATATTTGGAGATGAGTCGATAAGATTGGGCATAGTGCCATGAGATCGGTGATATGATGTGGTTCGTATTTGGGATACGACATGAGATTTTAGCGGACCATTGGGCGTGTTTTCATACACGCACATATATCTATATAGATGGTATCGGTTAGTACAAGACTTAGATCAGTACCCCCAGATCATGAGATATGATGATAACGATACCGGATAATTGATGAGATGAATGTGATTTTGACCCGTACCCAGATTTGGGATGCCGTACGATGGATGTGCCGTACGATCTTTTTTATTGATGATAGATCCGCACTCATGACTCGAGGATGTCATATGATATATTGTATCGTACATGATACTATTGAGGCAGGATCACCGACTATTATATTTATATATATGTATCGACTCAGATTTAGGTGGTTTCCATACCCCTCCCGATTAGCTTGTTAGTTAAATCTGTAGTTTGCTTAGTAGATGTTAGGCTAGACCGATGTCGTACCTATTTCAAAAACTAACGAATCGGGAGTATTTTAAAGACAGGCAAGGGATTCTACGGATATTTTCAAAGGATGCATCTTTTCTTAAAAACACCGTGGCCCTTATTTTCCTAAAAACCCCGATTTGTCTTCCTTCAAATGGTAAAACAGTATGACATGGATACACTGATGTAGATTCTGCACTCTGTGTTTATTATTCATCTACCGCATATACTTGCTTTTTGCATCGCATCGCATGCTTAAATATGTTTATTGTTATATTAAAACCATGCTGTTAGGACACCGGCACCATTATCGATGATGCGTATGTTCCACGTACACCTGCTTGCCGGCTCACACACTTCATCATCGATAATTACCATGTCACTACACTGTAGGACTGTTGCATTCAGGATATGACCTATTATACACTCATACTTGTGTACTTACATATTGTACACTCGCACTTGTGCGCATACCTATTGTACACTCATACTTGTATACTTACATATTGTACACTCATATTTGTGCACATACATATTGTACACTCATACTTGTGTACTTACATATTGTACACTCATACTTATGCACACACATATTGTATACTCATACTTGTGTACTTACATATTGTACACTCATACTTGTGCATATACCTATTGTACACTCATACTTGTGTACTTACATATTGTACACTCATACTTGTGCACATACATATTGTATACTCATACTTGTGTATTTACATATTGTACACTCATACTTGTGCATATACCTATTGTACACTCATACTTGTGTACTTACATATTGTACACTCATACTTGTGCACACACATATTGTACACTCATACTTGTGTACATACCTATTGTACACGCATACTTGTGTACTTACATATTGTACACTCATACTTGTGCACATACCTATTGTACACTCATACTTGTGTACTTACATATTGTACACTCATACTTATGAACTTACATATTGTACACTCATACTTGTGCACTTACATATTGTACACTCATACTTGTGCATATATCTATTGTACACTCATACTTATGTACTTACATATTGTACACTCATACTTATACACACACATATTGTACACTCATACTTGTGTACTTACATATTGTACACTCATACTTGTGCACACACATATTGTACACTCATGCTTATGTACTTACATATTGTACACTCATACTTTGCACCTACCTGTTGTACACTCATGCTTGTATACATACGTAATTGCACATACATAGATGATTTTGGCTTGATTTGGAGATTTGGGAACCGCAAGATACTCTTTAAAACTGATTCATTTTAAAAGAGCGGTTTCTTTCAATATGTGCATATTACTATTCTATGTTGCATGATATACTGATATGCTTACATTTCTTTTACATGTCGCATACATCATGCTTTATGTTTGTATGCATTGAGATATGTTGTATCCATGATATTTCTGGATTTGGGAACCGTGGGTATTTCAAAACAGAGCATGTATTGTTTTAAAAACCCGGTTACCCTTGATATGATATTTCAGTGCGTCCACGATGTGTTTTCTCGGTTCTAAGAGCGACATGTGAAACCCGATTCGAGGAGAGGTAGGCACAGTCTGTGGGTATATGGTGGACCCGGTGAGGTACCCCGGGGCAAGAAGACTCGTATATGTTAGACGGTGAGCTTGGCAGGGGAGTACTACCTACCGGTAATTGTATTTGAGCTCGGTGGATATCCAGAGGATACCGACCGAAGTTGAGAGATGAGACGGGCCGATCCGGACTGACGGAGCCTATGGGCCGATCCGGACTGACGGAGCCCTATATATATATGAGGATTTACTTACCGATGGTAGGCACAGGTTTCATGATGTTTTCGAGTGTCGATGCTAGACACTCAGCTTCCATGATTTTGATATGTCGCGAGCGACACATGTTGATTTACATCCTCAAACTTTCATGTATATGCTTTATGATATTTACATGCATGATGTTTAATGTCATTGGGTGACACGTGGATGAGATCCACACACATACATACATATAGTTGATATTGATGACATTGATCACATAGTTGGATGATATCCACCCACTTATAGACTTCATGATATAGTTGATACTGATTACGTTGATCATACCTCACATTTTGATATGTTGTTACCTGAGGCACTGACACGAGCACATGGGATTACACTTATGTATAGATGTTTACCCTTGCTACCTTATCATGCTTCAGACTTATTCATTTGAGGTTTATATATATATATATTTGATCGTATTGACCTAGGATTGTGTCATGCATACGATTTCTGCTCTGTGATGTTTTCTATTCACGAGTTGGCAACTCACCGCCGTTGTGCCACAGCTCTTGTAGGTTTTGCCGTACAGGTTTCATGGCGGCTTTTCTGGCACACTGCTCCCTTTCTGGGTGATTGCATTGGTCGGTGGGTTCACTCGCATCGTGACCACCCTTTGTAACACCTTAGAATGTGTTTTGTGGAAAATTATATTTTAATATATAGTTTTTAATAAAAAGTTTACCAAATTGATTTCCAATTATTTTATTCTATTTAATGAATATTTTATTAGATTTTTCCTAGGCTTGCACACACTTGTGCATGTTAACTAGGGTGTTAATTTGGGGTTTAGCCATGATTAGCATCATGGTGAGCTAACCATTTCTTTAAGCTAGTTTTCAAATTTATATTAAGTGCTTTGGGTTTTCTTTGCATGGTTGTTCTTTTAAAAAGAAAAAAATAAAAAATGAATTTGAAAAAAAAAAGATTTTTAAAGTTTGTTTGTAGTGTTGACCTTGAGAGAGAGATAGAGAGCATGGGGCATCATGGCTTGTGCCATGCCTCATTAAATGAAGAGAGAGAGTGAGAAGGGGGGTTTGTTTTGTGTACTCTCATTTCACTCATTGCTCTCATTCTCTCACTCTCAAACACACACACACACAAGACTTCAGCAGCAACAACAACAACAATATCAGCAGCTTCAGCAGCAGAGGCAACAACACCAGCATCAGCTCCAGCAGCTCGAGAAGCAGCAGCTGCAGAAGCAAGGCAGCAGCAGCAAGCAGCTCGAGCAGCAGCAGCAGGAGCTTCAACAGCTGAAGCAAGCAGCAGCACCATCAGCATCAGCAGCAAGCAGCTCCAGCATCAGCACCAGAAGCAACAACAGCTTCTGCAACAGCAACAGCAGGAGCCCAGCAGCTTGCAGCAGCTCTTCTTCCTCCATACACTTCTTCTCCTGCTTCCTAGGGTCCTTTAGGGTATAATTCTTGAACCCAATTTCCTAGTTTGCTTAACTTGTGCATAGTTTAGCGTCGGTTTGCGTTTAAAGTTAGTTTTGGGCTAAATATGGTGATTTATGTGGAATTTTGCTTAGAATGTGATTATGTTGGTTAACCCTACCTATTTAAGTGTTATTAGGGTCACTTTAACTGAGATTTAACCCAGATTTCACTAAAATACCACAGGGTTTACGTTTTGTGCAATATATCGTATTTTGGTGTCGTTTTGCGACATCTGGAAACTGCTATGACCCGGGAAGATTACTGGAAAATTAAGCAAAATTGTAGTGATGTACTAGGGACACTGGAGCACCACTTGAGGCATGACACCGAGGTCACCGGACAGGGCCGGCGACGGCAAAGGGGAGGTCCGGCGACGCCGGCCATGGAGAGGAGCTAGGGTTTGGTTTTTTCTGTGTTGGTGTCTGCAGTGGTTTGGGTTCTGTTGGTCTTGTTTGTTTGTTTAGTTTTCACAGTATACAAAATCTGGGATCGTATAGGCAGTTTCTAGTGTTTTGTGTCCGCGCGATACGTGATACGACACGGATCGTGCAGTTTGCGTGGTTTTGCTCTTAAGTCGTTTTCGTCGTGTCGCTACGCACGTTAGCCACAATACGAACACTTGAGAGTAGGATTTGTGTTATTGCGTCGGTCCAATTTAGTTTGTTCGTGTTTTATAGCTATTAGCAATATACATTTGTTTTATTGTTTTAATGTTGCAGGTTCACAGGCGGGGACTACGGACACTGCTACAGGGGGAAACAGGTAGTAGGATTCACCTAGCGTGGAGCGCTGGTGAGTAGATTTAACATCTACAGGGAAATCGCCCGCATGGCATTATGCGTCTGGGCGAGGATTCTAATACTTTTCGCATATTCTACGTCATTGTTAGAATTGATAATTTACCCTATTACTTAGATGTTATGCTTGGACTAGTAGCCGTAGGACACTGCACAAATTATTGACGAGTCATGTTGCACAAGCACTGATTGTATGCTACACACACCGTCAATAATTGCCATGTCACACACAAACCCCTTATAGATACTATATTGCTTGGTTAGGGACCTTATGACATTGATTCGTACTGCTTATCCTATATGACATTTACCATACCCGTATACCTATAGAGTATCGTACCATTAGTAATAGGTACATATACACTTTACGATATAGCTATAGGTATACCTTGCTCATATTTCAGTTATACCCAGGGGGTATACTACATCTTCTACCTATATCCAGGGGGGTATACTACATCCTTTACTTATAGCTAGACACCTATACTAAGCTATACCTTATTGACCTCGCATACATTTGGTTTTAGCTACAGATATACCTTACTCACATATTCCACTTATACCCAAGGGGTATACTTCATCAGTTCTTATAGGTTGATACCTATACATTGCTACACCTGTATGTTACACATATATTCAGTTGCAGTTACATATTTTCCTTTACTGATGTTACTTAGCAGTTTTCTTTTTATATGCTCGCATTTCAGTTTATGTCGCATATATTCTATTCATGGATTTGCGCATTGATATTTGGATTTTACATGATGTTTTCTGGATTTGGGAACCGCGGGAGTTCATGAAATTATGCATACATTGAAAAACCCGGTTTTCTGGATATGATATTTGCGCATCCACCATGAGTTTTATCGGTGCTGATATATATATACCCCTATGAGGAGGCGTCGAGGCCGTAGAGGGTACATGGTGGGGCTCGGAGGTACCGCGGGGCAAGAAAGGGATGTCGATGTACCACGCCGATGAGCCCGGCAGGGGAGCCATACCATCCGGTGACAGTACCAAAGACTCGGCGGTTATCATGGGGATACCGACGGGAGTCATGTACGTATGGATACGTCAAAAGGCGAGGGTCAGAGCTAGGCACTCGTACTTTCGGGATAGCGTATGATACGTACCTATCGGGATGCTAGTCTTGGTGACGGCATATGATAGATCAGTATTTCTGTGTCGATGCTTGGCACATTGTTTTCATGATATTTCTTTTAACACCTTTTGTATATTTAACAGGGGATTTAGCCGTTGTTATAGATACCCTTACACCAATATTAATGGAGTGGGACGCTAATATATGTATATTGACCCCATCATATTTATTTTTGCAAATATATATTTAGGATATTAGAATTTTACTTGAGCTTGATTTGGGATATTAGGTGATTCATTAAGATTGGATACCGGATACATATGAGATTGCTGATTTGTACATACGGGATATAGGAGATCTATTCGATATTGTACATTGAGGAGATGTGAGACTTATATGATATGAGAGCTCAACTTGGGGGCTGATTTGAGGAATTTGGATTTGAGTGTCTTGATGGATTGTGATCCTACCACGATGTCAGGTTTCCGTGGAAATGACATATTTCACTCCATACCTCATACCTATTTATTTATGCACTGTTCATGTATTAGTAGTACCTGTTAGTGTACCCTTCATGATCGCTGCATATCTACATTCTCATATCCCTATTGCATGATTATCGCATACTATTGTCATATTATTATTTCTTCACATATTGATTGTACCTGTTAGTGTACTTTCCATTATTCTGCACTCATATGACTTATTATTAATGCAAATCGCATATCTTAGATTCATGTTGTACGTACATACCTGCGATTATCTGCATATGTTATCTATTATTCACGAGTTGGCAACTCACCCCCGTTGTGCCACATTTTTTTTGCAGGGTGTTTCCCCAGAGTAGTCGAGGCAGGCTATTCATCTATCATCTTTTGCTACAGATACGGCATCGGCTCACAGTGTGCTATTTTGCTTAGGTGGGTTTTGGTGGTTATCTGTATTTTGTATTGTACATTCGTTGTATCTTGTACTCTCCATCTACTATTATGTTGTTGACTTAGAGACTTGGTGAGGATGATATTGTATATTATTTGTGGATTTGTTGTCTTTTATACAGCTTTATCTCTATTGTCTTTATTTCTTCGCTACGGCGTCGTATATTTATGATGGTGATTGTTTTCCGCCTTTGGGCGTGTATTTGCTCCCGTTTGGGGATGCTTATTTATCTTTACCTGTTGTACCCATTTTTGGGGTTAGTTTTTACAAAGGGGGTGTTGCCAAATTTTTAAAGAAAGAAGTTGGACTTTTAAAGAATTTGGGTTGTGATTTCAAGTGTTTCAAAAACTTTTATTATCCTTTCCGTATTTTCATGGTTTAGATTTATTGGTTTTGGCTTTCTTTTACTGTGTTACGTCTTTATCCGTTGCATAGTATTAGGGCCGTCACGTGCCACTTTCGGGTCGTGACAAAGTTGGTATCAGAGCGCTAGGTTTTACCTTTCGGAGTGTAGGATAACCTTGGTATGATAGAGTAGGCAGTTTAAGCAGAGTAACGTAGTGTGTGTATGTCTGCAGCATACCCACGATGCGGTACTTCGCCTTAAGTGACCTAAGTACAAATTGCTTGAAATTCCTTCCTTCATGATTCATATCCTTGTAATTCGATTTCCGTATTCTTATTGAATCTTATCTCTATTTATAGCCTTGCCGCCGATGACTATAGGGACTCAGAGTGATGCAGCGAGGGCCGAGGTCAGAGTTGGCTCGGGTGAGATGAGTACTGACCAGGATGGCACTCTAGTTGTATAGGTGCAGACAGATCAGCCTTCGACAGATAGTATCGCTAGGCTTGTGGCAGAGATGCAGGACTTCTGCCAGACTATAAGTTTATTAGTCGACGTCGTTCAGGAGCTACGATAGGAAGTTGTTATCCCTGTTACTCAGTTGTCCTTTGCGATCAGCATGCAGCAGTACGTCACCTACATAGCACCAGTGGTTGCAGCTCTAGTTGACGAGGCACGTATTCCAGAGACACTGAGAGTTCCAGGACAGTGGAGGACTCATACCAGTGTACTAGCCCAGAGACAGAGGTTTGGTCGTCGAGACAGATTTCGTGGCCGTCGTGGGAGTAGCAGAGGCTTTAGACATGGACAGTCGTTCATCTCTCATCCCCAGGAGGGTCAGCAGTCAGCGCGTGGATGTTTACGATGAGGTAGCCTTCAGCACTTCGTCAGGGAGTGTTCCTTAGCACCTCATCAGAGTCATATTCAAAGAGGTCGTAGATGAAGAAGATTCACTCAGAGGGGTCAGTCTACTAGATGAGTTCAGCCAGTTGCGGGTAGAGGGCAGACACAGGAGTTTACTTCTACTCATCGGGACGCACGAGCGTC
This sequence comes from Agapanthus africanus, assembly GCA_030015575.1. Classification (NCBI taxonomy): domain Eukaryota; kingdom Viridiplantae; phylum Streptophyta; class Magnoliopsida; order Asparagales; family Amaryllidaceae; genus Agapanthus; species Agapanthus africanus. The sequence goes on along the minus strand of CM057344.1, from coordinate 375,472,912 downwards.
GAATGCAGAGTTTTCAGGTATCCTTAATTCGCATGTTCTTTTGAAGTATCTGTTTGTTTTCACACTTGTGCCGTGGTTGCGACGAGAGTTGTGTTAGGTAGATTAGCCGTTTATTGTGTTAACTTCTGTGAGCGATTCTTTTGTTGCGCGACACGTATTTCAGTGGTGTGCCAATCGGATAGGAGATAGAGATTCGTCCGTCGTTTTGATCCTTCTAGAGATGTTGGATTTGACGTTCTCCTGGGCACGGACTGGTTAGCTACGTGCTAGGCGTCTGTGGACTACCGTGAGAAAACAGTTAGGTTTTGTTTACCCGGCGAGTCAGTTCTTGTTGTGCAGGTGGATAGTGGTGCCGCCTCTCACAGCTTGAATTCAGCCTTTTTCGCTAGTCGGCTTTTGAGGAAATGTCGTGGATTCTTGGTGTTCAATCGTGATACCGTAGCCACAGTTGGTTTGTTGGACCGGTTTTTCTTTCGTGTGAGAGTTTTCCGACGTTGTTCCAGATGAGCCGGCGAAGCTTAGGGAGTTAAAGGATCAGCTGCAGAGTTGTTTGTTAGGGAGTTTTGTGCGTCTGAGTGTTTCGCTTTTGGAAGCTCCTATTTCTGTTTGTCAGGGAGAAAGATGGCAGTTTGAGGTTGTGTATCGACGGATCGTTAATTGAACCGGCCTACGGTGCGGATAGGTATCCTTTACCTCGCATTGATGATTTCTTCGATCAGCTCCACAGTGCGATACATTTTCTAAGTTTGTTCGGGATCAGGTCATCATTGTTGCGGAGTCGGAGTGATGGCATTCCGAAGACTGCCTTATGCATGCTACGGGCCTTGTGTGCCTTAGTGAGTCGTTGGATTCACTGATGCCCTAGCAGCATTCGTAGATATGATGAACCAGATTTCTTCAGGCCGTTCCTCGACTAGTTATTGTTGTGTTATTTATGACATTCTGGTCTATTTAATGTGTCTTGAGGAACAGGAGTAGCACTTGAGGATTTGTTATGCAAATACTGGGAGAGCACCAGCGATTTGCTAGATTCTCGGAGTGTTCCTTCAGGCTTGGTTGTGTTGACTCCTAGGTCTTGTAGTCACGGGAGACGGTTTTGTATAGTTCCGAGGAAGATCGTGGCCGTACAGCTTAGGCCCAGACTTGTGTGCAGGATGGAGGTCCGCAGATTTTGGGCTTAGCAGGTTTTTACCGCCGTTTCATTCAAGATTGCTAGTGTAGTGCTGCACCGTTGACTGAATTGACCGGGATGGAGGTTTCTTTTCTTTGGACTGAGGCATGTGTGCGGAGTTTTCGGCGGTTGAAGATTCGGTTAACAACTGCATTAGTTCTTTCTTTGCTTTTGGTTCGGGCGACCTTGTTGTTTAACTGTAATGTTTCTTGAGTGGGGCTCGAGTGTGTACTGAGGTGACACTATAGAGTTATCACTTTTGCTTCCCTATATTTGGAGGAAGTACGAGAAGGATATTCCACTCATGATCTGGAGATGGCCGCGGTGGTTTTGCGTTGGAGATTTATAGAGAGTCGTGTCAGATTTTCACGGACCACCAGAGCTTAATGTACATCTTCCTGCAGCGGATTTGATTGTTGTGATAGTCTTCTGCAGATTTACAGTTCTTGTGCGATCGTCGAGTACAACTTAAGTTCGTCTCTACGGAGGGGACAGCTTGCTCATGTCCGCGCCTGACCACTTTTCTTTAATAGCTTTTGCAAGACACTGCCTGCCGATGCTCTTTCGTCAGTGATACTTGAGCATACTCGGCTGGGTAATGATTCGGAGTCCTTGATTTGTGATACGGGTGTGCTAATTTAGGGACGCGTTGTGTACCTGATGTTATCGGGTAGAGACGTGAAATCTTAGAGCAAGCACATCAGTCAATTCTCTGTATTCATTCAAGTTCCACCAACATTGATGTGACTTGTGAGATAGTTACGGGTGGGCAGGGATGTAAAGAGAAGTTTCAAGTTTCGTTTCAAGGTGTCTATCTTTTGTGTGTTTGGGTTGAGCATCTGAGGCCGGCTGGAGAGTTGCAACCTTTAACCGTTCCGAAGTAGGAGTGGGAGCAGATCTTCACGAGTTTTGTTATGGTGTCTACCCAGGGTTAGTCAGGGTGTGACTCCATTCGGATTCTTGTCGTCCGGTTATACTCAGTTTGCTCAGTTGTTCTTTGTTAAGTTGTGTGTTTGTGTTAATTGTTTTCGGCAGTTGGGGATCGTCACTCGCCATTGTTAGGGTTCTCCTTCGATAGCTGTTATCAGGAGACACTCCAATTGGCAACCTTTAGGTTTAGGGGTTAGGACGTGTCGATCACCAGTCTGTTGTTCTCTGACTCTGTGTAAGTAGGATTTTGGACCCCAGCTAGTCTAGAGACTTCAGAGATTATCCAGTTGTTTTAGGTCCGGATGTGAATTGTCCATTGCGGACAGAGGTCTTATGCCGACCGTGTTGGTCGTAGGCTTGAGTTCGCAGTGGTAAATCATGTATTCCTACGGATTTTTCCGATGAAGGACGTGTTGAGTTTTGGGAAGCCTATCCCAGGATTGTAGGTCCTTTCGAGATCCTATGAGCGAGTTAGTTTTGTTGCCTTTAATTTGGCGCTTCCGTACAGATTATTGAGTGTTCACCCCGTATTCCTTGTGTTGATACTTTACAATTACATTCATGACCTTTCTCACAGGATTTGGCACTAGACCTTTTGGCATGGACGCGGTCGTTTTGCTCACCGACAGCCATTTGTGTTAATGGCTCGACAGGTGGAGAAACGTCGGTTAAGGGTCTTGCCATCTGTGAAGGGCTTTCTTGGACGTAGCCGTATAGTGAGATAATCACTTGGGAGGCTGCGAGCGAGATTTGAGAGTTGTAATCTTCTCTTTAAAGGTACGCGTAGCAGTATATTTTTAAAAATTCGGGGACGAATTTCTTTTAAGGGGGGAAGATTGTAACACCTTAGAATGTGTTTTGTGGATAATTATATTTTAATATATAGTTTTTAATAAAAAGTATAACAAATTGATTTCCAATTATTTTATCCTATTTAATGAATATTTTATTAGATTTTTCCTAGGCTTGCACACACTTGTGCATGTTAACTAGGGTGTTAATTTGGGGTTTAGCCATGATTAGCATCATGGTGAGCTAACCATTTCTCTAAGCTAGTTTTAAAATTTATATTAAGTGCTTTGGGTTTTCTTTGCATGGTTGTTCTTTTAAAAAGAAAAAAATGAAAAATGAATTTGAAAAAAAAAGATATTTAAAGTTTGTTTATAGTGTCGACCGAGAGAGAGAGAGAGAGAGCATGGGGCATCATGGCTTGTGCCATGCCTCATTAAATGATGAGAGAGAGTGAGAAGGGGGGTTTGTTTTGTGTACTCTCATTTCACTCATTCTCTCATTGCTCTCATTCTCAAACACACACACACACACAAGACTTCAGTAATAACAACAACAACATCAGCAGCTTCAGCAGCAGAGGCAGCAACACCAGCATCAGCTCCAGCAGCTCGAGAAGCAGCAGCTGCAGAAGCAAGGCAGTAGCAGCAAGCAGCTCGAGCAGCAGCAGCAGGAGCTTCAGCAGCTGAAGCAAGCAGCAGCACTATCAGCATCAGCAGCAAGCAGCTCCAGCATCAGCACCAGAAGCAACAGCAGCTTCTGCAACAGCAACAGCAGGAGCCCAGCAGCTTGCAGCAGCTCTTCTTCCTCCATACATTTCTTCTCCTGCTTCCTAGGATCCTTTAGGGTATAATTCTTGAACCCAATTTCCTAGTTTGCTTAACTTGTGCGTAGTTTAGCGTCGGTTTGCGTTTAAGTTAGTTTTGGGCTAAATATGGTGAATTATGTGGAATTTTGGTTAGAATGTGATTATGTTGGTTAACCCTACCTAATTAAGTGTTATTAGGGTCACTTTAACTGAGATTTAACCCAGATTTCACTAAAATACCATAGGGTTTACGTTTTGTGCAATATATCGTATTTTGGTGTCGTTTTACGACATCTGAAAACTGCTATGACCCGGGAAGATTACTGGAAAATTAAGCAAAATTGTAGTGATGTAGTAGGGACACTGGAGCACCACCTGAGGCACAACACCCAGGCCACTGACAGGGCCGGCGACGGCAAAGGGGAGGTCCGGCTGTAGGGTGTTTTTCGTCACCCCATTGAGATGGGAATACGCGCGCGCTTGTCAGGCGCACTACAGATTCCCCCGGCCTAGGGTAGGCCGGGGTTTATTGATTGTGGGGATCCGAATCTCCGGCAGCCGCGGACTAAGCTGCCGTTAATTACCCCTCGCCTTTGGGGCGAGGGAACCTCCGATTAACGGGTTAAACTGGTCATGCGAACTCAATGTGCAGTGTACGTGTGTTGTGTTTTGAAAGGGGGGTTTTGGATATATCGGGAGCCACGCAGAGTTTTTACGGGGGTCCCGCTACCCGGATAGCGGGCTGGGGGTCAAGAGGGCTAGCAGCCCTCTTGTGGGGTGCGGGGCAGCGCCCCGTTAGAAATTTTTTTCTAACAGGGACAGTGTCGTGGAGTACGTGTATGTATAAATTTGTATACATATGTATATGTGTATATATGTACACAAAAGAGGGGGAAAAGACATCCAAGGGATGCACAGGTGCGCAAGCGCGCGCGCCACGTGTCGGCACGCGGGCGACTTGCGCACTTGCGTAGTTGCGCAAGCGCGCGCGCCACGTGTCGGCACGCGGACGCCTTGCGCACTTGCGCAGTTGCGCAAGCGCGCGCCACGTGTCGGCATGCGGGCGCCTTGCGCAACTGCGCAGTTACGCAGGCGCGCGCGCCACGTGTCGGCACGCGGGCGACTTGCGCACAAGCGCAGTTGCGCAAGCGCGCGCGCCACGTGTCGGCACGCGGGCGACTTGCGCACTTGCGCAGTTGCGCAAGCGCGCGCGCGCCACGTGTCGGCACGCGGGCGACTTGCGCACTTGCGCAGTTGCGCAAGCGCGCGCGCCACGTGTCGGCACGCGGGCGACTTGCGCACACAACAGGCTTTTAGCCTAAAAAGATTTCTCTGAAGAGAAATCAAAGAGGAGTTAGACTCCTGAGTGTTTTTTTTTTTTTGTTGGGTTAATGGAAGGGTTCTTCTTCTTCCTCCTGTTGCTTGCTGGATCTTGAAGATCAAGAGATGTAAAATCTCAAAATCTCTCCTTTTTAAGATCTGATGGCAGATCCAAGTTCCCCTTTGTGGGTTTTGTGGTGGAAAACTATTTAGTTTTGAAAAAGGAAGAGTAAAACTCTTGATTTAATTCAAGAGAAAGAAGAAGGTTTTGGAACCTTGAAGAAGGAAGAAAGAGCTCAGCTCTAATTTTTTTGTGGAGAGAATGAAAAAAGTATTATTTTTTTATTCATCATGTTGCCTTTTATAGGCTTACATATTTATATATAGCCCCTTGGGCTCTACAAAATGGCATTTTGCCTATTCCATGGCTCATGTGCCATTACATTTTTGCACATAAGCCATGGGCTTACAAAATATTGGCTTTATGCCCATTTTGCATACATTCATGCACAAAAATTACATAAAAATTATTTGTTACATGATTTTTGTTGTTGGCATGGCGGAAGGCCGGACGCTTCGTGTTCGGGCTCGACCTGGGCATTGGCCCACTTGCTTGGGCTTGGGCCCACCTGGCTTAGGATTGACCTTTACTTTGACTTGGTCAACCGGGGTGCAAATTTTGACTTCAACAAAGTGCCCCCCATCAATAAATGCACACCACATATGTGGGTCGTGTGCATGAAATTGATGGATTTTCTTTTGCATGGAGGCGACTTGCTTTGGTTCCTCATTTTTGGGATGCACTGCCCTTTTTACGACATGGACGGTCGGCGCTTAACGCGTCTCCGAGACGGAGTGTACGTGGTAGACGTTTCCCTGACCCGGAGTGATTTGGTTCCCGATTTGTGGGGAGCCTGCACTGCCCTTTTTGCGACATAGACGGTCGACGCCCTGTTACGAAGCGATTTGGGTTCCCAATTTGCGGGAGCCTGCACTGCCCTTTTTGCGACATAGACGGTCGACGCTCTGATCCGGAGCGATTTGGGTTCCCAATTTGCGGGAGCCTGCACTGTCCTTTTTGCGACATAGACGGTCGACGCTCTGATCCGGAGCGATTTGGGTTCCCAATTTGCGGGAGCCTGCACTGCCCTTTTTGCGACATAGACGGTCGACGCTCTGATCCGGAGCGATTTGGGTTCCCAATTTGCGGGAGCCTGCACTGCCCTTTTTGCGATATAGACGGTCGACGCTTGACGCGTCTCCGAGACGGAGTGTACGTGGTAGACGTTTCCCTGACCCGGAGTGATTTGGTTCCCGATTTGTGGGGAGCTTGCACTGCCTGTTTTACGACATGGACGGTCGACGCTTAACGCGTCTCCGAGACGGAGTGTCCGTGGTTTCCCTGGCCCGGAGCGATCTGGTTCCTGCTTTGTAGGAAGCCTGCACTGCCCTTTTTGCGACATGGACGGTCGACGCCCTGTTACGAAGCGATTTGGGTTCCCAATTTGCGGGAGCCTGCACTGCCCTTTTTGCGACATAGACGGTCGACGCTCTGTTACGAAGCGATTTGGGTTCCCAATTTGCGGGAGCCTGCACTGCCCTTTTTGCGACATAGACGGTCGACGCTCTGATCCGGAGCGATTTGGGTTCCCAATTTGCGGGAGCCTGCACTGCCCTTTTTGCGACATAGACGGTCGACGCTCTGTTACGAAGCGATTTGGGTTCCCAATTTGCGGGAGCCTGCACTGCCCTTTTTGCGACATAGACGGTCGACGCTCTGTTACGAAGCGATTTGGGTTCCCAGTTTGCGGGAGCCTGCACTGTCCTTTTTGCGACATAGACGGTCGACGCTCTGATACGAAGCGATTTGGGTTCCCAGTTTGCGGGAGCCTGCACTGCCCTTTTTGCGACATAGACGGTCGACGCTCTGATCCGGAGCGATTTGGGTTCCCAATTTGCGGGAGCCTGCACTGCCCTTTTTGCGACATAGATGGTCGACGCTCTGATCCGGAGCGATTTGGTAGACGTGCCCCCGGCACGGAGTGTCGCTGTTTGACGCAAAGGTCGATGTTGGAATTGGATGGTTTGATTTGTTTGACTTGAGTTGACATCAGCATCGCTATACTGGAATATGGTACCAGGAGCGAATCATCATTCGTCATGAGAGAATTTTGGGATTGGTATTTTTGTCGGCATCTGCATTGCTGCACTGGAATAATGCCAGGAGCAACTCATCATGTGCCCCGGGAGGATTTGGGAATTGGTGGCTTACGAGACAGGTTTAGATCCCTGTCACCTAAGGCTTTTCAATTTTATGGGCCGTGAGGGTCCCATAAAAGCATTTTCTCCCTACGAGTCGAAAGGATCTCGTAGGTGTATTTTCTCCTTAGGAGTCGTGAGGACTCCTAAGTGTATTGCTCCTTTGTGAGTCGTAAAGATCTCACGCGGGAATTTTCTCCTCACAAAGTCGAGAGGACTTTGCGCGTGCATTTCATTTTTTTTTTTTTTTTTTACGAGCTTGCGCCCTTTCGGGTTTTCACAAACTCGCCGGCAGTCCTGCTGTTTTTACTCACGGAGCCCTTTCTGGTTTTCATCCGTGCCCATTTTGCTTGTGGACATACCGTTCTTCTTTTTTTGTTTTCCCCTTTTTTTTTTCTTTTTTTTTCTTTTTCTTTTGGAATCTTCCCTGCCGGTGGGACTTTGAATGTGGTCTCACCGGTAGGACTTGGGAGAGATTGGGATCGTTTTACGCCCGTGGATTGTATACGGTTTTGCAGGATGTATGATCCAGACCGTAGGGCCGTAAAAATTTTGGGACTTTGTTGGCGTCTGCATCGCTGCACTGGAATATGGTACCAGGAGCGACTCATCATTCGCCGTTGGGGTATGGGAGTTGGAATTTGGTTGGCGTCTGCATCGCTGTACTGGAATGTAGTACCAGCAGCGACTCATCATTCGCCGTTTTGGGGTATGGGATTTGGAATTTGGTTGGCGTCTGCATCGCTGCACTGGAATATGGTACCAGGAGCGACTCATCATTCGCCACTTGGGGATTGGGAAGCGATGGCTTAGGAGACAGGTTTGGATCCCTATCACCTAATACTTTTCAATTTTATGGGCCGTGAGGGTCCCATAAAAGCATTTTCTCCCTACGAGTCGTAAGGATCCCGCAGGTGTATTTTCTCCTTAAGAGTCGTGAGGACTCCTAAGTGTGTTTTTCCTTGGTGAGTCGTAAGGATCTCACGAAGGTTTGTTCTCCTCATGCATCGTGAGGACACATGAGTGGGTCTTTCCAATGAAGCATAATTCCAAAGGCGGAGACCAGCCGCGTAACTGGTGGTTGCGGTGGGGCATGGGTATGCTGAGAATTATTTGAGCCCGTGGATTGTATACGGTAGTCAATTTGGGGACTGGCCGTAGGGCTGAAAGAATTTTGGGAAATTGGATTTTTGTTTGGCGTCTGCATTGCTGCACTGGAATAATGCCAGGAGCAACTCATCATCCGCCCTTGTTTTTTTTTTGTTGTTTTTTTTTTTTACCGCGATTGCTCTATCATTTCAGCTTTTCTTATCGCGAAGGTCGCGATCGCCCTATCATTTCGGCTATTTATTCGCGGTTGCCCCATCATTTCGGCTTTATTTTCATTTTCATTTTTACTCGCTGATTTTTATTGCGAGTTGCCCCATCATTTCGGCTTTTCTTTATTTTTCTTTTATTTACACATTTTTTTTTATTTACATTTTTTTTTACATTCCCAGTTTAACGACTTAGAGGTCGACTGTTTCCCAGTTTAACGACGTGGTGGTCCTCTTTGCTTATCCCAGCTCCTTGAACATTGATCTTGGCGGAGCTGTGCTGATGGCCTAGCTCCGTGGCTTGCCGATATGTCCGAGGATTGAGAGGTTTTTCCAAGCTTATATTGGTCCTCTGCCCAATCTTTGAAAACACAGCAGTCTTCAATGGTATGACTCAGCACTCTATGGTATGGGCAGTATATGGGATTGCCAGTCATATTCATTTCATGTGGCCTCTTCGGAATAGGCAGTTGCAGGCCATTGTTCAGGGCTTCCTTGAATATATCGCGGACCTCATCCCTCCTAAAGGAGTACACCTTCTTCCTTCTCTCCATCAGAGTAGGTGCCCTCACTGACGCCGGTCCCTGAGGCCGATCAATCTTTGGTTCGCCCTGCACATGTCTGGGAGGGTTAGGTTCCCGAAAGGTTTCGGTCTCCATTTGCATGAAATCGGCGGTCGTAGCTTGACTGTTTGCTAATACGCCTTTAGACAGTTCTATCTCTCCCGTCATGTATTGCTTTTCGACCCAATCTTTGAAGACGAAGCAGTCCTCAATGGAATGACCTATCACCCTATGATAGGGGCAATATTTTGGGTCGTCGATCATATTCTCTTCTTGCGGTCTCTTTGATTCTGGCAGTTGTAGACCGTTTCTTAGGGCGTCCCTGAATATCTTGTGGACCTTTTCCCTCTTGAAGGAATAGACCTTTTCCAGTTTCTCTTTCAGAGGCGATTCCCCCCCGGCGTATGTATCGGAGGGACTGGAGGCTGATTGCGGCCGTTTTTCGCGAAGGCGCTCCGCTTTTAGGTTGAAAGGGATATCAGTTGGCTGCCCCCGGGTATCAATCCCTGGCTCATGAGCTAAAATTTGATTCTGCTGTAATTGCAACCGGGCGACTTGGGTCGCGAGATCTGCCACGACGTTTGCCAGCTCGTCGACTTTGGAATAGACCTCGGCCATCTTCTCATCCCTGTCCTGAAATTGCCTTTGAAGCCATTGGAATAATGCTTGCTCTGTAGTTCCGGCTATGACAACCGGGTAATCTTTATTGCCTGAGCTCAATTCCATAGGAACCACGGGCTCCTCTGGCTTATCGGCCTGAGCGGGCTCTTCATCATTTAGATCGAGCCAATGCTGGGTCGCGTCAACCATGTCATCACCATGGCTGTGAAGAAGAGGAGGGTTCGTTTCTTCATGTCCGGCCATATAGACAGTGTGGATAACACATTCAGCCGTTCTTTCACCACTGGCAGCTGGTTTCGCGGAGTGGTCCGGGCTTTGGAAATTCATAAATTTTAACATGGCCAGAGCCCTAGCCCTTTTGTTGGCTCTATATCTGAGCCGCTTCTGCCTCAGCTTCTCTGCCTTAAGCGCTTGGCAGGCTTCTGCTCCTCGGGAAGCCGCCATAGGCCGAGTGATGGGGATGCCTGAAAAGACTCCCGATCGAGCGGTTGTCAAGGGCACCGCCGGAGCTTGCTCGAGAGGCCTTGTTGCTTTGTCGGTGTTGATGGCCTTGCCCCCAGCTGGGGCCAAGGAAAGTCGTTCAGATACCGACTCGCGTTTGGGTTGGGACGCCCTCGAGATCACCACATTTGGTCTCCTGCCTTTCGAGACCGGTTTGTCTGTTGCTGGAGCTTGAGGAGCTGGGATGGCGCCAACTGGTATGAACACAATAGAGCCGAATGGTAGCGGCTCCTCCTCCCATTGTCGCCCGAGACTGGCCGGAAGGACCGTCCTGGAGTCTATCTTCATCATGTAGGAGACGGGAGCTGAGTTCATCATTGAAGACATCGTCGAAAAGTGATTGCTTGAAAATCTGCATGAAAAAGCATTATTTTTAGTATAAATACATGTATGTATATTGATTAAGTTCGCATGAACGCTTAACCCGAAATATGAGAGGAGAGATTGGTCCCACCGGGCGTGCCAGAATCTGTAGGGTGTTTTTCGTCACCCCATTGAGATGGGAATACGCGCGCGCTTGTCAGGCGCACTACAGATTCCCCCGGCCTAGGGTAGGCCGGGGTTTATTGATTGTGGGGATCCGAATCTCCGGCAGCCGCGGACTAAGCTGCCGTTAATTACCCCTCGCCTTTGGGGCGAGGGAACCTCCGATTAACGGGTTAAACTGGTCATGCGAACTCAATGTGCAGTGTACGTGTGTTGTGTTTTGAAAGGGGGGTTTTGGATATATCGGGAGCCACGCAGAGTTTTTACGGGGGTCCCGCTACCCGGATAGCGGGCTGGGGGTCAAGGGGGCTAGCAGCCCCCTTGCGGGGTGCGGGGCAGCGCCCCGTTAGAAATTTTTTTCTAACAGGGACAGTGTCGTGGAGTACGTGTATGTATAAATTTGTATACATATGTATATGTGTATATATGTACACAAAAGAGGGTGAAAAGACATCCAAGGGATGCACAGGTGCGCAAGCGCGCGCGCCACGTGTCGGCACGCGGGCGACTTGCGCACTTGCGTAGTTGCGCAAGCGCGCGCGCCACGTGTCGGCACGCGGGCGCCTTGCGCACTTGCGCAGTTGCGTAAGCGCGCGCGCCACGTGTCGGCACGCGGGCGCCTTGCGCAACTGCGCAGTTGCGCAAGCGCGCGCGCCACGTGTCGGCACGCGGGCGACTTGCGCACAAGCGCAGTTGCGCAAGCGCGCGCGCCACGTGTCGGCACGCGGGCGACTTGCGCAGTTGCGCAAGCGCGCGCGCGCCACGTGTCGGCACGCGGGCGACTTGCGCACTTGCGCAGATGCGCAAGCGCGCGCGCCACGTGTCGGCACGCGGGCGACTTGCGCACACAACAGGCTTTTAGCCTAAAAAGATTTCTCTGAAGAGAAATCAAAGAGGAGTTAGACTCCTGAGTGTTTTTTTTTTGTTGGGTTAATGGAAGGGTTCTTCTTCTTCCTCCTGTTGCTTGCTGGATCTTGAAGATCAATAGATGTAAAATCTCAAAATCTCTCCTTTTTAAGATCTGATGGCAGATCCAAGTTCCCCTTTGTGGGTTTTGTGGTGGAAAACTATTTAGTTTTGAAAAAGGAAGAGTAAAACTCTTGATTTAATTCAAGAGAAAGAAGAAGGTTTTGGAACCTTGAAGAAGGAAGAAAGAGCTCAGCTCTAATTTTTTTGTGGAGAGAATGAAAAAAGTATTATTTTTTTATTCATCATGTTGCCTTTTATAGGCTTACATATTTATATATAGCCCCTTGGGCTCTACAAAATGGCATTTTGCCTATTCCATGGCTCATGTGCCATTACATTTTTGCACATAAGCCATGGGCTTACAAAATATTGGCTTTATGCCCATTTTGCATACATTCATGCACAAAAATTACATAAAAATTATTTGTTACATGATTTTTGTTGTTGGCATGGCGGAAGGCCGGACGCTTCGTGTTCGGGCTCGACCTGGGCATTGGCCCACTTGCTTGGGCTTGGGCCCACCTGGCTTAGGATTGACCTTGACTTTGACTTGGTCAACCGGGGTGCAAATTTTGACTTCAACACCGGCGACGCCGGCCATGAGGAGGAGCTAGGGTTTGGGTTTTTCTGTGTTGGTGTCTGCAGTGGTTTGGGTTCTTTTGGTCTTGTTTGTTTGTTTAGCTTTTACAGTATGCAAAATCTGGGATCGTATAGGCAGTTTCTAGTGTTTTGTGTCCGTGCGATACGTGATACGACACGGATCGTGCAGTTTGCGTGGTTTTGCTCTTAAGTCATTTTCTTCGTGTCGCTACGCACGTTAGCCACAATACGAACACTTGAGAGTAGGATTTGTGTTATTGCATCGGTCCAATTTAGTTTGTTCGTGTTTTATAGCTATTAGTAATATACATTTGTTTTATTGTTTTAATGTTGCAGGTTCGCAGGCGGGGACTACGGACACTGCTACAGGGTGAAACAGGTGGTAGGATTCACCTAGCATGGAGTGTTGGTGAGTAGATTTAACATCTACAGGGGAATCGCCCGCATGGCGTTATGCGTCTGGGCTAGGATTCTAATACTTTTCGCATATTCAACGTCATTGTTAGAATTGCGCATTTACCCTATTACTTAGATGTTTTGCTTGGACTAGTAGCCGTAGGACACTGCACAAATTATTGACGATTCATTTTGCACGAGCACTGATTGTATGCTACACACACCGTCAATAATTGCCATGTCACACACAAACCCCTTATAGATACTATATTGCTTGGTTAGGGACCTTGTGACATTGATTCGTACTGCTTATCGCATATGACATTTACCATACCCGTATACCTATAGAGTATCGTACCATTAGTAATAGGTACATATACACTTTACAATATAGCTACAGGTATACCTTGCTCATATTTTACTTATACCCAGGAGGGTATACTACATCTTCTACCTATACCCAGGGGGGATACTACATCCTTTACTTATAGCTAGACACCTATACTTAGCTATACCTTGTTGATCTCGCATACATTTGGTTTTAGCTACAGATATACCTTACTCACATATTCCACTTATACCCAGGGGGTATACTTCATCAGTTCTTATAGGTTGATACCTATACATTGCTACACCTGTATGTTACACATATATTCAGTTGCAGTTACATATTTACCTTTACTGATGTTACTTAGCAGTTTTCCTTTTATATGCTTGCATTTCAGTTTATGTCGCAAATATTCTATTCATGGATTTGCCCATTGATATTTGGCTTTTACAAGATGTTTTCTGGATTTGGGAACCACGGGAGTTCATGAAATTATGCATACATTGAAAAACCCGATTTCCTTGATATGATATTTGCGCATCCACCATGAGTTTTATCGGTGTTGATATATATATATACCCCTACGAGGAGGCGTCGAGGCCGTAGAGGGTACATGGTGGGGCCCGGAGGTACCCCGGGGCAAGAAAGGGATGTCGATGTACCATGCCGATGAGCCCGGCAGGGGAGCCATACCATCCAGTGACAGTACCAATGACTCGGCGGTTATCATGGGGATACCGATGCGAGTCATGTACTTATGGATACGTCAAAAGGCGAGGGTCAGAGCTAGGCACTCGTGCTTTCGGGATAGCGTATGATACGTACCTATCAGGATTCTAGTCTTGGTGACGGCAACTGATAGATCGGTATTTCTGTGTCGATGCTTGGCACATTGTTTTCATGATATTTCTTTTAACACCTTTTGTATATATAACAGGGGATTTAGCCGTTGTTATATTTACCCTTACACCAATATTAGTGGAGTGGGACGCTAATATATGTGTATTGACCCCATCATATTTATTTCTGCAAATATATATTTAGGATGTTAGAATTTTACTTGAGCTTGATTTGGGATATTAGGTGATTCATTGAGATTGGATACTGGATACATATGAAATTACTGATTTGTACATTCGGGATATAGGAGATCTATTCGATATTGTACATTGAGGAGATGTGAGACTTATATGATATGAGAGCCCAACTTGGGGGCTGATTTGAGGAATTGGGATTTGAGTGTCTTGATGGATTATGATCTTACCACGATGTCAGGTTTCCGTGGAAATGACATATTTCACTCCATACCTCATACCTATTTATTTATGCACTGTTCATGTATTAATAGTACCTGTTAGTGTACCCTTCATGATCGCTGCATATCTACATTCTCATATCCCTATTGCATGATTATCGCATACTATTGTCATATTATTATTGCTTCACATATTGATTGTACATGTTAGTGTACTTTCCATTATTCTGCACTCATATGACTTATTATTTCTGCAAATCGCATATCTTAGATTCATGCTGTACGTACATACATGCGATTACCTGCATATGTTATCTACTATTCACGAGTTGGCAACTCACCCCCGTTGTGCCACAGTTGTTTTGCAGGGTGTTTCCCCAGAGTAGTCGAGGCAGGCTATTCATGTATCATCTTTTGCTATAGATACCACATCGGCTCACAGTGTGCTATTTTTCTTTGGTGGGTTTTGGTGGTTATTTGTATTTTGTATTGTACATTCGTTGTATCTTGTACTCTCCATCTACTATTATGTTGTTGACTTAGAGACTTGGTGAGGACGATATTGTATATTATTTGTGGATTTGTTGTCTTTTATACAGCTTTATCTCTATTGTCTTTATTTCTTCGCTACGGCGTCGTATATTTGTGGTGGTGATTGTTTTCCGCCTTTGGGCGTGTATTTGCTCCCGTTTGGGGATGCTTATTTATCTTTACCTGTTGTACCCATTTTTGGGGTTAGTTTTTACAAAAGGGGTGTTGCCAAATTTTTAAAGAAAGAAGTTGGACTTTTAAAGAATTTGGGTTGTGATTTCAAGTGTTTCAAAAACTTTTATTATCCTTTCCGTATTTTCATGGTTTAGATTTCTGTGTTTTGGCTTTCTTTTACTGCGTTACGTCTTTAGGCGTTGCGTAGTATTAGGGCCGTCACGTGCCAATTTCGGGTCGTGACACCCTTGTATTTATTTTATTCAGTTGTATCTAATAATTCCATCAATAAAACATGTATATTGTTTGAGACTTAGAAAACCAGTTGTGTATTATTTCGACCTTAGTGTCACGCGTTGTAGTATTATGGTTTTCATGCTGATTTTTGATTTTCTTTGAGTTTTGATCCTCGCCCTTCGGCGTTGTATATTATACTGCTTGCGTGGTTGTGACCGTCGATTGACGAAGAGCTAACTCCCGCTTGGGGATGCCTTTTATCATTGTATATATGCTTTTATCATGTTGTACCCCGTTCGGGGCCAGTATTTACAAAGAAAACTCTGCCGAAATTTTCAGAAAAAGACTAGAGATTTTAAAAATGCATATTCGGCTTACTTATTTAAAAACCTTGCTTTTAAACTTGTTTTCTTACTTCTTGAAAACTAGTTTTCTTTATTTACTATTTAAAATGGTTTTAGATTTCTGGGCTTTTGGCTTACTTGAATTAGATGAGGTCTTATAGACTTCAGATGATTCAAGGGCCAGTCACGTGCTATTTCGGATCGTGACAAAGTTGGTATTAGAGCGCTAGATTAACCTTGGTTCGAGTCTAAGTTTTACTATACGGAGCGTAGAGCGTTTATATATATACGGAACTTAGGCTTAACCTTACGGAACGTAGACTTAGTCGAGGGGGTATTATACCCGAACTTTCGTCGCGTAGTATGACCCTTGGTTGATAGAGTAGATAGCTTGAGTAGAGTGACGTACTGTACGTATGTTCCGCGGCATACTTACGATACGCTATTCCGCTTAGGAAACCTTAGGATGTACATTTCCTTGCACAATATTATATTCATTCCTATGATCTATCCTCATCGATACTGGTTATGATTTTGCTGCAACGATTACACGGGCAGAGAGAGCTACGGCGAGAGTTGCGTCAGCATGAGCTCATCACGGACGAGGATTGACCACGGCGTGATTCCAGAGACGTACGATTTCATAAAGAAGCTTCGTTTTATTGTGTTTTCGCGCCATGAGCATTTGGCAGATCGCTTTTTTGAGATTTCTCGGACTTGCAGATCAACACCAGAGGATCAGTCTACTGCTAGAGGCCAGCCAGAATGTGATGACCATTGATATATCGCTTATTCATGATGATTGAGGCGTTGTTCAGCGTACAGATGAATGAGCCAGTTGTTGATGCAAATGACGAGTTATCGCCCAGATGTTGGAGCTACTGCAGCATGAGTATATACTTAGAGATATGATGGAAGGTCGCTAGTCACCCAAGGAGGAAGGACTAGACATGTGGTTCGTTCGCTTACCCCGATGTGAGGTCATCAGATAGATTGATTCCAGCTAGAGACGACTTCACGCAGATTCGTTGAGAGTCGATAGAGACGATCGAATGTCAGGAACCCATTTCCAAGTTTAAAGTATTCGGAAGACAATGCAAGTAATGCTATGGACCCTCTAGAAGAATGAAACTCTAACTCTACGTAATGACCATGGAACGCCTTCAAACCTTAGGGTTTACGGCAATTTAGCGGTGCCATTTGTGAGGCTTGGGTTTGCCCTTCTACGGTTGGTCCACAGGTGCTGTGGTATGTACTAGAATACTATTAAACTATACTCAAGATGTTGATCTCTTGGGGATTTTGAGGTTTTGACAAATCGATCGGATGGTTCAACATCATTCGGATATCATGTGATGGGATACATTGCTTGGGAGACTCCAGATACGAGTATAGCCGTTGGAGCGCAGTCCATGCAGCCACGAGAAGACAAGTCCGAATCAGTCGACATTGGAACAGAGTGGAGTAAAGAGGTCGCACGAGAATTCGACGAGATGACGTTCCACTCCGCTAACATCAGAGATGCGATACGCATGCAGAGGCGTTGATTATTGATATACCTTCCAGAAGGAGTCGCAATGAGTATGCATCCGTTCCGGAACAAGAAACAGATATAGTAAAGGATGGTAACTTCTGGGCAATTCGGCAGAAACGAGATTTGAGAGAGACCTCAACAGGACCTTTATGGAATACTATACGAGAAGACTTGGACCCAGGAGTAGTCATATTGTGCAAACCAAGCAGGCCAGAGTTCGGCATCATCGACGAGGTAGTTGACCAGGCTCGGATAAAGGACCTCAGCCAGATGCGTTGTGAATTGATCAAGAACGGACGGGTATGGAGTATATCTCCGCAGGTTGGGACGAGTTCCTGAGGATTTGTTCAGCTAGATATCTTCCACAGAGTGATGAAGATACCGAGTTCGTGATTTCGAGTCCGTGTGAGAGACTTCGGATTGACCGTAGCCAAAAACATTTGTAGTGCGCAGATAGAGACGTGACGTCGAAGTAGACGATGATACAGACAAGCGGGATAAGAGGTTCGTGCGAGATGTGACGAGCTTCTGTTACTCCCCGTTAGGATTAGAGGTCGGATATGCCTACAGAGGCATTGGGATGCGACCAGTTTCCGAGGGAATGCGGTGCTGAGGACGCAGATGTCCAGAGAGCGAGAAAAGATTATGCAAGAGTACCAGCCTCCGTACAGTTCAGCATAGGCGAGATCAGAAGAGACCTTGAGCAGGATTCCTTCCAGGACACTGGTGCGATAAGATTTGCACCCAGGATCATATGTGGGATGTGTATTCAGAGGACCAGAGGTCGGCGCCAGTGACGTGCTGCTTTATGAGTGGCCGTGAGGATTGACCTAGAGATGACCAGAGAAGTGCCAGGACGGAATCGTCCCCGTTAGCACACCTGACAGGGCCGATGAGCCGATGGATTGCGAGATTGGTAATCTACAGAGAAAATAAGGGCCCAGAGATAGAGGACGCCAAACCGTGGGCAGGAGGCAAGTAGATATCTTGCGCTGCTAGCATTTGATGCACCAACACCTTCTCGACTTTGAAGGATGATATATCGACAACGGTACTTATGATTTGTGATTTGGTGATTTGATTATCACGTATCCGTCACCTTGGATTTTGGTATTTTGGGCGATCTATTCGCATGATTTAGTCTTGATGACTGAGTTTCATGATATTTGTTTTCATGCACCATGGTTGCACCTACTGGGTATTCATGTTTGTGCATAGTTATTGCACCTAATATCATTTTGTGCCTTGGCTGCACATGCTTATGACTTCATGGATTTCGTACAGTTGAGTCGATTTTGTGCATATGATATGCACACGATTTGGTTTTTGCACTCGGTATACCTTATATGTGCTTGTAGTGCACTGATATGTGTTTTGTGCACACAGTTGCACACGTTTATGATTTTTACACCTTGGTACACTCGGTGTTGCTATTTACGCATTTGAGTTATTGTTTGGGGTTTTGTGCACAGGATGCGCCAGTTTTATATTTCGTGCGTTTATCGCACCAGATTTATATTTCGTGCATTTGTTGCACCGGATTTATATTTCGTGCGTTTGATGCACCTAACTTCGATTTGATATCATTTGATATGTTGATTTTGATTTCATGCCTATGTTATGCATGTGATTTGACTTATGCTTTCGGCATAGTTTTCATACACTTTGTGTTTTGATTTGATTTGTGCACACTGATGCACATGGTTGTGAGATTATATACCGTGGTATACCTGATTTTGATTGAGCCGTATTGTAAACCGTCGATTTTGATTCTGATATTGATGTCGATTTCTTGTAGTCCGTGCATTTGATTTGGATTTTCATGCGTGTTGAGCGTATGTTTAAAGATGCGATTTTGGTGCACACCCGATGCACAAAATCGGGATTCTTCGTGCATATCAGATGCACCTGATTTTGCTGTCAGGCACACACGTTGCCTATGATAGATGTTTCATGCACACCCATTGCACCTAGATGTTGTTTCTGTGCACATGTATGGCACATATATGGATTTTGATTTCCGTGCGCACCAGACGCACGGGGCATTCTTATATACATTTTTGGATTGATTTCTTATGGAGGAGTACGTTTTTATGATATTTGCTATATGTTTTCGTACTGAGCAGGACTAGTCAGAGGACAGTACCTGGATATATTTTACATGCATTAATAGTTATCGAAGGGATTTCCAAAAAGCGAGCTATAGTCTCAGTATTTACCCACGTGTCAGATTGACACGAAACGTTTAAAGCAAGGAACCCTTCTAAATTGTTTCCAAAACGGCGGGACGTACATATCAAACAAAAGATGTATACATATATAGCTATTTTCTTACAATAGACGTCCGCCACTGTGCCGCGATACGCATATAGCACAGCAACATGAAAATGTTTGGCATGCATTTCCTTCAGATATTTACATGTATAGATTTGATGGTTATATATATAGTTCTGATTTATATCATATTGGTTTTATTTTGGATTTGACATTTGTGTCTTTACCATGACTCCGATAATTGTGGGATGCTTGACGGAGCTTTGTTCTTGAGTTATCTGCTCATTGTTCATGCGCATGCATTGCGCTATGATGCGTTTTATGTATTGATGATTTCGGAGCCCCGACGACTTGAACTTTTACTGAAATGTTTTAGTATTTGAGGGGTTTAAATTTAAATTCGAGGACCGAATTTCTTTAAGGGGGGAAGATTGTAACATTTCAAAAAAATAAAATATTATTTTTAGGAATTTTTATAATTAAATAATAAGATATTGAATATTTTAATAAGGCGGTATAATTAAATACCGATAAATGGGGAAAATTATGGAAATTACTAAAAAGAGGTTTTTTTCATGGAATTATGCAAATTTTATGTTTTTATGATTAATTATATGCTAATTTAATGCTAATCGCGATTAAAAATCGCTAATCGGATTTTTAGCATATTTTGTGCAAAACGTGCACCATATCATTTTACACTTGTTACATTTATTTTCATGGCTTGAATTCATGTTCTTTTTACCATGGTTGTTGTGTTTAAGTTAAGAGAAGGAACTGAAAAGAAAAGAAAAGATTATAATATATAGGTATGGGTGAGAGAGAGAAAGGTGAGGGTTATCTTTGACTTGGTCTTGAGCCATCCCCCATCATTTGTTTCACTCATTTTCCTCTCCCTCTCTCTCCATGTTGTTGATGCTGCTGCTTCCCCTCTCCTTCTCCTCCATCTTCAACCCCTAAAACTCCATGAAAAACACCTCAAAATCCAAATCCTATTTCATTAAAAAGATGCATAAGCTCACTAGCTACCCCATGGACCAAGAAAAATCAAATTTTGGACACTTGGGGCAACTCAAGAATTTTCTTGAGTTGCCAAAGGAGGTATTTTCTGAACCTTTAGCTTAGTATTTCCATTACTTTTACCCCCATGTTAGATTAGAACCGATATTGTGTGGTTTGGATTAACTTTGAAAATTCTAGTTAAAGGTTTTGAAATTCTTGAGTGGTGATGTGAAATTGAGCTCAGTAGAGGCCACACCAACCCCCTAGTGCTAGAATTCAGGCCTAAATCAGAGACTAGAACCCCAGAATATGGATTTAGAAAACCCGATATTAGAAAATGGTGGATTCTATGGATGTAAAATGAAATCTGCTCACACTCGGGCCACCTGAATATTATTTTGCAAGGACAGTGATACATGCATGCACCTAGGAAGCTATCATGAAAACCCTAGCCCCTATCTCCCAATTCAGGCCGCAAATTTAATCCTTCTGGCCACAAATTGCGGCCAGACCTGGGCCATTTAGCCCCGTGTTGGTTCTGTGGTCCCCTAATCTGTAAAATAGACCCTTGGCATATGCAAAATTGACCAATTTGACCTAGGGTGAAATCTGGGACCTTTTTCCTGAGTTGCTGTTTTGATTCGGAGTTTCGTTTTGCGTATTTTGAATTCTGGATTTCTAGTATTGTGTTTTACCTCGATCACTTGACGTTTGTACGACGATATCGAGGGTTGTTTGATGGTTTTGAAAGCGTAGTCCATAGGTTCTAACCTATAGGCCTTAGCGTGTCGTTTTGGTTTTCCGATGTGATTTTAATGTGCGTTTGCGATTGTGTTATCTTTGTAGGTACCTTCACGAGGGCTTCATATGACGAAGAAGATGAAGGCGACATCGACACCGACATGCAGGATGCAGGTGAGTAGATTATATCTACGGGGGAAGTCGGGTGGATGGCGTATAGCACACCCGCAGTTCGATATTTAGTATACTATATATATATGTATGATAGTGTTAAGTGTGTTATGGATATTCTAGATGTGATTAGGCATACTATGGATAGATTAGGGTTTAAAAGTAAACTAGTATAATTCCTAGTTGCGAACCCTAGAATAGGTTTACACCCACACACCCACACATGCTTACTTGTTATAGTTATACCTGGATGATGAGGATAGTGGATGATATTTAGAGATGAGTCGATGAGATTGGGCATAGTGCCATGAGATCGGTGACATGATGTGGTTCGTATTTGGGATATGACATGAGATTTTAGCGGGCCATTGGGCGTGTTTTCATACACGCACATATATCTATATAGATGGTATCGGTTAGTACTAGACTTAGATCAGTACCCCAGATCATGAGATATGATGATAAGGATACCAGATAATTGATGAGATGAATGTGATTTTGACCCGTACCCAGATTTGGGACGCCGTACGATGGATGTGCCGTATGAGCTTTTTTATCGATGATAGATCCGCACTCATGACTCGAGGATGTCATATGATATATTGTATCGTACATTAAACTATTGAGGCGGGATCACCGACTATTATATTTATATATATGTTTCGACTCAAATTTAGGTAGTTTCCATACCCTTCTCGATTAGCTTGTTAGTTAGATCTTTAGTTTGCTTAGTAGATGTTAGGCTAGACCGATGTCATACCTATTTCAAAAACTAATGAATTGGGAGTATTTTAAAGACAGGCAAGGGATTCTACGGATAGTTTCAAAAGACGCATCTTTTCTTAAAAACACCGTAGCCCTTATTTTCCTAAAAACCCCGATTCGACTTCTTTCAAATGGTAAAACAGTATGACATGGAAAAACTGTTGTAGATTCTGCAATGTGTGTTTATTATTCATCTACCGCATATTCTTGCTTTTCGCATCGCATTGCATGTTTAAATATGTTTATTGTTATATTAAAAGCATACTGTTAGGACACCGGCACCATTATCGATGATGCGTATGTTCCACGTACACCTGCTTGCCGACTCACACACTTCATCTACGATAATTGCCATGTCAGTACACTGTCGGACTGTTGCATTCAGGATATGATCTATTGTACACTCATACTTGTGTACTTACATATTGTACACTCACACTTGTGCACATACCTATTGTACACTCATACTTGTGTACTTACATATTGTACACTCATACTTGTGCACATACATATTGTACACTCATACTTGTGCACACACATATTGTACACTCATACTTGTGCACACACATATTGTACACTCATACTTGTGCACACACATATTGTACACTCATACTTGTGTACTTACATATTGTACACTCATACTTGTGCACATACCTATTGAACACTCATACTTGTGTACTTACATATTGTACACTCATACTTATGCACATACATATTGTACACTCATACTTGTGCACATACCTATTTACACTCATACTTGTGTACTTACATATTGTACACTCATATTTGTGCACACACATATTGTACACTTATACTTGTGCACATACCTATTGTACACTCATACTTGTGTACACACATATTATACACTCATTCTTGTGCACATACCTATTGTACACTCATACTTGTGTACTTACATATTGTACACTCATACTTGTGCACATACCTATTGTACACTCATACTTGTGTACTTACATATTGTACACTCATACTTGTGCACACACATATTGTACACTCATACTTGTGTACTTACATATTGTACACTCATACTTGTGCATATACTTATCGTACACTCATACTTGTGTACTTACATATTGTACACTCATACTTGTGCACCTACCTGTTGTACACTCATGCTTGTTTACATACGTAATTGCACATACATAGATGATTTTGGCTTGATTTGGATATTTGGAAACCGCAAGATACTCTTTAAAACTGATTCATTTTAAAAGAGCGGTTTCCCTCAATATGTGCATATTACTATTCCATGTTGCATGATATACTGATATGCTTACATTTCTTTTACATGTCGCATACATCATGCTTTATTTTTGTACGCATTGAGATATGTTGTTTCCATGATATTTCTGGATTTGGGAACTGTGGGTATTTCAAAAGAGAGTATGTATTGTTTTAAAAACCCGGTTACCCTTGATATGATATTTCAGTGCGTCCACCATGTGTTTTCTCGGTTCTGAGAGCGACATGTGAAACCCGATTCGAGGAGAGGTAGGCACCGTCTGCGGGTACATGGTGGACCCGGTGAGGTACCCCGGGGCAAGAAGACTCGTATATGTTAGACGGTGAGCCTGGCAGGGGAGTACTACTTACCGGTAATTGTATTTGAGCTCGGCGGATATCCAGAGGATACCGACCGGAGTTGAGAGATGAGACGGGCCGATCCGGACTGACGGAGCCCGTGGGCCGATACGGACTGACGGAGCCCTATATATATATGAGGATTTACTTGCCGATACTAGGCACAGGTTTCATGATGTTTTCGAGTGTCGATGCTAGACACTCAGGTTCCATGATTTTGATATGCCGCGAGCGACATATGTTGATTTACATCCTCATACTTCTATGTATATGCTTTATGATATTTACATGGATGATGCTTATTGTCATTGGGTGACTCGTGGACGAGATCCACACACATACATACATATAGTTGATATTGATGACATTGATCACATAGTTGGATGACATCCACCCACTTATAGACTTCATGATATAGTTGACACTGATTACATTGATCATACCTCACATTATGATATGTTGTTACCTGAGGCACTGACACGTGCATATAGTATTCCACTTATGTATAGATGTTTACCCTTGCCACCTTATCATGCTTCAGACTTATTCATTTGAGCTTTATATATATATATATATATATATATATATATATATATTTGATCGTATTGACATAGGATTGTGTCATGCATACGATTTCTGCTCTGTGATGTTTTCTATTCACGAGTTGGCAACTCACCCCCGTTGTGCCACAGTTCTTGCAGGTTTTGCCTTACAGGTTTCATGGCAGCTTTTCTGGCACACTGCTCCCTTTCTGGGTGATTGCATTGGTAGGTGGGTTCACTCGCATCGTGACCACCCTTGTATTTATATTATTCAGTTGTATCTAGTAATTCCATCAACCAAACATGTATATTGTTTAAGACTTAGAAAACCAGTTGTGTATTATTTCGACCTGAGAGTCGTGCGTTGTAGTATTATGGTATTCATGCTGATTTTTGAGTTTCTTTGAGTTTTGATCCTCGCCTTTCGGCGTTGTCTATTATACTTCTTGCGTGGTTGTGACCGTCGATTGACGAAGAGCTAGCTCCCGCTTGGGGATGCCTTTTATCATTGTATATATACTTTTATCATGTTGTACCCCGTTCATGGCCAGTATTTACAAAGGAAACTCTGCCGAAATTTTCAGAAAAAGATAAGAGATTTTATAAATGCATATTCGGCTTACTTATTTAAAAACCTTTCTTTTAAACTTGTTTTCTTACTTCTTAAAAACTAGTTCTCTTTATTTACTATTTAAAATGGTTTTAGATTTCTGGGCTTTTGGCTTACTTGAATTAGATGAGGTCCTATAGACTTCATATGATTCAAGGGCCAGTCACGTGCTATTTCAGGTCGTGACATATATATATATATATATATATATATTAACTAATATTAAATATTAGCCGGTCATATATAATATAACTGGATTTTTGAATCAAGTGTTGATTTAATGTTTTGTATTAAATATTAGCCAGTTATATATGATATAACCGGATTATTGAATCAAGTATATATATACATATACATATATATACATATACATATACATATATATATATACATATATACATACATACATACATACATATACATACATATATATACATATATATACATACATATATATATATACACATATACATATATATATACACACATATACATATATATATATATATATATATATATATATATATATATTAACTAATATTAAATATTAGCCGATTATATATGATATAACCGGATTATTGAATCAAGTGTTGATTTAATAATTTGTATTAAATATTAGTCAGTTATATATGATATAACCGGATTATTGAATCAGGTATTGATTTTATATTTTATATTTGATATTAACCGGGTTATATATGATATAACCAGATTATTGAATCAAGTGTTGATTTAATAATTTGATATATATATATATATATAAAGAACACTTAGGATTTTCTTCTTCTCTTTATATATTTATATATATGACGTGTGTGTGTGTATTGTTTCATGGTTGATGATACGTAGAACTAGGATGTGTGAGAATCACATTTGAGTAAAAGATAATGATAAAGGATTATGAATAAAAGAAAAGAAGAATGAGTCATGGTTTTGGGTGCTTGGAGTGTAAGGTTAGTTTAGCACCTTGTGAAGGTTTTGGCCAGCATCAATCATGCTACTTTGAAATTTTTGGGTAGCTAAACAAACCCTAACTAAGATCTTAACTAGAGACTTAGGGTTAAAAAAGAAATGTAAACACTTTACATCTAAGTGAACAAGGAATACAACCTTTGCAGACCGGTCCTTCACTTCAATAGCTCCGTGTAGTAGTCCCTTCGCTGCGATCATGATCGTCCGGACTCTAGAGAGGCTCCCACGAAGAAACGAACTAGCTTGCTTCGAAATCTTCTACGCCGAAGATGATCTATGTTGAGGAGACACTAGCTCATGCTATCTCTTCACTAATTGTGTAGATTAGTGAAGCAAACACCCTAAACTAAATGGCTAATAGTATAGGATGATGAAGTAGGAAGTGGGCTCACTTTAGATATATTTTTCTCACAAGTTTCCATCACTTTTGAAAAAGCTAGCAAGCTTTTCTCACTTGATGAAGAAGAAGAAGATGAATCAACTCATAGGGTTAGAAATGCAACCATGGGTGAGTATATCATAAATCTAACCCATGTAGAGAGTTAACCATGGTAAGGGGTTAAAGGTTAGGTCACAAAATATCTTAAGGAAAACAAAGGAGTGGACTTAGTCAATACTTATCTACAAGCTTCTACAAGCTTCTAGCAATGATTTAATCCACTAATTTGTAATTACTTAATGATAAATGAAATCCTAACAGAAACCCTAGCATGGTGTAAGTCTCATACATACATGCTGCATGTATAACCTAGCATGACACAATAATATATATCATATATATATTATATGCTAAAAGAATACAATTAATATATATCACATATATATCAATGTATCAAAAAGTGAGAAAAGAAATCTTAAGTGAGCTAATATTAGTCAATATAATTTAATATATCAAATATATAATTAAACATTAAATTATTAAATCAACTCTTGATTTAATAATCCAGCTATAATACATATAACCGACTAATATCATATATTGCGAGAATAGAATACGGTATCACATACCCGTATTAATCTCGGTTCCGCACATATCACATATGTGCTCCTACTCCATTTCGCATGAACCTGGAAACCTCTATGTAGGACTGTAAAGACTCGTCAATACGCCGGCAGTAGGTGATGATCATATTGAACACCCACAAGTCGCAAAGCGGTCTGCAAAACGTAACGGCCACCCGGGTATTAAGCGATCAAAAGATAAACAAGCAAGCCTGCTATAACTCCTGTGAATCCAATCAGTAACACAACCGTACAGTCCGGTCTCTTCGTCTGATATGTCGCAATCACAGCCTGGGGGTGGTTTAACGTCAGACCCCAATAGCCCGATAAGTCATGCCGATGCAAGGTCCATAACGGTTCGAGAAACTACTGGTAACACTTACGAATAAATCTCAGCAACCCTGACCAGGGATTTCCTGTTATGGCCAATCAAGCACAGCGCAACATCAACCCCCAATATCGGGAGAGACGAAACCCCTCCTATCGCTCATTGCCTCCATGTGATTCGGGACTGTACCCAAAAGCCACCATTTTGCACGATCTCTTGACCGTGGTATGGTGGAAATCAAAGCACAGTGGGAGTCACACAAGACTCTATGACGATCTCGGGTCTATAGACTAGCCTGTACCAGTGTCACCAGAGAACTGCTATCCGACGATAGGTATAATACCATCTAGGAGTTCTCGGCGAGTCCGTTCAGTGTGCCCAGTCTCCACTGAGCACCCGTATACCTTCTCTGATGTCAAACAAAAATGGATATGGGATCATGCACCGCCCATCTACATGGGTCGAGAAGCTATACGCTAGTCTACTCTGGTATGTCGATGCCCTGTCTCGACACACCTACGACTAGGGACATTTGAAGGATGTACTTATCGACTACCCTGTCCCTACTAGTATGATCTGCATCATAATTCTGGTAGTCAAGTAATCATCCTAAGTGCTTTATCAACATGTGATCACAAAACAGTATTTGTTTACATGTTAAGATAAAGTGCAACCAGATAGCATACTATCATGTCGAGCAAGAAAGTCCTTACTATATATGTCCAAGCATCCACTACAATATAAATCGCATGTACAGTAATGGCCTCTAGGGCATACATATAACTAACAATCTCACACTTGCACTAAGGCCATTTGTTGTAGTATCCAATACCCAACAATTTAGCAGAGGTTGTAGTATCCCATACTCAACCATTGTAGAGAAGTCTCTCTAGAGGTAAGGCCTTTGTGAGTGGATCCGCTGTGTCTACCTTCTGATCTACTCTCCTAACCTTGATCCTTTGGAGATCAACCATCTCCCTGATCAAGTGATACTTGCCTCAGAATATGTCTAGAACGATGATGGGACCTGCGTTCCTAGGCCTAAGCCACAACTCCATTGTTGTCACAATAACAGTTATTGGACGCTCAATGGTAGGAACCTTGTTTATCTTATGAACAAGAAATGTCCAGACAGCCACTTTGGTAGTATCGTTGGTAGCAATGTATTCATCCTATATCGTCTAGTATGTCACGGTATCTAACTTGGAACTCTTCTAACATACCATCCCTCCACTGAGGGTAAAGACAATTCCTGTGACTGACTCTCAGTCAACTTATCACTCTGGAAGCTGGAACTAAGAACTTTCTTTTAGTGCTTCTCAAGTACTTAAGAATGTCCTCCACAGCTGTCTAGTGATTCTCTCCAAGATCCGATTGATTCCTGATCACTACACCTAGTGAGTCATCTACATCTAGTCCGGTACATAACATCGCACACTCTGATAGAGCCTACTGCCGAAGCATAAGATATCCTTTGCACGCGAGCTCTATCTGTAGGGTTACTAGGCACTGTCACAAGGGTCTACAAGGCATCAACCATGCCCGATTTAAAATTTAGACATGCCGAACAACCCTAACCAAGATCTAAGACTAGAGATTAGGCGAAACATATAGCAAGTAAACAACTTTACTTCTAAGAATTAGGGATTACAACCTTTGTAGTCCGGTCCTTCACTTCATAAGCTTTGTGTTGTGGTCCCTTCGCTACGATCATCAAGTTCCCGAACTCTAAAGAGGCTCCACGAAGAGAAAGATGCGAGCTTGCTTCCGATCTTCGATAACAAAGATGATCTACCTTGAAGTTTCTTTAACACAAGCTCTCACTCACTAATGAAGTGAACACCCGAATCTAAATGGCTAGGATAGATTAGGATGATGAAGTAGGAATTTAGCTCTCATTTATTTTCTCAATCTCACTCATTTTCATCACCTCTCAAAACGCTAGAAAGCTTTTCAAGCAAAAAGGAAGAAGAAGAAGCTAACTCTTTTGTGATGAATAATGAATCCATAGTGAGGTTAGAAATGCAACCATGGTTGATAAAAGAAAAGCTAACCATTGTAGAGAGTTAACTAGGGTTAAAGGGTTGAGTTGGGTTAAACAAATATCTCACAAAATATCATAACAAATATCTTTGCTTAAAACAAAAGCAAAGCTTTTAGAAGCTACTAGAAAGTTTAACCCAAATCAAACCCTAACCATTTTTAATCTCCACTAATCATATTGCATTTATAACCATAACATGTTACAATATTATATATCATATATACAATATTTATTGTAACAAAATAATATAATACAATTAACATATATCGCATATATATCAATGTATTACCCGAGTGAGAAAAAGAATCTTTTAGTGAGCTTATATTAGTTAATGTAATTTAATATATCAAATATATAATTATACATTAAATTATCGAATCAACACTTGATCCGATAATCCGGCTATTTCACAAATAACCGACTAATATAATCTGTATCAGTTCATCGAATCAACACTTGATCCGATGACCCGGCTATATCACATATACATGGCCGATATCTCATATCGTGAGAATCGAATACGGTATCACATACACGTATTGTTCTCGGTCCTGCACATACCATATATGTGTTCCTACTCCATTTTATCTGAGCCAGGAAACCTCTTTGTAGGACTCTAAAGGATCGTCAATACGCCGGCAGTAGGCGATGATTATATCAAACACCCACAAGCTGCAAGCGGTCAGCTAAACGTAACAGCCACCCAGATATTGAGCGATAAGAAGATCAACAAGTAAGCCTGTACTTTCTCCCGTGAATCCAATCAGTAACACTCCAGTACAGTCCGGTCTCTTCGTCTGATATGTCGCATATCTCGCCTAGGGGTGGTAAACGTCAGACCCCAATAGCTTGATAAGTCGTGTTGATATGAGGTCCATAACAGTTCGAGAAACTACTGATAACACTTACCAGTAAATCTCAGCAACCATAGCCA
This sequence comes from Agapanthus africanus, assembly GCA_030015575.1. Taxonomy (NCBI): domain Eukaryota; kingdom Viridiplantae; phylum Streptophyta; class Magnoliopsida; order Asparagales; family Amaryllidaceae; genus Agapanthus; species Agapanthus africanus. The sequence continues at coordinate 375,442,796 of CM057344.1, read as the reverse complement.
GGGATTTCTAGTTATAGCCAATCGAGCACAGCGCAACATCAACTCCCTATACCAGGAGAGACGAAACCCCTCCTATGGCTCATTGCCTCCATGTGACTCGGGACTGTACCCAAAAGCCACCTTTTTGCATGCCCTCTTGGACGTGGTATGATGGAAATCAAAGCACAGTAGGAATCACACAAGACTCTATGACGATCTCGGGTCTACAGAAAAACCTGTACCAGTGTCACCAGAGAACTGCCATCTGACGTGAGCTATAATACCATCTGGGAGTTCTCGGCGAGTCCGTCCAGTGTACCCATTCTCCATTGAGCACCCGTATACCTTCTCTGATGTCAAACACCAATGGATATGAGATCATCCATCGCCCATCATATGGGTCAAGAAGCGCATACGCTAGTCTACTCTGGAGTATCGATGCCCTGTCTCGGTACTCCCACGACTAGGAACATTTGAAGGATGTACTTGGCGACTACACTGTCCTCACTAGTATGATCTGCATCATAGTCCTTATAGAGTTCCTAGGCACGCTAATGAGGTCTCACAAGGCATCAACCATGCCAAATTCAAAATTTTCATGTGCCTACAAACCCTAAGGCGTATCGTTAACTAGAGAATAGGCGATAACAAATGCGAGCAAACGAATTTACTCTAAAAGTGAACAGAAATACAACCTTTGTAGATCCGGTCCTCCACCTCCATTGCTCCGTGATGAAATCCCCTTGCTGCGATCATCGGATCCCGGGCTCTAGCGTCGGCTTCATCGGAGAAATGGGCGGGCTAGGTCGTCGACTTCGATGCCGAAGATGATCTACGTCGAGGTAACACAAGATCAAGCTCCAACTTCACCAAGCCATGAAACTTGTGAAGAAAACACCCTATACTACTTGGCAAGTGGTAGAGGATGAAGAAATAGGAAGTGGGTTCACTTTAGAATTGGATTTCCCACTCTTTTTCTCATGTTGCCATTGTTGGTAGCAAGCTTTTTCTTCATCTTGAAGAAGAAGAAGAAGAAAAGAATATGATAGAATAAAAATCATTTTCTTAAAAAGAAAATCCCATTCATTCTTATCATAATAGCAACCATGGTTAAGTGTAGAGAATGAACCAAGGTTAGGTGAATGGTTAGGTTTAGGAAAAGAACAAGAATGGTCAAAGCTTCTTGAAGTTTCAACAAAACAAACAAAATAAGCAACCATTTCTATTCTTTTCCTAAAATAAAGAATAAATAAATAAACTAAATAATCAAGAGAAGATAATAAAACCCTAACTATTCACTTAAACATGGTTTAAACTAAACATACACCCAAACTTGCATGTATCATCAAACATGATCCAATCAAGTGCACAAAAATATATCATATATACAATGTGCACATCAAGTGAGAAAATCCATCTTAAGTGAACCAATACTAGTTAATGCAAGGTAATATATCAAATATATAATTATGCATTAAATCATTAAATCAACACTTGATTTAACGATCCGGTCATATCGCATATGACCGACTAATATCCAATGTATCGACTTATCGAATCAATCCTCGATTCGATAACTAGGTTATATCGCATACAACCATTCGATACATTCATCACGAGAATAGAATACGGTATCACATACACGCATTATTCTCGGTCCCGTACATATCTCATATGCGCTCCTATTTCGTTTCGCTTGAGCCAGGAAACCTCTGTGTAGGACTCTAAAGACTCGTCAATACGCCGGCAACAGGTGATGATCATATCAAACACCCACAAGCCGCAAGCGGTCTGCTAAACGTAACGGCCACCCGGGTATTGAGCGATCAGAAGATCGACGAGCAAGCCCGCTCACACTCCTGTGAATCCAACCAGTAACACTTACCGTACAGTCCGGTTTCGTCGTCTGATATGTCGCATATCTCGCCTAGGGGTGGTAAACGTCAGACCCCAATAGCTCGATAAGTCGTGTCGATATGAGGTCTATAGCAGTTCGAGAAACTACAGGTAACACTTACCAATAAATCTCAGCAACCATAGCCAGCGATTTTCGGTTATAGCCAATCGAACACAGCGCAACATCAACTCCCTATACCGGGAGAGACGAATCCCCTCCTATCGCTCATTGCCTCCATGTGATTCGGGACTGTACCCAAAAACCACCATTTTGCACGCCTTCTTGGACGTGGTAAGGTGGATATCAAAGCACAGTGGGAATCACACAAGACTCTATGACGATCTCGGGTCAACAGACTACTCTGTACCAGTGTCACCAGAGAACTGCCATCTGACGTAAGGTATAATACCATCTGGGAGTTCTTGGCGAGTCCGTCCAGTGTACCCAGTCTCCACTGAGCACCCGTATATCATCTCTGATGTCAAACACCAATGGATATAGGATCATCCATTGCCCATCTGAATGGCTCGAGAAGGTATACGCTAGTCTACTCTGGTATATCGATGCCCTGTCTCGATACACCCACGACTAGGGACCTTGAAGGATGTACTTATGGACTACCATGTCCCCACTAGTATGATCCGCATCATAGTCCAGGTAGTCAAGTACACATCCTAAGGGCTTTACCAACATGTAACAGAGAGACAATCAGTGTACACGTTAAGGTAAAGAGCAACCAGATAGCATACTATCATGTCGAGCAAGAAAGTCCTCCCTATATATGTCCAAGCATCCACTACAATATACATCTTATGTATTGTAATGGCCTCTAGGGCATACATATAACTAACAATCTCCCACTTGCACTAGGGCCATCTGATAGCAGTGGTTGTAGTATCTCATACTCAACCATCCCATAAAAGTCTCTCTCTGGGAAAAGGCCTTTGTGAGTGGATCCGCCGTGTTGTCCTCTGAGTCTACTCTCCTAACCTCGATCCTTTGGAGATCAACCATCTCCATGATCAGGTGACACTGCCTCAGAATATATCTGGATCACTGATGGGACAGACATTCCTTGGCATAAGCCACAACTCCATTGTCACACAATGGGAGGAACTAAGTTCATCTCATGAACAAATATACATCCAGACTGCCTCTTTGGTAGCATCTTAAGTAGTGATGTATCCAGCCTTTATCGTCTAGTATGCCACGGTATCTAGCTTGGAACTCTTCCAACATACCGTCCCTTTACCAAGGGTAAAGACAATGCCTGTGACTGACATTCAGTCGTCCTTATCACCTAGAACCTTTCCAGTGATTTTTCCCAGGATCAATTGATACCGTCTCACTATAACTAGTGAGTATCCTAATATCCAATTAGATCTATCTCATAGATCCAAAACCCAGGATTTAGCAGGTATCACTTTGATCCTATGTGGAGAATCCTTGTGATAAGCGGAGATTGACCGAGCGTTGCATAAGAAACTCCTTCCTTATCAAGAGTATGTCATCCACGTACTCTACGAGGATCACTACCATACTCCCTACTACCTTTTTGTTTATACAAGGTTCATCTACCATTTTGATGATGTCAAACTCTTTGACTACTTCATCAAAATAGACGTTCCAACTCCGCGATGCCTGCTTTATCCTATAAAGCATCTTGTACACGTTTCCGCTGCTCCCACTGTTTACGAAGCCCTCTGGCCATATACTTATAGACGCCCTCTTCTAAAACATCATTTAGAAAAGCTGTCATGACAGCCAACCACCAGATATCGTAGTCATGGTATGTAGCCATGGCAAGTAGGATCTGGATGGACTTAAGCATAGCTACTTGAAAAGATTTCATCATTATCCACGCCTGGTCGATGACGAAAAACTTTAACAAGTCTAGCTTTGAAAGTCTCAACTTTTCCATCTACACCAAGTAATCTTCTCAAGATATACTTGCTCCTGATGGGGATTTAACCCTTCAGATATAGCAACTAAAGTCCATACTTTGTTGGTGTATAAGGATTCCATCTCAGATCGCTGAGCATCCAGCCATTCTTACAGAGTCCCACTCCTGATGGCCAGCTCGAAACTAGTTGGGTCATCATCTCATGATGCAATCTTCGCTCCCACTGTCATAGAGAAACCGAAGTATCTCTCAGGCGGGTGAGGAACCTTACTAGATCGGTGGAGAGGCTGAGGTTCGTTGGTTACTATTGAATCCTTTGGTTCTACCAAATCTTCAGCTGCAGTTTGTATAGCTGGAACCATTCCAGTTCTACATAACAGACCTTGCCTCGAGCTTGTCCGGATTTTGCTTTTAGACATAGCCCGGACAACCCCAAATCTTAACAAACTTAAGATATGGGCTCTTCCCTTTCCATATCATATATGAAGTGGTAGGCAACTGATTGGATTTGAACCCTTTTCAATAGGTATACAGCTTCTCAAGTGCATAACTCCCAAAAGGAAATAGGTAACTCAGTAGTACTCATCATAGAGCACACCTTATCATATTGGGTGTGATTGCTCCGCCCCGATATACCATCGTGCTATGGTGTATACGGAGGAGTACTGCTGAGAAAGAATCTCATTCTCCTTTAGAATAGTCCAGGATTTCCGTGCTTAAGTATTCTCCTCCCTGATCACATCAAAGGACATAATACTTATACCCGTATTTTGGTTCTTTACTTCTAACTTATATTCCGTGAATATCTCAAAAGGTTCGGAGTTGTATTTCAACAGGAACATATGTCTGAATCTTGAGAGATCATCAGAGAATGTAATGAAGTACAAAGAACCGGTCTTGGCATGTGTAGACATGGGACCTTTATACATCAACATATATCATCCCAAGAGTTCACTAACTCTTTCTCTGTTTCCAATAAACAGAGCTGGTGTCATTATATCTTTGTGACATGACTGGCAAGTTTCACAAGATGTAAATTCAAACTGATTTAAATATGCATCTACAAGTAACTTCAGCTAGTCGGGTCGCATTGATATGACCTAGTCTACAATGCCTCAAGAAGGATTCGTTCATTTCTGAACTCTTCCTCTTGTGTGTGTTCTGTATACTAAAAACTGTAGTTTGATTTAGAACATTAATGCTTTTAGATAACGTGCCTGAACCGATCAACTTTTGATATAGGAAATGTTCAAAACATTATCTAACAAAATTTTTTTTTATCATTTCTTTACTAATAAAGAGACTGATATGATTTTGTATATTAGGTTCGGTATCTAATAACATTCGTTCAGAATCAATGTATTGGTAATACAGGGTGACAGTGACCAACAGACTTGGCTGCAACACTTGCACCGTTTTCTGTCTCATGAAACTTATCACCCGTTCTCAGTTCTCTATCTTTCTGTAGCCCTATGTATCAGATTACATATCCGGGATACTGATCCGGTATCTAATACCCAGGACGTAGAGGATACAGAGAAACAGTTCTTTGTAACGAACACACCCGAAGATGATGCATCAGCATGCACTTTCTTCGTTTGGGCGGCATGGGAATTCTGGTAATCCCCTATTTCCTGCTCTGTCTTATAACAATTATAAGTTTGAGCGGGACCAACGTTCCCCAGCTCAGTATAACAAGCGGGTTCGGTCAAATATACGTATTATTATCTTGATTAAGGCGTGGCATGGTCGCTACCGGGAGAGAGAGAGAAGAAAACACTCAGCGTGCGCTCTTTCAAGAATAGATTGGTTATTATTTTATCTAATCAGGATGGCTCCCACTGTTTTTATCAAATCTTCCTTCAAACCCTAAAAGGAAAGACTAGCCGAGATTAATTACACGCTACAAGTTCGCCAATCTTTCAGCCAGGCCAGTGTCGGTACTTTGAGGGAGGTCCCCCGTGCTTTAGCACGAACCTAATTACAGTAAATCTCGTTTTCCCAGAGGCGTAACCCCGTTGACACCTTTCTAGACACCTACTTGATCGGCTAATTGTAATGTGTAAAACTATCCCAGGAGTAATAATTACTCGCAGCGGGTATCGGGATCCAACTATCTCATAGAAGGTATGCAATCTCATTGCAAATTTCAACACTTGAAATTCCCGATAATATTTTGCCCCAAACGATCTATGACCTTGACAAGGTCAACAAACCATAGACCGTAAGTCAAGTTCAACCCGTCATTTCTTGATTGAATCAAACCCACCCGCACGACCCTTGACAAGGTCAACAAGGCCGTACGACTACCCTAACACAATCTGCATCATATGCATAAACAGATAAATACTGGTTAGCTACCGCACACTGTGCCTTGACAAGGTCAACAAACGCAGCACAAATACTAAACAGGACTTATCTGAAATGACGGAGGGCTACGACAGGTTTTTCTGAAAACCTATTGCGTAATGAACTTGATATCGTTGTAGGATCGAATGAATTTTGAAATGGAGTGTTTTTGAGGCTTTTCTAGTTTTGCTAAAGGGGTCACTCCCGGTGAAGGGATCCTCGGCCCTTTCCTCGTCGAATGAGGTGCGGGATATATCATATATATCACTGTGCAAAGCAGAAACTATAGAAGCTATCAAGAGACAAACCGAGTGTGTAGCATCTGCCAGTTATTGCTAAAGGAGTCACTCCCGGTGAAGGGATCTCGGTCCTTTCCTTATCGAATAAGGTGCTGGATATATCACATATACCGCTGTGCAAAGCAAGAACTGTAGCTACCTGTTTTATTTTTGAAATTCAATTCTACAACATTTTTAGGTTTCTTTTATTTCATTAATCACATTAATGAAGTCCCATCATTTAAGAACCTAAACATCACAGATAAATACGATGTACACTTATGCCATCTGCATTCGCCTCGATGTCCCCTCGTGCACCGTTAGATTAGGTAACTAACGGCAGAGCGGGACAGGGCTAGCGCGGGTGTAAAACATAAGTAAGGTCTATATAATATATCATATATACTATATACAGTATCCATCCAGAACATATCACATGATCACATCACAGATATCGCAGCAGAAGAATCATATGAAATATTGGATATACTAGGACGTCCGTGTTTTCAATACGAGCCAGTATAAAACACAGATTCTACGGTCGCGATGAATAAACAAACCCACACCCCTAGACCCCTACGAGAGCGGCAAGCAACCCTACCAATTCTAGAGTTAGGAGACCCGGACTCGACACCTCGAGTTGGTCTCCCACTGGACTCTAGAACTCGGTTACTTGTGCCCTCCTTCTTGGGTCTATCCTAGTGCGGAAAAGTAAATAATATACAAAAGGTGACATCTTCCGCTACCTGGAAGTGCCCCAATAAAAGAATATTACATACAAGTTTTTACATGAATAAAAAAGAAAAACACTCATCTCACATAAAACCCCCGGCTATTCAAACACGAAAATCCAATATAACATATCCAGCAACACATAACATCACATGTCATCAACGTAAGTAAATATGCCCATCCCAATTGTCGTTGACATATAGCAACGAAACCGGCGATATCACATATTACACTTACGGTCACAGAAAAGAAACTGTAAAACTACAACAGTTGGAATCCGCAAACACTTTAGACATCGCATGCCTAATCAAATGAATTCCTTAGACATCACATGCCTAACAATTATAAACCCCGCATTTTAGTCTCATTTATCGAAAACTCTTTTCAATATCTAGTCGGGCAATTCAACAAGATTCCCAGCATCCTGACCGAATGCTTGTCGCAAACTTTAGTAGACGGCCGCACCCCCGATACCGTCAACGAAGTGCACTAAGGCGGAACACCGCTGCCGTGAGCACCCGAACGGATGCTTTCGGCGACGGAGTTCTCCTACAGTTACTTGGTCGGGGCTATGGGGCGTAGCTATCTATTAAGTTTACCGACGAGTATCCGCGTACGCTAAGCGATTGCGACGGACTTTTGATCGCATCAAAATTCCGTGCCAACCGATCAAGTGAGACTAAACTGCTATGTTTATAACATTCATTCAGTTATCTCATAACTACTTGTGAATTCCAATTATTGTATCACATTCCAGATAAATAGAAAATGTTAAACTTTCCGATCGAACAATCAAACACCCAAGTTTTCCCGAAACAGATCAACACATGAAATAAGTTTAAAAACATTCACTTCATGCCTCAGTACCAACGGTCCAGCCGTAGAAGGGTCAAGCCAACGCCTCACATGTGGCACGCCGTACTGCCCTAAACCCTAAGGTTCAAAGGGCAGTTCAAGACGGTCACATAATCGAGTTAAGGTTTGTTGTCTTCTAGAGGGACCATCGCGTTACTTGCACTACTTAGAACGTCATTAAACTACGGAAAGATCCAACACTTGGAAATTTCTTGGCAGGGGAAAAAGTGGGTATTTATATCCGGTTGAACATTTTAACATATTCTAAAATTATCCGGAAAACACATAGACAAGATTATACAATCCGATCGAATCCACGAGTTCCCAAAACAACCCCAGAAAACTCAACTCTTGAGTAAAAGTTAAAATATCCCAAAAAATACAGCAGTCAAATATAAACATTACTGTACAAATTTTGGTCAACGATGCAACAGAATGGCCGCGGAACCGCCGCGCCACGTGAGGTAAGGCCGCGGTTCCCCGGCGGTTTGATGGAATTACGACCTTTTTTTGCACAGTAATTCTTATAAAACCCTGCTTATTTTTCTGCATATTTTTAATATAGAAAAATCCACATTTTCAAAAATTGGACAGAGAGGGGTATGAATTTGGGTTTCGTGTTTCGTTCGGGTTTCTAACTTCGTCTACACATCGCCTAAGGCTCTAGCTAAGCTCTGATACCACTGTAGGGTTCCTAGGCACGCTAATGTGGTCTCACAAGGCATCAACCATGCCAAATTCAAAATTTTCATGTGCCTACAAACCCTAAGGCGGATCGTTAACTAGAGAATAGGCGATAACAAATGCGAGCAAACGACTTTACTCTAAAAGTGAACGGAAATACAACCTTTATAGATCCGGTCCTCCACCTCCATTGCTCCGTGATGAAGTCCCCTCGCTGCGATCATCGGATCCCGGGCTCTAGCGTCGGCTTCATCGGAGAAATGGGCGGGCTAGGTCGTCGACTTCGATGCCGAAGATGATCTACGTCGAGGCAACACAAGATCAAGCTCCAACTTCACCAAGCCATGAAACTTGTGAAGAAAACACCCTATACTACTTGGCAAGTGGTAGAGGATGAAGAAATAGGAAGTGGGTGCACTTTAGAATTGGATTTCTCACTCTTTTTCTCATGTTGCCATTGTTGGTAGCAAGCTTTTTCTTCATCTTGAAGAAGAAGAAGAAGAAAAGAATATGATAGAATAAAAATCATTTTCTTAAAAAGAAAATCCCATTCATTCTTATCATAATAGCAACCATGGTTAAGTGTAGAGAATGAACCAAGGTTAGGTGAATGGTTAGGTTTAGGAAAAGAACAAGAATGGTCAAAGCTTCTTGAAGTTTCAACAAAACAAACAAAATAAGAAACCATTTCATTTCTTTTCCTAATATAAAGAATAAATAAATAAACTAAATAATCAAGAGAAGGTAATAAAAACCTAACCATTCACTTAAACATGGTTTAAACTAAACATACACCCAAACATGCATGTATCATCAAACATGATCCAATCAAGTGCACAAAAATGTATCATATATACAATGTGCACATCAAGTGAGAAAATCCATCTTAAGTGAACCAATACTAGTTAATGCAAGGTAATATATCAAATATATAATTATGCATTAAATCATTAAATCAACACTTGATTTAACGATCCGGTCATATCGCATATGACCGATTAATATCCAATGTATCGACTTATCGAATCAATCCTTGATTCGATAACTAGGTTATATCGCATACAACCATTCGATACATTCATCGCGAGAATAGAATACGGCATCACATACACTCATTATTCTCGGTCCCGCACATATCTCATATGCGCTCCTATTTCGTTTCGCTTGAGCCAGGAAACCTATGTGTAGGACTCTAAAGACTCGTCAATACGCCGGCAACAGGTGATGATCATATCAAACACCCACAAGCCGCAAGCGGTCTGCTAAACGTAACGGCCACCCGGGTATTGAGCGATCAGAAGATCGACGAGCAAGCCCGCTCACACTCCTGTGAATCCAACCGATAACACTTACCGCACTGTCCGGTCTCGTCGTCTGATATGTCGCATATCTCGTCTAGGGGTGGTAAACGTCAGACCCCAATAGCTCGATAAGTCGTGTCGATATGAGGTCTATAATAGTTCGAGAAACTACAGGTAACACTTACCAGTAAATCTCAGCAACCCTGGCTAGCGATTTCCGGTTATAGCCAATCGAACACAGCACAACATGCTCCTTATACCGGGAGAGACGAATCCCCTCCTATCGCTCATTGCCTCCATGTGATTCGGGACTGTACCCAAAAACCACCGTTTTGCACCCCTCTTGGACGTGGTAAGGTGGAAATCAAAGCACAGTGGGAATCACACAAGACTCTATGACGATCTCGGGTCAACAGACTACTCTGTACCAGTGTCACCAGAGAACTGCCATCTGACGTAAGGTATAATACCATCTGGGAGTTCTCGGCGAGTCCGTCCAGTGTACCCAGTCTCCACTGAGCACCCGTATATTATCTCTGATGTCAAACACCAATGGATATGGGATCATCCATCGCCCATCTGAATGGGTCGAGAAGGTATACGCTAGTCTACTCTGGTATATCGATGCCCTGTCTCGATACACCCACGACTAGGGACCTTGATGGATGTACTTATGGACTACCATGTCCCCACTAGTATGATCCGCATCATAGTCCAGGTTGTCAAGTACACATCCTAAGGGCTTTACCAACATGTAACAGAGAGACAATCAGTGTACACGTTAAGGTAAAGAGCAACCAGATAGCATACTATCATGTCAAGCAAGAAAGTCCTCCCTATATATGTCCAAGCATCCACTACAATATACATCATATGTATAGTAATGGCCTCTAGGGCATACATATAACTAACTATCCTGGTAGTCAAGTACTTATCCTAAGGGTTTTATCAACATGTAACATAGAGACAATCAGAGTACATGTTAAGATAAAGAGCAACCAGATAGCGTACTATCATGTCAAGCAAGAAAGTCCTCCCTATATATGTCCAAGCATCCACTACAATATACATCGTATGTACAGTAATGGCCTCTAGGGCATATATATAACTAACAATCTCCCACTTGCACTAGGGCTATCTGTTGTGGTATCGCATACCCAACCATCAGTGGTTGAAGTATTTCATACTCAACCATCCCATAAAAGTCTCTACTGGGAAATAGGCCTTTGTGAGTGGATCCGCGCTGTTGTCCTCTGTGTGTACTCTCCTAACCTCGATCTCCCTGGAGATCAACCATCTCCATGATCAGGTGATACTGCCTAAGAATTATATCTGGATATCTGATGGGACGGGGGTTCCTTAGCATAAGCCACAACTCCATTATCACACAATGGCAGGAACGAAGTTCATCTCATGAACTTATATATATCCAGACTGCCTCTTTGGTAGCATTCTTGGTAACGATATATCTTGCTTTTAATCATCTAGTAAGTCACGGTATCTAGCTTGGAACTCTTCCAACATACCGTCCCTCCACTGAGGGTAAAGACAAAGCTTGCGACAGACATTCAGTCGTCCTTATCACCCTGGAACGTTTCCAGTGATTCTCCCCAGGATCGTTTGACACCATCTCACTACAACTAGTGAGATTCCTAACATCCAATTAGATCTATCCCATAAATCCATAACCTAGGATTTAGGAGGTATCACCTTGATCCTATATGGAGAATCATTATGATAAGAGGAGATTGACCGAGCGTAGCATAGGAAACTCCTTCCCTATCAAGAGTATGTCATCCACGTACTCTACGAGTATCACCACCATACTCTCTACTACCTTTTTGTATATACAAGGTTCATCTACCATTTTGATGAACTCAAACTCTTTGACTACCACATCAAAACAGACGTTCCAACTCCGCGATGCCTGATTTATCACATAAAATATCTTGCTCACGTTTCCGCTACTCTCACTGTTTACGAAGTACTCTGGCTGTGTACTTATAGACGCTCTCTTCCAAATCATTATTCAGAAAAGTAGTCATGACACCCAACTGCCAGATATCGTAGTCATAGTATGTAGCAATTGCAAGTAGGATCTGGATGAACTTAAGCATAGCTTTGAAAGTCTTAACTTTTCCATATACACCAAGTAATCTTCTCAAGATATACTTGCTCCTGATGGGGATTAAACCCTTTAGATAAAGCAACCAAAGTCCATACTTTGTTGGTGTATAAGGATTCTATCTCAGATCACTAAGCATCAAGCCATTCTTACAGAGTCTCACTCCTGGTGGCCTGCTCGAAACTAGTTGGGTCATCATCTCATGATGCAATCCTAGCTCCCACTGTCATAGAGAAACCGAAGTATCTCTCAGGTGGATGAGGATCCCTACCAGATCTGCGGAGAGGCTGAGGTTCGTTGGAAACTATTGAATCCTCCGGTCCTACCAAATCATCAGCTGCAGATTGTATAGCTGGAACTCCTTCCAGTTCTACCTCATGTCCACTAATTTCTTCACAAGAAATCCTTTTCCTCAAAAGGTGGCATGCCGAGAAACAAAACACTTTTGTTTCTCGGTTTGGTAGAAGATATTCCATTGCAAATGCTTAGGATATCCAACAAACTTCTACAGAACTGACCTTGCCTCGAGCTTGTCCGGATTATGCTTTTAGACATAGGCTGGAATCTTAACATCATTAAGAGATGGGCTCTTCCCATACCATATCACATATGGATTGGTAGGCATCTGATTTGGTTGGAACCCTATTCAATAGGTATGCGGCTTCACAAGCTCATAACTCCCTGAAGGAAATAGGCAACTCAATAGTACTCATCATAGAGCACACCATATCACATAGGGTGCGATTGCTCCACCCCGATATACCGACGTGCTGTGGTGTATTCGGAGGAGTAATGCTGAGAGAGAATATCATTCTCCTTTGGAATAGTTCAGGAATTCCGTGCTCAAGTATTCTCCTCCTTGATCTCATCAAAGGACATAATACTTATACCCGTTTTTGGTTCTCTACTTCTAACTTATATTCTGTGATTATCTCAAAAGTTTCGGACTTGTGTTTCAACAGGAACATATGTCTGAATCTTGAGAGATTATCAGTGAATGTAATGAAATATAAAGAACTGGTCCTGGCATGTATAGACAGGGAACTTACATACATCATCATGTATCAATCCCAAGAGTTCACTAACTCTTTCTCTGTTTCCAATAAACGGAGCTGTGGTCATCTTATCTTTGTGACATGACTGGCAAGTTTTACAAGATGTAAATCCAAACTAATTTAAATATGCATCTTTATGTAACTTCAGCTAGTCGGGTCGCATTGATATGACCTAGTCTACAATTCCTCAAGAAGGATTCGTTCATTTCTGAACTCTTCCTCTTGTGTGTGTTCTGTACATTAAGAACTGTGGTTTGATTTAGAACGTCTATGCTTTTAGATAATGTGCCTGATCCGATCAACTCTTGATATTGGAAATGTTCAAAACATTATCCAACAATACAAAATTATATCCTTCTTTACTAATAAAGAGACTGATATGATGTTGTATATCAGGTTCGGTATCTAATAACATTCGTTCAGAATCAATGTATTCTGGTAATACAGGGTGATAACTACCAACAGACTTGGCTGCAACACTTGCACCGTTTCTATCTCATGAAACTTATCACCCGTTCTCAGTTCTCTATCTATCTATAGCCATGTAATAAATTATATATGTGGGATCCTGATCTGGTATCAAATACCCAGGATGTAAAGGATATTGAGAAACAGCTCTGTGTAAAGAACACACCCGAAGAAGGTGCCATCAACATGCACTTTCTTCGTTTGGGCGGCACGGGAATTCTGGTAATCCCCTAATTCCTGCTCTGTCTTATAACAATTATAAGTTGGAGCGGGACTAACGTTCCTTAGTGCAGTATAACAAGCGGGTTCAGTCAATACATCCTTATTATTATCTTGATTAAGGTATGACATAGTCGTAACTAGGAGAGAGAGAAGAAAACACTCAGCGTATGCTCTTGCAAGATTAGATTGGTTATCAATATATCTAATCAGGATGTTTCCCACTGTTTTAGTCAAATCTTCCTTCAGACCCTAAAAGGAGAGACAAGCCGGGACTAATTACACTCTACAAGTTCGCTAATTTTTCAGCCAGGCCAATGCCGGTACTTTGAGGGAGGTTCCCCGTGCTTTCGCACGAACCTAATTAAAATAAACCTCATTTTCCCACGAGCGTAACCCCGTTAACACCTTTCTAGACACCTACTTGATAGACTAATTGTAATGTGTAAAGCTCTCCCAGGAGTAACTCTTACTCGCAGCGGGTATCGGGATCCATCTATCTCATAGAAGGTATGCAATCTCATTGCAAATTTCAACACTTGAAATTCCCGATAATATTTTACCCCTAGCATCCTATGACCTTGACAGAGGTTAACAAACCATAGGCTACTAGTCAAGTTCAACCCGTCATTTCCTGATTGAAGTAAAACCCACCCGCACGACCCTTGACAGAGGTCAACAAGGTCGCACGGCTATCCTAAATCAATCACATCATATGCTTATACAGATAAGCACTAATCAGCTACCGCACACTACGCCATGACAGAGGTCAACAAACGTAGTACGAATACTAACTATTGTTGGATATAGTGCCCTCAAAGTCAATTATTAGATCGCAGGTACGTGATTGCAATGATTGAGGAGGACCTATGCCGGTATGACTGTCTTACTCGAGATGATTGTATGCTATCTGGTTTGCCTTTATCAGTCGTGTATAGGTTCAGGTGACTGATCACGATTACACTTTGATAGAGCCCTTAGGATCTTGCTTGACTACCAACTGAGGGCGATCATATACGTGAGAGTTGGATGGTCTATAAGCATTTCCTTAAAAGTGGTCCCTAGTCGTGGGAGTTTCAAGACAGGGCATCGATACTTCGGAGTAGACTAGTGTATACAATCAAGACCCCGACGAGGGGCGGTGGCCGGTCTCACAAGCCACTGGTGTCAGTTGGATCACCTAAGATGTATACAGGTGCTCATTGGGTTATGAGTACACCGGACAGGACTCGGCGGGAATCTGCTAGTTAGTATTATACCTATCGTCAGATAGCAGTTCCCTGGTGACATGTGTAAAGGTTAGTTCATCGACCTGAGGTCGTCATTTGTCTCGTGTGAGTTTCTACTGTGCTTTGATTTCTACCCAACCACGGCTCAAGGGAGTCGTGCAAACAGGTAGTTTTTGGGTACAGTCCCGAGCCATATAGAGGCACGTGAGCGGATCGGTAGGGGATTCATCTCTCCCGGTATTGGGGGTTGAGATCGTGCTGTGTCTAGAAAAGCCATTACACCAAGTCTTTGGCCAAGGCAGGTGAGATTTACTGGTAGGTACTCCAGTAGTATCTCAGGGTGTTCAGGGCTTGTCTCCGACACGACTTATACAGCTATTGGGGGTCTGACGTTACTAGCCCCCTAGGCAGGATATGCGATACTCATAGACAAACGGACCGGACTGTATATACATGGTCACTGTAAGGCTCAGTAGGGTTTCCGGATGAGTTCGCTCATCGGCCTCCCTTGAGGTCAGTCCATGGGCAGCCGTTACGCACAGCTAGTGCCGCTGACGGCTTGTGGTTAAACCCACTGCCAGGGTACTGACGAGTCATTAGAGTCCCCCAAAGATTGTTTCCCAAGTTCGGGCGAAACGTTGTAGAGGCTGTATGGTTTTATGGCAGGGTTCGGAAAATGCACGTGCGTTTACGCACGTGTTATTTTTCGGGCTGATAATACTGGTGGGCTTTGGTTTAAGCCGGATCCATGAATTATACAGAGTAGATATAATATCTTTGTCTCAGTTGCATTTGTATTCGGTCGTAATACAAATGCGGGTATATTTATACAGTTATGGGGTTATCCTGAAATTCATTTCAGGATCACTTTTGCAAGTTGACAGTTTCCAGTTTTCTATCAGACGTATTTAACATTCGGTTAAATGCGGATTTATCTTTTCTTGGGTGAGTCATGGTTCTAGAAGATTTTAGATGATGAGAGGAAGTTTCTTGGAAGGTGACTAAATTAGTGATTCATTATTAGCATTTATTGTGAGATGAGGTGTATTAGTGACTCATGCTTTAGCTTTAATTTTTCTTGTTTACCTAAGGATATTTTCTCTTGATCTTTATCCTTATGGTTACCCCTACTCTCTCCTACACTCACCCCCCTCCATATATTGTGGCCGGCCCCTCCTTGATGCAAATAGAGAGAATTTTTCACACTCACTTGATTGATTCATTTGGAAAAAAGATGATAGTTTTAGGTGTATGGAAATTTCATAGCTCATTTCATTCCATCACCCGACTCAATTGGCAACTTCATTAACCATTCGTCTATGGCTTTGGACGAAGCGAGACAAAATCTTCTCCTCATTCTCTACATCATTCTTGGTCGTCTCTTTTAGCAAACTTGACGACCGAGTTGCCTCGAGTCAGAGGCGGGGGCCCGTTTAAAGATCTGATGACGCGGTGCCACCTGGACAAGGAGATCGGAGATCGACGAGATCGGAGCAGCCGCAACGGAGCGTGGGATGATGGTTAAAGAACGAAGGACTCGGATCGTTCGGTATAACCTTTCTACCCTCTTTACAGTTTGTTAGTTTAGCGTTAATGGCAGATCCGGGTTATAGTATGCGATAGCGCCAGTTATAAAAGTTTTTGTTCCGCATTTGGCGTCTGAAAGACGGCCGGGGCGCTACCGTAGAATTACATGGTATCAGAGCCAGGCCATTAAGCTTTACTAACTTAAGCTAACGCGTTTAAAAGATCGATCGAACGGATTTTCAAAAACTACAATTTTTCAAGATTAAAGTTTCTGTTAATTTTCAAACTGGTCTAAAAATCATTTTGAGCATCTCAGAAAATTAAGCAGGCTTTTTAGAGAACACTGGAGAAAATCGACAAAATAAATCGACAATACGGCCGCGGAAACGCGGTCAAAGCCTAGCTTTGACCGCGGAACCGCGGCTCCCTTGGTGAATCATTGGGTGATTTTTCTTCTGGGGCTTCTACTTTGAAAATTGTGGTTTCTGGAATGGTTATTTTGGGCCCAGTGTTTTTTACTGTACAACAGATTTGCGTGGGGCCCACTTCGGGAAATTTTGTCGATCGAAATTTAAACGTGTTAGTTTTCAGTACTTGCATTATATCTCCGACCGTGAATGTCATTTGATTGGTATACCGCGTCTGATTGCTATAGTTCTTTTAGACGGGTTTGCGAACGTGACATTCGCGTTGATGTTCTGTGTTGCGCTGTGATGTTGCGGATTTGTCGTGGTGGATAGCGGTGTGCAATGGTAGTGCAGTTTGAGTTTATATGTACATTTGATATTGCGGGGCGAGCGTCTAACATGTGGACTGCCGTCGCTGCCGGTTCTATAATATTCTTTTGGGGCACGACCAGGTTGAGGTCGATGTACCCGTTGTACATATTGTTCATTTCTGTACTAGGTTTTACCCCGCGACGGAGTGCACGGATAGCCGGGTTCTGGAGGGCAATGGGTCCGCATCTTATGGCTTTGAGAGGCAGAGGGGCCTCACTCTAGTATTGGCAGACTATTCGCCACACTCGTAGGGGGTATAGGTTGACCCAAGGAGGGGTGCTCAAGCTACCTGATTCCGTGAAGTGCAGGGTAGTCCATTCACTTTGCTGTAGGGGGCTGCCTCGCTTTAGGTTTTGGCGGGTAACTTACCGCACCCATAGGGGTCTAGGTTTCATTGCACAGGCTATCCACACGACCAGGGGAACGTCGGGTTTCAGCAGCGGCTCTGTGAAACCCGGGGATCCCAGATATCTGTATTGTTCTGTGATGCTTATTACTTTTCTGTAATGTTGCATTTTTATCACACCTGGAGAGATTATTGTATGTTGGTATATATGCTAGTAGATGTTGTATATATTTTACACCCGCGCTAGTTCAGTCCCCGCTCTGTCGTTAGTTAAGTAACCTAACGGGTGATGACGGGACCCAGTGACGAATGCGGATGGCATATACGTACATTTTATTTTTGTTCTTTTCTGGTGTGATTGATTGATGGGACTGCGTTGATTCTGATCAATGCAAAGGAAAAACTAACCTGTTTGGATGTTGTTGGAACAATTTAAAAAGTGTTATTACAAAGATGTTTCCTTTTATTTTGCATAGTGGTATTCGTTTGGAATATCCTGCACCTCATTCGACGGGGCAAGGGCCGATATCCCTTCACCGGGAGTGACCACTTGGGCAGAAGTTTGCGTCAGGGTAATAACTTCACTATAGTCGATTACAAGTTGCTTTGCATCGCGGTATTCAGTGGAATATCCTGCACCTCATTCCACGAGGAAAGAGCCGAGATCCCTTCACCGGGAATGACCTCTTTACCAAAAGGTTTTCGCCACTATATTTTTATAAAAAGCTATAAGGTTCCTTCAACGAGATCAAGTTCATTACGTTACTGGTTTTTCGCCAAAAACCAGCCGTAGCCCTCCGTCATTTCATATGGATGGTCAGTAGTATTCAAGCTATGTTGGTCTGGCCCTTAGCCAGGACATAGTGATTGGTAGCTGCTGGGGTATTCATTTGTTGCATAGATAGATGCGTTGGTTTGGAACAGTCGTACAACCTTGTTGGCCCTTAGTCAAGGGCGAGTACGGGTGGGTTCAAATTAACAAGATAATGATGGATAGAACTTGGCATGTGACTTATGATGGGTTGGCCCTTAGTCACGATCATAAGAACATGGGGTAAAAATCACATCGGGAGTTTCTAAAGAAACTGAAACTTGCCAGGCATGCGCATACCTTCTGGAGTGTGATAACGCGAGTGGATTCCGTCACGTTATCATGCGATGAGAGTTGGATCCCGATTCCCACTGATGAGTTGGTTTACTCTTCGGGTGATCCCGATTAATTCTTCTTATAGGTTTGGAGGAGAATTTGACAGTACAGTGGGAGGTTTCCGGATTAGATAAAGTGATAACCATTCTGATCTAGGTTATAGTGCACGCAGAGTGTTTCTTTTCTCTCTCTCTTTGGCAGCGACCTTTGACCGACCCTAGACTATGACTCAGTGACCATGTTGACCGAACCTTCTTAAAATACTGGCTTTTGGATTGTCCTAGTTGCATAAGTCATTGCCACTCCTTCTTTTACCCTTTGTATTTCTCAGAACACCCCGTATTACTACGGACATCCACTTCCATTGGACAAATCCATCGTATGGTTATATACGAACTCGAAGGGACTTCTTTGAGGATGGATCCAGGTTCAGGAGAAATAGAATTGGTTTATTCAGTTGTCTTTTATTATCACCTTCTCTTAGGTTGCGAAGGCTCCTTGGTTTAGGAGAGTACACCTATTACGCTTATTGGGTAGTCTTATTCCAAACCATAGGCAGGTGCCGAAAGGTAGGGAATGAAGAAAACCAATTAGCCTAAGTAGGGTGTACAGAAGGTAATATGTAAAGACAAAATAAAGGGATTAGAAAGAGGGTAAAGTAAATTGTGACTGTTATCATTCACGACCAAACCACGTACTTCATCGCCACTCCTATTTCACCTTTAAAAGAATAAGGTATTATTCAGTTGTCTTTTATCATCACCTTCTCTCAAGTTACGAGTACTCCTTGGTTTAGGAGGGTACACCTATTATGCTTACTGGATAGTCTTCTTCCAAACCATAGGCTGGTGCCGAACGGTAGGAAAGGAAGAAAACTATTTAGCTTAACGATGGTGTACAGAAGGTAATGACTAAAGACAAATAAAAGGATTTGGAGAGATGGCAAAGAAATATACGGTTAAAATCATGAATTGGATTATGGAAGAGGCATTACTATGAATACCAGGATACCCCTACGAAATATTTTCATGTTTCAGTGCATTGTTAAAGGAAAACTGATTTCCTGATTTGTACTTACTCCAGGGTATGTATTTACCTGGTTTCATTCTCACATCTGTATGGTTTTACAGATGATGAGTGGAAGGAAATTATTGGGAATTAGGTGATCATCCTCATTATAGCAGAATTCGTTGTAATTGGTGATATTTGAGGAAGTCGCCTGGGTTATTGCCGGCAGGCATGTATTTGGTTTTGAGTATCCGTTGTTGTGCACCAATTTCAAAATGATATATCTGTATATTTATTTTTATAAAGTGAGATATAACTTTTTGATATTATGTCGATGACATTTACCTACATCAGTTGACGATTGGGTAAGAAGCATTAAACAACGGAGTAGTTCTTTACCATAAGTACAGTTTTCAACCTACGATGCACAGGTTTTTGAGTTATTCAACTCAGCGGACTTATACAGAGTATTATATGTTGTCCAGTGTCCATCAGGACAAAGGGGTAGGTCCTCGTACTATGTTCTGTTTACTTATGACTTCTCTAGTTTTTAGACAAGTGTTTCGTAGAAATACAAGGTCTAAGTTTTGAGAAGTTGTGGGTATAAGAATAAAGTAGAGAACCAGATATCGCAAGTATCAGGATTCTTCAAAGAGATCGAAGATGTAGATACTTGTGATTGGTATTCAGTTGATAGTGATGGTTTTGAGAAACTTGTTTCTCTTTTAGGTTACTCATAATTGGATGTATTCCTAAGTTGAGTAATGCTGATTAGCCTCTCTCCATTAAGTTGATATGCACTGGGGCCAGCTGAATGTTTTGAATCTGGTTCCAATTAAATAAGTGCCAAAGTTTCTATATTGGATATAGGTGAGTTGTCCGGCTTATGCTTAAAACCAGACTCTGGATAACTCAGGGCACGTTTCTGTAATGGCAGTTTGTGGGTTGGCCTGGGCTATGTCGAGGGTTGACTTTCTACCATCTGGAAGATCAATAGTGATATTGTTCTTGACTCGCCACAGTTTTAGTAAATGGATTTTATCAGAAAACAATAGTGGGAGTATGGTAGAACTGGAAGTGATTCCAGAACCGCAAACGATTACGGAAAATTTAATAGGACCTATAAATTCATTCAGGTTTGACATTCCAATAGCCACTCCGCAGATATGGTGGGTAACCTCAGACACCCGAGAGGTACTCCGGTAGCCTCAAGGACGGTGACAGGGAGGTTCTTATCTACCCAGACTTGACACTACTGTTGTTCCAGGCTATGAGACCCGGTAGGAGGGTTGTTGTGGTCAGTGGGAGCAGCGGAAGCATAGTGGGCAAGTAGCTTATGTCTATTTATAGACTTAAGCAGTTATAGCGGAGATTGATCATCTAATTTTGATGTGACAGTCATGGGTTTGACTTCATCAGAATAGGGGATGGATCTGTTAAGAAGGTAGTAGGGTGTGATGTCCTGGTATTTGGATGACATACACAGAGTAGGAAGTAAAATTCCTATACTACGATCGGTTGTACTGTGGTCGTCACACAGTTGTTTATCCAGATAGGATATGGATATAATATCTGATATTTTGGTTTCAAGATCTATGGTTTTAGATCTGGATTTGGGTAGTTTCCCAATGTGGGTACTTTGACAGTATTCTAATGGTTTTTAGAATAGATGACTCCTGGCATGGTGGTGTACCTGCAGGTGATGGAGTCACCCTCTCTAAAGGTGTCTTACAGACTAAAGGAGAGAGGGATGTGCATGATTGGCAGATCACTTGCTTAGGCAACTGAGTCAATCATGAGATGTCAAGTACCACACCAGATGTTGTTTTTGCACTAGATGCAATAAGTTTGTATTAATCCAATCCTGGAGAAACATAAGGAAGCAGTTTTAGAACATAAGTGCATGTTCTACGGATTTGATGACGGCAGCCTCCTTCGGGAGACGGTTATCATTCCAGGCTTCAAAGGTGACATGGATGACAGAGTGATTGTCAGAGTTATAGTTTTCCCTCTGACGAAGGGGGCAGTATTATGGACAGGTGGTCCAAGAGGATACTGTGGGAGGCTTGGTGCAGGATACTGATTAGGTTCAGTTATCGATACAGTCTAAGAAGTTTGGATTTGGAGTTCATTTATGAACTAGGTCCCATCAGATATCCAGACATATTCTAAGACATGTATTACTCAATTCGGGAGATGGCTTTCTCCGCGAACTTGAGATTAAGAGAGACATAGAAAGAAACATCAGGGCGGATCCAATCACTGAGGCTATTTCTCGAACACAATAGTTTTACAAACAGGCTTTGTGAAACTGATTAGTAGAAGAGTTGGGTGTTGGTTTCACACGGGCTGTGAGTACGCGACATCGCAATAATTAGCCTTAAGTGCAAGTGGGAGATTGTTGGATATAGTGCCCTCAAAGTCAATTATTGGATCGCAGGTACGTGATGGCAATGATTGAGGAGGACCTATGCCGGTATGACAGTCTTACTCGAGATGATAGTATGCTATCTGGTTTGCCTTTATTAGTCGTGTATAGGTTCAGGTGACTGATCACGATTACACTTTGATAGAGCCCTTAGGATCTTGCTTGACTGCCAACAGTATGAGGGCGATCATATACGTGAGAGTTGGATGGTCTATAAGCATTTCCTTAAAAGTGGTACCTAGTCATGGGAGTTTCGAGACAGGGCATCGATACTCTGGAGTAGACTAGTGTATACAGTCGAGACCCCGACGAGGGGTGGTGGCCGGTCTCACAAGCCACTGGTGTCAGTTGGATCACTTAAGATGTATACAGGTGCTCATTGGGTTATGAGTACACCGGACAGGACTCGCCGGGAATCTGCTAGTTGGTATTATACCTATCGTCAGATAGCAGTTCCCTGGTGACATGTGTAGAGGTTAGTTCATCGACCCGAGGTCGTCATTTGTCTCGTGTGAGTTCCCACTGTGCTTTGATTTCTACCCTACCACGGCTCAAAGGAGTCGTGCAAACAGGTAGTTTTTGGGTACAGTCCCGAGCCACATGGAGGCACGTGAGCGGATTGGTAGGGGATTCGTCTCTCCCGGTATTGGGGGTTGAGATCGTGCCGTGTCTAGGAAAGCCATTACACCAAGTCCTTGGCCAAGGCAGGTGAGATTTACTGGTAGGTACTCCAGTAGTATCTCAGGGTGTTCAGGGCTTGTCTCCGACACGACTTATACAGCTATTGGGGGTCTGACGTTAATAGCCCCTAAGCAGGGTATGCAATACTCATAGACGAACGGACTGGACTGGATGTACATGGTCACTGTTAGGCTCAGTAGGGTTTCCGGATGAGTTCGCTCATCGGCCTCCCTTGAGGTCAGTCCATGGGCAGCCGTTACGCACAGCTAGTGCCGCTGACGGCTTGTGGTTAAACCCACTGCCAGGGTACTGACGAGTCATTAGAGTCCCCCACAGATTGTTTCCTAAGTTCGGGCGAAACGTTGTAGAGGCCGTATAGTTTTATGGCAAGGTTCGGAAAATGCACGTGCGTTTACGCACGTGTTATTTTTCGGGCTGATAATACTGGTGGGCTTTGGTTTAAGCCGGATCCATGTATTATACAGAGTAGATATAATATCTTTGTCTCAGTTGCATTTGTATTCGGTCGTAATACAAATGCGGGTATATTTATACAGTTACGGGGTTATCCTGAATTCGTTTCAGGATCACTTTTGGAAGTTACCAGTTTCCAGTTTTCTATCAGCCGTATTTAACATTCGGTTAAATGCGGATTTATCTTTTCTTGGATGAGTCATGGTTCTAGAAGATTCTAGATGATGAGAGGAAGCTTCTTGGAAGGTGACTAAGTTAGTGATTCATTATTAGCATTTATTATGAGATGAGGTGTATTAGTGACTCATGCTTTAGCTTTAATGTTTCTTGTTTACCTAAGGATATTTTCTCTTGATCTTTATCCTTATGGTTACCCCCACTCTCTCCTACACTCAGCCCCCTCCATATATTGTGACCGGCCCCTCCTTGATGCAAATAGAGAGAATTTTTCACACTCACTTGATTGATTCGTTTGGAAAAAAGATGATAGTTTTAGGTGTATGGAAATTTCATAGCTCATTTCATTCCATCACCCGACTCAATTGGCAACTTCATTAACCGTTCGTCCATGGCTTTGGACGAAGCGATACAAAATCTTCTACTCATTCTCTACATCATTCTTGGTCGTCTCTTTCAGCAAACTTGACAACCGAGTTACCTCGAGTCAGAGGCGGGAGCCCGTTTAAAGATCCGATGACGTGGTGCCACCTGGACGAGGAGATCGAAGATCGACGAGATCGGAGCAGCTGCAACGGAGCGTGGGATGATGGTTAAAGAACGAAGGACTCGGATCGTTCGGTATAACCTTTCTACCCTCTTTACAGTTTGTTAGTTTAGCGTTAATGGCAAATCCGGGTTATAGTATGCGATAGTGCCAGTTATAAAAGTTTTTGTTCCGCATTTGGCATCTGAAAGACGGCCGGGGCACTACCGTAGACTTACAACTATTACTTATCTGAAATGACGGAGGGCTACGACAGGTTTTTAAGAAAACCCTTTGTGTAATGAACTTGATATCGTTGTAGAATCGAGTGATTTTAATAGGAATGTTTTTTAAGCCTTTTCTAGTTTTGCTAAAGTGGTCACTCCCGGTGAAGGGATTGTCGGCTCTTTTCTTATCGAATAAGGTGCAGGATATTTCACAAATACCACTATACAAATTAAAAACTATAGAAGCAATCAAAAGACAAACCGTGCTTGTAGTATCTGCTAGTTTCACTAAAGAGGTCGCTCCCGGTGAAGAGATCTCGGCTCTTTCCTTATCGAGTAAGGTGCTGGATATTCTACAAGGAATACCGCTATGCAAAGCAAGAACTAGAGCTACCAGTTTTTGAGACAAGTTTCTACAACATCTTTAGGTTTCTTTTAGTTTCATTAATCTCATTAATGAAGTCCCATTTTATTAAGCTTCACAAGCATCTCATTTGAAACAAAATCTGCAATATAACATATATCTCAGATATATAATATAAACATTCGTCTCAGGCAGTAATATGATCTCATCACAGAACATTGCAGCAGAAGAACATATATGAAATATTGGATATACTAGGACGTCCGTGTTTTAATACGAGCCTCCATAAAACACGGATTCCACGGTCGCGATGAATAGCTAAACCCACATCCCTAGACCCCTACGAGAGCGGCAAGCAACACTGCCAATTCTAGGGTTAAGAGACCCGGTCTCGACTCCTCGAGATGGTCTTCCACTGGACCCTAGAACCCGCTTACTTGTGCTCCCCGCCTTGAGTCTACCTAATGCAAAAAAGTAAATAATATACAATGGTGACATCATTCTTAGCCCGAAAGTGCCCCAATAAAAGAATATTACATACAAAAGAATTTTACATGAATGAAAATAAAAACCTCACATAAAACCCCCGGCTATTCAAAACGCGACGATCCAATATAACATATCACAGCAACACATAATATCACATATCATCAACGTAAGCAAGTATGCGTATCCCGATTGTCGTTGATGTATAGCAACGAAGCCGGCGATACACTACATACTACGCTTACGGTCGCAGAAAAGAAAGTGTAAAACTATAACAGTTAGAATCCGCAACCTCCTTAGACATCTCATGCCTAACCAAATGAATTCCTTAGACATCGCATGCCTAACAATTATAAACCTCGTATTTTAGTCTCGATCTCGAAAACACTTTTCAATATCTAGTCGGGCAATTCAACAAGATTCCCGACATTCTAATCGAATGGTCATCGCAAACTTTAGTAGACGGCCGCACCCCCGGATGCCGTCAACGAAGTGCACTAAGGCGGAACACCGCTGCCGTGAGCACCCGAACGGATGCTTTTGGCAACGAGGTTATCCTACAGTCACTTGGTCGGGGCTATGGGGCGTGGCTATCTAACTTTACCCGGCGAGTATCCGCGTACGCTACGTGATTACGACAGACTTTTGATCGCATCAAAATCCCGTGGCAACCGATCAAATGAGACTAAACTGCTAGATTTATAACATTCAAATTAGTTATCTCATAACTACATGTGGATTCCAAATATTGTATCACATTCCAGATAAATAGACAGTGTTAAAATTTCCGATCGAATAAACAAACACCCAAGATTTCCCAAATAGCTCAACACTTGAGCGGAGTTCAAAAAGTATCCATCACATGCCACAGTACCGATGGTCCAGCCGTAGAAGGGTCAAACCAACGCCTCACATGTGGCAACGCTGTACTGCCCCAAACCCTAAGGTTTAGAGACGGTTCAGACGGTCACATAATCGAGTTAAGGTTTGTGTTCTTCTAGAGGGTCCACCGCGTTACTTGCACGACTTAGAACGTTCTTAAACTACGGAAAAATCCAACACTTGGAAATTTTTCCGGCAGAGGAAAAAGTGAGTTATTGATATTCGTTCGAACTTTTTAACACGTTCTAAAATTACCCGGAAAAACTTAAACGAAGCTAAACTTTCCGATCGAATCAATGAGTTCCCAATACATCCCAGAAAACTCAAAACTTGAGTATGATTAAAAATTCTCAGAACAATCAGGAAATCTGTACGAATATTACTGTGCAAAAAGAAAACCATAATTACACTGTTTCGCCGCAGAACCGCCGCGTAAGGCATGGTTCTGCCGCGGTTCCGCGGCGGTTTAAGCGAATTAATGGCTCGTTTTTCACATAAATCTTTATAATTCCCTGCTTATTTTTCTGATTATTTTTAATGTGAAAAATGTCAAACTTTTGAAAAATTTTCCAGAAACTAGGTTTTATCGGGTATTCGGAGTTCGATCGGGCTTTAAACTTCGTCTAAACTTCGCCTAAAGCTCTAGCTTGGCTCTGATACCACTGTAGGGTTACTAGGCACTCTCACAAGGGTCTACAAGGCATCAACTATGCCCAATTTAAAATTTAGACTTGTCGAACAACCCTAACCAAGATCTTAGACTAGAGATTAGGCGAAACATATAGCAAGTAAACAACTTTACTTCTAAGAGTTAGGGATTACAACCTTTGTAGTCCGGTCCTTCACTTCATAAGCTCCATGTTGTGGTCCCTTCGCTGCGATCATCAAGTTCCCGAACTCTAAAGAGGCACCACGAAGAGAAAGATGCGAGCTTGCTTCCGATCATCAATAACAAAGATGATCTACCTTGAAGTTTCTTTAACACAAGCTCTCATTCACTAATGAAGTGAACACCCTTATCTAAATGGCTATGATAGATTAGGATGATGAAGTAGGAATTTAGCTCTCATTTATTTTCTCAATCTCACTCATTTTCATCACCTATCAAAAAGCTAAAAAGCTTTTCAAGCAAGAAGGAAGAAGAAGAAGAAGCTAACTCTTTTGTGATGAATAATGAATCCATAGTGAGGTTAGAAATGCAACCATGGTTGATAAAGAAAAGCTAACCATTGTAGAGAGTTAACTAGGGTTAAAGGGTTGGGTTGGGTTAAACAAATATCTCACAAAATATCATAACAAATATCTTTGCTTAAAACAAAAGCAAAGCTTTTAGAAGCTACTAGAAAGTTTAACCCAAATCAAACCCTAACCATGTTTAATCTCCACTAATCATGTTGCATTTATAACCATAACATGTTACAATATTATATACCATATATACAATATTTATTATAACAAAATAAAATAATACAATTAACATATATCACATATATATCAATGTATTACCCGAGTGAGAAAAAGAATCTTTTAGTGAGCTTATATTAGTTAATGTAATTTAATATATCAAATATATAATTATACATTAAATTATCGAATCAACACTAGATCCGATAATCCGTCTATTTCACAAATAACCAACTAATATAATCTGCATCAGTTCATCGAATCAACACTTGATCCGATGACCCGGCTATATCACATATACCCGGCCGATATCTCATATCATGAGAATCTAATATGCTATCGCATACACGTATTATTCTCGGTCCCGCACTGTCACGACCCGAAGTTCAGCCCGTGACCGGCACTTAACCACGTAACGTCTACAGGCGTAACGCGACTAAGTGAACCGAAAACCCAGAAATCAAACCAGTGAAAGTATAGAGTGATAGAAGTTTTAAAGGAAGCAATAACTAAAACATGATAAGAAAACTAAGTAATCAATCTCTAAGAAAACAATATACGACGCCGTAGCGAAGATCAAGATCCACAAGTGGGAACATCACAGATAGAATAAACTGCAAGTACAGCCGGCTCACAACGAGCTCGACACCAGAATACAAAATAATACAACATCGTCCTCACACTGTTTCTAAGTCAAATACATACATGGTAGATGGAGAATACTAGATACAACAATGTACATACAGAAAGATAAACAGATACCGCACAAAACCCACCTATCAGCAAAAGAGCTAGTACACCAGCTATGGGGGTATCTGTGTCAAAAGATGCAAAGCAGCCTGCCGCGACTACTCCGAAGGGCAACCTGTAAACACTGTGGCACAACGGGGGTGAGTTGCCAACTCGTGAATAGAGATAACATATAAAGGTAATCGCGAGCATGCACGTACTACGCTACTCTAACAAATGCCAGCAGATGATATCAATGCGAGGTAAGCAGTATGCATAATAATAATGCAAGTCCTCTATCAGGTGATATAACTACAGGATGAGATGTGATAATAAATGCTGAGCATGGGAATATAGTATCTACATGAAGTATCAAGGTGGACTACATATGTATGTATGCACCACAAATTCCAACATCCCAAACGCCGGTACTCCATAGGCCCTCATATCCTGTATATCCCTGAGAATCCCGAGTGCCCAACTTCAGCACCCAAATATCATAAATACTCGTGTCTATCATCGACACGCAAAACATCCTGTATCGGGCATCCGTCAATCCGGGTCAGCCCCCTCTCAAGGTATATATCGGGAATCCGTCAGTCCGGGTCATCCCTCTCTCAATACATCGGGCATCCGTCATTCCGGGTCAGCCCTATATCAATCCATCGGGCATCCGTCATTCCGGGTCAGCCCTATATCAAAGTATATATCGGGAATCCGTCAGTCCGGGTCATCCCTCTCTCAATACATCGGGCATCCGTCATTCCGGGTCAGCCCTATATCAATCCATCGGGCATCCGTCATTCCGGGTCAGCCCTATATCAAAGTATATATCGGGAATCCGTCAGTCCGGGTCATCCCTCTCTCAATACATCGGGCATCCGTCATTCCGGGTCAGCCCTATATCAATCCATCGAGCATCCGTCATTCCGGGTCAGCCCTCTCTTAGTACATCCTCTAGCACCGAGAAAACACGGGGCGGCGCCCCAAAATATCATATCAAGGGAACCGGGTTTTTAAATGATTACTTATTTGAAAAGGCCACGGTTCCCAAATCCAGAAATCACATGAAATCGCAACCAATAATACAAGTAATTGTGATGTGATATGTGCATCAAGTATGTATATCAAGTCATGTCACATATAGATAAGCTACAATGCAATGATCCAATGTGATATAGGTTTCAAGTATGAATATCAAGTCATGTCACATATAGATAAGCTACAATGCAAGGATCCAATGTGATATAGGTATCAAATATGAGTATCAAGTCATGTCACATATAGATAAGCTACAATGCAATGATCAATGTGATGTGTGTAGTAGGTATGCAATGCACTAGCTAGTAACCATGAACATGCAATATATATATATAAGGAACGCTATAAGGTCCTATCAGCCCTGACGTAGAACGCCATGCGGGCGATATCCCCGTAGATGTGAAATCTACTCACCGTAGCCTTCCACTAGGTATAGCCAACAACCTGTTTCCCCTCCTGCGCGGCGTCCGCTGTACTGGCCTGCGAACCTATAATTACACAATATATCACACGTAAGCTTGAAATCACAGAAACGCGACATTTAAGCCGAACCAGTAACTCGTGTCGCGAACCAAGCGCGCGTGTGCGCGATACGCTAAAACGTGTGGTTACGTGTCTGAAATCACTCCGACGAGTCGCGATACGCAGAAACCCAAAACCCACACACACGTATCACGCGTGTCGCGAAAGTTTGAAAATACGGGAAAATAGGTATTCTACCCCAGATTTTGATACAGGAAAGATATTTCAAAACTATATATACCAAAATAACCCACATACAAGCAGAGACCCACACCCCAAACCCCAACCCAAATCTCCCCAATCTGGCCGCAATTTGCGGCCAGAATGCCCTTTTTGGCGGCCAGACTTGGGAATTGGGTCCCCAGGTTTGGTTTGTGCACTCTACACCATACATACATGCTACAGTAATCACTAGTTTTGTTCTGAAAAGTCTCGGGTAGTAGCAGATTTCCTACAGTGCCTAAAATCAGTTCAAATCACACATTTTGCACAAAACTGGAACTTTATGGTATTTTGATGAAATCTGAAACAAACCTAGGTTTAATCCCACACTAATAACTCATTAACAAGCTAATCAAGCCACAACAACATAAGTTTTAACATATTACACTAAACCCCCCTTCAAAAGCACTAAAATGGTACAAAAATGTGATATTTCTAAACTAAACATGCAAGTTATGAAAATTTGTTTCTAGGGTTGGGATTTATACCTTCAAATGACCTTAAAACACCAAAGGTTCCAGCTTTACCCTCAGTTGTGCAGATTAGCTTCCAAACTCCTCAAAAACTTCACTTTTCTTAAGGTTTAGTGAAGAAAAGAGTTGATTGAGTAGGGTTTTTGGTGTAGGATTCAAAGAGGAATGAAAAGAGAGAGAAGAGAGGAAGAGAGAGATGTTTGTTCTGCTGATTTTCTGCAGGAAGTGCAGAAAATGATTGGAAGAGAGAGAGAAGAGAGAAGAAAAGGTCCAAAAAAAAAGTCAAGGCCTCACCTAACACCATACTCCCTTGTTTTATTAGGATTTTTGACTTATAAAAGAATGGTTTAGTTGATAAAATGATGGGGAAAAATAATAAACTTGCAACCATGCACAAAAGAATGGTTAACAAGTTACAAGAAAAGTCTAAGCATGCAAGTGTGCACAACACAAGAAAATTTCCAATACTAACACTACCAATAATAACTATTAATCCTATGCACACACAAATAAAAACATGCAAGGCTACTAATTATCACCAAAACAATCAAACGGAAATTTCAAAGTGTTACAATCTACCCCCCTTAAAGAAATTCGGTCCCCGAATTTAAAAATCTAACTATACGCACCTTCAAAAAGGTGGGGATACCTCTTCATCATCTCGCTTTCGGTCTCTCAAGTGACTTCCTCGCCGCTCTGGCCACGCCAAAGTATCTTGACGGACGGTATTCCTTTCGACCTCAATTCCTTCACTTATCGATCCAAGATCATCATCGGCTGCTCCGCATAGGCAAGGTCGCGCTCAAGCTGGGTCGTCGGATGCTGAATCGCATGCGAAGGATCATGAAGATATCTGCGGAGCATCGAAACGTGAAATACGGGATGCACGCCTGGAAAACTGGGCGGAAGGGCTAAACGATACGCAACTGCACCAATTCGCTCAAGGACCTCCAATGGGGCCCACATATCTGGGACTGAGCTTCCCCTTCTTCCCAAACCTCATCACACCTTTCATTGGGGAGACCCTCAAGAAAACATGATCACCTAACAGAAAACTTAAGCCTGCGCCGACGACGGTCCGCATAAGATCTCTGCCTACTCTGGCTGCTCTCATCCTATCGCGAATCAACTGGACCTTCGCTGTCGTCTCCTCACGACCTGTGGCCCTAAGATACTGTTCTCACTGAGCTCCGTCCAACAAGTAGGCGACCTGCATCTCCTCCCATAAAGAGCCTCAAAACGGTGCCATCTGAATGGTCTCCTGGTAGCTGTTGTTGTAGGAGAACTCTACTAAGGGCAAATGGTGATCCCAGCTACCTCCGAAGTCTAAAACGCATGCTCTGAGCATGTCCTCAAGAGTCGGAATAGTCCGCTCTGACTGTCCGTCGGTCTACGGATGGAACGCTGTGCTGAAACTCAAACGAGTGCCCAAAGCCTCCTGAAGCCTCTGCCATAGCCGGCTGATAAACTGGGTGCCTCTGTCGGACACAATGCACGTCGAAACTCCATGTAGTCGCACTATCTCGTCAATGTAGATCTGGGCATACTGAGTAAATCCGAAAGTCGTCTTTACTGGTAGGAAGTGAGCTGCTTTCGTCAAACGATCCACGATCACCCAGATGGGGTCATACTCCCGACTAGTCCTGGGTAGACCCACCACGAAATCCATCGAAATCTGTTCCCATTTCCACTCCGGGATGGGTAACGGCCGTAGCTCTTCCGCTGGCCTCTGATGCTCAGCCTCGACTTGTTGACAAGTCAGGCATCTCGATACAAAATCTGCAATGTCCCTCTTCATACCGTCCCACCAGTAAACATCTTTCAAACCACAGTACGTCTTGGTGGAACCGGGATGAACACTATATACCGATCGATGTGCATCCTCAAGAATCTCGCGCCGCAATCCCTCAGCATCTGGTACGCACAGTCTAGCTCCAAATCGTAGTATCCCCTGATCATCGATCATGAACTCGGAAAATCTGCCATGTCCCATCTGTGTCCTGATCTCTGAACAGCGGTCATCGCTGTGCTGTGCCTCTTGTATACTGTCAAGCAACTGTGGGCGTGCACGAACATGCGCAATCTGTCCTCCGGTCGGCGTAAACTCGAACTGTACCCGGCTGTCGCATAAGATCTGCCAATCTGCCGACGACTGCCTCTGCACTGTGCTCAAACAAGATAAACTGCCCCCGGGCCTCCTGCTCAAAGCATCCGCCACCACATTTGCCTTGCCCGGGTGATATAAGATCTCGCAGTCGTAATCCTTCACTAACTCCATCCATCGACGTTGCCGAAGGTTCAGGTCCCGCTGCTGAAATATGTATTTCAAACTCTTGTGATCCGTGAATATCTGGCACGACTCGCCGTATAGGTAATGTCGCCAGATCTTAAGTGCAAAGACCACTGCAGCCATCTCCAGATCATGAGTAGGGTAATTCTGCTCATGTCTCTTTAATTGCCGTGAAGCATACGCAATCCCCCTGTCATGCTGCATCAAAACGCACCCCAACCCTACTCGTGAAGCATCGCAGTAGGCCACAAATCCGTCTGATCCCGAAGGCAATGATAGCACTGGTGTCGTAGTCAGTAGAGCCCGTAGCTGCTGGAAACTGTGCTCACGCTCCTCCGTCCAATCGAAGCGAACTCCCTTTTTCTGGTCAACCCGGTCAAAGGTGTAGCAATGCGAGAGAAGTCCTGCACGAATCGCTGGTAATACCCTGCCAGCCCTAGAAAGCTGCGAATCTCCGTCACTGACGTGGGTCTAGGCCAACTCCGAACTGCCTCGACCCTCCTCGGGTCAACACATATACCATCTCGTGTAATCACGTGCCCCAAGAAGTCCACACTATCTAGCCAGAAGGCATACTTGGAGAATTTGGCGAAAAGCTGATGCTCCCTCAAGCTCTGCAGTGAAATCCGCAGGTGCTGCTCGTGCACCTCTCTACTCCGAGAATACACCAAGATATCGTCAATAGACACTATAATGAACAGATCAAGATACGGCCGGGAAAATACGGTTCATCATGCCCAAAACTGCTGCTGGCGCGTTGGTGAGTCCGGACGACATCACCAAAAACTCATAATGGCCGTAACGAGTACTGAAAGCTGTCATAGGAATGTTCTCCTGTCGAACCCGCAGCTGATGGTAGCCCGATCGCAAATCGATCCTCGAAAAGTATCCTGCCCCCTGAAGCTGGTCGAACAAATCGTCGATGCGTGGCAAAGGATATTGATTCCGCACTGTCACCTTATTCAGCTGGCGGTAGTCAATACACAAACGCAACAGCCGTCTTTCTTCTTGACGAACAGGACTAGAGCGCCCCAAGGAGAAACACTGGGTCGAATAAATCCTTTATCCAGTAAGTCCTGCAACTGACCCTTCAACTCTCTAAGTTCTGCCGGGGCCATCCAATAGAGCGGTATCGAAATAGGTCCCGTGCCAGGAACCAAATCAATGCAGAAAGAATTATCACGCTCGGGCGGTCGCCCAGGAAGCTCGTCAGGGAACACATCAGGAAACTCGCTACCAACCGGAACCTGATCCAAAAGAACCTCTATAGCCCTAGTATCGCAAACATATGCGAGAAATCCCTGACATCC
Organism: Agapanthus africanus; assembly: GCA_030015575.1. Classification (NCBI taxonomy): domain Eukaryota; kingdom Viridiplantae; phylum Streptophyta; class Magnoliopsida; order Asparagales; family Amaryllidaceae; genus Agapanthus; species Agapanthus africanus. Next base: position 375,408,679 of record CM057344.1, on the reverse strand, counting down.
CTTCCGCAAAAGCTGTCCAGCGCGAACCGAAGAAATCACACTGTGAGGGGTGGCACTACGGTCCCCCAACACAACAACAACCGACTTGCCGGGAAAACAAAATCGAACTGCCTTCTCGCGGCCGACAACAGAAGCATAGCACGTGGCTAACCAATCCATGCCCAAAAGAACGTCGAAGTCCAACATCTCATGAAGGATCAAATCGACGGGCAACTCTCTCTCGCCGATACGGACGGTACAGGATCGGAACACGTGCCTAGTAACAAACGACTCTCCCGCAGGAGTAGTCACAACAAACGGTTGACCAAGCTAACCGGACTCTCTACCCAGACTCGGCACAAAGTGTGTGGATACTTACGGGTACGTGGAAACATATGAGCACAAGGATCCGGATCAAACAATACGTGTGCAACAAAGGACAAACTGAAAGAGTACCTGAAACCACAGCATCGGACACCCGCGCGTCCCGATGAGTCGAAGCGAAAACTTGGGCCTGTCCTTCATTTGCGACTGACCGAACTCCTCCTCTACTAGCCTGACCCCTCTGTGCAAACCCTCCGCGTCCACGACGCCTCAGAACACGACCCTGACGTGCTGTGAAGAAACACTGCCTGATGAGGTGTTGAAGGCTTCCGCATCGTAAACACCTACGCGCTGAATGCCGTCCTGCCTGGGAATGGAAGCCAAACGACTGTCCTCGTCCTAAACCTCTGCTCTGGGCTGGTATACCAGTATGATTCCTCAACTGTTCCGGAATTCTCACAGTCTCTGGAAGACGTGTCTCGTACACGGGAGCTGCCTCCACCGGTGCTATGTAGGGGACGGAATACTGCATGATGATCGCCAGGAACAACTGGGTAACAGGGGTGGCAACCATCTGTCGCTGCGCTCGAACGACCTCTACTAATGAGCTCATCGCCTGGCATAGGCCCTGCATCTCTACCACTAGTCTAACGACCTGAGCTGCCGTAGGGGAAACAATCTGTCCTGGTGCAACAGGAGTACTACTCGGATTAGTCCTTGTCTCAGATGAATCAACTCGAACCTCGGCCCTCGCGGCCGCTCTCTGTGCCCTCGTAGTCCTTGGCGGCATATTGGCTATCAGAAACAACAGGATTCGATAAGGATACGGAAATCGAATCGCAAGAATGAATATACTCAAGGAGGAATTTTAAATCAACAAGTCCTAAGGTCGCGTAGGCGGAGTACCGTGTCGTGAGTATGCCGCGGAACATACACACGCTACGCTACCCTGCCGCAGCTACCTACTCCATCATACCAGGGTCATCCTACACTCCGAAAGGTAAAACCTACGCTCTGATACCAACTTTGTCACGACCCGAAGTTCGGCCCGTGACCGGCACTTAACCACGTAACGTCTACAGGCGTAACGCGACTAAGTGAACCGAAAACCCAGAAATCAAACCAGTGAAAGTATAGAGTGATAGAAGTTTTAAAGGAAGCAATAACTAAAACATGATAAGAAAACTAAGTAATCAATCTCTAAGAAAACAATATACGACGCCGTAGCGAAGATCAAGATCCACAAGTGGGAACATCACAGATAGAATAAACTGCAAGTACAGCCGGCTCACAACGAGCTCGACACCAGAATACAAAATAATACAACATCGTCCTCACACTGTTTCTAAGTCAAATACATACATGGTAGATGGAGAATACTAGATACAACAATGTACATACAGAAAGATAAACAGATACCGCACAAAACCCACCTATCAGCAAAAGAGCTAGTACACCAGCTATGGGGGTATCTGTGTCAAAAGATGCAAAGCAGCCTGCCGCGACTACTCCGAAGGGCAACCTGCAAACACTGTGGCACAACGGGGGCGAGTTGCCAACTCGTGAATAGAGATAACATATAAAGGTAATCGCGAGCATGCACGTACTACGCTACTCTAACAAATGCCAGCAGATGATATCAATGCGAGGTAAGCAGTATGCATAATAATAATGCAAGTCCTCTATCAGGTGATATAACTACAGGATGAGATGTGATAATAAATGCTGAGCATGGGAATATAGTATCTACATGAAGTATCAAGGTGGACTACATATGTATGTATGCACCACAAATTCCAACATCCCAAACGCCGGTACTCCATAGGCCCTCATATCCTGTATATCCCTGAGAATCCCGAGTGCCCAACATCGGCACCCAAATATCAAAAATACTCGTGTCTAGCATCGACACGCAAAACATCCTGTATCGGGCATCCGTCAATCCGGGTCAGCCCCCTCTCAAGGTATATATCGGGAATCCGTCAGTCCGGGTCATCCCTCTCTCAATACATCGGGCATCCGTCATTCCGGGTCAGCCCTATATCAATCCATCGGGCATCCGTCATTCCGGGTCAGCCCTATATCAAAGTATATATCGGGAATCTGTCAGTCCGGGTCATCCCTCTCTCAATACATCGGGCATCCGTCATTCCGGGTCAGCCCTATATCAATCCATCGGGCATCCGTCATTCCGGGTCAGCCCTATATCAAAGTATATATCGGGAATCCGTCAGTCCGGGTCATCCCTCTCTCAATACATCGGGCATCCGTCATTCCGGGTCAGCCCTATATCAATCCATCGGGCATCCGTCATTCCGGGTCAGCCCTCTCTTAGTACATCCTCTAGCACCGAGAAAACACGGGGCGGCGCCCCAAAATATCATATCAAGGGAACCGGGTTTTTAAATGATTACTTATTTGAAAAGGCCACGGTTCCCAAATCCAGAAATCACATGAAATCCCAACCAATAATACAAGTAATTGTGATGTGATATGTGCATCAAGTATGTATATCAAGTCATGTCACATATAGATAAGCTACAATGCAATGATCCAATGTGATATAGGTTTCAAGTATGAATATCAAGTCATGTCACATATAGATAAGCTACAATGCAAGGATCCAATGTGATATAGGTATCAAATATGAGTATCAAGTCATGTCACATATAGATAAGCTACAATGCAATGATCAATGTGATGTGTGTAGTAGGTATGCAATGCACTAGCTAGTAACCATGAACATGCAATATGTATATAAGGAACGCTATAAGGTCCTATCAGCCCTGACGTAGAACGCCATGCGGGCGATATCCCCGTAGATGTGAAATCTACTCACCGTAGCCTTCCACTAGGTATAGCCAACAACCTGTTTCCCCTCCTGCGCGGCGTCCGCTGTACTCGCCTGCGAACCTATAATTACACAATATATCACACGTAAGCTTGAAATCACAGAAACGCGACATTTAAGCCGAACCAGTAACTCGTGTCGCGAACCAAGCGCGCGTGTGCGCGATACGCTAAAACGTGTGGTTACGTGTCTGAAATCACTCCGACGCGTCGCGATACGCAGAAACCCAAAACCCACACACACGTATCACGCGTGTCGCGAAAGTTTGAAAATACGGGAAAATAGGTATTCTACCCCAGATTTTGATACAGGAAAGATATTTCAAAACTATATATACCAAAATAACCCACATACAAGCAGAGACCCACACCCCAAACCCCAACCCAAATCTCCCCAATCTGGCGCAATTTGTGGCCAGAATGCCCTTTTTGGCGGCCAGACTTGGGAATTGGGTCCCCAGGTTTGGTTTGTGCACTCTACACCATACATACATGCTACAATAATCACTAGTTTTGTTCTGAAAAGTCTCGGGTAGTAGCAGATTTCCTACAGTGCCTAAAATCAGTTCAAATCACACATTTTGCACAAAACTGGAACTTTATGGTATTTTGATGAAATCTGAAACAAACCTAGGTTTAATCCCACACTAATAACTCATTAACAAGCTAATCAAGCCACAACAACATAAGTTTTAACATATTACACTAAACCCCCCTTCAAAAGCACTAAAATGGTACAAAAATGTGATATTTCTAAACTAAACATGCAAGTTATGAAAATTTGTTTCTAGGGTTGGGATTTATACCTTCAAATGACCTTAAAACACCAAAGGTTCCAGCTTTACCCTCAGTTGTGCAGATTAGCTTCCAAACTCCTCAAAAACTTCACTTTTCTTAAGGTTTAGTGAAGAAAAGAGTTGATTGAGTAGGGTTTTTGGTGTAGGATTCAAAGAGGAATGAAAAGAGAGAGAAGAGAGGAAGAAAGAGATGTTTGTTCTGCTGATTTTCTGCAGGAAGTGCAGAAAATGATTGGAAGAGAGAGAGAAGAGAAGAAAAGGTCCAAAAAAAAAGTCAAGGCCTCACCTAACACCATACTCCCTTGTTTTATTAGGATTTTTGACTTATAAAAGAATGGTTTAGTTGATAAAATGATGGGGAAAAATAATAAACTTGCAACCATGCACAAAAGAATGGTTAACAAGTTACAAGAAAAGTCTAAGCATGCAAGTGTGCACAACACAAGAAAATTTCCAATAATAACACTACCAATAATAACTATTAATCCTATGCACACACAAATAAAAACATGCAAGGCTACTAATTATCACCAAAACAATCAAACGGAAATTTCAAAGTGTTACACGCACATATCATATATGTGCTCCTACTCCGTTTTGCCTGAGTCAAGAAACCTCTTTGTAGGAGTCTAAAGAATCGTCAATACGCCAGCAGTAGGTGATGATCATATCAAACACCCACAAGCTGCAAGCGATCAGCTAAACGTAACAGCCACCCAGGTATTAAGCGATCAGAAGATCAACAAGCAAGCCTGTACTTTCTCCCGCAAATCCAATCAGTAACACTCCCGTACAGTCCGGTCTCTTCGTCTGATATGTCGCATATCTCGTCTAAGGGTGGTAAACGTCAGACCCCAGTAGCTTGATAAGTCGTGTTGATATGAGGTCCATAACAGTTCGAGAAACTACTGATAACACTTACCAGTAAATCTCAGCAACCCTGGCCAGGGATTTCCAGTTATAGCCAATCGAACACAGCGCAACATCAACTCCCTATACCGGGAGAGACGAAACCCCTCCTATCGCTCATTGCCTCCATATGATTCGGAACTGTACCCAAAACCCACCATTTTGCACGTCCTCTTGGACGTGGTATGATGGAAATCAAAGCACAGTGGGAATCACACAAGACTCTATGACAATCTCGGGTCTACAGACTAACCTGTACCAGTGTCACCAGAGAACTGCCATTTGACGTGAGGTATAATACCATCTAGGAGTTCTCGGCGAGTCCGTCCAGTGTACCCAGTCTCCACTGAGCACCCGTATACCTTCTCTGATGTCAAACACCAATGGACATGCGATCATCCATCGCCCATCATATGGGTCAAGAAGCACATACGCTAGTCTACTCTGGAGTATCGATGCCCTGTCTTGGTACTCCCACGACTAGGAACATTTGAAGGATATACTTGGCGACCGCACTGTCCTCACTAGTATGATATGCATCATAGTCCTGGTAGTCAAGTACTCATCCTAAGGGCTTTATCAACATGTAACATAGAGACAATCAGAGTACATGTTAAGAAAAAGAGCAACCGGATAGCGTACTATCATGTCGAGCAAGAAAGTCCTCCCTATATATGTCCAAGCATCCACTACAATATTATCGTATGTACAGTAATGGCCTCTAGGGCATACATATAACTAACACTCTCCAAATCAGTATTGGAGAGAGTGATGCATGAGTAAGTGGGCGAACCACCACGCTTAGAATCATCCATACTAAACACATTTAGTATGGTGTTTATGTACCTGGATTTGGGACACTCCCAACATCCTCATAGATCTAGCACCATAAATCATAATCCACAAGATGTAGTAGGTTTCATCCATAAGATATAGAGAATCTCAGTGATAAGAGGAGCTTGGCCAAGTGTAGCATAGGAAACCATTTCCTACCAGGAGTATGTCATTTACGTACAATACGTGGAAGACAACCTTACTCTCTACAACCTTCTTGTATATACAGGGTTCATCTACTATTTTGATGAAGTCGAACTCTTTGACTATCAGATCAAAACAGACGTTCCATTTTCCTGAACCCGGTTGGGCTATCATCTCATGATGCAACCCTCGCTCCCACTGTCACCGAGAAGACCGTAGTATCTCTCAAGTGGATGAGGAAACCCCACCAGATTCGCGGAGAGGCTGAGGTTCGTTGGAGACTATTGAATCCTTTGGTTTCATCAAATCATCAGCTGTTAGTTTGTCTAGCTGGAACTCCTTCCAGTTCTACCTCATGACCACTTTATTTCTTCACAAGAAATTCCTTTTCTAAACCGGTGGCATGCTGAGAAACAAAAAACCTTTTGCTCCACAGTTAGGTAGAAAATATTCCCTTACTAATGTTTGGGATATCGCGACAAACTTACACAACTGACCTTTCCTTGAGCTTGTCCGGATTTTGCTTTTCAACATAGGCCGGACAACCCCATATCTTAACTCGTTTAAGACATGGTCTCTTCCCATACCATATCTCATATGTAATGGGAGGCCCTGATTTGGATGGAACCCCATTCAATTGGTATGCAGCTTCTCAAGTACATAACACCCAAAAGAAAACAGGTAACTCAGCAGTACTCATCATAGAGCGCACCATATCTCATAGGGTGCGATACCTCCGCCTCGATACACCGTTGTGCGGTGGTGTATACGAAGGAGTAAGCTGAGAGAGAATCACATTCTCGTTTTAGGAACTCCATGAACTCCATGCGCAAGTATTCGCCTCCTCGATCACATCGTAGGACTTTAATACTTCTACCCGTTTGGTTCTTAAAAGAACCAATCTTGGCATTTGTAGACATGGGACCATATACATCAACATGTATCTGTCCTAAGAGTTCAATAACTCTTTCTATGTTTCCAGTAAACGGAGTATTGGTCATTTTTATCTTTGAGACAAGACTAGCAAGCAGCATAAGATGAAAATTCGAATAGATTCTTATATTAATCCTTATGTAACTTAGCTGGTCGTGTCGCATTGATATGACCTAGTCTACAATGCCTCAAGAAGGATTCGTTCATTCCTGAACAACTCCTTTTGTCTGTGTTCTATATGCTTTGAACTGTGGTTTGATTTAGAACTTATATGCTATTATATAACGTGCCTGATCGAATCAACTCTTGATTCAGGAAAATGTTCACAACATTATCCTCCAATACAGAATTATATCCTTCTTTAACTCAGTAAAGAACATGATGTAATGTTGTATATCAGGTTTGGTATGTAATAACATTTGTTCAGAATCAATGTATTAACACAAGGTGATATCTGCCAACTGATTTGGCTGCAACAATTGCACCATTCTCTAACACTTAGAGACATATCACCCATTCTCAGTTCTGTACCTTTCTGTATCCCATGTAACATTTTACATATGCGGGATCCTGATCTGGTATCACATACCCAGGACGTAGAGGATACTAAAAAAACAGTTCTCGGTAATAAGGACACCCGAAGAATATGCATCAAAATGCACTTTCTTCGAATTGGTAGCATGGGAATCCGGATATTCCCCTATTTCCTGCTTCTATCTTATAACAATTATAAGATAGAGCGGAACCAACGTTCCCTAGCACAGTATAATAGGTTCGGTCAATGCATCCATATTATTATCTTGATTAAGGCGTGACATAGTCGCTGCCAGGAGAGAGAGAGAGAAGAAAACACTCTGAGTGCGCTTTTTGCAAGATTAGATTGGTTATCAATTTATCTAATCAGGATGGCTCCCACTGTTTTAGTCAAATCTTCCTTCAAAACCTAAAAGGTAAGACTAGCCGGGATTACTTACACCCTACAAGTTCGCCAATCTTTCAGCCAGGCCAGTGTCGGTACTTTGAGGGAGGTTCCCCGTGCTTTCGCACGGACCTAATTAAAATAAACCTCGTTTTCCCAGGGACGTAACCTCGTTAACACCTTTCTAGACACCTACTTGATCGGCTAATTGTAATGTGTAAAAACTCTCCCAGGAGTAACTCTTAATCGCAGTGGGTATCGGGATCCAACTATCTCATAGGAGGTATGCAATCTCATTGCAAATTTCAACACTTGAAATTCCCGATAAGCTTTTACCCCTAGCATCTATATGATCTTAACATAGTCAACAAATCATAAGTTCTAGTCAAGTTCTACCCGTCATTTCTCGATTGAATTAAACCTACCCGCACGACCCTAACATAGTCAACAAAGTCGTACGACTACCCTAATCCAATCACATCGAATGTTTATACAGATAAGCACTAATCAGCTACTGCACACTACGCCTTAACATAGTCAACAAACGTAGCACGAATACTAAGCAGTACTTATCTGAAATGACGGAGGGCTACGACAGGTTTTTAAGAAAAGCTTTTGCGTAATGAACTTGATATCGTTGTAGAATCGAGTGATTTTGAAAAGGAGTGGTTTTTAAGGCTTTTACTAGTTTCGCTAAAGAGGTCACTCCCGGTGAAGGGATCTCGGCTCTTTCCTCATCGAATAAGGTGCAGGATATTTCACAAATACCACTATACAAAGCAAAAACTATAGAAGCAACAAAATACAAACCGAGTGGGTTGTAGCATCTGCTAGTTTCGCTAAAGAGGTCACTCCAGGTGAAGGGATCTCGGCTCTTTCCTTATCGAATAAGGTGCTGGATATTCTACAAGGAATACCGCTATGCAAAGTAAGAACTAGAGCTACCATTTTTTAAACAAGTTTCTACAACATCTTTAGGTTTCTTTTTATTTCATTAATCTCATTAATGAAGTCCCATTTATTTATGCTTCCTAAGCATCACAGAAGAAACGAAAGCAGTAATATTTATATATCAACATATATATATAGTATAAGCATTCTGTTAGTATATATGCCCTAGAGGCCATTACTGTATCATACTAGCTTGTATATTACTTAATGGAAGCTTGGGATATTCATAGTTGTATTGACAGTCTTGCTCAAAATGGTAGTATGCTGAGCCCTTAGGATCTTTGCTTGATTACCAGCGTTGTGATGGCAGTCACGCTTGTGGGGGCTGGGTAATCTATAAGCACATCCTTATACAGGTCCCTAGTCGTTGGACTATCGAGACAGAGCATCGATACTCCGGAGTAGACTAGCGTATGCGCTTCTCATCCCAGCAGGGGAGATGGTCTGTCCCACAGCCATCAGTACGTCGTACTGGAGATAGTATGCGGGTGCTCGTTAGGTTACGAGTACACTGGACAGGACTTGTCGGGGACTGTTGGTTGGTATTATACCTATCGTCAGTTATCAGTTCCCAGGCGACATGAGTACAGCTTAGTCCGCTGACTTGACACTGTCACTTCGCCTCGAGTGTGTTCCTACTGTACTTAGATTACTACCCTACCACGGCTCAAAGGAGTCGTGCAAACAGGTAGTAGTTGGGTGCAGTCCTGAAGCACTTAGAGGCAGTGACGGTTAGACATGATTAGTCTCTCCCGGTATTGGGGGTTGACATCGCGCTGTGTCTAGGAGAGCCATTACAGGAGTAGTCCCTGGCCAGGGAAAGCGAGATATACTGGTAGGTTTCCAGTGTTATCTCAGGGTGTTCTGGGCTACACTCTGACACGACTTGTACCGCGATTAGGGGACTGACGTTCACCGCCCCCTAGGCCCGCCATGCGATGTATCAGACGAACAGACCGGACTGTACGGAGATTGTCACATACAGGCTCAGAAGAAGCTCGGATGGGTTTACCTCATCGGCCTTCTTATCGACATCTACCTGGGGACCGTTATGTATAGCTAGTGCCGCTTGCGGTCTGTAGTTAAACCCACTGCCAGCATAGTGTCAAGTCTTTAGAGTCACACAGAGAGTTTCCCTACACTGAGCGAAACGTGTAGAGGCCGTATGGTTTTACGGCAGGGTTATGATCACTTACGTGCACTAGTGTATGTGTGCTGTTCGGGCAGGCAATACTAGTGGGCTTTGGTTTAAGCCAGATCCTAGTATTGCACAGATGGATTTGTTTTGTCTTCTGTGCATTCGCATTCTACGGAATGCGGATGCGGGTGTGTATGCACAGTTTTGAGGAGTGATGAAGGAGGAGGTGCCCCATTAGGGTTTTGGCGGTTGGTTCGGCCAAAACCGTAATGTGGCAGGCTCATTAGGGTTTTGACAATTCGTTTGGTCAAAACCATTATAAACCGGAGACATTGTTTACTAATCCTTTTAGTGATAGATTTGTGATGGCTAATTGCATTGACCATTTGACCACTTAGACCTCTCTTGACTTTGTTGACCCGTTGACCGTGTTTACCCGTTGACCGTGTTGACCATTGACTTTCAAGAGAGGTCTACACTCTTCTTTGATTTTCTTTTTAATTCTTGAGTTATGAAAATGGTCAAGTCATTTGTGCCATTTGTAAGTGCACGGCGGCGCCCCGGCCTCCATCCCGAGGCCAAATGCGGAAGCGATGGTTAACTTTATTTTTTCTTGAACCGGCACCACCGCGCACTAAAACCCGGATCAGGCCATTAACTAGTCCTAACTAACTACAAGATGGGGAAGAGAGATATACCGACTGATCCGTGTCCTCCGGTCTTCTTGTCGTCGTCCCGATCTCCCGCGGAATGTCTGGTCTCCACCTCCTCGCCGGAAATGGCACCACGTCGCCGGCTTCTTTTACGGGCTCCCACCACTATACCGAGGCAACTTGGGCACGAAGTTGGCGAGCCGACGTGCCCAAGGTTTGCTGTAGAATGTGTAGTGCTCATGTCTCATTTTGGGGTTCATGGAGGTTGCCATTTTGTGGAGGAGAATGAACTATACTTTTGAGGTGGAACTATTGGATTTTTGTGAAGCCAAATGAGTGTAAATCCCTTACACAAAAATTGGGACAGCCCCTTATGAGGAGTGGCCGGCCATATGAGGAGAAGAGAGAGGGGGAGAAAATCCTAGTGGGGTTGTATCAATAATACAAGGAAAAAGAATGATAGATCACCAAGTCAAAGAGCGAACCACACTCCCTCATCATGACCAACCATCATCATCAAGCATGATAATGAACAAAGACCAACACTCCACCACAACCATCATGAAAACAAAAGTCAAGCCATCATGGTCAAAAGTAGTCAAAAGATGGTGCAAGTATCATGATACAAAAAAAATGCAAAGAACACCCTCCACAAACGCTTATTTGCACAAATGCAAATATGCCCTCCTCCACTAAACTTCGGCCATTGAAAGATACAAATGAAAATGGCCGAAACGGAAAGCAAACTGGCAACTCCAGAAAACTGGTCCCGTAATAAATTAAAGGAAAACCCCGATACTGTGCATACACACCCGCATCTGTATTCCGACCGAATACAAATGCAATGAGACAAAATCTACACTGTACTATACTAGGATCCGGCTTAAACCAAAGTCGGCTAGTATTATCCGTTCGATCCTGATCCGTGCAATACCGCACGTATCTGATCGAACCCTGCCATATCTCCATACGGCCTCTACAACGTTTCGCCCGAAAACTTGAGCAACTGAATATGGGGGACTCTAAAGACTCGTCAACACCTTGGTTGTGGATTTAACCACTAGCACGTCAAAGGTATAAGCCAATACGTAACGGGCTACCAGGTATTGACCAAAAGGGACGTCGATGAGCGAACTCATCCTGACACCCTACTGAACCTGGCAGTGACAATATCCGTACAGTCCGGTCCGTTCGTCTATGAGCATCGCATGGCGGGCCTAGGGGGTTGGTAAAAGTCAGACCCCCAAAAGCGGTACAAGTCGTGTCGGAGTGTAGCCCAGAACACCCTGAGATACTACTGGAATACCTACCAGTAAATCTCCTGCCTCGGCCGAGGGCTTCGTGTAATGGCTCTCCTAGACACAGCGCGACCTCACCCCCAATACCGGGAGAGACGAACCCCTGAAGATCCGCTCACTGCCTCCATGTGGCTCGGGACTGTACCCAACTAAAACCTGTTTGCACGTCTCCTTTGAGCGTGGTAGGGTAGTAATCAAAGTACAATGGGAACTCACACGAGACAAATGACGATCCCTAGGTCGATGAACTAACCTGTACACATGTCACCAGGGAACTGCTATCTGACGTCAGGTATAAGACCAACTAGCATGTTCCCGGCGAGTCCTGTCCGGTGTACTCATAACCCAATGAGCACCTGTATACATCTTAGGTGAACGAACTGACACCAGTGGCTTGTGCGACCGGCCATCACCCCTCGTCGGGGTCTCGACTGTATACACTAGTCTACTCTGGAGTATCGATGCCCTGTCTCGAAACTCCCACGACTAGGGACCTTTTAAGGATGTGCTTATAGACTACCAGCTCCCACGTATATGATCGCCCTCATACTGCTAGCAGTCAAGCAAGAATCCTAGGGGCTCTATCAACATCTAATAGCGACATGTCAGGTCACCTAAAGCAGTACACGATGATAAAGATAAACCAGATAGCATACTATCATCTCGAGTAAGACTGTCCTACTGGGACAGGTCCTCCCTCAATCATTGCAATCACGTGCCTGTGATCCAATAATTGACTCTGAGGGCACTATCTCCAACAATCTCCCACTTGCACTCAAGGCTAATTATCGCGATGTCGCATACTCACAGCCCGTGTGATACCGAACACCCAACTCCTCTACTAGTCAGTCTCACAAAGCTCGTTTGCGAAACTATTGCGTTCGAGGAATAGCCTTAGTGAGTGGATCTGCTTTGATGTTTCTTTCTATGTCTCTCTATATCTCAAGTTCACGGAGAAAGCCATCTCCCGAAATGAGCAATACCTGTCTTAGAATGTGTCTGGATGTCTGATGGGACCTAGCTCATAAATGAACTCCAAATCCAAACTTCTTAGACTGTATCGACAACTGAACTTAATCAGTATCCTGCGCCATGCCTCCCTCAGTATTGCCTTGGACCATCTGTCAAAAATACTGCCCTTCGTCAGAAGGAAAAACTATAACTCTGACAACCACCTTGTCGTCCAGGTCACCTTGGAAGCCTGGAATGATAACTGTCTCCCGTATGAGGCTGTCGTTATCATATCCCTAGAACATCCACTTATGTTCTAAAACTGCTTCCGACTGTATGTCCAGGATTGGATCAATGTCAACTTATTGCATCTAGTGCAAGAACAACATCTGGTGTGGTACTTGACATCTCTTGATTGACTCAATTGCCTAAGCAAGTGATCTACCAATCATGCACATCCCTCTCCCCTTTAGTCTGTAAGACACCTTTAGAGAGGGTGACTCCATAATCTGCAGGTACATTACCGTGCCAGGAGTCGTCCATTCTAAATACTCATAGAATGCTGTCTAAGTATCCTTAATTGGGAAACCACCCAAATCTAAATCTAAAACCATAGATCTAGTAACCAGTATGTCTGATATAATGTCCAAGTCCCATGTGGAGAAACTACTGTGTGACGACCAAAGTATAACCGATCGTAGTATAGGAATATCACTTCCTACTCTGTGTATGTCATCCAAATACCATGACATCACACCCTACTACCTTCTCAACAGATCCATCCCCTATTCTGATGAAGTCAAACCTATGACTGTCACATCAGAAATTGATGATCTTTCTCCGCTATATCTACTTTAGTCTATAAATAGACATAAGCCACCTGTCCACCAATGCTTCCGCTGCTCCCACTGACTACGACAACCCTATGGCAGAGTCATATACACGTACACTTCTAAAACTAGTTTACAACGACGCTATACTCATCCTCCGGCCGGGTCTCACAGTTTGGAACAACAGCAATGGTAAGTGTGGGTAAACAAGAACTTCCCTGTCACCGTCCTTGAGGCTACCGGAGTACCTCTCGGGTGGCTGAAGTTATCCACCTTATCTGCGGAGTGGCCAATGGAATGTCAAACCAGATTGAATCTTTAGGTTCCTATCAAATCTTCAGTAATCGTTTGCGGTTCTGGAATCACTTCCAGTTCTACCATACTCCCACTACTGTTTTCTGAAAAAAAATCCATTTTTATTAAAACTGTGGCGAGTCTAGAACAATATCGCTATTGATCTTCCAGATGGTAAAAAGTCAACCCGCGTCATAGCCTGGGTCAACCCACAAACAGCCGTTACAGAAACGTGCCTAGAGTTATCCAGAGTCTGGTTTTAATCATAAGCCAGACAACTCCCCGTACCTTAACAACGTTAAGATATGAACTGATCTATATCCAATATAGAACCAGAGGCACTGATTTAATTTAACCAGATTCAAATCATGCAGCTATCTCCAGTGCATGTCAACTAAATGGAGAGAGGCCAATCAGCGTTACTCAACTTAGGAATGCTTCCAATTATGAGTAACCTGAAAGAGAAGCAAGTTCTCTTTATCATTACTATCAACTGAATACCATATACAAGTATCTATATCTTCGATCACTTTGAAGAATCCCGATACTTGCAACATATGGTTCTCCACTCTATTCAAATACCTATAACTTCTCATAATTCGGACCCTGTGTTTCTACGAAACACCTGTCTAAAAACTAGAGAAGTCATAAGTAAACCGAATATAGTACGAGGACCAACCCCTCTGTCCTGATGGACCCTGGACAACATACAATACTCTGTATAAGTCCCTTGAGTGTGATAACTCATTCACTGTGTGTCGTAGGTTGAAAACTGTACTTATGGTTAAGAAGAATTACACCGCAGTTTAATGCTCCTTACCTAACCATCCACTGATATAGGTAAATGTCATAGACATAATTTCAAAAAGGTATATCTCACTCTATGAAAATAGATGTACAGATATATCAATTTGAAATTGGTGCACAACAACGGATATTCAAAACTAAATATTTGCCGACCGGCAAACAACCCAGGTGACTTCCTCAAATATCACCGATTGCAACGAATCCCGATATAATGAGGATGATCACTTAATTCCCACTAACCTACTCCCACTCATCATCTGTAAAACCATACAGATTTGAGAATCATACCTGGTAAATACATACCCTGGAGTAAGGACAAATTAGGAAATCAGTTTTCCTTTAACAGTACACAGTGAAACTGAAACATTGAAATATTTCGATGGAGTATCCGGTATTCTTAGTAATGCCTCTTCCAGATTCACGACTGTAACCGTATAATTCTTTGCCACTTCTCCAAATCCCTTTATATGTCTTTAGTCATTACCTTCTGCACATCCCTTAGGCCAAATGGTTTTCTTCCTTCCCTACCGTTCGGCACCAGCCTATGGTTTGGAAGAAGACTATCCAATAAGCATAATGGGTGTACTGTCCTAATCCCAGGAGCACTCGCAAAGCGAGAGAAGGTGAAGATAAAAGACAACCGAATAAACCTTATTCCTATTTCTCCTGAACCAGAATCCATCCCCGAACTGGAACAAGTTCCTTTCGAGTTCGTATATAACCATACGATGGAGTATCCAATAAACTGTGGATCTTCGTAGTGATACGGAGTGTCCTGGAGAAATACAAAGGTGAAGTGGGAGTGGTAATGAAATACCTGGTTTGGTCGTGAATATCAGTTGCAATTTACTTTGCCCTCTTACTAATCCCTTGCTTTGTCTTAACTTAATACCTTCTGTACACCATCGTTAGGCTAATTGGTTTTCTTCATTCCCTACCGGTCGGCACCTGCCTATGGTTTGGAATAAGACTATCCAATTTACGTAATAGGTGTACTATCTCCTAAACCAAGGAGTACTCACAACTCGAGAGAAGGTAAAAGGAAAAGACAACTGAATAATCCTATCCATTTTCTCCAGAACCTGAAACCATCCTCGAATAAATCCCTTCGAGTTCGTATATAACCATACGATGGTTTTGTCCAATGGAAGTGGACGTTCGTAGTAATACGGGGTATCCTAGAGAAAAGGGTAAAAGTAGGAGTGGCAATGAGGTTTGCAACTCTGACAATCCAAAAGCCAGTGTTAAGAAGGTTCGGTCAACTTTGGTCACTGAGTCATAGTCTTAGGGTCGGGACAATGGTCGCTGCCAAAGAGAGAAAGAGAGAAAAGAAACACTCAGCGTGCACTCTATCCTAGATCAGAATGGTTACCAATTTATCTAATCTGAAAACCTCCCACTGTCACCTCAAATTCTCCTCCAAACCTGAAAGAAGAATTAGTCGGGGTCACCCGAGGAGTAAACGAACTCATCAGTGGGAATCGGGATCCAACTATCATCGCATGATAACGTGACGGAATCCGCTCACGTCATCACACTCCAGAAGGTATGCGCATATCTGGCAAGTTTCAGTTCTTTTGAAACTCCCGATGTGGATTTTTGCCCCATGCTCTTATGACCTTAGCGTGAGGTCAAAATATCATAAGTCACATGTCAAGTTCTACCCATCATTGTCCAGGTTAATTTGAACCCACCCGTACATACCCTTGACGTAGGCCGAAATAGTAGTACGACTGTCCCAAACCAACGCATCTATCTATGCAACAGATAAATACCCGGCAGCTACCAAACACTATGCCTTGGCGTGAGGTCAAAATACATAGCTTGAATACTACCGAATATTTAACTGAAATGATGGAGGGCTACGAATGGTTTCTGGCGAAAACCATTAACGTAAAGAACTTGATATCGTTGAAGGAACTGATAGCTTTTTAGAAAATATAGTGGCGAAAACCTTTGCTAAAGAGGTCACTCCCGGTGAAGGGATCTCGGCTCTTTCCCCGTAGAATGAGGTGCAGGATATTCCAACTGAATACCACGATGCAAAGAAAAAGTAATCGGCTATAGTGAAGTTAATGCCCTGACGCAAACTTTCTGTCCAAGGGGTCACTCCCGGTGAAGGGATCTCGGCCCTTGCCTCGTCGACTGAGGAGCACGATATTCCAACTGAATACCACGATGCAAAACAAAAGAGAACGTCCTTGCAATAACAGCTTTTTGAAAAGGTGTTCCAACAACATCAAATTAGGTTTGTTTTTAACTTACATTGATCCGAATCAACGCAGTCCCATCAATTGATCACACCACAAAGAACGAAAATATACTGATGTACGTATATGCCGTCCGCATTCGCCACTGGGTCCCGTCATTACCCGTTAGGTTAGCTAACTAACGACAGAGCGGGGACTGGACTAGCGCGGATGCAAAACATATACAACATCTACTAATATATATACCAATATATTATATTCGCTCAAGGCGTGATAAAATGCAACATCACAGAAATGTACAGCATCACAGAAACAATACAGATATCTGGGATCCCCGGGTTTCACAGAGCCACTGCTGAAACCCGACGTTCCCCTGGTCGTGTGGATAGCCTGTGCAATGAAAATCCTAGACCCCTACGGGCGCGGCAAGTTACCCACCAAAACCTGAAGCGAGGCAGCCCCTTTCAGCAACGTGAATGGACCACCCAGCACTTCACGGAATCCGGTAACTTGGGCACCCCTCCTGGGTCAACCTGTACCCCCTACGAGTGCGGCGAATAGCCCGCCAATTCTAGAGTGAAGCCCCCTCCGTCTCAATGCCATGAGATGCGGGCTTGTTGCCCTCTAGAATCCGGCTATCCGTGCACCCCTCCGCGGGGCAATCCTAGTACAGAAAGTAAAATATACATACAACGGGTACATCGACCGCAACCTGGTCGTGCCCTAAAATAATAATACAAACAGGCAGTGACGGCAGGCCACATGTCGGACGCTCGCCCAGCAATATCAAATGTACATAATACAACAAAACTGTACTACCACTGCAACCAGGCTATCCCCACGACCGATCCGCAATATCACAGCAATACATAGAACATCAACGTGAAGGTCACGTTGGCAAATCCGTCTAACCGGGCTATAGCAGTTAGACAAGATTTACCGATCAAGTGACATTCACAGTCGCAGATATAATGTAAATACTATGAACCATTGTTTTTAAAATATCCGATCGATCAAATTTACCAAGTGGGCCCCCAAGTACTACTGTAGCACATCAAGAAATTCGGGGCCCAAAAAATAATATTCCAGAAACCCTATTTTCACCCAGAAGCCCACTGGAAAAATTTGACGCATTGATCTCTCCATACTGCGGCGGAACCGAGGCCCCAAGTGGGGTTTGGCCGCGGTTCCGCGCTTCCCTTGAAAGATCAATGTGTCGAATTTCTCCAGAATTCTTAGGACTTTCAGTACATCACATTTCTACAACCTGAAAATTTTTTCGAGCAAGGAAAAATTCGACAGAAAACCGATGCATGTGTTATTGTGTTTTCGGAACATTTGTTCGACCGGAATTGTAAAACACATTAGACAAAGCTAGACTAGGTTAATGGAAAGGCTCTGATACCAGTGTAAGTGCACGGCGGCGCCCCGGCCTCCATCCTGAGGCCTAATGCGGAAGCGATGGTTAACTTTAATTTTTCTTGAACCGGCACCACCGCGCACTAAAACCCGGATCAAGCCATTAACTAGTCCTAGCTAACTACAAGATGGGGAAGAGAGATATACCGACTGATCCGTGTCCTCCGGTCTTCTCGTCGTCGTCCCGATCTCCCGCGGAATGTCCGATCTCCACCTCCTCACCGCAAAGGGCACCACGTCGCCGGCTTCTTTTACGGGCTCCCACCTCTATACCGAGGCAACTCGGGCACAAAGTTGGCGAGCCGACGTGCCCAAGGTTTACTGTAGAATGTGTAGTGCTCATGTCTCAATTTGGGGTTCATGGAGATTGCCATTTTGTGGAGGAGAATGAATTATACTTTGGAGGTGGAACTATTGGATTTTTGTGAAGCCAAATGAGTGTAAATCCCTTGCACAAAAATTGGGACAGCCCCTTATGAGGAGTGGCCGGCCATATGAGGAGAAGAGAGAGGGGGAGAAAATCCTAGTGGGGTTGTATCAATAATACAAGGAAAAAGAATGATAGATCACCAAGTCAAAGAGCAAACCACACTCCCTCATCATGACCAACCATCATCATCAAGCATGATAATGAACAAAGACCAACACGCCACCACAACCATCATGAAAACAAAAGTCAAGCCATCATGGTCAAAAGAAGTCAAAAGATGGTGCAAGTATCATGATACGAAAAAAATGCAAAGAACACCCTCCACAAACGCTTATTTGCACAAATGCAAATAAGCCCTCCTTAACCAAACTTCGGCCATTGAAAGATACAAATGAAAACGGCCAAAATGGAAAGCAAACTGGCAACTCCAGAAAACTGGTCCCGTAATAAATTAAAGGAAAACCCCGATACTGTGCATACACACCCGCATCTGTATTCCGACCGAATACAAATGCAATAAGACAAAATCTACACTGTACTATACTAGGATCCGGCTTAAACCAAAGTCGGCTAGTATTATCCGTTCGATCCTGATCCGTGCTATACCGCAAGTATCTGATCGAACCCTGTCATATCTCCATACGGCCTCTACAGCGTTTCGCCCGAAAACATGAGCAACTGAATGTGGGGGACTCTAAAGACTCGTCAACACCTTGGTTGTGGATTTAACCACTAGCACGTCAGAGGTATAAGCCAATACGTAACGGGCTACCAGGTATTGACCAAAAGGAACGTCGATGAGCGAACTCATCCTGACACCCTACTGAGCCTGTCAGTGACAATATCCGTACAGTCCGGTCCGTTCGTCTATGAGCATCGCATGGCGGGCCTAGGGGGTTGGTAAAAGTCAGACCCCCAAAAGCGGTACAAGTCGTGTCGGAGTGTAGCCCAGAACACCCTGAGATACTACTGGAATACCTACCAGTAAATCTCCTGCCTTGGCCGAGGGCTTCGTGTAATGGCTCTCCTAGACACAGCGCGACCTCACCCCCAATACCGGGAGAGACGAACCCCTGAAGATCCGCTCACTGCTTCCATGTAGCTCGGGACTGTACCCAACTAAAACCTGTTTGCACGTCTCTTTTGAGCGTGGTAGGGTAGTAATCAAAGTACAGTGGGAACTCACACGAGACAAATAACGATCCCCACGTCGATGAACTAACATGTACATATGTCACCAGGGAACTGCTATCTGACGTCATGTATAAGACCAACTAGCATATTCCCGGCGAGTCCTTTCCGGTGTACTCATAACCCAATGAGCACCTGTAAACATCTTAGGTGAACCAACTGACACCAGTGGCTTGTGAGACCGGCCACCGCCCCTCGTCGGGGTCTCGACTGTATACACTAGTCTACTCTGGAGTATCGATGCCCTGTCTCGAAACTCCCACGACTAGGGACCTTTTAAGGATGTGCTTATAGACTACCAGCTCCTACGTATATGATCGCCCTCATACTGCTGGCAGTCAAGCAAGAATCCTAGGGGCTCTATCAACGTGTAATAGCGACATGTCAGGTCACCTAAAGCGGTACACGATGATAAAGATAAAACGGATAGCATACTATCATCTCGAGTAAGACTGTCCTACGGGGACAGGTCCTCCCTCAATCATTGCAATCACGTGCCTTTGATCCAATAATTGACTCTGAGGGCACTATCTCCAACACCATTAACTTTATCATGATAGGATTAGTAAAGATGGTTTTGGGTGTATTATTGCAACCATGGTTCATTTTCCTTAGTTAATCTTTTTCATTATTCTCTTCTCATTCTCTTTCTTGAAGTGAGAAGAAAATAAAAGCTCCATGGTTGCTAAAGTTTCTCCTTCATCTTCCTCCTCTTGATAATTCTTTTGATCTCATGTGTTGAGAGAAAAAGAATCCACATAGACAAACACTTCCATCTTTCTCTTCTACACAACCTAGAGCATCTAGATTAGCGATCTCGTTGCCCTAGTTGCCTCGGCTTGAGGTGGAGCTTAGTGTACAACTCTCGGGTGGATCGTCTTCGACTCAAGAAGGCCGCGGAGGTGACCAAGATCCGGATCGACCCTCGGAGCGTGGATGGACGAGCCGGACAGCGGAGAGAAGACCCGAAGGACCGGTTCCCTGTGGTATATTTTCTACAACATAGTAGTTAAAGCCTCTACTTGTTTGCTAGTTTCTAGTTTAGCCAAGATCCTTGCTTTTGAGTCCATGTTGCCTTGTGCTAAATTATTGTTTTTCGCCGTTTCCGCCTCCCCGTATGAACCGGGATGAGCAACGTGGACTTACACATTCGTCCCAGGCATATAAAATGATCATATCACAGAATATCAGCAGCAGAAGAATCACATATGAAATATTGGATATACTAGGAATTCCGTATTTTAAGTTAAGCCAGTATAAAACACGGATTCCACGGTCGCGATGAATAGCCAAACTCACATCCCTAGACCCCTACGAGAGTGGCAAGCAACCATACCAATTCTAGAGTTAGGAGACCCGGTCTAAACTCCTTGAGATGGTCTCCCACTGTACCCTAGAACCCGGTTACTTGTGCTCCCCACCTTGGGTCTATCCTAATGCGGAAAAGTAAATAATATACAATGGTGACATCATCCTCAATCCGGAAGTGCCCCAATAAAAGAATATTACATACAATTGAATTTTACATGAATGAAAAAGAAAAACTCTCATCTCACATAAAACACCCAACTATTCAAAACACGACGATCCAATATAACATATCATAACAACATATAATATCACATATCATCAACGTAAGTAAATATATGTATACCAGTTGTCGTTGACATATAGAACCGAAACCGGCGATACACCACATATTACACTTACGGTCGCAGAAAAGAAAGTGAAAAACTACAACATATGGAATCCACAATCACTTTAGACATCTTAAATCCGAAATATCACATACTTCGCACTTCATGCCTAACTATATGAATTCCACATATTGTATCACATTCCAGATAAATAGATAATGTTAAACTTTCCAATCGAATAAACAAACACCCAAGATTTCCCAAATAGCTCAACACTTGAGCGGAGTTCAAAAAGTTCCAGAACATGTCACAGCCGCTATGAACCAGCCGTAGAAGGGTCAAACCAACGCCTCACATGTGGCAACGCTAAACTACCACAAATTATATGGTTCATTGGCGGTTTTGACGATCACATAATCGAGTTAAGGTTATGTTCTTCTAGAGAGTCCACAGATACGCTTGCATGATTTTCTGAAAGTTTTAAACTCAGGAAAAATCCAACACTTGAAAGTTTTCCGACAGGGGAAAAAGTGAGTTATTGACATCCGTTCGAACCTTTTAACACGTTCTAAATTACCCGGAAAAACTTAAACGAAATTAAACATTCCGATCGAATCAACGAGTTTCCAATATTTCCCAGAAAGCTCAGTACTTGAGTAGAATTAAAAATTCCCAGAAGCATGAAAAGGTACCCAGGAATAAACCCTGGAGTATTAGACCCTAACTCCCAAAGTTGGCCGCGGAACCGCCGCCAAACGCATGGTTTGGCCGCGGTTCCACGGTCTCTTGAGTGAGTTATGGCTTCGTACTTCACAGTAATCCTTAGAATTCCCAGCATGATTTTCTGAGTATTTTTAATATGAAAATTTTCAACTTTTAAAATTTTTTCCAGAAAGTGGGATTTATCGGGGTTTCGGAGTTCGATCGGACTTCAAACTTCGTCTAGACAACGCCTAATGCTCTAGCTTGGCTCTGACACCAATATAGGGTTAGCTTAGCACCTTGTGAAGGTTTTGGCAAGCATCAATCATGCTATTTTGAAATTTTTGGGATGCTAAACAAACCCTAACCAAGATCTTAACTAGAGACTTAGGGTTAAACAAGAAATGTAAACACTTTACATCTAAGTGAATAAGGAATACAACCTTTGTAGACCGGTCCTTCACTTCAATAGCTCCGTGTAGTAGTCCCTTCGCTGCGATCACGATCGTCCGGACTCTAGAGAGGCTCCCACGAAAAAAAGAACAAGCTTGCTTCGAAATCTTCGAGGCCGAAGATGATCTACGCCGAGGAGACACTAGCTCATGCTATCTCTTCACTAATTGTGTAGATTAGTGAAACACCCTAAACTAAATGGCTAATAGTATAGGATGATGAAGTAGGAAGTGGGCTCACTTTAGATATATTTTTCTCACAAGTTTCCATCACTTTTGAAAAAGCTAGCAAGCTTTTCTCACTTGACGAAGAAGAAGATGAATCAACTCATAAGGTTAGAAATGCAACCATGGGTGAGTATATCATATATCTAACCAATGTAGAGAGTTAACCATGGTAAGGGGTTAAAGGTTAGGTCACAAAATATCTTAAGGAAAACAAAGGAGTGGACTTAGTCAATGCTTATCCACAAGCTTCTACAAGCTTCTAGCAATGATTTAATCCACTAATTTGTAATTACTTAATGATAAATGAAACCCTAACAAAAACCCTAGTATGGTGTAAGTCTCATACATACATGTTGCATGTATAACCTAGCATGACACAATAATATATATCATATATATATTATATGCTAAAAGAATACAATTAATATATATCACATATATATCAATGTATCAAAAAGTGAAAAGAAATCTTAAGTGAGCTAATATTAGTCAATGTAATTTAATATATCAAATATATAATTATGCACTAAATTATTAAATCAACTCTTGATTTAATAATCCGGCTATAATACATATAACCGACTAATATCATATATTGCGAGAATAGAATACGGTATCACATACCCGTATTAATCTCGGTCCCGCACATATCATATATGTGCTCCTACTCTATTTCGCATGAACCAGGAAACCTCTATGTAGGACTCTAAAGACTCGTCAATACGCCGGCAGTAGGTGATGATCATATCGAACACCCACAAGCCGCAAGCGGTCTGCTAAACGTAACGGCCACCCGGGTATTAAGCGATCAGAAGATCAATAAGCAAGGCTGCTATAACTCCTGCGAATCCAATCAGTAACACTACCGTACTGTCCGATCTCTTCGTCTTATATGTTGCATATCACAGCCTGAGGGGTGGTTTAACGTCAGACCCCAATAGCCCGATAAGTCATGCCGATGCAAGGTCTATAATGGTTCGAGAAACTACTGGTAACACTTACCAATAAATCTCAGCAACCCTGGCCAGGGATTTGCTGTTATGGCAAATCAAGCACAGCGCAACATCAACCCCCAATACCGGGAGAGACGAAACCCCTCCAATCGCTCATTGCATCCATGTGATTCGGGACTGTACCCAAAAGCCACCATTTTGCACGATCTCTTGACCGTGGTATGGTGGAAATCAAAGCACAGTGGGAATCACACAAGACTCTATGACGATCTCGGGTCTACAGACTAACCAGTACCAGTGTCACCAGAGAACTGCTATCCGACCATAGGTATAATACCATCTAGGAGTTCTCGGCGAGTCCGTTCAGTGTACCCAGTCTCCACTGAGCACCCGTATACCTTCTCTGATGTCAAACACCAATGGATATGGGATCATCCACCACCTATCTACATGGGTCGAGAAGCTATACGCTAGTCTACTCTGGTATGTCGATGCCCTGTCTCGACACACCTACGACTAGGGACATTTGAAGGATGTACTTATCGACTACTCTGTCCCCACTAGCCTGATCTACATCATAATTCTGGTAGTCAAGTAATCATCCTAAGGGTTTATCAACATGTGATCACAAAACAGTATTTGTTTACATGTTAAGATAAAGTGCAACCAAATAGCATACTATCATGTCGAGCAAGAAAGTCCTACCTATATATTTCCAAGCATCCACTACAATATACATCGCATGTACAGTAATGGCCTCTAGGGCATACATATAACTAACATGGAGAAGCCCTGATATATATACAGAAACACACACACACACACACACACACACACACATATATTAACTAATATTAAATAATAGCTGGTTATATATGATATAACCGGATTATTGAATCAAGTATTGAGTTTATATTTTATATTTGATATTAGCCGGGTTATATATGATATAACCAGATTATTGAATCAAGTGTTGATTTAATAATTATATATATATATATATATATATATATATATATATTAAGCTCACTTAAGATTTTCTTCTTCTCTTTATATATTTATATATATGATGTGTGTGTGTGTGTTGTATCATGGTTGATGATACATAGAACTAGGATGTGTAAGAATCACATTTAAGAAAAAGATAATGATATAGATTTATGAATAAAAGAAAAGAAGAATGAGTCATAGTTTTAGGTGCTTGGAGAAGCCAAGACCCATCTTCTTACTTTGTTTTATTCATAGGTATTTATCATAATCTTTGATCTCATCTAATCCTCATGGTTCACTCTCACTTCCAAGTTCATCTTCTTCATCTCCTCTCTAGATTTTTCTAGGTTGAGAAAAAGAAAAAGAAAGCAAGAATTTTTTGTGAGCAAAATTCCTAATTTATCAACCTACACTACTCTAGCAAATTAGTATAAGTTATTCTCCTCACTAATAGCTTGATTAGTGAAGTGTGAGCTTGAGTGTGAGTTGCCTCAAGGTGGATCATCTTCGATGATGAATACTTCGAGCAAGCTTGTTCCATTCTCTAAGTGGAGTCAAAGAAGAGTTCTAGGATTGCTACTCGAAGCATTTGAAGTGAAGGACTAGACTACAAAGTGTAAGTCCACGTTACCCACCCCGGTTCTTACGGGGAGGCGGAATAGGTAAAAAACGATTTTTGACGCAAGGTAACATGGACTAGAAAAGGAGGATCTTTGCTAAACAAAAACCTAGTAAACTAACTACAAGTTTAGCTACTCGGTTAGAAGGTTATACCTAGGTCTTGAACTCCTTCTCTTGTTTCTCCTTGGAGTGGTTTGAACGGCTCCTCCTCGTCGTCTTCTCTTTGCCGAAGAAGGATCCACCCGAAGGCCTCTACCTTGAGCTCCTACCTCAACCTAGAGGTAACTAAAGTGCTTGGCTTGCTAAACTTAGAACTCTAGAATGAGTAGAGTGAAGTCTTAAAGGTTTTATCTCAAGAGCTCATGGTTCTCAACACATGAGAGATGAGAGCTTTGAGAGAGGAGAGGATGAGCTAATGGATGAGAGAGAATGAGCAAGTGAGAATGAGCTAGCTTTTTTACAACCATGCTCTCAAAAAAAAGAATAATGATAATAATAATAATAATTAAGAAATTGTGATGGTTAGTTTATGAATGACCATTATTATTTCATCATTTAATGCATTTGCAAGAAACAAGAAGCATCTTGCAAATGAAATGATGATGGTCAATTGGTCAACAATAGTCAACCGGTCAACCGAAGTCAAAAAGTCAACGAAAGTCAAAATGTCAACTCAACCGTGGCACAATTATCCTTAATTAATATTATTAATCATATTTCTCATTCTCATTAGGGTTTAGAAAAAGACAACGGTCAACAACCCTAGTGAGATTCCTCTGCCTCTGTTAACTGTGCATACACACCCGCATCCGTGTTCCGAGGAACACGAATACAATGAGATAAAACCAATCCCAAAACATATACTAGGATCTGGCTTAAATCAAAGCCCACTAGTAATAACTGCCCGGACACCAAACGTGCACAAGTGCGCGGATGTGAACGAACCCCGTCGCAAAACCATGCGACCTCTACTCTGTTTTTCCCAAAGACGAATAGCCCTCTGTGTGGGACTCTAAAGACTCGACACTACGCTAGCAGTGGGTTTAACCATAGGCCGCAAGCGGTACTAGCTGTACGTAACGGTCCCCAGGTAGATGCCGATAAGAAGACGGATGAGGTGAACCCATCCGAACTCCTACTGAGCCTGAATGTGACAATCTCCGTACATTCAAGTCTGTTCGTCTGAGAGTATCGCATGGCGGGCCAGGGGGCAGTAAACGTCAGTCCCCTAATAGCGGTACAAGTCGTGTCGGAGTGTAGCCCAGAACATCCTGAGATAACACTGGAAACGCTACCAGTATATCTCGCTTGCCCTGGCCAGGGACTTCGTGTAATGGCTCTCCTAGACACAGCGTGATATCAACCCCTAATACCGGGAGAGACGAATCCTGTCTAACCGTCACTGCCTCCAAGTGCCTCGGGATTGCACCCAACTGCTACCTGTTTGCACGACTCATTTGAGCCATGGTAGGGTAGCAATCTGAGAACAGTAGGAACACACTCGAGGCGAAGTGACGGTGTCAAGTCAGCGGACTAAGCTGTACTCATGTCACCTGGGAACTGATAACTGACGATAGGCATAATACCAACCAACAGTTCCCAACGAGTCCAGTCCAGTGTACTCGTAACCTAACGAGCACCTGCATACTATCTCCAGTACGACGTACTGATGGCTGTGGGACAGACCATCTCCCCTCCTGGGATGAGAAGCGTATACACCAGTCTACTCCGGAGTATCGATGCCCCGTCTCGATAATCCTACGACTAGGGACTTGTATAAGGATGTGCTTGTAAATTATCCAGCCCCCACTAGTGTGACTGCCATCACAACGCTGGTAATCAAGCAAAGATCCTGAGTGCTCCACTAATGTGCATGGGCGATATGCTAAAAGAAACACATGCACACATTAAAGTAGAAACAAACCAAGTAGCATACTACCATTTCGAGCAAGATTGTCTATACAACTATGAATATCCCAAGCTTCCATTAAGTAATATACAAACTAGTATGATACAGTAATGGCCTCTAGGGCATATACACTAACAGTCTCCCACTTGCACTAAGGCCATGTACTGGCGTATCGAAGGCCTATCATCTCGATCAGCCACTCGAACTGAGTCTGGGGTATGGCCTTCGTGAATGGATCTACAGTGTTATCTTGTATAACAACCCTCCGAACCTCGATCTCCCGGCGATCCATGATCTCCCTGTTCAGGTGATAGCGCCTCAAGATGTGTCTGGACTTCTGATGGGACCTGGGTTCCTTCGCTAAAGCTATAGCTCCGTTGTTGTCATAATACAGAGGTATTGGATCAACAATGGACGGAACCACCTGAAGTTCTGTTAAGAACTTCCTCATCCAGACGGCTTCTTTTGCGGCATCAGATGCAGCGATATATTCCGCTTCCATCGTCGAGTCAGCAACGGTTTCTTGTTTGGGACTCTTCCAACACACCGCCCCTCCATTGAGGGTAAAGACATAACCTGACATGGATTTGGAGTCATCCTTGTCACTCTGGAAGCTGGAGTCAGCAAAGGCCTCCATCTGGAGGTCTTTTCCGCCGTAAACCAAAAACATATCCTTTGTCCTTCTCAGGTACTTCAGAATGTTCTTTACCGCTATCCAGTGCTTCTCCCCAGGATTTGACTGATACCGGCTTAACACACTCAGTGCATAAGCTACATCTGGTCTGGTACACAACATCGCATACATATAGAGCCTACCGCAGAGGCGTAGGGTATAATAGACATGCGATCCCTTTCTAAATCAGTCTTGGAAGACATCTCTTTGGAGAGGGTGATCCCGTGACAAGCCAGTAAATTACCGCGCTTGGAATCTTCCATACTGAATCTTTTCAGTATGGTGTCGATGTACCTGGACTGTGAAAGTCCTAATATCCTCTTGGACCTATCACGAGGGATCCGGATCCCCAGAATGTAAGAGGCATCACCCAGGTCTTTCATGGAGAACCTGTGTGACAAGAACCCTTTGACAGATTGTAGCATAGGAATGTCATTTCCTATCAAGAGAATGTCATCCACATATAATACGAGGAATACGACAGTTCGTGCTACAAATTTACTATAGATGCATGGTTCATCTGGATTTTTGATTAAGCCAAATTCTTTGACCGTCTCATCAAAACAGATGTTCCAACTCCGCGATGCCTGCTTCAGTCCATAAATAGAATTAAGCAACTTGCACACCTTCCCGCTACTCCCACTCTGAATGAAACCCTCGGGCTGATCCATATAGACACACTCCTCTAAATTTCCATTTAGAAAAGCGGTATTTACGTCCATCTGCCAAATCTCATAATCGTGGAAGGCAGCAATGGCAAGAAAGATCCGAATGGATTTGAGCATAGCCACTGGAGAAAAGGTTTCGTCATAGTCCAAACCAGGTCTTTGACGGAAACCCTTTGCAACAAGTCTAGCCTTATAGGTCTCAACCTGTCCATCTACACCAATCTTCCTTTTGAAGATCCATTTGCAGCCTACGGGTTTTACCCCTTCTGGAGCAATGTCCAAAGTCCATACTTTGTTGGTGTACATGGACTCCATTTCGGTCCGCATTGCATCCTGCCATTTTACCGAGTCAGTGCTCTGAATGGCCTGCTGGAAGCTTGTTGGCTCATCATTATCAATGATGCAATCCTCTCTATCCCCGTCTATGAGAAAACCGTAGTATCTCTCGGGCGGATGAGACTGCCTACTACTCCTGCGGAGCGGCGCAGGAATGTCCTGTTCTTTCGAACCTTCTGGTTCTACTAAGCTTTCTGTAATAGCTTGTGGTTCTGGAATTTCTTCCAGTTCTATTGCGCTCCCACTTATCTGATTTTCCAAAATTTCAGTTTCCAAGAACCAGGCATGAGGAGAAACAAAAACCATTTGTTCCTCTGCGCAATAGAAAAAATATCCATTGGAGTTCTTTGGATATCCCACAAACTTGCACTGTACTGAGCGTGCCTCGAGCTTGTCTGCATGCTGAGCTGATATGGTGTGGGGATGTCCCACAAACTTGCACTGGACATCCCCATGTCTTAATGTGCTTAAGATAGGGTTTCTTCCCACTCCACATCTGATATGGTGTGGTAGGCACTGTCTTAGTTGGAACTCGGTTCAAAAGATATGCAGCTAATTTTAGTGCATATCCCTAGAATGATCGCGGCAACTTAGCGTTACTCATCATGGAATGTACCATATCCAATAAGGTTCGGTTCCTTCTCTCCGATACACCGTTATGTTGTGGGGTGTATGGAGGAGTAAGTTGAGAGAGAATTCCATCCTCTTTTATGTAACCTAGGAACTCGGCACTCAAGTATTCACCACCTCGATCAGATTTCAGTGTCTTGATACTTTTGCCTGTTTGTTTTTCTACTTCATTCTTGTATTCCTGGAATTTTTCGAAGGCTTCAGATTTATATTTCATTAAGAAGACATATTCGTACCTTGAAAAATCATCTGTAAAAGTAATGAAGTAAGAATAACCACTTCGCGTATGTGTAGACATTGGACCGCATACATCGCTGTGTATGAGTCCTAAGAGCTCGCTCGCTCTTACTTCGTGTCCAATGATTGGAGTCTTTGTCATCTTTCCTTTGAGACATGATTGACAAGTTGCATATGATTGATATTCGAACGGATCCAAATATCCTTCTTTATACAACATAGTTAACCTTGTCTCATTGATGTGACCCAGTCTATAATGCTATAAGAAAGCAAGATTTATTTCTGGAGACTTTCTTTTGTGTGTATTCTGGGCATTGAAAATCTGTGGTTGGTTCAAAACGTATATACCGTTGCTTAATGTACCCGACCCAATCAGAACATGATTAAGGTGAATGTTTACAATATCGCTTACAAATGCAAAATCATAACCTTCTGTAGACATTAAAGATATAGATGTGATATTACAAGTCGCACTGGGTAGAAAATAACAGTTACGCAAAACCAAAACATGTCCATCTGACAATCCCAAGTGATAGTCCCCCACGGACCCAGCATCCATGCCAGCTCCGTTTGCAACTCTGAAGGTCATATCACCTGCCTTCAAAAACCTACGCTTTCTCAATGCTTGCAAAGAATTACAGATATGAGATCCTGATCCGGTATCCAATACCCAGGAAGTAGAGTTTACTGATAGACAGTTTTCAATAACATACACACCTGAAGCCGAAGCCACAACTTGCTTCGGGTCCTGGTTCTTGGCCTTCCAAGACCTGCAATCTTTCTTCCAGTATCCTTTCTTATGACAATAAAAGAACTCTTCCTTCCCCACAAGCTGTCCCGCTACCTTTGCGACCTTTGCCTTTCCCTTGGCTTCCACTTTACTAACACCGCCCTTGGTTTGGTGGGGGTCTTCTTCTTCTTTCCCTTGGCTTTCGCTTTGGACCTAGAAGAGGAAGGTCCTCCAACAGACAAAGTGGATGTTTCCCTTACTTTTTATAAGGTGCCCTCTGCACTCCTCAACATGTTGAAGAGTTCCGGAAGTTCAATTTCTTTTCCTTGCATGTTGAAGTTCAGGATAAACTGGGCGTAAGTGGAAAGAAGGGACTGGAGAATCAAGTCAGTGTAGAGCTCGTTCTCTAACGTGGTCCCAAGGTCTGCGAGCTCTTCAATGTAGCCAATCATCTTAAGCACGTGTTCCGCTACAGATGATCCGACAGCCAATCTCGCCGAAAACAACTTTTTCGAGACTTTGTATCTTGCGATACGGGATTGTTCTCCATACAGATCCTTTGTGTGGAGAAATATGGATTCAAGATCCATATCATCGTGCCTCCTCTGATGTTCATTGTCCATAATGGCAAGCACGAGACACTTGGCCTTCGCGCTATTAATCTCCCAGGTCTTACGGATTTCCTTATCCGCGATGCTGGATTGAGGACCTGGGACAGGTGGAGCTTTGGTGGTAAGGAGATACCCCAACTTGTCATAAGTGATTTCCATTTTGACATTCCTGAGCCAATCTTTGTAGTTTGGCTCTGTCAGTATATTTTTATCTAGTAGTAACTTAAGTCCGGTCATGATGTTTGGTCGCTGCAATTAGGAGAGAGAGAAGAAACACTTTAGCATGATGCTCTTGCAAGTTTAGAATGGTTTTTAATTTGTCTAAACAGGATGGCTCCCACTATTTCTCGAATCCTTCCTCAAACCAAAAAAGAAGAATTAGTCGGGATCAATCTCACCGTACAATACTTGCTTAACCGTTCAGCCAGGCCAGTGTTGGTACTTCGAGGGAGGTTTTACGACGCTTTCGCGAAGTCCCTTAATTAAATAACCTATTTTCCCTGTCGGCGTAGCCCCGCTAACACCTTTCTAGACACCTACTTGGTTTATAGCATTGATTGTTAAGTGAGAAAGTTTCCCAAGGAGTAGCATATACTCACAGTAGGATTGGGATCCAAATATCATCGTGTGATAAAACTGAAGGAATCCTACCAGAATCATCACACTCCAAATGGTATGCAGCACTAGCAAGTTTCAGTTTCTTTAGAAACTCCCGACGTGGATTTTTGCCCCATGCTCTTATGACCATGACTTTGGCCAACAAATCATAAGTCACATGTCAAGTTCTACCCGTCATTTTCTAGGTTAATTTGAACCCACCCGTACCTACCCTTGACTTTGGCCAACAAGGCAGTACGACTGTCCAAAACCAACGCATCTATCTATGCTACATATGAATATCCAATAGCTACCAATCACTATGCCTTGACTTTGGCCAACAAACACAGCTTGAATACTATTGACTATCCATATGAAATGACGGAGGGCTATGAATTGTTTTGGCGAAACCGTGAAAGTAGTGAACTTGATATAATCGAAGGAACGTGATAGCTTTTAAAAGGAGTGGTTCAAGCTCCGCGTTTTAAAAGTTTTCTGTTTTGAAAAGAAACCGAGTGGTTTTGAAATTGTTCCAACGACTTAACGTTGGTTTATTTTCTTGCATTAATTTAATGCGTCCCATCAATTAATCCTACCATTGCAGAAAACAACGAAAATATGACGTATGCTTATGCCATCCGCATTCGCCACGGGGCCCCGTCATCACCCGTTAGGTTACTTAACTAACAACAGAGCGGGGCCTGGACTAGCGCGGATGCAAAACATAAGCAACGCCTACTAGATATCATATATAGATATATACATTTGTCAGATGCAATGATAGCCATTCCAGATCACAGATGAACACATTGGATATGCTAGGAATCCGCGTTTCGTTCAAGCCTGCAACGAAAGACGGATTACACGGTCGTGATGAATAGCCAAACCCCACCATAGACCCTTACGGGTGCGGCAAACTACCCGCCAAGTACCCGAAGTGAAGTAACCTCCCTCAACAACGTGAATAGGCCACTCGGCACTTCAAAGTACCCAGTAGTTTGTGCACCCCACCTTGGGTCTATCCTAGGAGCAAAAACAGTAAAAGAAATAATATACAATGGCGGCTACAACCACATCCCGGATGTGCGGCCATAAAATAATATTACATCAATTTACATATTATATCAAATGAAAGATAAAGAAAACTCTCATCTCACAACCCTCGGCTATTCATCCGCGACAATCTAATAAGTTCATATACACAATCCAACAACATTACAGATCACAGATATGCATACCCCCCACTAATCGACTTATAGCGATTAGTCGACGTTCAGTGCATATATTACATCACAGATATAACCATTTAGCAAAAGTTTGTAGAACTTCGATCAAAATATCAATTTGCAACTACCCCAAACACAACATGGTTCTCTGGAAATTCTGGGTAGAAACAAAATATTTTAAAAATCCCAAAACAGTACACTGAACAAACTGCAGCAAACCCGAGTCGCGGCCGAGTCAACTCGGCCGCGGATCTGCGGCGAAACGCGTGGTTTCGCCGCAGTTCCGTGGCACGTTAACCGAGTCGTGGGCACATTTTTGCTCCATGTTCCTAAAAAACCCTGCACCGATTTTTAAGGTATGTGGAATTATTTTTAGAGCAGTTTTAAAAATCGTCAGAAAGTATGAATTTTTGATATGTTTCGCGATTTGTTTTCGGATCGAAGTTCCAAACATTTTGCTAACATGCTAGTTGTTGTTTAGCCTGGCTCTGATACCACTGTAAGTCCACGTTACCCACCCCGGTTCTTACGGGGAGGCGGAATAGGTAAAAAACGATTTTTGACGCAAGGTAACATGGACTAGAAAAGGAGGATCTTTGCTAAACAAAAACCTAGCAAACTAACTACAAGTTTAGCTACTCGGTTAGAAAGTTAAACCTAGGTCCTGAACTCCTTCTCTTCTTGCTCCTTGGAATTGTTTGAACGGCTCCTCCTCGTCATCTTCTCTTTGCCGCAGAAGGATCCACCCGAAGGCCTCTACCTTGAGCTCCTACCTCAACCTAGAGGTAACTAAAGTGCTTGGCTTGCTAAACCTAGAAATCTAGAATGAGTAGAGTGAAGTCTTGAAGGTTTTATTTCAAGAGCTCATGGTTCTCAACACATGAGAGATGAGAGCTTTGAGAGAGGAAGAGGATGAGAGAGAATGAGCAAGTGAGAATGAGCTAGCTTTCTTACAACCATGCTCTCAAAATAAGAATAATGATAATAATAATAATTAAGAAATTGTGATGGTTAGTTTATGAATGACCATTATCATTTCATCATTTAATGCATTTGCAAGAAACAAGAAGCATCTCGCAAGTGAAATGATGATGGTCAATTGGTCAACAATAGTCAACCGGTCAACCGAAGTCAAAAAGTCAACGAAAGTCAAAAGGTCAACACAACCATGGCACAATTATCCTTAATTAATATTATTAATCATATTTCTCATTCTCATTAGGGTTTAGAAAAAGTCAACGGTCAACAACCCTAATGAGATTTCTCTGCCTCTGTCAACTGTGCATACACACCTGCATCCGTGTTCCGAGGAACACGGATGCAATGAGATAAAACCAATCCCAAAACATATACTAGGATCTGGCTTAAACCAAAGCCCGCTAGTAATTACTGCTCGGACACCAAACGTGCACAAGTGCGCGGATGTGAACGAACCCCGTCGCAAAACCATGCGACCTCTACTCTGTTTTTCCCAAAGGCGAATAGCCCTCTGTATGGGACTCTAAAGACTTGACACTACGCTGGCAGTGGGTTTAACCATAGGTCGCAAGCGGTACTAGTTGTATGTAACGGTCCCCAGGTAGATGCCGATAAGCAGACTGATGAGGTGAACCCATCTGAACTCCTACTGAGCCTGAATATGACAATCTCCGTACAGTCCGGTCTGTTCGTCAGA
Source organism: Agapanthus africanus (assembly GCA_030015575.1). NCBI lineage: Eukaryota > Viridiplantae > Streptophyta > Magnoliopsida > Asparagales > Amaryllidaceae > Agapanthus > Agapanthus africanus. The sequence goes on along the minus strand of CM057344.1, from coordinate 375,373,943 downwards.
GAGTATCGCATGGCGGGCCTAGGGGGCAGTAAACGTCAGTCCCCTAATAGTGGTACAAGTCGTGTCGGAGTGTAGCCCAGAACACCCTGAGATAACACTGGAAATGCTACCAGTACATCTCGCTTGCCCTGGCCAAGGATTTTGTGTAATGGCTCTCCTAGACACAGCGCGATATCACCCCCCAATCCCGGGAGAGACGAATCATGTCTAACCGACACTGCCTCCAAGCGCTTCGGGACTGCACCCAACTGCTACCTGTTTGCACGACTCATTTGAGCCGTGGTAGGGTAGCAATCTAAGAACAGTGGGAACACACTCGAGGCGAAGTGACAGTGTCAAGTCAACGGACTAAGCTGTACTCATGTCACCCGGGAACTGATAACTGACGATAGGCATAATACCAATCAACAGTTCCCATTGAGTCCTGTCCAGTGTACTCGTAACCTAACGAGCATGTCACGACTCAAAGTTTGGCCCGTGACCGGCACTTAACCACGTAACGTCTACAGGCGTAACGCGACTAAGTAAGCCGAAAACCCAGAAATCAAACCAGTAAAAGTATAGAGTGATTTAAGCTTTTAATAGAACAAATTACTAAGATAACAATATACGACGCCGTAGCGAAGAAAATGAGCAACAGGTGGGAAACATCAAAGATAGAATAAACTGCATAAGTAGAGTCGGCTCACAACGAGCTCGACACCAGAATACAAAATAATATACATCGTCCTCACAACTGGTCTCTACGTCAATAAATAAGTGGTAGATGGAGAGTACTAGATACAACAATGTACATAACTGAAAGATAACCAGATACCGCACAAAACCCACCTATCAGCAAAAGAGCTAGCACACCAACTGTAGGGGTATCTGTGTCAAAAGATGCAAGAATGCAGCCTGCCGCGACTACTCCGAAGGGCAACCTGCAAACACTGTGGCACAACGGGGGTGAGTTGCCAACTCGTGAATAGAAGATAACATATAAAGGTAATCGCGAGTATGCACGTGCTACGATATTCTAACCTATATCAACAGATAACATCTATATGATGAACTGGATGCTCAAATATGCAAAAAGTGCGGTCTAATAACATCTCCATGTGATGAGCAAGAAATGTGATGATCAGGTATAACAATGCCATCTAACAACCCTATATAGAATGAACAGAGTATGCAATGATCATGTATAGCAATGAAATCTAACAACCCTATATAGAATGAACAGGGTATGCAATGATCGTGTATAGCAATGAAATCTAACAACCCTATATAGAATGAACAGGGTATGCAGTGATCATGTATAGCAATGAAATCTAACAACCCTATATAGAATGAACAAGGTATGCAGTGATCAGGTATAGCAATGTGTACTATATCAGGTACAATAGGTACAGGATGAGATATCAATTACTACATACTGAGCATGGGAAATATAACATCTACACGGAATGTCATCGTGGAAAGTATAATCGGTACCCATCAATGTACCCAAAACCCAATACTACTCAGATGTCGTCATCCTCCTCGGTCCTCTAATCCTGTAAATATCATATAACCGCGAGTGCCCAACATCGGCACCTAAAATAACAAGAAATACTCGTGCCAAGCATCGACACGCAAATCCTCCTGTATAGGGCATCAGTCAGTCCGGATCAGCCCACGGGCTCTGTCTGCGGTATCGGCCCTCGGCCCCGGCAGTACGAGTCGTCCCGTATCCATCCATAGACTCTGGTCGGTATCCTCCGGATAACCGCCAGGTCCAACCAATCACCGGTAGATAGTAGTCCCTCTGCCAGGCTCACCGTCTACCACACAGCGAAACCGTTCTCGCCCTGGGGTACCATACCGGGTCCACCATGTACCCGTAATCGGCGTCTTCCAACTCCTCGATTCGGGTTCACATATATGTCATTCTAGTACCGAGAAAACACATGGTGGATGCACCGAAATAACATATCAAGGGAAACCGGGTTTTTAAATAATTAACTATTCTCTTTGAAATATCCACGGTTCCCCAAATCCAGAATTTACATGGAAACAACATATCTCAATGCGTAATCTAAGCAAGTATGAAGATATCAATATATGTGTGCACTGGTACGAATATACAGTGTGCATGTGCGCAGGTATGAAGATATCAATATATGTGAGCACTGGTATGAATATACAGTGTGCATGTGCGCAGGTATGAAGATATCAATGTATGTGTGCACTGGTATGAATATACAGTGTGCATGTGCGCAGGTATGAAGATATCAATATATGTGTGCACTGGTATGAATATACAGTGTGCATGTGCGCAGGTATGAAGATATCAATGTATGTGTGCACTGGTATGAATATACAGTGTGCATGTACGCAGGTATGAGCATATCAATATATGTGTGCACTGGTATGAATATACAGTGTGCATGTGCGCAGGTATGAAGATATCAATGTATGTGTGCATTGGTATGAATATACAGTGTGCATGTAGTACCAGTAGAGGTATGTGATGCATATGTGCCTGAATTTGATATAACATATGCTGTTATGCGGCAATTCATGACAACATCAATAGGGTGGAATCAGTATGATATATGATTTATAGCAATCCTATAATGTGAGTGTCATGGCAATCACTAACGGTGTGAGTGTTGCATATCAAGCGTGCTCGTGCGACTTGAACCGTTAGTGACAGTGCATTGTCCTATGCTATCATTTCTATATGCAACAATAAGGTATGCTACTACAGTCCATATGAACATCTACAACCTAATATCCTAACTCGCCCTGACGCTTAACGACATACGGGCGATTTCCCCGTAGATGTTAAATCTACTCACCTGGTCGTGCGCTACTCGTAGCCGACCACTTGCTTCCCTTTCTTAGCTTCGCCTGATGTACCTGCCTGCGAACCTGGAATTTCACAAGAATCCATATATAAGCAACTATCTCGCAAAACGCGATATCGAAGTCAAACGATACGCTCGCGTCGCGAACTAAACGCGCGTGTGTACAATACGCTAAACGTGTGCACGCGTCTAAAACTAACCCCGATACGCCGCGATACGCTGAATCATGGAACCCTCTCGCGTATCGCGCGAACCAAAAGTACTAGAAATACGATATAACATCCCAGATTCTACCCAGGCTAACAACTTACAAAACTATACATACCACTGGCCTAGAAATCACAATAGACTCCTACCCATCCAAAATTCACCCAAAAATTCCCCTATCTGGCCGCAAATTGCGGCCAGAAAGAATAAATTTGCGGCCTCTCTATGGGGTGGGGGTCTCGGGCTCTGGTGGTGTGGTCTATACCTTGTATACATGCTCCACTTAACTCAATTTCAACCTGAACTACTCGGGCCTAAAGCAGATCACAGAAATCCAATTTGTTCACTTAAAACACTAAATTTGCACAATTTGAAATCCTATGGTATTTTGTTGTAATCTGGAGTCTAACTAGGTTTACATGGTCTTAATAACACCTAATTAGGCTAGGTTAACCAATACTAACATCACTAAACCATAAGTCCACACAAATCACCATTTCAAGCACAAATCTCACCTTTTTACACAAACCGAACTAAACTACGCATACGTTAAACAAACAATAAGTTGGGCTCAGATTCTATACCTTACAAGACCCTAGGTGTTCGTAGAAAGGAGGTGGAGGAGATGGGAGTGCTGCTACAACTGCTGGGGGGGCTGCTGTTAGTGTTGCTGCTGCTGCCTCTGCCTGCTGCTGCTGTTACTGCTTTCTGCTGATGCTGCCTCTGCAGCTGCTGCCTCTCTCTCTCTCTCTCTCTCTTTCTCAGCTGAGTGTGTGTGTGTGAGTTGTGAGGGAAATGATCAAAGAAATGTGGCCCCAAGTCAAACCCCCCCCTCTCTTTCCCTCTCTCTTCATTTAATGAGCATGGCTCAAGCCATGCCCATACTCCCTCTATCATGCACCAAGTCAACAAAAGACAAAAACAAAAGAATTTCAAATAAATAAAACAACACACAAATAAATAAAACCAAAATAAATCCCAAAACACTTAATACAAATAGGTTAACCCACCATGGTTGCTAATCATGGTTTTAACCCCAAACTAAACCCTAGTTTACATGCACAAGTGTGTGTATGCCTAGAAAAATCCTAATAAAATATTCATTAATTAGAATAATTTATCTGTAACTTAATTTGGTAAACTTTTTACCAAAACTATCTATTAACAATATAATTATCCCCTAAACAAGACCTAAGGTGTTACAATCTTCCCCCTTAAAGAAAATTCGTCCCCGAATTTTAAAATACAAGCTACGCATACCTTCAGAAAGATGAGGGAACTTCTTCCGCATCTCGCCCTCACCCTCCCAAGTGATCTCTTCACCATTTGGGATGCACTTAAATACGTTCACTGATGGCAAGACCTTCGATCGAAGTTTCTTCACCTGCCGGTCCAAAATTACAACTGGCTGATGGGTGAACGAAGGATCACGCTCGAACTAAATGGTCTGGCGCTGAATCCAATGAGAAAGGTCATGAAGGTAATTGCAAAGTATCGACATAGGGAATACGGGGTGAATACTCAATAATCTGGGTGGAAGTGCCCAACTTAAGGCAACGAACCAACTGTAGGGTTCCTAGGCACCCTAATGAGGTCTCACAAGGCATCGAACATGCCATTATAAAATTTTACGGGTGCCGAGAGACCCGACTACGGATCGTTTGCTAGAAATCTAGGCGAAGTCATAAACTAGTTAACAATTAACTAATGGGAAACGGAAATACAACCTTTGTAGATCCGGTCCTCCACCTCCACGGCTCCGAGATGAGGTCATCTCCGCTGTCCAAATCAAATCCGGGCTCTAGCGTCGGCTTCGTCGGAGAATGGGCAAGCTAGGTCGTCGATGTCCATGCCGAAGATGATCTACGTCGAGGCATCGCTAGATCAAGCTCACAACTTCACCAAGTCATGAAACTTGTGAAGTAAACACACTCTACTACTTGGCAAGAGGTAGAGGATGAAGAAATAGGAAGTGGGTAGACTTTAGAATTGGATTTCTCACTCAAATCATCAATCCACCATTGATGACCTCAAGCTTTTTCAAGTGAAGAAAAGAAAGAAGAAGAAGAAGCTTGTTATGATAAGAATTATTTTAATTAGAAAAGAAACTCATTCTTATCATAACATGACCATGGTTAGTTGTAGAGAGTGAACTAGGGTTAGTGGAGTGGTTAGGGTTAAGCATGAGACAAAATGGTTAACTAAGTCAAAGCTTCATGAAGATTCATGAACAAAACAAAATAGCAACCATTTTTCCCTTTTTGCTTTTAATTTTCTTTTCCAAATGAATAACAAATAAATAAATGAAATGAAAAAGAAAACATAACCCTAACCATTCACAACCATGGTTTAATCTTTACACTTAACCAATTTAGCATGCATCATCAAACATGATACAATCATGTGCACAAAAACATATCGAATATATAATGCGCACACCCGAGTGAGAAAATCCATCTAAAGTGAACCGATACTAGTTAATGCAAAGTAATATATCAAATATATAATTATGCATTAAATCATTAAATCAACTCTTGATTTAACGATCCGGTCATATCGCATATAACCGGCTAGTATCCAATGTATCGACTTATCGAATCAATCCTTGATTCGATAATTAGGTTATATCGCATACAACCATTCGACACATTGATCGCGAGAATGAAATACGGCATCACATACACGCATTACTCTCGGTCCCGCACATATCTCATATGCGCTCCTATTTCGTTTCGCTTGAGCCAGGAAACCACTGTGTAGGACTCTAAAGACTCGTCAATACGCCGGCAGCGAATGATGATCATATCAAACATCCACAAGCCGCAAGCGGTCTGCTAAACGTAACGGCCACCCGGGTATTGAGCGATCTGAAGATCGACGAGCAAGCCCGCTCACACTCCAGTGAATCCGACCAGTAACACTACCGTACAGTCCGGTTTGATCGTCTGATATGTCGCATATCTCGCCTAGGGGTGGTAAACGTCAGACCCCAATAGCTCAATAAGTCGTGTCGATATGAGGTCTATAACACTTCGAGAAACTACTGGTAACACTTATCAGTAAATCTCAGCAACCCTGGCCAGGGATTTCCTGTTATAGCCAATCGAACACAGCGCAACATCAACCCCCTATACCGGGAGAGACGAATCCCCTCCTATCGCTCATTGCCTCCATGTGACTCGGGACTGTACCCAAAAACCACCGTTTTGCATGCCCTCTTGGACGTGGTAAGATGGAAATCAAAGCACAGTGGGAACCACACAAGACTCTATGGCGATCTCGGGTCAACAGACTACTCTGTACCAGTGTCACCAGAGAACTGCCATCTGACGTGAGGTATAATACCATCTGGGAGTTCTCGGCGAGTCCGTCCAGTGTACCCAGTCTCTACTGAGCACCCGTATATCATCTCTGATGTCAAACACCGATGGATATGGGATCATCCATCGCCCATCTGTATGGGTCGAGAAGGTACACGCTAGTCTACTCTGGTATATCGATGCCCCGTCTCGATACACCCACGACTAGGGACTTTGAAGGATGTACTTATGGACTACCATGTCCCCACTAGTATGATCCGCATCATAGTCCAGGTAGTCAAGTACAGATCCTAAGGGCTTTACCAACATGTAACAGAGAGACAATCAGCATACACGTTAAGGTAAAGTGTAACCAGATAGCATACTATCATGTCGAGCAAGAAAGTCTTCCCTATATATGTCCCAGCATCCACTACAATATACATCCTATGTACAGTAATGGCCTCTAGGGCATACATATAACTAACAATCTCCCACTTGCACTAGGGCCATCTGTAGCAGTGGTTGTAGTATCTCATACTCAACCATCCTATAAAAGTCTCTCTCTGGGAACGGGCCTTTGTGAGTGGATCCGCTGTGTTGTCCTCTGAGTCTACTCTCCAAACCTCGATCACCCTGGAGATCAACCATCTCCATGATCAGGTGATACTGCCTTAGAATATGTCTGGATCACTGATGGGACGGACGTTCCTTGGCATAAGCCATAACTCCATTGTCACACAATGGGAGGAACATAGTTCATCTCATGAACCAATATACACCCAAACAGCCTCTTTGGTAGCATCTTAAGTAGCGATGTATCCAGCCTTTATCGTCTAGTATGTCACGGTATCTAGCTTGGAACTCTTCCAACATACCGTCCCTTTACAGAGGGTAAAGACAATGCCTGCGACTGACACTCAGTCGTCTTTATCACCCTGGAACCTTTCCAGTGATTCTCCCCAGGATCGGTTGATACCATCTCACTACAGCTAGTGAGTAGCCTAACATCCATTTAGATCTATCTCATAGATCCAAAATCCAGGATTTAGTAGGTATCATTTTGATCCTATATGGAGAATCATAGTGATAAGCGGAGATTGATCGAGCGTAGCATAGGAAACTCCTTCCCTATCAAGAGTATGTCATCCACGTACTCTACGAGGATCGTCACCATACTCCCTACTACCTTTTTGTTTATACAAGGTTCATCTACCATTTTGATGATGTCAAACTCTTTGACTAACTCATCAAAACTGATGTTCCAACTCCGCGATGCCTGCTTTATCTTATAAAGCATCTTGCGCACGTTTCCGCTGCTCCTACTGTCTACGAAGCCCTCTGGCTGTGTACTTATAGACACTCTCTTCTAAACTTCATTTAGAAAAGCTGTCATGACACCCAACCACCAGATATCGTAGTCATGGTATGTAGCCGTAGCAAGTAGGATCTGGATGGACTTAAGCATAGCTACTTGAAAAGGTTTCATCATAATCCACGCCTGGTCGATGACGAAAACCTTTAACAAGTCTAGCTTTGAAAGTCTCAACTTTTCCATGTACACCAAGTAATCTTCTCAAGATATACTTGCTCCTGATGGGAATTTAACCCTTCAGATATAGCAACCAAAGTCCATACTTTGTTGGTGTATAAGGATTCCATCTCAGATCGATAAACATCCAGCCATTCTCACAGAGTCTTACTCCTGATGGCCAGCTCGAAACTAGTTGGGTCATCATCTCATGATGCAGTCCTCGCTCCCACTGTCATAGAGAAACCGAAGTATCTCTCAGGTGGGTGAGGAACCCTACTAGATCGGCAGAGAGGCTGAGGTTCGTTGGTAACTATTGAATCATTTGGTTTTACCAAATCATCTGCTGTAGTTTGTATAGCTGGAACCTTTCCAGTTCTACATTACAGACCTTGCCTCGAGCTTGTCCGGATTTTGCTTTTAAACATAGGCCGGACAACCCCAAATCTTAACTAGATTAAGACATGGGCTCTTCCCTTTCCATATCACATATGAAATGGTAGGCAACTGATTTGATTGGAACCCTATTCAATAGGTATGCATCTTCATAAGTGCATAACTCCCAAAAGAAAAAAGGTAACTCAGTAGTACTCATCATAGAGCACACCTTATCATATAGGGTGTGATTGCTCCACCCCGATATACCATCGTGCTATGGTGTATACGGAGGAGTAATGCTGAGAGAGAATCTCATTCTCCTTTAGAATGGTCCAGGAATTCCGTGCTCAAGTATTCTCCTCATTGATCACATCAAAGGACATAATACTTTTACCCGTTTTGGTTCTCTACTTCTAGCTTATATTCTGTGAATATCTCAAAAGGTTCGGACTTGTGTTTCAACAGGAACATATGTCTGAATCTAAAGAGATTATCAGAGAATGTAATGAAGTATAAAGAACCAGTCCTGGCATATGTAGACAGGGGACCTACATACATCAACATGTATCATCCCAAGAGTTCACTAACGCTTTCTCTGTTTCCATTAAACAGAGCTGTGGTCATCTTATCTTTGTGACATGACTGGCGAGTTTCACAAGATGTAAATTCAAACTGATTTAAATATGCATCTTTATGTAACTCTTGCTAGTCGGGTCACAATGATCTGACCTAGTCTACAATGCCTCAAGAAGAATTCGTTCATTTCTGAACTCTTCCTCTTGTGTGTGATCCGTATACTAAGAACTGTAGTTTGATTTAGAACAACAATGCTTTTAGATAACGTGCCTGAACCGATCAACCTTTGATATAGGAAATGTTCAAAATATTATCCAACAATACAAAATTTTATCATTTCTTTACTAATAAAGAGACTGATATGATTTTGTATATCAGGTTCGGTATCTAATAACATTCGTTCAGAATCAATGTATTGGTAATACAGGGTGACAGTGACCAACAGACTTGGCTGCAACACTTGCCCCGTTTTCTGCCTCATGAAACTTATCACCCGTTCTCAGTTCTCTACCTTTCTTTAGCCCTATGTAACAGATTACATATCTGGGATCCTGATCTGGTATCATATACCCAGGATTCGGAGGATACTGAGAAACAGTTCTGTATAAGAAACACACCCGAAGATGATGCATCAACATGTACTCTCTTCGTTTGGGCGGCACGGGAAATCTGGTATTCCCCAATTTCCTGCTCTGTCTTATAACAATTATAAGTTGGAGCGGGACCAACGTTCCCCAGCTCAGTATAACAAGCGGGTTCGGTCAATAATCCGTATTATTATCTTGATTAAGGCGTGATATGGTCGCTACCTGGAGAGAGAGAGAAGAAAACACTCAGCGTGCGCTCTGTCAAGAATAGATTGGTTATTATTTTATCTAATCAGGATGGCTCCCACTGCTTTTTATCAAATCTTCCTTCAAACCCTAAAAGGAAAGACTAGCCGGGATTAATTACACACTACAAGTTCGCCAATCTTTCAGCCAGGCCAGTGTCGGTACTTTGAGGGAGGTCCCCCGTGCTTTCGCACGAACCTAATTAATGTAAACCTCACTTTCCCAGAGGCGTAACCTCGTTAACACCTTTCTAGACACCTACTTGATCGGCTAATTGTAATGTATAAAACTCTCCCAGGAGTAACTCTTACTCGCAGCGGGTATCGGGATCCAACTATCTCATAGAAGGTATGCAATCTCATTGCAAATCTCAACACTTGAAATTCCCGATAATATTTTGCCCCTAGCACCCTATGACCTTGACGGAGGTCAACAAACCATAGGCTACTAGTCAAGTTCAACCCGTCATTTCTTGATCGAATTAAACCCACCCGCACGACCCTTGACGGAGGTCAACAAGGCCGCACGACTACCCTAACTCAATCTGCATCATATGCATAAACAGATAAATACTAGTTAGCTACCGCACACTACGCCTTGACGGAGGTCAACAAACATAGCACGAATACTAAATAGGACTTATCAGAAATGACGGAGGGCTACGACAGGTTTTTCTGAAAACCTATTGCGTAATGAACTTGATATCGTTGTAGAATCAAATGATTTTTAAATGGAGTGTTTTTGAGGCTTTTCTAGTTTTGCTAAAGGAGTCACTCCCGGTGAAGGGATCGTCGGTCCTTTCCTCGTCGAATGAGGTGCGGGATATATCATATATATCACTGTGCAAAGCAAAAATACTTAAAAGCAATCAAAAGACAAACCGAGTGTGTAGCATCTTCCAGTTATTGCTAAAGGAGTCACTCCCGGTTTAGGGATCTCGGTCCTTTCCTCATCGAATAAGGTGCAGGATATATCATATATACCGCTGTGCAAAGCAAGAACTGTAGCTACCTGTTTTATTTTGAAATTCGATTCTACAACATCTTAGGTTTCTTTTATTTCATTAATCTCATTAATGAAGTCCCATCATTTAAATACCTAAACATCACAGATAAATACGACGTACACTTATGCCATCCGCATTCGCCTCGATGTCCCCTCGTGCACCGTTAGGTTAGGTAACTAACGGCAGAGCGGGGCAGGGCTAGCACGGGTGTAAAACATAAGTAACGTCTATATAATATATCATATATACTATATACTGTATCTATCACAGAACATCACATGATCACATCACAGATATCGCAGCAGAAGTATCATATGAAATATTGGATATACTAGGACGTCCGTGTTTTCAATACGAGCCAGTATAAAACACGGATTCCACGGTCGTGATGAATAGCCAAACCCACACCCCTAGACCCCTACGAGAGCGGCAAGCAACCCTACCAATTCTAAAGTTAGGAGACCCGGACTCGACTCCTCGAGTTGGTCTCCCACTGGACTCCAGAACCTGGTTACTTGTGCCCTCCTCCTTGGGTCTATCCTAGTGCGGAAAAGTAAATAATATACAAAAGGTGACATCTTCCGCAACCTGGAAGTGCCCCAATAAAAGAATATTACATACAAGTTTTTACATGAATGAAAATGAAAAACACTCATCTCACATAAAAAACCCCGGCTATTCAAACACGACGATCCAATATAACATATCCAGCAACACATAACATCACATGTCATCAACGTAAGTAAATATGCGCATCCCAATTGTCGTTGACATATAGCAATGAAACCGGCGATATCACATATTACACTTACGGTCACAGAAAAGAAAGTGTAAAACTACAACAGTTGGAATCCGCAACCACCTCAGACATCGCATGCCTGATCAAATGAATTACTTAGACATCGCATGCCTAACAATTATAAACCCCGCATTTTAGTCTCATTATCGAAAACACTTTTCAATATCGAGTCGGGTAATTCAACAAGATTCCCGACATCCTGATCGAATGCTCGTCGCAAACTTCAGTAGACGGCCGCACCCCCGATACCGTCGACGAAGTGCACCAAGGAGGAACACCGCCACCGCGAGCACCCGAACGGATGCTTTCGGCGACGGGGTTCTCCTACAGTCACTTGGTCGGGGCTATGGAGTGAGGCTGTCTATTAAGTTTACCCGGCGAGTATCCGCGTACGCTACGTGATTGCGACGGACTTTTGATCACATCAAAATTCCGTGGCAACCGATCAAGTGAGACTAAATTGCTACGTTTATAACATTCATTCAGTTATCACATAACTACTTGTGAATTCCAATTATTGTATCCCATTCCAGATAAACATAAAATGTTAAACTTTCCGATCGAACAATTGAACACCCAAGTTTTCCCGATACAGATCAACACATGAAACAAGTCTAACAACATTCCGTTCGTGCCTCAGTACCAACGGTCCAGCCGTAGAAGGGTCAAGCCAACGCCTCAAATGTGGCACACCGTACTGCCCCAAACCCGAAGGTTCAAAGGGCAGTTCAAGACGGTCACATAATCGAGTTAAGGTTTGTTGTCTTCTAGAGGGTCCATCGCGTTACTTGCACTACTTAGAACGTCGTTAAACTACGGAAAAATCCAACACTTGGAATTTTCCCGACAGGGGAAAAGTTGGGTATTTATATCCGGTCGAACTTTTTAACATATTCTAAAATTTATCCGGAAAGCCACACAGACAAAATTTGATACTCCGATCGAAACACCGAATCCCCAAAAACACAGCAGAAAAATTCAACTCTTGAATAAATATTAAAAATTCCCAGAAAACTCAGCTCTTTGAACTAGGAATTACTGTGCAAAGGAACAGGGCTGACGTCATCAAGTGGCCGCTGATCAGCCGCAGAAGCCATGCTTCTGCCGCTGATCCGCCGCGAAATTTACTGTTCACCAGAAACTTTTTGCACCGTAATTCTTATTTTTCCCTGCTGAATTTTTTAGCAATTTTTAATTTGGAAAAACTCACTGTTTTCAAAAAAGGACAGAGAGCATGTTAGAAATGGGTTTTCGGGTTCGTTCGGACTTCAAACTCCGTCTGGACTTCGCCTAAGGCTCTAGCTAGGCTCTGATACCACTGTAGGGTTCCTAGGCACCCTAATGAGGTCTCACAAGGTATCGAACATGCCATTATAAAATTTTACGGGTGCCGAGAGACCCGACTACGGATCGTTTGCTAGAAATCTAGGCGAAGTCATAAACTAGTTAACAATTAACTAATGGGAAACGGAAATACAACCTTTGTAGATCCGGTCCTCCACCTCCACGGCTCCGAGATGAGGTCCTCTCCGCTGTCCAAATCAAATCCGGGCTCTAGCGTCGGCTTCGTCGGAGAATGGGCAAGCTAGGTCGTCGATGTCCATGCCGAAGATGATCTACGTCGAGGCATCGCTAGATCAAGCTCACAACTTCACCAAGTCATGAAACTTGTGAAGTAAACACACTCTACTACTTGGCAAGAGGTAGAGGATGAAGAAATAGGAAGTGGGTAGACTTTAGAATTGGATTTCTCACTCAAATCATCAATCCACCATTGATGACCTCAAGCTTTTTCAAGTGAAGAAAAGAAAGAAGAAGAAGAAGCTTGTTATGATAAGAATTATTTTAATTAGAAAAGAAACTCATTCTTACCATAACATGACCATGGTTAGTTGTAGAGAGTGAACTAGGGTTAGTGGAGTGGTTAGGGTTAAGCATGAGACAAAATGGTTAACTAAGTCAAAGCTTCATGAAGATTCATGAACAAAACAAAATAGCAACCATTTTTCCCTTTTTGCTTTTAATTTTCTTTTCCAAATGAATAACAAATAAATAAATGAAATGAAAAAGAAAACATAACCCTAACCATTCACAACCATGGTTTAATCTTTACACTTAACCAATTTAGCATGCATCATCAAACATGATACAATCATGTGCACAAAAACATATCGAATATATAATGCGCACACCCGAGTGAGAAAATCCATCTAAAGTGAACCGATACTAGTTAATGCAAAGTAATATATCAAATATATAATTATGCATTAAATCATTAAATCAACTCTTGATTTAACGATCCGGTCATATCGCATATAACCGGCTAGTATCCAATGTATCGACTTATCGAATCAATCCTTGATTCGATAATTAAGTTATATCGCATACAACCATTCGACACATTGATCGCGAGAATGAAATACGGTATCACATACACGCATTACTCTCGGTCCCGCACATATCTCATATGCGCTCCTATTTCGTTTCGCTTGAGCCAGGAAACCTCTGTGTAGGACTCTAAAGACTCGTCAATACGCCGGCAGCGGATGATGATCATATCAAACATCCACAAGCCGCAAGCGGTCTGCTAAACGTAACGGCCACCCGGGTATTGAGCGATCTGAAGATCGACGAGCAAGCCCGCTCACACTCCAGTGAATCCGACCAGTAACACTACCGTACAGTCCGGTCTGATCGTCTGATATGTCGCATATCTCGCCTAGGGGTGGTAAACGTCAGACCCCAATAGCTCAATAAGTCGTGTCGATATGAGGTCTATAACACTTTGAGAAACTACTGGTAACACTTATCAGTAAATCTCAGCAACCCTGGCCAGGGATTTCCTGTTATAGCCAATCGAACACAGCGCAACATCAACCCCCTATACCGGGAGAGACGAATCCCCTCCTATCGCTCATTGCCTCCATATGACTCGGGACTGTACCCAAAAACCGCCGTTTTGCATGCCCTCTTGGACGTGGTAAGATGGAAATCAAAGCACAGTGGGAACCACACAAGACTCTATGGCGATCTCGGGTCAACAGACTACTCTGTACCAGTGTCACCAGAGAACTGCCATCTGACGTGAGGTATAATACCATCTGGGAGTTCTCGGCGAGTCCGTCCAGTGTACCCAGTCTCTACTGAGCACCCGTATATCATCTCTGATGTCAAACACCGATGGATATGGGATCATCCATCGCCCATCTGTATGGGTCGAGAAGGTACACGCTAGTCTACTCTGGTATATCGATGCCCCGTCTCGATACACCCACGACTAGGGACATTGAAGGATGTACTTATGGACTACCATGTCCCCACTAGTATGATCCGCATCATAGTCCAGGTAGTCAAGTACAGATCCTAAGGGCTTTACCAACATGTAACAGAGAGACAATCAGCATACACGTTAAGGTAAAGTGTAACCAGATAGCATACTATCATGTCGAGCAAGAAAGTCCTCCCTATATATGTCCCAGCATCCACTACAATATACATCCTATGTACAGTAATGGCCTCTAGGGCATACATATAACTAACACCAACTTGCCTTAGGGATCCCTAAAAGACATACTATCCTGGAAAGCTTCCTAAAACTCAACATGTCATTTATCGGAAATTTCCTGCGGGAATACATGATCTGCCATTGCGAACTTGAATCTGCGACCCTATTGGTCAGCATCTGATCTCCATCCGCAATGGACCAAACTCATCCTGACCCAAAACAACCGGGTCATTTCCGAAATCTCTAAACTAGCTGAGGTCCAAAAATCCTATAACACGGAGTTAGAAAAAAAATAGACTGGTGATCGACATGACCTAGCCTCTAATCCTAAAGGTTACCAATTGGAGTGTCTCCTAATAACTGCTATCAAAGGAGAACCCTATCGATGGTAAACGACGATCCCCAACTGCCGACAACAATTTCTACATACGCACAACTTAACAATAACAACTAAGCAAACTGAGTATCACCGGATGACAAACATCCGAATGGAGCCACATCCTGACAACTCCTGGGTGGACACCATAACGAATTTCGGGAAGATCTGCTCTCGTTCCCTCTTCGGTACGGTTAAAGGTTGCAACTCTCCCGTCAGTCTCAGTTGCCCAGCTCAAACACACAACAAGACAGACACTTGAAACGAATCCCAAGACTTCTCTTTCTATCCCTGCCCCCCCGTAAGTACCTTACAAGTCACGTTAACAGTTGGTGGGGCTTGAATGAGTACAGAAAGTTGACCGATGTGCCTACCCTAGGATTCCTCGTCTCTTTCCTATAAAATTAGGTACACAAGTGCCTCTCTAGCCTAGCACACCCTTGCCACCAGTCAAAGATTCCAAATCATTACCCAGCCGAGTAGGCTCCAATACCTCTGACGAACGAGCGTCGGCGGGCAGTGTCTCATGAAAGAGATTTAAGAAAAGTGGTCGGGCACGGACATGAGCAAGCTGTCTCCTCAGAAGAGACAAACTTATGCTGTACTCAACGATCGCACAAGAACTGTGAATCTGCGGAGGATTATCACAACAATCAATTTTTCGCCGCAGGAAGATGTACATTTAACTCTGGTGGTCCGTGAAAATCTGACACGACTTTCAAACAAGTGGTGTCTCTAATCTCCAACTCAAAACCATCGCGGCCATCTCCAGATCATGAGTGCAATATCCTTATCGTACTTCCTCCAAATGTAAGGAAGCAAAAGCGATAACTCCATTGTGTCACCTCAGTACACATTCGAGTCCTACTCACGAAACATCACAGTTAAACCACAAAGTCGCCCGAACCAAAGAGCAAGGAAAGGGCTGAAGCAGTTGTTAACCGAGTCTTCAACTGCGAAAACTTCGCACGCAAGCCTCAGTCTACAGAAAAGAAATCTCCATTCCCGTCAATTTAGTCAACTGGGCAGCATTACACTAGCAATCCTGCATGAGACGGCGGTAACACCTGCTAAGCCAAAAAAAAAAATTGCGGACCTCCGTCCGGCTCACAAATTTGGGCCTAAGCTGTATGGCCACGATCTTCCTCAAAACCATACCAATTCGGCTCGGTAACTACAGAACCTAGGAGTCAACACCACAAGCTTGAAGGGAACACTCCGAGAATCTAGTAAACCGCTGGGGCTCTCCCAGTATCCGTATAACAGATCCTCAAGTGCTACTCCTATTCCTCAAGACACACTAAAAAGGCTAGGATGTCGTAAATTACACAACAATAACTAGTCGAGGAACGGCCCGAAGAAAACTAGTTCATCACACCTACGAATGCTGCTAGAGCATTGGTGAGTCCAGTGACACACCCAAAACACACAAAGCCCGTAGCACGCACAAGGCAGTCTTCGGAATATCATCACTCCGGACCTGCAACAATGATGACCCGATCCTAAACGAACCTAGACAAAGTCTCGCACTCTGGTGCTGATCGAAGAAATCGTCAATGCGAGGTACATGATACTTATCCGCACCGTAAGCCGATTCAAGTGACGATCCATCAATACACAACCTCAATCTGTCGTTTTCCTCCTGGGCGAACAGAAATAGGAGCTTCCTAAATGCGAAACACTCAGACGCACAACTCCCTCAACAACCACTCTGCAGAAGATCCTTAGCTCCATAAGCCTCGCCGGCTCATCTTGGAATGACGTCGGAAAAATTCTCGCATGAAAGGGAACTGGTCCAACAAACCAACTGTGGCTACAGCATCACGAAAAACGCCAAGAATCCACGACATCTCCTCAGAGCCGTCTAGCAAATAAGGCTGAATTCAAGCTGTAAGAGGCGGCACCACTATCCACCTGCACAACAAGAACTGACTTGCCCGGGAAAACAAACCCTAACTGTTTCCTCACGGTAGCCCACAACGCCTAACACGTAGCTAACCAGTCCGTGCCCAGGAGATCGCCAAATCCAACATCTCTAGGAGGATCAAAATAGCAGATAAATCTCTATCTCCTATCCGATCGGCACAAGACCGAAGTACGTATTGCACAACAAAAGGATTGCTGACGGAAGTTAACACAACAAACGGCTAATCTATCCAGCACGACTCCCGTCCTAAACCCGGCACGAAGTGTGTAAACATACGAGTGCAACAAAAGAACATACTGAAAGAGTACCTGAAACCACAGCATTGGACGCCTGCGCGTCCCGATGTGTCGAAGCGAAAACTTGTGCCTGTCCTTCATCTGCGACTGATCGAACTCCTCCTCTACTAGCCTGACCCCTTTGTGCAAACCCTCCTCGTCCACGACGTCCCAGATACGACCCTGACGTGCTGTGAAGGAACACTGCCTGATGAGGTGCTGAAGGCTTCCGCATCGTAAACACCTACGCGCTGCCTGCTGTCCTGCCTGGGGATGGAAGCCAAACGACTGTCCTCGTCCTAAGCCTCTGCTCTGGGCTGGTACACCAGTACGATTCCACAACTGTTCCGAAACTCTCACGGTCTCTAGAAGACGTGTCTCGTAAATAGGGGCTACCTCCACCGGTGCTATGTAGGGGACGGAATACTGCATGATGATCGCAAGGAACAACTGGGTAAGAGGGGTGGCAACCATCTGTCGCTGTGCTCGAACGACCTCTACCAATGAGCTCATCGTCTGGCGTAAGCTCTGCATCTCTGCCACTAGTCTAGCGATCTGATCTGTCGTAGGAGAAATAATCTGTCCTGGTACAACATGGGTACTACTCGGATCAGTCCTCGTTTCAGATAAATCAACTCGAACCTCGGCTCTCCCGGCCTCTCTCTGCACCCTCGTAGTCCTTGGCGGCATAATGGCTGGAAAGAAGGTAGGATTCGATGAGGATATGAAAATCGAATCACAAGGATATATACGATCATAAGGGAAATTCAATCAATAAGTCCTAAGGTCACTTAGGCAGAGTACCGTGTCGTGAGTATGCCGCGGAACATACGCACGCTACGCCACTCTGCTGCAGCTACCTACTCCATCATACCAGGGTCATCCTACACTCCGAAGGTAAAACCTACGCTCTGATACCAACTTTGTCACGACTCAAAGTTTGGCCCGTGACCGACACTTAACCACGTAACGTCTACAGGCGTAACGCGACTAAGTAAGCCGAAAACCCAGAAATCAAACCAGTAAAAGTATAGAGTGATTTAAGCATTTAATAGAACAAATTACTAAGATAACAATATACGACGCCGTAGCGAAGAAAATGAGCAACAGGTGGGAAACATCACAGATAGAATAAACTGCATAAGTAGAGTCGGCTCACAACGAGCTCGACACCGGAATACAAAATAATATACATCGTCCTCACAACTGGTCTCTACGTCAATACATAAGTGGTAGATAGAGAGTACTAGATACAACAACGTACATAACTGAAAGATAACCAGATACCGCACAAAACCCACCTATCAGCAAAAGAGCTAGCACACCAACTGTAGGGGTATCTGTGTCAAAAGATGCAAGAATGCAGCCTACCGCGACTACTCCGAAGGGCAACCTGCAAACACTGTGGCACAACGGGGGTGAGTTGCCAACTCGTGAATAGAAGATAACATATAAAGGTAATCGCGAGTATGCACGTGCTACGATACTCAAACCTATATCAATAGATAACATCTATATGATGAACTGGATGCTCAAATATGCAACAAGTGCGGTCTAATAACATCTCCATGTGATGAGCAAGAAATGTGATGATCAGGTATAACAATGCCATCTAACAACCCTATATAGAATGAACAGAGTATGCAATGATCATGTATAGCAATGAAATCTAACAACCCTATATAGAATGAACAGGGTATGCAATGATCATGTATAGCAATGAAATCTAACAACCCTATATAGAATGAACAGGGTATGCAGTGATCATGTATAGCAATGAAATCTAACAACCCTATATAGAATGAACAGGGTATGCAGTGATTAGGTATAGCAATGTGTACTATATCAGGTACAATAGGTATAGGATGAGATATCAATTACTACATACTGAGCATGGGAAATATAACATCTACACAGAATGTCATCGTGGAAAGTATAATCGGTACCCATCAATGTACCCAAAACCCAATACTACTCAGATGTCGTCATCCTCCTCGGTCCTCCAATCCTGTAAATCTCATATAACCGTGAGTGCCCAACATCGGCACTCAAAATATCAAGAAATACTCGTGCCAAGCATCGACACGCAAATCCTCCTGTATAGGGCATCCGTCAGTCCGGATCAGCCCACGGGCTCTGTCTGCGGTATCGGCCCTCGGCCCCGGCAGTACGAGTCGTCCCGTATCCATCTATAGACTCTGGTCGGTATCCTCCGGATAACCGCCAGGTCCAACCAATCACCGGTAGGTAGTAGTCCCTCTGCCAGGCTCACCGTCTACCACACAGCGAAACCGTTCTCGCCCCGGGGTACCATACCGGGTCCACCATGTACCCGTAATCGGCCTCATCCAACTCCTCGATTCGGGTTCACATATATGTCACTCTAGTACCGAGAAAACACGTGGTGGACGCACCGAAATATCATATCAAGGGAAACCGGGTTTTTAAATAATTAACTATTCTCTTTGAAATATCCACGGTTCTCCAAATCCAGAATTAACATGGAAACAACATATCTCAATGCGTAATCTAAGCAAGTATGAAGATATCAATATATGTGTGCACTGGTACGAATATACAGTGTGCATGTGCGCAGGTATGAAGATATCAATATATGTATGCACTGGTATGAATATACAGTGTGCATGTGCGCAGATATGAAGATATCAATGTATGTGTGCACTGGTATGAATATAAAGTGTGCATGTGCGCAGGTATGAAGATATCAATATATGTGTGCACCGGTATGAATATACAGTGTTCATGTGCGCAGGTATGAAGATATCAATATATGTGTGCACTGGTATGAATATACAGTGTGCATATGCGCAGGTATGAAGAAATCAATGTATGTGTGCACTGGTATGAATATACAGTGTGCATGTGCGCAGGTATGAGCATATCAATATATGTGTGCACTGGTATGAATATACAGTGTGCATGTGCGCAGGTATGAAGATATCAATGTATGTGTGCACTGGTATGAATATACAAGTGTGAATGTAGTACCAGTAGGGGTATATGATGCATATGTGCCTGAATATGGATATAACATATGCTGTTATGTGGCAATTCATGACAACATCAATAGGGTGGAATCAGTATGATATATGATTTATAGCAATCCTATAATGTGAGTGTCATGGCAATCACTAACGGTGTGAGTGTTGCATATCAAGCGTGCTCGTGCGACTTGAACCGTTAGTGACAGTGCAGTGTCCTATGCTATCATTTCTATATGCAACAATAAGGTATGCTACTACAGTCCATATGAACATCTACAACCTAATATCCTAACTCGCCCTGATGCTTAACGCCATACGGGCGATTTCCCCGTAGATGTTAAATCTACTCACCTGGTCGTGCGCTACTCGTAGCCGACCACTTGCTTCCCTTTCTTAGCTTCGCCTGATGTACCCGCCTGCGAACCTGGAATTTCACAAGAATCCATATATAAGCAACTATCTCGCAAAACGCGATATCGAAGTCAAACGATACGCTCGCGTCGCGAACTAAACGCGCGTTTGTACAATACGCTAAACGTGTGCACGCGTCTAAAACTAACCCCGATACGCCGCGATACGCTGAATCATGGAACCCTCTCGCGTATCGCGCGTATCGCGCGAACCAAAAGTACTAGAAATACGATATAACATCCCAGATTCTACCTAGGCTAACAACTTACAAAACTATACATACCACTGGCCTAGAAATCACAGCAGACTCCTACCCATCCAAAATTCACCCAAAAATTCCCCTATCTGGCCGCAAGTTGCAGCCAGAAAGAATAAATTGCGGCCTCTCTATGGGGTGGGGGTCTCGGGCTCTGGTGGTATGGTCTATACCTTGTATACAAGCTCTAGTTAACTCAATTTCAACCTGAACTACTCGGGCCAAAGCATATCACAGAAATCCAATTTGTTCACTTAAAACACTAAATTTGCACAATTTGAAATCCTATGGTATTTTGTTGTAATCTGGGGTCTAACTAGGTTTACATGGTCGTAATAACACCTAATTAGGCTAGGTTAACTAATACTAACATCACTAAACCATAAGTCCACACAAATCACCATTTCAAGCACAAATCTCACCTTTTTACACAAACCGAACTAAACTACGCATATGTTAAACAAACAATAAGTTGGGCTCAGATTCTATACCTTACAAGACCCTAGGTGTTCGTAGAAAGGAGGTGGAGGAGATGGGAGTGCTGCTGCAACTGCTGGGGGGGCTGCTGTTAGTGTTGCTGCTGCTGCTGTTACTGCTTTCTGCTGCTGCTGCTGATGCTTCCTCTGCAGCTGCTGCCTCTCTCTCTCTCTTTCTCAGCTGAGTGTGTGTGTGTGAGTTGTGAGGGAAATGATCAAAGAAATGTGGCCCCAAGTCAAAACCCCCCCTCTCTCTTTCCCTCTCTCATCATTTAATGAGCATGGCTCAAGCCATGCCCATACTCCCTCTCTCATGCACCAAGTCAACAAAAGAAAAAAACAAAAGAATTTCAAATAAATAAAACAACACACAAATAAATAAAACCCAAATAAATCCCAAAACACTTATAGGTTAACCCACCATGGTTGCTAATCATGGTTTTAACCCCAAACTAAACCCTAGTTTACATGCACAAGTGTGTGTGTGCCTAGAAAAATCCTAATAAAATATTCATTAATTAGAATAATTTATCTGTAACTTAATTTGGTAAACTTTTTACCAAAACTATCTATTAACAATATAATTATCCCCTAAACACGACCTAAGGTGTTACAGAGCAGCTGCATACTATCTCCAGTACGACGTACTGATGGCTGTGGGACAGACCATCTCCCCTCCTGGGATGAGAAGCGTATACACTAGTTTACTCCGGAGTATCGATGCCCCGTCTCGATAATTCTATGACTAGGGACCTGTATAAGGATGTGCTTGTAGATTACCCAGCCCCCACTAGTGTGACTGCCATCACAACGCTGGTAATCAAGCAAAGATCCTGAGGGCTCCACTAATGTGCATGGGCGATATGCTAAAAGAAACACATGCACACATTAAAGTAGAAACAAACCAAGTAGCATACTACCATTTCGAGCAAGATTGTCTATACAACTATGAATATCCCAAGCTTCCATTAAGTAATATACAAACTAGTATGATACAGTAATGGCCTCTAGGTCATATACACTAACACAAAGGTTGTAGACTCTCTTCACTTAGCTTAGAAACTTGTTTGCTCATCTTTGAAACCTTAATTCTCTAGTTCAATTATTTTTTAGTATACTTAGCCCACTAGATTTTTTTAAATTGCATACTTGATGCTCATTGAAACCTAGTAAAGATGCTAAGACATACTTTCATGGTAGCAAAGCCAAACTAGAGGCTTAGGCAAAATCTAGACGAAGTTAAAGTGTTCGATCAACATTTTAAACATGAACTTTTCAAGTTTCTGTCCAGTCTTTCAAACTTCAATATTTTCAAGATTAAAAATACATAGAAAATCTTGCAGGTAATTATATAGAGGCAGAAGAAATACGAGATCCTAACTCCTCCAAGTGGCCGCGGAACCGCCGCCTATACCATATATTGGCCACGGTTCCGCCGCTCATTTGTAGAGTTAGAACTCCATATTTCTTGTGCTGCATCATTTTCATATTTTGGATTTTCTAGATATTTTTAATGAGGCTTAAGTGGTTGAGGTCTCTGTGAATTGTTGTTGTTTGAAACATCGATCGAAATGTTAACATCGTTTATATTGCTTTGGTTATCTGATACAATTTTTGGAATCCACATTGATTATTTTTGCGAAAACTAGTTATCAATTTGTAAATCTCGCATTTTAGTCTCAAATGATGGATTACCACGGAGTTTGGATTTGGATCGAAACTCCGTCGTAATCTCATATCGTACGTGAATACTCGTTCGGGAGACACTAGTAGACAGCCATGCCCCTTTTCCTCGACCAAGTGACTATAGGAGAACCCTATGGCCAAGAGCATCCACTTGGGTGCTCGCGGCCACGGTGTTCCGCCCAAGTCCACTTCGTTAACAGCCTTGGGGGTGCGGCCATCCACTAAAGTTCCCGACAAGCCTTCGAATCATCAATCGGGAATCTTGTTGAATTGCTCGGCTACAAACCGCTCGGCATGTTTTGAAAACTACTCGATTTTTAAAGTGGAGTTTAAACCACTCCTTTTCAAATCACTATATTCTACAACGATATCAAGTTCATTACGTTAAAGGTTTTCTTCAAAACCAGTCGTAGCCCTCCGTCATTTTAGATAGGTACTTATCACGACCGAAAATGGCACGTGACCGGCACTTGGATCACGTGGAGCCTATAGGACCCCACCATAACATAAGTAAGCTGATTCTCAAGCTTTTGGCTTGTTGTATTTTAAGTTCTAAAGTTAACTGTAGTCAAGACGGCGTCGCGTGTAGCTAGCCGCGATGAGTACTGGTCGTCCGCAGGGAGACAATGCATTTCAAGTTCTTATTATCACGAGTTAA
This sequence comes from Agapanthus africanus, assembly GCA_030015575.1. NCBI lineage: Eukaryota > Viridiplantae > Streptophyta > Magnoliopsida > Asparagales > Amaryllidaceae > Agapanthus > Agapanthus africanus. Next base: position 375,349,905 of record CM057344.1, on the reverse strand, counting down.
TGCGAGGGTCGAAAGCGTTCGATTCTAACCTAAGTGTGTATATGCAAAAGTGTAAGTTTGTTAGGAATAGATAGGTTAGTGTAACTTAGGGAAGTCCGTACTCAATCCTTTGAGCCGAGCTTGACCATTGAAGCTAGAGCAATCAGTAACAACATGGATTAAGGTGCTTAAGCATGGTATTAGTGAAATCCAGCTTATTAACCCTTATCCGTCCATTCTTGTCTCTTTCTTTCACCTCCGGCCAAACCGAACGCAACCAGTCACGGTTAGGGATCACCGATACCTTGGTAGGATATGGTGCCTAACGAAGCGCTTGCGTAAGGTTTGGGCGGAGTTCAATGGAAAATATCGGGCAAAGGAAATGAGAGAGGAAAACCTTAACATACAATATCGTTCTTTTTCCAAACAACACCATATTTACAAACCAACAAAACAACGAAAAGAAAAAGCAAAAGAAATGATAAAAAGAAAAGAATAGACAACATTGCAAGTAAGTAAATAGCAAGGAATAAAAGAGCAAGTAAGTAAATGGCAAGAAAATAATAGCAAACAAGTAAAAGAGAAAGAATACTAAGAACCCAAATGCAAAATGAAAGCTTTATTAAGTCCAAGTGATGATATAAAGCTTGAGTTCAATAACCAAAACTTAAACTTGCAAGCTCAATGAAGAGGTTGCAAGATCAAGAGAAGGCAAGGAACTCAAGGAAACTAGCTATGTACAAGAACAAAATGGAAAAGAAAATAAAAGAAAACTTTAGCTCAAAGTATATCAAGTATATCAATAGCCCCCTTCCTTTGCTCACTGATCTGGATTTTATAGCCACAAAATAAGATTAAACAAGTAATAAAAATAAGATGATGTGACAGCAAGGGATGGACAGAACAAAATTGGGGAGCATTGGACATTGAAAAACCGGTGGGGCCAGGTTTTTGGAGAGTGTCGCCGGTCCAAGTCTGAGCTAATGGGCTCGTGTTTGTTGTGTTCACTCGACAATTCCACTGGTGCTGCATGATTTATCTATATGAACCCGGTCTGCATTCAGGAATTTGGAAGGAACATGTAGCTTTATGTCACATCACAACCTTTTGCATTTATCATTCTTATCCCCCATGTGTGCCCACCATATGCCATGGGCAGCCCCACCATAGTCCATGTGCCAAAGAGTTATGTGCACACTTGTATTGTGTTGGACCAAAATTGTGTGCACACATTTATTTGCAAAAGAACTCTTTGGTCATTGATCGGTTTGCAGTTCCGGTTGCAGTGTCGGCTCACAGACGTTATATCCGCGATTTTGAGTGTGTTTCCAATATTGTGTCACAGATACCTGTAATCTGTATTTACTAAGCAGATACTGGTTAATAGTACCGATATATAACAAAACAAATAATGAATGAGTGGTATTGAAATACAGTTTTCTGTGATAAACATAAGCCGAAAGCCCAGAAATCTAAACCTTTTAAGAAAATAATGGAGGTGAAGTTTTGAAATAAAGGTATAATAAAATCAAGTCTTTCTTTCTAAAGTATATCTAAAGTTCGTTTGAAATGCAAGTGAATTATATGCTATAATTCGAAAAAGTTTTCGTTATTTGAAATTTTGGCAGCACCTCCATTGTAAACTTTGATAAAAACAACTACATAATCAATAATAATATGGCACCCCAAGCGGAAGCTAGCTCTTCACCTATTGGCGGAAACACAACCACACAATAAAATATACGACGCCCAAAGCGAAAATCAATACAGAAAGAAAATAAAGAAAACCAAAACACTATCGAATCCAATATAGGAATATATACAGGTCTCGACTCGAAATACAAAGAATATGCCAGTAAGCCGCTACTGAATCCGAGCGATCGATCCTGCAAGAAAACTGTGGCACAACAGGGGTGAGTTGCCAACTCATGAATAGAAGACATCATCAGGTAGAAATCGAATGTATGACGATCTCCTAGGTCATACTGCAATATAATAATATAATACAGTGTGGTAACAAGGGTGATCGTGTGTAGATAAGTATAATAATAATAATAATATCGTGCCTGTGGTAATATATGGTACTATGTCATCTGTGTCATATATAAGTATATATATTTGTGTGTGTGTGTGTATCATCCAATGTGTGTCCATCAACGACACATCAAATCATCATAAAACCTGAGTGCCAAGTATCGACACTCGAAATCATAATAAAACCCGTGCCTAGTATAGACACGTAAATCATCATATCTCAGGCGTTGTCTCATTGGATCGGCCCTCATATCCATCTTCTCATATCACTCTGGTCGGTATCCTCCGGATATCTGCCAAGTCCAGTACTGTCACCGGTAGGTAGTGTTCCCCTACCATGCTCAACGTCTCTCTATACGATCTTCTTGCCCCGGCATACCGTACCGGGTCCACCATGTACCCACAGATGGTGCATCCTCTCTCCTCGAATCGGGTATACACATAGCTCAGAACCGGGAAAACTCATGGTGGACGCCAAACATCATATCAAGAGAAACCGCGTTTTTAAAACAATCATATGTTTTTAAAAAAAGTGTCTGCGGTTTCTCAAATCTAGAAATCTCATGAAAACAGAATCTCAGAAACATGTAGTAATAATGAAACAATATGTATAAGCATAGAACAATACTGTAATGTCTAGCAAGTGTGTTCATATGAGCGTGTCGTGTAACTAGGTAAGGAAGTGCAATATCTGAACTAGTATGTGTGGTACTAAACAATAACTAAAATCCTACCGGTTATAAGGCGATATAGTGACATAGCGATTTCTAATGTGGACGTGGCATGGCAATTACCGATGATGAGTGTGTGAGCCGGCGAGTATGTATACGTGCAACATGCGCATCATCGGTAATGGTGCGTGTGTTCCAGCAGACGAAGTCATATGAAGATAAGTACAAGGAACGTAGTATATATGTTGCAAATGAAAATAATACGAGCGTAAACAGAATAAGGAAAAACCTAAACGCGAACAGTATAAAATACATAACTACATATGAGCCATACAGTTATAATTTAAAATAGTACGAATCGTTGTTTTTGAAAATAAGGGCTACGATGTTTTTGAGAAAAAGATACCGTTTGAAAATCCATAGCGTCTCTTGACGTTGTCATTTAAAAGTGCATAACAATTCGTTAGTTTTGAAATAGGTATGGCTCAAAATATATCCTAATATCTACTTAAGTGATTAAAAACAATATTTTCCGAGTCGATATATATATAAGTCGGTGATTCATCCTCATCATATTATGTACGGTATAATCCATCGTACGATATCATCAAATCAATAGTACGGATCTATAGCCGCGTAAATCATCATCTCATATCATCATATGTCATATCATGTCATGCCATTTCATATCATATTATATAATATCGCCTCATGTCATCATATCGACTCGTGTCATCATAACATATCATATCCCCATCTCGTTATGTTGTATCGTAAATATCCTCAAATTTATATATGTATATAAATATGTGTGTGCGTGTGTGTATAAGCGTATATACATATAGCTCAAGGCTAAGAAAAACTAGAACTAAGAATATACCCTCCTACAAGTATACTACTATTGTTTATAGTGTCCTAGAACCCTGTTAGCTAGTTATACATAACTAATATCTATACATATAACTATAATTTAGTATCCTAATCCTACTGTTGTGGGGGTGCTATACGCCATCCACCCGACTTCACCCGTAGATATGCATCTACTCACCTATTACCCTCGCTCCAACCGAAGTCGATGAACGTCTTGCTCTTCTTCGTCGCCCCGGAAGTTCACGTGAATGTAGCTACAAATCAAAGTATATCGTATCGAAATCAAAATCAAATCTGAAAACCGATACGGCAAGCGAAGTGCACATAGATTAGAACCTATGGTCCACTCATGCATGAACAACAAAACAACCCCTATGTTGACGTACGAACGTCAAACGACCGAGTCAAAACTCAAATATCAAAAACCAAGTTTCAAAAGTCGGAAAACATCGACAGAAAACAAGTAAAATGACTCCAGATTCTATCTAAGTTGAAATTAAACTTTTTTGCATATAGGGTAGGTCTAGTTATCTAATGAGTGAGCTACAGACCAAGTTTCAGACCCTAACTCCAAAATTGGGCAGAAAATTGCGGCCAAATTGAATAAAACGGCGGCCTCAACATGGGGGTTTGACCTTGGGTTTCTAGGGTGGCTTCCTATGTATCTGCACATTTCACTATATCTGCTAATAAATTTTCAGAGTTCTAGAGTCATCCAAGATTCTATTTGAACATCAAAAGTCAATGAAAAACCGATGTCGGAAAATTCTAAGTTTGACTTTGAACATTCTAAACTCATTTTAATCAAGCCTACCATCACTACTAGGCCACTGGTCACTCTCTATATCCTCTACTACATCACTGCTACTCATTTAAAACATCAAAGATCATCCTAGAATTTTCTAAGTTCATAAAACATTAACTTTTTAACTCTAAACTAATATAGGAGGTTAGGAAATTGAATAACTTGAAGAAAGGTGATTGTTTTACCTTGAATGGCAACTCAAGAAAATTCCTAGATAGTCCAAAGTGCTCAAAACAAGGACTTGATCACCTCATGGTGTGTAGGATGAGGTGAGGAATAATTTTTGTGAAGTGTTTGTGATATTTTGTTGAAGTTTTCATAGTGTTTTAAAGGCGGTAGTAAGGTGGTGGAGGTGAAGGAGAAGAGGAAGAAGGAGGAGATGGAGAAGAGGGAGAAAGTGAAGAGGTGGTGAAGAAAATCATGGAAATGGATGGTTGTAGAACCTTCTCTCTCTCTCTCACCCATACTCTTTTGTCCCATCTCTCATATCTATTCTATTTTTTCTTTTCTTTTCTTTTTAAAACAAAATTCAAAAGGAAGAAAAAGATGAAGCCGTGGTATAAGATATGAACAAATTTTACCAAATGGAATGTTGCATGTCATGATACATAAACATGACTTATTACATAATTAGTGAAATACTAGTCAAGTTTAATATCAATTTATATGAAAATAATTATATATTAATTCATAAAAAAATCCAAATCAATCAAATACTTCGATAAATGATAATTCATTTTAAAATTGCAATTATTTTCCAAAGTATAGGTATATAATTATACCATTTTACTAAAACTTATTTCCATACTTATATAATATTCATAAAATTTATTATTTTATTATTTAAATTCAAAAATAATATTTTATATTTTCTGAAATGTTACAGTCTTCCCCTAAATTAAATTCGGTCCCTGAATTTAAATTTAAATTTGAACCACCCAAATTTTAAAACATTTCAGTAAATCAATCAAATCAACATGGCTCCGAAATCACGAATACGCAAGAAATAACACATCGCAAAGTGTGCACATGAAAGCGGGTGGAAAACTCAATAATCAAAACTCCATCAAACGACATGCAAATCATAGAAGTTTTGATGCATATGCAAGTTTCGAAACCTAGTGTTAAATTCAAGTATAATATACACAAGAGTATAATACGTATATATTACGCATCCTTGTGAAATCGTCTAAATATCTGAAAGGTACGAAAAATCCTTTTCAAATCGCCGTGTGATTTGTATTTCACGACACAAGTAGCGGACATTCATTTGTTAAGGAATATATATGTATCTATATACGTTTTGCTTAAGATATACGTCCCGGCTTTTTGAAATTTGTTTAGAAGGGTTTTCTTTTGTAAAGTTTAGTGTCACTCATGAACACATAGGAAAATAGTAAGACTATAGCTTCTTTTCGAATATCTCTTCGGTAAATATCGATGCATGCAAAAATTCTCAGGTACTGTTCTCAAACCAGTCCTGCTCGGCTGCTATATAATATAGTATATATATCATAAAAACATGATGCTCGAAAGGAGGAATCAACCTCAATAGGCGTATATGAAAATACAACATGCGTCTGGTGTGCACGGAAATCAAAGTCAAATCCAAGTGCCACGGATGTCCACGAAAGCAGAAACTAAGTGCAACGGGTGTGCACAAAAAAATTTGTCAGGTGCAATGGGTGTGCACGACAACGATATCAAGTGCATCAAGAGTGCACGAAAATCTTAACCAAGTGCAACTAATATGCACGAAAAATCTCGATTAAATGCATCTGGTGTGCACAAAATCGCATCAAGTGCACCAAGTGTGTGCGAAAATCTAAATCAAGTACGTCAGATCCGCACAAAAGTATCTAGTGCAATAGGGTGCACGAAAATGAATATCAAGTGCACACGGAGCACGAAAACATAAATCTAGGGCAACAGGGTGCACGAAAACAAATATCAAGTGAACTAGGTGCACGAAAACAAAAATCTAGTGCAGCAGGGTGCTCGAAAATGAATATCAAGTATATGAATCAAGACCAACGGTATACAACATGCACGAAATTAAATGTAATGGGTGTATAAAACTTAAATCAAGTGCATAAAAATACACAGAATCATAAATATGTGCAACAAGTGCACAAAAATCGATATCAAGTGCAATGGATATGCACAAAACATAAATCAAATGTAATGGGTGTATAAAACATAAATCAAGTGCAACTATGGTGCACGAAAATATCAATCGTGAAACTAAATCATCAAAATTCAAAAGTCTAAAACTATATAAGAGTGATACTCGGATCACAAAACACAAATAAAAAATAAATGACATTAAGATACACCTCTTTCAATGTCGAAAGGTGCCGGTGAACCTAAGCTGGCAGAGTAAGAACTCATTCTTGCTTTCTGCCTACAGCCTGGCATCCTCTGTCCCTAGGACTTCATTTTTCTCTGTGGATCACCAATTGCATGACTCCTCAGCTCGACAGCCTGTTAAGGAGTAGTGATGGAAACAGTCCCGCTCTGACGCCTTTCTGAACATCTTCTGGCCAATTAACATGGCCACTCGTAAGGTAGAACGTCATTGACGGTGGCATCTGGCCCTCTGAATACGTGCCATATAATTGATCCTAGGTCCGAATCCTTATCGCTAAAGTACTCCGGAAATAAACTGCCATGATCTCTTCCAATATCATCTCTGCCAGACTGCCCGGAAGTTGACACTCTTTACTTAATCCGCTACCTTTCCGGAACGGCTGCAATCTCATGACAGCTTTCCTCTGAAAATGTGGCTGCATCCAATGCCTTTGCATACATATCCAATCTTAAGCATCAACGGAGAGGAACAACTGCTAACTGAGTCTCGCACGAATCTCTTAATCCACTCCTTCAATATCGACCGATTCGGAATCATATCTCGCTAGCTGTGACGACTATAATTCAATATTCAGCTACGGTCATATCCAGTGCCTCTCGCAGAGACTCGAAGCTACGAACTCGGTGTCTCCAACACTCGGTGGAAGAATTCTGGCGAAATTCATTCTCGAGGACTCGTCCATTCCATTGGAGAAATATGCATTGCTCGTCCCTTCTCGATCGATTCACGCCATGTCTAAGCAAGACCCTTCGAACTAGAGTTATTCAACTTAACTGATCTTGTGTAGGGGCATCCTAACAAACGAATTATCCTAGTCACCTCATCCAAGAATGATTAGAGATCTTCTGTCACATCTATGGATGTAAACTCATGTGGCTTCAGGTTATAAACTATGGAGGTGACATCTCGTCAATCTCAGCAATGGCTGGTACGTCCGTCTATACAGTAGGAAACACAACGATCTCTGGAGTAGGCTGCATGTCAACAGTCATCTCAATCTGGTCGGCCTCAAGAAATGGCCCTATCATCCAGTGCAGATCCCGAACGCTCGTCTCAAACGAGAAATCCTAGCATAAACAATAAATCAATATGTTTCCTACGTCACCGGAATAACACCCTGGTCAGTCCTCATCCCTGACGAACTCGCTCTGACCGCACCTCTAGCCGCAACTCTCTCAGCTCGCGTAGGCAAGAATACCGGAACCGCAATCAAATATCGATGAGGATAGATCAGAAGATTGAGTAGAATGACAATTCTCAAGATATGCACAACCTAAGGTTACTTAAGCGGAGCAGTGTATCGTAAGTATGCTGCGGAACCTACACACGGTACGTCACTCTACTTGAGTTACCTATTCCATCAACCAAGGTCAACCTACGTAATGAAAGTTCGGGTCTAATACCCTCTCAGTCAAGTCTAAGTTCTGTAAGGTCAAGCCTAGGTTCCGAAATATATACGCCCTACACATCGCATAGTCAAACCTAGACTTGAACCAAGGTTAAACTTAAGGCTCTGATACCAACTTTATCATGACCGAAAATGGTATGTGACCGGCACTTGGATCACGTGGAGCCTATAGGACCCCACCGTAATCCAAGTAAACCGAAAGCCTAGAAATCTAAAGCTTTTAAGAAAATAAAGGAGGTGAAGTTTTGAAATAATGGTATAATGAAATCAAGTTCTTTCTTTTTAAAATATATCTAAAGTTCGTTTGAAATGCAAGTGAATTATATGCTATAATTTGAAAATGTTTTCGTCATTTGAAATTTGGGCAGCACCTCCTTTGTAAACTTTGATAAAAAAGTACATAATCAATAATAATATGGCATCCCCAAGCGGGAGCTATCTATTCGCCAATTGGCAGAAACACAACCACACAATAAAATATACGACCCCCAAAGCGAAAATCAACACAGAAAGAAAATAAAGAAAACCAAAACACTATTGAATCCAATATAGGAATATATACAAGTCTCGACTCGAAATACAAAGAATAATCTCATAGCGTTGAGACTGGGGGATCTTAATCTAGAATTGGTGGGCTATTCACCGCACTCGTAGGGGGTATAGGTTGACCCACGGAGGAGTGCTCAAGTTATCGGATTCCGTGAAATGATGGGTGGCCCATTCACTTTGTTGATTGGGATTGCCTTATTTCGGGGATTGGCGGGTAACTTGCCGCACTCGTAGGGGTCTAGGTTCTTCATTGCACTAGCTATCCATACGACCGGGGAACGTCGCGTCTCATTTATGGCTCAAATGAAACACAGGGCTCCTAGATTATCCTCTTTTCCATATTGTTGTTCGCATACTTGTGATGATTTTTATCTGCATGTGATGACTATTATCTGCCTACGATGTTGATATATATATATATATATATATATATATATATTATATATTTAGTAGATGCTTCTATATATTTTGCATCCACACTAGTCCTGCCCCCGCTCTGCCGTTAGTTAAGTAACCTAACGGTACATGACGGGGCCCCGTGGCGAATGCGGATGGCATATAAATAGCATGTTATGTTGGTTGTTTCTTTTGTGGCTTGGAAACTTAAAATGATGGGAACGCATTATCTGAATAATACAAGGAAAAATAAACCTAAATGATGTTGTCCGAACCAATTTTAAAACTACTCGGTTTTTTCAACATTCATAGTCATATTCTTTTGCTTTGCATACAGGTATTCGGTTAGGAATATCCCGCACCTCATTCTATGAGGGAAGAGCCTTGATCCTTTCACTGGGAGCTCGCTCTTAAGCAAAGGTTTATGTCACTAGTTTAGTTTTAAAAATCGGAGCTTAAACCACTCCATTTCAAAGCCACTCAAGTTCCTTCAACGATATCAAGTTCATTACGTTAAAGGGTTTTCGCCAAAAACCAGTCATAGCCCTCCGTCATTTCAGACTAGTATTGCTTAGTATTCGTGCTGCGTTTATTGACCTTGTCAAGGCGTAGTGTGCGGTAGCTCTGTAATACTTTTCTGTCGCATGGATATGTGGATTGGTTAGGACAGTCATTCGACCTTGTTGATCTTGTCAAGGGTCTGTGCGGGTGGGTCTAATGCAATCAGGATAATGACGGGTTGAACTTGACTAGGACCCTTTGACTTGTTGACCTTGTCAAGGTCACTTTGATCCTAGGGGCAAAAACCATATCGGGAGTTTCAAATATACGGGAAACTTGCCAGGCATGTGCATACCTTCTAGAGTGTGGTGACTTGAGTGATTTCCGTCAGGTTATCATATGATGATAGTTGGGTCTCGATTCTCACTGATAAGTATGTATTACTCCTCGGGAGATTTTTCACTTCACAATTAACTAACCTATTATGTGTTTAGAAAGTGTTAACGAGATTATGCCTCTGCGAAAACGAGGTTATTAATTGGGTCTGTGCGAAAGCACGGTGGACCTCCTTCGGAGTACTAACACTGGCCTGGCTGAACGGTTAGTAAACTTGTAAAACTGTAAATCATCCCAACTAGTTCTCCTTTTAGGGTTTGAAAGAGAATTCGAAGAAACAGTAGGAGCCATCCTGATCAGATAAAGTTATAACCAATCTGATCTTGATAGAGTGCACGCTGAGTGTTTCTTTTCTTTCTCTCTGGTACAACGACCCATGACTTACCTTAAAAACTCATAAACCAAGTTAACCGAACCTTCTTACACCCTTTGGTTTTAGATTGTCTTAACTCGTGACAAACTCACATATATCCCTGCCACTCCTACTTTACCTTTTGCATTTCTTCAGGATACTTCGTATCACTATAATGATCTATATTGCTTAGAACGACCATCGTATAGTTACATACGAACTCGAAGAAGTTACTTCAGTCGAGAATGGCCACAGGTTCTGAAGAAATTGAATAGGATTATTCGGTTGTCTCTTTCCTTTACCTTCTCTCAGGTTACGAGAGCTCCTTGTATTAGGAGAGTACACCTACGCTTATTGGATAGTCTTCTTCCAAACCTTAGGCTGGTGCCGATAGGTAGGGAAGGAAGAAAATCAATTAGCCTAAGTGTGGTGTACAGATTGTAAGAAGTAAAGACATATGAAGGGATTGGAGTGAGGGCAAGGAATATACGGTTACTATCATGAATCTAGATAGTGGAAGTGGCATTACTAGGAATACCCGGCTACCCCTTCAAAACATTTTCATATTTCAGTTTTATTGTGCGGTGTTAAATGAAAACTTTTTTCCCAATTAGATTCAGACTCTAGGGTATGTATTTACCAGATTTGGTTCTCACATCTGTATGGCGTTATGGATGCTGAGTGGGAGTAGAATAAAGGGATTGAAATGAGGGCAAAGGAAATTACGACTACTGTCATGAATCTGGATAATGGAAAAGGCATTACTAGGAATACCTGGCCACCCCCTATGAAACATTTTCATGTTTCAGTACTTCTATGTATTTGTAAAAGAGAACCGTTTTCCCAATTAATTCTGACTCCAGGGTATGTATTTACAAGATTTGGATCTCAAATTTGTACGGTGTTACAGATGCAGAGTAGGAGTAGAATATTGGGAAATGGACGATTTGATCCTCAATATCCGAATTCGTTGCAATTGGTGATGTTGGATTAAATCGCCTATCTTTGCTTAACGGTAAATATTTGGTTTTGAAAAACTGTTATTATGCACAAAATTTCAAAGTGAAATATCTTTACCTTTATTTTATAAAGTGAGATACATTTTGAAAATTGTGTTGTAAACATTTACTTTTATCAGTTGAGGATAAGGTAAAGTGCATTGAATAACGGCGTAAGACATTCTAGACCAAAATACAGTTTTCAAATTACAATACACAGAATTTGAGTTGGTATACTTTTAGGACTTATACAAGAAAATGTATGTTGTCCAGTGTCCTTAAGGATAAGGGGATGGTACTCTTACTTCATTCATGTTTACCTATAACTTCTCTGGTTTTAGACATGCATTCGTAGTAATGCAAGGTCCAAAGATTTTGAGAAGTTTGCAGGTATAAGAATAAAGTAGAGTACCATACGTTGAAAGAATCAGGATTCTTCGAGGTGATCGAATATGTAGATACTTGTACTAGGTGTTCCATCATAGTATTGAGAACTTGATTCTCTCGCAGGTTGCTATCCGTAGGTGTGCTCCTTGATGAGCAATGTTGTATTGGCCTTTTTCCATTAGGTGATATGCACTGGAAACAACTGCATGACTTTTGAATCTGGTTCCATCTAAATTAGTGCCTTGATTCAATATGGATATAGAATGGTAACATATCTTGAGGTTGTTAAGATATGGAGTTATTTGGTTTCTGTTTAAAAGCAGAATCCGGACAAACTCAAGGTACGCTTCGGTAATGGCGGTTTGTGGATGATCACAAGCATTCGCTAGGATTTTATTTATACCATTTTCAAGATCAATAGTTACATTGTTCTTGACTCGCCACCATTTTATAAAAGGATCTTTTTGCAAAAGAAACTAGTGGGAGTATGGTAGAAATGGAAGTGATTCCAAAACCACAAACGGTTACCGAAAATTAAGTAGAATCTAAGGATTAAATTGGACTTGATAAACCATTAGCCACTCCATAGATTTTAGTAGGTGACCGCAGACACCCGAGAGATACTTTGGTTTTCTCATAGACAGTGACAGGGAGGTCAGCATCATGGTGTTGATGACCCTACTAGTTACTAGTAGGTCATAGGAAGTAGTAACTTCCAGGTGACCAGATGCTTATATCCAAGATGGACTCCATACACTTCAGCAAATTATGGATTCTAGACTTCGCTGGATGCTCCTGAAAGGGTAAAACCCATAAGGAGCAAGTAGATCTTTTGAGATCTGTGAAGGTGGAAAGGTACTAACCTAATAAAGCTAGACTTGTTGTAAAGAGTTTTCTTAAAATACCCGTTGTGGATTGTGATGAAACTTTTATTCCAGTGTCTAAAGTCCATACGGAAATGACTTAACACTGTTGTTCCCCCTACTTGTTATCAGCAGGTCATAGGAAGTGGTAACTGCCAGATGACCGGGTATTTCATACCCAAGATGGACTTCATGCACTTCAGCAAATCATGGATTTTGGATTTTGTTGGGTGCTCCTGAAGGGGTAAAACCCATTAGGAGAAAGTAGATCTTTCGAGATCTGTACAGGTGGAAAGGTACAAACCTAATAAGGCTAGACTTGTTGAAAAGAGTTTTCATCAAATACCCGTTGTGGATTGTGATGTGACTTTTACTTCAGTGTCTACGCTGAAGTCATATGGATATGATTTGGCACTGATGCAGTTCATGGCTATGATATCTAGCAGGTGGGTGACTATAACATCTTTCCAAATAGGATTTTGGAAGTGCACGTGTATATGACTCTGCCAGAGAGTTATCGTAGTCAGTGGGAGCAGCGAAAGGTGTGCAAATTGCTTATGTCTATTCGTAGACTGAAGCATGGATAGCGGAGATGGATCATCTATTTTGATGTGACAGTCAAGGTGATTGACTTCATCAAACCAAAAGATGAACCTAGTAAGAAGGATGTAGGGAGTACTGTCTGGGATTTGGATGACATACTCCAGATAAGAAGTGATGTTCTTATACTACAATCGTTCAAACTTTAGTTGTCACACAGTGTTTTCTCCATGTTGGATATGGACAGTATGTCAGGAATTCTGGTAACTAGATCTAGAGTTGGGATGTTTCCCAAATCGGGTACTTAGACAACATTCTAAAAGTATTTAAGAATGGACGACTCCTGTCATGGTAGTGTACCGGCAGGTGATGGAATCACCCTCTCTAAAGAGATGTCTTCTAGACTGATGAGGAGAGGGACTGGAATGAATAACATATCATTTGTTTAGGTAATTGAGTCAATCATGCAATGTCTTGTACAAAACTAGATGGATAATGTATCAGGGATTCTGGTTTTAGATTTAGATTTGGGAAGTTTCCCAATCAGATACTTGGACAGCATTCTAAAAGTATTTTAGAATGGACGACTCCTGGTGTGGTAGTGTACCCGCAGGGGATGGAGTCACCCTCTCTAAAAAGGATGCCTTCTAGACTGATAAGGAGAGGGACTGCCATGAATGACATATCATTTGCTTAAGCAATTGAGTCAATCATGCAATATCTTGTACAACACCAGATATTACTTTTGCACTAGTTGTAATAAGCATATATTAATCCAATCATGAACATAATAGGATGTTCTTGGTATAAGATAACTGCAGCCACCTGTGGGAGGCGGTTATCAGCTCAGGCTTCCAAGATGACCTGGATGACAGAGATGATGTCAGAGTTTTAAGTTTAGCCTCTTCTGAGGATCAGTGTATTGGATAGTTTTCCAATAGGGATACTGAGGCAATCATTGTGCAGGATGCTGGTTATGACTCAACAGAGAATACAGCCCAAGAAATTTGTTGGATAAGAGTTGTTCCTTGATGATCTGGGTCTCATCAAGTATCCAGACAAATTCTTGAGGCGGGGTATCGCTCAGTTTGGGAGATTGTTGATCTACGCAAAGTTGAGATATAGAGAGATGAAGTTGGAACATGGTAGCGGATCCACTCACTGAGGCTATTTCTCGAATAAATTAAGTTTCACAAGCATAGTTTGCGAAACTTATTAGTAGATAAGTTGGGTAATCGGTAGCACACGAGCTGTGGGTACGCGATACGGTAATAAATGGCCTTAAGATTGTTGGATATAGTGCCTTCAAGGCAATTATTATGATTGCAAGTAGGAGATTATGATAATTGAATGAGGACCTATACAGGTAAAACTGTCTTACTCGAGATGATAGTATGCTATCTGATTTATCTTCATCATTGATGAAGCCCGTAGGATTGTTGCTTGACAAGCAGCATTATGATGGCGATCATATATGTGGGAGCTGGGTTTTCCATAAGCATATCCTTAAATATCCCTAGTCGTGAGAGTTTCGAGACTAGGCATTGATATTCTGGAGTAGACTGATATATACGCTTCTAGACCCCGACGAGGGGCGGTGGCCAGTCTCATAAGCCATTGGTGTTGTGTCACCTAAGATAGTATACAGGTGCTCACTGGAGGTGAGTACACTGGACGGACTCGTCGAGAACTTCTAGATGGTATTATATCTATTGTTAGATGGAAGTTCTCAGTTGGTATGAGTACAGATTAGTCCTTTGACCTGAAGTATTCATTTGTCTCGTGTGAGTTCCCACTGTACTTCGATTACTACCCTACCACGGCTCAAAGGAGTCGTTCAAACAGGTTTAGTTGGGTACAGTCCCGAGCCACATGGATGCAGTGGTCGACTGTCAGGGATTCATCCCTCCTAGTATTAGGACCCGATGTCACGCTGTGTTTAGTCGGCTATCACCAGAAATCCGTGGCAACAGTGGATGAGATTTACTGATAGTTGATCAGTAATATCTCTGTTGGTGATGATCTTGACTCAGAAATGACTTATCAGGTTAGTTGGGGTCTGACGTTATCCACCCTCTATACCCGATATGCGATACACTTTGACGAAGCGACCAGACTATACGAAGATTGTCACATTCAGGCTCAGTAGGGTAAGGATGTACTTGATTGTCGACCCCCCTTTCGACAAGTACCTAGGTAGCTATTACGTACAGATAGTGCCGCTGACGTGCTTGTGGTTAAACCCACTGCCAGCGTATTATTGAGTCTTTAGAGTCCCACACAGAGGGTTTTTCTCGGTTCATGCGACAGATGTAGGAGTTGTACGGTGGTACGTACAGAGGGTCCGATTAAATACGTGTACGCGATACACGGACTTTAATCGGATGGTTAATAA
The DNA here is from genome assembly GCA_030015575.1 of Agapanthus africanus. NCBI lineage: Eukaryota > Viridiplantae > Streptophyta > Magnoliopsida > Asparagales > Amaryllidaceae > Agapanthus > Agapanthus africanus. The sequence goes on along the minus strand of CM057344.1, from coordinate 375,334,390 downwards.
TACTAGCCGTCTTAAGATTAAGCCGGATTATTAAATCAGGTTTTGATTTAATAATTTATATATGTATTTTGATACATATATTTTAATATTATTGTTCACTATTTATTTTCTCTCTTTGGTGCTATCCGTATTTTTATACGGATACGCGTATATGTAGCGATACACATACTAGGTGAAGTATTTCGTATTTATATGGGAATACTTCTAGAAGATAGACACCTCATATTTGATTTTCATTTGGAAAATCAAATAAGTAAATGAGGTGGAAAATGGGTTTTAATGAAGTATGGTGATGAGGGATGGCTTGAATAGTGATGTGCATTTATTGATACACTATTGCTTTATGGTTGTAGTTTTTAATTAGCCATTCTCTTTTCATTTGGATGATGATATTTTTCCATCTTGAGAGTTCATGCTTCATTCACTCCTCTTCTCCTACTTATTGCTCTCCTTTTGAGCATGGTTTATGAGAGAAACCTTTTAGTGAAAAATTCCTACATCACCGACCATCTACACCTAGCGAGTTTGGATTATTGGTTAGAACCTCCTCCAGTTTGCCTCGGGTGGATCATCTTCGGCATGGGTGGTCGATCATCAAGCGCGATCCTGGCGGCTATGAGCTTGGAGGGGTCTTTTACAATTGGGTGGACACTCGACAAGGGTTGTAGTTTCTTAACCCTTGCACTCTTAGTTAGCTAGTTTAGGTTAATAGACCGTATCCTGGTTTTTACGGGCGTTCGGTGTTCGCTAAAATTTTTGTTTTCGCTTCCGCCATGGCTGCGGCTTCCGTGGCGCGGGCACCGAAACACAACACTTCTCAAGTACTTAAGAATGTTCTTCACAGCTATCCAGTGCTTCTCTCATGGGTCTGATTTGAATGTTTTACTTAGCAGCTCTATTAGGTTTATATGAGCATCAAGTATGCAATTTTAAAAAATCTAGAGTGCTAATCATAATAACCTAGAATCAAACTAGAGAATTAGGGTTTCAAAGTAAACAAACAAGTTCTAAACTAAGTGATGGAAGTTTACAACCTTTGTAAATCGGTCCTTCACTTCTAAAGATCCAAGTAGTAGTCCCTAAAACTCTTCTTAAGGCTCCACTTGAATAAAGGATCGAGCTTGCTTGTTGTCTTCGATGCCGAAGATGATCCACTTTGAAGTTTCTCTTACTCAAGCTCACTCTTCAATAATCAAGGTATTAGTGAAGCAAACAATCTAAACTAAAGGGCTAGATTAGTGTAGGTTGATGAAATAGGAGATTTGCTCACTAGAAAAAAATTTCTCTTTTCTTTTCTCAACTCAAGAAAATTCTAGAGAGGAAGAAGGAGATGAACTTGGATTTGTATGAGAGCGAACCATGAGTTTGAGTGATAAGATGAGATGAGATGTGAAAATATCTATGAATAAAACAAAGAATAAGAGCTGAGTCATGGCTTCTCAAGGGTTCCACAAGCATCTCAAAATAATGACTCATTCTCTATTTTCTTTAATTCATTAATCAAACCAGTATCTGCTCATCATTAACCTCATGTGTGATTCTCATACATCCTAGTTCTATGTATCATCAACCATGATACAACTGCAAATACATATATAAATATATATATCACATATATAAATATATATAAAGAGAAGAAAATTTTAAGTGAGCTTAATATTAGTTTATATATACATATATCAAATATAAATATGCATCAAATTATTAAATCAACACTTGATACAATAATCCAGTTATATCATATATAACCGACTTATATCTATATATGTATGTATGAATGTATGTATGTATGTATGTATGTATGTGTGTATCTATATATATATGTATGTATATCAAAATATTAAATCAACACTTGATTCAATTATCTGGTTATAATACATATAACCGGCTAATATTCAATATTAGATATTAAATCAACACTTGATTCAATAATCCGGTCATATCATATATAACCGGCCAATATCAAATATATATTTATATAAATCAAATCATTGAATCAACACTTGATTCAATAATCCGGTTATATCACATATAACCTGACTGATATCAAATATTGTTAGATTAGAATACGGTATCATATACTCGTATTTAATGAAGCTCCCGCACATGTCTCCATATGTGCCGTACATCGTTTCTCTTGAGCTGGAAAACCTCTATGCGGGACTCTAAAGACTCGTCAATACGCCAGCAGTAGGTAATGATCACATCAGATACCCATAAGCCGTCAGCGGTACTAGCTGGACGTAACAGCTACCCAGGTATTGAACAAATAGAAGATTAACAAGCAAAATTGTCCAAAATCCCGTAGAGCTAATAAGAAACACTTACTGTACAGTCTGGTCTCTTCATCTGATATGTCGCATATCAAGTCTGGGGTTGGTATCGCCGGACTCCAATAACTATATAAGTCATGCCAATTTGTGGCCTATAACCTTTCGAGAAACTACTGATAACACTTACTAGTAAATCTCATCAGCCCTAGCCAGGGACTTGCTGTTATAGCCAATCGAGCATAGTGCAATATCAACTCCCAATACCGGGAGAGACGAAACCCCTCCTATCGCTCATTGCCTCCATGTGACTCGGGACTGTACGTAAAATCCACCTGTTTGCATGACTCCTTTGATCCGTGGTAGGGAGGAAATAAAAGCACACTGGGAACCACACAAGATACTATGACGATATCGGGTTTACAGACTAACCTGTATAAGTGTCACCAGAGAACTGCTATCTGACGATAGGTATAGTACGATCTTGGAGTTCTCAGTGAGTCCTATTCGGTGTACCCATTCTGTAATGAGCACCTATGTACAATCTTTGATGTCAAACACCAATGGTTGTGGGATCAACCATCACCCCATACAGGGTCAAGAAATGTACACACTAGTCTACTCTGGAATATCGATGCCCTGTCTCGATACTCCCTCGACTAGGAACTGTTAAAGGATGTGCTTGCGGACTACACAAGCCCCACTAGTATGATCTGCATCATAGTCCTGGTAGTCAAGCCAACATCCTAAGGGCTTTATCAACATGTATCGAAGAGACAGTAAACTAAAACAAGTGTACATGTTAAGATAAAGAGCAACCAGATAGTATACTATCATGTCGAGCGAGAAAGTCCTCTCTATATATGTCCAAGCATCCACTATAATATACAATAATGGCCTCTAGGGCATACATATTCCTAATAATCTCCCACTTGCACTAAGGCCATTTGTTGTAGTATCGCATACCCAACATCTCAAAAATTCTCTCAAACTATGTCTAGGGAAGGGCCTTCGTGAGTGGATCCGCTGTGTTGTCCTTCGTATCTACTCTCCTGGCCTCGATCTCGCGGCGATCAACTATCTCCCGAATCAGGTGATTCCGCTTCAGAATATGTCTGGATCGTTGATGGGACCGGGGTTCCTTAGCCAAAGCCACAGCTCCATTGTTATCACAATACAAGTGTATTGGATCCTCAATGGATGGAACCACACCTATTTAGAAATGAACTTCTTCATCTAGACAGCCTCTTTGGCAGCATCGTAGGCAGCGATGTATTCAACCTCCATCCTCGAGTCTGCAACGATATCTTTCTTAGAACTCTTCCAACATACCGTCCCTCCATTGAGGGCGAAGACAAAAGCCGAGACAGACTTGCTGTCATCCTTATCACTCTGGAAGTTCGAATCGGTAAAGTACTCCACCTCGAGTTCTCCATTACCATAACCCAAGAAAATCTCTTTAGTCCTTCTCAAGTACATGAGAATGTTCTTCACAGCTATCTAGTGCTTCTCCCCTGGGTCTGATTGATACCTACTTACCACACTAAGTGCATAAGCTATATCCGGTCTTATGCATAACATCGCGTACATGATAAACCCAACTGCTGAAGTATAAGGTATCACGTTCATGCGAGCCCTCTCTAAATCAGTCTTGGGAGACATCTCTTTGGAGAGAGTGATCCCTAAATAAGCGGGTAAATTACCACGCTTGGAATCTTCCATACAAAACCTCTTTAGTATAGTGTCTATGTAGCTAGATTGGGACAATTCCAACATCCTTTTAGATCTATCCCTATAGATCTTTATCTCCAGGATGTAGGAGGCATCACCCAGATCTTTTATGGAGAACTTTTGTGATATGAAAAGTTTGATCGAATGCAGCATAGGAACATGTATTCCCTAGTGACCATTATTGTATGATATAGTGGATGCTTGGACATATAAATAGAGAACTTTCTTGCTCGACATGATAGTATGCTATCTGGTTGCCTTTATCATAACATGTTCATTGGTATTATTAAATTGTCTCTCATATACATGTTGATAAAGCCTTTAGAATGTTGGCTTGACTACTAGGACTATGATGTGGATCGTACTATTGGGACCTGGGTAGTCTACAAGCACATCCTTCAATTGTTCCTAGTCGAGAGAATATCGAGACAGGGCATCGATATTCAAAAGTAGACTAGTATGTACGTTTCTTGACCCTGTATAGGGTGTTGGTTGATCCCATAACCATCGGTGTTTGACATCAAAGATTGTATACATGTACTCATTAGAGAATGGGTACACTGAACAGTACTCGCCGAGAACTCCTAGATGGTACTATACCTATCGTCGGATAGCAGTTCTCTGGTGACAATGGTACAGGTTAGTCTGTAGACCCGAGATCGTCATAGAGTCTTGTGTGGTTCCCACTGTGCTTTGATTTCCTCCTTACCACGGCTCAAAGGAGTTGTGCAAACAGGTGGATTTTGGGTACAGTCCAGAGTCACATGGAGGCAATGAGCGATAGGAGGGGTTTCGTCTCTCCCGGTATTGCGAGTTGATGTTTCGCTATACTCGATTAGATATAACAGGAAGTCTCTGGCCAGGGCTGTTGATGAGATTTAATGGTAAGGGTTATCAGTAGTTTCTCGTACCGTTATAGGCCACACATCGGCATGACTTATCAAGTTATTGGGGTCTGACGATTCCACCCTAGACTCGATATGCGACATATCAGACGAAGAGACCGGACTGTACGGTAAGTGTTAATTATAGGCTTCATGGGAGTTTGGACAAGCTTACTTGTTGATCTTCTAATCGCTCAATACCTGGGTAGTCGTTACGTCCAGCTAGTACCGCTGACGGCTTGTAGGTAACTGATGTGATCATTATCTACTGCGGGCGTATTGACGAGTCTTTAGAGTCCACACAGAAGTTTCCTAGTTCAAGCGAAACGAAGTAGGGCACATATGCTGATATGTGCGGAGGGCCTGATTAAATACGAATATGTGATACCGTAGTCCAATCTGGCAGTTATTTGTTATCGGTTAGGTTATATGTGATATAACCGGATTATTGAATCAGGTGTTGATTTGATAATATGATATACAGATAAATGATATTAGTCGGTTATATGTGATATAACCGGATTATTAAATCAAGTGTTGATTTAATAATATGATATATATTTATATTTGATATAATTATATATTAACTAATATTATTGCTCACTAATTATTTGCTTATCTTTATATATATATATATATATATATATATATATATATATATATATATATATGAAGCATGGTTGATTTTCTAATTTTAGAAAATAGAAAAAGAGGTGGAAAATGGGGAGACTTTTATGGAACGGTTGAAGAATAGCTTTTGATTTGTTTATTCTTTTTTCATGCACTATTGAAGCATGGATCAATTTGTTTATTGAAACAAATTGATGCCTCAATTATTGTGTTTATGTTAAAAGAGCCATTCTTCATTTCTTCACATACTTGAGTTATTTTCCTCTCTTGAACTCATTGGCTCTCTAGCTCTCTCCATCTTCTTCACCTTCACCTCCAAGCTCAATCCCTCATATGAGTTGTGAACCTTTGAGCTTGTGAGAACCCTAGTGAGTAAACAAAACCCCTATTTCACCATTCTACACTAGATTAGCACATTGGTGTAGTGTGTTTCCTTCACTAAACAGTTTAGTGAAGAGGTAGCTTGGATTAGCGGAGTTTCGGGTGGATCATGTTCGGCGAGAAGATCGCAAAAAGGTGTAACATTTCAGAAAAAATAAAATATTATTTTTGGAAATTTTTATAATTAAATAATAAATATTATGAATATTTTTTATGTAGTATAATTAAATACCGATAAATTGGGATAAATTTGGAAAAAAATTTAGAAATTACAAAAAACGGTGTTTTAGTGGATTTAAGCAAATTATGAAATGTTATAATTAATTATATACAATTTTAATACTAATCGCTATTAAATATCGCTAATCGCGTATTAAGCCGTATTTATGCACATGACATGCACCATGTCATATTACTTTTCTACATTTTCCTACATGGTCCTTTCTTTTATTATGCATGGTTTTTGGTTTTATGAAAAGAAAACAAAAGAAAAGAAAAGAAAAAGGAAATGGTTATTTTAAGAAGGTATGGGCAAGAGAGAGAGAGAGAGAGATGTGAGGGTTCAACCATGGTATGGCTCTTGGTCTCACTTCATCATCTTCTTCATTTTCTTCTCCTCTCCCTCTCAAAGCTGCTGCCCTCTCTCCCTCCCCCTCAAATTCCTCATTACACCACCCAAACACAACCCAAAAGTCCATCTCACATTCATTAAAAATGTGCACAAGCCCTCTAGCTGCTACACTTTGGACCATGAAATCAAGGATTTTGGACACATGGGGCAACTCAAGAAAATTATTGAGTTGCCAAATGAGGTAATCCCTTCACCATTTGTGTAGTTTTTCATTCACTTTAGCACCTATATTAGTTTAGAACCGATTTAGTGTCGTTTAGTGAACTTTGAAAATTTCAAGTTAGGGTTTGAGAAATTATTGATTCCAAAGGTGCAATTGAGGTGTAATTAGGGACTACAACCCCTGTGGTGATTGATTAAAGACCTAAACCAGAGACTAGAACCCCAATTAGCGAACTTAGAAATCCCCGATATTGTATTTTGTAGAATTTGTGTAAGGAAATTGAAATCTGCTATCACTCGGGGACCTAGAAAATTATTTAGCAAACACAGAGGAGTGTGCAGGCATCCTAGAAGCTACCGTTGAAACCCTGGACCTGTCAAGACCCGAAAGTACGGAACGTGACCGGCACTTAGATTACGAAGCGTCTAGAGACGCAACGTAACCTAAGTAAGCCGAAGCCCAGAAATCTAAACCATAAAAGAAGAAGAAGAAGGAAAACAAGTTTAAAAAAACAAGATCAAATTTTCTCAAAAATTTCGGCAGTCTCCTTTGTATAAACTGGCCCCAAACGGGTACAAACAAGTATAAATACATATAAATAATAAAAAGCATCCCCAAACGGGAGCAAGCTCTACGCCAACAGGCGGAAACAACCACACCAATGCACAATAGTATACAACGCCAAAGGGCGAGGCTCAAAACTTAAAAGAAAAAAAATCCACCAGATACCATAATAATACAAGCGCGACTCTAAGGTCGAAATAAACAACTGATCCAGTAAACTATCAAGTAATACAAGTTTGGTTGATGGAGTTTTCTAGATACAAATGAAATAATAAAAGTACAACGGCAGTCCAGATCCAAGTGAACCAACCTACCGTGCAAATCACCCTGAATGAAAAGATGTGCCAGCAAGCTGCCAGGAAAACCTATACATCGAACCTGTAATAAAATTTGGCACAACGGGGGTGAGTTGCCAACTCGTGAGTAGAAGATATCTGCGAAAAGAAATCGAATGCACGACGCTGTCCTAGGTCATAATAATATACTAATATACTACTAGTCATCAAGTAAAGGCAGAATAATAAGCTACGTGTAAGTGCAAATGCTCTGTGCTCGTGTCAGTGCCTCATATAGTACTCTGTCATGTGAATGAGTATGCAAGCACCATGAATGTAAAATAACCAATCCTGAAATCTAGATATATCTGTATAAGAAATCTTTAGCTTTTATCATGGTAAAACGTGTATAGAAATCTGAAATATCAACGATGAAATTCATGGAAATCCGTGTCAAGCATCGACACAAATCATGAAAATCTCAAGTCTTAATACCTCATAATCTCAATGTCTCATAGTCTCAATATCTCAGGCTCCGTCAGACCGGATCGGCCCATATCATCAAATCTCACGACAACGGTCGATATCCTCCGGATATCCGCCGCGCCAGACATCACCGGTAGGTAGTCCTTCCCTGCCAGGCTCATCGTCTACAACTCGATCTTCTTGCCCCGGGGTACCATACCGGGCCCACCATGTACCCGAGACGGTTCATCCACTCCTCGAATCGGGTCTCGAAATCCAACAAAAAACATGGAATCTCATGGTGGACGACACATACATCACGAGAAAACCGTATCTTATGTTTTAAAAAGAGAGGAGGGGAGAGAGAGAAGTTTTTATATATTCTTACGGTTTTCCCCCAAAGTCTAGAAATCTCATAGAAATCCAAAATCCCAAAATCATGAGTAAGTATATGATAAGTGTCGGCATATGCCCCATAATACTACATGATAACATGAAAATGTGAATGCATGAAATGTCTAAGTAATAAATGCCATGTCTATACTAACACCAGAGAGTAATCAGAATATTATATCGATCTAGCTGTTAGCTGATTCTATCAATAAAAGATAATATGTTCTAAAGTGTACGTGACATAGCAATTACCGATGATGATGTGTGTGAGCCGGCAATAAGTGTGCGTGGAATATGCGCATCATCGGTAATGGTGCTGGTGTCCTAACAGGCAGAGTTTTATACCGATTATAGAAACATATGAATGAACATGCAACATTATGATTATGGTATGAATGTAAAGACGGATGTGTAATAACCACTCATCTGTGATATACGAGTAAAACTACTACTACATTACTCGAACTTACACTAGTGTCCATCTAACCTCCGAAGGAACTAAACCTAAGAAACCAGTCGATAAGAACTAAGAGTACACCTAAAGTCTGAATCCATATCTCTAATAGTCGGCGATCCAGCCTCAATAGCGTCACGTACGTAGTACGGCTTTCTCGAATCAAGAGTGCGGATCAATCATCATATCTATGCCTCGTACGGTAAAGTCCATCGTACGGCATCCCATTATCGGGGTACGGGTCAAGTATCACTTATGTGTCTCATCATTCGTATAATATCATTATCAACACATGTCATGATCAAGGTGCTATACTGTAATCGCATACATCAATCATATATCATTGCCAGCAAAAATATATATCGTCAATTTATCCTCAGAAATGTCATGTCACATATATCATATCTTGGTCGAGTCACATATGTCAAGTCGTGATTAAGTCACATATATGTATATGTCATATCGTAATCAGGTTACACATGTTTCATATCGTAATCAAGTCACACCTATATCATATCAGGCTTTCAGGCATAGGTTACGGTCCGGGTTCTATTTTAGAGTTCCATGTACTTCAATATCATCACCACCCTTTATTATTTATGTATACCTATTCATTATCTCATTTCCCAATGATCCGCTAACATCATAACATGACCGTATAACCAAGAATCACGGCATCAAGCCCAGTTATATTGTTTCATCCCCGTGTATCATATCACCTCCTTGTATCACATATACGTATTGTGTATATATATATATACCAACACCTAGTCCTATATATATATACACATACACGTATACACCACGTCGATTCTCAGTATGTACGTGTGCGTGTATCTACCTGAAACCTACGAATCTCCTCCATGATATTCATCCTCGGGTAAGGTCTTCCTAAATCAACCTAGTCCAACCTAAGGTCACTACTAGGGTCCTACTCATCGAAATTCTAAGGTCACGTCTGGCTTCCTAAAGACAATAAGTACTTATTCCTATTCTACATTTGCGGGGGTGCTAAACGCCATCCACCCGACTTCCCCCCGTAAATATACATCTACTCACCTGGTCCTTATCTGCCGAAGACGGTGTCGCCATCCTCTTCTTCATCGTCCGCAGTCTACGTGAGGGGTACCTATATGCAAACATATGTAGTATTGTAAATTGAATCACGGACAACATCAAAACGATGCACGAAACGCGTATAGGTTAAAACGTATGACCCGCTCATGCAAAAGAACCAAATATCGCTCGATATCGGCGTACAAACTCCGATTAATCGAGATAAACATCAACAAACAACTCATAGTTTTAAAACTCATTACTTAAAATATAAAACATGATTTAATTCATCGAAACGCTAAAATCCATCAAATCGCCCGATTTCGTAAAACCTGAAAATGCCAATTTACCGTTTTACTTCAAAACTTGATGTTTAAATGAAACTAATAGTCTTAATACATATTAAATAGCATAACTAGATTATTCAAACCACTACTATATTTTTTTACACCTTAATTTGTATTAAATTGAAATTCTAGTTTGTAAACTTGCCCGATTTCGGTAATTTTAAGCAAAATTTTACAATGTCACAACTAAACATGATTTTACATGAATTTACTTATTAAACTACAATTCATGATGATAATAATATAATGAAACCATAAAGTAGAATTTAAATCTCATTTAATTAAGAATTTCTAAAATCTAGTTTGCAAAATAGCATTTTTCTCACAATTTCTTAATTATCAATAAAAACTAGTAACCAAATTAGGTTTTTCATTGCACTAACAAGTTAATATCCTCATTAAAACCACAATCTAGTGTTACAAACATTAATTGGAATTTTATTTCACTAATATATACAATATATAGAAATCTAGTTTACAAAATTGTTTAATTTAAACAATTTTGGATAAACAATTTACAATATACCATCCATACAAGATTTTCCCATTCTAAAAATGTTAAACTAGTTATAATAACCCCACTTAATTAGTAAAAACCCTAACTTGATTTTACAAAGCCTAACTTGAATTTTAAAACTTGTAAAGAGAATTAATTTATGAAATCTAAACATGCTTAAATGAAACATTTAATTACAATAAATCAAAAGAAAAAGATTTATACCTCCACAACATGAAATTCAAACATGAAAATAAGCCTCCAAAATGAATGTTTTCCATCTCCAAAATCCTTGTAAAAATGAGCAAAGAATAGAGGGTAGGAATTAATTAGGATTTTGTGAATTTTTATTTGGATTTTTGTAGGATTTTTGATGATTTTTGGAGTTAATTTAAATTTTGAAGATGGGGGGCTGCCATCGGGGGGTGAGGCTGGCCACACCATGGAGGAGGGAGAGGATAGTGAGAAAAGTGAAGAAAAGTGTAGAAACTTCACCCAAAATATCAAGTCCATTATGTCTTTTCAACAATTCCTTTAATTTTTATCATTTCTTTTCTAAAACACCTAAAGAAAATTCTAGAATCATGGAAAATTTTTTAAATAAATTTTGTATGATAAACACTAGATTCTAATATGCAATGATTCATTTTTGCAAATTAAACCCCTTCAAATTTGAAATTTACACTAATTTAGTGTATAAATAAAGCTTATGTTAATATTTAAGATAATTAATTTAAGAAAAATATTTAATTAAACTAAAAATTTATAAGTGGCTAAATAAACACCATTTACTAATAATAACATCATTAAAATAGGTGGTTTTAAATTTATAGTGAAAAATAATTACGGTTTAGTTTTACGAAAAATACGTTTTACTTTACCGAAAATCATAAAATTCACTTAAACGATTTTATTTATTTAATTATTTATTTAATTGTTTTTAAAACATTACAATCTTCCCCCTTTAAGAAATTCGGTCCCCGAATTTAAATTAAAACTCCCCACAATTACAAAAACATTCAGCAAAACACTCAAATCGTCGAGGCTCCGAAATCATCAATACATAAAACACGTTTTTTTTAGCACGATACAAGCGCATGAAAAACAAGTACATAACTAAAAATCAAAACTCCGTCAAACATAACACAATCATCGGAGTTATGGTGAAAATAAAATATCAAAACCCAATAGGAAAACCAACATAATATACATCAAAACTATAACTTATATATAGTGCACATCATAGTAAAATCGTCCCAATATCTGGAAAAAGAAGCATGCAAGAGCCCCTTTGAAAATCACCGTGTGATGCACGTGTCACGGCATACGTAGCGGACGTTTATTAAAAAAAATAGCTATATATATATATATATATATATATATATATATATATCTTTTATTTAACCTACACGTCCCGCCTGGTTACCAAATCAATAGTAATGATTATAAAAATATACTACTTAAACCGAAATCAATCCCAATCACATCATAAAAATGTCATGTGCGTCCAGTGCGCACTGAAATCGAAACCAAATACAGATGCCACGAATACACACAAAAACCAAACTAAGTGCAACAGGTGTGCACCAAAAACATCTGTCAAGTGCAACGGGTATGCACGACTCTAATATCAGGTGCATCTAATCTGCACAAAACCCCGATTTAGTGTATCTGGTGTGCACAAAATCGCATCAAGTGCACCGAATGTGTGCAAGAATCTCAATCGAGTGCACATGGTGCACGAAAACATACACCGAATATCAAAATCGAAATCACAGTACGAAAATGCATGTAAACTAGGTCGAAGCATGTATCAAAATCATGTGTAACTATATGCACGAAATCAAATCAAAATCTCAAAATGTATTAAAACCAAATCAAGTGCACTGGGTATGTACTAAACAACATCAATACATCTAATATATGAAACACAAATAGAATGTAATGAAGGTACACATAAGAAATACCAATCGTAGAACAAAGTCCTCAAAATACCAAAATCCAATCAACGAAAATATGAAATTCAGATCACCAAATCACAATCGTAAACACTATCGTCAATGTGCGCCTCTTTCCCCCATTCCTCTGGTGTCGACTGCTTCGAACTCGTCTCTTCATAGATGTGCTGACTACGCTACCAACGACAATACTCAAATCTAGAGTCTCCCACGTAGTCGATCCCTTCACCTGATATCTGGACTACATTAAACTTTTCGATCGATCCATCAAAATCCCATAATTCCTCGAGAGCTCAACACTCAAGTACAGTTTAAAAATATCCGGTACATACCCCAGTATCGATGGTTCAGCCGTAGAAGGGAAAACCCAAGCCTCACTAAAGGCACCGCGGAACTGCCTTAAACCCTAAGGTTCAAGGGCGTTCTCATGGTCATTATGTCGAGTTAGGATTTCATTCTTCTAGAGGGTCCATAGAAATACCTGCATGTTCTTCCGAATACTTTAAACTTGGGAAAATGGGTTTCGGACAATCGTTCGAATCCTTTAACTTCGTCTGGATGGCATGTGAATACCCTTCGTCCGCACGCTAAACAATGCTTCAATCCTCAAGAATAACCAATACCTTAATGGTTATCGCATTTGAGCCGCAGCTCCCTCTGCCCGTGCGCCCGTGGTAACAGAAACCACCCTCCGATATCGATGAAGATAGATCAAAGGAACGAATGAAATGCAGTGCAAAGAAATGTACTTCCTAAGGCTACTTAAGAAGAGTAGCGTATCGTAAGTATGCCGCGGATCATACCCACGGTACGTCACTCAACCTAAGTCGCCTACTCCATTAACCAAGGGTCACCTAGGCTTATACAAGGTTAAACCTAGAGCTCTGATACCAACTTTGTCACGACCCGAAAGTATGGAACGTGACCGGCACTTAGATTACGAAGCGTCTAGAGACGCAACGTAACCTAAGTAAGCCAAAGCCCAGAAATCTAAACCATAAAAGAAGAAGAAGAAGGAAAACATGTAGAAAACAAGTTTAAAAAAACAAGATCAAATTTTCTCAAAAATTTCGGCAGAGTCTCCTTTGTAAAAACTGGCCCCAAACGGGTACAAACAAGTATAAATACATATAAACAATAAAAAACATCCCCAAACGGGACCAAGCTCTACGCCAACAGGCGGAAACAACCACACCAATGCACAATAGTATACAACGCCAAAGGGCGAGGCTCAAAATTTAAAAGAAAAAAAAATCCACCAGATACCATAATAATACAAGCGCGACTCTAAGGTCGAAATAAACAACTGATCCAGTAAACTATCAAGTAATACAAGTTTGGTTGATGGAGTTTTATAGATACAAATGAAATAATAAAAGTACAATGGCGGTCCAGATCCAAGTGAACTAACCTACCGTGCAAATCACCCTGAATGAAAAGATGTGCCAGCAAGTTGCCAGGAAAACCTATACATCGAAACTATAATAAAATTTGGCACAACGGGGGTGAATTGCCAACTCGTGAGTAGAAGATATCTGCGAAAAGAAATCGAATGCACGACGCTGTCCTAGGTCATAATAATATACTAATATACTACTAGTCATCAAGTAAAAGCAGAATAATAAGCTACGTGTAAGTGCAAATGCTCCGTGCTCGTGTCAGTGCCTTATATAGTACTCTGTCATGTGAATGAGTATGCAAGCAACATGAATGTAAAATAACCAATCCTGAAATCTAGATATATCTGTATAAGAAATCTTTAGCTTTTATCATGGTAAAACGTGTATAGAAATCTGAAATATCAACGATGAAATTCATGGAAATCCGTGTCAAGCATCGACACAAAACATATAAATCTTAAGTCTTAATACCTCATAATCTCAATATCTCTCAGTCTCAATATCTCAGGCTCCGTCAGTCCGGATCGGCCTATATCATCAAATCTCACGACAACGGTCGGTATCCTCCGGATATCCGCCGCGCCAGACATCACCGGTAGGTAGTCCTCCCCTGCCAGGCTCATCATCTACAACTCGATCTTCTTGCCCCGGGGTACCATACCGGGCCCACCATGTACCCGAGACGGTTCATCCACTCCTCGAATCGGGTCTCGAAATCCAACAAAAAGCATGAAATCTCATGGTGGACGACACATACATCACGAGAAAACCGTATCTTATGATTTAAAAAGAGAGGAGGAGAGAGAGAGAAGTTTTTATATATTCTTGATAAGTGTCGGCATATGCCCCATAATACTGCATGATAACATGAAAATGTGAATGCATGAAATGTCTAAGTAATAAATGCCATGTCTATACAAACACCAGAGAGTAATCAGAATATTATATCGATCTAGCTGTTAGCTGATTCTATCAATAAAAGATAATATGTTCTAAAGTGTACGTGACATGGCAATTACCGATGATGATGTGTGTGAGCCGGCAATAAGTGTGCATGGAATATGCACATCATCGGTAATGGTGCTGGTGTCCTAACAGGCAGAGTTTTATACTGATTACAGAAACATATGAATGAACATGCAACATTATGATTATGGTATGAATGTAAAGACGGATGTGTAATAACCACTCATCTGTGATATACGAGTAAAACTACTACTATATGACTCGAACTTACACTAGTGTCCATCTAACCTCCGAAGGAACTAAACCTAAGAAACTAGTCGATAAGAACTAGGAGTACACCTAAAGTCTGAATCCATATCTCTAATAGTCGGCGATCCAGCCTCAATAGCGTCACGTACGTAGTACGGCTTCCTCAAATCAAGAGTGCAGATCAATCATCATATCTATGCCTCGTACGGTAAAGTCCATCGTACGGCATCCCAATATCGGGGTACGGGTCAAGTATCACTTATGTGTCTCTTCATTCGTATAATATCATTATCAACACATGTCATGATCAAGGTGCTATTCTGTAATCGCATACATCAATCATATATCATTACCAGCATAAATATATATCGTTAATTTATCCTCAGAAATGTCATGTCACATATATCATATCTTGATCGAGTCACATATGTCAAGTCGTGATTTAGTCACATATATGTATATGTCATATCGTAATCAGGTTACGCATATCTCATATCGTAATCAAGTCACACCTATATCATATCAGGCTTTCAGGCATAGGTTACGGTCCGGGTTCTATTTTAGAGTTCCATGTACTTCAATATGTAAGTCCACGTTGCCGACCCCGGTTCTTGCGGGGAGGCGGAAACGGTATAAAAATCAAATTTTTAGCGCACTAGGCAACATGGACTAACAAAAGTCGGGATCTTTTCTAAACAAAACTAGCTACCAAGCTAAAGAGAGTTAGCTACTCGGAAAAGGTGTTATACCTCACTTGAACTCCTTCTTTTTGAAACCTTTGTAGAGTTTGGATGGTGCTTTCTTCGTCGCCTTCTTTCGTCAAAGATTGATCCACCTGAGGGTTCAACCTTGGGCTCCTTTCTCGAACTTTGAGAGAACTAAGGTCTTTGGCTTGCTAGACCTTCAACCCTAGAGTGAGTAGAGAGTGGCTTAGGGTATTTTTTATCTCAAGAAGAGGTTTCTCAACACATGAGAATGAATCTCCTTGAACTAGAGGAGGAGGAAGAAGAAGAGAGGAGAGAGAGTGAATATGATAGAATGAAATGGTTTTTACAACCATAACCAAATATAAGTGATTTATCAAAAATAATATTAATCAAAAATGAAAAGGTGATGGTTAGTTTGAATAGACCATTATCATATCACCATAAATGATTTTGCAAAGATCAAAGAGTATCTAAAAAGCTAATGATGATGGTCAATGTTTCAAACCTAGTCAACCTTGGTCAACAAGTCAACAAGCCCAACCATGACACAATTTCATTTAATTAATATTATTAATTGATAAATCACAAGATCATTAGGGTTTGGAAAAGGACGACTGTCAACTGTGCATACACACCCGTTCCAAAACCCCAATGAAAAATCTCTTCCCCCGGCTCAACTGTGCATACACACCCGCGTTCATGTTCCGAGTAACACGAACATAAAGAGATAAAACCAATCCCAAATCATATACTAGGATCCGGCTTAAACCAAAGCCCGCTAGTATAAGCTGTCCAGACAACAAACGTGCACAAGTGCGCGGATGTGAACGAACCCTGTCGCAAAACCATGCGACCTCTACTCATTTTGCCCAAAGGCGAATAGCCCTCTGTGTGGGACTCTAAAGACTCGACACTACGCTGGCAGTGGGTTTAACCACAGACCGCAAGCGGCACTAGCTGTACGTAACGGTCCCCAGGTAGATGCCGATAAGAAGACTGACGAGGTGAACCCCATCTGAACTCCTACTGAGTCTGAATGTGACAGTCTCCGTACAGTCTGGTCTGTTCGTCTGATACATCGCATGGCGGGCCTAGGGGCGGTAAACGTCAGTCCCCTAATAGCGGTACAAGTCGTGTCGGAGTGAAGCCCAGAACAACCTGAGATAACACTGGAAACCTACCAGTATATCTCGCTTGCCCTAGCCAGGGACTACTCGTGTAATGGCTCTCCTAGACACAGCGCGATGTCAACCCCCAATACCGGGAGAGACGAATCCTGTCTAACCGTCACTGCATCCAAGTGCTTCGGGACTGCACCCAACTACTACCTGTTTGCACGACTCTTTTGAGCCGTGGTAGGGTAGTAGTCAAAGTACAGTGGGAACACACTTGAGGCGAAGTGACAGTTAAAGTCAGCGGACTAAGCTGTACTCATGTCACCTGGGAACTGATAACTGACGATAGGTATAATACCAACCAACAGTTCCCGATGAGTCCTGTCCAGTGTACTCGTATCCTAACGAGCACCCGTATACTATCTCAAGTACGACGTACTGACGGCTGTGGGACAGACCGCCTCCCGCACTGGGATGAGAAGCGCATACGCTAGTCTACTCCGGAGTATCGTTGCCCTGTCTCGATAATCCCACGACTAGGGATGTGTATAAGGATGTGCTTGTAGATTACCCAGCCCTCACGAGTGTGACTGCCATCACAACGCTGGTAATCAAGCAAATATCCAAAGGGCTCCACTAATGTGTATAGATAATATGCTAAAAGAAACACATGTACACATTAAAGTAGAAACAAACCAAGTAGCATACTACCATTTTGAGCAAGATTGTATATACAACTGTGAATATCCCAAGCTTCCATTAAGTAATATACAAACTAGTATGATACAGTAATGGCCTCTAGGGCATATACATTAACAATCTCCCACTTGCACTAAGGCCATGTACTAGCGTATCGAAGACCTATCATCTCGATCAGCCGCTCGAACTGAGTCTGGGGCAAGGCCTTGGTGAATGGATCTGCAGTGTTATCTTCTGAAGCAACCCTCCGAACCTCGATCTCCTTGCGATCCACGATCTCCCTGATCAGGTGATACCGCCTCAAGATGTGTCTGGATTTCTGATGGGACCTGGGTTCCTTCGCTAATGCTATAGCTCCGTTGTTGTCGCAATACAGAGGTATTGGATTAACAATGGACGGAACCACCTGAAGTTCTTTCAAGAACTTCCTCATCCAGACGGCTTCTTTTGCGGCATCTGCAGCAGCGATATATTCCGCTTCCATAGTCGAGTCAGCAACGGTTTCCTGTTTGGAACTCTTCCAACACACCGCCCCTCCATTGAGGGTAAAGACAAAGCCCGACATGGACTTGGAATCATTCTTGTCACTCTGGAAGCTGGAGTCAGCAAAGGCCTCGATCTGGAGGTCTTTTCCGCCATACACCAAGAACATCTCCTTAGTCCTTCTCAGGTACTTGAGATTGTTCTTTACTGCTATCCAGTGTTTCTCCCTAGGGTTTGACTGATACCTGCTTACTACACTCAGTGCATAAGCCACATCTGGTCTGGTACACAACATTGCATACATTATAGAGCCTACTACAGAAGCGTAGGGTATAATAGACATGTGATCCCTTTCCAAATCAGTCTTGGGAGACATCTCTTTGGAGAGGGTGATCCCGTGACAAGCCGGTAGATTACCGCGCTTGGAATCTTCCATACTGAATCTTTTCAGTATGGTGTCGATGTACCTGGACTGCGAAAGTCCTAATATCCTCTTGGATCTATCACGATAGATCCGGATCCCCAGAATGTAGGAGGCATCACCCAGGTCTTTCATGGAGAACCTGTGTGATAAGAACCCCTTGACAGATTGTAGCATAGGAATGTCATTTCCTATCAACAGAATGTCATCCACATATAAAACGAGGAATACGACAGTTCTTGCTACAAATCTACTATAGATGCATGGTTCATTTGGATTTTTGATAAAGCCAAATTCTTTGACCCTCTCATCAAAACAGATGTTCCAACTCCGCGATGCCTGCTTTAGTCCATAGATGGACTTAAGCAACTTGCACACCTTTCAGCTGCTCCCACTCTGAATGAAACCCTCTGGCTGGTCCATATAGACGCACTCTTCTAAATTTCCATTTAAAAAAGCGGTCTTTACGTCCATCTGCCAAATCTCATAATCGTGGAAAGCAGCAATGGCAAGAAGGATCCGAATGGATTTCAGCATAGCTACTGGAGAAAAGGTTTCATCATAGTCCAAACCAGGTCTTTGACGAAAACCCTTTGCAACAAGTCTAGCCTTATAGGTCTCAACCTGTCCATCTACACCAATCTTCCTTTTGAAGATCTACTTGCATCCTACGGGTTTTACCCCATCTGGAGCAATGTCCAACGTCCATACCTTGTTGGTGTACATGGACTCCATTTCGATCCGCATTGCATCCATCCATTTTACCGAGTCAACGCTCTGAAGGGCTTGCTAGAAGCTAGTAGGCTCATCACTATCAATGATGCAATCCTCTCTATCCCCGTCTATGAGAAAACCATAGTATCTCTCGGGCGGATGAGACTGCCTACTACTCCTGCGGAGCGGCGTAGGAATGTCCTGATCTTTCGAACCATCTGGTTCTACTAAGCTTTCAGTAATAGCTTGTGGTTCTGGAATTTCTTCCAGTTCTACTGCGCTCTCACTAATCTCCTTTTCCAAGAACTGGTGTTCTAGGAAGTGGGCAATACGAGAAACAAATACCTTTTGTTCCTCTGCGTGGTAGAAAAGATACCCCCTGGTGTTCTTTGGGTATCCCACAAACTTGCACAGTACTGAGCGTGCCTCGAGTTTGTCCGCATGCTGCTTTTTGACAAAAGCTGGACAGCCCCAGACCTTCAGGTATTGAAGATAGGGTTTCTTCCCACTCCATAATTCATATGGTGTGGTAGGCACAGTCTTAGTTGGTACTCGGTTCAAAAGGTATGCAGCTGATTCTAGCGCATATCCCCAGAATGATCGCGGTAACTCAGCGTTACTCATCATGGACCTTACCATATCCAATAGGGTTCGGTTCCGTCTCTCCGATACACCGTTATGTTGCGGAGTGTATGGAGGAGTAAGCTGAGAGAGAATTCCATTCTCTTTTAAGTATTTCAGGAACTCGGCACTCAAGTATTCACCACCTCGATCAGATCTTAGTGTTTTGATACTTTTGCCTGTTTGTTTTTCTACTTCATTCTTGTATTCCTGGAATTTTTCAAAGGCTTTAGATTTATGTTTCATTAAGAAGACATGTCCGAACCTTGAAAAATCATCCGTAAAAGTAATGAAGTAAGAATAACCGCTTCGTGCATGCGTAGACATTGGACCGCACATGTCGCTGTGTACGAGCCCTAAGAGCTCGCTCGCTCTTACTCCGTGTCCAGTGAACGGAGTCTTTGTCATCTTTCCTTTGAGACAGGGTTGACAAGTTGCATAAGATTGATACTCGAACGGATCCAAATATCCTTCTTTATGTAGCTTAGTCAACCTTCTCTCATTGATGTGACCCAGTCTACAATGCCATAAGAAAGTTTTATTGATTTCTGGAGACTTTCTTTTGTGTGTATTCTGGACATTGAAAATCTGTGGTTGGTTCAATACGTATATACCGTTGTTTAATGTACCTGACCCAATCAGAACTTGATTAAGGTGAATGTTCACAACATTACTTACAAATGCAAATTCATAACCTTCTTTAGATAATAAAGATACAGAAATGATATTACAAGTTGCATTTGGTACAAAATAACAACCACGCAAAACCAAAAAATGTCCATCTGACAAACCCAGGTGATAGTCCCCCACGGCCTCGGCATCCATGCTAGCTCCGTTTGCAACTTTGAGGGTCATGTCACCTGCTTTCAAAAACCTACGCTTTCTCAACGCCTGCCAAGAATTACAGATATGAGATCCTGATTCAGTATCCAATACCCAGGAAGTAGAGTTTATTGATAGACAGTTTTCAATAACATACACACCTGAAGCTGAAGCCGCAACCTGCTTCAGATCCTGTGTCCTGGCTTTCCAAGCCCTGCAATCCTTTTTCCAGTGTCCACTCTTGTGACAGTAAAAGCATTCTTCTTTCCCAACAAGCTTCCCCGCTACCTTTGTTGCTTTTGTCTTTCCCTTCGTATCCACTTTACTGACACCGCCCCTTGGTTTGGCGGGGGCTTTCTTCTTCTTTTCCTTGGCTTTCGCCTTGGACTTAGAAGAGGAAGATCCTCCTACAAACAAAGTGGATGTCTCCCTACCTTTCTGTAGGGTGCCCTCTGCACTCCTCAGCATGTTGAGGAGCTCTGAAAGTACAACTTCCTTTTCTTGCAAGTTGAAATTCAGGATGAACTGGGCGTAAGTGGAAGGAAGGAACTGAAGAATCAAGTCCGTATAGAGTTCATTCTCCAACGTGGTCCCATGGTCCGCGAGCTCCTCTATGTAGCCAATCATCTTAAGCATGTGTTCCGCTACCGATGATCCGACGACCAATCTTGCCGAAAACAACTTTTTCGACACTTCGTATCTTGCGATACGAGATTGCTCTCCATACAGTTCTTTTGTATGGAGAAATATGGATTCGAGGTTCATATTCTCATGCCACCTCTGATGTTCGTTGTCCATAGAGGCAAGCACGAGGCACTTGGCCTTCGCGCAGTCGATTTTCCAGGTCTTACGGATTTCCCTATCCGCGACGCTGGTTTTAGGACCTGGGACAGAGGGAGCTTTGGTGGTAAGAAGAAACCCCAACTTATCATAAGTGATTTCCATCTTGACATTCCTGAGCCAATCTTTGTAGTTTGGCCCTGTCAGTATGTTTTTATCTAGTAGTAACTTAAGTCCAGTCATGATGTTTGGTCGCTGCAATTAGGAGAGAGAGATGAAACACTTTCACATGATGCTCTTGCAAGTTTAGAGTGGTTTTTAATTAGTCTAAACAGGATGGCTCCCACTGTCTCTCAAATCCCTCCTCAAACCATAAAGGAAGAATTAGTCGGGATCAATCTCACCGCACAATACTTGCTTAACCGTTCAGCCAGGCTAGTATTGGAACTTCGAGGGAGGTTTTCCAACGCTTTCGCGAAGTTCCTTAATTAAATAACCTCTTTTCCCTGGGGGCGTAGCCCCGCTAACACCTTTCTAGACACCTACTAGGTTTATAACATTGATCGTTAAGTGAGAAATTTCCCGAGGAGTAGCATATACTCACAGTAGGATCGGGATCCAAATATCATTGCATGATAAAACTGAAGGAATCCTACCAGAATCATCACACTCCAAATGGCATGCAACGCTAGCAAGTTTCAGTACTTATGAAACTCCCGATGTGATTTTTGCCCCATGCTCTTATGACCTTGGTGTGAGGTCAAAATGTCATAAGTCACATGTCAAGTTCTACCCATCATTATCCAGGTTAATTTGAACCCACCCGTACCTACCCTTGACGTAGGCCAAAATGGCAGTACGACTGTCTCAAATCAACGCATTCTATCTATGCAACAGATAAATATCCGGCAGCTACCAATCACTATGCCTTGGCGTGAGGTCAAAATAAATAGCTTGAATACTACCGAATATTTAACAGAAATGATGGAGGGCTACGAATGGTTTTGGCGAAACCGTGAACGTAATGAACTTGATATAATCGATGGAACGAGATAGCTTTTAAAAGGAGTGGCTCAATCTCCGCATTTAAAAGTTTAGTTTTGAAAAGAACCGAGTGGTTTTCAAAGTGTTCCAATCGACTTTTGCTTGGTTTATTTTCTTGCATTAGTTCTTTTAATGCGTCCCATCAATTAATCCTACCATTGCAGAAAACAACCAAAATATGACGTACGCTTATGCCATTCGCATTCGCCACGGGGCCCCGTCATCACCCGTTAGGTTACCTAACTAACGACAGAGCGGGGGCTGGGCTAGCGCGGCTGAAAAACATAAGCAACGCCTAAATAGTTATTATATATAAATATATAGCAATGATAGACATTACAGATCACAGATGAATACATTGGGTATACTAGGAATCCGCAATCCGTTCGAGCCTGCAACGATAAGCGGATTACACGGTCGCGGTGAATAGCCAATACCCCACCCAAGACGCCTACGGGTGCGGCAAACTACCCGCCAAGTACCCGAAGCGAAGCAACCTCTCTCAACACCGTGAGTAGGCCACTCGGCACATCGAGATACCCGGTAGTTTGTGCACCCCCTCCATGGGTCTATCCTAGGAGCAAAAACAGTAAAAAGAATTATACAATGACAGCTACAACCCCGACCCGGTTGTGCGGCCATACAAATAATATTACATCAATTTACATATTACATGAAAGAAAGAAAAAGAAAAACTCATCTCACATCCACCCCGGCTATTCACCCGCGACAATCCAACGCATTCATATACACATACCATCATCAAACACAGATCACAGATATGTATAACCCCACTAATCGACATATAGCGGTTACCCGACGTTCAATACATAAAAACATCACAGATACAACCGATTAGTCAAAGTGTAGTGAAGTTCGATAAAAAAATACGGATTTATAAGCCCACAAATACAAATTTATTTTCTGGAAAATCTGGGCTTAAATAAACCATCTTAAAAATCCCAAAACCATGCCAGAAGAACACTGCACCAAACTCGATCCAGAACCGAGTCAACTCGGCCGTGGTTGCGCGGCAATACCTTGCTATTGCCGCGGAACCGCGGCTCTTTGGTCGACTCACTGGACCGGGTTTGGTGGCTTTCTTCACAAAACCCTGAGACAATTTTTGGAGTATGATATATTTTATTTTGAACAGGAAAAATTTTAACAGAAAGTTAGGGTTTTGATATTTTGGTTTTTCGATTTTTCCAATCAAACTTCCATACACTTTCACTACCTAGCTAGTTTATGTTTAGTTAGGCTCTGATACCACTGTAAGTCCACGTTGCCGACCCCGGTTCTTGCGGGGAGGCGGAAACGGTATAAAAATCAAATTTTTAGAGCACTCAACATGGACTAACAAAAGTCGGGATCTTTTCTAAACAAAACTAGCTACCATGCTAAAGAGAGTTAGCTACTCGGAAAAGGTGTTATACCTCACTTGAACTCCTTCTTCTTGAAACCTTTGTAGAGGTTGGATGGTGCTTTCTTCGTCGCCTTCTTTCGTCAAAGATGGATCCACCTGAGGGTTCAACTTTAGGCACC
This sequence comes from Agapanthus africanus, assembly GCA_030015575.1. NCBI lineage: Eukaryota > Viridiplantae > Streptophyta > Magnoliopsida > Asparagales > Amaryllidaceae > Agapanthus > Agapanthus africanus. Next base: position 375,310,126 of record CM057344.1, on the reverse strand, counting down.
TTTCTCGAACTTTGAGAGAACTAAGGTCTTTGGCTTGCTAGACCTTCAACCCTAGAGTGAGTAGAGAGTGCTTAGGGTATTTTTTTATCTCAAGGAGAGGTTTCTCAACACATGACAATGAATCTCCTTGAACTAGAGGAGGAGGAAGAAGAAGAGAGGAGATAGAGTGAATATGATAGAATGAAATGGTTTTTACAACCATAACCAAATATAAGTGATTTATCAAAAATAATATTAATCAAAAATGAAAAGGTGATGGTTAGTTTGAATAGACCATTATCATATCACCATAAATGATTTTGCAAAGATCAAAGAGCATCTAAAAACCTAATGATGATGGTCAAAGTTTCAAACCTAGTCAACTAGTCAACCTTGGTCAACAAGTCAACAAGCTCAACCATGACACAATTTCATTTAATTAATATTATTAATTGATAAATCACAAGATCATTAGGGTTTGGAAAAAGACGACTGTCAACTGTGCATACACACCCGTTCCAAAACCCCAATGAAAAATCTCTTCCCCCGACTCAATCAACTGTGCATACACACCCGCGTTCATGTTCCGTGTAACACGAACACAAAGAGATAAAACCAATCCCAAATCATATACTAGGATCCGGCTTAAACCAAAGCCCGCTAGTATAAGCTGTCCGGACAACAAACGTGCACAAGTGCGCGGATGTGAACGAACCCTGTCGCAAAACCATGCGACCTCTACTCATTTTGCCCAAAGGCGAATAACCCTCTGTGTGGGACTCTAAAGACTCGACACTACGCTGGCAGTGGGTTTAACCACAGACCGCAAGCGGCACTAGCTGTACGTAACGGTCCCCAGGTAGATGCCGATAAGAAGACTGACGAGGTGAACCCCATCTGAACTCCTACTGAGCCTGAATGTGACAGTCTCCGTACAGTCCGGTCTGTTCGTCTGATACATCGCATGGCGGGCCTAGGGGGCGGTAAACGTCAATCCCCTAATAGCGGTACAAGTCGTGTCGGAGTGAAGCCCAGAACACCCTGAGATAACACTGGAAACCTACCAGTATATCTCGCTTGCCCTGGCCAGGGACTACTCGTGTAATGGCTCTGCTAGACACAGCGCGATGTCAACCCCCAATACCGGGAGAGACGAATCCTGTCTAACCGTCACTGCCTCCAAGTGCTTCAGGACTGCACCCAACTACTACCTGTTTGCACGACTCTTTTGAGCCGTGGTAGGGTAGTAGTCAAAGTACAGTGGGAACACACTTGAGGCGAAGTGACAGTGTCAAGTCAGCGGACTAAGCTGTACTCATGTCACCTGGGAACTGATAACTGACGATAGGTATAATACCAACCAACAGTTCCCGACGAGTCCTGTGCAGTGTACTCATATCCTAACGAGCACCCGTATACTATCTCAAGTACGACGTACTGACGGCTGTGGGACAGACCGCCTCCCGCGCTGGGATGAGAAGCGCATACGCTAGTCTACTCCGGAGTATCGATGCCCTGTCTCGATAATCCCACGACTAGGGACGTGTATAAGGATGTGCTTGTAGATTACCCAGCCCCCACGAGTGTGACTGTCATCACAACGCTGGTAATCAAGCAAAGATCCTAAGGGCTCCACTAATGTGTATAGATAACATGCTAAAAGAAACACATGTACACATTAAAGTAGAAACAAACCAAGTAGCATACTACCATTTTGAGCAAGATTGTATATACAACTGTGAATATCCCAAGCTTCCATTAAGTAATATACAAACTAGTATGATACAATAATGGCCTCTAGGGCATATACACTAACACAATATCATCACCACCCTTTATTATTTATGTATACCTATTCATTATCTTATTTCCCAATGATCCGCTAACATCATAACACGACCGTATAACCAAGAATCACGGCATCAAGCCCTGTTATATTGTTTCATCCCCGTGTATCATATCACCTCCTTGTATCACATATACGTATTGTGTATATATATATATACCTACACCTAGTCCTATATATATATACACATACACGTATACACCACGTCGAGTCTCAGTGTGTGCGTGTGCGTGTATCTACCTGAAACCTACGAATCTCCTCCATGATATTCATCCTCGGGTAAGGTCTTCCTAAATCAACCTAGTCCAACCTAAGGTCACTACTAGGGTCCTACTCATCGAAATTCTAAGGTCACGTCTTTCTTCCTAAAGACAATAAGTACTTATTCCTATTCTACGTTTGCGGGGGTGCTAAACGCCATCCACCCGACTTCCCCCCGTAGATATACATCTACTCACCTGGTCCTTGTCTGCCGAAGACGGTGTCGCCATCCTCTTCTTCATCGCCCGCGGTCTACGTGAGGGGTATCTATACGCAAACATATATAGTATTGTAAACTGAATCACGGACAACATCAAAACGACGCACGAAACGCGCATAGGTTAAAACGTATGACCCGCTCATGCAAAAGAACCAAATATCGCTCGATATCGGCGTACAAACTCCGATTAATCGAGATAAACATCAACAAACAACTCATAGTTTTAAAACTCATTACTTATAATATAAAACATGATTTAATTCATCGAAACCCTAAAATCCATCATATCGCCCGATTTCGTAAAACCTGAAAATGCCAATTTACCGTTTTACTTCAAAACTTGATGTTTAAATGAAACTAATGGTCTTAATACATATTAAATAGCATAACTAGATTATTCAAACCACTACTATATTTTTTTACACCTTAATTTGTATTAAATTGAAATTCTAGTTTGTAAACATGCCCGATTTCGGTAATTTTAAGCAAAATTTTACAATGTCACAACTAAACATGATTTTACATGAATTTACTTATTAATCTACAATTCATGATGATAATAATATAATGAAACCATAAAGTAGAATTTAAATCTCATTTAATTAAGAATTTCTAAAATCTAGTTTGCAAAATAGCATTTTTCTCACAATTTCTTAATTATCAATAAAAACTAGTAACCAAATTAGGTTTTTCATTGCACTAATAAGTTAATATCCTCATTAAAACCACAATCTAGTGTTACAAACATTAATTGGAATTTTATTTCACTAATATATACAATATATAGAAATCTAGTTTACAAAATTGTTTAATTTAAACAATTTTGGATAAACAATTTACAATATACCATCCGTACAAGATTTTCCCATTCTAAAAATGTTAAACTAGTTATAATAACCCCACTTAATTAGTAAAAACCCTAACTTGATTTTACAAACCCTAACTTGAATTTTAAAACTTGTAAAGAGAATTAATTTATTAAATCTAAACATGCTTAAATGAAACATTTAATAACAATAAATCAAAAGAAAAAGATTTATACCTCCACAACATGAAATTCAAACATGAAAATAAGCCTCCAAAATGAATGCTTTCCATCTCCAAAATCCATGTAAAGATGAGCAAAGAATAGAGGGTAGGAATTAATTAGGATTTTGTGGATTTTTATTTGGATTTTTGTAGGATTTTTGATGATTTTTGGAGTTAATTTAAATTTTGAAGATGGGGGGCTGCCATCGGGGGGTGAGGCCGGCCACACCATGGAGGTAGGAGAGGATAGTGAGAAAAGTGAAGAAAAGTGTAGAAACTTCACCCAAAATATCAAGTTCATTATGTCTTTTCAACAATTCCTTTAATTTTTATCATTTCTTTTCTAAAACACCTAAAGAAAATTCTAAATCATGGAAAAATTTGTAAATAAATTTTGCATGATACACACTAGATTCTAATATGCAATGATTCATTTTAGCAAATTAACCCCTTCAAATTTGAAATTTACACTAATTTAGTGTATAAATAAAGCTTATGTTAATATTTAAAATAATTAATTTAAGAAAAATATTTAATTAAACTAAAAATTTATAAGTGGCTAAATAAACACCATTTACTAATAATAACATCATTAAAATAGGTATTTTTAAATTTATAGTGAAAAATAATTACGGTTTAGTTTTACGAAAAATACGTTTTACTTTACCGAAAATCATAAAATTCACTTAAACGATTTTATTTATTTAATTATTTATTTAATTGTTTTTAAAACATTACAGGACCCAACCCCCAACATCAGGCCGCAGATTTATTCTTCCTGGCCGCAATTTGCTGCCAGGGTGGGGTGGAACCCCTTCGTCTTTGGTCCATGTCTTTTTCTCCAGTAAACTAGACCCTTTATATGTGCAACTTTGGCTAATTTCACCTAGGGTAAAATCTGGAGCTAGTTTTCAAGTTTCTGAATTCGTTTTGCGGGTTTTTAATGAATCTGGTTTTGGTATTTGATATTTTGTTTCCGTCGTGTGGCGTTTGAACGTCAACGACCAGGGTTATTGGTTGTGTTTTGCAGGCGTAGGCTATAGGTTCTAACCTATAAGCGATTCGCATGCCGTTTTGGTTTCCATGTTCGATTTTTGATACTATATGATGCATTGGAAATTGTAGGTACCCCCACGTGGACTTCGAGACGACGAGGATGAGTGTGGCCTCATCGACTCCAGCAAGCGAGGATCGAGATGAGTAGATCTATATCTACGGGGGAAGTCGGTGGATGGCGTATAGTACCAACGCAGTTCGTAGTGCAGTGTATGGTATATATATATATATATTATATGGATATATTTATATGTTTATTATGAGATTATGTTTTTCTAGATAGATTTTGGGGAGTCATGGATAACTTTAGTGTACTTGGATGATAGTATCGTTAGTTAGTTTAGTCACGAACCCAAGAATGAGGTTTACACCCACACATGCTTACTTTGTTTTACTTGTGCGTATATGGGGATATGTATATATACACTCACACATAGGTATGGGACTATGTATATATATATACGTATACCGACACATGGATGATGAGGATTGTATATGGTATTTGGAGATGAGTCGATGAGATTGGGTATGGTGCCATGAGATCGGTGATATGACGTGATTCGTATCACGAGATACGACATGGGATTTTAGCGGGCCTTTAGACGTGTGTTTCATACACGCATATATTTGTAGATGGTATCAGTTTGTACTAGACTTAGATCAGTACCCCCCAGTTCATGAGATATGATGATAAGGATACCAGATAAATGATGAGATGAATGTGATATTCGACCCATACCCAGATTGGGATGCTGTACGATGGATTTATCGTACGAGCTTTATATTGATGATAGATCCACACTCTTGACTCGAGGTTGTCATATTATATATTATATCGTATGTGATACTATTGAGGCGGGATCACCGACTATTATATTTATATGTATCGACTCAGATTTAGGTGGTTTCCTTATCTTTTCGATTAGTCTGTTAGTTTAGTCATGTAGTTTACTTGTAGATGTTAGACTCGACTCGAGTCATACATATTTCAAAAACTAACGAATCGTGAGTATTTTAAAGACAGGCCAAGGGATACTACGGATATTTCAAAAGATGTACATTTTCATAAAAACACCGTAGCCCTATTTTCTAAACACCACGATTCATGTGATTTCAGATACCAAAAACTGTATGACTCGTATATAGGAATGTATATTTCTTTATTGCCGCATTATTATTCATTTACCATTTATTCTGCTGCTCGCATTGCATTGCATGCTTATATGTATTTTCCTTAGAAATGATGAAACCTGTTGTTAGGACACCAGCACCATTACTGATGACACGTATGCTCCACGTACACTCGCTTGCCGGCTCATACACATCTTCATCGGTAATTGCTATGTCAAGTACACTTAGAGAATACTATTTCATTGACATAGTTTGCTAGCTGATAGTTCCTATATGTTGTTGATTCATATTCCATTGTGCATATGACATATAGCATACCTGTATACCTACATGCTTACACATATGCCTAGACATGCTTACATGCTAGTTACCCATATGCCTATATGGTATTGTACCATTAGTGATAGGTATATACACATATGAGATATAGCTACATGTTCACCTTTATATGATGTTGTATGGACTTGGAGAATTTAGGAACCGCATGATATATTTTATAACTTGTTGCAGTTAAATATCGATTTTTCCTTATATGCTCATATTACTGTTTCATGTTGCATATATATTATATTCATGGATTTCGCATTGAGATATGTTTTTCATATGATGTTTTCTGGATTGTTTTACTCCTGCGTATATATATCAGTGGTATGGGACGCTGATATATATATATATATATATATATATATATGTATACCTGTCGTGTGTGTATATATATATATATTAGTGGTATGGGACGCTGTTATATATATACACCGACATCATATATCATCATAATGGTATATGCAAATATACTTATTCATTATATGTGAGGGGCCTATGTGCTCGGGGCCTATGTGCTCGATGTGGGGGGCCTATATACTCGGGGCCTATGTGCTCGATGTAAGGGGCCTATGTGCTCGATATGCTCGGGGCCTATATGTTCGATATGTGAGGGGACTATATGCTCGGGGCCTATGTTCTCGAGGACTATGTTCTTGGGGCCTATGTGCTTGGGGCCTATGTGCTCGATATTGGATATTGGATATATAAGATTTACTTGATATTAGGATATTGAGATATATATTTTGTGTCGATACTTGACACTGATTTTCTGATGATTTCATTGATGATACTTAAATATTTATATTGAAATCTCACGATATTAAAAAAACATTTTTCTCATTCATGATGTCTTCTGTTTTCATTTTACCGCATTCATGCCTCATATTTACGATATATTGCTATCTGAGGCACTGACACGAGCACATGGGATTACACTTATGCATAGATGTTTACCCTTACCTTTATATTATGCTTCATGCCATATTATCATTGAGGATATATATTATGATCGAATTGACTTAGGATTGAGTCATAAATACGATTTCTGCTATGTGATGTTTTCTACTCACGAGTTGGCAACTCACCCCCGTTGTGCCACAGTTCTTGCAGGTTTTGCAATACGGGTTTCGTTGCGGCTTTGCTGGCACACTGCTTTCTTTCTGGATGATTGCTTTGGTAGGTGGGTTCACTTGCATCGTGACCACCATTGTACATTTATTTATATTCGGTTGTATCTAGTAAACTCCATCAACCAAACTTGTATATTTATTCAGACTTAGAGACCAGTTGTATATTATTTCGAACTTAGAGTCGCGCGTTGTATTATTATGGGTTTTCTTGATGTTTTGAGTTTCCTTTTGAGTTTTTGATCCTCGCCCTTCGGCGTTGTATATTATATTGCTTGCGTGGTTGTGACCGTCAATTGACGAAGAGCTAACTCCCGCTTGGGGATGCCTTTACTCATATTATGCTTGCGGTGTAGGGTTAGCTTAGCACCTTAGTAAGGTTTTGGCAAGCATCAACCATGCTACTTTAAAATTTTTTGGGGTGCTAAACAAACCGTAACCAAGATCTTAACTAGATACTTAGGCTTAAACATGATATGTAAACACTTTACATCTAAATGAACAAGGAATACAACCTTTGTAGACCGGTCCTTCACTTCAATAGCTCCGTGTAGAAGTCTCTTCGCTGCGATCACGATCGTCCAGACTCTAGAGAGGCTCCCATGAAGAAACGAACAATCTTGCTTCGAAGTTTTCGAGGCCGAAGATGATCTCGTCGAAGAGACACTAGCTCATGCTGTCTCTTCACTAATTGTGTAGATTATTAAAGCAAACATCCTAAACTAAATGGCTAATAGTATAGGATGATGAAGTAGGAATATTGCTCTCTTTTGTTTTCAATTTCTCACTTTAAATCATCACAACAAAAAAAGCTACAAAGCTTTTTCAAGGAGGAAGAAGAAGAAGAAAGATTTTGTGATGAATAATGAATTGTTATGGTTACAATTGCAACCATGAGTTAATAAATGAAGGCTTTAACTCATGTAGAGAATAAACTATGGTTAAGGGTTTGGGTTAACAAATATCTACACAAAATATCAAAGCTAAATGACAAAAGGAAAGCTTCATGAAGCTTCATGAAAAAGCTAATCCAAAAGCTAACCCAAATCCAAAACCTAACTTTGTTTAAACTTAACAACCATGTTGCATTTGTAACCCTAACTTGTTACATTATTATATATCACATTTACATTATATTTTGTAACAAAAGAAAATATTACAATTAACATATATCGCATATATATCAATGTATTATCCAGTGTGAAAATGAATCAATAAAGCGACCTTATATTAGTTAAAGTAATGTAATATATCACATATATAATTATACATTAAATTATTGAATCAACACTTGATTCGACAATCCGGATATATTGCATATAACCGACTAATATAACATGTACCAATTCATCGTATCAACACTTGATCCGATGACCCGACTATATCACATATACCCGGCCGTTATCTCATATCGCAAGAATAGAATACAGTATCTCATATCGTATTATTCTCGGTCCCGCACATATCACATATGTGCTCCTACTCCATTTCGCATGAACCAGGAAACCTCTATGTAGGACTCTAAAGACTCGTCAATACGCCGGCAGTAGGTGATGATCATATCAAACACTCACAAGCCGCAAGCGGTCTACTAAACGTAACGGCCACCCGGGTATTGAGCAATCAGAAGATCAACAAGCAACCCTGCTATAACTCCTGCGAATTCAATCAGCAACACTACCGTACAGTTCGGTCTCTTCGTCTGATATGTTGCATATCACACCCTAGGGGTGATTTAACGTCAGACCCCAATAGCCCGATAAGTCATGCCGATGCAAGGTCCATAACGGTTCGAGAAACTACTCGTAACACTTACCAATAAATCTAAGCAACCCTGGCCATGGATTTCCTGTTATAGCCAATCGAGCACAGCGCAACATCAACCCCCAATACCGGGAGAGACAAAACCCCTCCTATCGCTCATTGCCTCCATATGATTCGGGACTGTATCCAAAAGCCACCTTTTTGCATGATCTCTTGACCGTGGTATGGTGGAAATCAAAGTACAGTGGGAATCACACAAGACTCTATGACGATCTCAGGTCTACAGACTAACCTGTACCAATGTCACCAGAGAACTGCTATCCGACAATAGGTATAATACCATCTAGGAGTTCTCAACGAGTCCGTTCAGTGTACCCAGTCTCCACTGAGCACCCGTATTCCTTCTCTGATGTCAAACACCAATGGATATGGGATCATTCATCGCCCATCATATGGGTCAAGAAGCGCATACGCTAGTCTACTCTGGAGTACCGATGCCCTGTCTCGATACTCCCACGACTATGAACATTTGAAGGATGTACTTATCGACTATCCAGTCCCTACTAGTATGATTTACATCATAGTTATGGTAGTCAAGTACTCATCCTAGGGGCTTGATCAACATGTGATCACAAAACAGTATTTGTTTACATGTTAAGATAAAGTGCAACCAGATAGCATACTATCATGGTGAGCAAGAAAGTCCTTCCTATATATGTCCAAGCATCCACTACAATATACATCGTATGTACAGTAATGGCCTCTAGAGCATACATATAACTAACAATCTCCCACTTACACTAAGGCCATTTGTTGTAATATCCAATACCCAACAATATAGCAGAGGTTGTAGTATCTCATACTCAACCATTGTAGAGAAGTCTCTCTATGGATAAGGCCTTTGTGAGTGGATCCACTGTGTCTACTTTTTGGTCTACTCTCCGAACCTTGATCCTTTGGAGATCAACCATCTCCCTGATCAGGTGATACTTTCCTCAGAATATGTCTGGAACGCTGATGGGACCTGCGTTCCTAGGCCTAAGCCACAACTCCATTGTTGTCACAATAACAGTGATTGGACGCTCAATGGTAGGAACCTTCTTGATCTTATGAACAAGAAATGTCCAAACAGCCACTTTGGTAGTATCGTTGGTAGCAATGTATTCAGTCTTTATCGCCCAGTATGTCACGGTATCTAGCTTAGAACTCTTCCAGCATACCGTCCTTCCACCGAGGGTAAAGACAATGCCTGTGACTGACTCTCAGTTGATCTTATCACTCTGGAAGATGGAACTAAGAACTTTCTTTTAGTTCTTCTTAAGTACTTAAGAATGTCTTCCACAGCTGTCCAGTGATTCTCTCCAAGATCCGATTGATTCTTGATCACTACACCTAGTGAGTCATTTATATCGAGTTTGGTACATAACATCGCACACTCTGATAGAGCCTACTGCCGAAGCATAGGATATCCTCTGCACGTGAGCTCTCTCCAAATCAGTATTGGAGAGAGTGATCCATGAGTAAGTGGGCGAACCACCACACTTAGAATCATCCATACTAAACAACTTTAGTATGGTGTTTATGTACCTGGATTTGGGACACTCGCAACATCCTCATAGATCTATCACCATAGATCATAATCCACAAGATGTAGTAGGTATCATCCAGATCTTATATTGAGTATCTCCATGATAAGAGGAGCTTGGCCGAGTGTAGCATAGGAAACCATTTCCTATCAGGAGTATGTTATCTATGTACAATACGTAGAAGACAACCTTACTCTCTACATCCTTCTTGTATATACAAGGTTCATCTACTATTTTGATGAAGTCAAACTCTTTGACTATCAGATCAAAACAGACGTTCCATTTTCCTGAACCCGCTTGGGCCATCATCTCATGATGCAATCCTCGCTCCCACTGTCACCGAGAAGACCGTAGTATCTCTCAAGTGGATGAGGAAACTGTAAGCCCATGCTACCTCTCCCGGTACTTTCGGGCATGTGGAATTTGATGAAAAACAATTTTCTAGAGGCGGTAACATGGACTCAAAACCGGATCTTTCTTAAACATCTAACTAACAACCTAACTAGGAGTTGTTAACTACTCGGTTAGGGGGTTATACCTTTCTTTCTTGAACTCCTCCGTCTTCAAGCCTCGATGGTTGTCCGGATCGGCTTCACCTCGTCGTCTCCTTGCACCGAAGATGGATCCACCCGAAAGGTTCTACCTTTGGCTTCTTCTTCGAACTTTGAAGAAACTAGATCACTTGGTTTGCTAGGTCTTATGAACTAGAATGAGTAGAGGAATGTTTTGGTGTCTTTTTATCTCTAAGGCACTGAGTCTCAACACATGAGAATGGTTTGCCTTGAGGTAGAGAGAGCAAGAGGAAGAGGGAGAGCTTGAGAATGAGAGAGCTCAAGAGAGAGAAAGCAAATGATAGAATGAACCATACTCTTCTCATTCTCACCTCTCATAATCCAAAAGCCATCATAACAAAAATAGTAATCAAGTATTGTGTAAATGGTTTAAGTCAAAATGGCTATATCATTTCATGCACTCATTTTGCATAAATAAACAAGCAAGCAAATGTCTTTGCCATGGAATGATAGCCATTGTCATGATGATGGTCAACTAGTCCAACCTAGTAAACCGATCAACAAAATCAACAAGTCAACAAAGTCAACCCCTCAACAACCATGTCACTATAATACTTAATTAATATTAATGTTAATCATATATCTTATTCTCATTAGGGTTAAGCAAAAGTCAATGGTCAACAGTCCACTGTCAACAGTCAACAGTCAACAACCCCAATGAGAATACTCTGCCTATGTCTCTCTGTCAACTGTGCATACACACCCGCATCCGCGTTCCGAGGAACACAAATACAAACGAGATAAAATCAATCCCAAAACGTACACTAGGATCTGGCTTAAACCAAAGCCCGCTAGTGTTAACTGTCCGGACACTGTACGTGCACAAGTGCACGGATGTGACCGGACCCTGTCGCAAAACCATGCGACCTGTCGCAAAACCATGCGACCTCTACTCTTTTGCCTAAAGGCGAATAGCTTTCTGTGTGGGACTCTAATGACTCGACACTACGCTGGCAGTGGGTTTAACCACAGACCGCAAGCGGTACTAGCTGTGCGTAACGGTCCCCAGGTAGATGCCGACAAGAAGACTAACGAGGTAAAACCCATCTGAACTCCTACTGAGCCTGAATGTGACAGTCTTCGTACAGTCCGGTCTGTTCGTCTGATACATCGCATGGCGGGCCTAGGGGGCGGAAAAGTTCAGTCCCCTAATAGCGGTACAAGTCGGGTCGGAGTGAAGCCCAAAACACCCTGAGATAACACTGGAAGCCTACCAATATATCTCGCTTGCCCAGGCCAGGGACTACTCGTGTAATGGCTCTCCTAGACACAGCGCGATGTCAACCCCCAATACCGGGAGAGACGAATCCTGTCAAACCGTCACTGCCTCCAAGTGTTTCGGGACTGCACCCAACTACTACCTGTTTATGTCGAGCCGTGGTAGGGTAGTAATCTAAGTACAGTGGGAACACACTCGAGGCGAAGTGACAGTGTCAAGTCAGCGGACTAAGCTGTACTCATGTCACCTGGGAACTGATAACTGACGATAGGTATAATACCAACCGGTCAGTTCCCGACGTGTCCTGTCCAGTGTACTCGTAACCTAACGAGCACCCGCATACTATCTCCAGTACGACGTACTGATGGCTGTGGGACAGACCATCTCCCACACTGGGATGAGAAGCGCATGCGCTAGTCTACTCCGGAGTATCGATGCCCTGTCTCGATAGTCCTGCGACTAGGGACCTGCATAAGGATGTGCTTATAGATTACCCAGCCCCCACTAGTGTGACTGCCTTCACAACGCTGGTAATCAAGCAAAGATCCTAAGGGCTCCACTAATGCGTATAGGTGATATAATAAACACATGTACACATTGAAGTAGAAACAAACCAAGTAGCATAGTACTATTTTGAGCAAGATTGTATATACAAGGTGAAAATCACAAGCTTCCATTAAGTAATATACAAACTAGTATGATACAGTAATGGCCTCTAGGGCATATACACTAACAATCTCCCACTTGCACTAAGGCCATGTACTGGCGTATCGAAGACCTATCATCTCGATCAGCCGCTCGAACTGAGTCTGCGCTAAGGCCTTGGTGAATGGATCTGCAGTGTTATCTTCTGAAGCAACACTCCGAACCTCGATCTCCTGGCGATCCACGATCTCCCTGATCAGGTGATACCGCCTCAAGATGTATCTGGATCTCTGATGGGACCTGGGTTCCTTCGCTAAAGCTATAGCCCCGTTGTTGTCGCAATACAGAGGTATTGGATCAACAATGGATGGAACCACCTGATGTTCTTTCAAGAACTTCCTCATCCAGACAGCTTCTTTTGCGGCATCAGATGCAGCGATGTATTCCGCTTCCATCGTCGAGTCTGCAACGGTTTCCTGTTTGGAACTCTTCCAACACACCGCCCCTCCATTGAGGGTAAAGACAAAACCCGACATAGACTTGGAATCATCCTTGTCACTCTGGAAGCTGGAGTCAGCAAAGGCCTCGATCTGGAGGTCTTTTCCGCCATACACCAAGAACATCTCTTTAGTCCTTCTTAGGTACTTGAGAATGTTCTTTACCGCTATCCAGTGTTTCTCCCCAGGGTTTGACTGATATCGGCTTACCACACTCAGTGCATAAGCTACATCTGGTCTGGTACACAACATCGCATACATTATAGAGCCTACCGCAGAAGCGTAGGGTATAATAGACATGCGATCCCTCTCCAAATCAGTCTTGGGAGACATCTCTTTAGAGAGGGTGATCCCGTGACAAGCCGGTAGGTTACCGCGCTTGGAATCTTCCATACTGAATCTTTTCAGTATGGTGTCGATGTACCTGGACTGTGAAAGTCCTAATATCCTCTTGGATCTATCACGATGGATCCGGATCCCCAGGATGTATGAGGCATCACCCAGGTCTTTCATGGAGAACCTGTGTGACAAGAACCCCTTGACAGATTGTAGCATAGGAATGTCATTTCCTATCAAGAGAATGTCATCCATGTATAAAACGAGGAATACTACAGTTCTCGCTACAAATCTATTATAGATGCATGGTTCATCTGGATTTTTGATAAAGCCAAATTCCTTGACCGTCTCATCAAAACAGATGTTCCAACTCCGCGATGCCTGCTTTAGTCCGTAGATGGACTTAAGCAACTTGCACACTTTTCCGCTGCTCCCACTTTAAATGAAACTTTCTGGCTGGTCCATATAGACACATTCCTCTAAATTTCCATTTAGAAAAGCGGTCTTTACATCCATCTGCCAAATCTCATAATCGTGGAAGGCAGCAATGGCAAGAAGGATCCGAATGGATTTCAGCATAGCTACTGGTGAAAAGGTCTTGTCATAGTCCAAACCAGGTCTTTGACGAAAACCCTTTGCAACAAGTCTAGCTTTATAGGTCTCAACCTGTCCATCTGCACCAATCTTCCTTTTGAAGATCCACATGCATCCTACGGGTTTTACCCCGTCAGGAGCAATGTCCAACGTCCATACTTTGTTGGTGTACATGGACTCCATTTCGGTCCGCATTGCATCCAGCCATTTTACCGAGTCAACGCTCTGAACGGCCTGCTGGAAGCTACTAGGCTCATCATAATCTATGATGCAATCCTCTCTATCCCCGTCTATGAGAAAACCGTAGTATCTCTCGGGTGGATGAGACTGCCTACTACTCCTGCGGAGCGGCGTAGGAATGTCCTGTTCTTTTGAACCCTTTAGTTCCACTAAGCTTTCAGTAATAGCTCGTGGTTCTGGAATTTCTTCCAGTTCTACTGTGCTCCCATTTATCTGGTTTTCCAAAAACACAGTTTCCAAGAAGTAGGCATGACGAGAAACAAAAGCCTTTTGTTCCTCTTCGTAGTAGAAGAAATATCCCTTGGAGTTCTTTGGATATCCCACGAACTTGCACTGTACTGAGCGTGCCTCGAGTTTGTCCGCATGCTGCTTTTTGACAAAAGCTGGACATCCCTATGTCTTAATGTGCTTAAGACAGGGTTTCTTCCAACACCACATCTCATATGGTGTGGTAGGCACAGTCTTAGTGGGAACTCGGTTCAAAAGGTATGCAGCTGATTCTAGCGCATACCCCTAGAATGATCGCGGTAACTCAGCGTTACTCATCATGGACCGCACCATATCCAATAGGGTTCGGTTCCGTCTCTCCGATACACCGTTATGTTGCGGAGTGTATGGAGGAGTAAGCTGAGAGAGAATTCCGTTCTCTTTTAAATAGTCCAGGAACTCAGCACTCAAGTATTCACCACCTCGATCCGATCTTAGAATCTTGATATTTTTGCCGGTTTGTTTTTCTACTTCATTCTTATATTCCTGGAACTTTCCAAAGGCTTCGGACTTATGTTTCATTAAGATGACATAACCGTACCTTGAAAAGTCATCCGTAAAAGTAATGAAGTATGAAAAACCGCTTCGCGCATGTGTAGACATTGGACCGCACACATCGCTGTGTACGAGTCCCAAGAGCGAGCTCGCTCTTACTCCGTGTCCAGTAAACGGAGTCTTTGTCATCTTTCCTTTGAGACAGGATTGACAAGTGGTATACGATTGATATTCGAACGGATTCAAATATCCTTCTGTATGTAACTTAGTCAATCTTCTCTCATTGATGTGACCCAGTCTACAATGCCATAAGAAAGTCTGATTGATTTCTGGAGACTTTCTTTTGTGTGTATTCTGGACATTGAAAATCTGTGGTTGGTTTAATACGTATATACCATTGCTCAATGTACCTGACCCAATCAGAACTTGATTAAGATGAATGTTTACAACATTGCTTACAAACGCAAATTCATAACCTTCTTTAGAAACCAAAGATACAGAAATGATATTACAAGTTGCGTTGGGTACAAAAAAGCAATTACGCAAAACCAAAACATGTCCATCTAACATTCCCAAGTGATAGTCCCCCACGGCCTTAGCATCCATGCTAGCTCCGTTTGCAACTTTGAGGGTCATGTCACCTGCCTTCAAAAACCTACGGTTTCTCAACGCCTGCAAAGAATTACATATATGAGATCCTGATCCGGTATCCAATACCCAGGAAGTAGAGTTTATTGAAAGATAGTTTTCAATAACATACACACCTGAAGCTGAAGTCGCAACCTGCTTCAGTTCCTGTGTTCTGGCCTTCCAAGCCCTGCAATCATTCTTCCAGTGTCCCTTCTTATGACAATAAAAGCATTCTTCCTTATCCACAAGCTTCCCCACTTTCTTAGTTGCTTTTGCCTTTCCCTTCGTATCCACTTTACTAACACCGCCCCTTGGTTTGGCGGGGGCTTTCTTCTTCTTTCCCTTGGCTTTCGCCTTGGACTTAGAAGAAGAAGATCCTCCTACAAACAAAGTGGATGTTTCCCTACCTTTCTGTAGGGTGCCCTCTGCGCTCCTCAGCATGTTGAGGAGTTCTGAAAGTTCAACTTCCTTTTCTTGTAAGTTGAAGTTTAGTATAAACTGGGCGTAAGTGGAAGGAAGGGACTGGAGAATCAAGTCCGTATAGAGCTCATTCTCCAACGTGGTCCCAAGGTCCGCGAGCTCCTCAATGTAGCCAATCATCTTAAGCACGTGTTCCGCTACCGATGATCCGATGGCCAATCTTGCCGAAAATAACTTCTTCGATACTTCGTATCTTGCGATACGAGATTGCCCTCCATACAGTTCTTTTGTATGAAGAAATATGGATTCGAGGTCCATATTCTCGTGCCTCCTCAGATGTTCGTTGTCCATAGAGGCAAGCACGAGGCAGTTGGCCTTCACGCAGTCTAGCTCCCAGGTCATACGGATTTCCTTATCCGCGACGCTGGTTTTGGGACCTGGGACAGGGGGAGCTTTGGTAGTAAGAAGATACCCCAGCTTGTCTTAAGTGATTGCCATCTTGACATTCCTGAGCCAATCTTTGTAGTTTGGCCCTATCAGTATGTTTTTATCTAGAAGTAACTTAAGTCCAGTCATGTCGATTGGTCGCTGCAATTAGGAGAGAGAAGAAACACTCAGCATGATGCTCTTGCAAGTTTAAAGTGGTTTTTAGTTTATCTAAACAGGATGGCTCCCACTGTCTCTCGAATCCCTCCTCAAACCAAAAAGGAAGAATTAGTCGGGATCAATCTCACCGCACAATACTTGCTTAACC
Source organism: Agapanthus africanus (assembly GCA_030015575.1). Classification (NCBI taxonomy): domain Eukaryota; kingdom Viridiplantae; phylum Streptophyta; class Magnoliopsida; order Asparagales; family Amaryllidaceae; genus Agapanthus; species Agapanthus africanus. The sequence goes on along the minus strand of CM057344.1, from coordinate 375,293,134 downwards.
GTTCAGCTAGGCCAGTGTCGGTACTTCGAGGGAGGTTTTCCAACGCTTTCGCGAAGTTACTTAATTAAATAACCTCTTTTCCCTGGGGGTGTAGCCCCGCTAACACCTTTCTAGACACCTACTAGGTTTATAGCATTGATCTTTAAGTGAGAAATTTCCCGAGGAGTAGCATATACTCACAGTAGGATCGGGATCCAAATATCATCGCGTGACGAAACTGAAGGAATCCTACCAGAATCATCACACTCCAAATGGTATGCAACACTAGCAAGTTTCAGTTCTTTTGAAACTCCCGATGTGGATTTTTGCCCCATGCTCTTATGACCTTGACTTTGGCCAACAAATCATAAGTCACATGTCAAGTTCTACCCGTCATTCTCCAGGTTAATTTGAATCCACCCGCACCTACCCTTGATTTTGGCCAATAAGGCAGTACGACTGTTCCAAACCAACGCATCTATCTATGCTGCACATGAATACCCAATAGCTACCAATCACTATGCCTTGACTTTGGCCAACAAACATAGCTTGAATACTATTGACTATTCATGTGAAACGACGGAGGGCTACGAATGGTTTTGGCGAAACCGTGAACGTAGTGAACTTGATATAATCGATGGAACGAGATAGCTTTTAAAAGGAGTGGCTCAAGCTCCGCATTTAAAAGTTGGTTTTGAAAAGAACCGAGTGGTTTTTCGAAAGTGTTCCAACGACTTTTACTTGGTTTATTTTCTTGCATTAGCTCTTTTAATATGTGATATTCTTGCATTAGTTCTTTTAATGCGTCCCATCATTTAATCCTACCATTGCAGAAAACAACCAAAATATGACGTACGCTTATGCCATTCGCATTCGCCACGGGGCCCCGTCATTACCCGTTAGGTTACTTAACTAACGACAGAGCGGGGGCTGGGCTAGCGCGGCTGTAAAACATAAGCAACACCTAAATAATATCATATATAGATATATTGCAATGATAGCCATTTCAGATCACAGATGAACACATTGGATATACTAGGAATCCGCAATTCGTACGAGCCTGTAACGAAAAGCAGATTACACGGTCGCGGTGAATAGCCAATACCCCACCCAAGACCCCTACGGGTGCGGCAAACTACCCGCCAAGTACCCGAAGCGAAGCAACCTCCCTCAACTCCGTGAGTAGGCCACTCGGCACTTCGGGATACCCGGTAGTTTGTGCACCCCCTCCATGGGTCTATCCTAGGAGCAAAAACAGTAAAAAGAAATTGTACAATGACGGCTACAACCCCGACCCGGTTGTGCGGCCATACAAATAATTATTACATCAATTTACAAATTTACATGAATTGAAAGAAAAGAAAACTCTCGTCTCACAACCCCCGGCTATTCACCCGCGACAATCCAATGAATTCATATACACATTCCAATGACATTACAGATCACAGATTTGTATAACTCCCACTAATCGACATATAGCGATTAGCAGACGTTCAATACAAATGTCACATCACAGATAAAAAAACCGTCAGCTTAAGTCTTTAGAAGTTCGATCAAAAATACGGATTTTTAGGCCCCAAACATAAAATTTTCGTTCTGGAAAATTTGGGCTGAAAAGACATATTTCAAAAATCCCAAAACAACCCCAGAAATACACTGCACAAAATTTGGACCTCGGCCGAGTCAACTCGGCCGCGGAATCGGTTCGTGGGACCAAATTGTGTGGTTATTCAATAAAAAGCCTGAGCCGATTTTTAAGATGAAATTTATCAATTTTTGATCAGAAAAAAAATCAGCAGAAACTTAACATATCGGGTTCGTTTCGTGACCTTTTCTTTGATCGATCATCTAGTTACTTTGCTAACATGTTAGATAGAGTTTAACGAGGCTCTGATACCACTTTAAGTCCATGCTACCTCTCCCGATACTTTCAGGCATGCGGAATTTGATGAAAAACAATTTTCTAGAGACGGTAACATGGACTCAAAACCGGATCTTTGTTAAACATCTAACTAACAACCTAACTAGGAGTTGTTAACTACTCGGTTAGGGGGTTATACCTTTCTTTCTTGAACTCCTTCGTCTTCAAGCCTCGATGGTTTTCCGGATCGGCTTCACCTCGTCGTCTCCTTGCGCCGAAAATGGATCCACCCGAAAGCTTCTACCTTTGGCTTCTTCTTCGAACTTTGAAGAAACTAGATCACTTGGCTTGCTAGGCCTTGTGAACTAGAATGAGTAGAGGAATGTTTTGGTGTCTTTTTATCTCTAACGCAATGAGTCTCAACACATGAGAATGGTTTGCCTTGAGGTAGAGAGAGCAAGAGGAAGAGGGAGAGCTTGAGAATGAGAGAGCTCAAGAGAGAGAAAGCAAATGATAGAATGAACCATACTCTTCTCATTCTCACCTCTCATAATCCAAAAGCCATCATAACAAAAATAGTAATCAAGTATTGTGTAAATGGTTTAAGTCAAAATGGCTATATCATTTCATGCACTCATTTTGCATAAATAACCAAGCAAGCAAAAGTCTTTGCCATGGAATGATAGCCATTTTCATGATGATGGTCAACTAGTCCAACCTAGTCCACCGGTCAACAAAGTCAACAAGTCAACAAAGTCAACCCCTCAACAACCATGTCACTATAATACTTAATTAATATTAATGTTAATCATATATCTTATTCTCATTAGGGTTAAGCAAAACTCAATGGTCAACAGTCAACTGTCAACAGTCAACAGTCAGCAACCCCAACGAGAATACTCTGCCTCTGTCTCTCTGTCAACTGTGCATACACACCCGCATCCGCGTTCTGAGGAACACGAATACAAACGAGATAAAATCAATCCCAAAACGTACACTAGGATCTGGCTTAAACCAAAGCCCGCTAGTGTTAACTGTCCGGACACTGTACGTACACAAGTGCATGGATGTGACCGGACCCTGTCGCAAAACCATGCGACCTGTCGCAAAACCATGCGACCTCTACTCTTTTGCCTAAAGGCGAATAGCTTTCTGTGTGGGACTCTAAAGACTCGACACTACGCTGGCAGTGGGTTTAACCACAGACCGCAAGCGGCACTAGCTGTGCGTAACGGTCCCCAGGTAGATGCCGACAAGAAGACTGACGAGGTGAAACCCATCTGAACTCCTACTGAGCCTGAATGTGACAGTCTCCGTACAGTCCGGTCGGTTCGTCTGATACATCGCATGGCGGGCCTAGGGGGGCGGAAAACTTCAGTCCCCTAATAGCGGTACAAGTCGGGTCGGAGTGAAGCCCAAAACACCCTGAGATAACACTGGAAGCCTACCAGTATATCTCGCTTGCCCTGGCCAGGGACTACTCGTGTAATGGCTCTCCTAGACACAGCGCGATGTCAATCCCCAATACCGGGAGAGACGAATCCTGTCTAACCGTCACTGCCTCCAAGTGTTTCGGGACTGCACCCAACTACTACCTGTTTGCACGACTCCTTTGAGCCGTTGTAGGGTAGTAATCTAAGTACAGTGGGAACACACTCGAGGCGAAGTGACAGTGTCAAGTCAGCGGACTAAGCTGTACTCATGTCACCTGGGAACTGATAACTGACGATAGGTATAATACCAACCGGTCAGTTCCCGACGAGTCCTGTCCAGTGTACTCGTAACCTAACGAGCAACCGCATACTATCTCCAGTACGACGTACTGATGGCTGTGGGACAGACCATCTCCCACACTGGGATGAGAAGCGCATGCGCTAGTCTACTCCGGAGTATCGATTCCCTGTCTCGATAGTCCTGCGACTAGGGACTTGCATAAGGATGTGCTTATAGATTACCCAGCCCCCACTAGTGTGACTGCCATCACAACGCTGGTAATCAAGCAAAGATCCTAAGTGCTCCACTAATGCGTATAGGTGATATAATAAACACATGTACACATTGAAGTAGAAACAAACCAAGTAGCATACTACTATTTTGAACAAGATTGTATATACAAGGTGAATATCCCAAGCTTCCATTAAGTAATATACAAACTAGTATGATACAGTAATGGCCTCTAGGGCGTATACACTAACAGAAACCCCACCAGATTCGCGGAGAGGCTGAGGTTCGTTGCAGACTATTGAATCCTTTGGTTTCACCAAATCATCAGCTGTTAGTTTATCTAGCTGGAACTCTTTCCAGTTCTACCTCATGACCACTTAATTTCTTCACAAGAAATTCCTTTTCTAAAACGGTGGCATGCTGAGAAACAAAACACCTTTTTCTCCTCAGTTAGGTAGAAGATATTCCCTTACTAATGTTTGGGATATCGCGACAAACTTACACAACTGACCTTGCCTTGAGCTTGTCCGGATTTTACTTTTCAACATAGGCCGGACAACCCCATATCTTAACTCGTTTAAGACATGGTCTCTTCCCATACCATATCTCATATGCAGTGCGAGGCCCTGATTTGGATGGAACCCCATTCAATAGGTATGCAGCTTCTCAAGTGCATAACACCCAAAAGAAAACAGGTAACTCAGCAGTACTCATCATAGAGCGCACTATATCTCATAGGGTGCGATACCTCCGCCTCGATACATCGTTGTGCTGTGGTGTATACGAAGGAGTAAGCTGAGAGAGAATCACATTCTCGTTTTAGAAACTCCAGGAACTCCATGCGCAAGTACTCGCTTCCTCGATCACATCGTAGGACTTTAATACTTCTACCAGTTTGGTTCTTAAAAGAACCAATCTTGGCATTTGTAGACATGGGTTCATATACATCAACATGTATCTGTCCCAAGAGTTCAATAACTCTTTCTCTGTTTCCAGTAAACGGAGTATTGGTCATTTTTATCTTTGAGACAAGACTAGCAAGCAACATAAGATGAAAATTCGAATAGATTCTTATATTCATCCTTATGTAACTTAGCTGGTCGTGTCGCAATGATATGACCTAGTCTACAATAGCTCAAGAAGGATTCGTTCATTCCTGAACAACTCCTCTTGTCTATGTTCTATATGATTTGAACTGTGGTTTGATTTAGAACTTCTATGCTATTATATAACGTGCCTGATAGAATCAACTCTTGATTCAGAAAAATGTTCACAGCATTATCCTCCAATACAGAATTATATCCTTCTTTAACTCAGTAAAGAACATGATGTAGTGTTTTATATCAGGTTCGGTATGTAATAACATTTGTTCAGAATCAATGTATTAATACACGGTGATATCTGGCAACTGATTTGGCTGCAACAATTGCACCATTCTCTAACACTTAGAGACATATCACCCATTCTTAGTTCTCTATAAAAAGGACACCCGAAGAATATGCATCAACATGTACTTTCTTCGAATTGGGTAGCATGGGAATCCGGATATTCCCCTATTTCCTGTTCAGTCTTATAACAATTATTAGAAAGAACGGAACCAACGTTCCCTAGCCCAGTATAATAAATAGGTTCGGTCAATGCATCCATATTATTATCTTGATTAAGGCGTGACATAGTCGCTACCAGGAGAGAGAGAGAGAGAGAGAAGAAAACACTCTGCGTGCGCTTTCTGCAAGATTAGATTGGTTATCAATTTATCTAACCAGGATGGCTCTCACTGTTTTTAGTCAAATCTTCCTTCAAACCGTAAAAGGTAAGACTAGCCGGGATTAATTACATCCTACAAGTTCGCTAAATTTTCGTCCAGGCCAGTGTCGGTACTTTGAGGGAGGATTCCCGTGCTTTCGCACGGACCTAATTAAAATAAATCTCGTTTTCCCAGGGGCATAATCCCGTTAACACCTTTCTAGACACCTACTTGATCGGCTAATTGTTATGTATAACACTCTCCCAGGAGTAACTCTTACTCACAGTGGGTATCGGGATCCAACTATCTCATAGAAGGTATGCAGTCTCATTGCAAATTTCAACATTTGAAATTCCCGATAATGTTTTGCCCCAAGCGTCCTATGACCTTGACAAAGGCCAACAAACTATAGGATGCTAGTCAAGTTCAACCCGTCATTTCCTAATTGAATTAAACCCACCCGCAGGACCCTTGACAAAGGCCAACAAGGTCGCTCGACTACCCTAATACAATCACATCATATGCTTAAATAGATAAGCACTAGTCAGCTACCGCACACTATGCCTTGACAAACGCCAACAAACGCAGCACGAATACTAAGTAAAACTTATCTGAAATGACGGAGGGTTACGGCAGGTTTTTAAGAAAACCCTTTGCGTAATGAACTTGATCTCGTTGTAGAATCGTGTGATTTTGAAAAGGAGCGTTTTTTAGGCTTTTACTAGTTTTGTTAAAGAGGTCACTCCCGGCGAAGGGATCTCAGCTCTTTCCTTATCGAATAAGGTGCAAGATATTTCACAAATACCACTATGCAAAGTAAAAATTATAGAAGCAATCAAAAACAAAACCGTGTTTGTAGCATCTGCTAGTTTCGCTAAAGAGGTCACTCCTGGTGAAGGGATCTCGGCTCTTTCCTTATCGAATAAGGTGCTGGATATTCTACAAGGAATACCGCTATGCAAAGCAAGAACTAGAGCTACCAGTTTTTAATCTAGTTTCTACAACATCTTTAGGTTTCTTTTATTTCATTAATCTCATTAATGAAGTCCCAATTTATTATGCTTCACAAGCATCACATTTGAAATGAAATCAGCAATATAACATATATCTCATATATATAATATAAACATTCGTCTCAGGCAGTAATATGATCTCATCACAGAACATTGCAGCAGAAGTAACACATATGAAATATTGGATATTCTAGGAATTCCGTGTTCTAAGTTAAGCCAGTATAAAACACGGATTCCACGATCGCAATGAATAGCCAAACCCACATCCCTAGACCCCTACGAGAGCGGCAAGCAACCCTACCAATTTTAGAGTTAGGAGACCGGGTCTCGACTCCTCGAGATGGTCTCCCACTGGACCCTAGAACCCAGTTACTTGTGCTCCCCGCCTTGGGTCTATCCTAATGCGGAAAAGTAAATAATATACAATAGTGACATCATCCTCAATCCGGAAGTGCCCCAATAAAAGAATATTACATACAATTGAATTTTACATGAATGAAAAAGAAAAACTCTCATCTCACATAAAACCCCCAGCTATTCAAAACACGACGATCCAATATAACATATCACAATAACATATAACATCACATATCATCAACGTAAGTAAATATGTGTATCCCAGTTGTCGTTGACATATAGAACCGAAACCGGCGATACACCACATATTACACTTACGGTCGCAGAAAAGAAAGTGAAAAACTACAACATATGGAATCCACAATCACTTTAGACATCTTAAATCCGAAATATCACATACTTTGCATTCACGCCTAACTATATGAATTCCACGCCTAACTATATGAATTCCACATATTGTATCACATTCCAGATAAATAGACAATGTTAAACTTTCCGATCGAATAAACAAACACCCAAGATTTCCCAAATAGCTCAACACTTGAGCGGAGTTCAAAAAGTCCCAGAACATGTCACAGCCTCTATGAACCAGCAGTAGAAGGGTCAAACCAACGCCTCACATGTAGCAACGCTAAACTACCACAAACCATATGGTTCAGTGGCGGTTTTGACGGTCACATAATCGAGTTAAGGTTATGTTCTTCTAGAGGGTCCACAAATTCGCTTGCATGATTTTCTGAAAGTTTTAAACTCAGGAAAAATCCAACCCTTGAAAGTTTTTGCGACTGGGGAAAAAGTGAGTTATTGATATCCGTTCAAACTTTTTAACATGTTCTAAATTACCCAGAAAAAACTTAAACGAAGTTAAACTTTCTGATCGAATCAATGAGTTCCCAATATTTTCCAGAAGCTCAACACTTGAGTAGAATTAAAAATTCCTAGAAGCATGAAAAAGTACCCAAGAATAATGCCCTGAAGTATTAGCCCCTAACTCCTAAAGTTGGCCACCGAACCGTCGCCAAACGCATGGTTTGGCCGCGGTTCAGCGGTCACTTGAGCGAGTTATGGCATCGTACTTCACAGTAATCCTTAGAATTTCCTGCATGATTTTCTGAGTATTTTTAATATGAAAAATTTCAACTTTTAAAATTTTTTCCAGAAAGTGGGATTTTTCGAGGTTTCGGAGTTCGATCGGACTTTAAACTTCATCTAGACAACGCCTAATGCTCTAGCTTGGCTCTGATACCACTGTAGGGTTATCTTAGCACCTTAGTAAGGTTTTGGCAAGCATCAATCATATTACTTTAAAAATTTTGGGGTGCTAAACAAACCCTAACCAAGATCATAACTAGAGACTTAGGCTTAAACATGATATGTAAACACTTTACATCTAAGTGAACAAGGAATACAACCTTTTTAGACCGGTCCTTCACTTCAATAGCTCCATGTAGAAGTCCCTTCGCTGCGATCACGATCGTCCGGACTCTAGAGAGGCTCCCATGAAGAAACGAACAAACTTGCTTCGAAGTCTTCGAGGCCGAAGATGATCTACGTCGAGGAGACACTAGCTCATGCTATCTCTTCACTAATTGTGTAGATTAGTGAAGCAAACACCCTAAACTAAATGACTAATAGTATAGGATGATGAAGTAGGAATATTGCTCTCTTTTGTTTTCAATTTCTCACTTTAAATCATAACAACACAAAAATCTAGAAAGCTTTTTCAAAGAGGAAGAAGAAGAAGAAAGCTTTTGTGATGAATAATGAATTGTTATAGTTACAATTACAACCATGAGTTAATAAATGAAGGCTTTAACTCATCTAGAGAATAAACTATGGTTAAGGGTTTGGGTTGGGTTAACAAATATCTACACAAAATATCAAAGCTAAATGACAAAAGGAAAGCTTCATGAAGCTTCATGAAAAAGCTAACCCAAATCCAAAACCTAACTTTGTTTAAACTTAACAACCATGTTGCATTTGTAACCCTAACTTGTTAAAATATTATATATCACATATACAATATATTTTGTAAAAAAAGAAAATAATACAATTAACACATATCGCATATATATCAATGTATTATCCAGTGAGAAAATGAATCAATAAAATGAGCTTATATTAGTTAATGTAATGTCACATATATAATTATACATTAAATTATCGAATCAACTCTTTATCCGACAATCCTGCTATATTGCATATAACCGACTAATATAACATGTACCAATTCATCGAATCAACACTTGATCCGATGACCCGGCTACATCGCATATACCCGGCCGATATCTCATATCGCAAGAATATAATACGGTATCTCATATCGTATTATTCTCGGTCCCGCACATATCACATATGTGCTCCTACTCCGTTTTGCATGAACCAGGAAACCTCTATGTAGGACTCTAAAGACTCGTCAATATGCCAGCAGTAGGTGATGATCATATCAAATACCCACAAGCCGCAAGCGGTCTGCTAAATGTAACGGCCACCCGGGTATTGAGCGATCAGAAGATCAACAAGCAAGCCGGCTATAACTCGTATGAGTCCAATCAGTAACACTACCGTACAGTCCGGTCTCTTCGTCTGATATGTCGCATATCACAGCCTGGGGGTGTTTAACATCAGACCCCAATAGCCCGATAAGTCATGCCGATGCAAGGTCCATAACGGTTCGAGAAACTACTGGTAACACTTACCAATAAATCTAAGCAACCCTGGCCAGGGATTTCCTGTTATGGCCAATTGAGCACAGCGCAACATCAACCCCCAATACCGGGAGAGACGAAACCCCTCTTATCGCTCATTGCTTCCATATGATTCGGGACTGTACCCAAAAGCCACCTTTTTGCACGATCTCTTGACCGTGGTATAATGGAAATCAAAGCACAGTGGGAATCACACAAAACTCTATGACGATCTCGGGTCTACAGACTAACCTGTACCAGTGTCATAAGAGAACTGCTATCCGACGATAGGTATAATACCATCTAGGAGTTCTCGGCGAGTCCGTTCAGTGTACCCAGTCTCCACTGAGCACCTGTATACCTTCTCTGATGTCAAACACCAATGGATATGGGATCATCCATTACCCATCATATGGGTCAAGAAGCGCATATTCTAGTCTACTCTAGAGTACCTATGCCCTGTCTCGATACTCCCACGACTAGGAACATTTGAAGGATGTACTTATCGACTACCCAGTCCCTACTAGTATGATCTACATCATAGTCATGGTATTCAAGTACTCATCCTAAGGGCTTTATCAACATGTGATCACAAAACAGTATTTATTTACATGTTAAGATAAAGTGCAACCAGATAGCATACTATCATTTTGAGCAAGAAAGTCCTTCCTATATATGTCCAAGCATCCACTACAATATACATCGCATGTGCAGTAATGGCCTCTAGGGCATACATATAACTAACATGTGGTACCCTTTTGGGGCCAGTATTTACAAAGGAAGCTCTGCCGAAATTTTCAGAAAAGACTTAAGATTTTAAAAATGCGTTTTCGGCTTATGTTATTTAAAACCACTTGCTTTAAAACATTTTTTTCCACTTCTTTCTTAAAATGGTTTAGATTTCTGGGATTTCTTGGCTTACTTGAATTAGATGGGGTCCTATAGACTTCATATGATTCAAGTGCCAGTCACGTGCCGTTTCGGATCGTGGCAAAGTTGGTATCAGAGTGCTAGGTTAACCTTGTTCGAGTCTAGGTTTGACAATGCGGAGCCTAGGGCGTTTGTATATATACGGAACCTAGACTTGGTCGAGGGAGTATTAGACTCGAAATTTCGTCGCTTAGGTTGACCTTGGCTGATGGAGTATGTAACTTCAGTAGAGTGTCGTACCGTGTGTATGTTCCGCGGCATACTTACAATACGCTACTCCGCTTAAGGAGCCTTATGATGTACATTTCCTTGAACAGTATTATATTCATTCCCATGATCTATCCTCATCGATATCGGTTTATGGTTTTGCTGCCACGATTGTACGGGCAGAGAGAGCTACGGCTAGAGTTACGTCAACACGAGCTCATCACGGACGAGGGCTGACCAGGGTGTGATTCCAAGGACACACGATTTGCATAGATGCGTTGTTTTATTGTGTTTTCACGCTATGAGCGTTTGATGGATCGCTTTTACAAGATTTCTCGGACATGCAGATCAGCACTAGAGGATTGGTCCACTGCTAGAGGTCAGCCAGAATGTGATGACCGTTGATGCACCGATTATACTTGATGATTGAGGCACTGTTCAGCATGCGGACGAATGATTCAGTTGTTACTGCGACTGATGAGATATCGCCCCAGATGTTGGAGCAATTGCCGCACGAGTTGTGCTTAGAGATATGATAGAAGATCGCTAGTCACCCAAGCAGGAATGGCTAGGACATGTGATACGTTGCCTACCCCGATGCGAGGTCATCAGATTGATTGATTCCAGGTAGAGACAACTTCACGCAGGTACGTTGAGAGTCGATAGAAGGCGATCGAATGTCAGAAACCCATTTTTCCAAGTTTAAAGTATTCGGAAAAACATGCAAGTAATTCCGTGGACCCTCTAGATGAATGAAACCCTAACTCGACATAATGACCATGGGAACGCTTTTGAACCTTAGGGTTGGCAGTAGTTCCGCGGTGCCATTAGTGAGGCTTGGGTTTGCCCTTCTACGGTTGGTCCACAGGTACTGTGGCATGTATTAGAATACTATTAAACTGTACTCAAGATCTTGAGCTCTTGGGGGATTATGGAACCTTGACAAATCGATCGAAAGGTTCGACATCATTCGGATGTCATGTGATGGATACATTTCTTGGGAGACTCCAGATACGAGTATAGCCGTTGGAGCACAGTCCATGCAACCACGAAAAAATGAGTCCGAATCAGTCGACATTAGAGAAAAGTGGAGTAAGAGGTTCGTACATGATTTTGATGAGATGACGTTCTACTCCGCTGACATCAGAGATGCGATACGCATGTAGAGGCGTTGTATATGGATATATCTTGCAGAAGGAGTCGCGATGAGTATGCAGCCGTTCTGGAACAAGAAACCGAGTTAGTAAACGGTGACAACTTCCGGGCTGTTCAGCAGAAACAAGATTCGGGAAAGACCACGACAAGATCTTTCTGGAATACTATACGAGAAGATTTGGACCCAGGATCGGTCATATTACGCACACCCAGTCGGCCAGAGTTCGGCATCATCGATGAGACACGTTATGAGTGACCATGACAGTCGGCCAGAGATCTTAGAGGATGTGCTAGAGCGGGACTCTTTCCGTCATTGTTGATTTCAGTATTTTGGGCGATTTATTTGCATGATTGAGATTTTATGCACCACAGTTGCTCTTGACTTCGATTTGATGTCATTCGAGATGCTGATTTTCATTTCATACCTGTGGTATGTATGTCATTTGACTTATGCTTTCGGCATAGATTTCATGCACTTTAGTATTTTGATGCGATTTCGTGCAACAGATGCACATAATTGTGAGATTATATACCACGGTATACCTGATTTGGATTTGGATTAAAATGTGTTGTATACCGTTGATTTCGATTGTGATATTCGATATTATTTTCATGCACCTTGTGCACTTGACTTGGATTCTTGCACATACTTGGGCGCTTGATGCGATTTTGGTGCACGCCAGATGCACTAAATCGAGATTCTTCGTGCATATCAGATGCACTTGATTTTTGCTGTCAGGCACACATGTTGCGCTTGACAGGTGTTTCCGTGCACACCCATTGCACTTTGATTTTGCTTCTGTGCACATGTATGGCAGATTCATAGATTTCGATTTTCGTGCGCACCAGACGCACGAGGCATTCTTATGCAGATTTTGGGATATATTTCTTATGGAGCAGTACGTTTTTATGATATTTACTATTTGTTTCCGTACTAAGCAGGACTAGTCTGAGAACAGTACCTGAATGTATTTTGCATGCATTGATAGTTATCGAAGGGTTTTCTAAAGAAAGAGCTATAGTCTCAGTATTTACCTACATGTCCGAGATGACACAAAACGTTTAACAAAGGAAACCCTTCTAAAATTATTTTTCAAAACGGCGGGACGTGCATATCAAACAAAGGATATATATATATATATAGTTATTTTCTTACAATAGACGTCCGCCACTGTGCGTTGTTATGCGCATCGCACAACAACGTAAAAAGGTTTGGCATGCATTTCCTTCGGATGTTTACACGTATAGTTTTGATGTATATCATGTTGATTTTTGTATTAGGCTTTGACCTTGGTGTCTTCACCATAACCCCGATGATTGCGGGATGCTTGACGGAGTTTTGATTTTGATGTTTGGTTTATATACTCGTTTCCATGCGCATGCATTGCTCTACGATGTACTTTATGTTTTATGATTTCGGGACCCCGACGACTTAATCTTTTTACTGAAATGTTTTAGTACTTGAGGGGTTTAAATTTAAATTCGGGGACCGAATTTCTTTAAGGGGAAAAGATTGTAACATTTCAGAAAAAATAAAATATTATTTTTGGGAATTTTTATAATTAAATAATAAATATTATGAATATTTTTTATGCGGTAAAATTAAATACCGATAAATTGGGAAAAGATTGGAAAAAATTAAAGAAATTACAAAAAAAGAGGGCGTTTTATTGGATTTAAGCAAATTATGAAATGTTATAATTAATTATATACAATTTTAATACTAATCGCGATTAAATATCGTTAATCGCGTATTAAGCCGGATTTATGCACATGACATGCACTATGTCATATTACTTTTTTCTACATTTTCCTACCTTGTCCTTTCTGTTATCATGCATGGTTTTTGGTTTTATGAAAAGAAAACAAAAGAAAAGAAAAGAAAAAGGAAATGGATATTTTAAGGAGGTATGGGAAAGAGAGAGAGAGAGAGAGAGATGTGAGGGGTCAACCATTATATGGCTCTTGGTCTCACTTCATCATCTTCTTCATTTTCTTCTCCTCTCCCTCTCAAAGCTGCTGCCCTCTCTCCCTCCCCCTCAAATTCCTCACTACACCACCCAAACACAACCCAAAAGTCTATCTCACTTTCATTGAAAATGTGCACAAGCCCTCTAGCTACACTTTGGACCAAGAAAGCAAGGATTTTGGACACATGGGGCAACTCAAGAAAATTCTTGAGTTGCTAAATGAGATAATCCCTTCACCGTTTGTGTAGTTTTTCATTCACTTTAGCACCTATATTAGTTTACAACCGATTTATTGTCGTTTAGTGAACTTTGAAAATTTTAAGTTAGGGCTTGAGAAATTATTGATTCCAAAGGTGCAATTGAGGTGTAATTAGAAACTACAAGCCCTATGGTGATTGATTAAAGACCTAACCCAAAGACTAGAACCCTAATTAGCGAACTTAGAAATCTCCGATATCGTATTTTGTAGAATTTGTGTAGGGAAATTGAAATCTGCTGACATTCGGGGACCTGGAAAATTATTTAGCAAACACAGAGGAGTGTGCAGGCATCCTAGAAGCTACCATTGAAACCCTGGACCCAACCCCTAACATTAGGCCGCAGATTTATTCTTCCTAGCCACAATTTGCGGCTAGGGTGGGGTGGAACCCCTTCGTCTTTGGTCCATGTCTTTTTCTCCAGTATACTAGACCATTTATATGTGCAACTTTGGCTAATTTCACCTTGGGTAAAATCTGGAGCTAGTTTTCAAGTTTGTGAATTCGTTTTGCGGGTTTTTAATGAATTTGGTTTTAGTATTTGATATTTTGTTTCCGTCGTGTGGTGTTTGAACGTCAACGACCAGGGTTATTGGTTGTGTTTTGCAGGCGTAGGCTATAGGTTCTAAACTATAAGCGATTCGCATGCCGTTTTGGTTTCCATGTTCGATTCCTGATACTATATGACACATTGGAAATTGTAGGTACCCCCACGTGGACTTCGAGACAACGAGGATGAGCGTGGCATCATCGACTCCAGCAAGCAAGGATCGAGGTGAGTAGATCTATATCTATGGGGGAAGTCGGGTGGATGGCGTATAGTACCTCCGCAGTTCGTAGTGTAGTGTATAGTATATATATATATTATATGGATATATTTATATTTTTATTGTGAGATTATGATTATCTAGATAGACTTTGGGAGTCATGGATAGCTTTAGTGTACTTGGATGATAGTATCGTTAGTTAGTTTAGTCATGAACCCTATAATGAGGTTTACACCCGCACGCACACACATGCTTACTTTGTTTAACTTGTGCGTATATGGGGATATGTATATACACACACACACATAGGTATGGGACTATGTGTGTGTGTGTGTGTGTGTGTGTGTGTGTGTGTGTATACGTATACCTACACATGGATGATGAGGATTGTATATGGTATTTGGAGATGAGTCGATGAGATCGGGCATGGTGCTATGAGATCGGTGATATGACGTGATTCATATTACGAGATACGACATGGGATTTTAGCGGGCCTTTCGACGTGTGTTTCATACACGCATATATTTGCAGATGGTATCAGTTTGTACTAGACTTAGATCAGTACCTCTAGTTCATGAGATATGATGATAAGGATACCAGATAAATGATGAGATGAATGTGATATTCGACCCGTACCCAGATTGGGATGTCGTACGATGGATTTATCGTACGAGCTTTATATTGATGATAGATTCCCACTCTTGACTCGACGTTGTCATGTTATATATTGTATCGTATGTGATACTATTGAGGCGGGATCACCGACTATTATATTTATATGTATCGACAAAGATTTAGGTAGTTTTCTTATCTTTTCGATTAGCCTGTTAGTTTAGTCCTGTAGTTTACTTGTAGATATTAGACTAGACTCGAGTCATACCTATTTCAAAAACTAACGAATCGTGAGTATTTTAAAGACAGGCCAAGGGATACTATGGATATTACAAAGGATTTTCTTTTTCTTAAAAACACCGTAGCCCTATTTTCTAAACACCACGATTCATGCGATTTCAGATACCAAAAACTGTATGACTCGTATATAGGAATGTATATTTCTTTATTGCTGCATTATTATTCATTTACCATTTATTCTGCTGCTCGCATTGCATTGCATGCTTATACGTGTTTTCGTTAGAAATGATGAAACATGTTGTTAGGACACCAGCACCATTACCGATGATGTGTATGCTCCACGTACACTCGCTTGCCGGCTCACACACATCTTCATCGGTAATTGCTATGTCATGTACACTTAGAGAATACTATTTTATTGACATGGTTTGCTAACTGATAATTCCTATATGTTATTGATTCATATTCCATTGTGCATATGATATATAGCATACCTGTATATCTACATGCTTACACATATGCTTTGACATGATTACATGCTAGTTACCCATATGCCTATATGGTATTGTACTATTAGTGATAGGTATATACACATATGAGATATAGCTACATGTTCACCTTTATATGATATTGTATGGATTTGGAGAATTTAGGAACCGCATAATATATTTTATAACTTGTTGCAGTTAAATAGCGATTTTTCCTTATATGCTTATATTACTGTTTCATGTTGCATATATATTATATTCATGGATTTCGCATTGAGATATGTTTTTCATATGATATTTTCTGGATTGTTTTACTCCTGCGTATATATATCAATAGTATGGGACGCTGATATATATATATATATATATATATCTATATATATATATATATACCCATCGTGTATATATATCAGTGGTATAGGACGCTGTTATATATATAAACCGACATCATATATCATCATAATGGTATATGCAAATATACTTATTCATTATATGTGAGGGGCCTATGTGCTCGATGTGAGGGGCCTATGTGCTGGGGGGCTATGTACTCCATGTGAGGGGCCTATGTGCTCGGGGCCTATGTGCTCGATATGAGAGGGGCCTATGTGCTCGGGGCCTATGTGCTCGATATGCTCGGGGCCTATATGCTCGGGGCCTATGTGCTCGATATTGGATATTGGATATATAAGATTTACTTGATATTGGGATATTGAGATATATATTTTGTGTCGATACTTGACACTGATTTTCTGATGATTTCATTGATGATACTTAAATATTTATATTGAAATCTCACTATATTAAGAAAACAGTTTTCTCATTCATGATGTCTTCTGTTTTCATTTTACCGCATTCATGCCTCATATTTACGATATATTGCTACCTGAGGCACTGACACGTACATGTGATTACACTTATGCATAGATGTTTACCCTTACCTTTATATTATGCTTTAGGCCTTATTATCATTGAGGATATATATTATGATCGTATTGACCTAGGATTAAGTCATATATGCGATTTCTGCTCTATGATGTTTTCTACTCACGAGTTGGCAACTCACCCCCGTTGTGCCATAATTCTTGCAGGTTTTACAGTACATGTTTCGTTGCGGCTTTGCTGGCACACTGCTTTCTTTCCGGATGATTGCTTTGGTAGGTGGGTTCACTTGCATCGTGGCCATCATTGTACATTTATTTATATTCAGTTGTATGTAGTAAACTCCATCAACTAAACTTGTATATTTATTCAGACTTAGAGACCAGTTGTATATTATTTCGGACTTAGAGTCGCGCGTTGTATTATTATGGGTTTTCTTGATGTTTTGAGTTTCCTTTTGAGTTTTTGATCCTCGCCCTTCGGCGTTGTATATTATATTGCTTGCGTGGTTGTGACCGTCAATTGACGAAGAGCTAGCTCCCGCTTGGGGATGCCATTACTCATATTATGCTTGTGGTACCCTTTTGGGGCCAGTATTTACAAAGGAAACTCTGCCGAAATTTTTAGAAAAGAATTGAGATTTTAAAAATGCATTTTTGGCTTATGTTATTTAAAACCACTTGCTTTAAAACATGTTTTTTCCACTTCTTTCTTAAAATGGTTTAGATTTCTGGGATTTCTTTGCTTACTTGAATTAGATGGGGTCCTATAGACTTTATATGATTCAAGTGCCAGTCACGTGCCGTTTCGGATCGTGACAAAAGGAAGCTTGTTCAATCTTCAAGTGGAGCCTTGTGGAGTCGTAGGGACTACAACCCAAAGATTTTGAAGAGAAAGACCTAGTTTACAAAGGTTGTAGCATTCTTCTCTTAGTGTAAAGTTCTATGGTACCATGAAAGTCTACCCTTGCACCACCATGAGGTTTAAACCGGCATCAAGCATGTAATTTTAAAAATTTCAAGGTGCTAAGCTAGACTAACTAAGGGTCAAACTAGAATATTAAGGTGTCATTGGTCTTGAGTTCATTGGCTTCACTCTCTTGAGCTCTCTTCATCTTCTTCTTCCTTTTCTACAAAACCCTAACCCTCACATGAGATGTGAATCATAGGGTTTTGTGATAAATCCTAGTAAGCTTGGAACCCCTAATTCACCATCCTACACTTGATTAGCAATCAAGTGTAGTGTGTTTCTTTCACTAAAGAGTTTAGTGAATAGGTAGCTTGGATTAGCGGAGATTCGGGTGGATCATCCTCGGCGCGAAGATCGCAAAAAGGAAGCTTGTTCAATCTTCAAGTGGAGCCTTGTGGAGTCGTAGGGAATAAAACCCAGAGCTTTTGAAGAGAAGGACTGTTAGTGTATATGCCCAAGAGGCCATTACTGTATCATAGTAGTTTGTATATTACTTAATGGAAGCTTGGGATATTCACAGTTGTATAGACAATCTTGCTCAAAATGGTAGTATTCTACTTGGTTTGTTTCTATTTTAATGTGTGCATATGTTTCTTTTAGCATATCGCCTATACACATTAGTGGAGCCCTTAGGATCTTTGCTTGATTACCAGCGTTCTGATGGAAGTCACACTAGTGGGGGCTAGGTAATCTACAAGCACATCCTTATACAGGTCCCTAGTCGTAGGATTATTGAGACGGGGCATCGATACTCCGGAGTAGACTAGCGTATGCGCTTCTCATCCCAGTAGGGGAGATGGTCTATCCCACAGCCATTAGTACGTCGTACTTGAGATAGTATGCGGGTTCTCGTTAGGTTACGAGTACACTGGACAGGACTCGTCGGGAACTATTGGTTGGTACTATACCTATCGTCATTTATCAGTTCCCAGGTGACATGAGTACAGCTTAGTCCGTTGACTTGACACTGTCACTTCTCCTCGAGTGTGTTCCCACTGTTCTTAGATTGCTACCCTACCACGGCTCAAATGAGTCGTGCAAACAGGTAGCAATTGGGTGCAGTCCCGAAGCACTTGGAGGCAGTGATGGTTAGACAGGATTCGTCTCTCCTGGTGTTGGGGGTTGATATCGCGCTGTGTCTAGGAGAGCCATTACACAAAGTCCCTAGCAAGGGCAAGCGAGATATACTGGTAGCATTTCCAGTGTTATCTCAGGGTGTTCTGGGCTACACTCCGACACGACTTGTACCGCTACTAGGGGACTGACGTTTACCACCCCTCTAGGCCCGCCATGAGATACTCTCAGACGAACAGACCGGACTGTACGGAGATTGTCACATTCAGGCTCAGTAGGAGTTCGGATGGGTTCACCTCATCAGTCTTCTTATCGGCATCTACCTGGGGACCGTTACGTACAGCTAGTACCGCTTGTGGCCTGTGGTTAAACCCACTACCAGCGTAGTGTCGAGTCTTTAGAGTCCCACACAGAGGGCTATTCGCCTTTGAGCAAAACAGAGTAGAGGTTGTATGGTTTTGCGACGGGGTTCGTTCACATCCGCGCACTTGTGCACGTTTGGTGTCCGGGCAGTTATTACTAGCGGGCTTTGGTTTAAGCCAGATCCTAGTACTTGTTTTGGGATTGGTTTTGCCTCATTGTATTCGTGTTCCTCGGAACACGGATGCGGGTGTGTATGCACAGTTGACAGAGGGAAAGGATTCTCATTAGGGTTGTTGACCGTTGACTTTTTCCAAACCCTAATGAGAATGAGAGATATGATTAATAATATTAATTAAGGATAATTGTGCCATGGTTAGGTTGACCATTTGACTTTTGTTGACCTTTTGACTTTGGTTGACCGGTTGACTTATGTTGACAATTTGACCATCATCATTTCACATGAAAGATGCTTCTTGATTCTTTTAAATTTCATTTTATGTGAAATGATAATGGTCATTCCAAATGAACCATCACAATTTCTTTAATTATTATTATTATTTCATTATTCTCTCATATGAGAGTATGGTTGCAAAATATCTTCATTCTCTCTTGCTCTTTCTCTCTCATATTTTTGAGCTCTCCCTCTTCCTCTCAAAGCTCACATCTCTCATATGTTGAGAACCATAAGCTCTTGAGATAAAACCATCAAAACTCCTCTATACTCTCTCTAGAGTTCTAGGTTTAGCAAGCCAAGCACTTTAGTCACCTCTTGATTGAGGTAGGAGCTCAAGTTAGAGGCCTTCGGGTGGATCTTTCTTCGGCAAAGAAAAGGCGACGAGGTGGAGCCATTCAAACCACTCCAAGGAGCAAGAAGAGAAGGAGTTCAAGACCTAGGTATAACCTTCTAACCGAGTAGCTAAACTTGTAGTTAGTTTGTTAGTTTTTGTTTAGCAAAGATCCTCTAGTTCTAGTCCATGTTACCTTGTGTTAAAAATCGTTTTTTAGCTATTCCGCCTCCCCGTAAGCACCGGGGTGGGTAACGTGGACTTACAGTGGTATCAGAGTCTAGCTAAACAACAACTAGCATGTTAGCAAAGTGTTTAAAACTTCGATCCGGAAAAAAATCGCAAAACACGTCAAAATCCTATACTTTCTACCGATTTTAAAAACAGCCCTAAAAATATTTCCACACACTTTAAAAATCCGTGCAGGATATTTTAGGAACAACTAAGAAAAACGAGCCCCTGAGTCGATCAAGCCGCCGCAGAAGTGAGGCAAAACCAAGCGTTTCGCCGTGGATCCGCGGCCGAATTGACTCGGTCGCGACTTGGATTTCTTGCTGTTTGTTCAGTATGACGTTTTGGGATTTTTAAGATATTTTGTTTCTGCCCAGATTATCCAGAGAACAATGTTGTGTTTGGGGTAGTTACAAATTGGAATTTTGATCGAAGTTCTACAAACTTTGGCTAATTGGTTATATCTGTAATGTGATATATACACTGAACGCCGATTAATCGCAATACGTCGATTAGTGGGGGTTGTGCATATCTGTGATTTGTAATGTTGGATTGTGTATATGAACTTGTTGGATTGTCACGGATGAATAGCCGGGGGTTTGTGAGATGAGAGTTTCTTTATCTTTCATTTGATGTAATATGTAAATTGATGTAATATTATTTTTATGGCCGCACATCCGGGATGAGGTTGTAGCCGCCATTGTATATTATTTTTTTTACTGTTTTTGCTCCTAGGATAGACCCAAGGTGGGGTGCACAAACTACCGGGTACCTTGAAGTGCCGAGTGGCCTACTCACGTTGTTGAGAGAGGTTGCTTCACTTCGGGTACTTGGCGGGTAGTTTGCCGCACCCGTAAGGGCCGAGGGTGGGGTTTGGCTATTCATCGCGAACGTGTAATCCGTCTTTCGTTGCAGGCTCGAACGAAACGCAGATTCCTAGCATATCCAATGTGTTCATCTGTGATCTGGAATGGCTATCATTGCATTTGATGAATGTATATATCTATATATGATATCTAGTAGGCGTTGCTTATGTTTTGCATCCGCGCTAGTCCGGCCCCCGCTCTGTCGTTAGTTAAGTAACCTAACGGGTAATGACAGGGCCCCGTGGCGAATGCGGATGGCATAAGCGTAAGTCATATTTTCGTTGTTTTCTGCAATGGTAGGATTAATTGATAGGACGCATTAAATTAACGCAAGAAAATAAACCAAAGTTAAATCGTTGGAACAATTTCAAAACCACTCGGTTTCTTTTCAAAACAGAAAACTTTTAAAACGCGGACCTTGAACCACTCCTTTTAAAAGCTATCATGTTCCTTCGATTATATCAAGTTCACTACGTTCACGATTTTGCCAAAACCATTTGTAGCCCTCCGTCATTTCATATGGATAGTCAATAGTATTCAAGCTGTATTTGTTGGCCAAAGTCAAGGCACAGTGATTGGTAGCTATTGGATATTCATATGTAGTATAGATAGATACGTTGATTTGGGACAGTCGTACTGCCTTGTTGGCTAAAGTCAAGGGTAGGTACGGATGGGTTCAAATTAACCTGGAAAATGACGGGTAGAACTTGACATGTGACTTATGATTTGTTGGCCAAAGTCAAGGTCATAAGAGCATGGGGCAAAAATCCACATCGGGAGTTTCTAAAGAAATTAAAACTTTCTAGTGCTGCATACCATTTGGATTGTGATGATTTTGGTAGGATTCTTTCATCTTTATCACACGATGATATTTGGATCTCGATCCTACTGTGAGTATATGCTACTCCTCGGGAAACTTTCTCACTTAACGATCAATGCTATAAAGCAAGTAGGTATCTAGAAAGGTGTTAGCGGGGCTACGCCCACAGGGAAAAGAGGTTATTTAATTAAGGAGCTTCGCGAAAGCGTCGTAAAACCTCCCTCGAAGTACCAATACTGGCCTGGCTGAACGGTTAAGCAAGTATTGTACGGTGAGATTGATCCCGACCAATTCTTCTTTTTTGGTTTGAGGAAGGACTCGAGAAACAGTGGGAGCCATCCTGTTTAGACAAACTAAAAACCACTCTAAACTTGCAAGAGCATCATGCTAAAGTGTTTCTTCTCTCTCTCCTAATTGCAGCGACCAAACATCATGACCGACCTTAAGTTACTACTAGATAAAAATATACTGGCAGGGCCAAACTACAAAGATTGGCTCAGGAATGTCAAAATGGCAATCACTTATGACAAGTTGGGGTATCTCTTTACCACCAAAGCTCCCCCTGTACCAGGTCCTCAATCCAGCGTCGCGGATAAGGAAATCCGTAAGACCTGAGAGATTGATAGCGCGAAGGCCAAGTGCCTCATGCTTGCCTCTATGGACAATGAACATCAGAGGAGGCACGAGGATACGGATCTTGAATCCATATTTCTCCACACAAAGGATCTGTATGGAGAATAATCCCGTATCGCCAGATACGAAGTCTCGAAAAAGTTGTTTTCAGCGAGATTGGCCGTCGGATCATCTGTAGCGGAACACGTGCTTAAGATGATTGGCTACATTGAAGAGCTCGCAGACCTCAGGACCATGTTAGAGAACGAGCTCTACACTGACTTGATTCTCCAGTCCCTTCCTTCCACATACACCCAGTTTATCCTGAACTTCAACATGCAAGGAAAAGAAGTTGAACTTCCGGAACTTCTCAACATGTTGAGGAGTGCAGAGGGCACCCTACAGAAAGTAAGGGAAACATCCACTTTGTCTGTTGGAGGACCTTCCTCTTCTAGGTCCAAGGCGAAAGCCAAGGGAAAGAAGAAGAAGACCCCCGCCAAACCAAGGGGCGGTATTAGTAAAGTGAAGGCCAAGGGAAAGGCAAAGGTAGCAGGACAGCTTGTGGAGAAGGAAGAGTGCTTTTATTATCATAAGAAAGGACACTGGAAAAAAGATTGCAGGGCTTGGAAGGCCAAGAACCAGGATTCGAAGCAAGTTGTGGCTTCGGCTTCAGGTGTGTATGTTATTGAAAACTATCTATTAATAAACTCTACTTCCTGGGTATTGGATACTGGATCAGGATCTCATATCTGTAATTCTTTGCAGGCACTGAGAAAGCATAGGGTTTTGAAAGCAGGTGATATGACCCTCAAAGTTGCAAACGGAGCTGGCATGGATGCTGAGTCCGTGGGGGACTATCACTTGAGATTGTCAGATGGACATGGTTTGGTTTTGCGTGACTGTTATTTTGTACCCAGTGCGACTTGTAATATCGTATCTGTATCTTTAATGTCTAAAGAAGGTTATGATTTTGCATTTGTAAGTAATGTTGTAAACATTCACCTTAATCATGTTCTGACTGGGTCGGGTACATTAAGCAACGGTATATACGTATTGAACCAACCACAGATTTTCAATGTCCAGAATACACACAAAAGAAAGTCTCCAGAAATAAATCATGCTTTCTTATGGCATTGTAGACTGGGTCACATCAATGAGACAGGGTTAACTAAGTTGCATAAAGAAGGATATTTGGATCCGTTCGAATATCAATCATATGCAACTTGTCAATCACGTCTCAAAGGAAAGATGACAAAGACTCCGTTCACTGGACACGGAGTAAGAGCGAGCGAGCTCTTGGGACTCGTACACAGCGATGTATGCGGTCCAATGTCTACACATGCGCGAAGTGGTTATTCTTACTTCATTAATTTCACGGATGATTTTTTGAGGTATGGATATGTCTTCTTAATGAAGCATAAATCTGAAGCCTTTGAAAAATTCCAGGAATACAAGAATGATGTAGAAAAACGAACAGGCAAAAGTATCAAGGCACAGAGATCTGATCGAGGTGGTGAATACTTAAGTGCCGAGTTCCTGGATTACTTAAAATAGAATGGAATTCTCTCTCAACTTACTCCTCCATACACCCCACAACATAATGGTGTATCGAAGAGATGGAACCAAACCCTATTAGATATGGTACGTTCCATGATGAGTAATGCTGAGTTGCCGCGATCATTCTGGGGATATGCACTAGAATCAGCTGCATATCTTTTGAACCGAGTTCCAACTAAGACAATGCCTACCATACCATATCAGATGTGGAGTGGGAAGAAACCCTATCTTAAGCACGTTAAGCCATGCGGATGTTCAGCTTTTGTTAAAATGCAGCATGCGGACAAACTCGAGGCACGCTCAGTACAGTGCAAGTTTGTGGGATATCCAAAGAACTCCAAGGGATATTTCTTCTATTACGCAGAGGAACAAAAGGTTTTTGTTTCTCATCATGCCTGCTTCTTGGAAACTGAATTTTTGGAAAATCAGATAAGTGGGAGCACAATAGAACTGGAAGAAATTCCAGAACCACAAGCTATTACTGAAAGCTTAGTAGAACAACAGGGTTCAAAAGAACAGGACATTCCTGCGCCACTCCGCAGGAGTAGTAGGCAGTCTCATTCGCCCGAGAGATACTACGGTTTTGTCATAGACAGGGATAGAGAGGATTGCATCATTGATAATGATGAGCCGACTAGCTTCCAGCAGGCCATTCAGAGCACTGACTCGGTAAAATGGCTGGATGCAATGCGGACCGAAATGGAGTCCATATACAGCAACAAAGTATGGACTTTGGACGTTGCTCAAGAAGGGGTAAAACCCGTAGGCTGCAAATGGATCTTCAAAAGGAAGATTGGTGTAGATGGACATGTTGAGACCTATAAGGCTAGACTTGTTGCAAAGGGTTTTCGTCAAAGACCTGGTTTGGACTATGACGAAACCTTTTCTCCAGTGGCAATGCTCAAATCCATTCGGATCCTTCTTGCCATTGCTGCTTTCCACGATTATGAGATTTGGCAGATGGACGTAAAGACCGCTTTTCTAAATGGAAATTTAGAGGAGTGTATCTATATTGACCAGCCAGAGGGTTTCATTCAGAGTGGGAGCAGCGGGAAGGTGTGCAAGTTGCTTAAGTCCATTTATGGACTGAAGCAGGCATCGCAGAGTTGGAACATCTGTTTTGATGAGACGGTCAAAAAATTTGGCTTTATCAAAAATCCAGATGAACCATGTATTTATAGTAAAATTGTAGCACGAACTGTCGTATTCCTCGTTTTGTACGTGGATGACATTCTCTTGATAGGAAATGGCATTCCTATGCTACAATCTGTCAAAGGGTTCATGTCACACAGGTTCTCCATGAAAGACATGGGTGATGCCTCTTACATTCTGGGGATTCGGATCCATCGTGATAGGTCCAAGAGGATATTGGGACTTTCACTGTTCAGGTACATCGACACCATACTGAAAAGATTCAGTATGGAAGATTCCAAGCGCGGTAATTTACCGGCTTGTCACGGGATCACCCTCTCCAAAGAGATGTCTCCCAAGACTGATTTGGAAAGGGATCGCATGTCTATTATACCCTACGCCTCTGCAGTAGGCTCTATAATTTATGCGATGTTGTGTACCAGACCATATGTAGCTTATGCACTGAGTGTGGTAAGCCGGTATCAGTCAAAACGGGGGGAGAAGCAGTGGGTAGCGGTTAAGAACATTCTGAAGTTCCTGAGAAGGACTAAGGATATGTTTTTGGTTTACGGCGGAAAAGACCTCCAAATGGAGGCCATTGCTGACTCCAGCTTCCAGAGTAACAAGGATGACTCCAAATCCATGTCGGGTTATGTCTTTACCCTCAATAGAGGGGCGGTGTGTTGGAAGAGTTCCAAACAGGAAACCGTTGCTGACTCGACGATGAAAGCGGAATATATCGCAGCATCTGATGCCGCAAAAGAAGCCGTCTGGATAAGGAAGTTCTAGATAGAACTTCAGGTGGTTCCGTCCATTGTTGATCCAATACCTCTGTATTGTGACAACAACGGGGCTATAGCTTTAGCGAAGGAACCCAGGTCCCATCAGAAGTCCAGACACATCTTGAGGCGGTATCACCTGATCAGGGAGATCGTGGATCGCTGGGAGATCGAGGTTCGGAGGGTTGCTACAAAAGATAACACTGCAGATCCATTCACGAAGGCCATACCCCAGACTCAGTTCAAGCAGCTGATCGAGATGATAGGTCTTCGATACGCCAGTACATGGCCTTAGTGCAAGTGGAAGATTGTTAGTGTATATGCCCTAGAGGCCATTACAGTATCATACTAGTTTGTATATTACTTAATGGAAGCTTGGGATATTCACAGTTGTATAGACAATCTTCCTCAAAATGGTAGTATGCTACTTGGTTTGTTTCTACTTTAATGTGTGCATGTGTTTCTTTTAGCATATCGCCTATACACATTAGTGGAGCCCTTAGGATCTTTGCTTGATTACCAGCGTTGTGATGGCAGTCACACTAGTGGGGGCTGGGTAATCTACAAGCACATCCTTATACAGATCCCTAGTCGTAGGATTATCGAGACGGGGCATCGATACTCCGGAGTAGACTAGCGTATGCGCTTCTCATCCTAGCAGGGGAGATGGTCTGTCCCACAGCCATTAGTACATCGTACTCGAGATAGTATGTGGGTGCTCATTAGGTTACGAGTACACTGGACAGGACTCGTCGGGAACTGTTGGTTGGTACTATACCTATCGCCAGTTATCAGTTCCCAGGTGACATGAATACAGCTTAGTCCGTTGACTTGACACTGTCACTTCGCTTCGAGTGTGTTCCTACTGTTCTTAGATTGCTACCTTACCATGGCTCAAATGAGTCGTGCAAACAGGTAGCAGTTGGGTGCAGTCCCGAAGCACTTGGAGCCAGTGACGGTTAGACATGATTCGTCTCTCCCGGTATTGGGGGTTGATATCATGCTGTGTCTAGGAGAGCCATTACAAAAAGTCCCTGGCCAGGGCAAGCGAGATATACTGGTAGCGTTTCCAGTGTTATCTTAGGGTGTTCTGGGCTACACTCCGACACGACTTGTACCGCTATTAGGGGACTGACGTTTACCGCCCCCTAGGCCCGCCATGCGATACTCTCAGACGAACAGACTGGACTGTACGGAGATTGTCACATTCAGGCTCAGTAGGAGTTCGGATGGGTTCACCTCATCAGTCTTCTTATCGGCATCTACCTGGGGACCGTTACGTACAGCTAGTACCGCTTGTGACCTGTGGTTAAACCCACTGCCAGCGTAGTGTCGAGTCTTTAGAGTCCCACACAGAGGGTTATTCTCCTTTGGGCAAAACAGAGTTGAGGTCGCATGGTTTTGCGACGGGGTTCGTTCACATCCACGCACTTATGCACATTTGGTGTCCGGGCATTTATTACTAGAGGGCTTTGGTTTAAGCCAAATCCTAGTATTTGTTTTGGGATTGGTTTTGTCTCTTTGTATTCGTGTTCCTCGAAACACGGATGTAGGTGTGTATGCACAGTTGACAGAAGCAGAGGATTCTCGTTAGGGTTGTTGACCGTTGACTTTTTCCAAACCCTAATGAGAATGAGAGATATGATTAATGATATTAATTAAGGATAATTGTGCCATGGTTAGGTTGACCATTTGACTTTTGTTGACCTTTTGACTTTGGTTGACCGGTTGACTTATGTTGACAATTTGACCATCATCATTTCATATGAAAGATGCTTCTTGATTCTTGCAAATTTCATTTAATGTGAAATGGTAATGGTCATTTCAAATGAACCATCACAATTTCTTTAATTATTATTATTATTTCATTATTTTCTCATATGAGAGTATGGTTGCAAAATATCCTCATTCTCTCTTGCTCTTTCTCTCTCATGTTTTTGAGCTCTCCCTCTTCCTCTCAAAGCTCACATCTCTCATGTGTTGAGAACCATGAGCTCTTAAGATAAAACCATCAAAACTCCTCTCTACTCTCTCTAGGGTTCTAAGTTTAGCAAGCCAAGCACTTTAGTTACCTCTTTGTTGAGGTAGGAGCTCAAGGTAGAGGCCTACGGGTGGATCTTTCTTCGGCAAAGAGAAGGCGACGAGGAGGAGCCATTCAAACCACTCCAAGGAGCAAGAAGAGAAGGAGTTCAAGACCTAGGTATAACCTTCTAACCGAGTAGCTAAACTTGTAGTTAGTTTGTTAGTTTTTGTTTAGCAAAGATCCTCTAGTTCTAGTCCATGTTACCTTGTGTTAAAAATCTTTTTTTACCTATTTCGCCTCCCCGTAAGCACCGGAGTGGGTATCGTAGACTTACAAGGACTCGGTCTACAAAGGTTGTAGCAATCTTCTCTTAGTGTAAAGTTTTATAGATATCATGTAAATTCTAATATTCTAGTTTGATCCTTAGTTATTCTAGCTTAGCACCTAGAAATTTTTAAAATTGCATGCTTGATGCCGGTTTAAACCTCATGGTGGTGCTAAGGTAGACTTGTATGTAATATTCTTTTATTAGGACACTTCCGGGTTGAGGATGATGTCACCATTGGTATATATTATTTACTTTTCCGCATTAGGATATACCTAAGGAGGGGAGCACAAGTAACCGGGTTTAGAGTCCAGTGGGAGACCATCTCGAGGAGTCAAGACCGAGTCTCCTAACTCTAGAATTGGCAGGGTTGCTTACCGCTCTCGTAGGGGTCTAGGGATGTGGGTTTGGTTATTCATCACGACCGTGGAATCCATGTTTTTCATTATAAGCTGAATTTAAAACACGAACTTTCTAGTATATCCAACATTTCATATGTTGATTTCTGCTGCTGTGTTCTGTGATGTGATCATCTGACTGCGTGAGATGAATGCTATATATATATATATATATATATATATATATATTATATATATAATAAACGTTGCTTATGTTTTGCACCTGTGCTAGTCCAGTTCCCGATCTGCCGTTAGTTAAGTAACATAACGGTGCATGACGGGACCCCGTGGCGAATGCGGATGGCATAAGCCTACATTCTATTTTCGTTTCTTTTTCTATGATGTTTAGGGAAACATAAATGATGGGACTTCATTAATGAGATTAATGAAAAGAAAAGAAACCTATAGATGTTGTAGAATCGAAATTTTAAAAGGCAGCTCTAGTTCTTGCTTTGCATGGTGGTATTCTTTGATGAATATCCAGCACCTCATTCGATGAGGAAAGAGCCGAGATCCCTTCACCGGGAGTGACCTCTTTAGAAAAACTAGCAAATGCTACAACCCACTCGGTTTTTTTTAATAGCTTCTCTAGTTCTTGCTTTGCATAGTGGTATTCCTTGATGAATATCCAGCACCACATTCGATGAGGAAAGAGCCGAGATCCCTTCACCGGGAGTGACCTCTTTAGCAAAACTAGCAAAAGCTACAAAAAACACTCCTTTTCAAAACACTAGATTCTACAACGATATCAAGTTCATTACATTAAAAGTTTTCTTCAAAACCAGTCGTAGCCCACCGTCATTGAAGATAGGTGCTATTTAGTATTCGTGCTACGTTTGTTGGCCTTCGTCAAGGCGTAGTGTGCGGTAGCTGATTAGTGCTTATCTGCAGCATATGATGCGATTGGATTAGGGTAGTCATGCAACTTTATTGGCCTTCGTCAAGGGTCGTGCTGGTGGATTTAATTCAATCAAGAAATGAACGGGTTGAACTTGACTAGCGCCCTATGGTTTGTTGGCCTTCGTCAATGTCATAGGACGTTAGGGGTAAAAATAATTATCGGGAATTTCAAGTGTTGAAATTTGCAATGAGATTGCATACCTTCTATATGATAGCTGGATCCCGATACCCACTGCGAGCAAGAGTTACTCCTGGGAGAGTTTTCCACTTTACAATTAGCTGATCAAGTTGGTGTCTAAAAAAGGTGTTAACGGGGTGATGCCCCTGCGGAAACGAGGTTATTTAATTAGTTCCATGCGAAAGTATGGGGAGACTCCCTCGGAGTACCAATACCTGCCTGACTGACCGATTGGCGAACTTGTAGGGTATAATTAATCCGGCTAATCTTACCTTTTATGGTTTGAAGGAAGATTTGATAAAAACTATGGGAGCCAACCTGAATAGATAAGATAATAACCAATCTAATCTTGCAAAGAGCGCACGCTAATACGTTCCCTTCTCTCTCTCTCTCTCTCTCTCTCTCCATATAGCGACCAATGACACGCCTTAATCAAGATAATAATATGGATGTATTGACCGAACCCACTTATTATACTGGGCTAGGTTCCGCTCTATCTTATGACTGTCATAAGTCTGAGTAAG
The DNA here is from genome assembly GCA_030015575.1 of Agapanthus africanus. Lineage (NCBI taxonomy): Eukaryota > Viridiplantae > Streptophyta > Magnoliopsida > Asparagales > Amaryllidaceae > Agapanthus > Agapanthus africanus. The sequence continues at coordinate 375,262,506 of CM057344.1, read as the reverse complement.
GAATAGGGGAATACCCGGATTCCCACGCCACCCGAACGAAGAAGGAGCATACTGATGCATCTTCTTCAGGTGTGTTCGTAACCAAGCATTGTTTCTCTGTTTGCTCTACGTTCTGGGTATTGGATACCGGATCGGGATCCCACATATGTAATTTGTTACATGGGCTAAAGAAAGGCAGAGAATTGGGAAAGGGTGATATGTCTCTAAAAGTAGGGAATGGAGCAATTGTTGCAGCCAAAGCAGTTGGAAAATATCACCTTGTATTACCAAATGGTAATACAATAATTCTGAACGACTGTTATTACGTACCAAAAATGATGTGCAATTTTATATTAGTTTCATTGTTGCATAAAGAAGGATATAACTTTCCATTGGAGGATAATGTCATGAATATTTTCCAAAATCAAGTGTTGATTGAGTTTGGTACGTTGTGTAAAGGTATATACGTTTTGAATCAAACCACAGTTCTAAATATACAGAACACACACAAGAGGAAAAGTTCAGAAATGAATGAAGCCTACTTTTGGCATTGTAGACTAGGTCATATCAATACGACAAGACTAGCTAAGTTGCTTAAAGTTGGATATTTGAATCCGTTCGAATTTACATCTTATGAAACTTGCGAGTCATGTCTCAAAGGCAAGATAACCAAAACTCCGTTTACTGGACACGGAGAAAGAGCTGCCGAACTCTTAGGACTGATACATAGTGATGTATGCGGTCATATGTCTACACATGCCAGGAATGGTTCCTCATACTTCATTACATTCACCGATGATCTCTCAAGATTCGGACATGTGTTCCTGATGAAACACAAATCTGAATCTTTTGAGAAATTCAAGGAATATAAGTGTGAAGTGGAGAACCAAACGGGTAAAAGTATTAAAATCCTTCGATCTGATCGGGGAGGAGAATACTTGAGTACGGAATTCCGAGACTACTTAAAAGAGAATGGGATTCTCTCTCAGCTTACTCCTCGGTATACACCACAGCATAATAGAGTTTCGGAGCGGAAGAATCGCACCCTATTAGATATGGTGCACTCTATGATAAGTAATATTGAGTTACCTATTTCCTTTTGGGGTTATGCACTTGAGATAGCTGCATACCTATTGAATAGAGCTCCGACCAAATCCGTGCCTACCACTCCATATGAGATATGGAATGAGAAGAGATGATCTCTTAAACGAGTTAAGATATGGGATTGTCCTTCCTATCTTAAAAAGCAAAATCCAAACAAGCTCGAAGCAAGGTCAGTTCTGTGCAAGTTTGTAGGATATCCTAAACATTCGCGACGGTATATCTTCTACCATTCTGAGGAACAAAAGTGTTTGTTTCTCAACATGCCACCTTTTTAGAAAAGGAATTTCTTGTGAAAGAAATTAGTTGTAATGAGGTATAACTGGAAGAAGTTCCAGCAACACAAGCTATAACTGACGATTTGGTAGAACCGAAAGATTCAATTGTAATACCCTAGGTGGAGTTGGGGCTGAATACCACCTACCCTGTGAGAAGTGTGATGTTATCCGATATCGAGGTGGGGATGTAACCGATACGGATGCACACGGGGACCTACCAGAACAATGGGGAGTATCGAATTCCATTCCGAAATAGGGCACGATCTGAACTATAAATGGAATGATACCACTCTTATAACACAGAGGCGCCTTTTGGATGAATCGGAACTCCAGAGTTTGATGAACTCCGTAGTTAAGCATACTTGAGCCAGAGAAATTCTAGGATGGGTGACCTACTGGGAAGTAGCCCCGGGTTCATTCAAAAGGACAAAACCGTGCGGTTTCGGCCAAAGCGGACAATACCATCTGTGTTTGGGGGTGGGTCGTGACAAAGTATGGTATCAGAGCCGGTCCCTCAAAAGTAGGTCTGTGGTTCGAGGACAAACCATTGTTCTAAGTCGGGGGGAATATAATACCCCAGGTAGAGTTGGGGCTGAATACCACCTACCCTATGAGAAGTGTGATGTTATCCGGTATCGAGGTGGGGATGTAACCGATACGGATGCACACAGGGACCCACCAGAATAATGGGGAGTATCGAATTCCATTCCGAAAGTAGGCACGATCTGAACTATAAATGGAATGATACACTCTTATAACACTGAGGCGCCTTTTGGATGAATCGGAACTCCGGAGTTTGAAGAACATCGTAGTTAAGCGTGCTTGAGCCAGAGAAATTCTAGGATGGGTGACCTACTGGGAAGTAGCTCCGGGTTCATTCAAAAGGACAAAACCGTGCGGTTTCGGCCAAAGCGGACAATACCATCTATGTTTGGGGGTGGGTCGTGACATCAATAGTCCTCGATGAACCTCAGTCACTCCACAGATCTAGTAAGGTTCCTCATCCACCTGAGAGATACTACGGTTTTCTCATAGACTGTGGGAGAGAGGATTGCATCATGGGAGATGATGACCCAACTAGTTTCGAGCAGGCCATCACAAGTAGAGACTCTGTGAAATGGCTGGATTCTATGCGATCTGAGATAGAATACATGTACACCAACAAATTATGGACTTTGGAAGTTGCTCCTGAAGGGGTAAAACCTATCGGGATCAAATGGATCTTTCAGAAGAAAATTAGTGTAGATGGAAAAGTTCAGACATTCAAAGCTAGATTTGAAGCAAAAGGTTTTCGTCAACAACCTGGTGTCGATTATGGTGGGACCTTTTTTCCTGTTACGATGCTTAAGTCCATCAGGATCCTACTTGCCATTGCTGTATGCCATGACTACGAAATCTGGCAGATGGACGTAAAGACCGCTTTTCTAAATGGTGATTTAGAAGAGAGCGTGTACATGACATAGCCAGAGGGCTTCATAGACAATGGGAGCAACGGAAGCATGTGAAAGCTGCTTAAATAAATCTACAGGTTAAAGCAGGTATCGTGGAGCTGGAACATCTGTTTTGATGAAGCTATCAAAGAGTTTGACTTCATCAAAAATGTAGATGAACCATGTATATACAAGAAGATGTAGAGAGGAAGGTTGTCTTCCTCGTATTGTATGTGGGTGACATACTCTTGATAGGAATTGATGTTCCTTTGCTACACTCGGTCAAGCTCTTCTTATCACACAAGTTCTCCATGAAAGATCTAGGTGATGCCTTCTACATCCTAGGGATAAAGATCTATAGAGATAGATTTAAGCGGATGTTGGGATTGTCCCAATCCAGGTACATTAACACCATACTAAAGAGGTTTAGTCTAGAAGATTCTAAGCATGGTAATTTACCCGCATGTTCAGGAATCACTCTCTCCATAGAGATGTCTTACAAGACTGATTTGGAGAGGGCTCGCATGCAAGGGTTCCCTTTGCTTCAGCAGTCGGGTCAATCATGTATGCGATGTTATGAACCAGACTGGATGTAGCTTACTCACTAGGTGTAGTGAGTAGGTATCAATCAGATCCTGGGAAGAAACACTGGACTGCTGTGAAGTACATTCTTAAGTACTTGAGAAGGACTAAAGAAACGTTCTTGGTGTATGGTAACGGTGAACTCCAGGTGGAGTCCTTTACCGATTCGAGCTTCTAGAGTGATAAGGATGACATTAAGTCGGTCTCGGTTTTTGTCTTCACCCTCAATGGAGGGGCGGTATGTTGGAAGAGTTCCAAGCAAGATACCATAGCAGACTCGATGATGGAGGCTGAATACATCATTGCTAACGATGCTGCCAAAGAGGACTGTCTGGATGAAGAAGTTCATAACTGAACTTGGTGTGGTTCCATCCATTGAGCATCCAATACCTGTGTATTGTGATAACAAAGGAGCTGTGGCTTTAGCCAAGGAACCCCGGTCCTATTAGTGATCCAGACATATTCTTAGGCAGTATCACCTGATCAAGGAGATAGTAGATGGCCGGGAGATCGAGGTCAGGAGAGTTAACTCAAAGGATAACACAGTGAATCCACTCACGAAGTCCCTCCCCCAGATGCAATTCGAGAAACTTTTTGGAATGTTGGGTATAAAATACTACAACAAGTGGCCTTAGTGGAAGTGGGGGATTGTTAGGAATATGTATGCCCTAGAGGCCATTATTGTATGATAAAGTGGATGCTTGGACATATATATAAAGGACTTTCTTGCTTGACATGATAGTATGCTATCTGGTTGACTTTATCTTAACATGTTCAACGGTATTATTATACTGTCTCTCATATACATGTTGATAAAGCCCTTAGGATGTTGGCTTGACTACCAAGACTATGATGCGGATCATACTACTGGGACCTGGGTAGTCCACAAGCATATCCTTCAATTGTTCCTAGTCGAAGGAATATCGAGACAGGGTATCAATATTCCAGAGTAGACTAGTGTGTACGTTTCTTGACCCTGTATGGGGCGATGGTTGATCCCATAACCATTTGTGTTTGTCATCAAAGATTGTACATAGGTGCTCATTAGAGAATGGGTACACTGAACATGACTCGCCGAAAACTCCTAGATGGTACTATACCTATCGTCAGATAGCAGTTCTCTGGTGACACTAGTACAGGTTAGTCTGTACACCCGAGATCATCATAAAGTCTTGTGGTTCCCATTGTGGTTTGATTTCCTCCCTACCATGGCTTAAATGAGTCATGCAAACAGGTGGATTTTGGGTACAGTCCCGAGTCACATGGAGGAAATGAGCGATAGGAGGGGTTTCGTCTTTCCCGGTATAAGGAGTTGATGTTGCGCTATGCTCGATTGACTATAACAGGAAGTCCCTGGCCAGGGCTGTTGATGAGATTTACTGGTAAGAGTTTTCAGTAGTTTCTCGTACCGTTATAGGCCACACATCGGCATGACTTATCAATTTATTGGGGTTTGACGATTCCACCCCTAGATTCGATATGCGACATATCAGACGAAGAGACCAGACTGTACGATAAGTGTTACTTATAGGCTTCATAGGAGTTTGGACAAGATTGCTTGTTGATCTTCTAATCGCTCAATACCTGGGTAGCCGTTACGTCCAGCTAGTATCGCTGACGGCGTGTAGGTAACTGATGTGATCATTACCTACTGATGGCGTATTGACGAGTCTTTAGAGTCCCATACAGAAGTTTCCTAATACAAGCGATATGAAGTAGGACACATATGCAGATATGTGCGGAGGACCTGATTAAATACGAGTATGTGATATCGTATTCTAATCTGGCAGTTATTTGTTATCGGTTAGGTTATATGTGATATAACCGGATTATTGAATCAAGTGTTGATTTGATAATGTGATATACAGATAAATGATATTAGTCGGTTATATATGATATAACCGGATTATTAAATCAAGTGTTGATTTAATAATATGATATATGTTTATATTTGATATAATTATATATTAACTAATATTATTGCTCACTAATTATTTGCTTATCTTTATATATATATTAATATATATGTTATATATATATATATTATGAAGCATGGTTGATTTTCTATTTTTAGAAAATAGAAAAAGAGGTGGAAAATAGGGAGACTTTTATGGAATGGTTGAAGCATATCTATTGATTTGTTTATTCTTTTTTCATGCACTATTGAAGTATGGTTCAATTTGTATATTGAAACAAATTGATGCTTCAATTATTGAGTTTATGTTAAAAGATCCATTCTTCATTTCTTCACATACTTGAGTTATTTTCCTCACTTGAGCTCATTTGTTCTCTAGCTCTCTCCATCTTCTTCACCTCCACCTCCAAGCTCAATTCCTCAAATGAGTTGTAAACCCTTGAGCTTGTGAGAGCCCTAGTGAGCAAACAAAACCCCTACTTCACCATCCTACACTAGATTAGCACTTTGGTGCAGTGTGTTTTCTTCACTAAAGAGTTTAGTGAAGAGGTAGCTTGGATTAGCGGAGCTTCGGGTGGATCATCTTCGGTGTGAAGAACGCAAAAAGAAAGCTTGTTCAATCTTCAAATGGAGCCTTGTGGAGTTGTAGGGACTATAACCCGGAGCTTTTGAAGAGAAGGACTCGGTCTATAAAGGTTGTAGCATTCTTCTCATAGTGTAAAGTTCTTTAGATATCATGTAAACCCTAATATTCTAGTTTGATCCTTAGTTAGTCTAGCTTAGCACCAAGAAATTTTTTAAATTGCATGCTTGATGCCGGTTTAAACCTCATGGTGGTGCTAGGGTAGACTTTCATGCATAACATCGCATACATGATAGACCCAACTGTAGAAGTATAGGGTATCACGTTCATGCGAGCCCTCTCCAAATCAGTCTTGGGGGACGTCTCGTTGGAGAGAGTGATTCCTGAACAGGCGGGTAAATTACTACGCTTAGAATCTTCCATACTAAACCTCTTTAGTATGGTGTCTATGTACCTGGATTGGGACAATCCCAACATCTTTTTAGATCTATCCCTATAGATCTTATCCCTAGGCCAGATCTTTCATGGAGAACTTTTGTGATAGGAAGAGTTTGACCGAGTGCAGCATAGGAACATCATTTCCTATTAAGAGTATGTCATCCACATACAATACGAGGAAGACAACTTTACTCTATACAACCTTTTTATTTATATATGGTTCATCTACGATTTTGATGAAGTCAAACTCTTTGACTGCTACATCAAAATAGATGTTCCAGCTCCGCGACGCCTTCTTTAATCCGTAGATTGATTTAAGCAGCTTGCATACCTTTCCGCTGCTCCCACTTTCTACGAAGCCCTCTGGCTTTGTCATATACACGCTCTCTTCTAAATCACCATTTAGAAAAGCGGTCTTGACGTCCATCTACCAGATATCATAGTCATGGTATGCAGCAATAGCAAATCGGATCCTGATGGACTTAAGTATGGACACTGGAGAAAAGGTTTCATCATAGTCGACATCTAGTCGTTGACAAAAACCTTTTGCTACAAATCTAGCTTTGAAGGTCTCAACCTTTCCATCTACACCAATTTTATTCTTGAGGAACCAGTTGCTCCCAATGGGTTTTACCCTTTCAGGAGCAACTTCCAAAGTCCATACTTTATTGGTGTACATGGATTCCATCTCAGATCGCATAGCATCCAGCCATTTCACAGAGTCCTCACTTGTGATGGCCTGCTCGAAACTTGTTGGGTTATCTTCTTCCATGATGCAATCCTCGCTCCCACCGTCTATGAGAAAACCGCAATATCTCTTGAGTGGATGAGGAAACCTACTAGATCTGCGAAGTAGTTGAGGTTTGTCGGGGATTATTGAATTCTCTGGTTCTACCAAATCATCAGTTGTAGTTTGTGTATCTGGAACTTCTTCTAGCTCTACCTCATTACCACTAATTTCTTTTACAAGAAATTCCTTTTCTAAAAAGGTGGCATGTTGAGCAACAAATACCTTTTGTTCCTCATTGTGGTAGAATAGATATCCATGTAAATATTTAGGATATCCAACAAACTTACATAGAAAATACCCTCGAGCTTGTACGCATTTTGCTTTTTAACATAAGCCGAACAACCCCATATCTTAATAAAATTAAGACATGGTCTTTTCCCCTCCCATATCTCATATAGAGTGGTAGGCATGCATTTGGTAGGAATCCTTTTCAATAGGTATGCAGCCGTCTCAAGTGCATAACTCCAAAAGGAAATATGTAACTCAGCAACACTCATCATAGAGCGCACCATATCTAATAGGGTGCGATTTCTCCGCTCCGAAACTCTATTATGCTGTGGTGTATACGGAGGAGTAAGCTGAGAGAGAATCCCATTCTCTTTTAAGTAGTCTCGGAATTCCGTGCTTAAGTATTCTTCTCCTCGATCAGATCGAAAGACTTTAATACTTTTACCCGTCTAGTTCTCTACTTCGATCTTATATTCTTTGAATTTCTCAAAATCTTCAGATTTGTGTTTCAACAGAAACACATGTCCGAATATTGAGAGATCATTGGTGAATGTAATGAAGTACGAGGAACCATTCCTGACATGTGTAGACATAGGACCGCATACATCACTTTTTATCAGTCCCAAGAGTTCAGTAGCTCTTTTTTTGTGTCCAATAAACGGAGTTTTGGTCATCTTGCTTTTGAGACATGACTGACAAGTTTTATAAGATATAAATTCAAACAGATTCAAATATCCATTTTTATGCAACTTAGCTAGTCTTGTCGCATTGATATGACCAAGTCTACAATACGACAAGAAGGTTTCGTTCATTTATGAACTTTTCCTCTTGTGTGTGTTCTGTATATTTAGAATTATATTTTGATTTAAAACGTATATACCATTACACAATGTACCAAACCCAATCAATACTTGATTTAGGAAAATGTTCATAACATTTTTCTCTAATGCAAAATTATATCCTTTTTTATCTAATAAAGAAACGGATATTATATTGCATATCATCGATGGTACGAAATAACAGTCGTTCAAAATCAATGTGTTACTATTTGGAAATACTAGGTGATATTCGTCGACCGCTTCGGCAACAACAATTGCTCCATTCCCTACTCTGACGGACATATCACCCTTTCCCAGTTCTCTACTTCTCTTTAACCCCTGTAACAGATTGCAAATACGGGATCCTGATACGGTATCCAATACCCAAGACGTAGAGCAAATTGAGAAACAGTTCTTAATAACTAACACACCTGAAGAAGATGCATCAACATGCTCTTTCTTCATCCGGGGTGGCGTGGAAATCCTTGCATTCCCCTATCCTTTGCCCAGACTTATGACAGTTGTTATAAGATAGGGCGGAACCAACGTTCCCCAGCCCAGTATAATAAGCGGGTTTCGTCAATACATCCATATTATTATCTTGATTAAGGCGTGACATGGTCGCTACCGGGAGAAAGGGAGAAGAAAACACTTTAGCGTGCTCTCTTGCAAGATTAGACCGGTTATTATCTTATCTAATCAGGATGGCTCCCACTGTTTTTATCAAATCATCCTTCAATCCCTAAAAGGTAAGATTAGCTAGGACTAATTACACCCTACAAGTTTGTCAATCGGTCAGCCAGGCAAATGTTGGTACTCTGAGGGAGTCTCCCCGTGCTTTCGCATGAAACTAATTAAATAATCTCATTTCCGCAGGGGCATAACCCCGTTAACACCTTTCTTATGTAAGTGCACGGCGGCGCCCCGGCCGTCAATCTGACGCCGGAATGCGGAAACGAAAAACTTTTCAAACTAGAAAACCGGCACCACCGCGCACTAAATTCCCGGATCGGGCCATTAACATACTCCTAGCAAATACGAGAAAGGGGTAGGAAGCTATACCAAGCGATCCGTGTCCTTCGGTCTTCGGCATCCACTCCGATCTCCTCGCGGAATTTCCGGTATTCAGCTCCTCGTCAGAACCGGCACCACATCGCCGGGTTCTTTTACGGGCTCCCACATCTGGACCGAGGCAACTCGGGCACGAAGTTGCTGAGCTGACGTGCTCAAGAAATGCAGTAGATGAGTGTAGAATCCATTGTCTCATGGGGTTGTGAAGTTTCCATGATGGATGGAGGTGAAGGAAAAATGAACTTTTAAGTGGAGCTAATCTTTGTTGCATGAATGGAAAAATAAGATAGCAAAAATTCCTCACTCACAAAAAAAACTCTCATGCTCCTTCAAGTGGCCGGCCAAATGAGAGTGGGAAATATGAAGGGGGGTGAGCACAAGCTAGGTGGAAGGTGACCATAAGAAAATGTGAGGATAATGAGGAAATAATGTCACTTCCATTTCTAATCTAATCTAATCTCATTAAAGCAATCCATCATGAAAGAAGAAAAGCAAAGATGCTAGATATATCATAATCTCTCCATTTACAAGAAACCCTCTCCACATAACTAATTTGCAAACTTGCAAATAACCCCCTCCATCAATAATCAGCCAACGAAAGGAAGAAAGGAAAACTGGCTGAAACGGAATGCAAACTGGGAACTCCAAAAAACTGATCCCGTAATAAATTACAGGAAAACCCCGCGACTGTATATACATACCCGCATTTGTATTCCCACTGAATACAAATGCAAAGCGACAAAATCTACACTGTACAATACTAGGATCCGGCTTAAACCAAAACCCGCTAGTATTATCCGTCCGATCATGATCCGTGCAATACCGCACGTATATGATCGAACCCTGCCATATCTCTATACGGCCTCTACAGCGTTTCGCCCGAAACTTGAGAAAACGGTCTGTAGGGGACTCGAAAGACTCGTCAATACTTTGGTTGTAGATTTAACCACTAGCACGTCAGAGGTATTAGCCATACGTAACGGGCTACCAGGTATTGACCAAAAGGGACGTCGATGAGCGAACTCATCCTGACACCCTACTGAGCCTGTCAGTGACAATATCCGTACAGTCCGGTCCGTTCGTCTATGAGCATCGTATGGCGGGCCTAAGGGGTTGGTAAAAGTCAGACCCCCAAAAGCGGTACAAGTGTGTCGGAGTGTATCCCAAAACACCCTGAGATACTACTGGAATACCTACCAGTAAATCTCCTGCCTTGGCTAAGGACTTCGTGTAATGGCTCTCCTAGACACAGCGCGACCTCACTCCCAATACCGGGAGAGACGAACCCCTGAAGATCCGCTCACTGCCTCCATGTGGTTCAGGACTGTACCCAACTAAAACCTGTTTGCACGTCTCTCCTTTGAGCGTGGTAGGGTAGTAATCAAAGTACAGTGGGAACTCACACGAGACAAATGACGATCTCAGGTCGATGAACTAACCTGTACACTTGTCACCAGGGAACTGCTATCAGACGTCAGGTATAAGACCAACTAGCAGGTTCCCGGCGAGTCCTGTCCGGTGTACTCATAACCCAATGAGCACCTGTATACATCTTAGGTGAACCAACTGACACCAGTGGCTTGTGAGACCGGCGACTGCCCCTCGTCGTGGTCTCGACTGTATACACTAGTCTACTCTGGAGTATGGATGCCCTGTCTCGAAACTCCCACGACTAGGGACCTTTTAAGGATGTGCTTATAGACCTCAGCTCCCACGTATATGATCGCCCTCATACTGCTGGTAGTCAAGCAAGAATCCTAGGGGCTCTATCAACGTGTAATAGCGACCTGTAAGGTCACCTAAAGCAGTACACGATGATAAAGATAATCCAGATAGCATAATATCATCTTGAGTAAGACTATCCTACTGGGACATGTTCTCCCTCAATCATTGCAATCACGTGCCTGTGATCCAATAATTGACTCTGAGGGCACTATCTCGAACAATCTCTCACTTGCACTCAAGGCTAATTATTGCGATGTCGCATACTCACAGCCCGTGTGATACCGAACACCCAACTCCTCTACTAGTAAGTCTCACAAAGCTCGTTTGCGAAACTATTGCGTTCGAGGAATAGCCTCAGTGAGTGGATCCGCTGTGATGTTTCTTTCTATGTCTCTCTTTATCTCAAGTTCGCGGAGAAACCCATCTCCCAAAATGAGCAATACCTGTCTTAGAGTATGTCTGGATATCTGATGGGACCTAGTTCATAAATGAACTTCAAATCCAAACTTCTTAGACTGTATCGTCAACTGAATTTAATCAGTATCCTGTGCCATGCCTCCCTCAGTATCCGCTTGGACCTCCTGTCCAAACTACTGCTCCTCTTCAGAGGGAAAACTATAACTCTGACAGTCACTTTGTCATCCAGGTCATCTTGGAAGCCTGGAATAATAACCGTCTCCACAAAGAGGCTGTTGTTATCATATCCCTAGAACATCCACTTATGTTCTAAAACTGCTTCCGAATGTTTCTCCAGGATTGGATCAATATCAACTTATTGCACCTACTGCAAAAACAACATCTGGTGTGGTACTTGACATCTCATGATTGACTCAATTGGCAAAGCAAGTGATCTGCCAATCATGCACATCCCTTTCCCCTTTAGTCTGTAAGACTCCTTTGGAGAAGGTGACTCCATCACCTGCAGGTGTACTACCGTGCCAGGAGTCGTCCATTCTAAAACACTCTTAGAATGCTGTCTCAGTATCCTGATTGGGAAACCACCCAAATCTAGATCTATAGATCTTGTAACCAGAATGTCTTGATATTATATCCAAGTCCCATGTGGAGAAACCACTGTGTGACAACCAAAGTATAACCGATCGTAGTATAGGAATATCAGTTCCTACTTTGTGTATGTCATCTAAATACCAGGATATCATACCCTACTACCTTCTTAACAGATCCATCCCCTATTCTGATGAAGTAAAACCTATGACTGTCACATCAGAAATAGATGATCTGTCTCCGCTATATCTACTTTAGTCTATAAATAGACATAAGCCATTTGTCCACTATGCTTCCGCTGCTCCCACTGACCATGACAACCCTCTGGCAGAGTCATATAGACGTACACTTCTAAAGCCAGTTTAGAACGACGCTATACTCATCCTCCTGCCGGGTCTCACAGTCTGGAACAACAGCAATGGCAAGTCTGGGTAAACAAGAACCTCCCTACCACTGTCCTTGAGGCTACCGGAGTACTTCTCGGGTACCTAAGGTTACCCATCATGTCTGCGGAGTGGTCAATGGAATGTCAAACCAGATCGAACCTTTAGGTTCTTATCAAATCTTCAGTAATCGTTTGCGGTTCAGGAATCACTTCCAGTTCTACCATACTCCCACTTCTGTTTTCTGAAAAAATCCATTTTTGTTAAAACTGTGGCGAGTGAACAATACCACTATTAATCTTCCAGATGGTAGAAAGTCAACCCTCGTCATAGCCTGGATCAACCCACAAACAGCCATTATAGAAACGTGCCTTGAGTTATCCAGAGTTTGGTTTTAAGCATAAACCGGACAACTCCCCGTACCTTAACATCGTTAAGATATGAATTGTTCTATATCCAATATAGAACAAGAGGCACTGATTTAATTGAAACCAGATTCAAATCATGCAACTATCTCCAGTGCATGTCAACTAAATGGAGAGAGGCCGATCAGCGTTACTCAACTTAGGAGTACTTCCAATTATGAGTAACCTGAAAGAGAAGCAAGTTCTCTTAATCATTACTATCAACTGAATACCATTCACAAGTATCTATATCTTCGATCACCTTGAAGAATCCCGATACTTGCAACACCTGGTTCTCTACTTTACTCTTATACCTATAACTTCTTAAAACTCAGAACCTGCATTTCTACGAAACACATGTCTAAGAACTAGAGAAGTCAAAAGTAAACAGAATATAGTACGAGTACCAACCCCTCTGTCCTAATGGACACTGGACAACATACAATACTCTGTATAAGTCCCGTGAGTCTAATAACTTATTCCCTGTGTGTCGTAGGTTGAAAACTGTACTTATGGTTAAGAAGAATTACACCGCTGTTTAATTCTCCTTACCTAACCATCCACTGATATAGGTAAATGTTATAGACATAATTTTAAAAAGGTATATCTCACTCTATAAAAATAGACGTACAGATACATCAATTTGAAATTGGTGCACAATGACGGATATTCAAAACCAAATATTTGCCGTCCGGCAAACAACCCAGGCGATTTCCTCAAATATCACCAATTACAACGAATTCCGATATAATGAGGATGATCACCTAATTCCCAATAATTTACTCCCACTCATCATCTGTAAAACCATACAGATGTGAGAATCATACCTGGTAAATACATACCCTAGAGCAAGTGTCTAATTAGGAAATCAGTTTTCCTTTAACAGTACACAGTGAAACTGAAACATTGAAATGTTTCGATGGGGTATCCGGGTATTCCTAGTAATGCCTCTTCCATTATCAGATTCACAACTTTAACCTTATATTTTTTTGCCATCTCTCCAAATCCCTTCATATGTCTTTACTCGTTACCTTCTGTACACCCTCTTAGGCTAAATGGTTTTCTTCCTTCCCTACCGTTCGGCACCAACCTATGGTTTGGAAGAAGACTTTCCAATAAGCAAATGGGTGTGCTTCCCTAATCCTAGGAGCACTCGCAATACGAGAGAAGGTGAAGATAAAAGACAACTGAATAAAACCTTATTCCTATTTCTACTGAACCAGAATCCATCCCCGAACTGGAACAAGTTCCTTTCGAGTTCGTATATAACCATACGATGGAGTATCCAATAACTGTGGATCTTCGTAGTGATACGGAGTGTCCTGGAGAAATACAAAGGTGAAGTGGGAGTGGTAATGAAATACTTGGTTTGGTCGTGAATAGCAGTCGCAGTTTACTTTGCCCTCTTACTAATCCCTTTATTTGTCTTTACTTAATACCTTCTGTACAACATCGTTAGGCTAATTGGTTTTCTTCATTCCCTACCGGTCGGCACCTGCCTATGGTTTGGAAGAAGACTATCCAATTTGCATAATGGGTGTACTGTCCTAATCTAAGGAGCACTCGCAACCTGAGAGAAGGTAAAAGGAGAAGACAACTGAATAGTCCTATTCGTTTTCTCCAGAACCGGAAACCATCTTCGAATAAATTCCTTCGAGTTCGTATATAACCATACGATGGTTTTATCCAATGGAAGTGGACGTTCGTAGTAATACGGGGTGTTCTGGAGAAAAGGGTAAAAGTAGGAGTGGCAAAGAGGTTTGCAACTCTGACAATCCAAAAGCCAGTGTTTTAAGAAGGTTCGGTTAACTTGGTTACTGAGTCATAGTCAAGGGTCGGGTCATGGTCGCTGCCAAAGAGAGAGAGAAAAGAAACACTCAGCGTGCACTCTAACCTAGATCAGAATGGTTATCACTTTATCTAATCAGGAAACCTCCCACTGTACCGTCAAATTCTCCTCCAAACCTGAAAGAAGAATTAGTCGGGATCACCCGAGGAGTAAACCAACTCATCAGTGGGAATCGGGATCCAACTATCATCGCATGATAACGTGACGGAATCCGCTCACGTTATCACACTCCAGAAGGTATGCGCATATGTGGCAAGTTTCAGTTTCTTTAGAAACTCCCGATGTGATTTTTGCCCCATGCTCTTATGACCTTGACTAAGGCCAACAAATCATAAGTCACATGTCAAGTTCTACCCGTCATTCTCCAGGTTAATTTGAACCCACCCGTACAAGCCCTTGACTAGGGCCAACAAGGCTATACGACTGTCCCAAACCAACGCATCTATCTATGCAGCAGAAAGGTAACAAGCAGCTACCATACACTATGCCTTGACTAAGGCCAACAAATATAGCATGAATACTACGTGCTACCCGTCTGAAATGACGGAGGGCTACGAATGGTTTTTGGCGAAAAACCTTTAACGTAATGAACTCGATACCGTTGAAGCAACTGGATAGCTTTTACAAAAATATAGTGGCGAAAACCTTTGCTAAAAAGTTCACTCCCAGTGAAGGGATCTCGGCTCTTTCCCTGTAGAATGAGGTGCAGGATATTCCAACCGAATACCATGATACAAAGCAAAAGTAAATGACTATAGTGAAGTTATTGTCCTGACGCAAACTTCTGTCCAAGGGGTCTCTCCCGGTGAAGGGATCTCGGCCCTTGCCTCGTCGACTGAGGTGCTGGATATTCATAACCGAATACCACTGTGCAAAACAAAAGAGAACGCCCTTACAATAACAGCTTTTTGAAAATGTTCCAACAATGTCATAATAGGTTTGTTTAGCTTGCATTGATCCGAATCAACGCAGCCCCATCAATTGACCACACCAATAAAGAACGAAAATAATGATGTACGTATATGCCATCCACATTCGCCACTGGGTCCCGTCATCACCTGTTAGGTTACTTAACTAACGACAGAGCGGGGATTGGACGAGCGGGGATTGGACTAGCGCGGATGCAAAACATATACAACATCTACTAGTATATATATATCAATATATAATATTCGCTCAAGGCGTGATAAAATGCAACATCACAGAAATGTAATAAGCATCACAGAACAATACAGATATCTGGGATCCCCGGGTTTCATAGAGCTGCTACTGAAACCCGACGTTCCCCTGGTCGTGTGGATAGCCTGTGCAACGAAATCCTAGACCCCTACGGGCGTGGCAAGTTACCCGCCAAAACCTAAAGCGAGGCAGCCCCCTTCAACAATGTGAATGGACCACCCAGCACTTCACGGAATCCAGTAACTTGGGCACCCCTCTTGGATCAACTTGTACCCCCTACGAATGCGGCGAATAGCCCGCCAATTCTAGAGTGAAGCCCCCTTCGTCTCAATGCCATGAGATGCAGGCCCGTTGCCCTCTAGAACCCGGCTACCCGTGCACCCCTCCTTGGGGTAATCCTAGTACAGAAAGTAAAATATACATACAATGGGTACATTGACCTCAGCCCGGTCGTGCTCCAAAAGAATAATATACAAACAGGCAGTGACAACAGTCCACATGTCGGACGCTCGCCCCGCAATATCAAATGTACATATAAACGAAACTGTACAAACATTGCATCCAGGCTATCCCCCACGACCAATCCGCAACATCACAGCACAACACAGAACATCAACGTGAATGTCACGTTCGCAAATCCGTCTAAAAGGGCTATAGCAGTTAGACAGGATTTACCGATCAAATGACATTCACAGTCGCTGATATAATGTAAATACTGTGAACTAACATGTTTAAAATTTTCGATCGACTAAATTTTCCAGAGTAGGCCCCAAGCACTACTGTAGCACTCAGAGAAAATCTGGGACCAAAAATAATATTCCAAAAACCCCATTTTCAACTCAGGAGCTCTCTGTAAAATTTTGGTGCACTGAACAGTAAAAGAGGCGGCGGAACTGCGTCCCAAGCATCGGTTTGGCCGCGGTTGCGCGGTGGAATAGTGAGTTCACATGACCAAATTTTCACAGAATGCTTAGAATTCCCTGCACGTATTTCTGCAATGTACTGAAAAATTTTTGGAGCCAAAAAAAATTCGACAGAAAACTGATGCATGAAAATCGGGTTTTCGGAAAATCCGTTCGATCGAACTTGTAAACACGTTAGAGCAAGCTAGACTAGGTTAATGGCGTGGCTCTGATACCAGTGTAAGTGCACGGCTGCGCCCCGGTCGTCAATCCGACGCCGGAATGCGGAAACAAAAAATTTTTCAAACTAGAAAACCGGCACCACCGCGCACTAAATTCCCGGATCGGGCCATTAACCTACTCCTAGCAAATACGAGAAAGGGGTAGGAAGCTATACCGAGCGATCCGTGTCCTTCGGTCTTCGGCCTCCACTCCGATCTCCTCGCGGAATTTCCGGTCTTCAGCACCTCGTCAGAACGGGTTTTTTTACGGGCTCCCACCTCTGGACCGAGGCAACTCGGACACGAAGTTGGCGAGCCGACGTGCCCAAGAAATGCTGTAGATGAGTGTAGAATCCATTGTCTCATGGGGTTGTGAAGTTTCCATGATGGATGGAGGTGAAGGAAAAATGAGCTTTTAAGTGGAGCTAATCTTTATTGCATGAATGGAAAAATAAGATAGCAAAAATTCCTCACTCACAAAAAAAACACTCATGCTCCCTCAAGTGGCCGGCCAAATGAGAGTGGGAAATATGAAAGGGGGGTGAGCACAAGCTAGGTGGAAGGTGACCATAAGAAAATGTGAGGATAATGAGGAAATAATGTCACTTCCATTCCTAATCTAATCTAATCTCATTAAAGCAATCCATCATGAAAAAAGATAAACAAAGATGCTAGATATATCATAATCTCTCCATTTACAAGAAACCCCCTCCACATAACTAATTTGCAAACTTGCAAATAACCCCCTCCATCAATAATCAGCCAACGAAAGGAAGAAAGGAAAACTGGCTGAAACGGAATGCAAACTGGCAACTACAAAAACTGATCCCGTAATAAATTACAGGAAAACCCCGTGACTGTATATACATACCCGCATTTGTATTCCCACTGACTACAAATGCAAAGAGACAAAATCTACACTGTACAATACTAGGATCCGGCTTAAACCAAAGCCCGCTAGTATTATCCGTCCGATCATGATCCGTGCAATACCGCACGTATATGATCGAACCTTGCCATATCTCCATACGGCCTCTACAGCGTTTCGCCCAAAACTTGAGAAAACGGTCTGTTGGGGACACTAAAGACTCGTCAATACTTTGGCTGTGGATTTAGCCACTAACACGTCAGAGGTATTAGCTATACGTAACGGCTACCAGGTATTGACCAAAAGGGACGTCGATGAGTGAACTCATCCTGACACCCTACTGAGCCTGTCAGTGACAATATCCGTACAGTCCGGTCCGTTCGTCTATGAGCATCGCATGACGGGCCTAGGGTGTTGGTAAAAGTCAGACCCCCAAAAGCGGTACAAGTCGTGTCGGAGTGTAGCCCAAAACACCCTGAGATACTACTGGAATACCTACCAGTAAATCTCCTGCCTTGGCCAAGGACTTCGTATAATGGCTTTCCTAGACACAGCGCGACCTCACTCCCAATACCGGGAGAGACGAACCCCTGAAGATCCGCTCACTGCCTCCATGTGGCTCGGGACTGTACCCAACTAAAACCTGTTTGCACGTCTCCTTTGAGCATGGTAGGGTAGTAATCAAAGTACAGTGGGAACTCACACGAGATAAATGACGATCTCAGGTCGATGAACTAACCTGTACACATGTCACCAGGGAACTGCTATCTGACGTCAGGTATAAGACCAACTAGCAGGTTCCCGGCGAGTCCTGTCCGGTGTACTCATATCTCAATGAGCACCTGCATACATCTTAGGTAAACCAACTGACACCAGTGGCTTGTGAGACCGGCCACCGCCCCTCGTCGGGGTCTCGACTGTATACACTAGTCTACTCTGGAGTATCGATGCCTTATCTCGAAACTCCCACGACTAGGGACCTTTTAAGGAAGTGCTTATAGACCCCAGCTCCCACGTATATGACCGCCCTCATACTGCTGGCAGTCAAGTAAGAATCCTAGGGGCTCTATCAACGTGTAATAGCGACCTGTAAGGTCACCTGAAGCAGTACACGATGATAAAGATAAACCAGATAGCATACTATCATCTTGAGTAAGACTGTCCTACTGGGACAGGTCCTTCCTCAATCATTGCAATCACGTGCCTGTGATCCAATAATTGACTCTGAGGGCACTATCTCAAACATCTTAGACACCTGCTGGATTAGCTAATTATAAAGTGGAAAACTTTCCCAGGAGTAACACTTACTCGCAGTGGGTATTGGGATCCAACTATTTCATAGAAGGTATGCAATCTCATTGCAAATTTCAACACTTGAAATTCTAAATATCTGTTTTTACCCCTAACAACCCATGACCTTGACGGAGGTCAACAAACCATAGGTCGCTAGTCAAGTTCAACCCATCATTTCTTGATCGATTCGAACCCACCCACACAAACCCTTGACGGAGGTCAAAAAGGTTGTGTGACTGCCCCTACCGATCGCATCAACATGCTACAGATAAATATTTCCCAGCTACTGTACATTGTGCCCTGACGGAGGTCAACAAACACAACACGAATACTAAATACTACGTATCTGAAATGATAGAGGGCTAGGACTGGTTTTCAAGAAAACCTTTAACATAATGAACTTGATATCGTTGTAGAATCTAGTGATTTGAAAAGGAGTGGTTTAAGCTTCGCTTTAAAATCGAGTAGTTTTCAAAACAAACCGAGTGGGTTGTAGCATATGATAGTTTTGCTAAAGAGGTCATTTCCGGTGAAGGGATCTAGGCTTTTTCCTCATCGAATGAGGTGCTGGATATTCATAATGGAATACCGCTTTGCAAAGCAAGAACTAGAGCTACCTTTTTGAAAAATTTGATTCTACAACATCTTTTAGGTTTCTTTTCTTTTCATTTATCTTATTAATGACGCCCCATCATTTATGTTTCCTAAACATCACAGAAACGAAAATAAAACACACATATATCCCATCCGCATTCGCCATAGAGACCCGGGTCTTCACCATAAGGTTACTTAACTTACGGCAGGGCGGGGTCAGGACTAGCGTGGATGCATAACATATATAGTGTCTACTAGTTGTAAGTGCACGGCGGCGCCCCGGCCGTCAGTCCGACGGCCAAATGCGGAAACGGTGATAAACTTTAATTTTGCGGACTTAGCAAACCGGCACCACCGCGCACTAAACCCCGGATCGGGCCATTAAACTAGATCTAGCTAACTACAAGACGGGTTAGAGATATACCGAGTGATCCGAGTCCTCCGGTCTTCTCGTCGTCGTCCCGATCTCCCGCGGATCCTCCGGTCGTCGCCTCCTTGCCGGAAGGGCACCACATCGCCTGTATCTTTTACGGGCTCCCGCCTCTATACCGAGGCAACTCGGGCGCGAAGTTGGCTAGCCGACGCGTCCAAGACTTGCTATAGATATAGTGTAGAAGGTTATCTCTTTGGGGTTTATGAGGTTGCCATGTGGGAGGAATTTTGCACAATGATTTTCATGGAGAGATGCTCAAGAAAAATTGAACATCATTGGAAAAGAGCTCGGCCAAAGACATTTTTTGTTCACTGGAAAAATCCTCAAGCAAGCACTTACATACTTCCTGCTGTAAAAAAAATGAGCCCATTTAAGCTCATTCAATTTTATTTTTTAAAGCCAAGAATCACACAGCACACATACTAATAAATTAATGCTAATAAATTAATGCCTCATGAAACTTCCAGCACTCCAAAAAATAAATCCACAACCCATGCCTAAACAGTGGCCGGCCAACCATCATCCATCACAATCCCATACTCCATCAAGTCTCAATTAATGCAAGAATGGTCCAAAAGATGCAATCATATCAATCCTTTTGCAATAAACCCCCTCAACAAAATGTTAATTGCGAATTTGCAATTAACACCCCCAACGAAAAGTCCGACCGGGAAGGAAAAAGAGAAAACCGGCCGGAACGGAATGCAAACTGGCAACCCCAGAAAACTGGTCCCGTAATAAATTACAGGAAAACCCCGAAACTGTGCATACACACCCGCATCTGTATTCCGTCCGGATACAAATGCAAAGAGACAAAACTACACTATCAAATACTAGGATCCGGCTTAAGCCAAAGCCGGCTAGTAAAAACCGTCCGATCACGATCCGTGCAATACCGCACGTATCTGATCGAACCCTACCATATCTCCATACGGCCTCTACAGCGTTTCGCCCGAAAGCTTGAGTAACTGAAAGTGTGGCGGACTCTAAAGACTCGTCAATACTATGGCTGTGGATTTAACCACTAGCCCGTCAGAGGTATAAGCCAATACGTAACGGGCCACCAGCTATTGACTAAAAGGGACGTCGATGAGCGAACTCATCCTGACACCCTACTGAGCCTGTCAGTGACAATATCCGTGCAGTCCGGTCCGTTCGTCTATGAGTATCGCATGGCGGGCCTAGGGGGTTGGTAAAAGTCAGACCCCCAAAAGCGGTACAAGTCGTGTCGGAGTGTAGCCCAGAACACCCTGAGATACTGCTGGAATACCTACCAGTAAATCTCCTTGCCTTGGCCAAGGACTTTGTGTAATGGCTCTCCTAGACACAGCACGACCTCACCCCCAATACCGGGAGAGACGAACCCCTGAGGATACGCTCACTGCCTCCATGTGGCTCGGGACTGTACCCAACTAAAACCTGTTTGCACGACTCCTTTGAGCCGTGGTAGGGTAGTAATCAAAGTACAGTGGGAACTCACACGAGACAAATGACGATCCCCAGGTCGATGAACTAACCTGCACACATGTCACCAGGGAACTGCCATCTGACGTCTGGTATATGACCAACTAGCATGTTCCCGGCGAGTCCTGTCCGGTGTACTCATAACCCAATGAGCACCTGTATACATCTTAGGTGATCCAACTGACACCAGTGGCTTGTGAGACCGGCCACCGCCCCTCGTCGGGGTCTCGACTGTATACACTAGTCTACTAATGGAGTATCGATGCCCGGTCTCGAAACTCCCACGACTAGGGACCTTTTAAGGATATGCTTGTAGACCCCCAGCACCCACTTATATGATCGCCCTCATACTGCTGGTGGTCAAGCAAGAATCCTAGGGGCTCTATCAATGTGTAATAGCGACGTGTCAGGTCACCTAAAGCAGTACACGATGATAAAGGTAAACCAGATAGCATACTATCATCTCGAGTAAGACTGTCCTACCGGGATAGGTCCTCCCTCAATCATTACAATCACGTACCTGTGACCTAATAATTGACTCTGAGGGCACTATCTCCAACAATCTCCCACTTGCACTCAAGGCTAATTATTGCGATGTCGCATACTCACAGCTCGTGTGATACCGAACACCCAACTCCTCTACTAGTCAGTCTCACAAAGCTCGTTTGCGAAACTATTGCGTTCGAGGAATAGCCTCAGTGAGTGGATCCGCTTTGTTGTTTCTTTCTATGTCTCTCTATATCTCAAGTTCGCGGAGAAAGCCATCTCCCGAAAAGAGTAATACCTGTCTTAGAATATGTCTGGATGACTGATGGGACATAGCTCATAAATGAACTCCAAATCCAAACTTCTTAGACTGTATCGTCAACTGAACTTAATCAGTATCCTGCGCGCCATGCCTCCCTCAGTATTGCCTTGGATCACCTGTCCAAAATACTGCCCCTCGTCAGAGGGAAAACTATAACTCTGACAACCTCCTTGTCGTCCATGTCACCTTGGAAGCCTGGAATGATAACCGTCTCCTGAATGAGGCTGTCGTTATCATATCCCTAGAACATCCACTTATGTTCTAAAACTGCTTCCGACTGTTTCTCCAGGATTGGATTAATGTCAACTTATTGCATCTAGTGCAAGAACAACATCTGGTGTGGTACTTGACATCTCACGATTGACTCAATTGCCTGAGCAAGTGATCTGCCAATCATGCCCGTCCCTCTCCCCTTTAGTCTGTAAGACACCTTTGGAGAGGGTGACTCCATTACCTGCAGGTACACTACCGTGCCAGGAGTCGTCCATCCTAAATACTCTTAGAATGCTGTCAAGTACCCTGATTGGGAAACCACCCAAATCTAGATCTAAAACCATAGATCTAGTAACCAGTATGTCTGATATAATACCCAATTCCTATGTGGAGAAACTACTGTGTGACGACCAAAGTATGACCGATCGTAGTGTAGGAGTTTCTTTTCCTACTCTGTGTATATCATCCAAATACCAGGATATCACACCCTACTACCTTCTCAACGGATCCATCCCCTATTCTGATGAAGTCAAACCCATGACTGTCACGTCAGAAATAGATGATCTATCTCCGCTACATCTGCTCTAGTCTATAAACAGACAGAAGCAACCTGTCCACCAATGCTTCCGCTGCTCCCACTGACTACGACAACCCTCTGGCAGAGTCATATAGACGTACACTTCTAAAACTAGTTTAGAATGACGCTATACTCATCCTCCCGCCTGGTCTCGCAGCCTGGAACAACAGCAATGGTAATTGTGGGTAAACAAGAACTTCCCTGTCACCGTCCTTGAGGCTATCGTAGTGCCTCTCGGGTGCCTGAAGTTATCCACCTTATCTGCGGAGTGGCCAATGGAATGTCAATCCAGATTGAATCTTTAGGTTCCTTATCAAATCTTCAGTAATCGTTTGTGGTTCTGGAATCACTTCCAGTTCTACCATACTCCCACTACTGTTTTCTGAAAAAATCCATTTTTAATAAAACTGTGGCGAGTCTAGAACAATATCGCTATTGTTCATCCAGATGGTAGAAAGTCAACCCTCGTCATAGCCTGGGTCAACCCACAAACAGCCATTACAGAAACGTGCCTTGAGTTGTCCAGTGTCTGGTTTTAATCATAAACCGGACAACTCCCCGTACCTTAACATCGTTAAGATATGAACTGTTCTATATCCAATATAGAAACAGAGGCACTGATTTAATTGAACCAGATTCAAATCATGCAGCTGTCCCCAGCGCATGTCAACTAAATGGAAGGAGGCCGATCAGCGTTACTCAACTTAGGAATACTTCCAATTATGAGTAACCTGAAAGAGAAGCAATTTCTCTTTATCATTACTGAATACCATACGCAAGTATCTACATCTTCGATCACCTTGAAGAATCCCGATACTTGGTACACTTGGTTCTCTACTCTATTCAAATACCTATAACTCCTCAAAACTTAGACCCTGTGTTTCTACGAAACACATGTCTAAGAACTAGAGAAGTTAAAAGTAAACAGAATATAGTATGAGGACCAACCCCTCTGTCCTAATGGACACTGGACAACATACAATACTCTGTATAAGTCCCTTGAGTCTGATAACTCATTCACTGTGTGTCGTAGGTTGAAAACTGTACTTATGGTTAAGAAGAATTACACCGCTGTTTAATGCTCCTTACCTAACCATCCACTGATATAGGTAAATGTCGTAGACATAATTTCAGAAAGGTATATCTCACTCTATGAAAATAGACGTACAGATATATCAATTTGAAATTGGTGCATAACTGCGGATATTCAAAATCAAATATTTGCCACCCGGCAAACAGCCCAGGCGATTTCCTCAAATATCACCGATTACAACGAATCCCGATATAATGAGGATGATCACCCAATTCCCAATAACTTACTCCCACTCACCATCTGTAAAACCATACAGATGTGAGAGTCAAACCTGGTAAATACATACCCTGGAGCAAGTGTCTAATCGGGAAATCAGTTTTCCTTTAACATTACACAGTGAAACTGAAACATTGAAATGTTCCGATGGGGTATTCTGGTATTCCTAGTAATGCCTCTTCCAGATTCACGACTGTAACCGTATAGTTCTTTGCCACCTCTCCAAATCCCTTCATATGTCTTTAGTCTTTACCTTCTGCACACCTTTTTAGGCCAAATGGTTTTCTTCCTTCCCTACCGTTCGGCACCAGCCTATGGTTTGGAAGAAGACTATCCAATAGGCATAATGGGTGTACTGTCCCAATCCTAGGAACACTCTCAATGAGAGAGGGTGAAGATAAAAGACAACCGAATAAACCTTATTCCTATTTCTCGTGGACCAGAATCCATCCCCGAACTGGAACAAGTTCCATTCGAGTTCGTATATAACCATACGATGGAGTATCCAAATAAACTGTGGATCTTCGTAGTGATACGGAGTGTCCTGGAGAAATACAAAGGTGATGTGGGAGTGGTAACGAAATATTTAGTTTGGTCGTGAATAACTGTTGCAATTTACTTTGCCCTCTTACTAATCCCTTGCTTTGTCTTAACTTAATACCTTCTGCACACCATCGTTATGCTAATTGGTTTTCTTCATTCCCTACCGGTCGGCACCAGCCTAAGGTTTGGAAGAAGACAATCCAATTTGCGTAATAGGTGTACTACCCCTAAACCAAGGAGTACTCGCAACCTGAGAGAAGGTGAAAAGAAAAGACAACTGAATAATCCTATTCGTTTTCTCCAGAACCGGAAACCATCCTCGAATTCCTTCGAGTTCGTATCTAACCATACGATGGTTTTGTCCAATGGAAGTGGACGTTCGTAGCAATACGGGGTGTCCCGGAGAAAAGGGTAAAAGTAGGAGTGGCAATGAGGTCTGCAACTCTGACAATCCAAAAGCCGGTGTTTAAGAAGGTTCGGTCAACTTGGTCACTGAGTCAAAGTCTTAGGGTCGGGTCAATGGTCGCTGCCAAAGAGAGAGAGAAAAGAAACACTCAGCGTGCACTCTAACCTAGATCAGAATGGTCACCAATTTATCTAATCTGGAAACCTCCCACTGTACATCAAATTCTTCTCCAAACCTAAAAGAAGAATTAGTCGGGGTCACCCGAGGAGTATACTAACTCATCAGTGGGAATCGGGATCCAACTATCATTGTATGATAACGTGACGGAATCCGCTCACGGTATCACACTCCAGAAGGTATGCGCATATCTGGCAAGTTTCAGTACTTTTGAAACTCCCGATGTGATTTTTACCCCATGCTCTTATGACCTTGACTTTGGCCAACATATCATAAGTCACATGTCAAGTTCAACCCGTCATTCTCCAGGTTAATTTGAGTCCACCCGTACATACCCTTGACTTTGGCCAAAATGGCAATACGGCTGTCCCAAACCAACGCATCTATCTATACTGCATATGAACACCCAATAGCTACCAATCACTGTGCCTTGACTTTGGCCAACATACACAGCTTGAATACTATTGACTACCCATATGAAACGACGGAGGGCTACGAATGGTTTCTGGCGAAAACCTTTAACGTAATGAACTTGATATCATTGAAGGAACGGATAGCTTTTTAGAAAATATAGTGACGAAAACCTTTACTAAAGAGGTCACTCCCGGTGAAGGGATCTCGGCTCTTTCCCCGTAGAATGAGGTGCAGGATATTCCAACTGAATACCACGGTGCAAAGCAAAAGTAATCGGCTATAGTGAAGTTAATGCCCTGACGCAAACTTCTGTCCAAGGGGTCACTCCCGGTGAAGGGATCTCGGCCCTTGCCTCGTCGACTGAGGAGCAGGATATTCCAAATGAATACCACGATGCAAAACAAAAGTGAACGTCCTTGCAATAACAGCTTTTTGAAAAGTGTTCCAACAACATCAGAATAGGTTTGTTTAACTTGCATTGATCCGAATCAATGCAGTCCCATCAATTGATCACACCACAAAGAACGAAAATATACTGACGTACGTATATGCCATCCGCATTCGCCACTGGGTCCCGTCATCACCCGTTAGGTTAGCTAACTAACGGCAGAGCGGGGAATGGACTAGCGCGGATGAAAAGCATATACAACATCTACTAATATATATAGTATTTCGCTCAAGGCGTGAATAGAAAATGCAACATCACAGAAAATGTACAGCATCACAGAAACAATACAGATATCTGGGATCCCCGGGTTTCACAGAGCCGCTGAAACCCGACGTTCCCCTGGTCGTGTGGATAGCCTGTGCAATGAGAATCCTAGACCCCTACGGGCGCGGCAAGTGACCTGCCAAAACCTGAAGCGAGGCAGCCCCCTTCAGCGCCGTGAATGGACCACCCAGCACTTCACGGAATCCGGCAACTTGGGCACCCCTCCTGGGTCAACCTGTACCCCCTACGAGTGCGGCGAATAGCCCGCCAATCCTAGAGTGAAGCCCCCTCCGTCTCAATGCCATGAGATGCGGGCTTGTTGCCCTCCAGAACTCGGCTATCCGTGCACCCCACTGCGGGGTAATCCTAGTACAGAAAGTAAAATATACATACACCGGGTACATGGACCGCAACCAGGTCGTGCCCCAAAATAATAATACAAACTGGCAGTGACGGCAGTCCACATGTCGGACGCTCGCCCCGCAATATCAAATGTACATAATACAACAAAACTGTACTAGCATTGCATCCAGGCTATCCCCACGACCGATCCGCAACATCACAGCAAAAACAGAACATCAACGTGAAAGTCACGTTCGCAAATCCGTCTAACCGGGCTATAGCAGTTAGACCGGATTTACCGATCGAGTGACATTCACGGTCGCAGATATAATGTAAATACTGTGAAAAATGTGTTTAAAATTTTCCGATTGATCAAACAATTAACAAGTGGGCCCCAAAGAAAACTGTAGCACTCACAGAAATAATTGGCCCAACTTTAATATCCCAAAAACCATATTTTCAACTCAGGAACATACTGCAAAAAGTTGGGAGCGTGAACAGTTGCAAGAGCGGCGGAAGCGCGGCCAAAACAGGGTTTTGGCCGCCCTTCCGCGGCGGAATAGTAAGTTCATGGTACCATATTTTTTCAGTATGCTTATAATTCCCTGCACATCACTCTGAGACAACCTAAAAAATTTTTGGACTCAAAAAAAATTCGACAGAAACTGATGTGGTTGAAATACGTGTTTTCGGGATTTTGTTCGATCGGAAACGCAAACACATCAAACGAAAGCTAGACAAAGTTAATGGCGAGGCTCTGATACCACTGTAAGTGCACGGCGGCGCCCCGGCCGTCAGTCCGACGGCCAAATGCGGAAACGGTGATAAACTTTAATTTTGCGGACTTAGCAAACCGGCACCACCGCGCACTAAACCCCGGATCGGGCCATTAAACTAGATCTAGCTAACTACAAGACGGGTTAGAGATATACCGAGTGATCCGAGTCCTCCGGTCTTCTCGTCGTCGTCCCGATCTCCCGCGGATCCTCCGGTCGTCGCCTCCTTGCCGGAAGGGCACCACATCGCCTGTATCTTTTACGGGCTCCCGCCTCTATACCGAGGCAACTCGGGCGCGAAGTTGGCTAGCCGACGCGTCCAAGACTTGCTATAGATATAGTGTAGAAGGTTATCTCTTTGGGGTTTATGAGGTTGCCATGTGGGAGGAATTTTGCACAATGATTTTCATGGAGAGATGCTCAAGAAAAATTGAACATCATTGGAAAAGAGCTCGGCCAAAGACATTTTTTGTTCACTGGAAAAATCCTCAAGCAAGCACTTACATACTTCCTGCTGTAAAAAAAATGAGCCCATTTAAGCTCATTCAATTTTATTTTTTAAAGCCAAGAATCACACAGCACACATACTAATAAATTAATGCTAATAAATTAATGCCTCATGAAACTTCCAGCACTCCAAAAAATAAATCCACAACCCATGCCTAAACAGTGGCCGGCCAACCATCATCCATCACAATCCCATACTCCATCAAGTCTCAATTAATGCAAGAATGGTCCAAAAGATGCAATCATATCAATCCTTTTGCAATAAACCCCCTCAACAAAATGTTAATTGCGAATTTGCAATTAACACCCCCAACGAAAAGTCCGACCGGGAAGGAAAAAGAGAAAACCGGCCGGAACGGAATGCAAACTGGCAACCCCAGAAAACTGGTCCCGTAATAAATTACAGGAAAACCCCGAAACTGTGCATACACACCCGCATCTGTATTCCGTCCGGATACAAATGCAAAGAGACAAAACTACACTATCAAATACTAGGATCCGGCTTAAGCCAAAGCCGGCTAGTAAAAACCGTCCGATCACGATCCGTGCAATACCGCACGTATCTGATCGAACCCTACCATATCTCCATACGGCCTCTACAGCGTTTCGCCCGAAAGCTTGAGTAACTGAAAGTGTGGCGGACTCTAAAGACTCGTCAATACTATGGCTGTGGATTTAACCACTAGCCCGTCAGAGGTATAAGCCAATACGTAACGGGCCACCAGCTATTGACTAAAAGGGACGTCGATGAGCGAACTCATCCTGACACCCTACTGAGCCTGTCAGTGACAATATCCGTGCAGTCCGGTCCGTTCGTCTATGAGTATCGCATGGCGGGCCTAGGGGGTTGGTAAAAGTCAGACCCCCAAAAGCGGTACAAGTCGTGTCGGAGTGTAGCCCAGAACACCCTGAGATACTGCTGGAATACCTACCAGTAAATCTCCTTGCCTTGGCCAAGGACTTTGTGTAATGGCTCTCCTAGACACAGCACGACCTCACCCCCAATACCGGGAGAGACGAACCCCTGAGGATACGCTCACTGCCTCCATGTGGCTCGGGACTGTACCCAACTAAAACCTGTTTGCACGACTCCTTTGAGCCGTGGTAGGGTAGTAATCAAAGTACAGTGGGAACTCACACGAGACAAATGACGATCCCCAGGTCGATGAACTAACCTGCACACATGTCACCAGGGAACTGCCATCTGACGTCTGGTATATGACCAACTAGCATGTTCCCGGCGAGTCCTGTCCGGTGTACTCATAACCCAATGAGCACCTGTATACATCTTAGGTGATCCAACTGACACCAGTGGCTTGTGAGACCGGCCACCGCCCCTCGTCGGGGTCTCGACTGTATACACTAGTCTACTAATGGAGTATCGATGCCCGGTCTCGAAACTCCCACGACTAGGGACCTTTTAAGGATATGCTTGTAGACCCCCAGCACCCACTTATATGATCGCCCTCATACTGCTGGTGGTCAAGCAAGAATCCTAGGGGCTCTATCAATGTGTAATAGCGACGTGTCAGGTCACCTAAAGCAGTACACGATGATAAAGGTAAACCAGATAGCATACTATCATCTCGAGTAAGACTGTCCTACCGGGATAGGTCCTCCCTCAATCATTACAATCACGTACCTGTGACCTAATAATTGACTCTGAGGGCACTATCTCCAACACTAGTATATCATATATATAAGTAGCATTCGTCTCACGCAGTTATATGATCTCATCACATCACAGAAACAGCAGAAGCAGATATATGAAATATAGGATATACTAGGAGGTCCGTGTTTTAGATTAAACCAGTAATGAAAAACACGGATTCTACGGTCATGATGAATAGCCAAGCCTACACACCTAGACCCCTACGAGAGCGGCAAGCAACCCTGCCAATTCTACAGTTAAGCGACCGGTCTCGACTCCTCGAGATGGCCTCCCACTGCACTCTAAAACCCGGTTATTTGTGCTCCCCATCTTGGGTCTATCCTAATGTGGAAAAGTAAATAATATACATCAAATAGAGACAACAACCTCAACCAGAAAGTGTCCCAATAAAAGAATATTACATACAAATATTTACATGAATAAAAATTGAAAAACTCTCATCTCACATAAAAAAAACCCGGCTATTCAATCACGACGATCCAATATAACATATCAATAGCAACACAATAACATCACATGTCATCAACGTAAGTAAATATGCGTATCCCTAATGTCGTTGTCGTATAGCAACGAGATCGGAGATACTGTCACATATTACACTTACGGTCACAAAAAAGAAATGAAAACTACAATAATTAGAATCTGCATCATCCTTAGACATCATAAACCCGGATTATCACATATTCCGAATTTCATGCCTATAAACCTTGCATGTAAGTCTCGAATTGAAAACACTTTTCAAAAATCAAGTCGGGTAATTCAACAAGATTCACGATTATAAGATCGAATACTCATTGGGAACTGTAGTAGATGGCCGCACCCCTGAGGCCATCAATGAAGTGCACTTGGGCGGAACACCGCGGCCACGAGCACCCGAGTGGATGCTCTTGGCCATGGGGTTCTCCTATAGTCACTTGGTCGGGGCACTGGGGCGTGGCTGTCTAATAGTGTCTCCCGGTGAATATTCACGTACGATACGAGATTACGATAGAGTTTTGATCCGAATCGAAACTTCATGGCAATCCATCATTTGAGACTAAAACGCGAGATTTACATCTCGTTAACTAGTTTTCTCAAAACTAATCAATGCAGATTCCAAAAATTGTATCACATATCCATAGCAATCTAGACGATGTTAAACATTTTGATCGATGTTTCAAACAATACCAATTCACAGAGATCTCAACAACTTGAGTCTCACTAAAAATACCCAGAATGTCAGGAATGTGAACTAGAGGCAACACAAGAAATTACGAGTTCTAATTCTTCAATTGCACACGGAACCGCGGCTAGAACAGGGTCTAGGCGGCGGTTCTACGGACAATTTAAGGAACTAAAGGCTCATTTTTCTTCAGTCTCCTTAGAATGACCTGCACGATTTTCTGAGCATTTTTAATTGTGAAAATAAAATCTTTTGAAAAATGGACAGAAACTAGGTAAAATCCGGATTTTGAAACGTCGATCGAACACTTTAATGTCGTCTAGATTTCACCTAAGTCTCTAGCTTGTCTTTGATAGTATGAAGGTCAGGCAGCCATTCCATCTAATGGGGTCGCCGTGGCACCAACGGGTCCCTCAACAGCTACTTTTTACACATACCCCCTCGCAAGGACGACAACCCGCCGGAACACTTTCCGGTCTCAGGACACCCTGGTGGTAAGAGCCTATACTTCGCCACACTGTCACACAGTGAGAACCCCCTATAGATCTGTAATGTTTTGAAAACCGTTTCGGTGAAATTTCGAAAAAACGGTAAAATAAGGGGGTTTTCTGTAAAAAGTCAAAATACAAATATCTTTATTTTAAAATTAAATATACATATTCTAGCTATGAAATTGCTAGTATTTAGTGTTTATTGAGCCACTGGTGAAATTTCAAATTTTCTGAAAATTTTTCCGAAATTAATTATTTTAATATTATTTTAAGCCGGTAAGAAAATACATTAAATTAGCGATAAATACAAATTTAAATGGGCTAATTTTAATCTTTAAAATCATGTTGATTAAAATCTAGTTGTAATATAAATTTCTAGTATTTTATTTTAAGTTTTAATTGATTTATTTTATGGAAAACAAAAATATAGTTATTTTGAACTAAAACTTGCAAATATGGTATTGTGGGGGGGTCTTTTTGCATAGAATTTTTTTGTAAAGTCTCTCACACTCACCCTCACTCCACTTGGCCGGCCCCACACTATTGTAGCTACCCAAGAATTTTATTTCCCTCTTTTTGACCTTAAATCATGTGAGAAATGGGTTAAAATAAGGTTTTTATATATAGTAAAGTAGGTGGGGGTATTATGGTAATTTGGGAGGGGCTTTGACTTGGATTCTTTTCCACAACTCCCCCACACATCTCCCCACTCCCTCCTCAGCAGAAATTCCTGCAATAAACAGCCCCAAAATTTCCCCTCTCATTTTTCTTCTAAACTCATCAAAATTCCATCAAAATTCCATTTAAACTTCACAATTTCAAGCCCATCCTTCATCCATTCTTCTTAACCTTTCTTGCATGGATTTTGGATGCTAGGAGGCCATCTTTGGAGTCAAAATTTCTTGCTAGATCTCTAGATCTAGAGGTATAATTCTTACCCATTTAAATTCTTATGGTTAGATTTCTTTAAATGAGTTGTTTTAGTGTTAATATTGGTGCTATTTTCATCTAGGATCTTCAAGAGAATGGTTTGAGTTAAACTAGGGTTTTTAGCACACCATTATTAAGTTAATTATTCTATTTTTCTATCTAGTGTTTTATACAAACCAAATCTAAGAGTTTAACTTGCTTTTTGGGCTTCAAATTAGTGCTAATTTAGTGTTTCATGTATAGTTTGGGTTGGATTTTGTTAGTTATAAAATTCAAGAAAGGGTTTGAATGCAAGTTAGGGTTTTGTGAAATTGGTGTATGGTTGTGTAATGTATTAGGCTCTTATGGCTTGTTAAAACAAAGTTAGTAGCTAGTTGTTAATTGTTAGTTTAAAAATTATGATAATTACGCTAATTTACTAACTAGCTATTTAATATTAGTTAAATAATTGGGTTAAAAATGTAATTATGTTTTTATGACATCATTAACATTATTATGGGTGGTTTAATATCTTAGGTTATGCAAAACCAAGCTTAATTGTTGAATTGTGAATTTTGCTTTAAAAGGTGTTAAAAATTGATATTTTTGCAAACTAGGATTTTGGAATTTATGCAAATTGATGAGAATAAATTATAGGAATGGTTTATATGACTTTGTTATGATGTTTAGTGAATATTGTGGATGCTAGGTTCGTTTATACATCGAGTTTTGTACTGAAACGGTGATTTGTGCTTGCTAGATTTTCGGAAAAATGACTTTTTAAGTGAAATTAGGGTTTTTGTGAATTTTAAGCTATTTTATATTATAATTAGTGCTTGTAATTGTACAAATGAGTGTGTTGGGAGTTTTCTCGATGGTTTGGCGTTTGTACGCCGACGTTGAGGGTTTTTGGGTCGATTTGTGAAAGCAACCATAGGTTTTGACCTATGTGGGATTCGTGAGTCGTTTTGGTCATGAGTCGGATTTTAATACGATACGGTGCGTTATGATATGTAGGTACCCCATGTGGACTTCGAGAAGACAAGCAAGCGCGTGGCGACGTCGGCACCGGCGAGCGAGGACCAGGTGAGTAGATTTGTATCTACGGGGAGAAGTCGGGTGGATGGCATATAGCACCCCCACAGTCCGTGGTGGTGTATACGGATGCGTATACACACCAACAATTTATTATATATTATTTGGGATTAATAACGATGTTTAGGATGGATATTGGTGTGTTGGATTATTTTAGTGTTGCGAACCCTAGGGTAGTGTTGCACTACACATACACACATACATACTTGCATACATTCCTATTTATATGTGCTCATGGGATTCTTTATAGTTATGTGTTCACATGGGTATGGGACTATGTGTTCACATACGGATTTGAGGATGATACTTGGGATTGAGCAGAGTCGATGAGATTTGTTTTATGGTTGTGATATCGGTGATATGGCAGGATTCGTACTTGAGGTACGTCCTGGTGTTATAGCGGATCTTGGGACGACGATACGGGTGAATAGTGTTATTAATAAAATGGTCGACATGTGATCGTGATATAAGATATGATATGCTAGGATATTGATACTAGGCCGTATTGGGCGATGTATACCCCTTGATGATGATATGTGCTAATGATATCGGTTTGTACGAGATTGTCGATCAGTAGTCAGATCATGAGTATCTTGAGGATTTTAGTATTGTACTAGACATAGGTCAGTACCCTAGACTACGATCTTGAATAAAGAGGATACCAGAGGAATGGCGTGAGGAATATGATATTGACCCGTACCTAGATTTGGGGATGCCGTACGACGGATTTACGTACGAGCTATATCTTGATGATTTATCCGTACTCTTGACTTGGGATGTCTGACTGTAGATATGGTATCGGATATGATATTATTGAGGCGGGATCACCGACTAATATATATACAGGTATGTATATGGATCGACTCAGATGTTAGGCGGTTTCCCTACCTGTAGTCCAGCTTGTTAGCTTGGCCCTTTAGTTTAGTTTAGTTGTTAGATTAGATTCGATTCTTACCTATTCAAAAACTAACGAATCGTGGGTATTTTAAAAGACAGCCCAAGGGATCCTACGGATATTTCAAAAGACGTATCTTTTCATAAAAACATCGTAGCCCCTATTTTCAAAACCCCATGATTCGTGTTATTTCGAAAGGCACCATTTGTAGGACTTATATTAGATTAATGCAGGTTAGTTACAGTTGCGTCTAGTATTCAGCTCCCGCTTATTATTGTGGTTCGCTTCGCATCGCATACTTATGTTATAATTTCTTATTGCAATGTTGATATCATATTGTTAGGACACCACCACCATTACCGATGATGCGTATGTACCACGTACACTTACTTGCCGGCTCACACACATCTTCATCGGTAATTGCCATGTTACGTACACCTTAGAAAATATTATTGCTTGACTTAGCTTGTTAGTTAGTAATTTGACATGATATTAGTGTACCTGCCTTATATGCCAGCTTAACATTGTAGTTATTACTTGTCACTTCATGCATACTGTTATTCATTGTTATGCCTATATTCATGCTTTTACATGCTATTGATGATTTGGATTCGGATTTCCATGAAATTTTCTGGATTTGGGGGGAACACCGCAAAACTTATATAAACTGATTTCTCTCTTTTTAAATAAAAAAAAAGTGCGGTTTTTCCCATGATGTATGAGTCGTCCACCATGAGTTGGCTGATGGATTTCGAGACCCGATTCGAGGAGACGGATGTGTTGGAGATAATGCCCTCATAGTCAATTATTGGATCGCAGGTACGTGATTGCAATGATTGCGGAGGACCTATACCGGTAGGACAGTCTTACTCAAGATGATAGTATGCTATCTGGTTTGCCTTTATCAGTCGTGTACATGTTCAGGTGACTGATTACATGTTACACTTTGATAGAGCCCTTAGGATCTTGCTTTACTACCAACTGTATGATGGCGATCATATACGTGAGAGTTGGGTAGTTTATACGCATATCCTTAATTGTGGTCCCTAGTCGTGGGAGTTTCGAGACAGGGCATCGATACTCTGGAGTAGACTAGTGTATACAGTCGAGACCCCGACGAGGGGCGGTGGCCGGTCTCACAAGCCACTGGTGTCAGTTGGATCACCTAAGATGTATACAGGTGCTCATTGGGTTATGAGTACACCGGACAGGACTCACCGGGAATCTGCTAGTTGGTGTTATACATATCGTCAGATAGCAGTTCCCTGGTGACATGTGTACAGGTTAGTTCATCGACCTGAGGTCGTCATTTGTCTCGTGTGAGTTCCCACTGTGCTTTGATTTCTACCCTACCACGGCTTAAAGGGGTCGTGCAAACAGGTAGTTTTTGGGTACAGTCCCGAGCCATATGGAGGCACGTGAGCGGATCGGCAGGGGATTCGTCTCTCCCGGTATTGGGGGCGAGATCGTGCTGTGTCTAGAAGAGCCATTACACATAGCCCATGGCCGTGGCAGGAGATTTACTGGTAGGTACTCCAGTAGTATCTCAGGGTGTTATTGGGCTACACTCCGATATGACTTATACTGCTATTGGGGCTCTGACGTTACTAGCCCCCTAGGCAGATATGCGATACTCATAGATGAACGGACCGGACTGTATATACATTGTCACTGTTAGGCTCAGTAGGGTTTCCGGATGAGTTCGCTCATCGGCATCCCTTGAGGTCAGTCCATGGGCAGCCGTTACGCATTGCTAGTGCCGCTGACGGTTTATGGTTAAACCTGTAAGTGCACGGCGGCGCCCCGGCCGTCAATCCGACGCCGGAATGCGGAAACGGTGAATAACTTAAATTTTGCGGACTTTGCAAACCGGCACCACCGTGCACTAAACTCCGGATCGTAACCATTAACAAGTCTACGCTACTAACAAGAAAGGGAAGAGATGTATACCGACGATCCAAGTCCTCCGGTCTTCATCTCCACTCCGATCTCCTTGCGGGATCTCCGTCCGTCTCCTCCTCGTCGGAAAGGGCACCACATCGCCTGTAGTTTTTACAGGCTCCCACCTCAATACCGAGGCAACTCGGGCGCGAAGCTGGCGAATCGACGCGTCCAAGATTTGCTGTAGGAAGTAGTGTAGAGTATGTCTCTTTGGGGTTGGTTGCCTTTGGATGGAGGAAACATGAATGGACTTTGGAATGAAGTGAAGAATTTTTGCAAGCATTGAAAATGATATGTGAATTAATCCCTCATCCAAAAATGAACTCCTCTCTCTCACCCTCCAAGATGTGGCCGGCCACACAAAAAAGAGATGAGAATGATGGTGTAAAAAAGGAAATCAACCATACTAAAAACAATGAAGGAGAGTGAGTGTAGGAAAAGGAGGAGAGTGACCATATCCAAAACATACACCATGCTTACACACTATTCAACCCATACTCATATCAAATCTCATAAGAGCAAGCATGGAGGAAAGATAAGAAAGCTATCATAATCAATCCTTTTGCAAGAAAACCCCTCCACAAATGTAATTTGCAAAACTGCAAATTACCCCCTCCATCGGAAAAGTCCGGCCGGGAAAGAATGAAGGAAAACCGGCCGTAACGGAATGCAAACTGGCAACTCCAGAAAACTGGTCCTGTAATAAATTACAGGAAAACCCCGATACTGTGCATACACACCCGCATCTGTATTCCGTCCGGATACAAATGCAAAGAGACAAAATCTACACTGTACTAAACTAGGACCGGCTTAAACCAAAGCCGGCTAGTAAAATCCGTTCGATCCTGATCCGTGCAATACCGCACGTATCTGATCGAACCCTGCCATATACCTATACGGCTACTAGTACAAACCGTCCGATCCTGATCCGTGCAATACCGCACGTATCTGATCGGACCCTGCCATATCTCCATACGGCCTCTACAGCGTTTCGCCCGAAAACTGAGTAACTGAAAGTGTGGCGGACTCTAAAGACTCGTCAATACAATGGCTGTGGATTTAACCACTAGCACGTCAGAGGTATAAGCCAATACGTGACGGGCCACCAGCTATTGACTAAAAGGGACGTCGATGAGCGAACTCATCCTGACACCCTACTGAGCCTGTCAGTGACAATATCCGTGCAGTCCGGTCCGTTCGTCTATGAGTATCGCATGGCGGGCCTAGGGGGTTGGTAAAAGTCAGACCCCCAAAAGCGGTACAAGTCGTGTCGGAGTGTAGCCCAGAACACCCTGAGATACTACTGGAATACCTACCAGTAAATCTCCTTGCCTTGGCCAAGGACTTTGTGTAATGGCTCTCCTAGACACAGCACGACCTCACCCCCAATACCGGGAGAGACGAACCCCTGAAGATACGCTCACTGCCTCCATGTGGCTCGGGACTGTACCCAACTAAAACCTGTTTGCACGACTCCTTTGAGCCGTGGTAGGGTAGTAATCAAAGTACAGTGGGAACTCACACGAGACAAATGACGATCCCCAGGTCGATGAACTAACCTGCACACATGTCACCAGGGAACTGCCATCTGACGTCTGGTATATGACCAACTAGCATGTTCCCGGCGAGTCCTGTCCGGTGTACTCATAACCCACTGAGCACCTGTATACATATTAGGTGATCCAACTGACACCAGTGGCTTGTGAGACCGGCCACCGCCCCTCGTCGGGGTCTCGACTGTATACACTAGTCTACTAATGGAGTATCGATGCCCGGTCTCGAAACTCCCACGACTAGGGACCTTTTAAGGATATGCTTGTAGACCCCCAGCTCCCACTTATATGATCGCCCTCATACTGCTGGTGGTCAAGCAAGAATCCTAGGGTCTCTATCAACGTGTAATAGCGACGTGTCAGGTCACCTAAAGCAGTACACGATGATAAAGGTAAACCAGATAGCATACTATCATCTCGAGTAAGACTGTCCTACCGGGATAGGTCCTCCCTCAATCATTACAATCACGTACCTGTGACCTAATAATTGACTATGAGGGCACTATCTCCAACAATCTCCCACTTGCACTCAAGGCTAATTATTGCGATGTCGCATACTCACAGCCCGTGTGATACCGAACATCCAACTCCTCTACTAGTCAGTCTCACAAAGCTCGTTTGCGGAACTATTGCGTTCGAGGAATAGCCTTAGTGAGTGGATCCGCTTAGTTGTTTCTTTCTATGTCTCTCTATATCTCAAGTTCGCGGAGAAACCCATCTCCCGAAATGAGCAATACCTGTCTTAGAATGTGTCTGGATGTCTGATGGGACATAGCTCATAAATGAACTCCAAATCCAAACTTCTTAGACTGTATCGTCAACTGAACTCAATCAGTATCCTGCGCGCCATGCTTCCCTCAGTATTGCCTTGGATCACCTGTCCAAAATACTGCCCCTCATCAGAAGGAAAACTATAACTCTGACAACCTTCTTGTCGTCCATGTCACCTTGGAAGCCTGGAATGATAACTGTCTCCTAAATGAGGCTGTCGTTATCATATCCCTAGAACATCCACTTATGTTCTAAAACTGCTTCCGACTGTTTCTCCAGGATTGGATTAATGTCAACTTATTGCATCTAGTGCAAGAACAACATCTGGTGTGGTACTTGACATCTCACGATTGACTCAATTGCCTTAGCAAGTGATCTGCCAATCATGCACGTCCCTCTCCCCTTTAGTCTGCAAGACACCTTTGGAGAGGGTGACTCCATTACCTGCAGGTACACTACCGTGCCAGGAGTCGTCCATCCTAAATACTCTTAGAATGCTGTCAAGTACCCTGATTGGGAAACCACCCAAATCTAGATCTAAGACCATAGATCTAGTAACCAGTATGTCTGATATAAAATCCATTTCCATTGTGGAGAAACAACTGTGTGACGACCAAAGTATAACCGATCGTAGTGTAGGAGTTTCTTTTCCTACTCTGTGTATATCATCCAAATACCAGGATATCACACCCTACTACCTTCTCAACAGATCCATCCCCTATTCTGATGAAGTCAAACCTATGACTGTCACGTCAGAAATAGATGATCTATCTCCGCTACATCTGCTTTAGTCTATAAATAGACATAAGCTACCTGTCCACCAATGCTTCCGCTGCTCCCACTGACTACGATAACCCTCTGGCAGAGTCATATACACGTACACTTCTAAAACTAGTTTTAGAACGACGCTATACTCATCCTCCCGCCGGGTCTCGTAACCTGGAACAACAGCAATGGCAATTGTGGGTAAACAAGAACTTCCCTGTCACCGTCCTTGAGGCCACCGTAGTGCCTCTCGGGTGCCTGAAGTTACCCACCTTATCTGCGGAGTGGCCAATGGAATGTCAAATCAGATTGAATCTTTAGGTTCCTTATCAAATCTTCAGTAATCGTTTGCGGTTCTGGAATCACTTCCAGTTCTACCATACTCCCACTACTGTTTTTCTGAAAAAATCCATTTTTTATAAAACTGTGGCGAGTCTAGAACAATATCGCTATTGTTCATCCAGATGGTAGAAAATCAACCCTCGTCATAGCCTGGGTCAACCCACAAACAGCCATTACAGAAACGTGCCTTGAGTTGTCCAGTGTCTGGTTTTAATCATAAACCGGACAACTCCCCATACCTTAACATCGTTAAGATATGAACTGTTCTATATCCAATATAGAAACAGAGGCACTGATTTAATTGAACCAGATTCAAATCATGCAGCTGTCCCCAGCGCATGTCAACTAAATGGAAGAAGGCCGATCAGCGTTACTCAACTTAGGAATACTTCCAATTATGAGTAACCTGAAAGAGAAGCAAGATCTCTTTATCAACTGAATACCATACACAAGTATCTACATCTTCGATCACCTTGAAGAATCCCGATACTTGCTACACCTGGTTCTCTACTCTATTCAAATACCTATAACTCCTCAAAACTTAGACCCTGTGTTTCTACGAAACACATGTCTAAGAACTAGAGAAGTTAAAAGTAAACAGAATATAGTATGAGGACCAACCCCTCTGTCCTAATGGACACTGGACAACATACAATACTCTGTATAAGTCCGCTGAGTCTAACAACTCTTTCACTGTGTGTCGTAGGTTGAAAACTGTACTTATGGTTAAGAAGAATTACACCGCTGTTTAATGCTCCTTACCTAACCATCCACTGATATAGGTAAATGTCATCGACATAATATCAAAAGGTATATCTCACTCTATGGAAATAGACGTACAGATATATCAATTTGAAATTGGTGCATAACAGCGGATATTCAAAACCAAATATTTGCCGACCGGCAAACAGCCCAGATGATCTCCTCAAATATCACCGATTACAACGAATCCCGATATAATGAGGATGATCACCCAATTCCCAATAACTTACTCCCACTCATCATCTGTAAAACCATACAGATGTGAGATTCGTATCTGGTAAATACATACCCTGGAGTAAGTATCTAATCGGGAAATCAGTTTTCTATTAACAGTACACAGTGATACTGAAACATTGAAATGTTTCGATGGGGTATCCTGGTATTCCTAGTAATGCCTCTTCCAGATTCACGACTGTAACCGTATAATTCTTTGCCACCTCTCCAAATCCCTTCATATGTCTTTAGTCTTTACCTTCTGCACACCCTTTTAGGCCAAATGGTTTTCTTCCTTCCTTACCGTTCGGCACCGGCCTATGGTTTGGAAGAAGACTATCCAATAAGCATAATGGGTGTACTGTCCCAATCCTAGGAACACTCGCAATGAGAGAGGGTGAAGATAAAAGACAACCGAATAAACCTTATTCCTATTTCTCCTGAACCAGAATCCATCCCCGAACTGGAACAAGTTCCATTCGAGTTCGTATATAACCATACGATGGAGTATCCAAATAAACTGTGGATCTTCGTAGTGATACGGAGTGTCCTGGAGAAATACAAAAGTGATGTGGGAGTGGTAACGAAATATTTGGTTTGGTCGTGAATATCTGTTGCATTTTACTTTGCCCTCTTACTAATCCCTTGCTTTGTCTGAACTTAATACCTTCTGCACACCATTGTTATGCTAATTGGTTTTCTTCATTCCCTACCGGTCGGCACCAGCCTAAGGTTTGGAAGAAGACAATCCAATTTGCGTAATAGGTGTACTACCCCTAAACCAAGGAGTACTCGTAACCTGAGAGAGGGTAAAAGGAAAAGACAACTGAATAATCCTATCCATTTTCTCCAGAACCGGAAACCATCCTCGAATAAATTCTTTCGAGTTCGTATCTAACCATACGATGGTTTTGTCCAATGGAAGTGGACGTTCGCAGTAATACGGGGTGTCCTGGAGAAAAGGGTAAAAGTAGGAGTGGCAATGAGGTCTGCAACTCTGACAATCCAAAAGCCGGTGTTTAAGAAGGTTCGGTCAACTTGGTCACTGAGTCAAAGTCTTAGGGTCGGGTCAATGGTCGCTGCCAAAGAGAGAGAGAAAAGAAACACTCAGCGTGCACTCTAACCTAGATCAGAATGGTTACCAATTTATCTAATCTGGAAACCTCCCACTGTACCTCAAATTCTCCTCCAAACCTGAAAGAAGAATTAGTCGGGGTCACCCGAGGAGTAAACCAACTCATCAGTGGGAATCGGGATCCAACTCTCATCGTATAATAACGTGACGGAATCCGCTCATGGTATCACACTCCAGAAGGTATGCGCATATCTGGCAAGTTTCAGTACTTTTGAAACTCCCGATGTGATTTCTGCCCCATGCTCTTATGACCTTGACTTTGGCCAACAAATCATAAGTCACATGTCAAGTTCTGCCCGTCATTCTCCAGGTTAATTTGAATCCACCCGTACATACCCTTGACTTTGGCCAACAAGGCAGTACGACTGTTCCAAACCAACGCATCTATCTATGCTGCATATGAATAACCAACAGCTACCAAACACTGTGCCTTGACTTTGGCCAACAAACACAGCTTGAATACTATTGACTACCCATATGAAACGACGGAGGGCTACGAATGGTTTCTGGCG
The DNA here is from genome assembly GCA_030015575.1 of Agapanthus africanus. Classification (NCBI taxonomy): domain Eukaryota; kingdom Viridiplantae; phylum Streptophyta; class Magnoliopsida; order Asparagales; family Amaryllidaceae; genus Agapanthus; species Agapanthus africanus. Next base: position 375,219,971 of record CM057344.1, on the reverse strand, counting down.
AAAACCTTTAACGTAATGAACTTGATATCGTTGAAGGAACGGATAGCTTTTTAGAAATATAGTGACGACAACTTCCGCTAAAGAGGTCACTCCCGGTGAAGGGATCTCGGCTCTTTCCCCGTAGAATGGGGTGCAGGATATTCCAACTGAATACCACGGTGCAAAGCAAAAGTAATCGGCTATAGTGAAGTTAATGCCCTGACGCAAACTTATCGTCCAAGGGGTCACTCCCGGTGAAGGGATCTCGGCCCTTGCCTCGTCGACTGAGGAGCAGGATATTCTAAATGAATACCGCGATGCAAAACAAAAGTGAACGTCCTTGCAATAACAGCTTTTTGAAAAGTGTTCCAACAACATCAGATTAGGTTTGTTTAACTTGCATTGATCCGAATCAATGCAGTCCCACCAATTGATCACACCAAAAAGAACGAAAATATACTGATGTACGTATATGCCATCCGCATTCGCCACTGGGTCCCGTCATTACCCGTTAGGTTAGCTTACTAACGACAGAGCGGGGACTGGACTAGCGCGGATGCAAAACATATACAACATCTACTAATATATATACCAATATATTATATTTCGCTCAAGGCGTGAATAAAATGCAACAACACAGAAATGTACAGCATCACAGAACAATACAGATATCTGGGATCCCCGGGTTTCACAGAGCCGCTGAAACCCGACGTTCCCCTGGTCGTGTGGATAGCCTGTGCAATGAAAACCTAGACCCCTACGGGCGCGGCAAGTCACCCGCCAAAACCTGAAGCGAGGCAGCCCCCTTCAGCTCCGTGAATGGACCACCCAGCACTTCACGAAATCCGGTAACTTGGGCACCCCTCCTGGGTCAACCTGTACCCCCTACGAGTGCGGCGAATAGCCCGCCAATCCTAGAGAGATGCCCCCTCCGTCTCAATGCCATGAGATGCGGGCTTGTTGCCCTCCAGAACCCGGCTATCCGTGCACCCCTCCGCGGGGCAATCCTAGTACAGAAAGTAAAATATACATACACCGGGTACATCGACCGCAACCAGGTCGTGCCCCAAAATAATAATACAAACAGGCAGTGACGGCAGTCCACATGTCGGACGCTCGCCCCGCAATATCAAATGTACATAATACAACAGCACAGTACTAGCATTGCATCCAGGCTATCCCCCACGACCGATCCGCAACAACACAGCAAAAACATAGAACATCAACGTGAAAGTCACGTTCGCAAATCCGTCTAACCGGGCTATAGCAGTTAGACCGGATTTACCTATCGAGTGACATTCACGGTCGCAGATATAATGTAAATACTGTGAAAAATGTGTTTAAAAAATTTCCGATTGATCAAACAATTAATAAGTGGGCCCCAAAGAAAACTGTAGCACTCACAGGAAAAATTGGCCCAACTTTAATATTCCAGAAAGCACATTTTCAACTCAGGAACATTATGCAAAATTTTGGGAGCATGAACAGTGAAACTTGCGCCGCCAAAGTAGCGTTTTGGCCGCCCTTCCGCGGTGGGATGGTGGGTTCATGGTACCAAATTTTTACAGTATGCTTAGAATTCCCTGCACATCACTCTGAGACAACCTGAAAGATTTTTGGACTCAAAAAAAATTCGACAGAAACTGATGTGCTTGAAATACGTGTTTTCGGGATTTTGTTCGATCGGAAACGCAAACACATTTAACGAAAGCTAGACGAAGTTAATGGCGAGGCTCTGATACCACTGTAAGTGCACGGCGGCGCCCCGGCCGTCAATCCGACGCCGGAATGCGGAAACGGTGAATAACTTAAATTTTGCGGACTTTGCAAACCGGCACCACCGCGCACTAAACTCCGGATCGTAACCATTAACAAGTCTACGCTACTAATAAGAAAGGGAAGAGATGTATACCGACGATCCAAGTCCTCCGGTCTTCATCTCCACTCCGATCTCCTTGCGGGATCTCCGTCCGTCTCCTCCTCGTCGGAAAGGGCACCACATCGCCTGTAGTTTTTACGGGCTCCCACCTCAATACCGAGGCAACTCAGGCGCGAAGCTGGCGAATCGACGCGTCCAAGATTTGCTGTAGGAAGTAGTGTAGAGTATGTCTCTTTGGGGTTGGTTGCCTTTGGATGGAGGAAACATGAATGGACTTTGGAATGAAGTGAAGAATTTTTGCAAGCATTGAAAATGATATGTGAATTAATCCCTCATCCAAAAATGAACTCCTCTCTCTCACCCTCCAAGATGTGGCCGGCCACACAAAAAAGAGATGAGAATGATGGTGTAAAAAAGGAAATCAACCATACTAAAAACAATGAAGGAGAGTGAGTGTAGGAAAAGGAGGAGAGTGACCATATCCAAAACATACACCATGCTTACACACTATTCAACCCATACTCATATCAAATCTCATAAGAGCAAGCATGGAGGAAAGATAAGAAAGCTATCATAATCAATCCTTTTGCAAGAAAACCCCTCCACAAATGTAATTTGCAAAACTGCAAATTACCCCCTCCATCGGAAAAGTCCGGCCGGGAAAGAATGAAGGAAAACCGGCCGGAACGGAATGCAAACTGGCAACTCCAGAAAACTGGTCCTGTAATAAATTACAGGAAAACCCCGATACTGTGCATACACACCCGCATCTGTATTCCGTCCGGATACAAATGCAAAGAGACAAAATCTACACTGTACTAAACTAGGACCGGCTTAAACCAAAGCCGGCTAGTAAAATCCGTTCGATCCTGATCCGTGCAATACCGCACGTATCTGATCGAACCCTGCCATATACCTATACGGCTACTAGTACAAACCGTCCGATCCTGATCCGTGCAATACCGCACGTATCTGATCGGACCCTGCCATATCTCCATACGGCCTCTACAGCGTTTCGCCCGAAAACTGAGTAACTGAAAGTGTGGCGGACTCTAAAGACTCGTCAATACAATGGCTGTGGATTTAACCACTAGCACGTCAGAGGTATAAGCCAATACGTGACGGGCCACCAGCTATTGACTAAAAGGGACGTCGATGAGCGAACTCATCCTGACACCCTACTGAGCCTGTCAGTGACAATATCCGTGCAGTCCGGTCCGTTCGTCTATGAGTATCGCATGGCGGGCCTAGGGGGTTGGTAAAAGTCAGACCCCCAAAAGCGGTACAAGTCGTGTCGGAGTGTAGCCCAGAACACCCTGAGATACTACTGGAATACCTACCAGTAAATCTCCTTGCCTTGGCCAAGGACTTTGTGTAATGGCTCTCCTAGACACAGCACGACCTCACCCCCAATACCGGGAGAGACGAACCCCTGAAGATACGCTCACTGCCTCCATGTGGCTCGGGACTGTACCCAACTAAAACCTGTTTGCACGACTCCTTTGAGCCGTGGTAGGGTAGTAATCAAAGTACAGTGGGAACTCACACGAGACAAATGACGATCCCCAGGTCGATGAACTAACCTGCACACATGTCACCAGGGAACTGCCATCTGACGTCTGGTATATGACCAACTAGCATGTTCCCGGCGAGTCCTGTCCGGTGTACTCATAACCCAATGAGCACCTGTATACATCTTAGGTGATCCAACTGACACCAGTGGCTTGTGAGACCGGCCACCGCCCCTCGTCGGGGTCTCGACTGTATACACTAGTCTACTAATGGAGTATCGATGCCCGGTCTCGAAACTCCCACGACTAGGGACCTTTTAAGGATATGCTTGTAGACCCCCAGCTCCCACTTATATGATCGCCCTCATACTGCTGGTGTTCAAACAAGAATCCTAGGGGCTCTATCAACGTGTAATAGCGACGTGTCAGGTCACCTAAAGCAGTACACGATGATAAAGGTAAACCAGATAGCATACTATCATCTCGAGTAAGACTGTCCTACCGGGATAGGTCCTCCCTCAATCATTACAATCACATACCTGTGACCTAATAATTGACTATGAGGGCACTATCTCCAACAAAACCCACTGCCAGGGTACTGACGAGTCATTAGAGTTCCCCACAGACAGTTTCCCAAGTTCGGGCGAAACGTTGTAGAGGCCGTATGGTTTTATGGCAGGGTTCGAAAAATGCACGTGTGTTTACGCACGTGTCAGTTTTCGGGCAGATGATACTGGTCGGCTTTGGTTTAAGCCGGATCCGAGTATTATAATGAGTAGATATAATATCTTTGTCTCAGTTGCATTTGTATTCGGTCGTAATACAAATGCGGGTATATTTATACAGTTACGGGGTTATCCTGAAAGTCGTTTCAGGATCACTTTTGGAAGTTGCCAGTTTCCAGTTTTCTATCAGCCGTCTTTTAACATTCGGTTAAAGACGGATTTATCTTTTCTTGAGATGAGTGTGGAAGTTTCTAGAAGCATCTAGACGAGGTGACTAGGTTAAATGGTGTTGTATTTTCATTGGTTGCTTTTGGTGAGATATTTGTTTGTGTTCACACTTGAGATATTTGTTTGTGTTCACACTTGAGATATTTGTTTGTGTTCACACATGATATTTTCTTGTGGTCACCCCCCCCTCTCCTACACTCACCCTCCTCCTCCCTATATATGGCCGGCCCTCTCCTCTCTCACTCTCACTTGAGTTTTGATCTGGTAAAAAAGATTATGATAGATTTTGGGGTGTATGGAATTTCACAGCTCATTTAATTCCATCACCCGATTCGAGTGGCAACTTCATTAACCGTTCGTCCATAGCTTTGGACGGAACGAGACAAAGTCTTCTACTCATTCTCTACATCATTCTTGGTCGTCTCTTTTAGCAAACTTGACGACCGAGTTGCCTCGAGTCAGAGGCGGGAGCCCGTTTAAAGAATCGTTGACGTGGTGCCACCTGGACGAGCAGATCGGAGATCGACGAGATCGGAGCAGCCGCAACGGAGCGTGGGATGATGGTTAAAGAACGAAGGACTCGGATTGTTCGGTATAACCTTTCTATTCTCTTTACAGTTTGTTAGTTTAGCAATAATGGCAGATCCGGGTTAAAGTACACGATAGCGCCTGTTAAAAGTTTTTTGTTCCGCGTTTAGCGTCTGTAGATGGCCGGGCCGCTACCGTAGACTTACAGTGGTATCAGAGCCTCACCATTTTGCTTTACTAACTTGTGCTAACGCGTTTAAAACATCGGTCGAACCGGATATCGAAAACTGCAAAATCTCCCTTCACAGTTTCTGTCGATTTTAAATGATGTCCTAAAATTATTCTACATATCTCAGAAAAATGTGCAGGGTTTTATAAGAACACCGTCCAAATTTGGGCACATGAATCGACAAGACTGCCGCGGAATCGCGGCCAAACCCATGGTTTGGCCGCGCATCCGCGGCCGTTCTGAGTGATCATGCCCCCAAACTTGCACAGTGTATTCTTCTCTGGAAATTGGGGTTTTTGGTATATATCTTTTGGGCCCAGATTTTGTTACTGTTCACCAGTTGTTCGTGGGGCCCACTTTGTGATATTTAGTCGATCGAAATTTAAACATGTTAGTTTACAGTGCTTACATTATATCTCCGACCGGGAATGTCATTTGATCGATAAACCGCGTCTGATTGCTATAGTTCTTTTAGACGGGTTTGCGAACGTGACATTCGCGTTGATGTTCTGTGTTGTGCTGTGATGTTGCGGGTTTGTCGTGGTGGATAGTAGTGTGCAATGGTAGTGCAGTTTGGATTTATTTGTACATTTGATATTGCAGGGCGAGCGTCCAACTTGTGGACTGCCGTCACTGCCTGTTGTATAATATTCTTTTGGGGCACGACCAGGTTGCGGTCGATGTACCTGTTGTACTATTATTCATTACTGTACTAGGTTTTACCCTGAGACGGAGTGCACGGATAGCCGGGTTCTGAGGGGCAACGGGTCCGCATCTCATGGCTTTGAGAGGTAGAGGGGCCTCACTCTAGAATTGGCAGACTATTCGCCGCACTCGTAGGGGGTACAGGTTGACCCAAGGAGGGGTGCTCTAGCTACCGGATTCCGTGAAGTGTAGGGCGGTCCATTCACTTTGCTGTAGGGGATGCCTCGCTTCAGGTTTTGGTGGGTAACTTGCCGCACCCGTAGGGGTCTAGGTTTCATTGCACAGGCTATCCACACGACAGGGGAACGTCGGGTTTCTGCAGCGGCTCTGTGAAACCCAGGGATCCCAGATTATCTGTATTGTTCTGTGATGCTTATTACTTTTCTGTAATTTTGCATATTATCACTCCTGGAGCGATTATTGTATATTGGTTTATATACTATTAGATGTTGTATATGTTTTACACCCGCGCTAGTCCAGTCCCCGCTCTGTCGTTAGTTAAGTAACCTAACGGGTGATGACGGGACCCAGTGACGAATGCGGATGGCATATACGTACATTTTATTTTCGTTCTTTTCTGGTGTGATTGATTGATGGGACTGCATTGATTTTGATCAATGCAAAGTAAAGCAAACCTGTTTACAGTTGTTGGAACAAATTTAAAAAGTGTTATTGCAAAGACGTTTCCTTTTGTTCTGCATAGCGGTATTCAGTGGAATATCCTGCACCTCATTCGACGGGGCAAGGGCCGATATCCCTTCACCGGGACTAACCCCTTGGGCAGAAGTTTGTGTCAGGGTAATAACTTCACTATAGTCGATTACAAGTTGCTTTGCATAGCGGTATTCAGTGGAATATCCTGCACCTCATTCCACGAGGAAAGAGCCGAGATCCCTTCACCGGGAGTGACCTCTTTAGCAAAGGTTTTCGCCACTATATTTTAAAAAGCTATCAGGTTCCTTCAGCGATATCAAGTTCACTACGTTAAAGGTTTTTCACCAAAAACCAGCCGTAGCCCTCCGTCACTTCTTTTGGGTATTCAGTAGTATTCAAGCTATGCATTTTAGGCAAAGTTAAGGCATAGTGTTTGGTAGCTGCTGGGTATTCAATTGTTGCATAGATAGATGAGTTGTTTTGGGACAGTCGTTCTGCCGATTGGCCAAAGTCAGGGGCATGTGCTGGTGGGTTCAAATTGACAAGATAGTGATGGGTAGAACTTGGCATGTGACTTATGACATTTTGACCAAAGCCAAGGTTATAAGAGTATGGGGCAAAAATCTTATCGGGAGTTTCTAAAGAAACTGAAACTTGCCAAGTATGCGCATACCTTCTGGAGTATGAGTAACGTGGATGCATTCCATCACGTTATCATGCGATGAAAGTTGGATCCCGATTCCCACTGATGAGTTGGTTTACTCTTCGGGTGATCCCAATTGATTCTTCTTTCAGGTTTGGAGGAGAATTTGACAGGACAGTGGGAGGTTTCCGAATTAGAAAAAGTGATAACCATTCTGATCTAGGTTAGAGTGCACGCAGAGTGTTTCTTTTCTCTCTCTTTGGCAGCGACCTTTGACCGACCCTAGACTATGACTCAGTGACCAAGTTGACCGAACCTTCTTAAAATACTGGCTTTTGGATTGTCTATGTTGCATAAGTCATTGCCACTCCTTCTTTTACCTTTTGCATTTCTCAGAACACCCGTTTTACTACGGACATCCACTTCCATTGGACAGATCCATCGTATGGTTATATACTAACTCGAAGGGACTTCTTCGAGGATGGATCTGGGTTCAGGAGAAATAGAATTGGTTTATTCAGTTGTCTTTTATTATCACCTTCTCTCAAGTTGCGAGGGCTCCTTGGTTTAGGAGAGTACACCTATTATGCTTAGTGGATAGTCTTCTTCCAAACCATAGGCAGGTGCCGAAAGGTAGGGAATGAAGAAAACCAATTAGCCTAAGTAGGGTGTGCAGAAGGTAATATGTAAAGAAAAAATAAAGCGATTAGAAAGAGGGCAAAGTAAATTGCGACTGATATCATTCACGACCAAAACTGCGTACTTCATCGCCACTCCTATTTCACCTTTAAAAGAATAAGGTATTATTCAGATGTCTTTTATCATCACCTTCTCTCAAGATGTGAGTACTCCTTGGTTTAGGAGGGTACATCTATTATGCTTAGTGGATAGTGTTCTTCCAAACCATAGGCTGGTGCCGAACGGTAGGGAAGGAAGAAAACCATTTAGCCTAACGATGGTGTACAGAAGGTAACGACTAAAGACAAATAAAGGGATTTGGAGAGATGGCAATAAAATATACGGTTGAAGTCATGAATTGGATTATGGAAGAGGCATTGCTATGAATACCAGGATACCCCTACGAAACATTTTCATGTTTGAGTGCATTGTTAAAGAAAAACTGTTTTCCCGATTAGATACTTACTCCAAGGGTATGTATTTACCCGGTTTCATTCTCATATCTGTATGGTTTTACAGATGATGAGTGGGAGTAAGTTATTTGGAATTAGGTGATTATCCTCATTATATCGGAATTCGTTGTAATTGGTGATATTTGAGGAAATCGCCAGGGTACAGTTTTCAACCTACGACGCACAGGTTTTGAGTTGCTTAAACTCAGCGGACTTATACAGAGTATTGTATGTTGTCCAGTGTCCATCAGGACAAAGGGGTAGGTCCTCGTACTATGTTCTCTTTACTTATGACTACTCTATTTAGACAAGTGTTTCGTAGAAATACAAGGTCTAAGTTTTGAGAAGTTGTGGGTATAAGAATAAAGTAGAGAACCAGGTGACACAAGTATCGGGATTCTTCAAAGAGATCGAAAATGTAGATTCTTGTGATTGGTATTCAGATGATAGTAATGGTTTTGAGAAACTTGTTTCTTTTTCAGGTTACTCATAATTGGATGGATTCCTAAGTTGAGTAATGCTGATTAGCCTCTTTCCATTAAGTTGATATGCACTGGAGACAGCTGCATGATTTGAATCTGATTCTAATTAAATAAAGCGCCAAAGTTTCTATATTGGATATAGAATGGTTCATACCTTAAAAGATGTTAAGGTACGGGGAGTTGTCCAGCTTTTGCTTAAAACCAGACTCTGGATAACTCAGGGCACGTTTCTGTAATGGCTGTTTGTGGGTTGACCCTGGCTATGACGAGGGTTGATATTCTACCATTTGGAAGATCAATAGTGATATTGTTCTTGACTCGCCACAGTTTTAATAAAATGGATCTTTTTCAGAAAACAGTAGTGGGAGTATGGTAGAACTGGAAGTGATTCCAGAACCGCGAACGATTACGGAAAATTTAATAGGACCTATATATTCAAATCAGGTTTGACATTCCATTAGCCATTCCGCAGATATGGTGGGTAACCTCAGACACCCGAGAGGTACTTCGGTAGCCTCAAAGACGGCGACAGGGAGGTTCTTGTTTACCCAGACTTGACACTACTGTTGTTCTAGACTATGAGACCAGGCAGGAGGATAAGTATAGCGTCGTTCTAAACTAGCTTTAGAAGTGCACGTGTATATTATTCTGCCAGAGGGTTGTCGTAGTCAGTGGGAGCAGCGGAAGCATAGTGGGCAAGTAGCTTATGTCTATTTATAAACTAGAGCAGTTATAGCGGAGATAGATCATCTAATTTTGATGTGACAGTCATGTGTTTGACTTCATCAGAATAGGGGATGGATCTGTTAAGAAGGTAGTAGGGTGTGATGTCATGGTATCTGGATGACATACACAGAGTAGGAAGTAAAATTCCTATACTACGATCGGTTGTACTGTGGTCGTCACACAGTTGTTTCTCCAGACAGGATATGGATATAATATTTGACATTCTGGTTTCTGGATCTATGGTTTTAGATCTAGATTTGGGTAGTTTCCCAATGTGGGTACTTTGACAGATATTCTAATGGTTTTTAGAATAGTTGACTCCTAGCATGGTGGTGTACCTGCAGGTGACGGAGTCACCCTCTCTAAAGGTGTCGTATAGACTAAAGGGGAGAGGGTTGTGCATGATTGGAAGATCACTTGCTTAGGCAATTGAGTCAATCGTGAGGTGTCAAGTACCACACCAGATGTTGTTTTTGCACTAGATGCGATAAGTTTGTATTAATCCAATCCTGGAGAGACATAAGGAAGCAGTTTTAGAATATAAGTGGATGTTCTACGGATTTGATGACGGCAGCCTCCTTCGGGAGACGATTATCATTCCAGGCTTCAAAGGTGACGAGGATGACAGAGTGATTGTCAGAGTTTTAGTTTTCCTTTTGACGAGGGACAGTATTATGGACAGGTGGTCCAAGAGGATACTGTGGGTAGCATGGTGCCGGATACTGATTAGGTTCAGTGATCGATACAGTCTAAGAAGTTTGGATTTGGAGTTCATTTATGAACTAGGTCCCATCAGATATCCAGACATATTCTAAGACAGGTATTACTCGATTCGGGAGATGGTTTTCTCCGCGAACTTGAGATTTAGAGAGATATAGAAAGAAACATCTAGGCGGATCCACTCACTGAGGCTATTTCTCGAACACAATAGTTTTACAAATGGGCTTTGTGAAACTGATTAGTAGAGGAGTTGGATGTTCGGTTTCACACGGGCTGTGAGTAGTCGACATCGCAATAATTAGCCTTATGTGCAAGTGGGAGATTGCTGGAGAAAGTGCCCATCATAGTCAATTATTGGATCGCAGGTACGTGATTGCAATGATTGCGGAGGACCTATACCGGTAGGACAGTCTTACTCAAGATGATAGTATGCTATCTGGTTTGCCTTTATCAGTCGTGTACATGTTCAGGTGACTGATTACATGTTACACTTTGATAGAGCCCTTAGGATCTTGCTTTACTACCAACTGTATGATGGCGATCATATACGTGAGAGTTGGGTAGTTTATACGCATATCCTTAATTGTGGTCCCTAGTCGTGGGAGTTTCGAGACAGGGCATCGATACTCCGGAGTAGACTAGTGTATACAGTCGAGACCCCGACGAGGGGCGGTGGCCGGTCTCACAAGCCACTGGTGTCAGTTGGATCACCTAAGATGTATACAGGTGCTCATTGGGTTATGAGTACACCGGACAGGACTCGACGGGAATCTGCTAGTTGGTATTATACATATCGTCAGATAGCAGTTCCCTGGTGACATGTGTACAGGTTAGTTGATCGACCTGAGGTCGTCATTTGTCTCGTGTGAGTTCCCACTGTGCTTTGATTTCTATCCTACCACGGCTCAAAGGAGTCGTGCAAACAGGTAGTTTTTGGGTACAGTCCCGAGCCATATGGAGGCACGTGAGCGGATCGGCAGGGGATTCGTCTCTCCCGGTATTGGGGGCGAGATCGTGCTGTGTCTAGGAGAGCCATTACACATAGCCCACGGCCGTGGCAAGAGATTTACTGGTAGGTACTCCAGTAGTATCTCAGGGTGTTATTGGGCTACACTCCGACACGACTTATACTGCTATTGGGGGTCTGACGTTACTAGCCCCCTAGGCAGATATGCGATACTCATAGACGAACGGACCGGACTGTATATACATTGTCACTGTTAGGTTCAGTAAGGTTTCCGGATGAGTTCGCTCATCGGCATCCCTTGAGGTCAGTCCATGGGCAGCCGTTACGCATTGCTAGTGCCGCTGACGGTTTGTGGTTAAACCCACTGCCAGGGTACTGACGAGTCATTAGAGTTCCCCACAGACAGTTTTCCAAGTTCGGGCGAAATGTTGTAAAGGCCGTATGGTTTTATGGCAGGGTTCGAAAATTGCACGTGCGTTTACGCACGTGTCAGTTTTCGGGCAGATGATACTGGTCGGCTTTGGTTTAAGCTGGATCCGAGTATTATAATGAGTAGATATAATATCTTTGTCTCAGTTGCATTTGTATTCGGTCGTAATACAAATGCGGGTATATTTATACAGTTACGGGGTTATCCTGAAAGTCGTTTCAGGATCACTTTTGGAAGTTGCCAGTTTCCAGTTATCTATCAGCCGTCTTTTAACATTCGGTTAAAAACGGATTTATCTTTTCTTGAGATGAGTGTGGATGTTTCTAGAAGCATCTAGATGAGGTGACTAGGTTAAATGGTGTTGTATTTTCATTGGTTTCTTTTGGTGTGTTCACACTTTGTGTTCACACTTGAGATATTTGTTTGTGTTCACACTTGAGATATTTGTTTGTGTTCATACATGATATTTTCTTGTGGTCACCCTCCCTCTCCTACACTCACCCTCCTCCTCCCTATATATGGCCGGCCATCTCCTCTCTCACTCTCACTTGAGTTTTGATCTGGTAAAAAAGATTATGATAGATTTTTGGGTGTATGGAATTTCACAGCTCATTTCATTCCATCACCCGATTCGAGTGGCAACTTCATTAACCGTTCGTCCATAGCTTTGGACGGAACGAGACAAAGTCTTCTACTCATTCTCTACATCATTCTTGGTCGTCTCTTTTAGCAAACTTGACGACCCAGTTGCCTCGAGTCAGAGGCGGGAGCCCGTTTAAAGAATCGTTGACATGGTGCCACCTGGACGAGCAGATCGGAGATCGACGAGATCGGAGCAGCCGCAACGGAGCGTGGGATGATGGTTAAAGAACGAAGGACTCGGATCGTTCGGTATAACCTTTCTACTCTCTTTACAGTTTGTTAGTTTAGCAATAATGGCAGATCCGGGTTAAAGTACACGATAGCACCAGTTAAAAGTTTTTTATTCCGCGTTTGGCGTCTGTAGACGGCCGGGGCGCTACCGTAGACTTACAGGATGAACTGTTTCGGGTACATGGTGGACCCGATAAGGTACCCCGGGGTAAGAAGCGCGTGATGATGATGATGTGAGCCTGGCAGGGGAGCACTACCTACCGGTGATTTTACCCGACGCGTCGGATATCCGGAGGATACCGTCGTAGTCTTGAGATGGATGGTAGGGGCCGGTCTGGACTGACGGCGCCCTAGATATTGTGATTGAGATATTGAGATTTCGAGATATTGAGGTACAGAGACTGTAATACAGAGATATCGAGATATTGGGATTACGTTTTGTGCCGATGCTAGGCACTGTTTTATGCTGATTTCATTTTGATACCTCATTTTAAAAATACAAAGGAAATCTCACTAAATTATGAAAACAGTTCTTCATTTACATGTATTCTGTTTCCATGCATTCATACCTCATTCATATGATATATTGCTACCTGATGCACTGACACGGGCACATGAGATTACACTCGAGTTAGATATTTACCCTAGCCTTGTTATAGGTTGCATGTTATATATATAATTGAGGATATATTATGATCTTTGACCTAGGTTGCGTTATTTATGCGATTTCTTTCCGTAGATGTTTTTCTATTCACGAGTTGGCAACTCACCCCCGTTGTGCCACAGTTCTTGCAGGTTTCGCCGTACAGGTTTCATTACGGCTTTGCTGGCACTACTTCCATTTCCGGGTGATTTGCTAGTAGGTGGGTTTATTTGTATCGTACCCGCATTATATATCTTGTATATCATTATTCTATTGTATCTAGAAGTTCCATCAACCAAACATGTATTTATTTGAGATACAGACCAGTGATGTTTATTCTCTCGACCTTAGAGTCGCGCGTTGTATTTCTGTGGTTTTCTTGTGGTTTTTGAGTTTCCTTTTGAATTTTGATCATCGCCCTTGGCGTTGTATATTATATTGCTTGTGTGGTTGTGACCGTCGATTGACGAAGAGCTAGCTCCCGCTTGGGGATGCCTTTTTATTGATTTCGTATACTATTCATGTTGTATCCCATTTGGGGGCCAGTATTTACAAAGGAGACTCTGCCGAAATTTTCAAGAAATATTTGATGTTTTTTTTAAACGCATAATTCGGCTATGCTATTAAAACTACTTGATTTAAATTGGTTTTCCTTCACTCTACTACTTTTCTTGGTTTGGATTTCTGGGTTTTCGGTTTACTTAGATTACGTACGCCTCAAGACGTTTCGTAGTTTAAGTGCCGGTCATGTTCCGTACTTTCGGGACGTAACAAAATTGGTATCAGAGCATTAGGTTTTACCTTCGGAGCGTAGGATGACCCTTGGTTGATGGAATAGGTGACTAGAGTAGAGTGACGTACCGTGGGTATGTTCCGCGGCATACTTACGACACGCCACTCCACTTAAGGAGCGTTAGGATGTACATTTCTTTGCTCAGTATTATATTCATTACTGATCTAGCCTTATCGGTACCATTTATGGTTTGCTGCCATGATTACGGGCAGGGAGAGCTACGGCTAGAGTTGCGGTCAGCACGAGCTCGTTACGAACGAGGACTGACCAGAGCATAATTCCGGTGACACACGATTGTAGAGATGCGTCTTTTGATTGTGCTTTCGCGCCACGAGTGTTGGATGGATCGCTATATGAGATTACTTGGATGTGCCGATCAGCACTAGAGGATTGAGCCACTGACAGAGGCTAGCCAGATTTTGACGACCATTGGTATATTATTTACTCATGATGATTGAGGCACTATTCAGCGTTCGGACGAGTGAGCCAGTTGTTGCAGCGAACGACGGGATATCGCCCCAGATGTGGGAGCTATTGCAGTACAAGGTTGTACTAAGAGATGATAAAAGGTCGCTAGTCACCGAGGATGAATGACTAGGACATGTGGTTCGTTCGCTACCCCGATGAGAGGTCATCAGATAAATTGATTCCAGCTACAGACGACTTCACGCGGAGACGTTGAGAGTCGACAGAGACGATCGAATGTCAGAAACCTACTATTCCAAGTTTAAAGTAATCGGAAGGACATGCAGGCAATTCTATGGTCCCTCTAGAAGAATGAAACCCTAACTCGACTTAATGACCGTGTGAAAGCCTTTGAACCTTCAGGTTTGCTGCAGTTCTGCGGCGCCATTAGTGAGGCTTGGGTTTGCCCTTCTACGGCTGGACCACCGATGCTGTGGTATGTACTCGATACTATTATACTATGCCCAAGATGTTGAGCTCTTGGGTGATTATGAGGTTTTGACAAATCGATCAGATGGCTCGACTTAATTCGGATGCTAGGTGGTGAGATGCATTTCTTGGGAGACTCCGGATACGAGGATAGCCGTGGGAGCTCAGTCCATGCAGCCACGACAAGACGAGTCCGAAGCGGTCGACATTAGAGAAAAGTGAAGAAAGAGGTTCGTACCAGATCTAGATGAGATGACGTTCCACTCCGTCGACATCAGAGATGCGATGCGCATGCCGAGGCATGGTACTTGGATTTACCTTCCAGAAGGAGTCGTGATGAGTATGCAGCCGTTCTGGAACGAGAACAGATCTAGTAAGGAACGATGACTTTCGGACAGTTCGGCAGAGGCGAGATTTGGGAGAGACCTCGACAGGACCTTTCTGGGACAAATTACGAGAAGACTTGGACCCAGGAGTGGTCGTGTTACGCACACCAGCAGGCCAGAGTTCATGATCATCGACGAAACGTCCCACTAGTGACCGCGACAGTTGGTCCGAGATTCTTAGAAGATGCACTTGAGCGGTACTTTTCCGCTATTATTGATTTCGATGTTTTGGGTGATTGATTCGCATGATTTGATTTTGATGATTGAGGATTTACGATCTTTGCACAGTGTTGCACTTGATATCGTTTTCGTGCTTGGTTTCACATGTTTGCGATTTTACGATTTTAGACATTTGAGTTGATTTTGTGCGTATATACGCACACGATTTGGTTTTTGCACGCGGTATAGTTCATATATGCTTGCAGTGCAGTGTTACGTATGTTGTGCATTTAGATGCCCTGGACTTTGATTTCGATGGTGATGTTCGATATTTGTTTTGTGCACCTTGTGCACCTGATTTGATTTTGCGCATGTTCGGCACTTGATATTGGATTTCATGATTTCGTGCACGAAGGATGCACCTGATTTGGATTTTCGCGCATGTTGGGCTCATGTTTTGAAGTGTGATTTTGGTGCACCCCAGATGCACTAAATCGAGATTTTTCGTGCATGTCAGATGCACCTGATTTTGCTGTCAGGCACACATGTTGCCTATGACAGATGTTTCGTGCATACCCGATGCACTTAGATGTTGTTTCTGTGCATATGTATGGCACATATTTGGATTTTGATTTCTGTGCGCACAAGACGTACGTAGTATTCATACGCGTATTTTGGGGATTGATTTTTCTTATAGAGAAGTACGTTTTTATGATATTGCTATGTGTTTTCGTACTGAGCAGGACTAGTCAGAGGACAGTACCTGAATATATTTTACATGTATAGTTCCGAGTTATATCATATTGGGTTTGCTTTGGATTTGGTATTGATGTCTTCCCCATGACTCCGATGATTGCGGGATGCTTGACGGAGTTCTGATTTGAGTTATATGCTCATTTTTCATGCGCATGCGTTGCGCTACGATTTGTTTTATGTATTTATGATTTCGGAGCCCCGGCGATTTGATAGTTTTGGCTGAAATATTTTAGTATTTGGGGGAAGTTTTAATTTAAATTCGGGGACCGAATTTTTTTAAGGGGGGAAGATTGTAACGTTTTGAAAATCGTTGCGGTGAAATTTCGAAAAAACGGTAAAATAAGGGGTTTTTCTGTAAAAAGTCAAAATACAAATATCTTTATTATAAAATTAAATATATATATTCTAGCTATGAAATTGCTAGTATTTGGTGTTTATTTAGCCACTGGTGAAATTTCAAATTTTCTGAAAATTTTTCCAAAATTAATTATTTTAATATTATTTTAAGCCGGTAAGAAAATACATTAAATTAGCGATAAATACAAATTTAAATGGGCTAATTTTAATCTTTAAAATCATGTTGATTAAAATCTAGTTGTAATATAAATTTTTAGTATTTTATTTTATGTTTTAATGGATTTATTTTATGGAAAACAAAAATATAGTTATTTTGAACTAAAACATGCAAATATGGTATTGTGGGGGGTCTTTTTGCATAGAATTTTTTTGTAAAGTCTCTCACACTCACCCTCAGTCCCCTTGGCCGGTCCCACACTATTGTAGCAATCCAAGAATTTCATTTCCCTCTTTTTGACCTTAAATCATATGAGAAATGGGTTAAAATAAGGTTTTTATATATAGTAAAGTAGGTGGGGGTATTATGGTAATTTGGGAGGGGCTTTGACTTGGATTCTTTTCCAAAACACCCCCACACCTCTCCCCACTCCCTCCTCAGCCGAAATTCCTGTAATAAACAGCCCCAAAATTTCCCCTCTCATTTTTCTTTCTAAACTCATCAAAATTCCATTTAAACTTCACAATTTCAAGCCCATCCTTCATCCATTCTTCTTAACCTTTCTTTCATGGATTTTGGATGCTAGGAGGCCATCTTTGGAGTCAAAATTTCTTGCTAGATCTCTAGATCTAGAGGTATAATTCTTACCCATTTAAATTCTTATGGTTAGATTTCTTTAAATGAGTTGTTTTAGTGTTAATATTGTTGCTATTTTCATCTAGGATCTTCAAGAGAATGGTTTGAGTTAAACTAGGATTTTTAGCACACCATTATTAAGTTAATTATTCTATTTTGCTATCTAGTGTTTTATACAAACCAAATCTAAGAGTTTAACTTACTTTTTAGGCTTCAAATTAGTGCTAATTTAGTGTTTCATGTATAGTTTGGGTTGGATTTTGTTAGTTATAAAATTCAAGAAAGGGTTTGAATGCAAGTTAGGGTTTTGTGAAATTGGTGTATGGTTGTGTAATGTATTAGGCTCTTATGGCTTGTTAAAACAAAATTAGTAGCTAGTTGTTAATTGTTAGTTTAAAAATTATGATAATTACGCTAATTTGCTAACTAGCTATTTAACATTGGTTAAATAATTGGGTTAAAAATGTAATTATGTTTTTATGACATCATTAACATTATTATGAGTGGTTTAATATCTTAGGTTATGTAAAACCAAGCTTAATTGTTGAATTGTGAATTTTGCATTAAAAGGTGTTAAAAATTGATATTTTTGCAAACTAGGATTTTGGAATTTATGCAAATTGATGAGAATAAATTATAGGAATGGTTTATATGAATTTGTTATGATATTTAGTGAATATTGTGGATGCTAGGTTCGTTTATACATCGAGTTTTGTACTAAAACGGTGATTTGTGCTTGCTAGATTTTCGGAAAAATCACTTTTTAAGTGAAATTGGGGTTTTTGGGAATTTTAAGCTATTTCATATTATAATTAGTGCTTGTAATTGTACAAATGAGTGTGTTGGGAGTTTTCTCGATGGTTTGGCGTTTGTACGCCGACGTCGAGGGTTTTTGGGTCGATTTGTGAAAGCAACCATAGGTTTTGAGCAATGTGGGATTCGTGAGTCGTTTTGATCATGAGTCGGATTTTAATGCGATACGGTGCGTTATGATATGTAGGTACCCTATGTGGACTTCGAGACGACAAGCAAGTGCGTGGCGACGTCGGCACCGGCGAGCGAGGACCAGGTGAGTAGATTTGTATCTACGGGGAGAAGTCGGGAGGATGGCGTATAGCACCCCCGCAGTCCGTGGTGGTGTATACGGATACGTATACACACCAACAATTTATTATATGTTATTTGGGATTAATAACGATGTTTAGGATGGATATTGGTGTGTTGGATTATTTTAGTGTTGCGAACCCTAGGGTAGTGTTGCACTACACATACACACATACATACTTGCATACATTCCTATTTATATGTGCTCATGGGATTCTTTATAGTTATGTGTTCACATGGGTATGGGACTATGTGTTCACATACGGATTTGAGGATGATACTTGGGATTGAGCTGAGTCGATGAGATTTGTTTTATGGTTGTGATATCGGTGATTTGGCAGGATTCGTACTTGAGGTACGTCCTGGTGTTATAGCGGATCTTGGGACGACGATACGGGTGAATAGTGTTATTAATAAAATGGTCGACATGTGATTGTGATGTAAGATATGATATGCTAGGATATTGATACTAGGCCGTATTGGGCGATGTATACCCCTTGATGATGATATGTGCTAATGATATCGGTTTGTACGAGATTGTCGATCAGTAGTCAGATCATGAGTATCTTGAGGATATTAGTATTGTACTAGACATAGGTCAGTACCCTAGACTACGATCTTGAATAAAGAGGATACCAGAGGAATGGCGTGAGGAATATGATATTGACCCGTACCCAGATTTGGGGATGCCGTACGACGGATTTACGTACGAGCTATATCTTGATGATTGATCCGTACTCTTGACTTGGGATGTCTGACTGTAGATATGGTATCGGATATGATATTATTGAGGCGAGATCACCGACTAATATATATACAGGTATGTATATGGAACGACTCAGATGTTAGGCGGTTTCCCTACCTGTAGTCTCGCTTGTTAGCTTAGCCCTTTAGTTTAGTTTAGTTGTTAGATTAGATTCGATTCTTACCTATTTCAAAAACTAACGAATCGTGAGTATTTTAAAAGACAGCCCAAGGGATCCTACGGATATTTCAAAAGACGTATCTTTTCATAAAAACACCGTAGCCCCTATTTTCAAAACCCCATGATTCGTGTTATTTTAAAAGGCACCATTTGTAGGACTTATATTAGATTAATGCTGGTTAGTTACAGTTGCGTCTAGTATTCAGCTCCCGCTTATTATTGTGGTTCGCTTCGCATCGCATACTTATGTTATAATTTCTTATTGCAATGTTGATATCATATTGTTAGGACACCACCACCATTACCGATGATGCGTATGTACCACATACACTTACTTGCCGGCTCACACACATCTTCATCGGTAATTGCCATGTCACGTACACCTTAGAAAATATTATTGCTTGACTTAGCTTGTTAGTTAGTAATTTGACATGATATTAGTGTACCTGCCTTATATGCCAGCTTAACATTGTAGTTATTACTTGTCACTTCATGCATACTGTTATTCATTGTTATGCCTATATTCATGGTTTTACATGCTATTGATGATTTGGATTCGGATTTCCATGAAATTTTCTGGATTTGGGGGGGAAATCCGCAAAACTTATATAAACTGATTTCTCTCTTTTTAAATAAAAAAAAAGTGCGGTTTTTCCCATGATGTATGAGTCGTCCACCATGAGTTTGCTGATGGATTTCGAGACCCGATTTGAGGAGACGGATGAACCGTTTCGGGTACATGGTGGACCCGGTAAGGTACCCCGGGGCAAGAAGCGCGTGATGATGACGATGTGAGCCTGGCAGGGGAGAACTACCTACCGGTGATTTTACCCGACGCGTCGGATATCCGGAGGATACCGTCGTGGTCTTGAGATGGATTGTAGGGGCCGGTCTGGACTGACGGCGCCCTAGATATTGTGATTGAGACATTGAGATTTCGAGATATTGAGCTACAGAGACTGTGATACAGAGATATCGAGATATTGGGATTACGTTTTGTGCCGATGCTAGGCACTGTTTTATGCTGATTTCATTGTGATACCTCATTTTAAAAATACAAAGGAAATCTCACTAAATTATGAAAACAGTTCTTCATTTACATGTATTCTGTTTCCATGCATTCATACCTCATTCATATGATATATTGCTACCTGAGGCACTGACACGGGCACATGAGATTACATTCGGGTTAGATATTTACCCTAGCCTTGTTATAGGTTGCATGTTATATATATAATTGAGGATATATTATGATCTTTGACCTAGGTTGCGTTATTTATGCGATTTCTTTCCGTAGATGTTTTTCTATTCATGAGTTGGTAACTCACCCCCGTTGTGCCACAGTTCTTGCAGGATTCGCCGTTCAGGTTTCATTACGGCTTTGCTGGCACTACTTCTATTTCCGGGTGATTTGCTAGTAGGTGGGTTTATTTGTATCGTACCCCCATTATCTATCTTGTATATCATTATTCTGTTGTATCTAGAAGTTCCATCAACCAAACATGTATTTATTTGAGATAGAGACCAGTGATGTTTATTCTCTCGACCTTAGAGTCGCGCGTTGTATTTCTGTGGTTTTTGAGTTTCCTTTTGAATTTTGATCCTCGCCCTTAGCGTTGTATATTATATTGCTTGTGTGATTGTGACCGTCGATTGACGAAGAGCTAGCTCCCGCTTGGGGATGCCTTTTTATTGATTTCGTATACTATTCATGTTGTATCCCATTTGGGGGCCAGTATTTACAAAGGAGACTCTGCCGAAATTTTCAGGAAATATTTGATGTTTTTTTAAACGCATAATTCGGCTATGCTATTAAAACTACTTGATTTAAATTGGTTTTCCTTCACTCTATTACTTTTCTTGGTTTGGATTTCTGGGTTTTCGGTTTACTTAGATTACGTACGCCTCGAGACATTTCGTAGTTTAAGTGCCGGTCATGTTCCGTACTTTCTGTACGTGACAAGATCAGCATCCAATGCCTAGTAGCTCTGATGCCATGAAAGTTTGACATAGCACATCTACTAAGTTTATATGAGTATCAAGTATGCAATTTAAAAAAATCTAGAGTGCTAATCATACTAACCTAAAATCGAACTAGAGAATTAGGGTTTCAATGTAAACAAACAAGTTCTAAACTAAGTGATGAGAGTTTACAACCTTTGTAGACCGGTCCTTCACTTCTAAAGCTCCAAGTAGTAGTCCCTAGAACTCTTCTTAAGGCTCCACTTGAATAAAGGATCGAGCTTGCTTGTTTTCTTCGATGCCGAAAACGATCGACCTTGAAGTCTCTCTCACTCAAGCTCACTCTTCACTAATAAAGGTATTAGTGAAGCAAACAATCTAAACTAAAGGGCTAGATTAGTGTAGGTTGATGAAGTAGGAGATTTGCTCACTAGAAAAAAATCTCTTTTCTTTTCTCAACTCAAGAAAATTCTAGAGAGGAAGAAGGAGATGAACTTGGATTTGTATGAGAGTGAACCATGAGTTTGAGTGATAAGATGAGATGAGATGGGAAAAAATCTATAAATAAAACAAAGAATAAGAGGTGAGTCATGGCTTTTTAAGGCTTCTACAAGCATATCAAAATAATGACTCATTCTCTTTTTTCTTTAATTCATAAATCAAACCATTATCTACTCATCTTTAACCTCATGTATGATTCTCATACATCCTAATTCTATATATCATCAACCATGATACAATTGCAAATACATATATAAATATATATTACACATATATATAAATATATATAAAGAGAAGAAAATTTTAAGTGATCTTATATATATATATATATATCAAATATATAAATATATATCAAATTATTAAATCAACACTTGATTCAATAATCCGATTATATCATATATAACCGACTAATATCATATATATATATATATGTATATCAAAACATTAAATCAACACTTGATTCAATTATCCGGTTATATCATATGTAACCGGCTAATATTCAATATTAGATATTAAATCAATGCTTGATTCAATAATCCGGTCATATCATATATAACCATCCAATATCAAATATATATTAACATATACATATATAAATCAAATCATTGAATCAACACTTGATTCAACAATCTAGTTATATCATATATAACCTGACTGATATCAAATATCGCTATATTAGAATACGGTATCATATACTCGTATTTAATAAAGCTCCCTCACATATCTCTAAACGTGCCCTACTTCATTTTGCTTGAGCTAGGAAACCTCTATGTGGGACTCTAAAGACTCGTTAACACGCCAGCGGTAGGTAATGATCACATCAGATACCCACAAGCCATCAGCGGTATTAGATGGACGTAACGGCTACCCAGGTATTGAACGAATAGAAGATCAACAAGCAAACTTGTCCGAACACCCGTAGAGCCTATAAGCAACACTTACCATACAGTCCGGTCTCTTCGTCTGATATGTCGCATATCGAGTCTGGGGGTGGTATCGTCAGACCTCAATAACTTGATTAGTCATGCCGGTGTGTGGCCTATAACCTTTCGAGAAACTACTAAAAACACTTACTAGTAAATTTCATCAGCCATGGCTAGGGACTTGCTGTTATAGCCAATCGAGTATAGCGCAACATCAACTCCCAATACTGGGAGAGACGAAACCCCTACTATCGCTTACTGCCTCCATGTGACTCTGGATTGTATCCAAAATCCACCTGTTTGCATGAATCCTTTGAACCATGGTAGTGAGGAAATCAAAGCACAGTGGGAACCACACAAGACACTATGACGATCTCGAGTTTACAGACTAACCTGTACAAGTGTCACTAGAGTACTGCTAAATGACGATAAGTTTGGTACCATCTAGGAGTACTCGGCGAGTCTTGTTTGGTGTACCCATTCTATAATGAGCACCTGTGTACAATCTTTGATGTCAAACAGCAATGGTTATGGGATCAACCATCGCCCCATACAGGGTCAAGAAACGTACACACTAGTCTACTCTGGAATATCGATGCCCTGTATCGATACTCCCTCGACTAGGAATTTTTAAAGGTTGTGCTTGCGGACTAAATAAGCCCCACTAGTATGATCTGCATCATAGTCCTGGTAGTCAAACCAACATCCTAAGGGCTTTATCAACATGTATCAAAGAGACAGTAAACTAAAATAAGTGTACATGTTAAGATAAAGAGCAACCAGATAGCATACTATCATTTCAAGCAAGAAAGTCCTCTATATATTGTCTAAGCATCCACTATAATATACGATAATGGCCTCTAAGGCATACATATTCCTAACATGATTGATACCTACTTACTACACTAAGTGTGTAAGCTAGATCCGTTTTGGTGCATAACACCGCGTACATGATAGCCCAACTGCAGAAGCATGGGGTATCGTGTTCATGTGAGCCCTCTCTAAATCAGTCTTGGGAGACATCTCTCTGGAGAGAGTGATTCTGTACAAGCGGGTAAATTACCACGCTTAGAATTTTCCATACTAAACCTCTTTAGTATGGTGTGTATATATCTGGATTGGGACAATCCCAGCATTCTTTTAGATCAATCCCTATAGATCTTTATTCCTAGGATGTAGGAGCCATCACCCAGATCTTTTATAGAGAACTTTTTTGATAGGAAGAGTTTGACCGAGTGCAGTATAGGAACATCATTTCATATCAAGAGTGTCACGACCCGGAATTGGAACGTGACTGGCACTTGAATCACATGAAGTCTATAGGACCCCATATAATCCAAGTAAGCCAAAAGCTCAGAAATCTAAACCTTTTTGGGAAAATAGTGGAGGTGAAGTTTTGAAATAAAGGTATAATGAAATCAAGTTCTTTCTTTAAATGCGTAAGTAATGTTATATGAAAATACATATGGATTATATACTATAGTTAAAAACATTTTCCTCATTTGAAATTCGGGCAGCACCTCCTCTGTAAATTTGGAACCAAAACCAATACATAGCAATAATAATAGGCATCCCGAAGCGGGAGCTAGCTCTTCGCCAATTGGCGGAATCACAACCACATAAATGATATAAATATGACGCCCTAAGGCGAAGATCAAACATAGAAAAGAAAGAAAACCAAAACATCATAAAAAAACAGAAATAAAGAATAAATACATACCCGTGACTCTAGGTCCGAAAGAATATACAGTCTGTGGTTTTCTAAGTCTATTAAATATACATAGTTTGGTTGATGGAGCTTTTAACAAGATACAACTGAATAAATGAATACAAATGGTGGTCACGATCCAATGTGTACCCACCTACCAAAGCAAATCACCAAGAAAGAAATTGTGTACCAGCAAGCCGCTATTGAATTTGTGCGGTCAAACCTGCAAGAAAACTGTGGCACAACGGGGGTGAGTTGCCAACTCATGAGTAGAAGACATCACCGGGTAGAAATTGAATGTATGAAGATCTCCTTGGTCATAGTGTAAAATAATAATAATAATATAATAACGCCGAGTGGTAACAAGGGTGATAGTGTAAACATAAGCATAATACTAATATAATCGTGTTCGTGTCATAATGTGGTACCATGTGATCTATATCATATATATGTGTATAAGTGCATCGGCCAACGTATGCCCATCAACGACACACCAAATCATCATAAAAGCCCGAGTGCCCAGCATTGACACTCGAAAACATCATAAAAACCGTGTCCAATTGCGACACATAAATCCTTATATCTCGGGCACCGTCTCATCAGATCGGCCCTCATATCCATCTGATCACACGACTCTGGTCGGTATCCTCCGGATTGTTAGTTATATGTATGCCCTAAAGGCCATTACTATACATGAGATGTATATTGTAGTGGATGCTTGGATATAAATAGGGAGGACTTTCTTGCTCGACATGACAGTATGCTATCTGGTTACTCATTACCTTAACGTGTACACTGATTGTCTCTCTGTTACTTGATGGTAAAGCCCTTAGGATGTATACTTGACTACCAGGACTATGATGTAGATCACACTAGTAGGCCATGGTAGTCCATAAGTACATCCTTTAAGGTCCCTAGTCGTAGGTGTATTGCGACGGGGCATCGATATACCAGAGTAGACTAGCGTATAGCTTCTTGACCCATATAGATGGGCGATGGATGATCCCATATCCATTGGTGTTTGACATCAGAGATGATATACGGGTGCTCAGTAGAGACTGGGTACACTAGACGGAATCACCGAGAACTCCCAGATGGTATTATATCTCACGTCAGATGGCAGTTCTCTGGTGACACTGGTACAAGTTAGTCTGTAGACCCGAGATCGTCATAGAGTCTTGTGTGATTCCCACTGTGCTTTGATTTCCACCTTACCACGTCCAAGACGGCATGCAAAACGGTGGTTTTTGGGTACATTCCTGAGTCACATGGAGGCAATGAGCGATAGAAGGGGTTTCGTCTCTCCCGGTATTGGGGGTTGATGTTGCACTGTGCTCGATTGGCCATAACAGAGAAGTCCCTGGCCAGGGATGGTTTAGAGATTTACTGGTAAGTGTTACCAGTAGTTTCTCGACCCATTATAAGCCTCATATCGGCATGACTTATTGTTTATTGGGGTCTGACGTTTACCACCCCTAGACTTAATATGCAACATATCAGACGAGGAGACCGGA
This sequence comes from Agapanthus africanus, assembly GCA_030015575.1. Taxonomy (NCBI): domain Eukaryota; kingdom Viridiplantae; phylum Streptophyta; class Magnoliopsida; order Asparagales; family Amaryllidaceae; genus Agapanthus; species Agapanthus africanus. The sequence continues at coordinate 375,194,144 of CM057344.1, read as the reverse complement.
CTGTACGGTAGTGTCACTGTCAGTCTTTTGCAGGAGTTGGAGCGGGCTTGCTTGCTGATCTTCTGATCGCTCAATATCCGGGTAGCCGTTATGTCCAGCTAGTACCGCTGACGGCTTGTAGGTGTTTGATGTGATCATCACCTACTGTCGGCGTATTGACGAGTCTTTAGAGTCCTACATAGATGTTTTACTGGCTCAGGCAAAACGAAATAAGAGCACGTATGTGATATGTACTAGACCGAGAATAATGCGCGTATGTGATACCGTATTCTATTCTCGCGACTTTTGTATTGGTCGGTTATATGTGATATAGCTGGGTTATCGAATCAAGTGTTGATTCGATAAGTTGGTACATTTAGTGTTAGTCGGTTATATGTGATATAGCCGGATTATTAAATCAAGTGTTGATTTAATAATTTAGTGTATAATTGTATATTTGATATACTTATTTACATTAACTAACATTGGCTCACTTAAGAATTCTTTTCTCACTTGTGTGTACATGTAATATATATGTGATATATATTAATGTGCATTGTTTATTTTTGTGTGTCATGCTTGTTGATACACACTACATGGGTGTATAAGACATACACCATTTTAATTATAATGGTGGGGTTTTAATATTCAAAGTAAATACAAAATTAGTTGATAATTGTTCAAAGCATGAAGCTTGTGAGTGCTTTGACAAAGTCTACCCATTTTGTTTTACTTAGGATATTTATTAACCTAACCACTATAATTAGCCATGGTTATGTCTCTACGTGAGCTAGTATATGATACCCACTCACCCATGGTTACTTATCTCACTTTGGATTAAGCTCATTATCTTCTTCTTTCTTCATCTTCTTCTTCCAAAAGAAAAGCTTGCTAGGGTTTGATAAAAGTGAGAAAGTAATGTAAGAAAAAAAATTCTAAAGTGAGCCCACTTCCTATTTCATCATCCTCTACTAGATTAGCACTTTAGTATAGCGTGTTTGCTTCACTTTGGTGAAGTAGTAGCTTGAGTTCGTATCCCCTCGACGTAGATCATCTTCGGCATCGAAGACTTCAAGCAAGATCGTTGCCTTCTTCTCATGGTGTCGTCCAAGAGTCCGGGAGCAACATGATCGCAGCGAAGGGACTACTATAAGGAGCTTTTGATGTGAAGGATTGATCTACAAAGGTTGTATTTATATTCACTTAGATGTAAAAGTTTTACATTAGTTTACGTATTATTTTCTAGTTATCGATTCTAGTTTATAGTTTCTTGAAACGGCAAAATTTTGAAAATGGCATGGACGATGTCTCTCGAAACCTTGCTGCCGTCGATAGGAACCCTACAGTGGTATCAGAGCCTAGCTAGAAAATTATACGGATAATGTTAGATTACAAAAACAAAACGAACTCCGAAAGTTGAAATACTAAAACCTGCATTCTGTCGATTTTCAAATGAGCTCCAAAAATTTTGCAAATATGTACAGAATCATCTATGAGCTAAACAATGAACATGGGAGAAAGTTGGGACCATGTGCTCGGATTTGGACCGAGCACATGGGCTAGAAAACCGGGGAGGCCGGCCCCACCTGCTTGAAATGGTCCCAAATTTTTTCCTTTGTCTTTGCTCTAAGTTTTGGTGTTTCAGGTGTTGTACATTTTTGCTACTTTTTCATGTGATGATTAACTCAATGCAAAGGCAACTCGGAGTGTTTCGTAGTCGTAATTTTAACTGTTTTCGGGTTACTTTAGACGATATTAAAAAGGTCAATCAGCTGTCAAATACCCGCTTTAACCCTTGCCGGAAAAATTTCAAAGTGTTGGATTTTTTCCGTAGTAAAAAGTATTCAAACATCGTGCAAGTTATGCGATGGACCCTCTAGAAGAACAAAACCATAACTCGATTTTGTGACCGTCAGAACCGCCACTGAACCCTCGGGTTTGTGGTGGTTCAGCGGTGCCACATGTGAGGCGTTGGTTGACCCTTCTACGGCTGGTCCATTGGTACTGTAGCATGTGCTGAATAATTTTAAACTACGCTCAAGTGTTGAGCTTTCTGGGTAATTGTGGGTGTTTGTTGATTCGATCGGAATGTGTAACATCGTCTAGTTTTTTCTACGACCGTAAGTGTAATATGTTGTATATCACCGGTTTCGTTGCTATATGTCAACGACAATTGGGATACGCATATTTACTTACGTTGATGACATGTGTTGTTATGTGTTGCTGTATATTTTATATTGGATCGTCGTGTTTTGAATAGCCGGGGGTTTTATGTGAGATGAGAGTTTTCATTTTCATTCATGTAAAATTCAATGTATGTAATATTCTTTTATTGGGGCACTTCCGGGTTGAGGATGATGTCACCATCGTTGTATATTATTTACTTTTCCGCATTAGGATAGACCCAAGGAGGGGAGCAAGTGTAACCGGGTTCTAGAGTCCAGTGGGAGACCAACTCGAGGAGTTGAGTCCGGGTCTCCTAACTCTAGAATTCGTAGGGTTGCTTGCCGCTCTCGTAGGGGTCTCGGGATGTGGGTTTGGCTATTCGTCGCGACCGTGGAATCCGTGATTTATTTAGGCTCAAAATAAAACACGGACCTTCTAGTATATCCAATATTTCATATGTTTATTCTGCTGCGATATCTGTGATGTGATCATTTGATATGTTGAGATAGATACAGTGTATAGTATATATGATATATTATATAGACGTTGCTTATGTTTTACACCCGCGCTAGCCCTGTCCCGCTCTGCCGTTAGTTACCTAACCTAACGGTGCATGACGGGACATCGAGGCAAATGCGGATGGCATAAGCGTACGTTGTATTTATTTGTGATGCTTAAGTAATTTAAATGATGGGACTTCATTAATGAGATTAATGAGAAAAAAGAAACCTAAAGTTGTTGTAGAAATTGTTGGAGATAGTGCCCTCAGAGTCAATTATTGGATCACAGGCACGTGATTGCAATGATTGAGGGAGGACCTATGCCGATAGGATAGTCTTACGCAAGATGATAGTATGCTATTTGGTTTATCTTTATCATCGTGTACTGCTTTAGGTGACCTTACAGGTCACTATTGCACGTTGATAGAGCCCTTAGGATTCTTGCTTGACTGGTAGCAGTATGATGGCTATCATATATGTGGGAGCTGGGGTCTATAAGCGCATCCTTAAATGGTCCCTAGTCGTAGGAGTTTCGAGACAGGGCATCGATACTCCAGAGTAGACTAGTGTATACAGTCGAGACCCCGACGAGGGGCGGTGGCCGATCTCACAAGCCACTGGTGTCAGTTGGTTCACCTAAGATGTATACAGGTGCTCATTGGTTATGAGTACACCGGACAGGACTTGCCGGGAACATGATAGTTGGGATTATACCAGACGTCAGATAGCAGTTCCCTTGTGACATGTGTACAGGTTAGTTCATCGACCTGAGATCGTCATTTGTCTCGTGTGAGTTCCCACCGTGCTTTGATTACTACCCTACCACGGCTCAAAGGAGTCGTGCAAACAGGTTTTAGTTAGGTACAGTCCCGAGCCACATAGAGGCAGTGAGTGGATCTGCATGGGTTCTTCTCTTCCGGTATTGGGGTTGAGGTCGCGCTGTGTCTAGGAGAGCCATTACACAAAGCCCTCGGCCGAGGCAGGAGATTTACTGGTAGGTATTCCAGTAGTTCTCAGGGTGTTCTGGGCTACACTCTGACACGACTTGTACGGCTTTTGAGGGTCTGACTTTTACCAACCCCCTTGGCCGGCCATGCGATGCTCATAGACGAACGGACCGGACTGTACGGATATTGCCACTGACAGGCTCAGTAGGGTGTCAGGATGAGTTCGCTCATCGACATCCCTTTTGGTCAATACCTGGTAGCCCGTCACGTATGGCTAATACCTCTGATGTGCTAGTGGTTAAATCCACAGCCAAAGTATTGACGAGTCTTTAGAGTCCCCCACAGACCGTTTCTCAAGTTTCGGGCGAAACGCTGTAGAGGCCGTATGGAGATATGGCAGGGTTCGATCAGATACGTGCGGTATTGCACGGATCATGATCGGACTGATAATACTAGCGAGCTTTGGTTTAAGCCTGATCCTAGTATTGTACAGTGTAGATTTTGTCTGTTTGCATTTGTATTCGGTTGCAATACAAATGCGGGTATGTATATACAGTCGCGGGGTTTTCCTATAATTTATTACGGGATCAGTTTTCTGACGTTCCCAGTTTGCATTCCGTTCCGGCCAGTTTTCCTTTGTTCCTTCACGGCCGGATTTTTGTGATGGAGAGGCTAATTTGCAAGTTTGCAAATTAGCTAAGTGGAAGGGTTTATTTTTTATTGAGGGATTATGATAACATAGCATCTTTGCTTTTTGTTCTCATCATGGCTAGCATTTAATGTGATAGGAAATGATAGGATTTTGGTGTGACCATAATTCCTCAATATCAACCCATTTCTTATGGTCACCTTGCTACATCCCTACACTCAACCCCTTATGGTTTTTTCCCTCCTCAATTCATTTGGCCGGCCATTCCTTGGTGAGAGAGAAGGGGATTCAATTTTTGGTGTGAGGAAATTATTTATATCATTTTGGCTCATTACAAATTTCCTCACCTCTCTCCGTAGTTCATTATTCACCTCCACCAAATAGCAACTTCCTTAACCCCGAGAGATACATGGATTCTACACTTCATCTACAGCACTTCTTGGGCACGTCGGCTCGCCAACTTCTTGCCCGAGTTGCCTCGGTCCAGAGGTGGGAGCCCGTAAAAGAACCCGGCGATGTAATGCCCGTTCCGACGAGGTGATGAAGACCGGAGATTCCACGAGGAGATCGGAGTGGAGGCCGAAGACCGAAGGACACGGATCGCTCGGTATAGCTTTCATCCCATCTCTAGTTAGCTAGTTGTAGGTTAATGCTTACGATCCGGGTTTTTAGGATGCGGTAGTGCCGGTTTAAAGTCAAGAAAAATTTTAGTTTCCGCATTTTGGCCTCGGATTGACGGCCGGGGCGCTACCGTAGCCTAACATGGTATCAGAGCCACGCCATTAACCTAGTCTAGCTTGCTCTAACGTGTTTACAAGTTTGATCGAACGGATTTTCCGAAAACCCGATTTCTAAAGTACAGTTTCTGTCGAATTTTTCCAGTGCTCTAAAAATTATTTGGTACATTGTAAAAATACGGGCAGGGTTTTCTAAGCATTCTGTGAAAATTTGGTCGCGTGACGTCACTATTCCACCGCGGAACCGCGGCCAAACCCATGCATTGGCCGTAGTTCCGCCGCCATTTTAACTGTTCATTGGACCAAATTTTTACAGTGGGCTTCTGGATTGAGAGTAGGGTTTTTGGAATGTTCTGTTTGGGTCCAGATTTTCTTTAAGTGCTACAGTAGTGCTTGGGGCCCACTTCGGTAAATTTGATCGATCGAAAATTTTAAACATGTTAGTTCACATTATTTGCATTATATCTGCGACCGTGAATGTCATTTGATCGGTAAATCTTGTCTAACAGCTATAGCCCTTTTAGACGGATTTGCGAACGTGACATTCACGTTGATGTTCTGTGTTGTGCTGTGATGTTGCGGATTTGTTGTGGTGGATAGCCTGGATGCAATGGTAGTACAGTTTTGGTATTATTATGTACATTTGATATTACGGGGCGAGCGTCCGACACGTGGACTGCCGTTACTTCCTGTTTGTATATTATTCTTTTGGGGCACGACCGGGCTGAGGTTGATGTACCCGTTATATGTATATTTTACTTTCTGTACTAGGATTGCCCCGCGGAGGGGTGCACGGATAGCCGGGTTCTAGAGGGCAACGGGCTCGCATCTCATGGCGTTGAGACAGAGGGGGCTTCACTCTAGAATTGGAGGGCTATTCGCCGCACTCATAGGGAGTACAGGTTGACCCAGGAGGAGTGCCCGAGTTACCGGATTCCGTGAAGTGCTGGGTGGTCCGTTCGCATTGTTGAAGGGGGCTGCCTCGCTTCAGGTTTTGGCGGGTAACTTGCCGCGCCCGTAGGGATCTAGGATTTCATTGCACAGGCTATCCATACAACCAGGGGAACGTCGGGTTTCAGTAGCGGCTCTATGAAACCCGGGGATCCTAGATATCTGTATTGTTCTGTGATGATTATTACATTTCTGTGATGCTGCATTTTTATCACGCCTTGAGCGAATATTATATATTGATATATATATATATATATACTAGTAGATGTTGTATATGTTTTGCATCCGCGCTAGTCCAGTCCCCGCTCTGTCGTTAGTTAAGTAACCTAACGGGTGATGACGGGACCCAGTGGCGAATGCGGATGCCATATACGTAATCGTATTTTCGTTCTTTTGTGGTGTGATCAATTGATGGGAATACGTTGATTCGGATCAATGCAAGCTAAACAAACCTATTCTGATGTTGTTGGAACAATTTTTCAAAAAACTGTTATTGCAAGAACGTTCTCTTTTGTTTTGCACAGTGGTATTCGGTTATGAATATCCAGCACCTCAGTCGACGAGGCAAGGGCCAAGATCCCTTCACCGGGAGTGACCCCTTGGACATAAGTTTGCGTCAGGGCAATAACTTCACTATAGTTGATTACTTTTGCTTTGCATTGTGGTATTCAGTTGGAATATCCTGCACCTCATTCTATGGGGAAAGAGCCATGATTCCTTCATCGGGAGTGACCTCTTTAGCAAAGGTTTTCGCTACTATATTTTTATAAAAAGTTATGCAGTTCCTTCAATGATATCAAGTTTATTACGTTAATGGTTTTCGCCCAAAACCAGCCGTAGCCCTCCGTCATTTCTTACGGGTATTATTTAGTATTCGTGCTGCGTTTGTTGACCTAGTCAAGACGTAGTGTTCGGTAGCTAAATGATGCTTGTTTGTTGCATAAATGGGATTGGTTAAGACAGTCGTGCGGCCTTGTTGACCTAGTCAAGGGCACGTACGGGTGGGTTTAATGCAATCCAGAATAATGATGGGTTGAACTTGACTGGCGGTTTATGGTTTGTTGACCTAGTCAAGGTCATAAGCCGCTTGGGGTAAAAACAAACATCGGGAGTTTCAAAAGAAACTGAAACTTTCCAGGCATACGCATACCTTCTGGAGTGTGATAACGTGATTGGATTCCGTCACTTTATCATGCGATGATAGTTGGATCCCGATTCCCACTGATGAGTTGGTTTACTCCTCAGGTGATCCCAACAAATTCTTCTTTCAGATTTGGAGGAGAATTTGACGTTACAGTAGGAGGTTTCCTGATTAGATAAATTGGTAACCATTCTGATCTAGGTTAGAGTGCACGCTGAGTGTTTCTTTTCTCTCTCTCTTTAGCAGCGACCATGGCCCAACCCTTGACTGTGACTCAGTTACAAGATTAACCGAACCTTCTTATACACTGGCTTTTGGATTGTCAGAGTTGCATACCTCATTGCCACTCTTAGTTTTACCCTTTTCTCCAGGACACCCCGTATTATTACGAACATCCACTTCCATTGGAGAAAACCATCGTATGGTTATATACGAACTCGAAGGAATTTATTCGAGGATGGTTTCCGGTTATGGAGAAAACGAATAGGTCTATTCAGTTGTCTTTTCCTTTTAGCTTCTCTCAGGTTGTGAGTGCTCCTTGGTTTAGGAGATAGTACACCTATTACGCAAATTGGCTAGTCTTCTTCCAAACCATAGGCAGGTGGCGATCGGTAGGGAATGAAGAAAACCAATTAGCCTAACGATGGTGTACAGAAGGTATTAAGTAAAGACAAATAAAGGGATTAGTACGAGGGTAAAGTAAACTGCGACTGCTATTCACGACCAAACCAAGTATTTCATTACCACACCCACTTCACCTTTGTATTTCTCCAGGACACTCCGTATCACTACGAAGATCCACGGTTATTTGGATACTCCATCGTATGGTTATATACGAACTCGAAAGGAACTTGTTCCAGTTTGGGGATGGATTATGGTTCAGGAGAAATAGAAATAAGGTTTATTCGGTTGTCTTTTATCTTCACCTTCTCTCACATTGTGAGTGCTCCTAGGATTAGGACAGTACACCCATTATACTTATTGGATAGTCTTCTTCCAAACCATAGGCTGGTGCCGAACGGTAGGGAAGGAAGAAAACCATTTGGCCTAAAGGGGTGTGCAGATGGTAACGACTAAAGACATATAAAGGGATTTGGAGAAGTGGCAAAGAAACATACGGTTACAGTTGTGAATCTGGATAATGGAAGAGGCATTACTAGGAATACCCGGATACCCCTATGAAACATTTCAATGTTTTAGTTTCACTGTGTACTGTTAATAGAAAACTGATTTCCTAATTAGACACTTGCTCCAGGGTATGTATTTACCAGGTATGATTCTCACATCTGTATGGTTTTACAGATGATGAGTGGGAACAAGTTATTGAGAATTAGGTGATTGTCCTCATTATATCATGATTCGTTGTAATTGGTGATATTTGAGGAAATCACCTGGGTTGTTTGCCGGACGACAAATATTTGGTTTTGAATATCCGTTGTTATGCACCAATTTCAAATTGATATATCTGTACGTCTATTTTTTATAGAGTGAGATATACCTTCTTGAAATTATGTCCGTGACATTTACCTATATCAGTGGATGGTTAGGTAAGGAGCATTAAACATCGGTGTAATTCTTCTTAACCATAAGTACAGTTTTCAACCTACGACACACAGCGATTGAGTTATTAGACTCAAGGGACTTATACAGAGTATTGTATATTGTCCAGTATCCATTAGGACAGAGGGGTTGGTCCTCGTACTCGATTCTGTTTACTTGTGACTTCTCTGGGTCTTAGACATGTGTTTCGTAGAAACACAAGGTCCAAGTTTTGAGAAGTTATAGGTATAAGAGTAAAGTAGAGAACCAAGTGTTGCAAGTATCAGGATTCTTCAAGGTGATCGAAGATGTAGATACTTGTGTATGGTATTCAGTTGATAGTAATGATTAAGAGAACTTGCTTCTCTTTCAGGTTACTCATAATTGGAAGCACTCCTAAGTTGAGTAACGCTGATCGTCCTCTCTCCATTTAGTTGACATGCATTGGAGATAGCTGGATGATTTGAATCTGGTTCAATTAAATCAGTGCCTCTGTTTCTATATTGGATATAGAACAGTTCATATCTTAACGATGTTAAGGTACGGGGAGTTGTCCGGCTTATGCTTAAAACCAGACTCCAGATAACTCAAGGCATGTTTCTGTAATGGATGTTTATGGGTTGACCCGGGCTATGACGAGGGTTGACTTTCTACCATCTGGAAGATCAATAGTGATACTGTTCTAGACTCGCCACAGTTTTTAATAAAAATGGATTTTTTCAGAAAACAGTAGTGGGAGTATGGTAGAACTGGAAGTAATTTCAGAACCACAAACGATTACTGAAAATTTGATAAGAACATAAAGATTCAATCTGATTTGACATTCTATTAGCCACTCCGCAGATATGGTGGGTAACCTCAGGCACTCGAGAGGTACTTCGGTATGCTCAAGGACGGTGACAGGGAGGTTCTTGTTTACCCAGACTTGCCATTGCTGTTGTTCCAGACTGTGAGACCCGGCAGGAGAATGAGTATAGCGACGTTCTAAACTAGCTTTAGGAGTGTACGTTTATATGACTCTGCCAGAGGGTTGTCGTAGTCAGTGAGAGCAGCGGAAGCATAGTGGACAAGTGGCTTATGTCTATTTATAGACTAAAGCAGATATAGTGGAGATAGATTACCTATTTCTGATGTAACAGTCATAGGTTTGACTTCATCAGAATAGGGGATGGATCTATTAAGAAGGTAGTAGGGTGTGACGTCCTGGTATTTCGAGGACATACACGGAGTAGGAAGTGAAATTCCTGTACTACGGTCGGTTATACTTCGGTTGTCACACAGTGTTTTCTCCACATAGGATATAGATGTTGTTTTCGCAGTAGATGCAATAAGTTTATATTGATCCAATCCTGAAGAAACATTCGAAAGCAGTTTTAGAACATAAGTGGATGTTCTAGTGATATGATAACAACAGCCTCCATTAGGAGACGGTTATCATTCCAGGCTTCCAAGATGACTTGGATGACAGAGCGACTATAAGAGTTATAGTTTTCCCTCTGACGAGGGGCAGTATTTTGGACAGGTGGTCCAAGCGGATACTGAGGGAGGCATGGCGCAGGATACTGATTAAGTTCAGTTGACGATACAGTCTTAGAAGTTTGGATTTGGAGTTCATTTATGAACTAGGTCCCATCAGATATCCAGACATACTCTAAGACAGGTATTGCTCAGTTCGGGAGATGGCTTTCCCGCGAACTTGAGATAAAGAGAGACATAGAAAGAAACATTAGAGCGGATCCACTCACTGAGGCTATTCCTCGAACGCAATAGTTTCGCAAACGTGTTTTGTGAGACTGATTAGTAGAGGAGTTGGGTGTTCGATATCATACGGGCTGTGAGTATGCGACATCGCAATAATTAGCCTTGAGTGCAAGTGGGAGATTGTTGTAGATAGTGCCCTCAAAGTCAATTATTGGATCACAGGCACGTGATTGCAATGAATGAGGGAGGACCTATGCCGATAGGACAGTCTTACTCAAGAAGATAGTATGCTATCTGGTTTGTCTTTATCATCGTGTACTGCTTTAGGTGACCTTACAGGTCACTATTGCACGTTGATAGAGCCCTTAGGATTCTTACTTGACTGGCAGCAGTATGATGGCGATCATATACGTGGGTGTTGGGGTCTTTAAGCGCATCCTTAAATGGTCCCTAGTCGTGGGAATTTTGAGACAGGGCATCGATACTCCAGAGTATACTAGTGTATACAGTCGAGACCTCGACGAGGGGTGGTAGCCGGTCTCACAAGCCACTGGTGTCAGTTGGTTCACTTAAGATGTATACAGATGCTCATTGGGTTATGAGTTCACCGGACAGGACTCGCCAGGAATATGCTAGTTGGGATTATACCAGACGTCAAATAGCAGTTCCCTAGTGACATGTGTATAGGTTAGTTCATCGACCTGAGATCGTCATTTGTCCCGTGTGAGTTCCCACTGTGCTTTGATTACTACCCTACCACGGCTCAAAGGAGTCGTGCAAATAGGTTTTAGTTGAGTACAGTCCCGAGCCACATGGAGGCAGTGAGCGGATCTGCAGGGGTTCGTCTCTCCCGGTATTGGGGGTGAGGTCGCGCTGTGTCTAGGAGAGCCATAACATAAAGCCCTCAGCCGAGGCAGGTGATTTACTGGTAGGTATTCCAGTAGTATCTCAGGGTGTTCTGGGCTACACTCCGACACGACTTGTACCGTTATTGGGGGTCTGACTTTTACCAACCCCCCAGGCCCGCCATGCGATGCTCATAGACGAACGGACCGGACTGTATGGATATTGTCACTGGCAGGCTCAGTAGGGTGTCAGGATGAGTTCGCTCATCGACGTCCCTTTTGGTCAATAGCTGGTGGCCCGTCACGTATGGCTGATAGCTCTGACGTGCTAGTGGTTAAATCCATAGCCATAGTATTGACGAGTCTTTAAGTCCACCACACACACAGTTACTCAGGTTTCGGGCGAAACGCTGTAGAGGCCATATGGAGATATGGCAGGGTTCGATCAGATACGTGCAGTATTGCACGGATCGCGATCGGACGGTTTTTACTAGCCGGCTTTGGCTTAAGCCGGATCATAGTATTATGATAGTGTAGATTTTGCCTCTTTGCATTTGTATTCGGTCGCAATATAAATCCGGGTATGTATATACAGTCGCGGGGTTTTCCTGTAATTTATTACGGGATCAGTTTTCTGAAGTTGCCAGTTTGCATTCCGTTCCGGCCAGTTTTCCTTTGTTCCTTCACGGCCGGATTTTTGTGATGGAGGGGCTAATTTGCAAGTTTGCAAATTAGCTAAGTGGAAGGGTTTATTTGTTATTGAGGGATTATGATAACATAGCATCTTTGCTTTTTGTTGTCATCATGGCTAGCATTTAATGTGATAGGAAATGATTGGATTTTGGTGTGACCATAATTCCTCAATATCAACTCATTTCTTATGGTCACCTTGCTACATCCCTACACTCACCCGCTTGTGGTTTTTTCCCTCCTCAATTCATTTGGCCGGCTATTCCATGGTGAGAGAGAAGGGGATTCAATTTTTGGTGTAAGGAAATTATTCATATCATTTTGGCTCATTACAAATTTCCTCACCTCTCTCCATAGTTCATTCTTCACCTCCACCAAATGGCAACTTCCTTAACCCCGAGAGACAAATGGATTCTACACTTCATCTACAGCACTTTTGGGCACGTCGGCTCTCCAACTTCGTGCCCGAGTTGCCTCGGTCCAGAGGTGGGAGCCCATAAAAGAACCCGGCGATGTGGTGCCCGTTCCGACGAAGAGATGAAGACCGGAGATTCCGCGAGGAGATCGGAGTGGAGGCCGAAGACCGAAGGACACGGATCGCTCGGTATAGCTTTCATCCCATCTCTAGTTAGCTAGTTGTAGGTGTAAGTCGATGTTCAACACCCCAATACCAATGGGGAGGCGGAAATATGAATAACAATCTTGTTCTATGATTAAACATCGAATAACCGTATGAATCGTTTGCTAAACAAGTTTCAACAAAAACTATAGAGTTCTAAACTACTATGTTAAGAGATTATACTAAACGGTTCTAGTCCTTCGTCTTAATGTTATCTACGACCTCTTTGGATCTCCACGTCCTCTTCGGATTTCTTCCGTGATAGACGATCCACCCGAGAACCCTAATCCAAGCTATAACCTTTAAACTTGAGGTTACTTAGTTTCTCTAGTTGCTAAATAGAGTAGCTAAGGTGATGTAGAGATAGGTTATGGAGTAATTAGTCTTTCCTAATCCTTGTTCTCAACTCATGAGGGTAGGATTAGGTTTGGTGAAGGAGAGAGAACTTGAAGAGAGAGAGTGAGAAGATGATAATGATAATAATAATGAAAATGAAAAAGCTTCTCACTAGATATATGAAACATAATGAATTAAAAAGAAATGAATAATATGAGATTATTCATCATGTTTCATTAATGCAAGTGGGTGATTCATTATGTGAGTCATTAAACATTTAATAATGCATTAATGACATGATGAATCACTCACAATGAGTCACTAATTCATTAAATGAAAATGCCACCTCTCCCTCCATGTCACATCCTTCTAGAAGCTTCTCGGAAAATTACGAGAACGCCCCTCTCATCCATGAAAACACGAAAAAACTTTAGACTGTATAAATCTAATAACCTGATACTAGAATCTGGTTTAAACCAAAGCCTGCTAGTAAAAACTGTCCGAATGTCGTACGTGCGTTCAAACACGTATGCGTCCGAACCTTTGTCGTAAAACCATACGACCTCTATATCTTTTCTCCTGGGTTTGGGAAATCTCTGTGTGGGACTCTAAAGACTCGACTACTGTAGCGTTTTGAAAATCGTTTCGGTGAAATTTCGGAAAATCGGTAAAATAAGGGGGTTTTCTGTAAAAAGTCAAAATGCAAATATCTTATTATAAAAATTAAATATACATATTCTAGCTATGTAATTGCTAGTATTTGGTGTTTATTGAGCCACTGGTGAAATTTCAAATTTTCTGAAAAAAAAAATTATTTTATTATTATTTTAAGCCGTCACTAATACATTTAATTAGGGAAAATTACAAATTGGAATGAGTTGAAACAAATTTTGTGCATCATAACACATTAAACATAATTTTAACATGTTGTTTTTGAAACAAAATGAATCTGCCAAATAGTGTTAGAAATTATTGAAGAAAAAAAAGGTTTTTTTGGTGAAATTAGCGAAAACTTGCAATTTGGTAACTTGAGGGGTTCTTTTTGCATGGAATTTTCTTGTACTCTCTCTCACCCATCCTCACCCACTCATGGTCGGCCCCACCACCACCAACAACAGCCCACTCACTTTCCCTCTCCTTTTTACTTCTTTTATGTGAAAAGAATGGTTAAAATAAAGGTTTTTTTATATGTTTATGTAGGTGGGGGTATTATTGTAATTGGGAGGGGCTTTGACTTAGTTTTTTCTTCACACCATTCCCTCACAACTCCCCACTTCCTCCCATGGCCGAAAATGACCAGCAGCAGCCCCATTTTTCCCCCCAAATTTCCATCTCTTTTGCTTCAATTTCATCTCAAAACACATCAAAAAAATCCACAATTCCTTCACTAATTCAAAGCTAATCCCTATTCTACCTCTTCTAACATTCAAATTGGTTTAAAGCATGGTGAAAGGAGGTGTCTTTGGAGGCTAGAGAACCTAGGGTTTCAAACTTGAGAGGTATAATTCTAATCTAATGTTTAATTTGTAGTTTGATTATGCTAAAATAGGTTTTTAAAGTGTTAATTTGGTTGTTGTTGGTTGTGTGATGAAATTCAAGAGAAGGGTTAAAGTTAGAAATTGAAATTGAATTCTTTCATGTGGGTTAATTTGAGTGTTGTATCTAGCTAGTTGTGTGGATTGGGTGATTGTGCAATGTTGTGACCATTTTGTCGCAAATCCGCGATATTTGCGCAATTTTTCGATTTCTAGTGCAAACTTGGTTTTGTAAAATATTTTCAAATGTTAGACTAAAAATCTAATTTGGTTTTTCATGACTTCATTAACATTATTAAGTGTATTTTAATACTTTAGATCATGCAAATCTAAGCTAGATTGTAGTTTGTGCATTTTTGCTATGAAATTGTTAAAATTGGTTATGTTTGCAAACTAGATTTTTTGAGATTGATATTAAGAATTAAGTTTAAAATCTAATTAACATTGGTATGACTTAATTAAGATGGTTAGTGAGCCTTATGGCCATTAGTTTTGTTAAAACATCATGTTGTGTACAAAAACGGCGAATTATGCTTGCTAGATTTTCGGAAAAATGACTTTTTAAGTGAAATTGGGGTTTTTGTGAGTTTTAACCTATTTTATATTAAAATTAGTGTTCGTGAATATGCAAATGAGTGTATTTGGGTTTTTCTCGATGGTCTGGCGTTTGTACACCGACGTCGAGGGTTTTTGGGTTGATTTGTGAAAGCAACCATAGGTTTTGACTTATGTGGGATTCGTGAGTAGTTTTGGTCATGAGTCGGATTTTAATGCGATACGGTGCGTTATGATTTATAGGTACCCCATGTGGACTTCGAGACGACAAGCAAGCGTGTGGCGACGTCGGCACCGGCGGCGAGGACCAGGTGAGTAGATTTATATCTACGGGAAGTAGTCGGGTAGATGGCGTATAGCACCCCCGCAGTCCGTAGTGTAGCTCATATATATATGTTATATAGGTGTTTTATGATACGAGAATGTTCATTCATGTTATGTTTATGAGTTCATGGAGTACCTTTGGGTTAGTTGCGAAACCCTAGAGTAGTTGTTATACCCACATACGCACACACAGACTAGCATACTTTACTTTCTTGTGCGCAAATTGGGATGTGTATATATGTATATATGCGTGGGTATGGGACTATGCATATGTACATTCATATATGCATGCATGGATAATGAGGATAGTACTTGGGATTTAAGATGAGTCGATGAGATTTGATTTGAGGCTATGAGATCGGTGATATAGCAGGGTTCGTATTTGAGATACGACATGACGTTGTAGCGGGTCCTTGACGTAGTGTTTCACACACGTCCATGCATACTTAGGCGGTATCAGTATTGTACTAGACGTAGATCAGTGCCCCGATCATGATATTTGATAAAGAGGATACCAGGTGAATAGTATGATGAATGTGATATTGACCCGTACCCAGATTTGGGGATGCCGTACGACGGATTTACATACGAGCTATATCTTGATGATTGA
Source organism: Agapanthus africanus (assembly GCA_030015575.1). NCBI lineage: Eukaryota > Viridiplantae > Streptophyta > Magnoliopsida > Asparagales > Amaryllidaceae > Agapanthus > Agapanthus africanus. The sequence continues at coordinate 375,178,320 of CM057344.1, read as the reverse complement.
TCCGCACTCTTAACTTGCGATGTCTGATTATAGATATGGTATCGGATATGATATTATTGAGGCGGGATCACCGACTAATATATATACAGGTATGTATATGTATCGACTCAGATGTTAGGCGGTTTCCTTACCTGTAGTCTAGCTTGTAGCTTAGCCCTTTAGTTTAGTTAGTTGTTAGATTAGATTCGGTTCTTACCTATTTCAAAGCTTACGAATCGTGCGTATTTTAAAAGACAAGTCAAGGGATTCTACGTATATTTCAAAAAAAACGTATCTTTTCTTAAAAAAACACCGTAGCCCCTATTTTCAAAACCCCACGATTCGTGTTATTTCAAAAGGTACCATTGTAGGACTTATATTAGGTTAATGCAGATTAGTTATCGTTGCATCTAATATTCAGCTCCCGCTCATTATTGTTGTTCGCTCCGCATCACATGCTTATATTATGCTTCATATTCTACTGTTGATATCTTGTGGTTAGGACACCAGCACCATTACCGATGATGCGTATGTACCACGTACACTTACTTGCCGGCTCACACACATCTTCATCGGTAATTTCCATGTCACGTACACCTTAGAAAATATTATTGCTTGACATAGCCTGTTAGCTAATAGTTTAGACATGATATTAGTGTACTTGCCTTATATGTTAGTTTAGACATTGTAGTTATTACCTGCTACTTTATGCATACTGTTATTCATTGTTATACCGCATTCATGGATTCTCATGCATATATTCACTTTTTACGTGCTATTGAGCTTTTGGATTCGGATTTCCATGAGATTTTCTGGATTGGGGAAAACCGCAAAACATATACAAACTTCATCTTTCTCTTTTTAAATAAAAAGAGCGGTTTTTCCCATGATGTATGAGTCGTCCACCATGAGTTTGCTGATGGATTTTGAGACCCGATTCGAGGAGTTGGATGAACCGTTTTGGGTACATGGTGGACCCGGTAAGGTACCCCGGGGCAAGAAGCTCATGGTGATGACGATGAGCCTGGCAGGAGGAGACTACCTACCGGTGATTTTACCCGACGCGTCGGATATCCGGAGGATACCGTCGGGGTCTTAAGATGGATGGTAGGGGCCGGTCTGGACTGACGGCGTCCTAGATATTGAGATTGAGACATTGAGATTTCGAGATATTGAGGTACTGAGATTTGATGATACAGGCCAGTCCGGATAGCCGGAGCCTGAGGTTTTGAGACATTGAGATTTATGTTTTGTGTCGATGCTAGACACTGTTGATGCTGATTTCATTTATGATACCTCATTTTAAAAATACAAAGGAAATCTCACTAATTTATGAAAACAGTTTCTTCATTTACATGTATTCTATTTTCATGCATTCATACCTCATTCATATGGTATATTGCTACCTGAGACACTGACACGGGTACATGAGATCACACTCGGGTTAGATATTACCCTAGCCATTGTTATAGGCTGCATGTTATTCATATATTTGAGGATATATTATGATCTTTGACCTAGGTTGCGTTATTTATACGATTTCTGTACGTAGATGTTTTTCTATTCACGAGTTGGCAACTCACCCCCGTTGTGCCCCAGTTTCTTGCAGGTTTGCCGTACAGGTTTCATTACGGCTTGCGGGCATAGTTTCCTTCGGGTGATTTGCTAGTAGGTGGGTTTACTTGTATCGTACCTCCCATTATATAACTTGTATTTTATTACTCTGTTGTATCTAGAAGTTCCATCAACCAAAAATGTATTTATTGAGATAGAGATCAGAGATGTTATTCTTTCGACCTTAGAGTCGCGCGTTTTATTTCTGTGGTTTTCTTGTGGTTTGGAGTTTTTGATCCTCGCCGTTGGCGTTGTATATTATATTTCTTGTGTGGTTGTGACCGTCGATTGACGAAGAGCTAGCTCCCGCTTGGGGATGCCTTTTTATTGATTTCGTATACTATTCATGTTGTATCCCGTTTGGGGGCCAGTATTTACAAAGGAGACTCTGCCGAAATTTTCAGGAAATATTTGATGTTTTTTTTAAAACGCATAATTCGGCTATGCTATTGAAACTACTTGATTTAAATTGGTTTTCCTTCACTCTACTACTTTTCTTGGTTTGGATTTCTGGGTTTTCGGTTTACTTAGATTACGTATGCCTCGAGACGTTTCGTAGTTTAAGTGCCGGTTATGTTCCGTACTTTCGGGACGTGATAAAGTTGGTATCAGAGCATTAGGTTTTACCTTCGGAGCATAGGATGACCCTTGGTTGATGGAATAGGTGACTAAAGTAGAGTGACGTACCGTGGGTATGTTCCGCGGCATACTTACGATACGCTACTCCGCTTAAGAAGCCTTAGGATGTACATTTCCTTGCACAGTATTATATTCCTTCCTATGATCTGGCCTCATTGGTACCAGTTATGGTTTAGCTGCCACGATTACGGGCAGGGAGAGCTACGGCTAGAGTTGCGGTCAGCACGAGCTCGTTACGGACGAGGACTGACCAGGGCATAATTTCGGCGACACACGATTGCAGAGATGTGTCTTTTTATTGTGATTTTGCGCCACGAGCGTTGGATGGATCGCTGTATGAGATTACTCAGACGTGCAGATCAGCACCAGAGGATTGCGCCACTGATAGAGGCCAACCAGATTTTGATGACCGATGATGTATTGCGTATTCGTGATGGTCGAGGCACTGTTCAGCGTGCAGACGAGCGAGCCAGCTATTGCTATGAACAACGAGATATCGCCCCAGATATTGGAGCTATTGTAGTACGAGTTGTACTAAGAGATGATAGAAGGTCGCTAGTCACCGAGGATGAATGACTAGGACATGTGGTTCGTTCGCTACCCTGATGCGAGGTCATCAGATAGATTGATTCCAGCTAGAGACGACTTCACGCGGAGACGTTGAGAGTCGACAGAGACGATCGAATGTCAGAAACCTATTATTCCAAGTTTAAAGTAGTCGGAAAGACATGCAGGCAATTCAATGGTCCCTCTAGAAGAATGAAACCCTAACTCGACATAATGACCGTGTGAAAACCTTTGAACCTTCGGATTTGCGGCAGTTCCATGGCGCCATTAGTGAGGCTTGGGTTTGCCCTTCTACGGCTGGACCACCGATGCTGTGGTATGTACTCGATACTACTAAACTGTGCCCAAGATGTTGAGCCCTTGGGGGATTTTGAGGTTTTGACAATCGATTGGATGATTCGACTTAATTCGGATGCTAGGTGGTGAGATGCATTTCTTGGGAGACACCCGATACGAGGATAGCCGTTGGAGCTCAGTCCATGCAGCCACGATGAGACGAGTCCGAAACGTTCGACATTAGAGAAAAATGGAGTAAGAGGTTCGTACAAGATCTGGATATGATGACGTTCTCCTCCGCCGACATCAGAGATGCGATGCGCATGCCGAGGCAGAGTACTGGATATACCTTCCAGAAGGAGTCGCGATGGGTATGCAGCCGTTCCAGAGCAAGATGCAGATATAGGGAAGGACGATGACTTCCGGACAGTTGGCAGAGACGAGACATGGAAGAGACCGTGAGCAGGATTCCTTCCAGGACACTGCTGCAATGATACTTGCACCCAGGATCAGATGTGTTACGTACATTCAGAGAGCCAGAGGCCGACGCCAGTGATATGCTGTCTTACGAGTGGTCGCGATGATTGACCGGGAGATGACAAGAGACGTGCCAGAACGGGATCATCCCCGTTAGCACACCTGACAGGGCCGATGAGCCGATGGACCGAGAGATTAGTAATTCCCAGTGAAGACCTTGACCCAGGAGTGGTCATTGTTACGCACACCAGCAGGCCAGAGTTCATGATCATCGACGAGACGTCCCACTAGTGACCGCGACAGTTGGCCCGAGATTCTTAGAGGATGCACTTCAGCGGTACTATTCCGCCAATATTGATTTCGATGTTTTGGGTGATTTATTCGCATGATTTGATTTTGATGATTGAGGATTTACGATCTTTGCACAGTGTTGCACTTGATATCGTTTTCGTGCTTTGGTTTCACCTGTTTGTGATTTTACGGTTTTAGACATTTGAGTTGATTTTGTGCGTATGCACGCACACGATTTGGTTCCTGCACTCTGTATAGTTTATATATGCTTGCAGTGCAGTGATACGCCTTTTGTGCATTTAGATGCACTGGACTTCGATTTCGATTGTGATGTTCGATATTTTTTTTGTGCACCTTGTGCACCTGATTGGATTTTGCGCATGTTCGGGGCTTGATATTGGATTTCATGATTTCGTGCACGATGGATGCACCTGATTTGGATTTTCGCGCATGTTGGGCGCATGTTTTGAGGTGCGATTTTGGTGCACACAAGATGTACTAAATCGAGATTCTTCGTGCATGTCAGATGCACCTGATTTTTGCTGTCAGGCACCTACGTTGCCTATGACAGATGTTTCGTGCACACCCGATGCACTTGGATCTTGTTTCTGTGCACATGTTGGCACATATATGGATTTTGATTTCCGTGCGCACCAGACGCACATAGTATTCATATGCGTATTTTAGGATTGATTTCTTATGGAGTAGTGCGTTTTTATGATGTTATTATGGTTTTCGTACTGAGCAGGACTAGTCAGAGAACAGTACCTGAGTATATTTTGCATGCATTGATAGCTATCGAAGGGGATTTCCAAAAAACGAGCTATAGTCTTAGTATTTACCTACGTGTCTGATAGGACACGAAACATTTAAAAAAAATAAGGGAACCCTTTTCTAAATTATTTTCAAAAAAAATTGGCGGAACGTACATGTTAAACAAAAGATATATACGTATATGGTTATCATCTTATAAGAGGCGTCCGCCATTGTGCAGTGTATGCGTATTGCACAGTGACTTTAAAAGATTTGGCATGCATTTTCTTCAGATATTTACATATATAGAGTTGATATTTACATGTATAGTTTCGAGATTATATCATATCGGTTTTGCTTTGGATTTGGCATACGTGTCTTCACCTTGACTCCGATGATTGCAGGATGCTGGATGGAGTTTTGATTTTGAGTTATATGCTCATTTTTCATGCGCATGCGCTGCGCTACGATTTGTTTTATGTATTTTTGATTTCGGAGCCCCGACGACTTATGGGTTTTGCTTAGATGTTTTCGTATTTGGGGAGAGTTTTAATTTAAATTCGGGGACCGAATTTTTTTAAGGGGGGAAGATTGTAGCGTTTTGAAAATCGTTTCGGTGAAATTTCGGAAAATCGGTAAAATAAGGGGGTTTTCTGTAAAAAGTCAAAATGCAAATATCTTATTATAAAAATTAAATATACATATTCTAGCTATGTAATTGCTAGTATTTGGTGTTTATTGAGCCACTGGTGAAATTTCAAATTTTCTGAAAAAAAAATTATTTTAAGCCGTCACTAATACATTTCATTAGGGAAAATTACAAATTGGAATTAGTTGAAACAAATTTTGTGCATCATAACACATTAAACATAATTTTAACATGTTGTTTTTGAAACAAAATGAATCTGCCAAACGGTGTTAGAAATTATTGAAGTAAAAAAAGGTTTTTTTTGGTGAAATTAGCGAAAACTTGCAATTTGGTAACTTGAGGGGTTCTTTTTGCATGGAATTTTCTTGTACTCTCTCTCACCCATCCTCACCCACTCATGGCCGGCCCCACCACCACCAACAGCAGCCCACTCACTTTCCCTCTCCTTTTTACTTCTTTTATGTGAAAAGAATGGTTAAAATAAAGGTTTTTTTATATGTTTATGTAAGTGGGGGTATTATTGTAATTGGGAGGGGCTTTGACTTAGTTTTTTCTTCACACCATTCCCTCACAAATCCCAACTTCCTCCCATGTCCGAAAATGACCAGCAGCAGCCCCATTTTCCCCCCCAAATTTCCATCTCTTTTGCTTCAATTTCATCTCAAAACACATCAAAAAAATCCACAATTCCTTCACTAATTCAAAGCTAATCCCTATTCTACCTCTTCTAACATTCAAATTGGTTTAAAGCATGGTGAAAGGAGGTGTCTTTGGAGGCTAGAGAACCTAGGGTTTCAAACTTGAGAGGTATAATTCTAATCTAATGTTTAATTTGTAGTTTGATTATGCTAAAATAGGTTTTTAAAGTGTTAATTTGGTTGTTGTTGGTTGTGTGATGAAATTCAAGAGAAGGGTTAAAGTTAGAAATTGAAATTGAATCCTTTCATGTGGGTTAATTTGTGTGTTGTATCTAGCTAGTTGTGTGGATTGGGTGATTGTGCAATGTTGTGACCATTTTGTCGCAAATCCGCGATGTTTGAGCAATTTTTCGATTTCTAGTGCAAACTTGGTTTTGTAAAATATTTTCAAATGTTAGACTAAAAATCTAATTAGGTTTTTCATGACTTCATTAACATTATTAAGTGTAGTTTAATACTTTAGATCATGCAAATCTAAGCTAGATTGTAGTTTGTGCATTTTTGCTATGAAATTGTTAAAATTGGTTATGTTTGCAAACTAGATTTTTTGAGATTGATATTAAGAATTAAGTTTAAAATCTAATTAACATTGGTATGACTTAATTAAGATGGTTAGTGAGCCTTATGGCCATTTGTTTTGTTAAAACATCATGTTTGGTACAAAAACGGCGAATTGTGCTTGCTAGATTTTCGGGAAAATGACTTTTTAAGTGAAATTGGGGTTTTTGTGAGTTTTAACCTATTTTATATTAAAATTAGTGTTCGTGAATGTGCAAATGAGTGTATTTGGGTTTTTCTCGATGGTCTGGCGTTTGTACACCGACGTCGAGGGTTTTTGGGTTGATTTGTGAAAGCAACCATAGGTTTTGACTTATGTGGGATTCGTGAGTAGTTTTGGTCATGAGTCGGATATTAATGCGATACGGTGCGTTATGATATGTAGGTACCCCATGTGGACTTCGAGACGACAAGCAAGCGCATGGCGACGTCAACACCGGCGAGCGAGGACTAGGTGAGTAGATTTATATCTACGGGGAGAAGTCGGGTGGATGGCGTATAGCACCCCCGCAGTCCGTAGTGTAGCTCATATATATATGTTATATAGGTGTTTTATGATACGAGAATGTTCATTCATGTTATGTTTATGAGTTCATGGAGTACCTTTGGGTTAGTTGCGAAACCCTAGAGTAGTTGTTATACCCACATACGTACACGCAGACTTGCATACTTTACTTTCTTGTGTGCAGATTGGGATGTGTATATATGTATATATGCGTGGGTATAGGACAATACATATGTACATTCATATACGCATGCATGGATAATGAGGATAGTACTTGGGATTTAAGATGAGTCGATGAGATTTGATTTGAGGCTGTGAGATCGGTGATATAGCAGGGTTCGTATTTGAGATACGACATGACGTTGTAGCAGGTCCTTGACGTAGTGTTTCACACACGTCCATGCATACTTAGGCGGTATCAGTATTGTACTAGACGTAGATCAGTGCCCCGATCATGATATTTGATAAAGAGGATACCAGGTGAATAGTATGATGAATGTGATATTGACCCGTACCCAGATTTGGGGATGCCGTACGACGGATTTACATACGAGCTATATCTTGATGATTGATCCGCACTCTTGACTTGGGATGTCTGATTATAGATATGGTATCGGATATGATATTATTGAGGCGGGATCACCGACTAATATATATACAGGTATGTATATGTATCGACTCAGATGTTAGGCGGTTTCCTTACCTGTAGTCTAGCTTGTAGCTTAGCCCTTTAGTTTAGTTAGTTGTTAGATTAGATTCGGTTCCTACCTATTTCAAAGCTTACGAATCGTGCGTATTTTAAAAGACAAGTCAAGGGATTCTACGGATATTTCAAAAAAAAACGTATCTTTTCTTAAAAAAACACCGTAGCCCCTATTTTCAAAACCCCACGATTCGTGTTATTTCAAAAGGCACCATTGTAGGACTTATATTAGGTTAATGCAGATTAGTTATCGTTGCATCTAATATTTAGCTCCCGCTCATTATTGTTGTTCGCTCCGCATCACATGCTTATATTATGCTTCATATTCTACTTTTGATATCTTGTGGTTAGGACACCAGCACCATTACCGATGATGCGTATGTACCACGTACACTTACTTGCCGGCTCACACACATCTTCATCGGTAATTGCCATGTCACGTACACCTTAGAAAATATTATTGCTTGACATAGCCTGTTAGCAAATAGTTTAGACATGATATTAGTGTACTTGCCTTATATGTTAGTTTAGATATTGTAGTTATTACCTGCTACTTCATGCATACTGTTATTCATTGTTATGCCGCATTCATGGATTCTCATGCATATATTCACTTTTTATGTGCTATTGAGGTTTTGGATTTGGATTTCCATGAGATTTTCTGGATTGGGGAAAAGCGCAAAACATATACAAACTTCTTCTTTCTCTTTTTAAATAAAAAGCGCGGTTTTTCCCTTGATGTATGAGTCGTCCACCATGAGTTTGCTGATGGATTTCGAGACCCGATTCGAGGAGTTGGATGAACCGTTTCGGGTACATGGTGGACCCGGTAAGGTACCCCGGGGCAAGAAGCTTGTGGTGATGACGATGAGCCTGGCAGGGGGAGACTACCTACCGGTGATTTTACCCGACGCGTCGGATATCCGGAGGATACCGTCGTGGTCTTGAGATGGATGGTAGGGGCCGGTCTGGACTGACGGCGTCCTAGATATTGAGATTGAGACATTGAGATTTCGAGATATTGAGGTACTGAGATTTGATGATACAGGCCAGTCCGGATAGCCGGAGCCTGAGGTTTTGAGACATTGAGATTTATGTTTTGTGTCGATGCTAGACACTATTGATGCTGATTTCATTTATGATACCTCATTTTAAAAATACAAAGGAAATCTCACTAATTTATGAAAACAGTTCTTCATTTACATGTATTCTGTTTTCATGCATTCATACCTTATTCATATGATATATTGCTACCTGAGGCACTGACACGGGCACATGAGATCACACTCGGGTTAGATATTACCCTAGCCATTGTTATAGGCTGCATGTTATTCATATATTTGAGGATATATTATGATCTTTGATCTAGGTTGCGTTATTTATTCGATTTCTGTGCGTATATGTTTTTCTATTCACGAGTTGGCAACTCACCCCCGTTGTGCCCCAGTTTCTCGCAGGTTTGCCATACAGGTTTCATTACGGCTTGCGGGCATAGTTTCCTTCGGGTGATTTGCTAGTAGGTGGGTTTACTTGTATCGTACCCCCCATTATATAACTTGTATATTATTACTCTGTTGTATCTAGAAGTTCCATCAACCAAAAATGTATTTATTGAGATAGAGACCAGAGATGTTATTCTTTCGACCTTAGAGTCGCGCGTTTTATTTCTGTGGTTTTCTTGTGGTTTGGTGTTTTTGATCCTCGCCGTTGGCGTTGTATATTATATTGCTTGTGTGGTTGTGACCGTCGATTGACGAAGAGCTAACTCCCGCTTGGGGATGCCTTTTTATTGATTTCGTATACTATTCATGTTGTATCCCATTTGGGGGCCAGTATTTACAAAGGAGAATCTGCCGAAATTTTCAGGAAATATTTGATGTTTTTTTTAAAACGCATAATTCGGCTATGCTATTAAAACTAATTTATTTAAATTGGTTTTCCTTCACTCTACTACTTTTCTTGGTTTGGATTTCTGGGTTTTCGGTTTAATTAGATTACGTACGCCTCGAGACGTTTCGTAGTTTAAGTGCTGGTCATGTTCCGAACTTTCGGGACGTGACAACTACTACGCTGGCAGTGGGTTTAACCACAGACCGCAAGCGGCACTAGCTGTACGTAACGGTCCCCAGGTAGTTGTCGATAAGAAAGCTGATGAGGTAACCCATCTGAAATCCTACTGAGCCTGTCTGTGACAATATCGGCGCAGTCCGGTCTGTTCGTCTAAGAGTATCGCATGTATGGTCTAGGGAGGTGGTGGACGTCAGACCCCTAATAATCGTACAAGTCGTGTCGGTATGGTTCAAGACACCCCAGAATCTACTGATCATTCCATCAGTAATTCTCAATCAGCCCTGGCCAGGGACTTATGGTAATGACCAACCGACCACAGTGCGATATCAACTCCCTATACCAGGAGAGACGAATCCCTAACAGTCGCTCACTGCCTCCACGTGGCTCGGGACTATGCCCAACTGAAACCTGTTTGCACGACTCCTTTGAGCCGTGGTAGGGTAATAATCAAAGCACAGTGGGAACTCACACGAGACAAATGATGACCTTAAGTCAACGGACTATCTGCACACATGTCACCTGAGAACTGCTATCTGACGTTAGGTATAATACCATCCAGTCAGTTCTCGGCGAGTCCTGTCCGGTGTACTTACACCCAGTGAGCATCTGTATACAATCTTAGGTGAACACCACCAATGGTTGCGGGACCAATCCATTGCCCCTCGTCAGGGTCTAGATATGTATACACTAGTCTACTCCGGAGTATCGATGCCCAATCTTGATACTCCTGCGACCAGGGACATCTAAGGGTGTGCCTATTGACTATCCAGCTCCCACTAGTATGACTGCCATCACAACGCCGATAGTCAGACAAAACACCCTATGGGCTTTATCAACATATATATATATATAAATACCAAGTAAAAAATATCATACGTTAAGACAAAGTCAAACCAAATAGCGTACTATCATATCAAGCAAGACTGTCATGTACATACATATCCCAAGCATCCTATACAATGTAGGCCTCTAGGGCATATATATCCAACAATCTCCCACTTGCACTAAGGCCTATAATTGGCGCAATGAGTACCCACTGTCTCTACCAGATCCAGTTGCTTGCGTACCGCATGCCCAACATCTCAAAAAGCCTCTCGAACTGTACTTGAGGAATGGCCTTGGTTAATGGATCTGTCGTGTTGTCTTTTGTGTCCACTCTCCGTATCTCGATCTCCCGACGATCCACGATCTCCCTGATCAGGTGAAACCGCCTTAAGATATGCCTGGATTTCTGATGGGACCTTGGTTCCTTCGCTAAAGCTACAACGCCATTGTTATCGCAATACAAAGGTATTGGATTGGCAATGGACGGAACCACCTGAAATTCAGAAATGAACTTCCTTATCCAGACAGCCTCTTTTGCGGCTTCACTAGCAGCTATATACTCAGCCTCCATAGTTGAGTCTGCGACGGTATCTTGTTTGGAACTCTTCCAACATACCGCCCCTCCATTGAGGGTAAACACAAAACCCGAAATGGATTTAGAATCATCCTTGTCACTTTGGAAGCCGGAGTCGGTAAAAGCCTCTACCTGGAGGTCCCCATTACCGTAAATCAAGAACATCTCCTTAGTCCTTCTCAGGTACTTGAGAATGTTCTTCACCGCACTCCAATGTTTCTCACCTGGGTCAGACTGATACCTGCTTACCATACTAAGTGCGTAAGCTACATCCGGTCTGGTACATAACATCGCATACATTATTGATCCTACCACCGAAGCGTAGGGTATAATGCCCATGCGAGCCCTCACTTCATCAGTCTTTGGAGACATCTCTTTGGAGAGGGTGATTCCGTGACAAGCGGGTGTTAGTTATATGTATGCCCTAGAGGCCATTACTGTACATTGGATGTATATTGTAGTGGATGCTGGGACATATATAGGGAGGACTTTCTTGCTCGACATGATAGTATGCTATCGGTTACTCTTTACCTTAACGTGTACACTGATTGTCTTTCTGTTACATGTTGTTAAAGCCCTTAGGATGTGTACTTGACTACGTGGACTATGATGCAGATCATACTAGTGGGGACAGGGTAGTCCGTAAGTACATCCTTCAAAGTCCCTAGTCGTGGGTGTATCGAGACGGGGCATCGATATACCAGAGTAGAGTAGCGTATACCTTCTCGACCCATACAGATGGGCGATGGATGATCCCATATCCATTGGTGTTTGACATCAGAGATGATATACGGGTGCTCAGTGGAGACTGGGTACACTGGACAGACTCGCCGAGAACTCCCAGATGGTATTATACCTTACGTCAGATGGCAGTTCCATGGTGACACTGGTACAGAGTAGTCTGTTGACCCGAGATCGTCATAGAGTCTTGTGTGGTTCCCACTGTGCTTTGATTTCCATCTTACCACGTCTAAGAGGGCGTGCAAAATGGTGGTTTTTGGGTACAGTCCCGAATCACATGAAGGCAATGAGAGATTGGAGGGGATTCGTCTCTCCCGGTATAGGGAGTTGATGTTGCACTGTGTTCGAATGGCTATTACAGGAAATCCCTGGCCAGGGTTGCTGAGATTTACTGGTAAGTGTTACCAGTAGTTTCTCGAATTGTTATAGACCTCATATCGACACGACTTATCGAGCTATTGGGGTCTGACGTTTACCACCCCTAGGCGAGATATGCGACATATCAGACGATCAGACCGGACTGTACGGTAAGTGTTACTGGTTGGATTCACAGGAGTGTGAGCGGGCTTGCTCGTCGATCTTCTGATCGCTCAATACCCGGATGGCCGTTACGTTTAGCAGACCGCTTGCGGCTTGTGGGTGTTTGATATGATCATCACCTGCTGCCGGCGTATTGACGAGTCTTTAGAGTCCTACACAGAGGTTTCCTGGCTCAAGCGAAACGAAATAGGAGCGCATATGAGATATGTGCGGGACCGAGAATCATGCGTGTATGTGATACCGCATTTCATTCTCGCGATAAATGTATCGATTGGTTATATGCGATATAACCTAGTTATCGAATCAAGTATTGATTCGATAAGCCGATGCATAGGATACTAGTCGGTTATATGCGATATGACCGGATCGTTAAATCAAGTGTTGATTTAATGATTTAATGTATAATTATATATTTGATATATTACTTTGCATTAACTAGTATTGGTTCATTTTAAATGGATTTTCTCACTTGAAGTTCACAAGTTGTATATGTGATATACTTTTGTGCACTTGATTGTATCATGTTTGATGATACATGCTTACTTGAGTTTGTGTAAAGATTAAACCATGGTTATTTAAATGGTTAGGGTTTTGTTTTTCATTTTCTTAATCATTTATTTATTTGTTTATTCATTTTGGAAATGATAAGAAAAGAATGGTGGCTTTATTTGTAGTTTAGTTGAAGCTTCATGAAGCTTTGACCTAAGTCCACTATTCTTATCTCATCCTTAACCCTAACCATTCCAACTAACCCTAGTTTATTCTCTACACATTACCATGGTTAATTTTATGATAAGAATCATTTTATTATTCTTTTCAAAATAACTTATCATAATATTATCTTCTTCTTCTTCTTCATCTTCTACTTGAAGAAACATTGACTTCATCAATGGTGATTGATGAAAAAGGGTGAGAAATCCAATTCTAAAGTGAACCCACTTCCTATTTCTTCATCCTCTACCTCTTTCCAAGTAGTAGAGTGTGTTTTCTTCACAAGTTTCATGACTTGGTGAAGTTGGAGCTTGATCTAGCGATGCCTCGACGTAGATCATCTTCGGCACGAAGCCGACGACCTTGCCCGCCCATTTCTCCGATGAAGCCGACGCTAGAGCCCGGGTTTCCATTTGGACAGCGGGGAGACTTCATTGCGGGGCTATGGAGGTGGAGGACCGGATCTACAAAGGTTGTATTTCCGTTCACTTAGTAAAGTAGTTTACTAGTTGCATCTTTGTCGCCTAAACTTCTAGCCAACGATCCGTATTAGGGTTTCTCGGCACCCATAAAATTTGAAATTGGCATGGTTGATGCCTTGTGAGACCTCTTGAGAGTGCCTAGGAACCCTACAGTGGTATCAGAGCCTAGCTAGAGCCTTAGGCAATGCGTAGACGAAGTTTGAAACCCGAACGAACCCGAAACCCTAAACCAAACATGCTCTCTGGACTTTTTCTAAAATCTGGAGTTTTTCGATATTAAAAATATGCAGAAAAATCAGCAGGGAATTGTAAGAATTACTGTGAAGCCCGTACCCATGAATCCACCAAAGTGCGGTGGAACCGCGGCAGAAGCCTGGCTTCTGCGGCGGTTCCGCGGCCGTATGATGACGTCAGCTTCCCATTTTTGCACAGTAATTCCTATTTTCTGGAGTTGGATTTTCTGGGAATTTTTAATATTTATTCAAGAGTTGAATTTTCTGGGGTTGTTTTGGGGGTTCGGTGTTTCGATCGGAGTATCAGATTTTGTCTATGTGGCTTTCCGGATAAATTTTAGAATATGTTAAAAAGTTCGACCGGATATAAATACCCAATTTTTCCCCTGTCGGGAAATTTCCAAGTGTTGGATTTTTCCGTAGTTTAACGACGTTCTAAGTAGTGCAAGTAACGCGATGGTCCCCCTAGAAGACAACAAACCTTAACTCGATTATGTGACCGTCTTGAACTGCCCTTTGAACCTTAGGGTTTGGGGTAGTACGGCGTGCCACATGTGAGGCGTTGGCTTGACCCTTCTACGGCTGGACCGTTGGTACTGAGGCACGAACTGAATGTTTTTAGACTTGTTTCATATATTGATCTGTATCGGGAAAACTTGGGTGTTTGAATGTTCGATCGGAAAGTTTAACATTTTCTAATTACCTGGAATGTGATACAATAATTGGAATTCACAAATAGTTATGAGATAACTGAATGAATGTTATGAACATAGCACTTTAGTCTCACTTGATCGGTTGCCACGGAATTTTGATGTGATCAAAAGTCCGTCGCAATCAAGTAGCGTACGCGGATACTCGCCGGATAAACTTAATAGACAGCCTCACTCCATAGCCCCGACCAAGTGACTGTAGGAGAACCCCGTCGCCGAAAGCATCCGTTCGGGTGCTCGCGGCAGCGGTGTTCCGCCTTGGTGCACTTCGTCGACGGTATCGGGGGTGCGGCCGCCTACTAAAGTTTGCGACGAGCATTCGATCAGGATGTCGGGAATCTTGTTGAATTGCCCGACTTGGTATTGAAAAGTGTTTTCGATTTTGAGACTAAAATGCGGGGTTTATAATTGTTAGGCATGCGATGTCTAAGAAATTCATTTGGTCAGGCATGTGATGTCTGAGGAGGTTGCGGATTCCAACTGTTGTAGTTTTACACTTTCTTTTCTGCGACCGTAAGTGTAATATGTGATATCGCCGGTTTCGTTGCTATATGTCAACGACAATTGGGATGCGCATATTTACTTACGTTGATGACATGTGATGTTATGTGTTGCTGGATATGTTATATTGGATCGTCGTGTTTGAATAGCCGGGGGTTTTTATGTGAGATGAGTGTTTTTCATTTTCATTCATGTAAAAACTTGTATGTAATATTCTTTTATTGGGGCACTTCCAGGTTGCGGAAGATGTCACCTTTTGTATATTATTTACTTTTCCGCACTAGGATAAACCCAAGGAGGGGAGCACAAGTAACCGGGTTCTGGAGTCCAGTGGGAGACCAACTCGAGGAGTCGAGTCCGGGTCTCCTAACTCTAGAATTGGTAGGGTTGCTTGCCGCTCTCGTAGGGGTCTTGGGGTGTGGGTTTGGCTATTCATCGCGACCGTGGAATCCGTGTTTTATACTGGCTCGTATTGAAAACACGGACGTCCTAGTATATCCAATGTTTCATATGTTTCTTCTGCAGCGATATCTGTGATGTGATCATGTGATGTTCTGTGATAGATACTGTATATAGTATATATGATATATTATATAGACGTTGCTTATGTTTTACACCCGCGCTAGCCCTGCCCTGCTCTGCCGTTTGTTACCTAACCTAATGGTGCACGAGGGGACATCGAGGCGAATGCGGATGGCATAAGTGTACGTCGTATTTGTCTGTGATGTTTAGGTACTTAAATGATGGGATTTCATTAATGTGATTAATGAAAATAAAAGAAACCTAAGATGTTGTAGAATCGAATTTCAAAATAAAACAGGTAGCTACAGTTCTTGCTTTGCACAGAGGTATATGTGATATATCCTGCACCTTATTCGATGAGGAATGGACCGAGATCCCTTCACCGGGAGTGACTCCTTTAGCAATAACTGGCAGATGCTACACACTCGATTTGTCTTTTGATTGCTTTTAAGAGTTTTTGCTTTGCACAGTGATATATATGATATATCCCGCACCTCATTCGACGAGGAAAGGACCGACGATCCCTTCACCGGGAGTGACTCCTTTAGCAAAACTAGAAAAGCCTCAAAAGCACTCCATTTTTAAAATCATTTGATTCTACAACGATATCAAGTTCATTACGCAATAGGTTTTCAGAAAAACCTGTCGTAGCCCTCCGTCATTTCAGATAAGTCCTATTTAGTATTCGTGCTACGTTTGTTGACCTCCGTCAAGGCGTAGTGTGCGGTAGCTAACTTGTATTTATCTGCTTATGCATATGATGCAGATTGGATTAGGGTAGTCGTGCGGCCTTGTTGACCTCCGTCAAGGGTCGTGCGGGTGGGTTTAATTCGATCAAGAAATGACGGGTTGAACTTGACTAGTAGCCTATGGTTTGTTGACCTCCGTCAAGGTCATAGGGTGCTAGGGGCAAAATATTATCGGGAATTTCAAGTGTTGGAATTTGCAATGAGATTGCATACCTTCTATGAGATAGTTGGATCCCGATACCCGCTGCGAGTAATTGTTACTCCTGGGAGAGTTTTATACATTACAATTAGCCGATCAAGTAGGTGTCTAGAAAGGTGTTAACGGGGTTACGCCTCTGGGAAAACGAGGTTTACATTAATTAGGTTCGTGCGAAAGCACAGGGCACCTCCCTCAAAGTACCGACACTGGCCTGGCTGAAAGATTGGCGAACTTGTAGTGTGTAATTAATCCCGGCTAGTCTTTCCTTGTAGGGTTTGAAGAAAGATTTGATAAAAAGCAGTGGGAGCCATCCTGATTAGATAAAATAATAACCAATCTATTCTTGCAAGAGCGCACGCTGAGTGTTTTCTTCTCTCTCTCTCCAGGTAGCGACCATATCACGCCTTAATCAAGATAATAATACGGAAAATTTACCGAACCCGCTATTTATACTGAGCTGGGGAACGTTGGTCCCGCTCCAACTTATAATTGTTATAAGACAGAGCAGGAATTTGGGGATTACCAGAATTCCCGTGCCACCCAAACGAAGAAAGTGCATATGATGCATCATCTTCGGGTGTGTTCATTATACAGAACCGTTTCTCAGTATCCTCTACGTCCTGGGTATGTGATACCGGATCAGGATCCCGCATATGTAATATGTTACATGGGCTACAGATAGGTAAAGAACTAAGAACGGGTGATAAGTTTCATGAGGCAGAAAACGGGGCAAGTGTTGCAGCCAAGTCTATTGGTCACTGTCACCCTGTATTACAAATACATTGATTCTGAACGAATGTTATTAGATACCGAACCTGATAGACAAAATCATATCAGTCTCTTTATTAGTAAAGAAATGATAAAATTTTGTATTGTTGGATAATGTTTTGAACATTTCCTATATAAAAAGTTGATCGGTTCAGGCACGTTAACTAAAAGCATTGATGTTCTAAATCAAATTACAGAACACACAAAAGTGGAAGAGTTCAGAATTGAACGATTCCTTCTTGAGGCATTGTAGACTAGGTCATATCGATGTGACCCGACTAGCTGAAGTTACATGAAGATGCATATTTAAATCAGTTTGAATCTACATCTTGTGAAACTTTCCAGTCATGTCACAAAGATACGATGACCATAGCTTTGTTTACTGGAAACAGCGAAAGAGTTAGTGAACTCTTGGGATGATACATGTTGATGTATGTAAGGTCCCCTGTCTACACTTGCCAAGACCGGTTCTTTGTACTTCATTAAATTCTCTGATGATCTCTCGAGATTAAGACATATGTTCCTGTTGAAACACAAGTCCGAACCTTTTGAGATATTCACAGAATATAAATTAGAAGAAGAGAACCAAAATACGGATATAAGTATTATGTCCTATGATGTGATCAGGGAGGAGAATACTTGAGCACGAAATTCTTGGACTTTTCTAAAGGAGAATGAGATTCTCTCTCAGCATTACTCCTCTGTATACACCATAGCACGATGGTATATCGGGGCGGAGCAGATACACCCTATTTGATATGGTGTGCTCTATGATGAGTACTACTGAGTTACCTTTTTCCTTTTGGGAGTTATGCACTTATGAAGTTGCATACCTATTGAATAGGGTTCGAATCAAATCAGTTGCCTACCACTTCATATGTGATATGGAAAGGGAAGAGCCCATATCTTAAGTTAGTTAAGATTTGGGGTTGTCCGGCCTATGTCTAAAAGCATAATCCGGACAAGCTCGAGGCAAGGACTGTAATGTAGAACTGGAAAAGTTCCAGCTATACAAACTACAGTAGATGATTTGGTACAACCAAAGGATTCGATAGTTACCAACGAACCTCAGCCTCTCCAACGATCTAGTAGGGTTCCTCACCCACCTGAGAGCTACTTTGGTTTCTCTATGACAGTGGGAACGAGGATTGCATCATGAGATGATGACCCAACTAGTTTCGAGCTGGCCATCAGGAGTGTGACTCTGTAAGAATGGCTGGATGCTTAGCGATCTGAGATGGAATCCATGTACACCAACAAAGTATGAACTTTGGTTGCTATATCTGAAGGGTTAAATCCCCATCAGGAGAAAGTATATCTTGAGAAGATTACTTGGTGTAGATGGAAAAGTTGAGACTTTCAAAACTAGACTTGTTAAAGGTTTTCGTCATCGACCAGGCGTGGATAATGTTGAAACCTTTTTCCAGTGGCTATGCTTAAGTCCATCCGGATCCTACTTGCCACGGCTACATACCATGACTACGATATCTGGCGGTTGGGTGCCATGACTGCTTTTCTAAATGATGTTTTAGAAGAGAACGTCTATAAGTACACAGCCAGAGGGCTTCGTATACAGTGGGAGCAGCGGAAACGTGTACAAGATGCTTTATAGGATAAAGCAGGTATCGCGGAGTTTGAACATCTGTTTTGATGTGTTAGTCAAAGAGTTTGATATCATCAAAATGGTAGATGAACCTTGTACAAACAAAAAGGTAGTAGGGAGTATGGTGATGATCCTCGTAGAGTACGTGGATGACATACTCTTGATAAGAAAAGAGTTTCCTATGCTACGCTCGGTCAATCTCCGCTTATCACAATGATTCTCCATATAGGATCAAATAAATACCTCCTAAATCCTGGGTTTTGGATCTATGAGATAGATCCAAATGGATGTTAGGATACTCACAAGTTGTAGTGAGATGGTATCAGTTGATCCTGGGGAAAATCACTGGAAGTGTTCTAGGGTGATAAACACGACTGAATGTCAGTCACAGGCATTGTCTTTACCCTCAGTAAAGGGACGGTATGCTGGAAGAGTTCCAAGCTAGATACCGTGACATACTAGACGATAAAGGCAGGATACATCGCTACTAAAGATGCTGCCAAAGAGGCTGTTTGGGTGTATATTGGTTCATGAGATGAACTAGGTTCCTACCATTGTGAGACAATGGAGTTGTGGCTTATGCCAAGGAACGCCCGTCCCATCAGTGATCCAGACAAATTCTAAGGCAGTATCACCTGATCATGGTGATGGTTGATCTCCAAGGAGATCGAGGTTTGGAGAGTAGACTCAGAGGACAATACAGCGGATCCACTCACAAAGGCCTGTTCCCAGAGAGAGATTTTTATGGGATGGTTGAGTATGAGATACTCCAACCACTGCTATCAGATGGCCCTAGTGCAAGTGGGAGATTGTTAGTTATATGTATGCCTTAGAGGCCATTACTGTACATTGGATGTAAATTGTAGTGGATGCTGGGACATATATAGGGAGGACTTTCTTGCTCGACATGATAGTATGGTATCTGGTTACTCTTTACCTTAACGTGTACACTGATTGTCTCTCTGTTACATGTTGGTAAAGCCCTTAGGATGTGTACTTGACTACCTGGACTATGATGCAGATCATACTAGTGGGACAGGGTAGTCCGTAAGTACATCCTTCAAAGTCCCTAGTCGTGGGTGTATCGAGACGGGGCATCGATATACCAGAGTAGACTAGCGTATACCTTCTCGACCCATACAGATGGGCGATGGATGATCCCATATCCATTGGTGTTTGACATCAGAGATGATATACGGGTGCTCGGTGAAGACTGGGTACACTGGACGGACTCGCCGAGAACTCCCAGATGGTATTATACCTTACCTCAGATGGCAGTCCTCTGGTGACACTGGTACAGAGTAGTCTGTTGACCCGAGATCGTCATAGAGTCTTGTGTGGTTCCCACTGTGCTTTGATTTCCATCTTACCACGTCCAAGAGGGCGTGCAAAATGGTGGTTTTTGGATACAGTCCCGAATCACATGAAGGCAATGAGCGATAGGAGGGGATTCGTCTCTCCCGGTATAGGGAGTTGATGTTGCGTTGTGTTCGATTGGCTATAACAGGAAATCCCTGGCCAGGGTTGCTGAGATTTACTGGTAAGTGTTACCAGTAGTTTCTCGAATTGTTATAGACCTCATATCGACACGACTTATCGAGCTATTGGGGTCTGACGTTTACCACCCCTAGGCGAGATATGCGACATATCAGACGATCAGACCGGACTGTACGGTAAGTGTTACTGGTTGGATTCACAGGAGTGTGAGCGGGCTTGCTCGTCGATCTTCTGATCGCTCAATACCCGGGTGGCCGTTACGTTTAGCAGACCGCTTGCGGCTTGTGGGTGTTTGATATGATCATCACCTGCTGCCGGCATATTGACGAGTCTTTAGAGTCCTACACAGAGGTTTCCTGGCTCAAGCGAAACGAAATAGGAGCGCATATGAGATATGTGCGGGACCGAGAATCATGCGTGTATGTGATACCGCATTTCATTCTCGCGATAAATGTATCGATTGGTTATATGCGATATAACCTAGTTATCGAATCAAGTATTGATTCGATAAGCCGATGCATAGGATACTAGTCGGTTATATGCGATATGACCGGATCGTTAAATCAAGTGTTGATTTAATGATTTAATGTATAATTATATATTTGATATATTACTTTGCATTAACTAGTATTGGTTCACTTTAAATGGATTTTCTCACTTGAAGTTCACAAGTTGTATATGTGATATACTTTTGTGCACTTGATTGTATCATGTTTGATGATACATGCTTACTTGAGTTTGTGTAAAGATTAAACCATGGTTATTTAAATGGTTAGGGTTTTGTTTTTCATTTTCTTAATCATTTATTTATTTGTTTATTCATTTTGGAAATGATAAGAAAAGAATGGTGGCTTTATTTGTAGTTTAGTTGAAGCTTCATGAAGCTTTGACCTAAGTCCACCATTCTTATCTCATCCTTAACCCTAACCATTCCAACTAACCCTAGTTTATTCTCTACACATTACCATGGTTAATTTTATGATAAGAATCATTTTATTATTCTTTTCAAAATAACTTATCATAATATTATCTTCTTCTTCTTCTTCATCTTCTACTTGAAGAAACCTTGACTTCATCAATAGTGATTGATGAAAAAGGGTGAGAAATCCAATTCTATAGTGAACCCACTTCCTATATCTTCATCCTCTACATCTTGCCAAGTAGTAGAGTGTGTTTTCTTCACAAGTTTCATGACTTGGTGAAGTTGGAGCTTGATCTAGCGATGCCTCGACGTAGATCATCTTCGGCACAAAGCCGACGACCTTGCCCGCCCATTTCTCCGATGAAGCCGACGCTAGAGCCCGGGTTTCCATTTGGACAGCGAGGAGACTTCATTGCGGAGCTATGGAGGTGGAGGACCGGATCTACAAAGGTTGTATTTCCGTTCTCTTAGTAAAGTAGTTTACTAGTTGCATCTTTGTCGCCTAAACTTCTAGCCAACGATCCGTATTAGGGTTTCTCGGCACCCATAAAATTTGAAATTGGCATGATTGATGCCTTGTGAGACCTCTTGAGACTGCCTAGGAACCTTACAGCGGGCATATTGCCTCGCTTGGAATCTTCCATACTAAATCTCTTTTGTATAGTGTCTATATACCTGGACTGTGACAATCCGAATATTTTATTAGATCTATCTTGATAGATCTTAATGCCCAGAATGTATGATGCATCTCCCAAGTCTTTCATGGAGAATTTCTGTGACAAGAAGAGCTTTACTGATTGTAGTATATGGATATCATTCCCTATCAGTAGTATGTCGTAGACGTACAAAACGAGGAAGACTACTGCTCCTTCTACAATCTTCCTATAAATACATGGTTCATCTACATTTTTGATAAAGTAAAATTCTTGACTGTTTCATCAAAGCAGATGTTCCAACTCCGCGATGCTTGCTTTAACCCATAAATGGATTTAAGCAATTTGCACACTCTTCCGCTGCTCCCACTGTCTAAGAAACCTTCTGGTTGGTCCATGTAGACACTCTCTTCTAGATGTCCATTTAGAAAAGCTGTTTTTACATCCATTTACCAGATTTCATAGTCATGGAAGGCAGCAATGGCAAGCATGATCCGAATGGATTTAATCATAGCTACTGGTGAAAAAGTTTCATCATAGTCCAATCCTGGTCTTTGACGAAAACCTTTTGCTACTAGTCTAGCTTTGTAGGTTTCCACTTGTCCAAATGTACCAATTTTCTTTTTGAAGATCCATTTGCACCCAACTGGTTTTATCCCAGGAGGAGCAACTTCTAAAGTCCATACTTTATTGGTGTACATGGATTCCATTTCGGATCTCATTGCATCCAGCCACTTCACTGAGTCGCTACTCGTGATAGCCTGCTGAAAACTAGTAGGCTCATCATCGATGATGCAATCCTCTCGATCCCCATCAAGAAGAAAACCATAGTATCTTTCAGGAGGATGAGAAAGCCTACTAGATCTGCGGAGTGGTGTTGGTTCGTCATGTTCTATTGAAATCTGAGATTCTTCTATATCTTCGGTTGCAGTTTGAGGTTCTGGAATTTCTTCCAGTTCTACCGCGCTCCCACTAATTTCTTTTGCAAGAAATTCGCTTTCTAAGAAGACAATGTGACGAGCGACAAACACCTTTTGTTCTTCAGTGTGGTAGACCATGTACCCCCTTGAATGCTTGGGGTATCCTACAAACTTGCATAAAACCGATCGTGCTTCGAGCTTGTCCGGATTATGCTTTTTAACATATACCAGACACCCCCATATCTTGATATACTTGAGATATGGTCTCTTCCCACACCACATTTCATATGGAGTGGTAGGTACAGACTTAGTTGGAACTCTATTCAATAGGTATGCGGCTGATTCTAGAGCAAATCCCCAGAAGGAAAGTGGCAACTCAGCACTACTCATCATTGAACGCACCATATCTAATAGCGTGCGATTCCTTCTTTCTGATACACCATTATGCTGAGTTGTATAAGGTGGAGTAAGCTGAGAGAGAATTCCATTCGCTTTTAAGTATTCAAGGAAACTGGTACTTAAGTATTCTCCACCTCGATCAGATCGAAGTGTCTTGATGCTTTTACCAGTTTGTTTCTCTACTTCATTTTTATACTCCTTAAACTTCTCAAAAGTCTCGGACTTATGCTTTATTAAGAACACATGTCCATACCTAGAGAAGTCATCAGTAAATGTGATGAAGTAGGAGTGACCACTTCGTGCATGTATAGACATCGGACCACATACATCACTGTGTACTAGTCCCAAGAGTTTAGTGGCTCTTTCTCCGTGTCCGGTGAACGGAGATTTGGTCATTTTTCCTTTGATACATGATTGACAAGTTGCATATGATGAATATTCAAATGGATCTAGATATCCATCTTTATGTAACTTAGTCAACCTTGTTTCATTTATATGACCAAGTCTACAATGCCATAGGAAGGCTTGATTCGAATCTGGAGCCTTTCTTTTACGCGTGTTTTGAATATTGAAAATTTGAGGTTGATTAAGTATGTATATGCCGTTTTCCAGTGTGCCAAACCCAATCAGTTCTTGATTTAGGAGAATGTTCATGACATTTCTTTCAAGCACAAAATTATATCCTTTATTAGACAACAAAGATACTGATATAATATTACACAACATACTGGGAATACAAAAACAGCTATACAATACCAAAATGTGTCCACTATTCAACCCTAGGTGATATTCCCCTATTGCAACTGCATCTACATGCATTCCATTGCCCATCCGGAGAGTCATATCACCTGCCCCCAGTGCTCTACTATTTTTCAGATCCTGCAAAGAATTACAGATGTGAGAACGAGAACCGGTATCAAGTACCCATGAAGTAGAGTTTACTGAAAGGCAATTTTCGATTACGAACACACCTGAAGCAGAAGCAACAACTTGCTTCATGTCCTTGGCTTTAAAGGCCAAACAGTCCTTCTTCCAGTGCCCTTGCTTGTGACAATAGAATCACTCGTTCTTTTCTTCCTTCACCCTTCCTGCCTTGTTCGTTCCCTGCACCTTCTTGACCCCACCCTTCGGTTTGGTGGCTTTTATCTTCTTCTTCTATTTAGCTTTCGCTTTAGATTTAGAAGAAGATGATTGGCCAACATACAGAACGGGGGTCTTCTCCTTTTTCAAGGAGCTCTCTGCTACCCTCAACATATTGAGAAGCTTTGGAAGATCTGCTTCCATTTCGTGCATGTTGAAGTTCAGCACGAACTGAGAGAAGGTGTGGGGAAGGGACTGCAAAATCAAGTCGATATACAAATCATTCTCTAGCACGCATCCCAGGTTTGCGAGTTCCTCAATGAGGGTGATCATTTTGAGGACGTGCTCTCCAACAGGCGATCCTGGAGCTAACCTCATCTGGAAGTGTTTCCTTAAGGTTTCGTACCTCGCGATACGGGAGTGTTCACCATACAATTCCTTGCAATGGAGGAATATGGATACAATATCCATACTCTCGTGCTGTTTCTGGAGTTCATTATTCATGGACGCCAGCACGATACACTTAGCTCGCTCACAGTCTAGATCCCAGGTTTTACGAACATCCTTGTCCGCAACTGAGGAATCTGGTCCTGGGATAAGGGGAGGAACAGCGGTGGTAACATATGCAACTTTGTCATAAGTCAGCGCAATATTGACGTTCCTTAGCCAATCTTTATAGTTCTTCCCGGTCAGTATATTCTTTTCAAGTAATAGTTTTAGTCCAGTCATGGTAGCTGCCAGAGAGAGAGAAAAGAAAACACTCAGCATATGCTCTTGCAAGTTTAGATTGGTTATTATTTTATCTAAACAGGATGGCTCCCACTGTTTCCTCAAATCCTTCTTAAAAACCTAAAGGAAGAACTAGTCAGGATTTAATCACACGTTACAATTCTTGCTTAACCTTTCAGCCAGGCTGGAGTTGGTACTTCGAGGGAGGTTTTCCAACGCTTTCGCGAAGTTCCTTAATTAAAGAACCTCTTTTCCCTGGAGGCGTAGCCCCTCTAACACCTTTCTAGGCACCTACTTGGTTTATAGCATTGATTGTTAAGTGAGAGAAATTCCCGAGATTAATCCTACTCATCAGTGGGATCGGGATCCAACTATCATTGCATGATGCCCTAGATGGAAGCCACTTAGTCACCACACTCCAGAAGGTAAGCTAAATCTGCAAGTTTCCTTTATATTTGAAACTCCCGATGTGATTTTTACCCCAAGCTCTTATAGACCTTGACGTAGGCCAACAAGTCATAAGACGCAAGTCAAGTTCTACCCGTCGTTGTCCTGATCAATTTAAATACATCGTACAAGCCCTTGACGTAGGCCAACAAGGTGTACGTCTGTATTAAACTAATGCATCTATCTATGCAACAAATAAGCACACACACTGCTACCATTCACTATGCCTTGACGTAGGCCAACAAGCATAGCATGAATACGATGTGCAGTCTATCTGAAACGACGGAGGGTTACGGCTGGTTTTTGGCAAAAAAACGTTTAACGTAGTGAACTTGATTTGATCGAAGGAACTAACATAGCTTTTATTAAAAGGAGTGGTTTAAGCTCCGCATTTAAAATTTACTTTTTCAAGAAAACCGAGTGGTTTTTAGAAATTGTTCCAACGATTCAGTTTAGATTTTATTTTCTTTTCATTAATAATAATGCGTCCCATCTTTAACCTATCATTACAGATAACAACGAAAATACAACGTCCTCTTATGCCATCCGCATTCGCCACGGGATCCCGTCATCACACGTTAGGTTACTTAACTAACGTCAGAGCGGGGGCTGGGCTAGCGCGGGTGTAAAACATAAGCGACGTCTAAATAGCTATCATATATAGATATTGTACATTCGTCAGACGCAATAATAGGTATTCCAGATCACAGATAAACAATATTGAATTTGCAAGCAATCCGCATTTCGTTTGAGCCTGCAATGAATGACGGATTACACAGTTGTGATGAATAGCCATTTTCCCACCCCAGACCCCTACGGGTACGGCAAACTACCCGCCAAGTACCAGAAGTGAAGCGGTCTGCCCCAACACTTCAAAATACCCGGTAGTTTGTGCACCCCACCTTGGGTCTATCCTAGGAGCAAAAACAGTAAAAAGAAATAATACAACGGTGGCTACAACCGCAACCTGGATGTGCCCCGCAAAATAATATTACAACTTATTACATTTACATCAAATGAATTAATACAAAAACCCATCACAAAACCCGGCTAAACACCACAACAGTACAATACAGTTTATATATAACATCACAGATATGTGCAACCCCCTGCCAACCGTCATACTAGCAGTTAGGGGAGGTTTACGAATACATAAAACATTTCACAGATATAATCAAACAAGCAAATACTGTATAATTTCGATCGATTAAACACATTTAATTTTTCTCCAATACTTCTCTGTAAATCTGAAACCTGAGCAAAAATAAAAATTACCAGAAAACACCAAATATCACAGAGAATCAACTCAAGAAACTTGGGATGATGAATCGTTCAAAGCTCGGCGGAATCGCGACGGATCGGTGGGATCGGCCGCGGTTCCGCGGCGCTATGGCCGATTCATGAGCCCAATTTTCTTGGGTGTTCTCATACATTCATTTAGGTCATTCTGAAGGTCCCTGAAAAATTTTTGGACCTCATTTAAAATTCGACAGAAAGTACATGATATCGGGGTTTTTCCGGTTTGTTTTTCCGTTCGAAATTCATACAAATTTGCAAGTGTGTTAAATACTGTTTAGCTAGGCTCTGATACCACTGTAAGTCGATGTTCAACACCCCAATACCAATGGGGAGGCGAAAATATGAATAACAATCTTGTTCTATAATTAAACATCGAATAACTGTATGAATCGTTTGCTAAACAAGTTTTAACAAAAACTATAGAGTTCTAAACTACTATGTTAAGAGATTATACCAAACGGTTCTAGTCCTTCGTCTTAATGTTATCTACGGCCTCTTTGGATCTCCACGTCCTCTTCGGCTTTCTTCCGTTATAGACGATCCACCCGAGAATCCTAATCCAAGCTATAACCTTTAAACTTGAGGTTACTTAGTTTCTCTAGTTGCTAAATAGAGTAGCTAGGGTGATGTAGAGATAGGTTATGGAGTAATTAGTCTTTCCTTATCCTTGTTCTCAACTCATGAGGGTAGGATTGGGTTTGGTGAAGGAGAGAGAACTTGAAGAGAGAGAGTGAGAAGATGATAATGATAATAATAATGAAAATGAAAAAGCTTCTCACTAGATATATGAAACATAATGAATTAAAAAGAAATGAATAATATGAGATTATTCATCATGTTTCATTAATGCAAGTGGGTGATTCATTATGTGAGTCATTATGCATTTAATAATGCATTAATGACATGATGAATCACTCACAATGAGTCACTAATTCATTAAATGAAAATGCCACCTCTCCCTCCATGTCACATCCTTCTAGAAGCTTCTGGGAAAATTACGAGAACGCCCCTCTCATCCGTGAAAACACGGAAAAACTTTAGACTGTATAAATCCAATAACCTGATACTAGAATCTGGCTTAAACCAAAGCCTGCTAGTAAAAACTGTCCGAATGTCGTACGTGCGTTCAAACACGTATGCGTCCGAACCTTTGTCGTAAAACCATACGACCTCTATATCTTTTCGCCTGGGTTTGGGAAATCTCTGTGTGGGACTCTAAAGACTCGACTACTACGCTGGCAGTGGGTTTAACCACAGACCGCAAGCGGCACTAGCTGTACGTAACGGTCCCCAGGTAGTTGTCGATAAGAAAGCTGATGAGGTAACCCATCTGAAATCCTACTGAGCCTGTCTGTGACAATATTCGCGCAGTCCGGTCTGTTCGTCTAAGAGTATCACATGTATGGTCTAGGGAGGTGGTGGACGTCAAACCCCTAATAACCGTATAAGTCGTGTCGGTATGGTTCAAGACCACCCGAGAATCTACTGATCATTCCATCAGTAATTCTCAATCAGACCTGGCCAGGGACTTATGGTAATGACCAACCGACCACAGTGCGATATCAACTCCCTATACCGGGAGAGACGAATCCCTAACAGTCGCTCACTGCCTCCACGTGGCTCGGGACTGTGCCCAACTGAAACCTGTTTGCACGACTCCTTTGAGCCGTGGTAGGGTAATAATCAAAGCACAGTTGGAACTCACACGAGACAAATGATGACCTTAAGTTAACGGACTATCTGCACACATGTCACCTGAGAACTGCTATCTGACGTTAAGTATAATACCATCCAGTCAGTTCTCGGCGAGTCCTGTCTGGTGTACTCACACCCAGTGAGCATCTGTATACAATCTTAGGTGAACACCACCAATGGTTGCGGGACCAATCCATTGCCCCTCGTCAGGGTCTAGATATGTATACACTAGTCTACTCCAGAGTATCGATGCCCAATCTTGATACTCCTGTGACCAGGGACATCTAAGGGTGTGCCTATTGTCTATCCAGCTCCTACTAGTATGACTGCCATCACAACGCCGGTAGTCAGACAAAACACCCTATGGGCTTTATCAACATATATATATGTAAATACCAAGTAAAAAATATCATACGTTAAGACAAAGTCAAACCAAATAGCGTACTATCATATCAAGCAAGACTGTCATGTACGTACATATCCCAAGCATCCTATATAATGTAGGCCTCTAGGGAATATATATCCAACAGTAGGTTAATGGTTACGATCCGGGTTTTTAGGATGCGGTAGTGCCGGTTTAAAGTCAAGAAAAATTTTCGTTTCCGCATTTTGGCCTCGGATTGACCGCCGGGGCGCTACCGTAGCCTAACAGAAATTTTTTAAAAAAATAAAAAAATAAAAACTGGTAGCTCTAGTTCTTGTTTGCATAGTGGTATTCCTTGTAGAATATCCAGCACCTTATTCGATAAGGAAAGAGCCGAGACCTTCACCGGGAGTGACCTCTTTAGTAAAACTGGCAGATGCTACAACACTCGGTTTGTCTTTTTATTGCTTTTAGAGTTTCTTACTTTGCATTGTGATATATGTGATATATCCCGCACCTTATTCGATGAGGAAAGAGCCGAGATCCCTTCACTGGAATGACCTCTTTAGCAAAACTAGTAAAAGCCTAAAAAACACTCCTTTTCAAAATGCACTTGTTTCTACAACGATATCAAGTTCATTACGCAATAGGTTTTCTGAAAAACCTGTCGTAGCCCTCCATCATTTCAGATAAGTCCAACTTAGTATTCGTGCTACGTTTGTTGGCCTGCGTCATGGGTTAGTGTGCGATAGCTGACTAGTATTTATCTGCTTATGCATATGATGCAGATTGGATTAGGGTAGTCATGCGAGTTTGTTGGCCTACGTCAAGGGTCCTGCAGGTGGGTTTAATTCAATCAAGAAATGACGGGTTGAACTTTACTAGCGCACTATGGTTTGTTGGCTTGCGTCAAGGTCATGGGATGCTAGGGGCAAAATTATCCGGAATTTCAAGTGTTGAAAATTGCAATGAGATTGACTACCTTCTATGAGATAGTTGGATCCCGATACCCGCTGCGAGTAAGAGTTACTCCTGGGAAAGTTTTACACATTACAATTAGCCGATCAAGTAGGTGTTTAGAAAGGTGTCAACAGGGTTACGTCACTGGGAAAACGAGGTTTATTTAAATTAGGTCCGTGCGAAAGCACGGGGAACCTCTCTCAAAGTACCGGCACTGGCCTGGCTGATAAATTGGCAAAGTTGTAGGGTGTAATTAATCTCGGCTAGTTTTTCCTTTTAGGGTTTGAAGGAAAATTTGATAACAACAGTGGGAGCCATCCTGATTAGATAAAATAATAACCAATCTGATCTTGTAAGAGCATACGCTGAGTCTTTTCTTCTCTCTCTCTCTCTCCAGGTAGCGACCATATCATGCCTTAATCAAGATAATAATATGGATGTATTCACCGAACCCGCTTGTTATACTGTGCTGGGGAATGTTGGTTCCTCTCCAACTTATAATTGTTATAAGACCGAGCAGGATATAGGGGATTACCAGGATTCCCGTGCTGCCCAAACGAAAAAAGTGCATGATAATGCATCTTCTTCGGGTGTGTTCATTACAAAGAACTGTTTCTCAGTATCCTCTACATCCTGGGTATGAGATACCGGATCAGGATCCCAAATAAGTAATCTGTTACATGGGCTACAGATAGGTAGAGAACTGAAAGCGGGTGATATGTTTCAAGAGTTGGAAACTGTGCAATTGTTGCAGCCAAGATGTTGGCAGTTATCACCCTGTATTACCGAATACATTGATTCTGAACGAATGTTATTAGATACCGAATCTGATATACAACATCATATCAGTCTCTTTTTGGTAAAGGAGGATATAATTTTGTATTATTGGATAATGTTTTGAACATTTCCTATATCAAAAGTTGATCGGTTCAGGAACGTTATCTAAAAGCATATACATTCAGAATCAAACCACAGTTCTTAACGTACAGAACACACACAAGAGGAAGAGTTCAGAAATGAACGAATCCTTCTTGAGGCATTGTAGACTAGGTCACGTCAATGCGACCCGACTAGCTAAGTTACATTAAGATGCATATTTAAATCAGTTTGAATTTACATCTTGTGAAACTTGCTAGTCATGTTACAAAGATAAAATGACCATAGCTTCGTTTACTGGAAAAAGAGAAAGAGTTAGTAAACTCTTGGGATTGATACATGATGATGTATGTAAGTCCCCTGTCTACACATGCCAGGACTGGTTCTTTCTACTTCATTATATTCACCGATGATCTCTCATGATTCGGACATATGTTCCTGTTGAAACACAAGCCTGAAGCTTTTGAGAAACTCAATGAATATAAGTCAGAAGTAGAGAACAAAAACGGGTATAAGTATTATGTCCTTTGATATGATCAGGGAGGAGAATACTTGTGCACGGAATTCCTGGACTATTCTAAAGGAGAATGAGATTCTCTCTCAGCATTACTCCTCCGTATACACCACGGCACAACGGTGTATCGGGGCGGAGCAATTGCACCCTATGAGATATGGTGTACTCTATGATGAATATTACTGGGTTGCCTATTTCTTTTTGGGGGTTATGCACTTGTGAAGCTGTATACCTATTGAATGGCATTCCAACCAAATCAGGTGTCTACCACTCCATATGCGATATGGTATGGGAAGAGCCCATCTCTTAAGCAAGTTAGGATTTGGGGTTGTTCGGCCTATGTCTAAAAAGAAAAATACGGACAAGCTCGATGCAAGGTCAGTTCTGTGGAAATTTGTTGGATATCCCAAGTATTCGCTAGGGAATATCTTCTACCGCACTGAGGAACAAAAGGTGTTTTATTTCTCGGCATGCCACCTTTTTTAGAAAAGGAATTTATTTTGGAATGAAATTTGTGGTCATGAGGTAGAACTGGAAGGAGTTCCGGCTATACAAACTACAGCTGATGATTTGGTAGAACCAGAGGATTCAATAGCTCCCAACGAACCTCAGCCTCTTCACCGATCTGGTAGGGTTCCTCACCCACCTGAGAGATACTTTGGTTTCTCTATGATAGTAGGAAAGAGGATTGCATCATAAGATGATGACCCAACTAGTTTCAAGCAGGCCATCAAGAGTGGGGACTCTGTAAGAATGGATGGATGCTATGCGATCTGAGATGGAATCTATGTACACCAACGAAGTATGGACTTTGGTTGCTATATCTAAAGGGTTAAATCCCCAATGGGAGCAAGTATATCTTGAGAAGATTACTTGGTGTACATGGAAAAGTTGAGACTTTCAAAGCTAAGACTTGTTGTAAAAGGTTCTCGTCATCAACCAAGTTTGGATAATAATGAAACCTTTTCTGGGGCCTATGCTTAAGTCCATCCGGATCCTACTTGTCACTGCTACATACCATGAGTACGATATCTAGCAGTTGGGTGTCATGACTGCTTTTCTAAATAGTGATTTAGAAGAAAGCATCTATAAGTACACAGCCTGAGGGCTCCGTAGACAGTGGGAGCAGCGGAAACATGTGCAAGTTGCTTTACAGGTTAAAGTAGGCATCGCGGAGTTGGAACATCTGTTTTGATGTGGTAGTCAAAGAGTTTGACTTCATCAAAATGGTAGATGAACATTGTATATACAAAAAGGTAGTAGGGAGTATGGTGGTAATCCTCGTACTGTAGGTAGGATGACATACTCTTGATAGGGAAGGAGTTTCCTATCACATGGATCCAGGGTTTTGGATCTATGTGATAGATCTAAATGGATGTTAGGATTCTCACTAGGTGTAGTGAGATGGTATCAATCGATCCTAGGGAGAATCACTGGATACCTTCCAGGGTGATGAGGTCGACTGAATGTCAGTCACAGGCATTGTCTTTTCCCTCAGTAGAGCGATAGTATGTTGGAACAGTTCCAAGCAAAATACCGTGGCATACTAGACGATAAAGGCTGGATACATCGCTACCTAAGATGCTACCAAAGAGGCAGTCTGGGTGTGTATTAGTTCATGAGATAAACTTCGTTCCTACCATGTGTGACAATGGGGTTGTGGATTATGCCTAGGAACGCCCATCCCATCAGTGATCCAGACATATTCTAAGGCAGTATCGCCTAATCATGGAGATGGTTGATCTCCAGGGGATCGAGGTTAGGAGAGTAGACTCAGAGGACAACACGGCAGATCCACTCACAAAGGCCTTTTCCCATAGAGAGACTTTTATGGGATGGTTGAGTATGTGATACTACAACCACTGCTATTAGATGGCCCAAGTGCAAGTGGGAGATTGTTAGTTATATGTATGCCCTAGAGGCCATTACTATACATGAGATGTATATTGTAGTGGATGCTTGGACATATATAGGGAAGACTTTCTTGCTCGACATGATAGTATATTATCTGGTTACTCTTTACCTTAACCTGTACACTAATTGTCTCTCTGTTACATGTTGGTAAAGCCCTTAAGATGTGTACTTAACTACCAGGACTATGATGCAGATCATACTAGTGGAGCCATGGTAGTCCATAAGTACATCCTTTAAGGTCCCTAGTCGTGGGTGTATCGAGACGGGGCATCGATATACCAGAGTAGACTAGCGTATAGCTTCTCGTCCCATATAGATGGGCGATGGATGATCCCATATCCATTGGTGTTTGACATCAGAGATGATATACGGGTGCTCAGTGGAGACTGGGTACACTGGACGAACTCGCTGAGAACTCCCAGATGGTATTATACCTCACGTCAGATGGCAGTTCTCTGGTGACACTGGTACAGGTTAGTCTGTAGACGCGAGATCGTCATAGAGTCTTGTGTGATTCCTACTGTGCTTTGATTTCCACCTTACCATGTCCAAGAGGGCGTGCAAAACTGTGGTTTTTGGGTACAGTCCCGAGTCACATGGAGGCAATGAGCGATAGAAGGGGTTTCGTCTCTCCCGGTATTGGGGGTGATGTTGTGCTATGGTCGATTGGCCATAACAGGGAAGTTTCTCGCCAGGGCAGGTTTAGAGATTTACTGGTAAGTGTTACCAGTAGTTTCTCGACCCGTTATGAGCTTCATATCGGCATGACTTATCGGTTATTGGGGTCTGACGTTTACCACCCCTAGACTTGATATGCGACATATCAGACGAGGAGACCGGACTGTATGGTAGTGTTACTGTCAGTCTTTTGCAGGAGTTGGAGCGGGCTTGCTTGCTGATCTTTTGATCGCTCAATATCCGGGTAGCCGTTACATCCAGCTAGTACCGCTGACGGCTTGTGGGTGTTTGATGTGATCATCACCCACTGCCGGCTTATTGACGAGTCTTTAGAGTCCTACATAGAGGTTTTACTGGCTCAGGCAAAACGAAATAGGAGCACGTATGTGATATGTGCTGGACTGAGAATAATGCGCATATGTGATACCGTATTCTATTCTCGCGACTTTTGTATCGGTCGGTTATATGTAATATAGCCGGGTTATCGAATCAAGTGTTGATTCGATAAGTTGGTACATTTAGTGTTAGTCGGTTATATGTGATATAGCCGGATTATTAAATCAAGTGTTGATTTTATAATTTAGTGTATAATTTTATATTTGATATACTGATTTACATTAACTAATATTGGCTCACTTAAGCATTCTTTTCTAACTTGTGTGTACATGTAATACATATGTGATATATATTAATGTGCATTGTTTATTTTTGTGTGTCATGCTTGTTGATACATACTACATGGGTGTATAAGACATACACTATTTTAATTATAATGGTGGGGTTTTAATATTCAAAGTAAATACAAAATTAGTGGATAATTGTTCAAAGCATGAAGCTTGTAGAAGCTTATGAGTGCTTTGACAAAGTCCACCCATTTTATTTTACATAGGATATTTATTAACCTAACCACTATAATTAGCCATGGTTATGTCTCTACATGAGTTAGTATATGATACCCACTCACCCATGGTTACTTATCTCACTTTGGATTAAGCTCATTATCTTCTTCTTTCTTCATCTTCTTCTTCCAAAAGAAAAGCTTGCTAGGGTTTGATAAAAGTGAGAAAGTAATGTGAGCAAAGAAATTCTAAAGTGAGCCCACTTCCTATTTCATCATCCTCTACTAGATTAGCACTTTAGTATAGGGTATTTGCTTCACTTTGGTAAAGTAGTTGCTTGAGTTCGTATCCCCTCGACGTAGATCATCTTCGGCCTCGAAGACTTCAAGCTAGACCGTTGCCTTCTTCTCACGGAGCCGTCCAAGAGTCCAGGAGCAACATGATCGCAGCGAAGGGACTACTACAAGGAGCTTTTGATGTGATGGACCGATCTACAAAAGTTGTATTTCTATTTCACATAGATGTAAATGGTTTACATTAGTTTACGTATTATTTTCTAGTTATCGATTCTAGTTTAGAGCTTCTTGAAACGGCAAAATTTTGAAAATGGCATAGACGATGCCTCCCGAAACCTTGCTGCCGTCGATAGAAACCCTACACGGATATCTGCCGAGCCAAACTATCACCGGTCAGTAGTGCTCCCCTGCTGGGCTCAACATCTCTCTATACGATCTTCTTAGCCTGAGGTACCGTACCGGGTCCACCATGTACCCACAGACGGTGCCTCCTCTCTCCTCAAATCGGGTATACAGATAGCTCAGAACCGAGAAAACTCATGGTGGACGCCACACATCATATCAAAGAAAACCACATTTTTCTTTTAAAATGATCATAAATTTTCAAAATTCACATGCGGTTTTCCAAATCCAGAAATTACATGAAAACCGAAATCTCATATACATAAGCCAAAAATGAAGCATATAACTAAGTAATCTACAGTGCATAACCAGAATGTGTGTGTATATATATATATATATATATGTGGCATATAACTAAGTAAGAAATGCAATATCTAAACCAGTATGTGAGGTAATGAGTACCAAGAAATACTATTAAGCTACAAGTTATTAGGTGGCACGATGAAGTAACGGTTTCAAATGTGTACGTGGCATAGCAATTATCGATGATGAATGTGTTAGCAGGAGAGTATGTGTACGTGCAACATGCGCAACATCGGTAACGGTGCAGGTGTCCTAGCAGATGAGGTCATAAAAGATAACGAAAAGAACATGCATGTAAAACACAAAAGAGAACAATACAAGCATAGCAGAAAGGCAAACAGTAAACACAACAGTATGAAATATATAACTACATATGAGCTATATAGTTATAGTGTTTAAAATAGTACGAATCTTTGTTTTTAGAAAAGTAGGGGACTGTGGTGTTTTTCAGAAAAAGAGACCATTTGAAAATCTGTAGCGTCCCTTGGGTTGTCTTTTTAAAATGCATAACGAGTCGTTAGTTCTGAAAATAGGTATGGCTATAATTATATTCTAATATCGACTTAAGTGATTAGAAGACTAAAATATTTCCGAGTCGAAATTGATTTGAAGACCATAACATTTCCGAGTCGATACATCCATCAGTCGGCGATCAGCCTCATAGTATCACGTACGGTATAGTCCATCATACGACATCATTGAGTCAAGAGTGGGGATCAATCATCATATATATCATATCTCATACGGTATATACGGCATCCTCGAATCAAGAGTATGGATCAATTATCAAATATATCATATCTCGTACGGTATAGTCCATCGTACGATATCATAAATCAAGGGTACGGTTCTATGGTCACGTACATTCTATCATCATATCTAGTCATATGTCGTCGCATGTTATAAATATAAATATATCGCCCAATGTCCATACAATATATCAAATCATATCATGGCGTTCAATCTCATAAAACATAGCCTCATGACATCATGTCCGATCATATCGATTCAATTCATTCTAACATGTCATATCCTCACCTCGTGATGTCATATCGAAATTATCTTCAACTTACATGTATTTGTATGTATGTATGTATGTGTGTGTGTGTGTGTGTGTGTGTGTGTGTGTGTATTAGCATATACATAAATATATACACATACACATATACACACATATCATACCAAGTGTGTGTGTGTGAAAGCATATATCCCAAAGGATCAAGGCTAAGAAAAATAAAGGGTTAAGAGTATACATTCCTATGAGTACGTTTATTACAGCCTATAGTCTCCTAGAACCCTATTAGTCAAGTATACATATCTAATATCGAAATATATATAACTATATATAAGTACCCTATTACTACGGTTGCGGAGGTACTATACGCCATCCACCCGACTTCCCCCGTAGATATATATCTACTCACCTACTATCCTCGCTCTAGCCGAAGTCCAAGACACCTTATTCTCCTTTGTTGCCCAGAAAGTCCACGTGAAGATACCTACAATTCAACGCACATCGTATCGATATCAAAATCAAGTCCGGAAACCGATGTAGCAAGCAAAACGTACATAGGATAGAACCTATGGTCCACGCATGTAAGAATAACTAAACAACTCTTGACGTTGATGTACAAACGTTAAACGACCGAGTCAAAACTCAAATACCAAAACTCAAGTTAACAAAACTCGCAAAACAAAATCAACAACTTAGAAAAACACTCTCAGATTTCACCCTAGGTGAAATTAGGTCATTTTGCATATAAGGTAGGTCTATATATCAAATAAGCTATGGACCAAACACCAACCCAAGACTCACTAGTCAGGCCGCAATTTGCGGCCTAGGGGATTCTTTTGGCGGCCAAGTTGGGGAGTTGGCGCCTCAGGTTTCTAGGGTAGTCTCTTGGTAGCCTGCACATCTCACTGTGTCTGCAACTTATTTTTCAGAGCTCTCGAGTGATACCAGATTCTGTTTGATCATCACATTTTCATAAAAACCTGATATCGGAAAATTCTAAGTTCATGTTTAGGACTTCTAATCTCAAGTTTGGTCCAAAATTCCATCACTAATGGAATTGTGGTCACTAACTAAATCTCAATTGCATCTCCACAATTCAATTCATCCACTAATTATCATCCTAGAATTTTCCAAGTTCACTAATCTTAAACCACTTAACACTAAACTAATACTTAAGCATAGAAAACTTAAATGCTTAAAGGAAGGTGAAGGTTTTACCTCTTAGAAGCAACTCAAGAAGTTCTTTGGTGGTCTAAGGTGCTCAAAACTCTAACTTGATCTCACCATGGTATTTATAGTAAGCTTTGGAATGATTTTTGTGAAGGTGGTAATTGGTTTTGGGGTGGTTTTAAGGGTGGAATTATGGTGGTAGTGAGGGTAGATGAGGATGAAGGAGAAGGAGATGAAGAAATGAAGAAGAGAATGAGGAGGTGAAGAGAGATATGGAAGAATGTGGAACTTTCTCTCTCCCTCTCTCTCCCCCCTAACCATGATACTTGTCACCTCAACTCTCTCTCTCTCTCATCTTTATTTCTTTTCTTTTCTTTTCTCATTTTCCCTTTTTCTTTTTTCTTTTTAAAATCAAACACAACAAATACAATTTAATCCAACATGCAACTGTAGGGTTCCTAGGCACTCCCATGAGGTCTCACAAGGCATCAACCAAGCCAATTTCAAAAAATCTAGGTGCCGAGAAACCCGACTACGGATCGTTGGCTAGAAATCTAGGCGAAAAGTAAACTAGTAAACTTTTTACTAAAGGAACGGAAATACAACCTTTGTAGATCCGGTGCTCCACCTCCACGGCTCCGCAATGAAGTCCTCTCCGCTGTCCAAATCGAACCATGACTCTCACGGTGGTTTCATCGGAGAAAAGACCGGGCTAGGTCGTCGACAACGTGCCGAAGATGATCTACGTCGAAGCATCACTAGATCAAGCTCTCATTTCACCAAGTCATGAAACTTGTGAAGAAAACACACTCTACTACTTGGCAAGAGGTAGAGGATGAAGAAATAGGAAGTGGGTAGACGTTAGATTTGGATTTCTCACTCTTTTTCATCACTTGCCATTGATGGAGGCAAGCTTTCTTCACTTGAAGAAATGAAGAAGAAGAAGAAGCTAATTATGATAAGTTAATTAAAAATGGAAAAGAAATGAATACTTATCATATTAGAACCATGGTTAGGTGTAGAGAATCAATCATGGTTAAAAGAAATGGTTATGGTTAAGCATGAGACAAAATTGGTGACAAAGTCAAACATTCATGAAAGTTCATGAAAGAATAAAAGAAAGCCACCAATTCTTCTTATGCAAAATAATTTCCAAAAAGGAATAAATGAATAAAAACCTTAACCATTTATTTAACCAAGGTATTAACTCTTTACACAAACCCTAGCTATCATATATCATCATACATGATACAAGCATGTGCACAAAACTATATCGAATATACAATGTGCACATCCGAGTGAGAAAATCCATTCAAAGTAAACCGATACTAGTTAATGCAAAGTAATATATCAAATATATATAATTATACATTAAATCATTAAATCAACACTTGATTCAATGATCCGGTCATGTCGCACATAACCGACTGGTATCAATAGTAACAACTTATCGAATCAACACTTCATCCGATAACCCGGCTATATCGCATATAACCGATCAATGTCACATCGCGAGAATCGAATACAGTATCACATACTGGTATTATTCTCGGTCCCGCACATATCTCATATGCGCTCCTATTTCGTTTCGCTTGAGCCAGGAAACCTCTGTGTAGGACTCTAAAGACTCGTCAATACGCCGGCAGCAGGTGATGATCATATCAAGCACCCACAAGCCGCAAGCGGTCTGCTAAACGTAACGGCCACCCGGGTATTGAGCGATCAGAAGATCGACGAGCAAGCCCGCTCATACTCCTGTGAATCCAACCAGTAACACTACCGTACAGTCCGGTCTGATCGTCTGATATGTCGTATATCTCGCCTAGGGGTGGTAAACGTCAGACCCCAATAGCTTGATAAGTCGTGTCGATATGAGGTCTATAACAATTCGAGAAACTACTGGTAACACTTACCAGTAAATCTCAGCAACCCTGGCCAGGGATTTCCTGTTATAGCCAATCGAACACAGCGCAACATCTACCCCCTATACCGGGAGAGACGAATCCCTTCCTATCGCTCATTGCCTCCATGTGACTCGGGACTGTACCCAAAAACCACCGTTTTGCACGCCCTCTTGGACGTGGTAAGATGGAAATTAAAGCACAGTGGGAACCACACAAGACTCTATGACGATCTCGGGTCAACAGACTACTCTGTACCAGTGTCACCAGAGAACTGCCATCTGACGTGAGGTATAATACCATCTGGGAGTTCTCGGCGGGTCCGTCCAGTGTACCCAGTCTTTACTGAGCACCCGTATATCATCTATGATGTCAAACACCAATGGATATAGGATCATCCATCGCCCATCTGTATGGGTCGAGAAGGTATACGCTAGTCTACTCTGGTATATCGATGCCCCATCTCGATACACCCACGACTAAGGACTTTCAAGGATGTGCTTATGGACTACCTTGTCCCCACTAGTATGATCCACATCATAGTCCAGGTAGTCAAGTACACATCCTAAGGGCTTTACCAATATGTAATAGAGAGACAATCTGTGTACACGTTAAGGCAAAGAGCAACCAGATAGCATACTATCATGTCGAGCAAGAAAGTCCTCCCTATATATGTCCCAGCATCCACTACAATGTACATCCAATGTACAGTAATGGCCTCTAGGGTATACATATAACTAACAATCTCCCACTTCCACTAGGGCCATCTGTAGCAGTGGTTGCAGTATCTCATACTCAACCATCCCTTAAAAATCTCTCTTTGGGAACAGGCCTTTGTGAGTGGATCCGCTGTGTTGTCCTCAGAATCTACTCTCCTAACCTCGATCACCCTGGAGATCAACTATCTCCATGATCAGGTGATGCTGCCTCAGAATATGTCTAGATCACTGATGGGACCGGCGTTCCTTGGCATAAGCCACAACTCCATTGTCACACAATGGGAGGAACGTAGTTCATCTCATGAACCAATATACACCCAAACAGCCTCTTCGGTAGCATCTTAAGTAGCGATATATCCTGCCTTTATCGTCTAGTATGTCACGGTATCTAGCTTGGAACTTTTCCAACATACCGTCCCTTTACTGAGGGTAAAGACAATGCCTGTGACTGACACTCAGTCGTCATTATCACCCTGGAACACTTCCAGTGATTCTCCCCAGGATCGGTCGATACCATCTCACTACAACTAGTGAGAATCCTAACATCCAATTAGATCTCTCTCATAGATCCAAAATCCAGGATTTAGTAGGTATCACTTTGATCCTATATGGAGAATCTTTGTGATAATCGGAGATTGATCGAGCGTAGCATAGGAAACTCCTTCCCTATCAAGAGTATGTCATCCACGTACTCTACGAGGATCGTCACCATACTCCCTACTACCTTCTTGTTTGTACAAGGTTCATCTACCATTTTGATGATGTCAACTTCTTTGACCGCTTCATCAAAAACAGATGTTCCAACTCCGCGATGCCTGCTTTATCCTATAATGCATCTTGCACACGTTTCCGCTGCTCCCACTGTCTACGAAGCCCTCTGGCTGTGTACTTATAGACACTCTCTTCTAAACATCATTTAGAAAAGCTGTCATGACACCCAACCACCAGATATCGTAGTCATGGTATGTAGCCGTGGCAAGTAGGATCTGGATGGACTTAAGCATAGCTACTTAGAAAAGGTTTCATCATCATCCACACCTGGTCAATGATGTAGACCTTTAACAAGTCTAGCTTTGAAAGTCTCAACTATTCCATGTACACCAAGTAATCTTCTCAAGATATACTTGCTCCTGATGGGGATTTAACCCTTCAGATATAGCAACCAAAGTCCATACTTTGTTAGTGTATATGGATTCCATCTCAGATCACTAAGCATCCAGCCATTCTTACAGAGTCTTACTCCTGATGGCCAGCTCGAAACTAGTTGGGTCATCATCTCATGATGCAGTCCTTGCTCCCACTGTCATAGACAAACCGAAGTATCTCTCAGGTGGGTGAGGAACCCTACTAGATCGGCGGAGAGGCTGAGGTTCATTGGAATCTACTGAATCCTTTGGCTATATCAAATCATCTACTGTAGTTTGTATAGCTGGAACCTTTCCAGTTCTACATAACAGACTTTGCCTCGAGCTTGTCCAGATTTTGCTTTTAGACATAGGCCAGACAACCCCAAATCTTAACTGGCTTAAGACAGGGGCTCTTCCCATACCATATCACATATGAAGTGGTAGGCAACTGATTTGATTCGAACCTAATTCAATAGGTATGCAGCTTCTCAAGCGCATAACTCCCAAAAGGAAAAAGGTAACTCAGTAGTACTCATCATAGAGCACACCTTATCATATAGGGTGTGATTGCTCCGCCCCAATACACCAACGTGCTATGGTGTATTCGGAGGAGTAATGCTGAGAGAGAATCTCATTCTCCTTTAGAATAATCCAGGATTTCCATGC
This sequence comes from Agapanthus africanus, assembly GCA_030015575.1. NCBI lineage: Eukaryota > Viridiplantae > Streptophyta > Magnoliopsida > Asparagales > Amaryllidaceae > Agapanthus > Agapanthus africanus. The sequence goes on along the minus strand of CM057344.1, from coordinate 375,135,998 downwards.
TCAAGTATTCTCCTCCTTGATCTCATCACAGGACATAATACTTATACCCGTATTGGTTCTCTACTTCTAACTTATATTCTGTGAATATCTCAAAAGGTTCAGACTTGCGTTTCAACAGGAACATATGTCTAAATCTTGAGAGATTATCAGAGAACGTAATGAAGTACAAAGAACCATTCTTGGCATGTGTAGACAGGGGACCTACATACATCAACATGTATCATCCCAAGAGTTTACTAACTCATTCTCTGTTTCCAATAAACAGAGCTGGTGTCATTATATCTTTGTGACATGACTGGCGAGTTTCACAAGATGTAAATTCAAACTAATTTAAATATGCATCTTTATGTAACTCTAGCTAGTCGGGTCACATTGATCTGACCTAGTCTACAATACCTCAAGAAGGAATCGTTCAATTCTGAACTCTTCCTCTTGTGTGTGTTCCATATACTAAGAACTGCAGTTTGATTTAGAACATCAATGCTTTTAGATAACGTGCCTGAACCGATCAACTTTTGATATAGGAAATGTTCAAAACATTATCCAACAATACAAAATTATATCCTTTCTTTACTAATAAAGAGACTGATATGATTTTTTATATCAGGTTCGGTATCTAATAACATTCGTTCAGAATCAATGTATTGGTAATACAGGGTGACAGTGACCAACAGACTTGGCTGCAACACTTGCCCCGTTTTCTGCCTCATGAAACATATCACCCGTTCTCAGTTCTCTACCTTTCTGTAGCCCTATGTAACAGATTACATATCTGGGATCCTGATCTGGTATCACATACCCAGGACGTAAAGGATACTGAGAAACAGTTCTCTGTAATGAACACACTCGAAGATGATGCATCAGCATGCACTCTCTTCGTTTGGGCGGCACGGGAATTCTGGTAATCCCCAATTTCCTGCTCTGTCTTATAACAATTATAAGTTGGAGCGGGACCAACGTTCCCCAGCTCAGTATAACAAGCGGGTTCGGTCAAAAATCCGTATTATTATCTTGATTAAGGCGTGATATGGTCGTTACCTGGAGAGAGAGAGAAGAAAACACTCAGCGTGCGCTCTTGCAAGAATAGATTGGTTATTATTTTATCTAATCAGGATGGCTCCCACTGCTTTTTATCAAATCTTCCTTCAAACCCTAAAAGGAAAGACTAGCCGGGATTAATTACACACTACAAGTTCGCCAATCTTTCAGCCAGGCCAGTGTCGGTACTTTGAGGGAGGTCCCCCGTGCTTTCGTACGAACCTAATTAATGTAAACCTCGTTTTCCCAGAGGCGTAACCTCGTTAACACCTTTCTAGACACCTACTTGATCGGCTAATTGTAATGTATAAAACTCTCCCAGGAGTAACTCTTACTCGCAGCGGGTATCGGGATCCAACTATCTCATAGAATTTCAACACTTGAAATTCCCGATAATATTTTGCCCCTAGCTCGCTATGACCTTGACGCATGCCAAACAACCCATAGTCTGCTAGTCAAGTTCAACCCGTACATTTCTTGATTGAATTAAACCCACCCGCACGACCCTTGACGCATGCCAAACAACGCCGTACGAATACCCTAATCCAATCGCATCGTATGCAAGCAGATAAGCACTAGTTAGCTACCGTACACTATGCCTTGACGCATGCCAAACAACCGCAGCACGAATACTAACTAGTACTTATCTGAAATGACGGAGGGCTACGACAGGTTTTTCTGAAAACCTATTGCGTAATGAACTTGATATCGTTGTAGAATCAAATGAATTTTGAAATGGAGTGTTTTTGAGGCTTTTCTAGTTTTTCTAAAGGAGTCACTCCCGGTGAAGGGATCGTCGGTCCTTTCCTCGTCGAATGAGGTGCGGGATATATCATATATATCACTGTGCAAAGCAAAAACACTTAAAAGCAATCAAAAGACAAACCGAGTGTGTAGCATCTGCCAGTTATTGCTAAAGGAGTCACTCCCGGTGAAGGGATCTCGGTCCTTTCCTCATCGAATAAGGTGCAGGATATATCACATATACCTCTGTGCAAAGCAAGAACTGTAGCTACCTGTTTTATTTTGAAATTCGATTCTACATCATTAGGTTTCTTTTATTTCATTAATCACATTAATGAAGTCCCATCATTTAAATTACCTAAACATCACAGATAAATACGACGTACACTTATGCCATCCGCATTCGCCTCGATGTCCCCTCGTGCACCGTTAGGTTAGGTAACTAACGGCAGAGCGGGGCAGGGCTAGCGCGGGTGTAAAACATAAGTAACGTCTATATAATATATCATATATACTATATACTGTATCTATCACAGAACATCACATGATCACATCACAGATATCGCAGCAGAAGAATCATATGAAATATTGGATATACTAGGACGTCCGTGTTTTCAATACGAGCCAGTATAAAACACGGATTCCACGGTCGCGATGAATAGCCAAACCCACACCCCTAGACCCCTATGAGAGCGGCAAGCAACCCTACCAATTCTGGAGTTAGGAGACCCGGACTCGACTCCTCGAGTTGGTCTCCCACTGGACTCCAGAACCCGGTTACTTGTGCCCTCCTCCTTGGGTCTATCCTAGTGCGGAAAAGTAAATAATATACAAAGGGTGACAACTTCCGCAACCTGGAAGCGCCCCAATAAAAGAATATTATATACAAGTTTTTACATGAATGAAAATGAAAAACACTCATCTCACATAAAAAAAACCCCGGCTATTCAAACACGACGATCCAATATAACATATCCAGCAACACATAACATCACATGTCATCAACGTAAGTAAATATGCGCATCCCAATTGTCGTTGGCATATAGCAACGAAACCGACGATATCACATATTACACTTACGGTCACAGAAAAGAAAGTGTAAAACTACAACAGTTGGAATCCGCAATCTCTTTAGACATCACACGCCTAATCAAATGAATTACTTAGACATTGCATGCCTAACAATTATAAACCCCACATTTTAGTCTCATTATCGAAAACACTTTTCAATATCAAGTCGGGCAATTCAACAGGATTCCCGACATTCTGATCGAATGCTCATCGCAAACTTTAGTAGGCGGCCGCACACCTGAAGCCGTCGACAAAGTGCACCAAGGCGGAACACCGCTGCCGCGAGCACCCGAACGGATGCTTTCGGCGACGGGGTTCTCCTACAGTCACTTAGTCGAGGCTATGGAGTGAGGCTGTCTATTAAGTTTACCCGGCGAGTATCCGCGTACGCTACGTGATTGCGACGGACTTTTGATCACATCAAAATTCCGTGGCTACCGATCAAGTGAGACTAAACTGCTATGTTTATAACATTCATTTAGTTATCTCATAACTTTTTGTGAATTCCAATTATTGTATCCCATTCCGGATAAATAGAAAATGTCAAACTTTCCGATCGAACAATCGAACACCCAAGTTTTCCCGATACAGATCCACACATGAAATAAGTCTAACAACATTCAGTTTATGCTTCAGTACCAACGGTCCAGCCGTAGAAGGGTCAAGCCAACGCCTCACATGTGGCACGCCGTACTGCCCCAAACCCGAAGGTTCAAAGGGCAGTTCAAGACGGTCACATAATCGAGTTAAGGTTTGTTGTCTTCTAGAGGGTCCATCGAGTTACTTGCACTACTTAGAACGTCGTTAAACTACGGAAAAATCCAACACTTGGAAATTTCCCGACAGGGGAAAAATTGGGTATTTATATCCGGTCGAACTTTTTAACAAGTTCTAAAAATTATCCGTAAAGCCACACAGACAAAATTTGATACTCCGATCGAAACACCGAATCCCCAAATCAATCCCAGAAAATTCAACTCTATAATAAATATTAAAATATCCCAGGAAAAGAACCACAGGAAACTAAGAATTACTGTCCAAACAACTTTAAATAATGTTGCCGTACAGCCGCGGAACCGCCGCATGAGCTTTGCTCATGCCGCGGATCCGCGGCTGCTTAGTGGAATTTGACTGTCGAATTTCACAGTAACTCTTAGATGTTTGTGATGTGTTCTCTGCATATTTTTAATTTTGAAAAAGACCAGATTTTAGAAATTGTCCAGAGAGCATGATCCGGGTTCGGGTTTTGGTTCGATCGGACTTCAAATTGCGTCTAGACTTCGCCTAAGGCTCTAGCTAGGCTCTGATACCACTGTAGGGTTCCTAGGCACTCCCATGAGGTCTCACAAGGCATCAACCATGCCAATTTCAAAAAATCTAGGTGCCGAGAAACCCGACTACGGATCGTTGGCTAGAAATCTAGGCGAAAAGTAAACTAGTAAACTATTTTACTAAAGGAACGGAAATACAACCTTTGTAGATCCGGTGCTCCACCTCCACGGCTCCGCAATGAAGTCCTCTCCGCTGTCCAAATCGAACCATGACTCTCACGGTGATTTCATCGGAGAAAAGACCGGGCTAGGTCGTCGACAACGTGCCGAAGATGATCTACGTTGAAGCATCACTAGATCAAGCTCTCACTTCACCAAGTCATGAAACTTGTGAAGAAAACACACTCTACTACTTGGAAAGAGGTAGAGGATGAAGAAATAGGAAGTGGGTAGACTTTAGATTTGGATTTCTCAGTCTTTTTCATCACTTGCCATTGATGGAGGCAAGCTTTCTTCACTTGAAGAAATGAAGAAGAAGAAGAAGCTAATTATGATAAGTTAATTAAAAATGGAAAAGAAATGAATACTTATCATATTAGAACCATGGTTAGGTGTAGAGAATCAATCATGGTTAAAAGAAATGGTTAGGGTTAAGCATGAGACAAAATTGGTGACAAAGTCAAACATTCATGAAAGTTCTTGAAAGAATAAAAGAAAGCCACCAATTCTTCTTATGCAAAATAATTTCCAAAAAGGAATAAATGAATAAAAACCTTAACCATTTATTTAACCAAGGTATTAACTCTTTACACAAACCCTAGCTATCATATATCATCATACATGATACAAGCATGTGCACAAAACTATATCGAATATACAATGTGCACATCCGAGTGAGAAAATCCATTCAAAGTGAACCGATACTAGTTAATGCAAAGTAATATATCAAATATATATAATTATACATTAAATCATTAAATCAACACTTGATTCAATGATCCGGTCATGTCGCACATAACCGACTGGTATCAATAGTAACAACTTATCGAATCAACACTTGATCCGATAACCCGGCTATATCGCATATAACCGATCAATGTCACATCGCGAGAATCGAATACAGTATCACATACTGGTATTATTCTCGGTCCCGCACATATCTCATATGCGCTCCTATTTCGTTTCGCTTGAGCCAGGAAACCTCTGTGTAGGACTCTAAAGACTCGTCAATACGCCGGCAGCAGGTGATGATCATATCAAGCACCCACAAGCCGCAAGCGGTCTGCTAAATGTAACGGCCACCCGGGTATTGAGCGATCAGAATATCGACGAGCAAGCCCGCTCATACTCCTGTGAATCCAACCAGTAACACTACCGTACAGTCCGGTCTGATCGTCTGATATGTCGCATATCTCGTCTAGGGGTGGTAAACGTCAGACCCCAATAGCTTGATAAGTCATGTCGATATGAGGTCTTAACAATTCGAGAAACTACTGGTAACACTTACCAGTAAATCTCAGCAACCCTGGCCAGGGATTTCCTGTTATAGCCAATCGAACACAGCGCAACATCTACCCCCTATACCGGGAGAGACGAATCCCCTCCTATCGCTCATTGCCTCCATGTGACTCGGGACTGTACCCAAAAACCACCGTTTTGCACGCCCTCTTGGACGTGGTAAGATGGAAATCAAAGCACAGTGGGAACCACACAAGACTCTATGACGATCTCGGGTCAACAGACTACTCTGTACCAGTGTCACCAGAGAACTGCATCTGACGTGAGGTATAATACCATCTGGGAGTTCTCGGCGAGTCCGTCCAGTGTACCCAGTCTTTACTGAGCACCTGTATATCATCTCTGATGTCAAACACCAATGGATATGGGATCATCCATCGCCCATCTGTATGGGTCGAGAAGGTATACGCTAGTCTACTCTGGTATATCGATGCCCCATCTCGATACACCCACGACTAGGGACTTTCAAGGATGTACTTATGGACTACCATGTCCCCACTAGTATGATCCACATCATAGTCCAGGTAGTCAAGTACACATCCTAAGGGCTTTACCAACATGTAATAGAGAGACAATCTGTGTACACGTTAAGGTAAAGAGCAACCAGATAGCATACTATCATGTCGACCAAGAAAGTCCTCCCTATATATGTCCCAGCATCCACTACAATGTACATCCAATGTACAGTAATGGCCTCTAGGGCATACATATAACTAACAGCAACAAGATACAATATGTCATGGAGCATTAGCCATGGTTAATGAAAATGGATTTGGCTTAATGCATAATTAGTAGTCCACTAATCAAGTTTGACATAAGTTGTATGTAAATAATTGTATAATTATTTATAAAATGTCCAAATCCTATAAATGCTTCCAAAATCAATATTTCATATTAATTTCCAAATATTTTTCCAAAATATAGGTATATAATTGTACCATTCCATTAAAACTAATTTCCATAGTTCTATAATATTCATAAAATTTGTTATTTTATTTATTTAAATTCCGAAAATAATATTTTATATTTCTGAAATGTTACAATCTTCGCCCCTTAAATTAATTTGGTCCTCGAATTTAAATTTAAACCCCCCAATTACTAAAATATTTCAGTAAATCAATCAAGTCAACGGGGCTCCGAAATCACGAATACGTAAGATATATCATAGCGCAACGCATGCGCATGAAAACGAATGCAAAACTGAAATTCGAAACTCCGTCAAGTGTCACACAATCATGGGAGTTATGAAGAAAATACATGTTTTAAAATCTACTATTAAAATCAAATATAATGTAATTAAAACTATAACATATACATATAATACACATCCTTAAGAAATTGTCTAAACAACTGAATAAAAGTGCATGCAAAATCCTTTTCAAATTGCCGTGCGATACGTATATCACGGCACAAGTAGCGGACATTCATTTTGTAAAGGAATAGCTATATATTCATATATGTTTTGTTTAACATATACATCCCGCCTCTTTTTTTTTTTTAAAATGGCTTAGAGGGGTTCTCTTTGTAAAACTTTGTGTCACTCATGAACAAGTAGGAAAATATTGAGATTATAGCTCTTTTTGAAAATCCCCTCGGTAAATATCGATGCATGCAAAAATTCTCAGGTACCGTCCTCAGACTAGTTCTTCTCGGTTACTATATAACATAGTATATGTCATAAACATGCTGCTCTAAAGGAATAAATCTCAAATAGTGTATATGAAAATACAACTTGCGTCTGGTGCGTACGGAAATCAAAATCAAATACATGTGGCATGAATGTGCACAGAAGCAAAATCTAAGTGCAACAGGTGTGCACGGAAACATCCGTCAAGTGCAACGAGTGTGCACGACAACAATATCAAGTGCATCTAATATGCATGAAGAATCTCGATTAAGTGCATGTGGTGGGCAAAAAATCACATCATGTTCGCCAAGTGTGCGTAAGAATCCAAATCAAGTGCGTCCGGTCCACACGAAAGCATCTAGTGCAATAGGGTGCTCAAAACGAAAATCAGAAAAACTGGTATTTTAAAATACGAATCAAGTGCAAGTAAAATACACGAAAATATCAATCATGAAACTAATTCATCAAAACTCAAGGTCTAAAACGATAAGAGCGTGATACTCAGATCACTAAACACAATCAAAATAAATGACATTAAGGTACACCCCCTTTAATGTCGAAAGGAACCGGTGCACCCAAGGCTGGCAGAGCAAGATTGTCTACTTGCCTCCTGCCTACGATCTGGCATCCTATGCTCATAGGTCCTCGTTTCTCTCTGTAGATCACCATTTGCACGACTCCTCGGCTCAACAGCCCATTAGGGAGTAGCGACGAAAACAGTCCCATCTAGACGCTTCCCTGAACATCTCCTGGCCAATTTACATGGCTACTCGTAATATAGCACGTCAATGATGGCGGCCTCTGGCCCACTGAGTATATGCCATGCAACTGATCCTTGGTCTAAATCATTACTGCTGAAGTAATACGGGAAGTACCTGCCATGGCCTCTCCCAATATCATCTCTGTCGAACCGTCCGGAAGTTGGCACCCTTTACTTAATCCGTTTCTTATTTCGGGACAGCTGCATTCCCATCACGACTCTCCTATGAAATTATAAATGTATCCAACGTCTCTGCATACGTATCAAGTCTCTGACATCAACAGAGAGGAATGACAACTCATTACGATTTCGCACGAACCTCTTACTCCACTCATCTTCATTATCGTCCAAATCAGAATCATGTCTTGATGGCTGCATACTACAATTCATCCTCCGTTATAGTCAACCCGAAGTCTTTCGCAAGGACTCAAATCTATGAACTCAGTATCTTCAACATATCTATGGAAGACCACTGGACAATTATGTCCTCTGGAATTTGTCCAAGTCATCGGAGGAATACGCTTTGCTCATCCCATCTTGATCGACTTATACCAGGTCTAAGCAAGACCCTTCAAACTGAAATTATTCAACTTATCTGATCCTGCGTTGGGGTACTCAAACAAACGAATCTTCTTAGTCACTTTATCCAAGAATGATTAGCAACCTTCTGTCACATCCTTGCCCATAAACTCATGTGGCTTCATCTTATAAAATCTAGAGGCGATATCTTATCAATTTCAGCAACAGCTGGTTCATCTGTCCGTACGGTAGGCAACACAACAATTTCTGGAGTAGACGGTGCATCAATAATCTTCGCAACCTGGTTGGCCTCTAGCATTGGCCTGATCATCTGGTGCGGATCCCGACCGTTCGTGTCAACGAGAAATCCTAGTAAAACAATAAATCAATGTGTTCGTACGTCACCAGAATACACCCTAGTCGGTCCTCGTCCTTGACGTGCTCGCTCTGACCGCATCTCTAGCAACAGCTTTCTTGGCTTTCGTAGCCAAAGTAATAGATACCGCAGTCAAATATCATTGAGGAAAGATCATGGGAACGAATAGAAATACGGTGCCTAAGAAATGTACATCCAAGGCTACTTAAGCGGTGTAGCGTATCGTAAGTATGCCGCGGAACATACACATGGTACGTCACTCTACTTAAGTTACCTACTCCATCAACCAAGGTCAACCTACGTAACGAAAGTTCGGGTCTAATACCCCCTTAAACAAGTCTAAGTTCCTTAAGGTCATGCCCAGGTTCCGAAATATATATACGCCCTAGACTCCGCATAGTCAAACCTACACTCGAACTAAGGATAAACTTAACACTCTGATACCAACTTTGTTACGACCCAGAATTGGCGCGTGACTGGCACTTGAATCACGTGAAGTCTATAGGACCCCACATAATCCAAGTAAGCCAAAAGCCCAGAAATCTAAACCTTTTTGGGAAATTAGTGGGGGTGAAGTTTTGAAATAAAAGTATAATGAAATCAAGTTCTATCTTTAAATGCGTAAGTAATGTTATATGAAAATAAATATGGATTATATACTATAGTTGAAAACATTTTCGTCATTTGAAATTCGGGCAGCACCTCCTTTGTAAATTTGGAACCAAAACAAATACATTGCAAAAATAATAGGCATCCCCAAGCAGGAGCCAGCTCTTCGCCAATTGGCAGAATCACAACCACACAAATGATATATATACGACGCCCTAAAGTGATGATCAAACACAGAAAAGAAAGAAAACCAAAACATCATCAAAGAAACCAGAAATAAAGAATAAATATATACCCGTGACTCTAGGTCCGAAAGAATATACAGTATGTGGTTTTCTAAGTCTACTAAATATACATAGTCTGGTTGATGGAGGTTTTAACAAGATACAACTGAATAAATGAATACAAATGGTGGTCACGATCCAATGTGTACCCACCTAACAAAGCAAATCACCCAGAAGGAAACTGTGTACCAGCAAGTCGCTACTGAATCTGTGCGGTCAAACCTGCAAGAAACCTGTGGCACAACGGGGGTGAGTTGCCAACTCATGAGTAGAAGACATCACCGGGTAGAAATCGAATGTATAACGATCTCATAGGTCATACAGTAAAATAATAATAATAATATAATATCGTCGAGTGGTAACAAGAGTGATAGTGTAAACATAAGAATAATACTAATATACCGTGTCCGTGTTATAATGTGGTACCATGTGATCTGTACCATATAAATCAAACCGCATCATCCAACATATGCCCATCAACGACACACCAAATCATCATAAAAGCCTGAGTGCCCAGCATCGACACTCGTAAACATCATAGAAACCGTGTTCAGCAGCGACACATAAATCCTCATATCTCGGGCGCCGTCTCATCAGATCGGCCCTCATATCCATCTAATCACATGACTCCGGTCGGTATCTTCCGGATATCCGCCGGGCCAAACTATCTCCGGTTGGTAGTGCTCCTCTGCCGAGCTCAATGTCTCTCTATACGATCTTCTTGCCTCGGGATACCGTACCGGGTCCACCATGTACCCGCAGACGTTGCCTCCTCTCTCCTCAAATCGGGTATACACATAGCTCAGAACCGAGAAAACTCATGGTGGACGCCACACATCATAACAAGGAAAATCATATTTTTCTTTTAAAATGATCATAAGTTTTCAAAATTCACAAGCGGTTTCCCAAATCAAGAAATCACATGAAAACCGAAATCTCATAAACATGAGCCAAAAATGATGCAATGAGTACCGACACAGAATTAATCTACAGTGTATAACTAGAATGTGTGTGTGTGTGTGTGTATGGCATCTAACAAAGTACGAAATGCAATTTCTAAACTAGTATGTGAGGTAATGAGTACCAAGCAATACTATTAAGCTACAAGTTATTAGGTGGCACGATGAAGTAACGGTTTCTGGCAATTACCGATGATGAGTGTGTGAGCCGGCGAGTATGTGTACGTGCAACATGCGCATCATCGGTAACGGTGCAGGTGTCCTAGCAGACGAGGTCATAAAAGATAATGAAAAGAACATGTATGTAAAACGCAAAAGAGAATAATACAAGCATAGTAAAAAGGTAAACAGTAAACGTAATAGTATGAAATATATAACTACATATGAGCCATACAGTTATAGTGTTTAAAATAGTATGAATCATTGCTTTTAGAAAAGTAGGGGACTACGGTGTTTTTGAGAAAAAAAGACCATTTGAAAATCTGTAGCGTCCCTTGGCTTGTCTTTTGAAAATGCATAACGATTCGTTAGTTCTGAAAATATGTATGGCTCTAATTATATTCTAATATCTACTTAAGTGATTAGAAGACTAAAATATTTCCGAGTCGAAAGTGATTTGAAGACCATAACATTTTCGAGTCGATACATCCATCAGTTGGCGATCCAGCCTCATAGTATCACGTACGATATAGTCCTTCATACGACATCCTCGAGTCAAGAGTACGAATCCATCATCATATATATCATATCTCGTATGGTATAATCTATCGTACGTCATCCCGGAATCAAGAGCACGGTTCAATTATCATATATATATCATATCTCGTACGGTATAGTCCATCGTACGATATCATAAATCAAGGGTACGGATCTATGGTCACGTACATTGTATCATCATATCTAGTCACATGTCATTGCATGTTATAAATATAAATATATCGCCTAATGTCCATACAATATATCATATCATATCATGGCGTTCAATCTCATATAACATAGCCTCGTGATATCATGTCCGATCATATCGACTCAATTTATTCCAACATGTTATATCCTCACCTCGTGATGTCATATCGAAATTATCCTCAACTTACATGTATATGTATGTGTGTGTGTGTGCGCGCATGTGTTAGCATACACACACACACACACACACAAATATATACATATACAAACATACATATACACACATATCACACCGTGTGTGTGTGTGTGTGACAATATATATCCCAAAGGCTCAAGGCTAAGAAAAATAAAGGATAAGGGTATACCTTCTTACGAGTATGTTTATTACAGCCTATAGTCTTCTAGAACCCTATTTGTCAAGTTTACATATCTAATATTTGTAAGTCGACGTTGTACACCCCACGAGTTGCGGGGAGGCGGAAATATGAAAAACAATCTTTTTCTTTAAACTAACATCGACTAACCGAAAGGATCTTTGCTAAACTATAATTAACACTTATATAGGATTAATTAGCTACTATGAAAGAAGATTATACCTAATGAACCAAGTCCTTCATCCTCTCGTTAACCACCTCCTCGTCGGCCTCCTCTTTGTAATAGACGATCACCCGAGAGCTTCTACTCCAAGCTTTGCCTCTAATCTTGAGGTAACTAGGTTACTCTAATTGCTAATCAAAGTCACCTAGGGAATATAGAGTATGATTATGGATTAATGAGTCTTGCTAATCCTTGATCTCAACACATGAGAGGTTAGGATTAGGGTTTGAAGAGGGAGAGCTTGAGGAGAGAGAAGGTGAGAGTGAGAATGAAATGAAATAATATCTCATCTTGAATATATGAAGCATGATGATTTATTAAATGAATAAATCAAATGATTTATCAACCATGCTTCATTTATTCACTTTGTGTTATTCATCCCATGAGTCATTAGATCAATAAATGCATCATTAACTCCATGGATGAATCATACAAATGAGTCACTAAATCTATAAATGCAAATGCCACCTTAGCCCCCAAGTCATCATCCTTCAAAAAGATTCTCGCCAAATTACGAGAACGACCCTCCTATCCATGAAAACACGAAAAAACTTTAGACTGTATAAATCCAATAATCCGATACTAGAATCTGGCTTAAACCAAAGCTGGCTAGTAAAAACTGTCCGAACATCGTATGTGCATAAATGCACTTGCGTGTTCGAACCCTGTCGTAAAACCATACGACCTCTATATCGTTTCGCCCGGAGCAGAGAAACTCTCTGTGTGGGACTCTAAAGACTCGACTACTATGCTGGCAGTGGGTTTAACCACAGACCGCAAGCGGCACTAGCTGTACGTAACGGTCCCCAGGTAGATGTCGATAAGAAGGCCGATGAGGAAACCTATCCGAACTCCTACTGAGCCTGATGTGACAATCTCCGTATAGTCCGGTCTGTTCGTCTAGGACTATCGCATATCGGGCCTAGGGGGCGGCAAGCGTCAGTCCCCTAAAAGCGGTATAAGTCGTGTCGGAGCGAAGCCTATTACACCTTGAGAAACTACTGGAAAACTTACCAGTAAATCTCGCTTGCCCTGGCCAGGGACTTTGCGTAATAGCTCTCCAGACACAACGCGATATCAACTCCCAATACCGGGAGAGATGAATCTTGTCTAACCACTATTGCCTCCAAGTGCTCAGGACTGCACCCAACTGCTACCTGTTTGCATGACTCTTTTGAGCCGTGGTAGGGTAGCAATCTAAGAACAGTGGGACACACTCGAGGCGAAGTAGCAGTGTCATGTCTGCGGACTATGCTGTACTCATGTCACCTGGGAACTATTAACTGACAACGGGTATAATACCAACCAACAGTTCCTTGCGAGTCTTGTCCGGTGTACCCGTAACCCAACGAACACCTGTATACTATCTCCAGTACGACGTACTGATGGCTGTGGGACAGACCATCTCCCCAACTGGGATGAGAAGCGTACATACTAGTCTACTCCGGAGTATCGATGCCCTGTCTCGATAATCCTACGACTAGGGACCTGAAAAAGGATGTGCTTGTAGACTACCCAGCCCCTACTAGTATGACTGCCATCACAACGCTGGTAGTCAAGCAAGATCCTAAGGGCTCTATCAATACGTACACACATATTAAGATAGATAAAACCAAGTAGCATACTACTATGTTTAGCAAGACTGTTAATATAACTGTGAATATCCCAAGCTTCCATTAAGTAATATACAAGCTAGTATGATACAATAATAGCCCCTAGGGCATATACACTAACAATTTCCCACTTGCACTAGGGCCATGTACTGGCATATCGAAGACCGATCATCTCGAGTAGTCTCTCGAACTGAATCTGAGGTAAGGACTTTGTGAATGGATCAGCAATGTTCTCCTCTGTAGCAACACTCCGGACCTCGATCTCCCGGCGATCTATGATCTTCCTAATCAGGTGATACCGCCTTAAGATGTGTCTGGACTTCTGATGGGACCTGGGTTCCTTCGCTAAAGCTATAGCTCTGTTGTTGTCACAATACAGAGGTATTTGATCAACAATGGTAGGAACCACCTGAAGTTCTGTGAGGAACTTCTTCATCTAGACCGCTTCTTTTGCGTCATCGCAAACAGCAATATACTCCGCTTCCATCATCGAGTCAGCAACGGTGTCCTGCTTGGAACTCTTCCAGCACACCGCCCCTCCATTGAGGGTAAAGACATAACCTGACATGGACTTGGAGTCATCCTTATCACTCTGGAAGCCAGAATCAGCAAAGGCCTCGATCTTGAGGTCTTTTCCGCAGTAAACCAAGAACATCTCCTTAGTCTTTCTCAGGTACTTGAGAATGTTCTTTACTGTTATCCAGTGCTTCTCCCCGGGGTCTGACTGATACCGGCTTACCACGCTCAGTGTGTAAGCTACATCTGGTCTAGTGCACAACATCGCATACATTATAGAGCCTACCGCAGAAGTGTAGGGTATAATAAACATGCGTTCCCTTTCCAAATCAGTCTTGGGAGACTTCTCTTTAGAGAGGGTGATTCCGTGACAAGCCGGTAGATTACCGTGCTTAGAATCTTCCATACTGAATCTTTTCAGTATAGTGCTGATATACCTAGACTGCGAAAGTCCCAACATTCTCTTGGATCTATCACGATAGATCCGGATCCCCAGAATGTAAGAGGCATCACCCATGTCTTTCATGGAGAACCTGTGTGACAAGAATCTTTTGACAGATTGTAGCATAGGAATGTCATTTCCTATCAATAGAATGTCATCCACGTACAAGACGAGGAATACCACAGTTCGTGCTACAATTTTACTATATATACATGGTTCATCTGGATTTCTGATAAAGTCATATTCTTTGACCGTTTCATCAAAACAGATGTTCCAGCTCCGCGATGCCTGCCTTAGTCCATAAATGGACTTAAGCAACTTGCACACTTTCCCGCTGCTCCCACTCTGATTGAAGCCTTCTGGCTGATCCATATAGACGCACTCTTCCAAATTACCATTTAGAAAAGCCGTCTTTACGTCCATCTTCCAGATCTCATAATCATGGAAGGCGGCAATAGCAAGAAGGACCCGAATGGATTTGAGCATAGCCACTGGAGAAAAAGTTTCGTCATAGTCCAAACCAAGTCTTTGATGAAAACCCTTTGCAGCAAGTCTAGCCTTATAGGTTTCCACCTGTCCATCTACACCAATCTTTTTCTTGAAGATCCATTTGCATCCTATGGGTTTTACCCCATCTGGAGCAAAGTCCATAGTCCATACTTTGTTGGTGTACATGGACTCCATCTCGGTCCGCATTGCATCAAGCCATCGTACCTAGTCGCCGCTCTAGATGGCCTGCTGGAAGCTAGTAGGTTCATCATCATCAATGATGCAATCCTCTCCATCCCCATCTATGAGAAAACCATAGTATCTCTCAAGCGGATGAGACGGCCTACTACTCCTGCGGAGGGGTGCAGGAATGTCCCGTTCTTCTTGAACTACTGGTTCTACCAAACTTTCAGTAGTAGTTTGTGGTTCTGGAATTTCTTCCAGTTCTATTTCGTTCCCACTTGTTTCCTTTTCTAAAATCTGCTGTTCTAGAAAATGGGCATTACGAGAAACAATAACCTTTTGTTCCTCTGCGTAATAGAAGAAATACCCCTTGGAGTTCTTTGGATATCCCACAAACTTACACTGTACTGATCGTGCCTCGAGTTTGTCCGCATGCTGCTTTTTAACAAAAGTTGGACATCCCCATATCTTCATATGCTGAAGATGGTGTTTCTTCCCACTCCACATCTGATATGGCATGGTAAGCACAGTCTTGGTAGGAACCCTGTTCAAAAGATATGCCGCTGATTCTAGCGCATAACCCCAGAAAGATCGCGGTAACTCAGCATTATTAATCATGGAACGTACCATATCCAATAGGGTTCGATTCTGTTTCTCCGATACACCGTTATGCTGTGGAGTGTATGGAGGAGTAAGCTGAGAGAGAATTCCTTTCTCTTTTAGGTAACCTAGGAACTCGGCACTTAAGTATTCACCACCTTGATCAGATCTCAGTGTCTTGATACTTTTGCCGGTTTGGTTTTCTACTTCATTCTTATACTCTTGGAATTTCTCAAAAGCCTCGGATTTATGTTTCATCAGAAAAATGAATCCGTATCTAGAGTAATCATCCGTAAAAGTAATGAAATAGGAAAAACCACCTCTTGCATGTGTAGACATTGGACCACATACATCGCTGTGTATGAGTCCTAAGAGCTCGCTCGCTCTTACTCCATGTCCAGTGAATGGAGTCTTTGTCATCTTTCCTTTGAGACATGATTGACAAGTGGCATAAGATTGATATTCGAATGAATCCAAAAATCCTTCACTATGTAACTTAGTTAACCTTGTCTCATTGATGTGACCTAGTCTACAATACCATAAGAAAGCCTTATTTAAATCTGGAGACTTTCTTTTTAGTGTGTTCTGGACATTGAAAATCTGTAATTGGTTTAAGACATATATACCGTTATCCAGTGTACCGGACCCAATCAAATCATGATTAAGGTGGGTGTTAACAACATCGCTTACAAACGTGAAATCATAACCTTTATTTGATAACAAGGAAACTGATATGATATTACACGTTAAACTAGGTACACAAAAACAGTTATGCAAAACCAAAATATGTCCACTCGTCAATCCCAGGTGATAATCCCCTACGGACACAACTCCCACGCTAGCTCCGTTAGCAACCTTCAGGGTCATATCACCAACCTTCAGCACTCTACGGTTTCTCAGTGCCTGCAAAGAATTGCATATATGAGATCCTGATCCGGTATCCAATACCCAGGAAGTAGAGTTGATTGACAGACAATTCTCAATTACAAACACACCTGAAGTCGAAGCCACAGCTTGCTTCGGTTCCTGGTTCTTGGCGTTCCACACCTTGCAATCTTTCTTCCAGTGCCCTTTCCTATGACAGTGGAAGCACTCATCCTTTGCCACTACTGGCACTGCAATCTTTTTCTTTCCCTTCACTCCCACCTTACTAACACCTCCTCTAGGTTTGGTGGCGGCCTTATTCTTCCTTCCTTTGGCCCTAGCCTTGGACCCGGAAGAAGAAGCACCGCGAACAAACATAGCGGGTGTTTCCCTTGCCTTCTGCAAGGTGCCCTCTGCATTCCTCAACATGTTAAGGAGTTCTGGAAGTTCAACTTCTTTTCTTTGAATGTTGAAATTCAGAATAAACTGGGCGTAGGTGGAAGGAAGGGACTGGAGAATCAAGTCTGTATAGAGCTCGTTCTCCAAAGTCGTCCCCAGGTCTGCGAGCTCTTCTATATAGCCAATCATCTTTAGGACATGTTCTCCTACAGACGATCCGACAGCCAATCTCGCCTGAAATAGGTTCTTCGAGGTCTCGTATCTTGCTATACGAGATTGCTCCCCATACAGATCCTTTGTATGGAGAAATATGGATTCATGATCCATATCCTCGTGCCTCCTCTGATGTTCATTATTCATCGAGGCAAGCACGATGCACTTGGCCTCCGCCCAATCTAATTCCCAAGTTTTGTGGATTTCCTTATCCGCAAGACGGGATTTAGGACCAGGGACAGCAGGTGCCTTAGTGGTAAGGACATACCCCAATTTTTCATAAGTCAAAGCCATTTTGACATTCCGCAGCCAATCTTTATAGTTTGGCCCTGTCAGTATATTTTTCTCTAATAGTAACTTAAGGCCTGTCATGTTTTGGGTCGCTGCAATGAGAGAGAGGGAACACTTTAGCATGATACTCTTGCAAGTTTTGAGTGGTTTTTAGTTTATCTAAACTGGATGGCTCCCACTGTTTCTCGAATCCCTCCTCAAACCAAAAAGGAAGAACTAGCTAGGACTATTCTCACCGTACAATACTTGCTTAACCGTTCAGCCAGGCCGGTGTCGGTACTCCGAGGGAGGTTTTCCAATGCTTTCGCGAAGTTCCTTAATTAAATAACCTCTTTTCTTTGGGGGCGTAGCCCCGCTGACACCTTTCTTGGCACCTACTTGGTTTATAGCATTGATCGTTAAGTGACGAATATCCTGATGAGTAACATATACTCACAGTAGGATCGGGATCCAAATATCATCGTGTGATAATGCTGAAGGAATCCTACCAACCTTCATCAAACTCCAAATGGTATGCATCTCTTTGCAAATTTCAGTTTCTTTAGAAATTCCCGATATAAATTTTTGCTCCATGCTCTTATGACCTTGGCTTTGGTCAAAATGTCATAAGTCACATGTCAAGTTTTACCCATCATTTTCTTGTTAATTTGAATCCATCCGTATATACCCCTGACTTTGGTCAAATGATAATGCGACTGTCCCAAACTAACTCAGCTATCTATGCAACAAATGAATACCCAGCAGCTACCAAACACTATGCCTTGACTTTGGCCAAAATACATAGCTTGAATACTACTGAATACCCAAATGAAATGACGGAGGGCTACGAATGGTTTTGGTGAAACCGTGAACATAGTGAACTTCATATGATCGAAGGAACCTGATAGCTTTTTAAAAGGAGTGGTTAAAGCTCCGCAATTTAAAAATATCTTCTGTTTTAAAAATAACCGAGTGGTTTCTTTTAAACTGTTCTAATGATTCAACATTGGTTTATTTTCTTTGCATTAATATAATGCGTCCCATCAATTAACCTATCATTGCAGAAAACAACGAAAATACAACGTCCTCTTATACCATCCGCATTCGCCACTGGGTCCCGTCATCACCCGTTAGGTTACTTAACTAACGACAGAGCAGGGGCTGGGCTAGCGCGGGCGTAAAACAAAAGTGACGTCTAAATAGCTATCATATATAGATATTGTACATTCGTCTGATGCAATAATAGGCATTCCAGATTACAGATGAACATTATTGGATATACAAGCAATCCGCGTTTCCTTTAATCCTGCAACGAAAGACGGATTACACAGTTGTGATGAATAGCCATTACCCCACCCTAGACCCCTACGGTTACGGAAAACTACCCGCCAAGTACCCGAAGTGAAGCGGTCTCCCTCATTAACGTGAGTAGGCCACTAAACACTTCAAAGTACCCAGTAGTTTGTGCACCCCACCTTGGGTCTATCCTAGGAGCAAAAAATCAGTAAAAGAAATAATACAACGGTGGCTACAACCGCAACCTAGATGTGCCCCGCAAAAGAATATTACATCATATTACAATTTACATCGAATGAATGAATATAAAAACCCATCTCAAACCCCGGCTAATCATCACAACGATCCAATCAAGTTCATAAACACAAACAGTAAAATCATTACAGAAATGTGCAACCCCCTGCCAACCGACATACTAGCAGTTCGGGGAGGTTTACGAACACATTATACAATCACAGAAATAATCTAATTAGCCAAACATCGTAGAATTTCGATCGAGCAAACACAATAGATTCTACTCCAAAAACTTCTCTGTGCACCTGAGACTTGAGCAGAAAATAAACATTCCAGAAAGAACAAAATAATCACAGAAGAGTTACTGGGGAAATTTGGGGTGAATCGGCTTCAACTCGGCCGCGGATCCACGGCGGATCGCTTGGATCGGCTGCGGTTCCATGGCTGTTTGGCCGATTCATGAACCCAAATTTCTCCAGTATTCTTATATTTTCCTGCATGTAATTTTAGAGGTCCCTGAAAAATTTTTAGACCCCGTTTTAAAATCGACAGAAACTTGATAAAAATGATGTTTTTTCCGGTTCGTTTTGCGATCGAATTTCTAACGACTTTGCTAACAAGTTAGTTATGGTTTAGCGAGGCTCTGATACCACTGTAAGTCGACGTTGTACACCCCACAAGTTGCGGGGAGGCGGAAATATGAAAACCAATCTTTTTCTTTAAACTAACATCGACTAACCGAAAGGATCTTTGCTAAACTATAACTAACACTTACATAGGAGTAATTAGCTACTATGAAAGAGAATTATACCTAATGAACCAAGTCCTTCTTCCTCTCGTTAACCGCCTCCTCGTCGGCCTCCTCTTTGTAATAGACGATCCACCCGAGAGCTTCTACTCCAAGCTTTGCCTCTAATTTTGAGGTAACTTGGTTACTTTAATTGCTAATCAAAGTCACCTAGGGAATATAGAGTATGATTATGGATTAATGAGTCTTACTAATCCTTGATCTCAACACATGAGAGATTAGGATTAGGGTTTGAAGAGAGAGAGCTTGAGGAGAGAGAAGGTGAGAGTGAGAATGAAATGAAATAATATCTCATCTTGAATATATGAAGCATGATGATTTATTAAATGAATAAATCAAATGATTTATCAACCATGCTTCATTTATTCACTTTGTGTTATTCATCCCATGAGTCATTAGATCAATAAATGCATCATTAACTCCATGGATGAATCACATAAATGAGTCACTAAATCAATAAATGTAAATGCCACCTTAGCCCCCAGGTCATCATCCTTCTAGAAGCTTCTCGCCAAATTACGAGAACGTCCCTCCTATCCGTGAAAACACGGAAAAACTTTAGACTGTATAAATCCAATAATCCGATACTAGAATCTGGCTTAAACCAAAGCCGGCTAGTAAAAACTGTCCGAACATCGTACGTGCATAAATGCACGTGCGTGTCCGAACCCTGTCGTAAAACCATACGACCTCTATATCGTTTCGCCCGGAGCAAGGAAACTCTCTGTGTGGGACTTTAAAGACTCGACTACTACGCTGGCAGTGGGTTTAACCACAGACCGCAAGCCTCACTAGCAGTACGTAACGGTCCCTAGGTAGATATCGATAAGAAGGCCGATGAGGAAACCCATCCGAACTCCTACAGAGCCTGATGTGACAATCTCCGTACAGTCCGGTCTATTCGTCTTGGACTATCGCATATCGGGCCTAGGGGGCGGCAAGCGTCAGTCCCCTAAAAGCAGTATAAGTCGTGTCGGAGCGAAGCCCATTACACCTTGAGAAACTACTGGAAAACTTACCAGTAAATCTCGCTTTCCCTGGCCAGGGACTTTGCGTAATGGCTCTCCAGACACAGCGCGATATCAACTCCCAATACCGGGAGAGACGAATCTTGTCTAACCACTACTGCCTCCAAGTCCTCGGGACTGCACCCAACTGCTACCTGTTTGCACGACTCCTTTGAGCCGTGGTAGGGTAGCAATCTAAGAACAGTGGGACACATTCGAGGCGAAGTAGCACTGTCAAATCCGCAGACTATGCTGTACTCATGTCACCTGGGAACTGTTAACTAACGACGGGTATAATACCAACCAATAGTTCCCTGCGAGTCCTGTCCGGTGTACCCGTAACCCAACGAGCACCTGTATACTATCTCCAGTACGACGTACTGATGGCTGTGGGACAGACCATCTCCCCAACTGGGATGAGAAGCGTACACACTAGTCTACTCCGGAGTATCGATGCCCTGTCTTGATAATCCTATGACTATGGACCTGAAAAAGGATGTGCTTGTAGACTACCCAGCCCCCACTAGTGTGACTGCTATCACAACGCTGGTAGTCAAGCAAGATCCTAAGGGCTCTATCAATACATACACACATATTAAGATAGATAAAACCAAGTAGCATACTACCATGTTTAGCAAGACTGTTAATATAACTGTGAATATCCCAAGCTTCCATTAAGTAATAAACAAGCTAGTATGATACAATAATGGCCCCTAGGGCATATACACTAACAATATCGAAATATATATAACTATATATAAGTACCCTATTACTACGGTTGCGGGGGTGCTATACGCCATCCACCCGACTTGCCCCGTAGATATACATCTACTCACCTACTATCCTTTGTTGCCGTGAAAGTCCACGCGAAGGTACCTACAATTCAACGCACATCGTATCGACATCAAAATCAAGTCCGGAAATCGATATGGCAATCGAAACATACATAGGATAGATCCTATGGTATATGCATGCAAGAATAACTAAACAACTCTCGACGTTGATATACAAAGAGTCAAAACTTAAATACCAAAACTCAAGTTAACAAAAGTTGCAAAACAAAATCTGCAACTTAGAAAAACACTCTCTGATTTTACCTTACGTAAAATTAGGATATTTTGCATATAGGGTAGGTGTATATATCAGATAATAGAGCCAGGGACCAAAAACCAACCCAAAGCTTATTGGTCAGGCCGCAATTTGCAGCCTGGGGGAATATTTTGGGGACCAAGTTGGGGAGTTGGGGTCTCGGATTTTTAGGGTAGTCTCTAGGTAGCCTACACATCTCACCGTGTTTGCAACTTATGTAAGTCTACGGTAGCGCCCCGGCTGTCTGTCCGAGGCCAAAATGCGGAAACGAAAACTTTTTCAAAACTTGAAACCGGCGCTATCGTATATTTTAAATCCGGATCGAACCATTAACCTACAACTAGCAACTAGAGAAAGGGTTGGAAAAGCTATACCGATCGATCCGTGTCCTTCGGTCTTTGGCTACCATCCCAAGCTCCTCGCGACATCTCCGATCTCGATCTTCTCGTCGGAAAGGGCACCACATCTTCGAGTCTTTTTACGGTCTCCCGCTTCGTCCGAAGCAACTCGGACACGAAGTTTGCTAGCCGACGTGTCTAAGGCGATGTAGAGAATGTGTGTGACAACTTTGTCTCTTGCATCCATTGCATGGATGGAGGTTGAAGATGAAGCCATCAATAAAGGTTGTGAGCTAGAGGAAGAAGAAGAAGAGCCCTTTTTCCTTATGTGTTTCTTGTGATGAAAAGAGTGAGTGAGAGAGTGAAAAAATACAAGACCAAACCCCCTCTTTGCTGCCCTCTCTCTCTCTTCTCATCATATCAACACAAAAATCAAACTATAATGTGACATATGCACATAAAAAGTGACCATGAGTCACTACCCTTGCACATGCCACATTAAATGCACAAAATGATGATTTCTAGCTCACAATTTCCATTTGTAAACATTAATCCAAATGTTTACAACAATAAAAAGATACGACAACATCTAAAGTAAACTCTTGACGGATCACAAGGATACCCCTCACCTGTACATTCATACCTGCATCCGCATTCCGACCAAATGCGAATGCGATGAGACTAAAGTAATCCAACAAATCTAATACTAGGATCCGGCTTAAACCAAAGCCCACTAGTATCTACATCTTATGAGTAACCTGAAAGAGAAGCAAGATCTCATAAACATTACTATCAACTGAATACCATACACAAGTATCTACATCTTCGATCACCATGAAGAATCCTGATACTTGCAACACCTGGTTCTCTACTTTATTGTTATACCTATAACTTCGCAATACTTGAAACTTGTATTTCTACGAAACACATGTCTAACAACTAGAGAAGTCATAAGTAAACAGAATATAGTACGAGTACCAACCCCTCTGTCCTAATGGATACTGGACAACATACAATACTCTGTATAAGTCCACTGAGTCTAATAACTCATTCCCTGTGTGTCGTAGGTTGAAAACTGTACTTATGGTTAAGAAGAATTACACCGTTGTTTAATGCTCCTTACCTAAACATCCACTGATATAGGTAAATGTCATAGACATAATTTCAAAAAGCTATATCTCACATTATAAAAAATAAACGTACAGATATATAAATTTGAAATTGGTGCATAACAACGGATATTCAAAACCAAATATTTGCCGTCCGGCAAACAACCCAGGCGATTTCCTCAAATATCACGAATTACAACGAATCCCGATATAATGAGGATGATAACCCAATTCCTAATAGCTTACTCCCACTCATCATCTTTAAAACCATACAGATGTGAGAATCAAACCTGGTAAATACATACTCTGGAGCAAGGGCTAATTGGGAAATCAGTTTTCTTTTAACAATACGCAGTGAAACTGAAACATATAAATGTTTCGAAGGGGTATCCAGGTATTCCTAGTAATGCCTCTTCCATTAACAGATTCACAACTGTAACCGTATATTTCTTTGTTATCTCTCCAAATCCCTTTATATGTCTTTAGTCATTACCTTCTGTACATCCCTTTAGGCTAAATGGTTTTCTTCCTTCCCTACCGTTCGGCACCAGCCTATGGTTTGGAAGAAGACTATCCAATAAGCGTAATAGGTGTACTGTCCTAATCCTAGGAGCACTCGCAATCTGAGAGAAGGTAAAGATAAAAGACAACCGAATAAAACCTTATTCCTATTTCTCCTGCACCAGAATCCATTCCCGAACAGGAACAAGTTCCTTCGAGTTCGTATATAACCATACGATGGAGTATCCAAATAACTGTGGATCTTCGTAGTGATACGGAGTGTCCTGGAGAAATACAAAGGTGAAGTAGGAGTGGCGATGAAATACTTGGTTTGGTCGTGAATAGCAGTCGCAATTTACTTTGCCCTTTTACTAATCCCTTTATTTGTCTTTACTTAATACCTTCTGTACACCTTTTAGGCTAAATGGTTTTCTTCATTCCCTACCGTTCGGCACCTGCCTATGGTTTGGATGAAGACTATCCAATTAGCGTAATAGGTGTACCGTCCTAATCCAAGGAGCACTCGCAACCTGAGAGAAGGTAAAAGGAAAAGACAACTGAATAGTCCTATTCAGTTTCTCCAGAACCAGAAACCATCCTCGAATCTGGAACAAGTTCCTTCGAGTTCGTATATAACCATACGATGGTTTTATCCAATGGAAGTGGATGTTCGTAGTAATACGGGGTGTTTTGGAGAAAAGGGTAAAAGTAGGAGTGGCAATGAGGTATGTAACTCAGACAATCCAAAAGCCAGTGTTTTAAGAAGGTTCGGTTAACTTGGTCACTGAGTCATAATCTAGGATCGGGCCATGGTCGCTGCCAAAGAGAGAGAGAAAAGAAACACTCTGCGTGAACTCTAACCTAGATCAGAATGGTTATCAGTTTATCCAATCAGGAAACCTCCCACTGTAACCTCAAATTCTCCTCCAAACCTGAAAGAAGAATTAGTCGGGATCACCAGAGGAGTAAACCAACTCATCAGTGGGAATCGGGATCCAGCTATCATCGCATGATAATGTGATGGAATCCACTCATGTTATCACACTCCAGAAGGTATACGCATGCCTGGCAAGTTTCAGTTTCTTTAGAAACTCCCGATGTGATTTTTACCCCATGCTCTTATGACCTTGACTGGAAAACAAATCATAAGTCACATGTCAAGTTCTACCCGTCATTATCCAGGTTAATTTGAACCCACCCGTACATACCATTTACTTTGGCCAACAAAGCAGTACGACTGTCCCAATCCAACGCATCTATCTATGCAGCAGAAAGATAACAAATAGCTACCATACACTATGCCTTGATTTTGGCCAACAAACATAGCATGAATACTAAGTGCTACCCTTCTGAAATGACGGAGGTCTACGAATGGTTTTTGGCGAAAAATCTTTAACGTAATGAACTTGATATCGTTGAAGGAACCGGATAGCTTTTTATAAAAATATAGTGGCGAAAAGCTTTGCTAAGGAGGTCACTCCCGGTGAAGGGATCTCGGCTTTTTCCCCATAGAATAAGGTGCAGGATATTCCAACTGAATACCACGATGCAAAGCAAAAGGCAATCGGCTATAGTGAAGTTATTACCCTGACGCAAACTTCTGTCCAAGGGGTCACTCCCGGTGAAGGGATCTCAGCCTTTGCCTCGTCGACTGAGGTGCTGGATATTCATAACCGAATACCACTGTGCAAAACAAAAGAGAACGTCCTTGCAATAACAGCTTTTTTGAAAAATGTTCCAACAACATCAGAATAGGTTTGTTTAGCCTGCATTGATCCGAATCGATGCAGTCCCATCAATTAATCACACCATAAAAGAACGAAAATATGATGTACGTATATGCCATCCGCATTCGCCACTGGGTCCCGTCATCACCCGTTAGGTTACTTAATTAACAACAGAGCGGGGACTGGACTAGCACGGGTATAAAACATATACAACATCTACTAGTATATATATCAATATATAATATTCGCTCATCGCGTGATAAAATACAACATCACAGAAATGTAATAAGTATCACAGAACAATACAGATAATCTGGGACCCCGGGTTTCATAGAGCCGCTACTGAAACCCGACGTTCCCCTGGTCATGTGGATAGCCTGTGCAATGAAATCCTAGACCCCTACGGGCGCGGCAAGTTATCCTCCAAAACCTGAAGCGAGGCAGCCCCCTTCAACAAAGTGAATGGACCACCCAGCACTTCACGGAATCCGGTAACTTGAGCACCCCTCCTTGGGTCAACCTGTACCCCCTACGAGTGCGGCGAATAGCCCGCCAATTCTTGAGTGAAGCCCCCTCCGTCTCAAAGCCATGAGATGCGGGCCCGTTGCCCTCTAGAACCCGGCAATCCGTGCACCCCACCGTAGGGTAATCCTAGTACAGAAAATAAAATATATACAACGGGTACATCGACCTCAGCCCGGTCGTGCCCCAAAAGAATAATATACAAACAGGCAGTGACAGCAGTCCACATGTCGGACGCTCGCCCTGCAATATCAAATGTACAAATACAACCAAACTATACTACCATTGCATCCAGGTTATCCACCATGACAAATCCGCAACATCACAGTACAACACAGAACATCAACGTGAATGACACGTTCGCAAATCCGTCTAAAAGGGCCATAGCAATTAGACAAGATTTACCGATCAAATGACATTCACGGTCGTAGATATAATGTAAATACTGTGAACTAACATGTTTAAAATTTTCGATCTACAAAATTTCCTGAAGTGGGCCCCAAGTACAATTCCCAGTACTCAAAATAATCTGGGCCAAAACCAAAATTACCAGAAACCCCATTTCCAAGTCAGAAACCACTATAGGACAATTGGTGGACTGATGCTACAGTACGGTGGCGGAACCGTGGCCAAAACATGGGTACGGCCGCGGTTCCGCGCTTCTACAGTGGAATCAGTGAACCAATTTTTCTCAAATTTCTTTAAAAAGCCTGCCTGATTTTCTGCAATACTCAAAATAATTTTTAGAGCACAAAAAAATTTCGACAGAAACTGCAGAATTGGAAATGCGGTTTTTGGAAATTTCGTCCGATCGAAGTTCTAAACACGTTAGAGCAAGCTAGTAACGGTTAAAGGCGTGGCTCTGATACCATATAAGTCTACGGTAGCGCCCCGGCCGTCTGTCCGAGGCCAAAATGCGGAAACGAAAACTTTTTCAAAACTTGAAGCCGGCGTTATCGTATACTTTAAATCCGGATCGAACCATTAACCTACAACTAGCAACTAGAGAACGGATTGGAAAAGCTATACCGATCGATCTGTGTCCTTTGGTCTTTGGCCACCATCCCAAGCTCCTCGCAGCATCTCCGATCTCGATCTCCTTGTCGGAAAGGGCACCACATCTTCGAGTCTTTTTACGGGCTCCCGCTTCGTCCGAAGCAACTCGGGCACGAAGTTCGCTAGCCGACGTGTCCAAGGCGATGTAGAGAATGTGTGTGACAACTTTGTCTCTTGCATCCATTGCATGGATGGATCTTGACGATGAAGCCATCAATAGAGGTTGTGAGCTAGAGGAGGAAGAAGAAGAAGAGCCCGTTTTCCTTATGTGTTTCTTGTGATGAAAAGAGTGAGTGAGAGAGTGAAAAAATACAAGACCAAACCCCCTCTTTGCTGCCCCCTCTCTCTCTTCTCATCATATCAGCACAAAAATCAAACAATAATGTGACATATGCACATAAAAAGAGACCATGAGTCACTACTCTTGCACATGCCACATTAAATGCACAAAATGATGATTTCTAGCTCACAATTTCCATTTGTAAACATTAATCCAAATGTTTACAACAATAAAAAGATACGGCAACATCTAAAAAAAACTCGTGACGGATCAAAAGGATACCCATCACCTGTACATACATACCTGCATCCGCATTCCGACCGAATGCGAATGCGATGAGACTAAAATAATCCAACAAATCAAATACTAGGATCCGGCTTAAACTAAAGCCTACTAGTATGATCCGTCCGATCATGATCCGTGTACTACTGCATGTATATGATCGAACCCTGCCATATTACCATATATTACCATACGGCCTTTACAGCGTTTCGCCCGAAACTTGAGAAACTGTCTATGGGGGACTCTAAAGACTCGTCAATACTTTGGCTATGGATTTAACCACTAGCATGTCAGAGGTACTAGCCGTACGTAACGGGCTACCAGGTATTGACCAAAAGGGAGGCCAATGAGCGAACTCATCCTGACACCCTACTGAGCCTATCAGTGACAATATCCGTACAGTCCGGTCCGTTCGTCTATGAGCATCGCATGGCGGGCCTAGGGGGTTGGTAAAAGTCAGACCCTCAAAAGCGGTACAAGTCGTGTCGGAGTGTAGCCCAGAACACCCTGAGATACTACTGGAATACCTACCAGTAAATCTCCTGCCTTGGCCAAGGACTTCGTGTAATGGCTCTCCTAGACACAGCGCGATCTCACCCCCAATACCGGGAGAGACGAAACCCCTGCCGATCCGCTCACTGCCTCCATGTGGCTCGGGACTGTACCCAACTAAAATCTTTTTGCATGACTCTTTTGAGCCGTGGTAGGGTAGTAATCAAAGCACAGTGGGAACTCACACGAGACAAATGACGATCTCAGGTTGATGAACTAACCTGTACACATGTCACCAGGGAACTGCTATCTGACATCAGGTATAATACCAACTAGCATGTTCCCGGAGTGTCCTGTCCGGTGTACTCATAACCCAATAAGCATATGTATACATCTTAGGTGAACCAACTGACACCAATGGCTTGTGAAACCGGCCACCGCCCCTTGTCGGGGTCTCGACTGCATACACTAGTCTACTAATGGAGTATCGATCCCTAGTCTCGAAACTCCCACAACTAGGGACCAATTTAAGGATGTGCTTATAGACCCAAGCTCCTACATATATGATTGCCATCATACTGCTGGTAGTCAAGCAAGAATCCTAAGGGCTCTATCAATGTATAATAGTGACCTGTAAGGTTACCTAAAGCTGTACACGATGATAAAGATAAACCAAATAACATACTATCATCTTGAGTAAGAATGTCTTACCGGTATAGGTCCTCCCTCAATCATTGCAATCGCGTGCCTGCGATCCAATAATTGACTTTGAGGGCACTATATCCAACAACTTATTTTTCAGAGCTCTCGAATGATACTGATTCGTGTGTCAAAGATATTTCTAAACGGCAATCAAGAACGGCGTCGCTTGGTAGCTAGCCGGTGAGTACGGTCCAGTCCACAGGGATTTTGTGTTTTCCTAATCGCTCTAACGAGTTAATTCCGATGGGTGTCGGATTGATTATCTCTAAATCCTAAATTGGTTTATACTAAGATTATCTAGATCTAAGTCTTGCTAGGGTTAGGTCTAGGGTAAGTTGGGAGATTGAATATTTCCTCACCGCTTTCAATGCCCTATTTTAGATCTATTAGGTGTTATGGTAATTATCAATAAAAGGGATTAGTACCATCGGGAAGAAACGGTGTTTCTTCCTCTAGGTTCTTGTCCTTTCTTTATCGATCCTTTCCCCAACCTCCATGGAAAACATACACAACCGGTCCTTTATACTACGGTATCACCGTTACCTCGAGGGGTAAGGTGCCGCAGGGAGCGGTGTGTGCGTGTACGCATGGAGTTCTAATTATTATGTATGATGGGGCAAGAAAGGGTGAGAGAGTTCATCTCTCAAACCTTTCCTTAAAGCTAACCCTAACAAGCGAGGAGACTACTCGCTCATTAGGGAATTTAATGACATTCTAAATTAAAAGTAAACTAAGGCAATGAAAATAAAGGAATATACTAATTTTTATTGATGGCTCTCTCCAAACATCAACACAGTACAGATCTGAATTTATGAAATGAAAAGAGGCATGACCTAGAAAAGGTTTTTATTGTTTTATTTATAGATTCATAGAAACCCTAGGTTACAATTGACTCGCAGATCTGCTTTTACAAAAATACCCCCTAAGAAAAAGACCTAGTCAATGCCCACGCACCACCACGAAATTTCGCGCCGACACGGGCACAACCCGTCCGCGGTTCCGCGGCCAATAGCATGCCTTGGCCGCGGTTCCGCGGCCAAGTTGGGAGGTCGATTCTTCAGTTTCCTGGTATGCTTCTGGGTGTTTTTGTCTTCCTATTTCTTTGGTTCTTTTCTCAAGTTGGCTTCTAGGATTCTTCCAGATCTCCAAAGTGAATAATTGTAGTGGACTTTTACCGTTTCTTCGTGACGAAGTCTTGAACCTTGCACTGCCTTTGTGCTTTGTGAACTGATCTTCATGTAGGCTTGATCAAGATTCCAACATTTATTGGTCGTAGTCTCACTTTTGTATCGTCTTTTGTCTTCTTCACTGTTTTTATTCCAAGAACCTGTAACCTGCAACTAATTAGCAGACATGGGTCAAAAGCACCTGTTTATTTGTAAAATGACTAGGAATGGGGAATATAATAATGCAAAATTAGGATATGAACAAATACCCCCAAACTTATCTTTTGCTCGTCCTCGAGCAAACCTAGTTTTATTCTCAACAAAAACCTAACCTCACTTTCGCAGGGGAACGCGATTGCACTGAGCTCGTGCAACAAGCCGTTAAACCTCTAGGTGTCCCTAATAGGAGGAGTGTTGTCTCCTGAGGGTTTTCAGCGGATACTATCCACAAAATCCTATCAATTCGGCCCATTAACTTTTATTCTCCAATTAAGTTTTCCAACAAGAAATTCTATTATCTTCGACTTGTAAATAATCCACCCATATTCTTCATACTTCCTTATCATTTAACTTAAGATTATATATGTTCTGCAGACCTTCTTAGCTTTTGGCATCTCTTAAGTTTTCCTTCTAGGGTTCCATCTCAACTTAGGAATTTTTATCATCTCTATTAAAGATATAAGTCATATTCTTCATTCCTATCTCTTATCTAAACCCCAATCACATACCCCTACGTATGTGTATATATCACCCCTACACTTGGAAATTCAAATCAAGCAATCATACTCTTGTCCGTTGTCGAAAGTACTTCTTAATTGGTGAATTTTTATATGAATTTCGCTCACACATCTTTCATGCGATTGTTAATACTTCTTGAGGTACCAACAACCGATTACAAGATGTATTTGCACATTAAAACGTAATTCCTAGTCTTGCAACACCTAAGGCTTTAGCAGTGACTCCCAAACCAGTTGGTCTAAGACACTAGATGATGAAGCACCCTCGCTAAATATTTTTTTCTATTTTTTCAGCCTTAAGTAATCACAAAAACCAGTGTTCATTTTTTTTTAGTATCTCTTTAATCACACTTGAATTTTTATTTTATTTTCTTCGTACTAAGAACTTTAGACAAGAGCATTTCAAAGTCTCTTCTACTATTCCAAGTTTCAAGGTTCGTGTTTGTGCAAATTGTAGGGTATACATTTTCAGAATTTAGACTTAACCTTAGGAATTAATTTTCAAACTTATACTCTAATAAAAATATCAATACTTTTCCCTTGTTTTGACTTAGCCCAAGAAGTGAACTCAAAATTTGCCTATTTCTAAATAAACTACAAGGACATATATTTTCTACCGTTAAATTTTCGGAAAGGTTATTTTTAGGGTTTTAATTTA
Organism: Agapanthus africanus; assembly: GCA_030015575.1. NCBI lineage: Eukaryota > Viridiplantae > Streptophyta > Magnoliopsida > Asparagales > Amaryllidaceae > Agapanthus > Agapanthus africanus. The sequence continues at coordinate 375,104,126 of CM057344.1, read as the reverse complement.
CTAAGTCGAGATCTAGCTGTTCCTAGCTAGTTAATCTTCTTGTCAAACTCAAGTCAATTATGGCCAAAATTGAATACATTAATTTTTTTAATTTTTCAAATTTTTCAAATTTTTATGGGTTTTAAGATAAGTATGCAAATGCAAAAAAAAATGTATATATGAATGCGAAGGAAGAAGGCTTACCGAGCATACCCCCAAACTTAACCTTGACAGTGTCCTCACTGTCATGCCACACCAAGAGGGTCAAAATATCGGCACTCCCCTATTTATTTATTTTTAAAAAAATTTATTCTTAAAAGAAAAACAAATATATATATACAGAAAGGCCCCCCAAACTTCATTGAAACAATGTTAAACGTCATTGCCAAACTTTGCAAAGACCAAATGTCAACACCAACCAGTCGAAAAATTTATCTGTATAGAGTATCGGTTGTTGGAAGAACATGTTGTATCGATCCAAAAAGAATTGGGGAAGAGAGAAGTGGTGGTATAGAAAGTGTGGAAGTGAATAGATAGGAGGTGGTGATGAATCAAAACGAGAATGTGCATGATCAGCAATCAGTGGAATATTGGCATTCTCATAGCTTATTAAAAAAAAGGAGGTGGTTCAACTTCTAAAGGAGGAGGTTGACTAACCACACTATCCCCAAGATGCTTCTGTGGATCCTTTATCGACTTGGCATCATCCATCATATGCATATGATATTCAATTATGAGGGAACTAATCTCCTCGATGTCCTCCATAGTCCAGCCGAAAGCTTGCCGCCTACCTTGTAAGACCATTAAAAGGGCTTTCTCTTGCTCGAGGGCTAGAGAGGCCGATATGATAACGGGAAAGGTCTCATTCTCACCTAGGCAAGTATATTTAAGGTGAGACGGCAAGGGCTTTAGTTTGAGTTTCGGAGGCGAAACAATCATAGGTAAAATTGGGGAATCTACCTCGAACTCAAAGGACTCCAACACAGGTTCGAAATCACTGCAAACAACCGATTCGGATGGTTCAACTAACTCATCCAAAAATTCAAAAGACTCATATTCGGGCGGTGAGTTGTCAAAATCATCTGAAAAAGTGAAACATTCATAATCAATATCGGTTGTGTCAACTGTGGTAGATTCAAGGAGGGACGCACTAGTGGCGTCAAAACTGTTTTCATCAAACAGAAATCTTTCAAGCTCACAGTCCTCCTGCGTGATTTCGTGAATAGAGCGAACTTCTCGTGTACTAGTTTTAGGCATGGGGGGAAGACTTCCTAACTTGTAAATATTGAACTCACTAGACGTCTTCCCGAAGGATAGAGTTATGGAGCCATTGCGACAATTTATTATGGCATTGGAAGTGGCCAAAAATGGTCGACCAAGGATCACCGGAATTTGGTTCCGTGGGTTAGCAACAGGTTGTGTGTCCATAACAATAAAATCAACGGGGAATATGAAATCCCCTACTTTGATCAACACATCCTCTAGCTCACCCCTAGGATGGGTGATTGATCGATCAGCCATTTGGAGAGTTCAACGAGTGGGTTTCAACTCTCCAACCCCTAATTTCTCGTACACGGAGTAGGGAAGCAGGTTAACACTAGACCCAAGATCTAAAAGTGCTCGATTGATTTTCTTATCCCCAATTGTTATTGAAATCGTAGGACAGCCAGGGTCCTTTCGTTTTTGGGGTAAGGGTTGAGGTTGGTTAATAGCATTGCTCACTGCACTAGCTACTAGCACTTTCTTGGGTATTTGAGACTTTCTCTTCGATGAGCATAAGCCCTTTAAGATTTTCGCGTGCGAAGGGACATGTTGGATTGCATCCAAGAGAGATATATTTATGCTAACCTGTTTAAACAACTCCATAATCTTCTCCATTTGTGGAGTTGGTTTATTGGGACTCAACCTGTTTGGAAATGGAGCATTTTGAAAGTCTGTTGAGTCCAATGTCTGTGGAGTAGAATGTGGAGTTGGAACGGACCCCATTATGGGTGTGTTCGTGAAGTAAGAAGTGGGTCCGTTCGAATGAGAAGAAGAAGAGCCTTTTGAAGAATGAAGAATAGGCTCTAGCGAAGAAGATGAAGGTGAAGAAGATGGAGAAGAAGAAGAAGATGAAGAAGATCCACCGACGGGGGTGTCATCACTAATACCCATATTATTTTGCAACACTTTTCCAAATCTCAACGTGGTCACCGCATTTACATTATGATTTTGATATTCATATGCGACATGTGCGTTGTGTGTGGACCGGGATTTGGCAATGGTTGAGATGGAAGCTTTCCCTTTTCTCTCTCACTCAACACAGCAGTTAGTTGTGCAATTTGTGCTTCAATAGATTTGATGCTTTGATCGTATGAAGCATTGTTGTGCACCAAAGACTGGATGGAATTTTCCAACCTTGCTGCGGATTCTGTAGATTGTTTGAGAAAGGCATCTAGACTTTTTTCTAGCGAGATAACCTTATCATCTGGTTGAACAAAATTGTTCGTTTGATTTGGATAAGGTTGTGTTTGGAAAGGTTGCTGGTATTGAGTTTGTTGGGGTGCTTGTTGTTGTGGAGGAGGAGGCCTTTGAAAGTTGTTGTTTCCTTGGAGTTGTTGATTTTGATTCCAAGCAAAATTTGGGTGACTCCCCCAACCCGGATTATAAGTCGAAGAGTAAGGACCATTTCTTTGTCGTTGCTCAAAGGCAGCATTGACTTGATCTTGTCCTTGAACAGGTGGATTGTAAGGACACTCTTTGGTAAGGTGTGATGGATCCGAACAACAAGCACAAATAGTTCGTGGGGGTAAAGCAGGGGCAGGAGAAGGCGATGAGATTTCGGTCTCAAGTGCTTCTAGCTTTTTCGTAAGTGAGGCCATCTCGGCCTTTATAGCAATCGACATATCTAATTGATGTATGCCTGCCCTAGATTGACCAATAGAAGAAGATGAGGTTGTCTTTGTGCTTTCCCACTGAAGTGTTTGTTCAGCAAGATCCTCGAGAAACTGCCACGCTTCCTCACTAGATTTGGTTAGAAAGTGACCTTGACAAATGGTTTCTAGCAACTGCTTCGTTGCCGGGTTCAATCCTTCGTATAATATTTGGCAAAGTTGCCAATTTTCGATCCCATGGTGAGGGCATTGAACCAGTAGGTCTTTGAATCTTTCAAAACACTTCCAAAATGGTTCGGAAGGAAGCTGGGCAAATTGTATAATCTAATTGCGAATTCTCGCGGTCTTGTGATGAGGATAAATTTTTTTAAGAAAAGCTTTAACAAACTCGTCCCAATTTCTAATTGAATGTGATGCTGTGCTGTATAGCCACTTCTCGGCTAAGTCACTTAAGGTGAAAGGAATGACGCTTAGCCTTATAGCATCATCTGATAATTGGGTTGTTTTCAACATGGCGCAGACGTTTTGGAATTTATTGATAAAGATATAGGTATCTTCGGATTCCAATCCGTGAAATTTTGGTAGCATATTGATGAAGTGGGGTTTTATCTCAAAATTGTCCCCATTTGCTGGTGGGGGGAAAGACAGGTAGGTAAGGAGGTGCGGACAGGGTAGAAGAGATCCTGGAGCGCGATCCGTTGGGGTGCTTCAACAGGCGGGTGATTCGGGTTATTCGCACCTAACGGAGGTGGAATCAGTCCCGTGGGTAAGGTGTTGTTGGGATTATATCCCGACATACTTTCGGAAGAAGAATTTGAAGGTGGAGGTAAGGAAGTGGAAGGAATTTCGACTTCGGAGTCGAAAGCTTCGTCGGTCGGTACCAACGAAACACGGACTAATCGGGCGCTAGTGTCCCTAGTCTAAAGTGACATACACTAAAGATGTAGTGTAGTCAAAAAAAGTAAAAAAAACAGAATGTGTAGGGTAAGAAAATGTCAATGAGAAGAAAGTGGGTGGTGGTGGGGTGCATGGATTTTAAGCGACAAGTTGCAAGTTTTTTTCTTTTTGTTTCTTTTTCTCTTTATTTGGAACTATTTGCAAAAAATATTTTTGATAAAGGGCTTAGACAAAAATGCAATCAACCAGAAATGCACAATCAGGCCTAGATCTAGGGTCACCTAGGTCAGCTAGACAGCTCCTAACTGTTCCAAAGGGCTAGAAATAGGACCTCAAACCGCCTCTTCACCGCCAATTGCGGCCAAATAAGTGCCAGGTGAGTGGGAGGCTCCCCACTACAAGTAGTGGTCCTAATTAAGTAACCACTCGCCTTAGACACACTTGCCTAGACACCGCAAAGTCAGGTTAGGATAAACGGTCGATGCCTATAACTAGTCCTATGTCCTATTGAGCGCGACGTCCTTAGGGCTGAGTCTAGTATTTTTTAATTAAATATGGTCAATGCAAATACCTTATGTGATGTCTGGGGTCCTGGAAAGGGTGATGAAATCCCCACCCAATCTGGATTGGTCTCAAGCCCCTTAAAGTCCGATTAAAGATAAGCAAAACAGAAAAAAAAATAACTTGCAATCAATTTTTTTATTTTAAGCGCGGCGCAAAGAATCCTGCACAAGATTTGTTATTGGAAGGGGGAAGATTTTTTTAAGCGCAAAGAATCTTATAGGAGATTTGGCAAAAGATATATCGGGATTTACAGAGGAGAGAGAAAAGATCTTACAGTGCAAATTTCACGCGCCAAAGCTTCCAACACGCGGCGGTTCCGCGGTCGGGAGGGGTGTGCGGCGGCGGTTTCGTGGTCAGGTAAGCAGCTCGGGTCCTAAGAATTTTTTCCCAGCGGTGACGTCATAAGGCCGCCGCGGTTCAGCGGTTAAAGTGGGTATAGCACTGCGCTTCCACGGTCCGATGGAGGGTTCAGATCCCGAGACTTTTTATGCTGTTCTGTTTTTCAAATCCCCTTCTGTTCGGATCTCCTGTTTTCAGTTTCGCGCTCTGGATTTTTCCAGATCCATCGATCCTGCAAAGATTCACACAAAATACCCTTCAAAAAATAACTGATAAAATTTTTATATATTTTTTTTCTGTTTTTTCTGATTTTTTAATTTAGATTAACCCGAAATTGCAAAAAGGAAATACTACGCCATCCCGGCAACGGCGCCATTTGATTCGTGTGTCAAAGATATTTCTAAACCTCAATCAAGAACGGTGTCGCTTGGTAGCGAGCCGGTGAGTACGGGCCAATCCACAGGGATTTTGTGTTTTCCTAATCGCTCTAACGAGTTAATTCCGATGGGTGACGGATTGATTATCTCTAAAACCTAAATTGATTTATACTAAGATTATCTAGATCTAAGTCTTGCTAGGGTTAGGTCTAGGGTAAGTTGGGAAGTTGAATGTTTCCTCACCGCTTTCAATACCCTATTTTAGATCTATTAGGTGTTATGGTAATTATAAATAAAAGGGATTAGTACCATCGGGAAGAAACGGTGTTTCTTCCTCTAGGTTCTTGTCCTTCCTTTATCGATCCTTACCCTAACCTCCATGGAAAACATACACAACCGGTCCTTTATACTACGGTTTCACCGTTACCTCGAGGGGTAAGGTGCCGTAGGGAGCGGTGTACGAGTGTATGCATGGAGTTCTAATTATTATATGTGATGGGGCAAGAAAGGGTGAGAGAGTTCATCTCTCAAACCTTTCCCTAAAGCTAACCCTAACAAGCGAGGAGACTACTCGCTCATTAGGGAATTTAATGACTTTCTAAATTAAAAGTAAACTAAAGCAATGAAAATATAGGAAATTACTAATTTTTATTGATGGCTCTCTCCAAAGATCAACACAATACAGATCTGAATTTGTTAAATGAAAAGAGGCATGACCTAGAAAAGGTTTTTACGGTTCTATTTATAGATTCATAGAAACCCTAGGTTACAATTGACTCGCACATCTGCTTTTACAAAAATACCCCCAAAGAAAAAGACCTAGTCAATGCCCGCGCACCGCCATGAAATTTCGCGCCGATACGGGCACAACCCGGCCGCGGTTCCGCGGCCAATAGCATGCCTTGGCCGCGGTTCCGCGGCCAAGTTGGGAGGTCGATTCTTCAGTTTCCTGGTATGCTTTTGGGTGTTTTTGTCTTCCTATTTCTTTGGTTCTTTTCTCAAGTTGGCTTCTAGGTTTTTTCCAGATCTCCAAAGTGAATAATTGTAGTGGACTTTTACCGTTGCTTCGTGACGAAGTCTTGAACCTTGCACTGCCTTTATACTTTGTGAACTGATCTTCGTGTAGGCTTGATCAAGATTCCAACATTTATTGGTCGCAGTCTCACTTTTGTATTGTCTTTTGTCAATAGCATGCCTTGGCTGCGGTTCCGCGGCCAAGCTGGGAGGTCGATTCTTCAGTTTTCCTGGTATGCTTCTGGGTGTTTTTGTCTTCCTATTTCTTTGGTTCTTTTCTCAAGTTGGTCTAGGTTTCTTCCAGATCTCCAAAGTGAATAATTGTAGTGGACTTTTACCGTTGCTTTGTGACGAAGTCTTGAACCTTGCACTGCCTTTGTACTTTGTGAACTGATCTTCGTGTAGGCTTGATCAAGATTCCAACATTTATTGATCGTAGTCTCCCTTCCAAGAACCTGTAACCTGCAACTAATTAGCAGACATGGGTCAAAAGCACCTGTTTATTTGTAAAATGACTAGGAATGGGGAATATAATAATGCAATATTATGATATGAACAGATACCAGATTCTATTTGATCATCACATTTTCACAAAAACCATATATCCAAAAATTCCAAGTTCATGTCCGGGACTTCTAATCTCAAGTTTGGTCTAGAATTCCATCACTAATGGGTTTGTGGTCACTTACTAAACTCAATTGCATCTCCACAATTCAATTCATCCACTAATTATCATCCTAGAATTTTCCAAGTTCACTAATCTTAAACATCTTAACTCTAAACTAACACTTAAGCTTAGAAAACTTAAAAGCTTAAAGAAAGGTGAAGGTTTTACCTCTTGGAAGAAACTCAAGAAGTTCTTTGGTGGTCCAAGGTGCTCAAAACTCTAAGTTGATCTCACTATGGTGTTTGTAATAAGCTTTGGAATGATTTTTGTGAAGTTGGTAATTGGTTTTGGGATGGTTTTGTGGGTGGAATTATGGTGGTAGTGAGGATGGAGGAAGATGAAGGAGAAGGAGATGAAGAAATGAAGAAGAGAATGAGGAGGTGAAGAGAGATATGGAAGAGTGTGGAACTTTCTCTCCCCATCTCTATCTCCCTTAACCATGATACTTGTCACCTCAACTCTCTCTCTCTCTCTCTTCTTTATTTCTTTTCTTTTCTTTTCTCATTTTCCATTTTTCTATTTTCTTTTTAATACCAAACACAACAAATACAATTTAAGCCAACATGCAACAAGATACAATATGTCATGGTGCATTAGCCAAGGTGAATGAAAATGGATTTGGCTTAATGCATAATTAGTAGTGTACTAATCAAGTTTAACATAACTTGTATGTAAATAATTATATAATTATTTATAAAATGTCCAAATCCAATAAGTGCTTCCAAAATCAATATTTCATATTAATTTCAAAATATTTTTCCAAAATATAGGTATATAATTGTACCATTCCTTTAAAACTAATTTCCATACTTCTATAATATTCATAAAATTTATTATTTTATTTATTTAAATTCCGAAAATAATATTTTATATTTCTGAAATGTTACAATCTTCCCCCCTTAAATAAATTTGGTCCGCGAATTGAAATTTAAACCCCCCAAATACTAAAACTTTTCAGTAAATCAATCAAGTCAACGAGACTTCGAAATCACGAATACGTAAGATATATCATAGTGCAACGCATGCGGATGAAAACGAGTGCAAAACTCAAACTCAAAACTCCGTCAAGCGTCACGCAATAATGGGAGTTATGATGAAAATATAAGTTTCAAAATCTACTATAAAAATAAAATATAATGTATTTAAAACTATAACATATACATATAATACGAATCCTTATGAAATCGTCTAAACAACTGAATAAAAGTGCATGCAAAATCTTTTTCAAATTGCCGTGCGATGCGTATATCACGGCAAAAGTAGCGGACGTTCATTTTGTAAAAAATAGCTATATATCCATATATATTTTGTTTAACATATATACGTCTGATTGATCAGGCGGAGCTACACGTTCTGCCTTGTCCTATTTGTTCTACTGACCGTAATCAAGACGGTGTCGCTTTGCAGCTAGCCGGTTGAGCACGGGTCGTCCGCAGGTAGATGGTAGTATGTCCGTTCTTGTTTTAGACGAGTCAATTAAAGAATGTATATCTGTGTTCAATTCTATCCTAAGTTTTTGTATGTATTTTCAAGTAAACTTATTAGGGTTAAGGTTGGTTAGTAGAGTTAGGATTAGTCTTGTACTTATCTTTTGCCATTCTTACAACGATGTTGGGATAATCGAAAGTATCGGGGATGAGGAGGACATAGGAATGGGATTTGCGAGTTTAAGCAAGCTTTCCAATACTAAATCCATTCCTAGTGCCCTTTTTCTGTCCGCTAAATGCGCTTATTTCCAACCCTAGGCCAAACACCCGCAACCATATATCTAATTAAGTCACAACTATATGTCACGTTGTAGTGCGCTTAAAGGACTTCTCGAGTTAGGTCGCGGCTATATGTCACGTATAGCGCACCTAAATGAGGGGGTTGTGTTTTTTTGGTCTAGGTTCGTTTTAGGATGTTTGGTGAAGAGAAGCACAAGGATTTTTCCGTCCCTCATACTAACCTTCCTTAGCCCCTAACAAGAAATTATTCACACATGAAAATGAAAAGAAAACAAAGCAAGAAAGAAGCAAAGAAAGAAAGGAAAAATACGATTTTACAAGCTAACTACTTGGGTCCTCACCTAAGCAAGGAACTTCGTCGAGTATCATGGCTTGGAAATAATACGGGTAAGAAGGCAAGGAAAATAAAACAAGCAAAGAAATATCAACAACTACTTAACAACAAGAAACAAAATTACACTTGGGAATTAAAATTACAATACAAGAATTAAAAGATACAAGTTAAATAAAAACCCTCATCTTCATTGATCTTCCACTCAAGAGCTCTCACACTTTAATAGAGAATAGATGAAGAGGAAGAAGAAGAAACAAACCAACCTACACTAAAATCTAACTAAAAAGTAGCCTCCTTTACTTGGCACAAAACTGGGCTATTTATAGGCAGAGAGCTGAAACCCTAGGGCCAAATTCTGAGCCCATACGAAGTTACAAAACTACCCCCAAAATATCTTCAGACACCTAGTCAACTCGGCCGCGGAACCGCGGCATAATGGCCATATTGGCCGCAGTTCCACGGCGCTTTAGGGGATTCATGAGGTGATGTTTCTAGTGCTTCTCCACGTTGCTTTCTTCTGTTTTTGTACATGTCCCAAATTGCAAAATACTTCCAAAGTTTCTTCAGATTTGCAACTGTCCAAATGGGCTTCACTTTTAATTCATATGGCCTTTATCTCCCTCGAGCTCCGCGCACCCATTGAATCTTGTGCTTCCCCTCTCGTGCCCTGTGCTTTTCCGAGACACGAATGACTGCTGTTCTTTGTCTTGTCTCTTGAACTGGTAAGCGGCACTGGACGGATACGGATGACCGGAACCCGGCTTTTATCTGTCGGCAACAGATGTTCTGGATTTTGGCGTAACTGTGGAGATTTTGTATGATTTACGTTATTTTGGACTAGGAACCTGTAACCTGTAAATATGTAGCAAACACGGATCAAAAGCACCTGCCTATAAACAAACGAGCATAAGAATGGGCAATATTAAATGTAATATTCTGGTATGAAAAAATACCCCCAAACTTAACTTTTGTTCCTTCCGAGCAAAACCAATTATTCATAAAAAGTTTTAATCTCACTTTCGCAGGGAACGCGATTGCACTGAGCTCGTGCAACAAGCAGTTAAACCTCCAGGTGTCCCTAGTAGGAGGAGTGTTGTCTCCTGAGGGTTTTCAGCGGATACCACTCATAAAATCCTGTCAAGCTAGTTTCACAAGTTAACGTTGATTCTACTCCTACAGTTTAGTATCTAAGTTAGAAACTCTATCATCCTAAATTAGAAATATCTAACCCTTATGCTTCACACCTCCTATTTATTCAACCCCAGATCCTATACGTTTTACAGTTTAGAAAGATCTCGGTTTCTCTTGAGTTTTCTTTCTAAAGCGCAGTCTCCAATCCGGAATTTTTATCAACTTTACGGAAAACATAAGTTTTATTCTTTATTCCTATCTTTCCTCCAAATATCTATCGTATACCCCCACGCGTGTGTAAATTTTCACCCCTAGACTTAAGAATTCAATTCAAGTTATAGTACCCTTTCCTTAATACCTAATACTACTTCTTTTCGTTATAGATGGACGGATTTTTTTTTTTGCTCACACACCTTTCATGCGACTATTAATGCTTCTTGAGGCACTAACAGCCGATTACTGAATGTGTGAGCTTAGAGCGTAAATAGCAGTTTTCAGGTCATGACTTTATTTTTTTTATTTCTTTTCATTATTTTTCTTTTTCAAGACCGGATATATTTTTTAATGATGCTCTTTTGGTGGTTAGCTTTAAATACCGTTTTTTCCTTTCATACTAGGTTTTCAGGGAAGAGTATTTCTAGGTATCCTCTATTATCCTAAGTTTCAATGTGCGTGTATGTGCATTTTGTAGGGTATATACTTTCTAAATTTGGACTCAAGAATAGAAACTATTTTTCAGACTTATCCTTGAGTAAAGCTTTCAATACTTTCCCTTCATCTCGACTTAACTCAAGAACTGAACTAAAAATTACCTACTTCTCAAATAAAAAACTGCAAGGACGTATACTTACCAAGGTTAAACGGAATGAGGGTTATTTTTAGGGTTTTCAATTCATAAATCTAGGATTTAGTTATTTCTAACGTATCAACTAAACTTTCGGAATAAAAATCTAAGTTACCCTATTTGCTAACTTGACGACAATGTTTTTTATATTTTTTTGGAAATTTTTTCGACTTTTATGGGTTTTTTAAAAATAAGTATGCAAATGCAAAATATACACATGTATACAAATGTAGAAAGCTTACCGAGCGCACCCCCAAACTTAAATTTGATAGTGCCTTCACTGTCTGGCTACACCAAGAAGGTTAAAAATTGTCGGCGCTCTCATGTTTTTTTTATTTATATTTATGAACAGAAAAAGAAAACAGAATATATATACACAAAAAGCCCCCCAAACTTAAGTAAAGCAGTGTTTCCACTGTTTTGGCGTTTATAGTTCAGAGTTAGGGGGGAGAGAATAGTATTAATCTATACAAGGCCTTACACAGGCCAAAAGTTAACACTAACCATTCAAAAATTTATCACGATAAAACAGCGGTTGGTGAAAGAATGCGGAAAGGAAGGAAATTGAGAATACGCGAGACCGTATGGGGATGGAAGCGACATACGGTCTCGGTAGTGGAGAAGAATGGCGGAAGGGAGAAAGAAATAGAATACGAACTTGAGGGTGAAAATGGAGTGAATAAATTAGTACAATTTGTAATGACCGATGTGTAAAAAGCGATTGTACTAATCTATTAACCCGCCGAGAAATGCGGTCAAACTTCTCAAGATTCGTAAGAAAACATGGGTAGACCGAACTTGGTAAACCAGGCATATGAAATGAGTGTGTTATGGTGGCTTGCGAAGTTGGAACGATGGAAAGGATGGAGGGAAGAGATTGAGGAATAATAATGGTTAAACGATCAGGAATGTGTGCACAGTCGATGGAAGGGACAGGATAAATTGGAAAATCCGACTCATCAAGTAGAACTGTTTCATCCTCAATACTATCCTCAAAACTCAGCTCACCCATGCATTTATCATCAATTTCCAGATGCATATCAAGTTCGGGAAAAACAACTAATGGTTTGGGATGATGCCCACACGGAAGTGAAAGGACTCGATGAATTGGTGAGAAAAACTCAACCAAAACTGTGGGTTCATCATCAAAAATATTCGTAGCATCGATATTCTCAATCAAATGAAAATCACATTTCTCAGACACCTCATGAAAAGCATGGATTTCAATTAATTCTGGTTCTAGAGTGGAGGTGTAAAGATCAACAGGATTGGGTGCGGTTTCACTCGAAAGGGACCCTTCATAATCGTGCAAATCAAATACTACAAAGTCGCATAACTCATCGAATGGTCTATCGTCAATTGGTGAATCATTTGGGACACTCGGTAGATATTGAAAACCGGAGTTGTGGAATTCAATTTGCGATGGGTAGTTTTGATTTGGAAAGGTGTACTGCTCACTCTCACTGTTCAAATTCTCAAACCGTCCTATTGCCTCATCATACATTGGAAAATTAGGAGCTAGTTGGAAACTAGTTACCGGTTTGTTAAGTTGTATGAGGGCTGCAATGGACGCATTCACTTCCTCCATTTGGCATGATGCTACCCGAAAATCTTCTAATGCCTATTCCAGACTAGACATGGGTTGTGAAGGGGTTCCAGTAAGGTCTGGAAGTTTGGCATCCCGGTTATTGGGATGCCTATCGTTCCGCTCAGCCAGGCTTTTTTGATTCAAAGTTATCTGGATATGTGAAACTCCCAAATGGCTGTGTAGAAGAAATGTCTAGGGAAGGTGCAAAAGTTGGGTAGGAATGATAAGAATCGAATGGTTGGACAGGATGATGATCAATGTTATGATAAGAAGGTGGTTGAAACTGTTGATCAAAAGAATTCAAAGTGGTGAAAGGAGTGAAAGATCGGCTACGAGATTGTTCAATATATTCAGTAATGGACATGGGTGTCGGAGTCGTAACATGACTCTTAGATGGGGTATCAACATGAGAAGGGGTGAAAGTTTGAAATGGTTGATACAAAGTGGGTTGCGATGTCCAATTGCTAGCCCTAGACACGTCTATCCGATCTCTCAAAGAAATTGCGGGCATGGATGGATCATTCGAAGTTCGGCCAAAGAAAGAACCGTATGAAGAAATGTCTAGTTGTGGGTTCCAAATTTCGGCAAGAGTTGGTCGTTTTAGGGTACCCATGTTATGAAAAGTGGGGAGGGTGGAAGCGGAAATTTTTTATAAATTTTTGAATTTTTTGAATTTTTATTATTGTTATTATTATTATTATTTTTAGCAGTTTTCGAAATTGTTTGTTTTGAAAGAATACGGAATTATGGGACTAAACTTTACATAAGCACAATCACAATCACAATCACAATATGCACAAACAACCATCTAGAGTTAGGGTCTTCAAAGTCCAACTAGACCGCTCCTAGATTTCCAAGCGACAAGTTGCAAGATAATCCTCGAATCGCCTCTTCACTGTCAATTGTGTCCAGGTAAGCACAAGTGAGGTAAGGAGGGTTCCGCTCATGAATCTCCGTGAGACGGGCCTTTTAAAATTACCTCCTCACTTGTCTAGCCTAGGCACCACAAAGTCAAGTTTAGATAAACGACCAATTCACCGCAACCCTCACTTGTCCTAAATGAGCGCGACAAGTCCTTATAGGTTTGGTCTAGATATTTTTTATTAAATCAAGGTAATGCTATGCCTTTTGTGATTTGTGGGGTCTTAGGAAGGGTGATGAAATCCCCACTCAATCTTAATTGGTGTTATAGCCCTTTAATGTCCGTATTATTATATGCAAAGCGGTAAACAAATAAAATCTAAAACAATAAAAAATTTATTTGGCGGCGGCGCAATCTGTGCAAATAAACCTGAAGAAAATACAGTTTAGTGGAATTCACAGAGATGAATAAAAGGAAAAGACGGGGTGGAAAAAAAATTGGGGCCAAGAACCCACAATAGATCCGCGGAACCGCCGCACAACCCAAGCTTTGATCGCGGTTCCGCGATTAAAATGTTGTATTGGCACCTAAAACTTTGGTCCCTGCACTCCTCTTTCTCTATACGACAGAATAAAAACCTCTATCCCTTGATCTGAATACTGTACTTGCTCCAGATAACCTGCACACTTGCACACAAAAATTAAAAAAATAACAAAAAGGGTTTTTTGTTATATTTGTTTATTTATATATATACACAAAAAGAATATTAACCCGAATGACAAGAAAGAAAATACGTTACCGTTTCCCTGGCAACGGCGCCATTTGATTGATCGGGCGGAGCTACGCGTTCCGCTTTGTCCTATTTGTTCTACTTACCGCAATCAAAACGGTGTCGCTTTGCAGCTAGCCGGTTGAGCATGGGTCGTCCGCAGGGAGATGGTAGTATGTCCGTTCTTGTTTTAGACGAGTTAACGAAAGAATGTATATCTATGTTCAATTCTATCCTAAGTGTTTGTATGTATTTTCAAGTAAACTTGTTAGGGTTAAGCTTGGTTAGTAGAGTTAAGATTAGTTTTGTACTTATCTTTTGCCATTCTTAAAACGATGTTGGGATAATCGAAAGTAGAGGAGATTAGGAGGACATAGGAATAGGATTTGCGAGTTTAAGCAAGCTTTCCAACACTAAATCCATTCCTAGTGCCCCTTGTCCATCCGCTAAAGGCGCTTATTTCCAACACTAAGCCAAACACCCGCAACCATGTATCTAATTAAGTCACAACTACATGTCCATGTTGTAGTGCGCTTAAAGGACTTCTCGACTTAGGTCGCGCCTATATGTCACGTATAGCGCACCTAAGTGAGGGGGTTTCGTTTGTTTGGTCTAGGTTCGTTTTAGGATGTTTGGCGAAGAGAAGCACAAGAGATTTTTCCGTCTCTCATACTAACCTTCCTTAGCCCCTAACAAGTATGGAAATTATTCACACATGAAAATGAAAAGAAAACAAAGCAAGAAAGAAGTAAAGAAAGAAAGGAGAAATACGGTTTTACAAGCTAACTATTTGGGTGCTCACCTAAGCTTGGAACTCCGTCGAGTATCATGGCTTGAAAATAATACGGCTATGAAAGGAAGGAAAATAAAACAAGCATAGAAATATCAACAACTACTTAACAAAAAGAAACAAAATTACACATAGGAATTAAAATTACAATACAAGAATTAAAAGATACAAATTAAATAAAAACCCTCATCTTCATTGATTTTCCACTCAAGAGCTCTCACTACACTTTAATGGAGAATAGATGAAGAGGAAGAAGAAGATACAAACTAAACTACACTAATTCTAACTAAAAAGAAGCATCCTTAACTTGGCTTGAAACTGGGCTATTTATAGGCAGAGAGCTGAAACCCTAGGGCCAAATTCTTAGCCCATACGAAGTTACAAAACTACCCCCAAAATATCTTCAGACACCGAGTCAACTCGGCCGTGGAACCGCCGGATAATGGCCATATTGGCCGCGGTTCCACGACGCTTTAAGGGATTCATGAGGTGATGTTTCTAGGGCTTCTCCACGATGCTTTCTTCTGTTTTACTACATGCCCCAAATTGCAAAATACTTCCAAAGTTTCTTCAGATTTGCAACAGTCCAAATGGGCTTCACTTTTAATTCATATGACCTTTATCTCCCTCGAGCTCCACGCACTCATTGAATCTTGTGCTGCCCCTCTCATGCTCTGTGCTTGTACGAGACACGAATGACCACTGTTCTTTGTCTTGTCTCTTGAACTGGTAAGCGGCACTGGACGGATACGGATGACCGGAACCCGACTTTTATCTGTCGGTAACAGATGTTCTGGATTTTGGCGTAACTGTGGAGATTTTGTATGATTTGCATTATTTTGGACTAGGAACCTGTAACCTGTAAATATGTAGCAAACACGGAACATAAGCACCTGCCTATAAACAAAAGAGCATAAGAATGGGAAGTATTAAATGCAATATTCTGGTATGAACAACGTTCCGCCTGTTTTTTTTTGAAAATGACTTAGAAGGGTTCTCTTTGTAAATCTTCGTGTCATTCATGAACACGTAGGAAAATATTAAGACTATAGCTCTTTTTGAAAATCCCCTCGGTAAATATCGAGCCATGCAAAAATTCTCAGGTACCGTCCTCAGACTAATCCTGCTCGGTTACTATATAATATAGTATATGTCATAAACATGCTGTTCTAAAGGAATAAATCTCAAATAGTGTATACGAAAATACCACGTGCGTACGGAAATCAAAATCAAATACATGTGCCATGAATGTGCACAGAAGCAAAAGCTAAGTGCAACGGGTGTGCACAGAAACATCTGTCAAGTGCAACGGGTGTGCACAACAACAATATCAAGTGCATCTAATATGCGCAAAGAATCTCGATTAAGTGCATTTGATATGCACAAAATCACATCAAGTGCGCCATGTGTGCACAAGAATCCAAATCATGTGCGTCCGGTCCGCACGAAAGCATCCAATGCAATAAGGTGCAAAAAAACGAAAATCAGTACAACTAGTATATAAAAATACGAATCAAGTGCAAGTACAGTTCACGAAAATATCAATCATGGAACTAATTCATCAAAACTCAAGGCCTAAAACGATAAGAGCATGATACTCGGATCACTAAACACAATCAAAATAAATGACATTGAGATACACCTCCTTCAATGTTGAAAGGTGCCGATGCACCCAAGGCTGGCAGAGCTAGATTATCTACTTGCCTCCTGCCCACGGTCTAGTGTCCTCTGCTCTTAGGTCCTCGTTTCTCTTTGTAGATCACCATTTGCACGACTCCTAGACTCGATAGCCCATTAGGGAGAAGCGGCGGAAATAGTCCTATCCAGACGCTTCCCTGAACATCTCCTGGCCAATTTACAAGGCTACTCGTAATGTAGCATATCAATGATGGCGGCCTCTGGACTACTAAGTGCATGCCATACAACTGATCCTGGGTCTAAATCTTTACTGCTGAAGTACTACGGGAAGTACCTTCCATGGCCTCTCCCAATATCATCTCTGCCAAACTGCCCGGAAGTTGGTACCATTTACTTAATCTGTTTCTTATTCCGGGACGGTTGCATTCCCATCATGACTCTCCTCTGAAAATATGGCTGTAACTAATGCCTCTGCGTACGTATCAAGTCTTTGACATCAACAAAGAGGAACGACAACTCGTTACGATTTCACACGAACCTCTTACTCCACTCTTCTTCATTACCGTCCAAATCAGAATCATGTCTTGATGGCTGCATACTGCAATTCATCCTCTGTTACTGTCAACCCTGAGTCTTTCATAAGGACACGAAGCTAGAATTCAGTATCTTCAACATATCTACCGAAGAACGATAGGCAATTACGTCCTTTGGAATTTGTCCAAGTCATCGGAGGAATACGCTTTGCTCGTCCCCTCTTGATCGACTTACACCAGGTCTAAGAATGACCCTTCAAATTGAAATTATTCGATTAATCTGATCCTGTGTCTGGGTACTCGAACAAATGAATCTTCTTAGTCACTTTATCCAAGAATGATTAGTAACCTTCTGTCACATCCCTGCCCATAAACTCATGTTGCTTCAGGTTATAAAATCTAGAGGCGATATCTTATAAATCTCAGCAACAGCTGGTTCATCAATCCGTACGGTAGGCAACACATCGATTTCTGGAGTAGACGGTGCATCAACAGTCTTCGCAATCTGGCTGGCCTCGAGCAATGGCCCGATCATCTGGTGCAGATCCCGACCGTTCGTGTGAACGAGAAATCCTACTAAAACAATAAATCAATGCGTTTGTACGTCATCGGAATACATCCTGGTCAGTCCTCGTCCTTGACGAGCTCGCTCTGACCGCATCTCTAGCCGCAGCTCTGTCGGCTTGCGTAGCCAAGGTAACAGATAACACAATCCAATATCGATGTGGAAAGATCATGGGAACGAATAAAAATATGGTGCCTAAGAAATGTACATCCTAAGGCTACTTAAGCGGAGTAGCATATCGTAAGTATGCCGCGGAACATACACACGGTACGTCACTCTACTTAAACTACCTACTCCATCAACCAACGTCAACCTACGTAACGAAAGTTCGGGTCTAATACTCCTCAGCCAAGTCTAAGTTCCTTAAGGTCAAGCCTAGGTTCCGAAATATATATACGCCATAAATTCCGCATAGTCAAACCTAGACTCGAACCAAGGTTAAACCTAACACTCTGATACCAACTTTGTCATGACCCGGAATTGGCACGTGACTGGCACTTGAATCACGTGAAATCTATAGGACCCCATATAATCCAAGTAAGCCAAAAGCCCAGAAATCTAAACCTTTTTGGGAAAATAGTGGAGGTGAAGTTTTGAAATAAAGGTATAATGAAATCAAGTTATTTCTTTAAAAGCGTAAGTAATGTTATATGAAAATACATATGGATTATATACTATAGTTGAAAACATTTTCACATTTTCACGAAAACTCGATATCGGAAAATTCCAAGTTCATGTTTGGGACTTCTAATCCCAAGTTTGGTCCAGAATTCCAACACTAATGGGTTTGTGGTCACTAACTAAACCTCAATTGCATCTCCACAATTCAATTCATCCACTAATTATCATCTTAGAATTTTCCAAGTTCACTAATCTTAAACCTCTTAACTATAAACTAACACTTAAGCTTAGAAAACTTAAAAGCTTAAAGGAAGGTGAAGGTTTTATCTCTTGGAAGTAACTCAAGAAGTTCTTTGGTGGTCCAAGGTGCTTAAAACTCTAACTTGATCTCACCATGGTGTTTGTAGTAAGCTTTGGAATGGTTTTTGTGAAGGTGGTAATTGGTTTTGGGGTGGTTTTGTGGGAGGAATTATGGTGGTAATGAGTGTAAGTCTACGGTAGCGCCCCGGCCGTCAATCCGAGGCCAAAATGCGGAAACAAAAACTTTTCATAAACTTGAAACTGGCGCTAACGTATACTATAACCCGGATCGAACCATTAACATTAAACTAGCAATCTACAAGAAGGTTAGAAAGGCTATATCGATCGATCTGTGTCCTTCAGTCTTTTGCCACCATCTTTAGCTCCTTGTGGCATCTCTGATCTCACTCGATCTCCAATCTCCTCGTCGGAAAGGGCACCATATCTATGAATCCTTTTACGGGATCCCGCTTCGAACCGAAGCAACTCGGACACGAAGTTTGCTAGCCGACGTGTCCAAGGTGAAGTAGAGAATGCGTATGATAACTTTGTCTCTTCACACTCTAGGATTCTTAATGTTAGTTATATGTATGCCCTAGAGGCCATTACTATACATAGGATGTATATTGTAGTGGATGCTGGGACATATATAGGAAGGACTTTCTCGCTCGACATGATAGTATGCTATCTGGTTACTCTTTACCTTAACGTGTATGCTGATTGTCTCTCTGTTACATGTTGGTAAAGCCCTTAGGATGTGTACTTGACTACCTGGACTATGATGCAGATCATACTAGTCGGGACAGATGGTCTATAAGTACATCCTTCAAAGTCCCTAGTCGTGGGTGTATCGAGATGGGGCATCGATATACCAGAGTAGACTAGCGTGTACCTTCTCGACCCATACAGATGGGCGATGGATGATCCCATATCCATTGGTGTTTGACATCAGAGATGATATACGGGTGCTCAGTAGAGACTGGGTACACTGGACGGACTCGCCGAGAACTCCCAGATGGTATTATACCTCACGTCAGATGGCAGTTCCCTGGTAACACTGGTACAGGTTAGTCTGTAGACCCGAGATCGTCATAGAGTCTTGTGTGGTTCCCACTGTGCTTTGATTTCCATCTTACCACGTCCAAGAGGGCGTGCAAAACGGTGGTTTTTGGGTACAGTCCCGAGTCACATGGAGACAATGAGCGATAGGAGGGGATTCGTCTCTCCCGGTATAGGGAGTTGATGTTGCGCTGTGTTCGATTGGCTATAACAGGAAATCCCTGACCAGGGTTGCTGAGATTTGCTGGTAAGTGTTACCAGTAGTTTCTCGAATTGTTATAGACCTCATATCGACACGACTTATCGAGCTATTGGGGTCTGACGTTTACCACCCCTAGGCGAGATATGCGACATATCAGACGAACAGACCGGACTGTACGGTAGTGTTACTGGTTGGATTCACTGGAGTGTGAGCGGGCTTGCTCGTCGATCTTCAGATCGCTCAATACCCGGGTGGCCGTTACGTTTAGCAGACCGCTTGCGGCTTGTGGGTGTTTGATATGATCATCGCCTGCTTCCGGCGTATTGACGAGTCTTTAGAGTCCTACATAGAGGTTTCCTGGCTCAAGCGAAACGAAATAGGAGCGCATATGAGATATGTGCGGGAACGAGAATAATGCGTGTATGTGATACCGTATTCTATTCTCGCGATGAATGTATCGAATGGTTGTATACGATATAACCTAGTTATCGATTCAAGTATTGATTCGATAAGCCGATACATTGAATACTAATCGGTTGTGTGCGACATGACCGGATCATTGAATCAAGTGTTGATTTAATGATTTAATGCATAATTATATATTTGATATATTACTTTGCACTAACTAGTATTGGTTCACTTTAAACGGATTTTCTCACTCGGATGTGCGTATTGTATATGCGATATACTTTTGTGCACTTGTATGTATCATGTTTGATGATGCATGCTAACTTGTGTTTTGTGTAAAGTTTAAACCATGGTTATGTAATGGTTAGGGTTTTCATTTTCATATATATTTGTTTATTTGTTTATTCATTATTGGAAAATGATAAGCATAATGCAAAATGGTGGCTTTTTTTGGAAGCTTGCTGAAGCTTCATGAAGACTTTGACTTTAGCAACCATTTTGTCTCATGCTTAACCCTAACCATCCCATTTAACCATGATTGATTCTCTACACATTACCATGGTTAGTGTTATGATAAGAATGGATTATTCTTTTCTTTTTTAATTAACTTATCATAATTCTTTTCTTCTTCTTCTTCATCTTCTTCCATGAAGAAACCTTCACTTCATCAATGGCAACTTGATGAAATGAGTGAGAAATCCAATTCTAAAGTCTACCCACTTCCTATTTCTTCATCCTCTACCTCTTGCCAAGTAGTAGAGTGTGTTTCCTTCACAAGTTTTCAAGGCTCGGTGAAGGTGGAGCTTGATCTAGTGATGCCTCGACGTAGATCATCTTCGGCACGTTGTCGATGACCTAGCCCGTCCATTCTCCGATGAAGCCGACGCTAGAGCCCGGGATCCGTCTTGGACAGCGAGGAGACTTCATTGCGGAGCCGTGGAGGTGGAGCACCGGATCTACAAAGGTTGTATATCCGTATTCTCATAGTTAAGTGTTAACTAGTTAGCTTTTTCGCCTAGTTTTCTAGCCAACGATCCGTAGTCGGGTCTCTCGGCACCTAGATTTTTTGAAAATGGCATGTTCGATGCCTTGTAAGACCTCATTAGGGTGCCTAGGAAACCTATAGTGGTATCAGAGCCTAGCTAGAGCCTTAGGCGAAGTCTAGACGGAATTTGAAACCCGATCGAAACCGAAACCCTACCCGGAATATGCTCTCTGGACTTTTTCCGAAAATGCGGATTTTTGTGTATTAAAAATGCCTAAAAAATTCAATAAATAATTATAAGAATTACTGTGCAAACTCAGGCGAAAGATTCATCTAAACGGCGGCGGAACCGCGGCAGAAGCCCAGCTTCTGCGGCGGTTCTGCGGTCCCCTGGTGACGTCATCACATCTTTTCTGCACAGTAATTCCTATTTAATTATTCTGGATTTTCTGGGAATATTTAAAATTTATTCCAGAGTTGAATGTTCTGGGTTGTTTTGGGGATTCGATTGTTCGATCGGATTATCAGATTTTGTCTGTGTGGCTTTCCGGGTAATTTTTAGAATATGTTAAAAAGTTCGACCGGATATAAATACCCAACTTTTCCCCTGTCGGGAAATTTCCAAGTGTTGGATTTTTCCGTAGTCTAAAGACGTTCTAAGTAGTGCAAGTAACGCGATGGTCCCTCTAGAAGACAACAAACCTTAACTCGATTATGTGACCGTCTTGAACTGCCCTTTGAACCTTCGGGTTTGGGGCAGTACGGCGTGCCACATGTGAGGCGTTGGCTTGACCCTTCTACGGCTGGACCGTTGGTACTGAGGCACGAACTGAATGTTGCTAGGCTTGTTTCATGTGCTCATCTGTATCGGGAAAAGTTGGGTGTTCGATTGTTCGATCGGAAAGTTTGACATTTTCTGTTTATCTGGAATGGGATACAATAATTGGAATTCACAAGTAGTTATGTGATAACTAAATGAATGATATAAACATAGCAGTTTAGTCTCACTTGATCGGTTGCCACGGAATTTTGATGTGATCAAAAGTCCGTCGCAATCACGTAGCGTACGCGGATACTCGCCGGGTAAACTTAATAGACAGCCTCGCTCCATAGCCCCGACCAAGTGACTGTAGGAGAACCCCGTCGCCGAAAGCATCCGTCCGGGTGCTCGCGGTAGCGGTGTTCCTCCTTGGTGCACTTCGTCGACGGTATCGGGGGTGCAGCCGTCTACTGAAGTTTGCGACGAGCATTCGATCAGGATGTCGGGAATCTTGTTGAATTACCCGACTTGATATTGAAAAGTGTTTTCGATTTTGAGACTAAAATGCGGGGTTTATAATTGTTAGGCATGCGATGTCTAAGTAATTCATTTGGTCAGGCATGCGATGTCTGAGGTGGTTGCGGATTCCAACTGTTGTAGTTTTACACTTTCTTTTCTGTGACCGTAAGTGTAATATGTGATATCGCCGGTTTCGTTGCTATATGTCAACGACAATTGGGATGCGCATATTTACTTACGTTGATGACATATGATGTTATGTGTTGCTGGATATGTTATATTGGATCGTCGTGTTTGAATAGCCGGGGTTTTTATGTGAGATGAGTGTTTTTCATTTTCATTCATATAAAAACTTGTATGTAATATTCTTTTATTGGGGCACTTCCAGGTTGCGGAAGATGTCACCGTTTGTATATTATTTACTTTTCTGCACTAGGATAGACCCAAGGAGGAGGGCACAAGTAACCGGGTTCTGGAGTTCAGTGGGAGACCAACTCGAGGAGTCGAGTCCGGGTCTCCTAACTCTAGAATTGGTAGGGTTGCTTGCCGCTCTCGTAGGGGTCTAGGGGTGTGGGTTTGGCTATTCATCACGACCGTGGAATCCGTGTTTTATACTGGCCCGTATTGAAAACACGGACGTCCTATTATATCCAATATTTCATATGTTTCTTCTGCTGCGATATCTGTGATGTGATCATGTGATGTTCTGTGATAGATACAGTATATAGTATATATGATATATTATATAGACGTTACTTATGTTTTACACCCACGCTAGCCCTGCCCCGCTCTGCCGTTAGTTAGCTAACCTAACGGTGCACGAGGGGACATCGAGGCGAATGCGGATGGCATAAGTGTACGTCGTATTTATCTGTGATGTTTAGGTATTTTAAATGATGGGACTTCATTAATATGATTAATGAAATAAAAGAAACCTAAAGATGTTGTAGAATCGAATTTCAAAAATAAAACAGGTAGCTACAGTTCTTGCTTTGCACAGCGGTATATGTGATATATCCTGCACCTTATTCGATGAGGAAAGGACCGAGATCCCTTCATCGTGAGTGACTCCTTTAGCAATAACTGGCAGATGCTACACACTCGGTTTGTCTTTTGATTGCTTTTAAGTGTTTTTGCTTTGCACAGTGATATATGTGATATATCCCGCACCTCATTCGACGAGGAAAGGACCGACGATCCCTTCACCGGGAGTGACTCCTTTAGCAAAACTAGAAAAGCCTCAAAAGCACTCCATTTCAAAATTCATTCGATCCTACAACGATATCAAGTTCATTACGCAATAGGTTTTCAGAAAAACCTGACGTAGCCCTCCGTCATTTCAGATAAGTAGTAGTCAGTATTCGTGCTGCGTTTGTTGGCCTTTGTCAAGGCGCAGTGTGCGGTAGCTAACTGGTGCTTATCTGCTTATGCATATGATGCAGATTGGATTAGGGTAGTCGTGCGACCTTGTTGGCCTTTGTCAAGGGCCGTACGGGTGGGTTTAATTCAATCAGGAAATGACGGGTTGAACTTGACTAGCATCCTATGGTTTGTTGGCCTTTGTCAAGGTCATAGGAGGTTAGGGGCAAAATATTATCGGGAATTTCAAGTGTTGAAATTTGCAATGAGATTGCATACCTTCTATGAGATAGTTGGATCCCGATACCCGCTGCGAGTAAGAGTTACTCCTGGGAGAGTTTTACATATTACAATTAGCCGATCAAGTAGGTGTCTAGAAAGGTGTCAACGGGGTTACGCCTCTGGGAAAACGAGGTTTACATTAATTAGGTTCGTGCGAAAGCACGGGGGACCTCCCTCAAAGTACCGACACTGGCCTGGCTGAAAGATTGGCGAACTTGTAGTGTGTAATTAATCCCGGCTAGTCTTTCCTTTTAGGGTTTGAAGGAAGATTTGATAAAAAGCAGTGGGAGCCATCCTGATTAGATAAAATAATAACCAATATATTCTTGACAGAGCGCACGCTGAGTGTTTTCTTCTCTCTCTCTCCAGGTAGCGACCATATCACGCCTTAATCAAGATAATAAAACGGATTATTGACCGAACCCGCTTGTTATACTGAGCTGGGGAACGTTGGTCCCACTCCAACTTATAATTGTTATAAGACAGAGCAGGAAATTGGGGAATACCAGAATTCCCGTGCCGCCCAAACGAAGAGAGTGCATGCTGATGCATCATCTTCGGGTGTGTTCATTACAGAGAACTGTTTCTCAGTATCCTTTACGTCCTGGTTATGTGATACCAGATCAGGATCCCAGATATGTAATATGTTATATAGGGCTACAGAAAGGTAGAGAACTGAGAACGGGTGATAAGTTTCATGAGGCAGAAAACGGGGCAAGAGTTGCAGCCAAGTCTGTCGGTCACTGTCACCCTGTATTACCAATACATTGATTCTGAACGAATGTTATTAGATACCGAACCTGATATACAAAATCATATCAGTCTCTTTATTAGTAAAGAAATGATAAAATTTTGTATTGTTGGATAATGTTTTGAACATTTCCTATATCAAAAGTTGATCGGTTCAGGCACGTTATCTAAAAGCATTGATGTTCTAAATCAAATAACAGTTCTTAGTATACGGATCACACAGAAGAGGAAGAGTTCAGAAATGAACGAATCCTTCTTGAGGTATTGTAGACTAGGTCAGATCAATGCGACCCGACTGGCTCAAGTTACATGAAGATGCATATTTAAATCAGTTTAAATCTACATCTTATGAAACTTGCCAGTCATGTCACAAAGATAAGATGACCGTAGCTCCGTTTACTGGAAACAGAGAAAGAGTTAATAAACTCTTGGGATGATACATGTTGATGTATGTAGGTCCCCTGTCTACACATGCCAAGACCGGTTCTTTGTACTTCGTTACATTCTCTGATAATCTCTCAAGATTCAGACATATGTTCCTGTTGAAACATGAGTCCGAACCTTTTGAGATATTCACAGAATATAAGCGAGAAGTAGAGAACCAAAATATGGGTATAAGTATTATGTCCTATGATGAGATCAGGGAGGAGAATACTTGTGCATGGAATTCCTGGACTATTCTAAAGGAGAATGAGATTCTCTCTCAGCATTACTCCTCCGCATACACCATAGCACGATGGTATGTCGGGGCGGAGCAATCACACCCTATATGGTATGGTGTGCTCTATGATGAGTATTACTGAGTTACCTATTTCCTTGTTGGGAGTTATGCACTTGAGAAGCTGCATACCTATTGAATAGGGTTCAAATCAAATCTGTTGCCTACCGCTCCATATGAGATATGGTATGGTAAGAGCCCATGTCTTAAGCTAGTTAAGATTTGGGGTTGTCCGGCCTATGTCTAAAAGCAAAATACCGGACAAGCTCGAGGCAAGATCTGTTATGTAGAACTGGAAAGGTTCCAGCTATACAAACTACAGCTGATGATTTGATAAAACCAAAGGATTCAATGGTTACCAACGAACCTCCGCCTCTCCGCCGATCTAGTAGGGTTCCTCACCCACCTGAGAGATACTTCAGTTTCTCTATGACAGTGGGAGCGAGGATTGCATCATAAGATGATGACCCAACTAGTTTCGAGCTGGCCATCAGGAGTAAGACTCTGTAAGAATGGCTGGATGTTTAGCAATCTGAGATGGAATCCTTATACACCAACAAAGTATGGACTTTGGTTGCTATATCTGAAGGGTTAAATCCCCATCAGGAGCAAGTATATCTTGAGAAGATTACTTGGTGTAGATGGAAAAGTTAAGACTTTCAAAGCTAGACTTGTTAAAGTTTTCGTCATTGACCAGGCGTGGATAATGATGAAACATTTTCAAGTATCTATGCTTAAGTCCATCCAGATCCTACTTACCACGGCTACATACCATGACTACGATATCTGGTGGTTGGGTGTCATGACTGCTTTTCTAAATGATATTTTGGAAGAGAGCGTCTATAAGTACACAGCCAGAGGGCTTCGTAGACAGTGGGAGCAGCGGAAACGTGTGCAAGATGCTTTATAGGATTAAAGCAGGCATCGCGGAGTTGGAACATCTGTTTTGATGGAGTAGTCAAAGAAGTTGACATCATCAAAATGGTAGATGAACCTTGTATAAACAAAAAGGTAGTAGGGAGTATGGTGACGATCCTCGTAGAGTACGTGGATGACATACTCTTGATAGGGAAGGAGTTTCCTATGCTACGCTCGGTCGATCTCCGCTCATCACCATAATTCTCCATATAGGATCAAAGTGATACCTACTAAATCCTGGGTTTTGGACCTATGAGATAGATCCAAGTGGATGTTAGAATACTCACTAGCTGTAATGAGATGGTATCAATTGATCCTGGGGAGAATCACTGGAAAGGTTCCAGGGTGATAAGGACGACTGAATGTCAGTCACAGGCATTGTCTTTACCCTTGGTAAAGGGATGGTATGTTGGAAGAGTTCCAAGCTAGATACCGTGGCATACTAGACGATAAAGGCAGGATTCATCGCTACTTAAGATGCTACCAAAGAGGCTGTTTGGGTGTATATTGGTTCATGAGATGAACTATGTTCCTCCCATTATGTGACAATGGAGTTGTGGCTTATGCCAAGGAACGCCGGTCCCATCAGTGATCCAGACATATTCTAAGGCAGTATCACTTGATCATGGAGATGGTTGATCTCCAGGGAGATCGAGGTTAGGAGAGTAGACTCAGAGGACAGCGGATCCACTCACAAAGGCCCGTTCCCAGAGAGAGACTTTTATGGGATGGTTGAGTATGAGATACTACAACCACTGCTACAGATGGCCCTAGTGCAAGTGGGAGATTGTTAGTTATATGTATGCCCTAGAGGCCATTACTATACATAGGATGTATATTGTAGTGGATGCTGGGACATATATAGGAAGGACTTTCTCGCTCGACATGATAGTATGCTATCTGGTTACTCTTTATCTTAACGTGTATGCTGATTGTCTCTCTGTTACATGTTGGTAAAGCCCTTAGGATGTGTACTTGACTACCTGGACTATGATGCAGATCATACTAGTCGGGACAGATGGTCTATAAGTACATCCTTCAAAGTCCCTAGTCGTGGGTGTATCGAGACGGGGCATCGATATACCAGAGTAGACTAGCGTGTACCTTCTCGACCCATACAGATGGGCGATGGATGATCCCATATCAATTGGTGTTTGACATCAGAGATGATATACGGGTGCTCAGTAGAGACTGGGTACACTGGACGGACTCGCCGAGAACTCCCAAATGGTATTATACCTCACGTCAGATGGCAGTTCTCTGGTGACACTGGTACAGGTTAGTCTGTAGACCCGAGATCGTCATAGAGTCTTGTGTGGTTCCCACTGTGCTTTGATTTCCATCTTACCACGTCCAAGAGGGCGTGCAAAACGGTGGTTTTTGGGTACAGTCCCGAGTCACATTGAGACAATGAGCGATAGGAGGGGATTCGTCTCTCCCGGTATAGGGAGTTGATGTTGCGCTGTGTTCGATTGGCTATAACAGGAAATCCCTGGCCAGGGTTGCTGAGATTTGCTGGTAAGTGTTACCAGTAGTTTCTCGAATTGTTATAGACCTCATATCGACACGACTTATCGAGCTATTGGGGTCTGACGTTTACCACCCCTAGGCGAGATATGCGACATATCAGACGAACAGACCGGACTGTACGGTAGTGTTACTGGTTGGATTCACTGGAGTGTGAGCGGGCTTGCTCGTCGATCTTCAGATCGCTCAATACCCGGGTGGCCGTTACGTTTAGCAGACTGCTTGCGGCTTGTGGGTGTTTGATATGATCATCGCCTGCTGCCGGCGTATTGACGAGTCTTTAGAGTCCTACACAGAGGTTTCCTGGCTCAAGCGAAACGAAATAGGAGCGCATATGAGATATGTGCGGGACCGAGAATAATGCGTGTATGTGATACCGTAATCTATTCTCGCGATGAATGTATCGAATGGTTGTATACGATATAACCTAGTTATCGAATCAAGTATTGATTCGATAAGCCGATACATTGAATACTAGTCGGTTGTGTGCGACATGACCGGATCATTGAATCAAGTGTTGATTTAATGATTTAATGCATAATTATATATTTGATATATTACTTTGCACTAACTAGTATTGGTTCACTTTAAACGGATTTTCTCACTCGGATGTGCGCATTGTATATGCGATATACTTTTGTGCACTTGTATGTATCATGTTTGATGATGCATGCTAACTTGTGTTTTGTGTAAAGTTTAAACCATGGTTATGTAATGGTTAGGGTTTTCATTTTCATATCTATTTGTTTATTTGTTTATTCATTATTGGAAAATAATAAGCATAATGCAAAATGGTGGCTTTTTTTGGAAGCTTGTTGAAGCTTCATGAAGACTTTGACTTTAGCAACCATTTTGTCTCATGCTTAACCCTAACCATCCCATTTAACCATGATTGATTCTCTACACATTACCATGGTTAGTGTTATGATAAGAATGGATTATTCTTTTCTTTTTTAATTAACTTATCATAATTCTTTTCTTCTTCTTCTTCATCTTCTTCCATGAAGAAACCTTCACTTCATCAATGGCAACTTGATGAAATGAGTGAGAAATCCAATTCTAAAGTCTACCCACTTCCTATTTCTTCATCCTCTACCTCTTGCCAAGTAGTAGAGTGTGTTTCCTTCACAAGTTTTCAAGGCTCGGTGATGGTGGAGCTTGATCTAGTGATGCTTCGACGTAGATCATCTTCGGCACGTTGTCGATGACCTAGCCCGTCCATTCTCCGATGAAGCCGACGCTAGAGTCCGGGATCCGTCTTGGACAGCGAGGAGACTTCATTGCGGAGCCGTGGAGGTGGAGCACCGGATCTACAAAGGTTGTATATCCGTATTCTCATAGTTAAGTGTTAACTAGTTAGCTTTTTCGCCTAGTTTTCTAGCGAACGATCCGTAGTCGGGTCTCTCGGCACCTAGATTTTTTGAAAATGGCATGTTCGATGCCTTGTGAAACCTCATTAGGGTGCCTAGGAACCCTACACTTAACACATGAGATGGTTAGAGTGGAGGTAGAAGATGATGCCATGGTGGATGTTGTGAGCAAGAAGAAAGAAAAGAGGGGAGCCTTTTTCTTTTCTATTGTGTTAGAATGAGAAAAAGAGAGCAAGAATGATAAACACAAGAGTAAACCCTTAGCCATATGGCTGCCCTCTCTCTCTCCTGTTATCATTTCAACACATAAATCAAGCAATAATGTGACATATGCACAAATAAAGAGACCTTGAGTCACTACCCATGTCTATGTCACATTAAATGCTCCTCATGATCATTTCCACTCACAATTTCCACATGTAAACATTAATCCAAATGTTTACAACAATAAAAATATATGGCAACATCTAAAGTAAACTCGTGACGGATCACAAGGATACCCCTTACCTGTATATACATACCTGCATCCGCATTCCGACTGAATGCGAATGCGATGAGACGAAAGTAATCCAACAAATCTAATACAAGGATCCGGCTTAAACCAAAGCCCACTAGTATGATCCGTCCAATCATGATCCGTGCACTACTGCACGTATATGATCGAACCCTGTCATAATACCATACGACCTCTACAACGTTTTGCCCAAAACTTGAGAAACTGTGTGTGGGGGACTCTAAAGACTCGTCAATACTTTGGCTGTGGATTTAACCACTAGCACGTCAGTGGTACTAGCTGTACGTAACAGGCTACCAGGTATTGACCAAAAGGGATGCTGATAAGCGAACTCATCCAAACACCCTATTGAGCCTGTCAGTGACAATATCTGTACAGTCCGGTCCGTTCGTCTATAAGTATCGCATGTCGGGCCTAGGGGGTTGGTAAAAGTCAGACCCCCAAAAGCAGTACAAGTCGTGTCGGAGTATAGCCCAGAACACCCTGAGATACTACTGGAATACGTACCAGTAAATCACCTGCCTTGGCCAAGGACTTCGTGTAATGGCTCTCCTAGACACAACGCGATCTCACCCCCAATACCGGGAGAGACGAAACCCCTGCCGTTCCGCTCACTGCCTCCAAGTGGCTCGGGACTGTACCCAACTAAAACCTGTTTGCACGACTCCGTTGAGCCATGGTAGGGTAGTAATCAAAGCACAGTGGGAACTCACACAAGACAAATGACGATCTATGGTCGATGAACTAACCTGTACACATGTCACCAGAGAACTGCTATCTGATGTCAGGTATAATACCAACTAGCATGTTCCCGGCGAGTCCTGTCCGGTGTACTCATAACCCAATGAGCACCTGTATACATCTTAGGTGAACCAACTGACACCAATGGCTTGTGAGACCGGCCACCGCCCCTCGTCGGGGTCTCGACTGTATACACTAGTCTACTAATGGAGTATCGATGCCCAGTCTCGAAACTCCCACGACTAGGGACACCTTAAAAGATGTGCTTATAGACTACCCAACTCTCACGTATATGATCGCCATCATACTGCTGGTAGTCAAGAAAGAATCCTAAGGGCTCTATCAACGTGTAATAGTGATCTGTAATATTACCTAAAGCATGTACACGTTGATAAAGATAAACCAGATAGCATACTATCATCTTGAGTAAGACTGTCCTACCGGCATAGATCCTCCTTCAATCATTGCAATCGCGTGCCTACGATCCAATAATTGACTTTGAGGGCACTATATCCAACAATCTCCCACTTGTACTCAAGGATAATTATTGCGATGTCTCATACTCACAGCCGGTGTGGTACCGAACATCCAACTCCTCTACTGATCAGTCTCACAAAGCTCGTTTGTGAAACTATTGCGTTCGAGGAATAGCCCCAGTGAGTGGATCCGCCATGATGTTTCTTTCTATGTCTCTCTATATCTCAAGTTCGCGGAGAAAGCCATCTCCCGATATGAGCAATACCTGTCTTAGAATATGTCTGGATATCTGATGGGACCAAGTTCATATATGAACTCCAAATCCAAACTTCTTAGACTGTATCGTCAACTGAACTTAATCAGTATCCTGCGCCATGCCTCCCTCAGTTTCCGCTTGGACCTCCTATCCAAACTACTGCCCCTTGTCGGAGGGAAAACTATAACTCTGACAGTCACTCTGTTATCCAAGTCATCTTGGAAGCCTGGAGTGATAACTGTCTCCCGAATGAGGATGTCGTTATCATATCCATAGAACATCCACTTATGTTCTAAAACTTCTTCCGAACGTTTCTCCAGGATAGGATTAATATCAACTTATTGCATCTAGTGCAAAAACAACATCTGGTGTGGTACTTGACAGCTCATGATTGACTCAATTGCCTAAGCAAGTGATATGTCAATCATGCACATCCCTCTCCCCTTTAGTCTGTAAGACACCTTTAGAGAGGGTGACTCTATCACCTGCAGGTTTACTACCGTGCCAGGAGTCGTCCATTCTAAATACATTTAGAATACTATCTAAGTACCCAGATTGGGACACTTCCCAAATCTAGATCTAAAACTATAGATCTAGTAACCAGAATGTCTGATATTATATCTATATCCTATGTGGAGAAACCACTATGTGACAACCAAAGTATAACCGATCGTAGTATAGGAATTTCACTTCCTATTCTGTGAATGTCATCCAAATACCAGGACATCACACACTACTACCTTCTTAACAGATCCATCCCTTATTCTGATGAAGTCAAACCTATGACTATCACATCAAAAATAGATGATCTATTTCCGCTGTATCTGCTTTAGTCCATAAATAGACATAAGCTACTTGTCCACTATGCTTCCGCTGCTCCCACTGACTACGACAACCCTCTGGAAGAGTCATATACACGTGCACTTCTAAAGCTAGTTTATAATGACGCTATATTCATCCTCCTGCCGGGTCTCATAGTCTGGAACATCAGTAGTGTCAAGTCTGGGTAAACAAGAACCTCCCTGTAACCGTCCTTGAGGATACCGGAGTACCTCTCGGGTGCTTGAGGTTACCGTAAATATCTGCGGAGTGGCTAATGGAATGTTAAACCTGATTGAATCTTTAGGTTCTTATCAAATTTCAAGTAATCGTTTGTGGTTCTGGAATTACTTCCAGTTCTACCATACTCCCACTGCTGTTTTCTGAGAAAATCCATTTTATCAAAACTGTGGTGAGTCAAGAACAATATCACTATTGATCTTCTAGATGGAAGAAAGTCAACCCTCGTCATAGCCCGGGTCAACCCACAAACAGCCATTACAGAAACGTGCCTTGAGTTATCCAGAGCCATTCTATATCTAATATAGAAACAGAGGCACTGATTTAATTGGAACCAGATTCAAATCATGCAGCTGTCTCCAGTGCATGTCAACTAAATGGAAGGAGGCCGATCAGCATTACTCAACTTAGGAATGCATCCAGATATGAGTAACCTGAAAGAGAAACAAGTTTCTCAAAACCATTACTATCAACTGAATACCGAATACAAGTATCTACATCTTCGATCACCTTGAAGAATCCTGATACTTGCAACACCTGGTTCTCTACTTTATTCTTATACCTATAACTTCTCAATACTTAGACTTTGCATTTCTATAAAACGCTTATCTAAAAACTAGAGAAGTCATAAAGTAAACAGAATATAGTACGAGGACCAACCCCTCTGTCCTAATGGACACTGGATAACATACATTACCTTGTATAAGTCCGCTGAGTTGAATAACTCAAACCCTGTGCGTCGTAGGTTGAAAACTGTACTATGGTTATGAAGAATTACACCGCTGTTGAATGCTCCTTACCTAACCATCAACTGATATAGGTAAATGTCATGGACATAATTTCAAAAAGTTATATCTCACTTTATAAAAATAAACGTACAGTTATATCAATTTGAAATTGGTGCATAACAACGGATATTCAAAACCAAATATTTGCCGTCCGGCAAACAGCCAGGCAATTTCCTCAAATATCACCAATTACAACGAATCCTGATATAATGAGGATGATCACCTAATTCCCAATAACTTACTCCCACTCATCATCTGTAAAACCATACAGATGTGAAAATCATACCTGGTAAATACATATCCTGGAGCAAGGGTCTAATTGGGAAATTAGTTTTCTATTAACAACGCATAGTGAAACTGAAACATGTAAATGTTTCGAAAGGGTATCCGGGTATTCCTAGTAATGCCTCTTCCATTATCAGATTCACAACTGTAACCGTATATTTCTTTGCCATCTCTCCAAATCCCTTTATATGTCTTTAGTCATTACCTTCTGTACACCATCGTTAGGCTAAATGGTTTTCTTCCTTCCCTACCGTTCGGCACCAGCCTATGGTTTGGAAGAAGACTATCCAATAAGCGTAATAGGTGTACCGTCCTAATCCTAGGAGTACTCGCAACCTGAGAGAAGGTAAAGATTAAAGACAACTGAATAAACCTTATTCCTATTTCTCCTGAACCAGAATCCATCCCCGAACTGGAACAAGTTCCTTCGAGTTCGTATATAACAATACGACGGATTATCCAATAAACTGTGGATCTTCGTAGTGACACGGGGTGTTCTGGAGAAATACCAAAGTGAAATAGGAGTGGCGATGAAATACTTGGTTTGGTCATGAATGACAGCAGTCGCAATTTACTTTGCCCTCCTACTAATCCCTTTATTTTTCTTTACTTAATACCTTTAGTACACCTTTTAGGCTAAATGGTTTTCTTCATTCCCTACCTTTCGGCACCAGCCTATGGTTTGGATGAAGACTATCCAATTAGCGTAATAGGTGTACCATCCTAATCTAAGGAGCACTCGCAACCTGAGAGAAGGTAAAAGGAAAAGACAACTGAATAGTCCTATTCATTTTCTTTAGAACCGGAACCATCCTCGAATCTGGAACAAGTTCCTTCGAGTTCGTATATAACCATACGATGGTTTTATCTAATGGAAGTGGATGTTCGTAGTAATACAGGGTGTTCTGAAGAAAAGGATAAAAGTAGAAGTGGCAATGTGGTATGTAACTCTGACAATCCAAAAGCTAGTGTTTTAAAAAGGTTCGGTTAACTTGGTCACTGAGTCATAGTCTAGGGTCGGGCCATGGTCGCTGCCAAAGAAAGAGAGGAAAGAAACACTCTGCGTGCACTCTAACATAGATCAGAATGGTTATTAATTTATCTAATCAGGAAACCTCCCACTATAACCTCAAATTCTCCTCCAAACCTAAAAGAAGAATCGGTCGGGATCACCCGAGGAGTAAACCAACTCATCAGTGGGAATCGGGATCCAACTATCATCGCATGATAACATGATGGAATCCACTCACGTTATCACAATCCAGAAGGTATGCGCATGTCTGGCAAGTTTCAGTTTCTTTAGAAACTCCCGATGTGATTTTTACCCCATGCTCTTATGACCTTGACGAGGGTCAACAAATCATAAGTAACATGTTAAGTTCTACCCGTCATTGTCCAGGTTAATTTGAACCCACCCGTACAAGCCCTTGACGAAGGTCAACAAGGCTGTACAACTGTCCCAAACCAACGCATCTATCTATGCAACATAAAGGTAACAAGAAGCTACCATTCACTATGCCTTGACGAAGGTTAACAAACATAGCATGAATACTAAGTGCTACCCGTCTGAAATGACGGAGGGCTACGAATGGTTTTTGGCAAAAAACCTTAAACGTAATGAACTTGATATCGTTGAAGGAACGAGATAGCTTTTTATAAATATAGTGGCAAAAACCTTTGCTAAAGAGGCCACTCCCGGTGAAGGGATCTCGGCTCTTTCCCCGTAGAATGAGGTGCAGGATATTCCAACTGAATACCACGATGAAAAGCAAAAAGTAATCGACTATATGTCACGACCCGAAGTTTGGCCCGTGACCGGCACTTAACCACGTAACGTCTACAGGCGTAACGCGACTAAGTGAACCGAAAACCCAGAAATCAAACCAGTGAAAGTATAGAGTGTTATAAGTTTTAAGTGAAAGCACTTACTAACATGATAAGAAATCTAAGTAAACAATCACCAAGATAGTAATATACGACGCCGTAGCGAAGATCAAGATCCACAAGTGGGAACAACACAGATAGGATAAACTGCAAGAACAGTCGGCTCACAACGAGCTCGACACCAGAATACAAATAAAATACATCATCGTCCTCACACTGTCTCTAAGTCAAATACATACATGGTAGATGGAGAATACTAGATACAACAATGTACATAACTGAAAGATAAACAGATACCGCACAAAACCCACCTATCAGCAAAAGAGCTAGTACACCAACTATGGGGGTATCTGTATCAAAAGATGCAACCGCAGCCTGCCGCGACTACTCCGAAGGGCAACCTGCAAACGCTGTGGCACAACGGGGGTGAGTTGCCAACTCGTGAATAGAGATAACATATAAAGGTAATCGCAAGCATGCACGTACTGCGCTACTCTATCATATGCCAACAGATGATATCAATGTGAGATAAGGAGTATGTGCAATAATCATGCAAATGCTCTATCAGGTAATGTAACTACAGGATGAGGTACAATGCTCTATCAGGTAATGTAACTACAGGATGAGGTACAATAGTAAATGCTGAGCAGGGGCAATATAGTATCTACACGGAATGTCAACGTGGAATATATAATCGGTGTCCCTCAATGCACCCAGATCCCCCAAATAGCTCAGGCGTCGGCACTCTCATCGGCCCTCAAATCCTGTACATCTCTGAGAATCCCGAGTGCCCAACATCGGCACCCAAATATCATAAATACTCGTGTCCAGCATCGACACGCAAATCCTCATCCATCGGGCCCCGTCAGTCCGGGTCAGCCCACGGGCTCCGTCTGCGGTATCGGCCCTCGGCCCCGGCAGTACGGATCACCCCGCATCCATCTATAGACTCTGATCAGTACCCTCTGTATAACTGTCAGGTCCAACCAATCACCGGTAGGTAGTAGTCCCTCTTCCAGGCTCACCGTCTACTGCACAGCGAAACCGTTCTCGCCCCGGGTACCATACCGGGTCCACCATGTACCCGTAATCGGCCTCAACCAGCTCCTCGATTAGGGTTCCCATATATCACTCTAGCACCGAGAAAACACATGGTGGACGCACCGAAATATCATATCAAGGGAACCGGGTTTTTAAATGATTACATATTTGCAATAGCCACGATTCCCAAATCCAGAAATCACACGTAATCCAAAACCAAAATGCAAGTCAATGATCCGATATGATATGTGCGTCAAATATAAATATCATGTCAAATCACATATAGATGAGCTACAATATAATGATCCGATGTGATATAGGCATCAAGTATGAATATCATGTCAAGTCACATATAGATGAGCTACAATATAATGATCCGATGTGATATGTGCATCAAGTAAGAATAGCATGTCAAGTCACATATAGATAAGCTACAATATAATGATCCGATGTGATATGTGCGTCCAGTATGAATAGCATGTCAAGTCACATATAGATAAGCTACAATATAATGATCCGATGTGATATCTACAGTGTGACTGTCATGGCAATTACTAACGGTGTGTATGTAACATGCAGGATAGTGCTCGTGCAACATGGACCGTTAGTAATTGTGCGGTGTTCTATCAATCCTAGTTTATATCCAAATAGCAGGGAATGCAGCATGCACTAAATAGTAGCCATGAATAGTCGATGTATACAAAGGAAACTATAAGGTCCTATCAGCCCTGACGTAGAACGCCATGCGGGCGATATCCCCGTAGATGTGAAATCTACTCACCGTAGTCCCTCGCTAGGTGTAGCCAACAACTTGTTTCCCTTTCTGCGCGGCGTCCGCCGTACTCGCCTGCGAACCTAGAATTACACAATATATCACACGTAAGCTTGAAGTCACACAAACGCGACATTAAAGCCGAACTAGTAACTCGTGTCGTGAACCAAGCGCGCGCGATACACAGAAACCCCAAACTCACACACACGTATCACGCGTGTCGCGAAAGATTGGAAATACGGGAAAACAGGTATTCACCTCCAGATTTTGATACAGGAAAGATATTGCAAAACTATATATACCAAAACAACCTACATAGCAGCAGATACCCACACCCAAACCCCAACCCAAAGCACCCCAATCTGGCCGCAATTTGCGGCCAGAATGCCTATTTCGGCGGCCTCGCTTGGGAATTGGGCTCCCAGGTTTGGTGTGTGCACTCTATACCCCCCATACATGCTACAGTAACCTCTAGTTTTACTCTGAAATGTCTCGGGTAGCAGCAGATCCTACAGAGCCTTATTTCTAATTAAAATCCACACTTTTGCACTAAAATCAAACTTTAGGGTATTTTTCTGAAATCTGAAACAAACCTAGGTCTAAACCCACACTAATAACTCATTAACAAGCTAATCAAGCCATAACAACATAAATTTTAACATAGTAACACTAAATCCCTTCAACAGCACTAAACACGCACAAAAAGGTGATATTTTGAAACAAAACATGCAAGTTAAGGAGATAGGGTGCTAGGAGTGAGATTTATACCTTCAAAAGACCCTAGAAAGACCAAAAGTTCCAGCTTTTCCCTTTAAGTATGCAGATTTGCTTCAAACACCTCAAAAAGCTCAATTTTCCTAAGGTTTTGTGATGAAAATGTGTTGATATGTATAGGGTTTTGTGTAGAGATCAAAGGGGAATGAAAAGAGAAGAGAATGTGGAGAAAAATGGAGGTTTTTGCTGCTGGAATTGCTGCTGGATTCAGAATGAGGGAAAGAGATAGAATAGAGAAGAAAAGGGGTCAAAAGTCAAAGTTTCACCTAACCACCATGCTCATTTGTTTAATAGGATTTGAATTATGAGAAAGGGTTTTTGTTTTGGATAAAAGGGTGGGGGAAAATAACAACCATGCTCAAGGGAAAGGTTAACATGTTAACAAAATCCTAAGTCTCAAAATGACTAAGTGTGTAAGGTGTACACTAGCACAAGAAAAATCCCAATATGCAAACACTACTAAATATAACTAATAATCCTAGGAACACTTATATATATAATAACACGTACGATCACTAATTATCACGAAAGACATTAAACGGAAATTCAAAGTGTTACAATCTACCCCCCTTAAAGAAATTCGGTCGCCGAATTTAAAAATCTAACTATACGCACCTTCAAAAAGATGGGGATACCTCTTCCTCATCTCGCTCTCGGTCTCCCAAGTAACCTCCTCGCCGCGCTGGCCACGCCAAAGTACCTTGACGGACGGTATCTCCTTCGACCTCAATTTCTTCACTTGTCGATCTAAGATCATCACCGGCTGTTCTGCATAGGAAAGGTCGCGCTCAAGCTGGATCGTCGGGTGCTGAATCGCATGCGAAGGATCATGAAGATATCTGCGGAGCATCGAAACGTGAAATACGGGGTGCACGTCTGCAAAACTGGGCGGAAGGGCTAAACGATACGCAACCACACCAATACGCTCAAGGATCTCGAAGGGGCCCACGTATCTGGGACTAAGTTTCCCCTTCTTCCCAAATCTCATCACGCCTTTCATTGGGGAGACCCTCAAGAAAACATGATCACCAACGGAAAACTCAAGCCTGCGCCGACGACGGTCCGCATAAGATCTCTGCCTACTCT
This sequence comes from Agapanthus africanus, assembly GCA_030015575.1. NCBI lineage: Eukaryota > Viridiplantae > Streptophyta > Magnoliopsida > Asparagales > Amaryllidaceae > Agapanthus > Agapanthus africanus. Next base: position 375,065,180 of record CM057344.1, on the reverse strand, counting down.
GAGCTGCTCTCATCCTATCGCGAATCAACTGGATCTTCGCGGTCGTCTCCTCCACAATCTGCGGTCCTAAGATACTACTCTCACTGAGCTCCATCCAACAAGTGGGCGATCTGCATCTCCTCCCATAAAGAGCCTCAAACGGTACCATCTGAATGGTCTCCTGGTAGCTGTTGTTGTAGGAGAACTCTACTAAGGGCAAATGATGATCCCGGCTACCTCCGAACTCTAAAACGCATGCTCTGAGCATGTTCTTGAGTGTCTGAATAGTCCGCTCTGACTGCCCGTCGGTCTGCGGATGGAATGCTGTGCTGAAACTCAAGCGAGTGCCCAAAGCCTCCTGAAGCCTCTGCCATAGCCGGCTGGTAAACTGGGTGCCTCTATCGGACACGATGCATGTCGGAACTCCGTGCAATCGTATAATCTCATCAATATAAATCTGGGCATATTGAGTAAATCCGAAAGTCGTCTTCACCGGTAGGAAGTGAGCCGCTTTCATCAAACGATCCACGATCACCCAGATGTAGTCATACCCTCGACTAGTCCTGGGTAGACCCACAATGAAATCCATAGATATCTGTTCCCATTTCCACTCCGGAATGGGTAACGGCTGTAGCTTTCCCGCGGGCCTCTAGTGCTCAGCCTTGACTTGCTGACAAGTCAGGCATCTCGACACAAATTCTGCAATTTCCCTCTTCATACCGTCCCACCAGAAAACATCTCTCATATCATGGTACATCTTGGTGGAACCGGGATGAACACTATATACCGACCGATGTGCCTCCTCAAGAATCTCGCACCGCAATCCCTCAGCATCTGGTACGCACAGTCTAGCTCCAAATCGTAGTATCCCCTGATCATCGATCACGAACTCGGAAAATCTTCCCTGTCCCATCTGTGTCCTGATCTCTGAACAACGGTCATCACTGTGCTGTGCCTCATGTATACGGTTAAGCAACTGTGGGCGTGCACGAACATGCGCAATCTGTCCTCCAATCGGCGTGAACTCGAACTGTATCCGACTGTCGCATAAGATCTGCCAATCCGCCGACGACTGCCTCTGCACTGCGCTCAAACAGGATAGACTACTCCCGGGCCTCCTGCTCAAAGCATCCGCTACTACATTTGCCTTGCCCGGGTGATACAAGATCTCGCAGTCGTAATCCTTCACTAACTCCATCCATCGGCGCTGTCGAAGGTTCAGGTCCCGCTGCTGGAATATGTACTTTAAGCTCTTGTGGTCAGTGAATATCTGGCACGACTCTCCATACAGATAATGCCGCCAGATCTTGAGTGCAAAGACCACCGCAGCCATCTCCAGGTCATGAGTAGGGTAATTCTGTTCATGTTTCTTTAATTGCCGCGAAGCATACGCAATCACCCTGTCATGCTGCATCAAAACGCACCCCAGCCCTACTCGTGAAGCATCGCAGTAGACTACAAATCCGCCTGATCCTGAAGGCAATGATAGCACTGGTGTCGTAGTCAGTAGAGCCCATAGCCGCTGTAAACTGTGCTCACACTCCTCCGTCCAATCGAAGCGAACTCCCTTCCGGGTCAACCCGGTCAAAGGTGTAGCAATACGAGAGAAGTCCTGCACGAATCGCCTGTAATAGCCTGCCAGCCCTAGAAAGTTGCGAACCTCCGTCACTGACGTGGGTCTAGGCCAACTCCGAACTGCCTCTATCTTCCTCGGGTCGACACATATACCATCTCGTGTAATCACGTGCCCCAAGAAGTCCACGCTGTCTAGCCAGAAGGCACAATTTGAAAATTTGGCGAAAAGCTGATGCTCCCTCAAGGTCTGCAGTGTAATCCGCAGGTGCTGCTCGTGCTCCTCTCTACTCCGAGAATACACCAAGATATCGTCAATAAACACTATGATGAACAGATCAAGATACGGCCGGAAAATACGGTTCATCAAATCCATAAATGCTGTTGGCGCATTGGTGAGTCCGAACGACATCACCAAAAACTCATAATGGCCGTAACGTGTGCGGAAGGCCGTCCTAGGAATGTCCTCCTGTCGAACCCGCAGCTGATGGTAGCCCGATCGCAAATCGATCCTCGAAAAGTATCCTGCCCCCTGAAGCTGGTCGAACAAATCGTCGATCCGTGGCAAAGGATATCTGTTCCGCACTGTCACCCTGTTCAGCTGGCGGTAGTCGATACACAAACGCAAACTGCCGTCCTTCTTCTTGACGAACAGGACTGGAGCACCCCAAGGAGAAACACTGGGTCGAATAAGTCCCTTATCCAGCAAGTCCTGCAACTGGCCCTTCAGTTCTCTAAGTTCCGCTGGGGCCATCCGATAAGGCGGTACAGAAATAGGCCCCGTGCCATGAACCAAGTCAATGCAAAAAGAAATATCACGCTCGGGCGGTAGCCCAGGAAGCTCATCAGGGAACACATCAGGGAACTCGCTAACAACCGGAACCTGATCCAGAGGAACCTCTGTAGCTCTAGTATCGCAAACATAGGCGAGAAATCCCTGACATCCCTTTTTCAAAAGCTGTCCAGCGCGAAAAGAAGAAATCACACTGTGAGGGGTGGCACCACGGTCCCCCAACACAACAACAACTGACTCGCCGGGAAAACAAAATCGAATTGTCTTCTCACGGCAGTCAACAGAAGCATAACACGTGGCTAACCAATCCATGCCCAAAAGAACGTCGAAGTCCAGCATCTCAAGAAGGATCAAATCGACCGGCAACTCTCTCTCGCCAATACGGACGGTACAGGATCGGAACACGTGCCTAGCAACAAATGACTCTCCCACAGGAGTAGTCACAACAAGCGGCTGGCCAAGCAAACCGGACTCTCTACTCAAACTCGGCACAAAGTGTGTGGATACGTACGAGTGCGTGGATCCGGGATCGAATAACACGTGTGCATCAACCGAACATACAGAAAGGATACCTGAGACCACCGCATTGGACGCCTGCGCGTCCTGATGCGTCAAAGCAAAAACTCGCGCCTGTCCTCCACCTGCAACTAACTGTCCCCTGCCGGCCGCTGGCTGCCCTCTACCTCGGCCACCTCGTCCTCTATGAACAAATCCTCTGCGACCACGACCTCTCTGTGTATGCGTCTGACGCGGAGTAACAGTAGGTACCATCGGCAATGCCGTCTGGGGTGGTGAAGGTGGTAATGTAACATGTGGTGCTGCCGTCCCACTCCGGGGTACCTCAGGACAACCTCGCACACGATGATAAGAACTCCCGCAACGGTAACATCCTGATGACGGTCGCTGACCCTCCTGGGAATAGGAGCTAAACAATCGGCCTCGTCTCGAATCTCTGCCACCTGTAAGGTGCCTATCACGACGCGGGAACGGCCGTCTCTGCACTGACGTATCTGCACGAACTCTCTTCGGCCCTGGAACTGCCGAAGTCTCAGCAAGGCGCTCCTCGACTAATAATGCTGCGTCTACTGCTGCTGCGTATGTCTCGTAATGCTGCGCGCTGATAGCAAGGAATAGTGGTGTGAGCAAGCCTCGGACAAATCTCTTGACTCGCAACTCCTTAGTAGCCACTAGATACGGAGTATAAACGGATAGCTCGGTGAACAGCACATCGTACTCTGCCACTGACTGTAGGGATCCTAGGCACTCTTGTGAAGGTTCAAAAGGCATCAAACATGCCCGGATTAAATTTTAGACGTGCCGAACAACCCAAAGCCAGGATCTTTGCTAGATTATTAGGGTTTAACATGCAATAAGATAACTTTTATCTAAGTGTGAGGGATTACAACCTTTGTAGTCCGCTCCTTCACTTCACAAGCTCCGAGTAGAAGTCCCTTTGCCGCGATCCACGATCTCCCGGACTCATGAGAGGCTCCACGACTCGAACGATCCATACTAGCTCGAAGTATTCCAAATCTCCGATGATCTACCTTGAAGTTGCTTCGACTCAAGCTTTCTCACTCAAAAGAGTAGAACACACTAATCCCATGGGCTAGATGAGATGAGGATGAGAGAGTAGTGATTTTTCTTTCTTTTTAAATCATTTTCTCAATTTATTTTCATCACTTAAGAAAAACTAGCAAGCTTTCATGAAGAAGCAAGAAGATGATAATGAAAAGATAATGATAATCCTTTTTCTTTTGTGATGAATAGAATAAATCTATATGATTGATTATTAACCATGGTCAAGGATGAGTGGCTAAGAATGTGTAGAGAATAAACTAGGGTTAGGGTTTGGTTGAGTTAAGAATGTGTCATCAACAAATATCTTAACCATGACAAAAGAATAAAGCTTCTAGAAGGAACTTGAAGCTACTAACCCTAATCAAACCCTAACCTCAATTAATCATCCTTAAACATGTTTAACAATTAATCATATCATGTCACAATAATATATATCACATATATATTATATATTTGCAACAAAAGAAAATAATACAATTAACATATATCGCATATATATCAATGTATCATCCACTGAGAAAATGAAATAATAAAGCAAGCCAATATTAGTTAATATAATAATATATCATATATATTATTATATATTAAATCATCGAATCAACACTTGATCCGATTATCCGGCTATATCGAATATAACCGACTAATATATATCATGTACCGATTCATCGAATCAACACTTGATCCGATGTCCCGGTTCATATCTAAATATCGCGAGAATATAATACGGTATCCCATATCGCATTATTCTCGCTCCTGCGCATATCACATATGTGCCACTACTCCGTTTTGCCTGAGCCAAGAAACCTCTGTGTAGGACTCTAAAGAATCGTCAATACGCCGGTAGCAGGTGATGATCATATCAAACACCCACAAGCTGCAAGCGGTCAGCTAAACGTAACAGCCACCCAGGTATTGAGCGATCAGAAGATCAACAAGCTTGCCTGTGTGTTCTCCTGTGAATCCTTCCAGTAACACTCCCGTACAGTCCGGTCTGTTCGTCTGATATGTCGCATATCAAGTCTAGGGGTGGTATACGTCAGACCCCAGTAACCGATAAGTCGTGTCGATGTGTGGCTCATAACGGGTCGAGAAACTACTAGTAACACTTACCAGTAAATCTCCATATCAGCCCTGGCCAGGGACTTCCAGTTATAGCCAATCGAACACAGCACAACATCAACTCCCTATACCGGGAGAGACGAATCCCCTCCTATCGCTCATTGCCTCCATGTGATTCGGGACTGTACCCAAAAGCCACCGTTTTGCACGCCCTCTTGGACGTGGTAATGTGGAAATCAAAGCACAGTGGGAATCACACAAGACTCTATGACGATCTCGGGTCTACAGACTACCCTGTACCAGTGTCACCGGAGAACTGCCATCTGACGTGTGGTATAACACCATCTGGGAGTTCTCGGCGAGTCCGTCCAGTATACCCAGTCTCCACTGAGCACCCATATACCATCCTTGATGTCTAACACCGATGGATATGGGATCATCCATCGCCCATCATATGGGTCAAGATGCGTATACGCTAGTCTACTCTGGTGTATCGATGCCCTGTCTCGATATACCCTCGACTAGGAACAGTTATAGGATGTACTCATCGACTACCGCGGCCCCACTAGTACGATCTCATCATAGTCCCAGTAGTCGAGTACAGATCCTAAGGGCTTTATCAACATGTGAGAGTAAAACAGTAAACCAATACAAGTCAACATGTTAAGATAAAGTGAAACCAAATAGCATACTATCATGACGAGCAAGAAAGTCATCTCTATATATATCCAAGCATCCATTATAAAATACATCATATGTACAACAATGGCCTCTAGGGCATATACATAACTAACAATCTCCCACTTGCACTAAGGCCAGCTGCAGTAGTATCTCATACCTAGCATCCCGAATAATCTCTCAAACTGTATCTGTGGAATAGCCTTCGTGAATGGATCCGCAGTGTTGTCCTTCGTATCTACTCTCCTGACCTCGATCTCCCGGCGATCAACTATCTCCCTGATCAGGTGATACCGCCTCAGAATATGTCTGGACTTTTGATGGGATCTGGGTTCCTTGGCCAAAGCCACAGCTCCATTGTTATCGCAATACAGAGGTATTGGATGCTCAATGGATGGAACCACACCAAGTTCACTAATGAACTTCTTGATCCAGACAGCTTCTTTGGCAGCATCGTTGGCAGCGATGTATTCAGCCTCCATCGTTGAGTCTGCAACGGTATCCTGTTTGGAACTCTTCCAACATACCGCCCCTCCATTGAGGGAAAAGACAAAACCCGAATGCGACTTAGAGTCGTCCTTATCACTTTGGAAGCTGGAATCGGTAAAGGACTCCACCTGGAGTTCTCCGTTACCATACACCAAGAATATCTCCTTAGTCCTTCGCAAGTACTTGAGAATGTTCTTCACAGCTGTCCAGTGACTCTCTCCAGGATCTGCTTGATACCGACTCACTACACTTAGCGAGTATGCTACATCGGGTCTGGTACATAGCATCGCATACATGATAGAGCCTACTGCCGAAGCATAGGGTATCCCTTGCATGCGAGCTCTCTCCAAATCAGTCTTGGGAGACATCTCTTTGGAGAGAGTGAGTCCAGAGATCGTGGGTTGGTTCCCACGTTTGGATTCTTCCATACTAAACCTCTTTAGTATGGTGTCAATGTACCTGGATTGGGACAATCCCAGTATCCGTTTAGATCTATCTCTATAGATCATGATTCCCAATATGCAGGAGGCATCACCTAGATCTTTCATTGAGAATCTCTGTGATAAGAAGAGCTTGACTGATTGCAGCATAGGAATATCATTTCCTATCAAGAGTATGTCATCCACGTATAATACGAGGAAGACAACCTTACCCTCTGCTACCTTCTTATAGATACAAGGTTCATCTATATTTTTGATGAAGTCAAACTCTTTGACTACAACATCAAAACAGATGTTCCAACTCCACGATGCTTGCTTTAACCCATAAATGGATTTAAGCAGTTTGCACACCTTTCCGCTGCTCCCACTATCTACGAAGCCCTCTGGCTGAGTCATGTACACGCTCTCTTCTAAATCAACGTTTAGAAAGGCGGTCTTAACATTCATTTGCCAGATTTCGTAGTCATGGTATGCAGCAATAGCAAGTAAGATCTGGATGGACTTAAGCATAGCTACTGGAGAAAAGGTTTCGTCATAGTCCACACCTGGTCTTTGACGAAAACCTTTTGCTACAAGTCTAGCTTTGAAAGTCTCAACTTTTCCATCTATACCAAATTTCTTTTTAAAGATCCACTTGCTCCCAATGGGTTTTACCCCTTCAGGAGCAATTTCCAAAGTCCATACTTTGTTGGTGTACATGGATTCCATCTCAGATCGCATTGCATCCAGCCATTTCACAGAGTCACCACTCGTGATGGCCTGCTCGAAACTAGTGGGGTCATCATCATCCATGATGCAATCCTCGCTTCCACCATCAATGAGAAAACCGTAGTATCTCTCAGGTGGACGAGAAACCCTACTAGATCTGCGGAGAGGCTGGGGTTCGTCGGGTACTACTGAATCCTCTGGTTCTGCTAAATCTTCAGTTGCAATTTGTGTTTCTGGAACCTCTTCCAGTTCTACCTCTTTGCCACTAATTTCTTTTGCAAGAAATTCCTTTTCCAAAAAGGTGGCATATTGAGAAACAAACACTTTTTGTTCCTCAGCGTGATAGAAAAAATATCCTTGAGAATTCTTAGGATATCCCACAAATTTGCAAAGAACTGATCGTGCCTCGAGCTTGTCTGGATTTTGTCTTTTGACATAGGCCAGACAACCCCATATCTTAACTCGTTTAAAATATGGTCTCTTCCCACTCCATATCTCATATGGTGTGGTAGGTACAGATTTAGACGGAACTAGATTCAATATGTATATGGCTGTCTCAAGCGCATACCCCCAGAAGGAAATAGGTAACTCAGCTTCGCTCATCATAGAGCGCACCATATCTAATAGGGTGCGATTCCTCCGCTCCGATACACCGTTGTGCTGTGGCGTATAAGGAGGAGTAAGCTGAGAGAGAATCCCATTCTCTTTTAGATAATCCAAAAACTCACCGCTTAAGTATTCACCTCCTCGATCAGATCGAAGAATCTTAATACTTTTGCCCGTTTGGTTTTCTACTTCGTGCTTATATTCTCTGAATTTCTCAAAAGCTTCAGACTTGTGTTTCAACAGGAACACATGTCCGTATCTAGAGAGATCGTCAGTGAATGTAATGAAGTAGGAAGAACCGTTCCTGGCATGCGTAGACATGGGACCGCATACATCACTATGTACCAGTCCTAAGAGTTCGGTAACTCTTTCTCCGTGTCCACTAAACGGAGCTTTGGTCATTTTTCCTTTGAGACATGAATGGCAAGTATCATAAGATGATAATTCGAACGGATTCAAATAACCATCTTTATGCAACTTAGCCAGTCGTGTCGCATTGATATGACCAAGTCTACAATGCCACAAGTAGGATTCGTTCATATCCGAACTTTTCCTCTTGTGTGCGTTTTGTATATTCAGGACTGTATTCTGATTTAGAATGAATATGCCATTATGTAACGAGCCTGATGCAATCAACTTTTGATTTAGGAATATGTTCATAACATTATCCTGTACTACAAAATTATATCCCTCTTTACTCAATAAAGAAACTGATATAATGTTGCACATCATGTTCGGTATATAATAGCACTCATTTAGAATCAGTGTATTACGACTTGGCAATACAAGGTGATATTCGCCAACTGCTTTGGCTACAATACTTGCACCGTTCCCTACTTGAACGGAATGATCACCTTTTCCCAGTTCTCTACCTTTACGTAGCCTATGTAACAATTTACATATGTGGGATCCTGATCCGGTATCTAATACCCAGGACGTAGGGTGAACTGAGAAACAGTTCTCAATAACTAACACACCCGAAGAAGATGCATCAACATGCATGTTCCTTTGGGCGGCGTGAGAATCCAGATATGCTTCTATTTCCTGTTCAGTCTTATAACTCTTATAAGAAAGAACGGGTCCAACATTCCCTAGCTCAGTACAATAATTGGGTTCAGTCAATACATCCATATTATTATCTTGATTATGGCCTGAAATGGTCGCTACCTGGAGAGAGAGAGAAGAAAACACTTTAGCGTATGCTCTTGCAAGATTAGATTGGTTATTATCTTATCTAATCAGGATGTCTCCCACTGTTTTTGTCAAATCTACCTTAAAACCCTAAAAGGTAAGATTAGCCGGGATTAATTACACCCTACAATTTCGTCAATCTTTCAGCCAGATCAGTGTCGGTACTTTGAGGGAGGTTCCCCGTGCTTTCGCACGGACCTAATTAAAGTAAACCTCGTTTTCCCAGAGGCGTAACCCCGTTAACACTTTTCTAGACACCTACTTGAATGACTAATTGTCCTGTGTAAAACTCTCCCAGGAGTAACACTTACTCGCAGTGGGTATCGGGATCCAACTATCTCATAGGAGGTATGCAATCTCATTGCAAATTTCAACACTTGAAATTCCCGATAATATTTTTTGCCCCTAGCGATCTATGACCTTAACTAAGTCAACAAACCATAAATCGCAAGTCAAGTTCAACCCGTACATTTCCCGATTGAATTAAATCCACCCGCACGACCCTTAACTGAGTCAACAAAGCCGCACGAATACCCTAATTCAATCACATCTCATGTTTTAGCAGATAAACATTACTTAGCTACCGTACACTATGCCTTAACTAAGTCAACAAACATAGCACGAATACTAAATAATATCTATCTGAAATGACGGAGGGCTATGCAGGTTTTTCAGAAAACCCTGAGCGTAATGAACTTGATATCGTCGTAGAATCGAGTGAAGTTTTGAAAAGGAGTGTTCTCGAGGCTTTTCTTAGTTTCGCTAAAGGGGTCACTCCCGGTGAAGGGATCGTCGGCCCTTTCCTTATCGAATAAGGTGCAGGATATATCATATATACCGCTGTGCAAAGCAAAACACTAAAAGCAATCAAAAGACAAACCGCGTTTTGTAGCATCTGCCAGTTTTGATAAAGGAGTCACTCCCGGTGAAGGGATCTCGGTCCTTTCCTCATCGAATAAGGTGCAGGATATATCGTATATATCACTGTGCAAAGTAAAACTGTAGCTACCCTTTTATAAAGTTTTTGATTCTACAACATCTTTAGGTTTCTTTTCTTTTATTAATCTCATTAATAAAAATCCCATCAGCTTATGCTTCCTAAGCATCACAGAAGAAACGAAAGCAGTAATATTTATATATCAGCATATATATATTGTATAATCATTCGTCTCAGGCAGTAATATGATCTCATCACAGAACATTGCAGCAGAAGAACATATATGAAATATTGGATATACTAGGACGTCCGTGTTTTCAATACGAGCCTGTATAAAACACGGATTCCACGGTCGCGACGAATAGCCAAACCCATATCCCAAGACCCCTATAAGAGCGGCAAGTAACACTGCCAATTCTAGGGTTAGAAGACCCGGTCTCGACTCCTCGAGATGGCCTCCCACTGGACCCTAGAACCCGGTTACTTGTGCTCCCCTCCTTGGGTCTACCTAATGCGGAAAAATAAATAATATACACTGGTGACAGCAACCGCAACCTGGAAGTGCCCCAAATAAAAGAATATTACATTACAAATGAATTTTACATGAATGAAAATAAAAACCCTCATCTCACATAAAACCCCCGGCTATTCAGAACGCGACGATCCAATATAACATATCACAGCAACACATAATATCACATATCATCAACGTAAGTAAATATGCGCATCCCAATTGTCGTTGAATCATATAGCAACGAAACCGGCGATATCACATATTACACTTACGGTCACAGAAAAGAAAGTGTAAAACTACAATATTTGGAATCCACAATCATTTTAGACATCGTAAATCCGAAATATCACATACTCCGTATTTCATGCCTAACTCTATGAATTCCACATATTGTATCACATTCCAGATAAATAAACAGTATTAAACTTTTCGAACGGATAATCAAACACCCAAAATTTCCTAAACTGCTCAACTCTTGAGCGGGGTTCAAATAATCCCAGAATATGTCACAGTACCGGTGATCCAGCCGTAGAAGGGTCAAGCCAACGCCTCACATGTGGCACGCCGTACTGCCCCAAACCCGAAGGTTCAAAAGGCAGTTCAAGACGGTCACATAATCGAGTTAAGGTTTGTGTCTTCTAGAGGGTCCACCGCTTAACTTGTACAATTTTTCCAAAAGATTTAAACCCGAATAAATTTCAACACTTGAAAATTTGCCGTACCGGAAAACAGTAAGTTAATGATATCCGTTCAAATAGTTTAACAGTTTCTAAGTATCCGGAAAAAATACGAATTTAAAATTTCCGATCGAGTCTACTATTACAAAACAAACCCCAGAATTTTAAACACCTGGAACAGATTAAAAATACCCAGAATAGTCAGCAAGTACCTACGGTCAATACCATGAAGCCACGTGTCCCAATCCTACAGTGAGGCCGCTGAACCGCCGCGATAACCATCTTATTGCCGCGTTTCCGCGCTCGGTTGGTGGAATTGTGGGCACGTGTTTCATGGTAATTCTTAGAATTCCCTGCTAATTTTTTTACATATTTTTAATTCTGAAAAATCCCAAAATTTAAAAAATTTCCAAGGAGGGGTCAAGTTTCGTCGTTTCGGGTTCGATCGGAGTTTTAACTTCGTAAACACATCGCCTAATGCTCTAGCTAGGCTTTGATACCACTGTAGGGATCCTAGGCACTCTTGTGAAGGTTCAAAAGGCATCAAACATGCCCGGATTAAATTTTAGACGTGCCGAACAACCCAAAGCCGGGATCTTTGCTAGATTATTAGGGTTTAACATGCAATAAGATAACTTTTATCTAAGTGTGAGGGATTACAACCTTTGTAGTCCGCTCCTTCACTTCACAAGCTCCGAGTAGAAGTCCCTTTGCCGCGATCCACGATCTCCCGGACTCATGAGAGGCTCCACGACTCGAACGATCCATGCTAGCTCGAAGTATTCCAAATCTCCGATGATCTACCTTGAAGTTGCTTCGACTCAAGCTTTCTCACTCAAAAGACTTGAACACACTAATCCCATGGGCTAGATGAGATGAGGATGAGAGAGTAGTGATTTTGCTTTCTTTTTAAATCATTTTCTCAATTTATTTTCATCACTTAAGAAAAACTAGCAAGCTTTCATGAAGAAGCAAGAAGATGATAATGAAAAGATAATGATAATCCTTTTTCTTTTGTGATGAATAGAATAAATCTATATGATTGATTATTAACCATGGTCAAGGATGAGTGGCTAAGAATGTGAAGAGAATAAACTAGGGTTAGGGTTTGGTTGAGTTAAGAATGTGTCATCAACAAATATCTTAACCATGACAAAAGAATAAAGCTTCTAGAAGGAACTTGAAGCTACTAACCCTAATCAAACCCTAACCTCAATTAATCATCCTTAAACATGTTTAACAATTAATCATATCATGTCACAATAATATATATCACATATATATTATATATTTGCAACAAAAGAAAATAATACAATTAACATATATCGCATATATATCAATGTATCATCCACTGAGAAAATGAAATAATAAAGCAAGCCAATATTAGTTAATATAATAATATATCATATATATTATTATATATTAAATCATCGAATCAACACTTGATCCGACGATCCGGCTATATCGAATATAACCGACTAATATATATCATGTACCGATTCATCGAATCAACACTTGATCCGATGTCCCGGTTCATATCTAAATATCGCGAGAATATAATACGGTATCCCATATCGCATTATTCTCGCTCCTGCGCATATCACATATGTGCCACTACTCCGTTTTGCCGGAGCCAAGAAACCTCTGTGTAGGACTCTAAAGAATCGTCAATACGCCGGTAGCAGGTGATGATCATATCAAACACCCACAAGCTGCAAGCGGTCAGCTAAACGTAACAGCCACCCAGGTATTGAGCGATCAGAAGATCAACAAGCTTGCCTGTGCGTTCTACTGTGAATCCAACCAGTAACACTCCCGTACAGTCCGGTCTGTTCGTCTGATATGTCGCATATCAAGTCTAGGGGTGGTATACGTCAGACCCCAGTAACCGATAAGTCGTATCGATGTGTGGCTCATAACGGGTCGAGAAACTACTAGTAACACTTACCAGTAAATCTCCATATCAGCCCTGGCCAGGGACTTCCAGTTATAGCCAATCGAACACAGCACAACATCAACTACCTATACCGGGAGAGACGAATCCCCTCCTATCGCTCATTGCCTCCATGTGATTCGGGACTGTACCCAAAAGCCACCGTTTTGCACGCCCTCTTAGACGTGGTAAGGTGGAAATCAAAGCACAGTGGGAATCACACAAGACTCTATGACGATCTCGGGTCTACAGACTACCCTGTACCAGTGTCACCGGAGAACTGCCATCTGACGTGTGGTATAACACCATCTGGGAGTTCTCGGCGAGTCCGTCCAGTGTACCCAGTCTCCACTGAGCACCCGTATACCATCCTTGATGTCTAACACCGATGGATATGGGATCATCCATCGCCCATCATATGGGTCAAGATGCGTATACGCTAGTCTACTCTGGTGTATCGATACCCTGTCTCGATATACCCTCGACTAGGAACAGTTATAGGATGTACTCATCGACTACCGCGGCCCCACTAGTATGATCTCATCATAGTCCCAGTAGTCGAGTACAGATCCTAAGGGCTTTATCAACATGTGAGAGTAAAACAGTAAACCAATACAAGTCAACATGTTAAGATAAAGTGAAACCAAATAGCATACTATCATGACGAGCAAGAAAGTCATCTCTATATATATCCAAGCATCCATTATAATATACATCATATGTACAACAATGGCCTCTAGGGCATATACATAACTAACACTGACATCTCTGGCGTCTGGCATAAGGACTCGAACCTGCGTGCTCTAGCATCTCTGACACTCAGGGGAAGAAAGCGGGCAAGGAATAGTGCCATGAACTCCGTCCAGGTCATAGGAGGAAAACCTGCTGCTCTACCCTTCTCGACTGATTCGCACCATTTCTGCGCAAGACCTTCCAGGCGAAAGCTCGCGAACTCAACCCATTTCACATCTGCGCATCTAAGCGAACGACATATCCACGCCATCCTATCAATGAAAGACTGTGGATCCTCGGCCACATCGGTGCCTGTGAAGACCGGAGGCTTCAGCCTCATAAACTCTGACAGCGATACTGTAATAACATCTGTAGTCGCAGGTGCAACTGCCTGAACTGTGGGTACCACTGCGGTCTCCGCAACGGGTGGAACTACCTCTGGTCGCTGCGCTCGAAGTGTCTCAACTAGAGATCCCATCATCTGGCGCATCTCCTGCATACTGGATCCCATCGTCTGGCGTATCTCCTGCACACCAGCCCCTAACATAGCAATTTGATCTGTCACGGCAGGAACAGCCAGCTCGGGCACAACCGGTGTGCTACCCGGATCAGTCCTCATCTCGGACGAGTCGACTCGAATCTCGGCCCTCGCGGCCGCTCTCTGCGCCCTCGTAGTCTTTGGTGTCATATTGGCTGTCAGGAACAACAGGATTCGATAAGGATACGGAAATCGAATCGCAAGAATGTATATTCTCAAGAAGGAATTTACATCAACAAGTCCTAAGGTCGCGTAGGCGGAGTACCATGTCGTGAGTATGCCGCGGAACATACACACGCTGCGCTACCCTGCTGCAGCTACCTACTCCATCATACCAGGGTCATCCTACACTCCGAAAGGTAAAACCTACGCTCTAATACCAACTTTGTCACGACCCGAAGTTTGGCCCATGACCGGCACTTAACCACGTAACGTCTACAGGCGTAACGCGACTAAGTGAACCGAAAACCCAGAAATCAAACCAGTGAAAGTATAGAGTGTTATAAGTTTTAAGTGAAAGCACTTACTAACATGATAAGAAATCTAAATAAACAATCACCAAGATAGTAATATACGACGCCGTAGCGAAGATCAAGATCCACAAGTGGGAACAACACAGATAGGATAAACTGCAAGAACAGTCGGCTCATAACGAGCTCGACACCAGAATACAAATAAAATACATCATCGTCCTCACACTGTCTCTAAGTCAAATACATACATGGTAGATGGAGAATACTAAATACAACAATGTACATAACTGAAAGATAAACAGATACCGCACAAAACCCACCTATCAGCAAAAGAGCTAGTACACCAACTATGGGGGTATCTGTATCAAAAGATGCAACCGCAGCCTGCTGCGACTACTCCGAAGGGCAACCTGCAAACGCTGTGGCACAACGGGAGTGAGTTGCCAACTCATGAATAGAGATAACATATAAAGGTAATCGCAAGCATGCACGTACTGCGCTACTCTATCATATGCCAACAGATGATATCAATGTGTGATAAGCAGTATGTGCAATAATCATGCAAATGCTCTATCAGGTAATGTAACTACAGGATGAGGTACAATGCTCTATCAGGTAATGTAACTACAGGATGAGGTACAATAGTAAATGCTGAGCAGGGGCAATATAGTATCTACACGGAATGTCAACGTGGAATATATAATCGGTGTCCCTCAATGCACCCAGATCCCCCAAATAGCTCAGGCGTCGGCACTCTCATCGGCCCTCAAATCCAGTACATCTCTGAGAATCCCGAGTGCCCAACATTGTTAGTTGTATGTATGCCCTAGAGGCCAGTATTGTACAGATGATGTATATTATATTGGATGCTTGGACATATATAGAGATGACTTTCTTTCTCAATATGATAGTATGCTATCTGGTTACTCTTTATCTTAACATGTACACTAGTCTCTTTATACTGTCTTATAGTTACATGTTGGTAAAGCCCTTAGGATGTGTACTTGACTACCTGGACTATGATGCAGATCATACTAGTGGGGACATGGTAGTCCATAAGTACATCCTTCAAGGTCCCTAGTCGTGGGTGTATCGAGACGGGGCATCGATATACCAGTGTAGACTAGCGTATACGCTTCTCGACCCATGTGATGGGCGATGGATGATCCCATATCCATTGGTGTTTGACATCAGAGATGGTATACGGGTGCTCAGTGGAGAATGGGTACACTGGACGGACTCGCCGAGAACTCCCAGATGGTATTATATCTCACGTCAGATGGCAGTTCTCAGGTGACATTTGTACAGGTTAGTCTGTAGACCCGAGATCGTCATAGAGTCTTGTGTGATTCCCACTGTGCTTTGATCTCCACCTTACCACGTCCATGAGGGCGTGCAAAACGGTGGTCTTTGGGTACAGTCCCGAGTCACATGGAGGCAATGAGCGATAGGAGGGGTTTCGTCTCTCCCGGTATTGGGGGTTGATGTTGCGCTGTGCTCGATTGGCCGTAACAGGGAAGTCCCTGGCCAGGGCTGATCAGAGATTTGCTGGTAAGTGTTACCAGTAGTTTCTCGACCCGTTATGAGCCTCACATCGGCACGACTTATCGGTTATTGGGGTCTGACGTTTACCACCCCTAGACTTCATATGCGACATATCAGACGAAGAGACCGGACTGTATGGTAAGTGTTACTGGTTGGATTCACATGAGTGTGAGCGGGCTAGCTCGTCGATCTTCTGATCGCTCAATACCCGGGTGGCCGTTACGTTTAGCAGACCGCTTGCGGCTTGTGGATGCTTGATATGATCATCATCAGCTACCGGCGTATTGACGAGTCTTTAGAGTCCTACACAGAGGTTTCCTGGCTCAAGCGAAATGAAATAGGAGCGCATATGAGATATGTGCAGGACCGAGAATAATGTGTGTATGTGATACCGCATTTCATTCTCGCGATATATGTTTCGATTGGTTATATTCGATATGACCTAGTTATCGAATCATTCATTCGATAAATCGATACATTGGATTCTAGTCGGTTATGTGCGACATGACCGGATCATTGAATCAAATGTTGATTTAATGATTTAATGCATAATTATATATTTGATATATTGTTTTGCATTGGCTAGTATTGGTTCACTTTATATGGATTTTCTCACTCGATGTGCAAGAAGTATATATGATATACTTTTGTGCACTACTTTGTATCATGTTTGATGATACTTGATAATGTGGTTAAGTGTAAAGGGTTAAACCATGGTTAAGAGATGATTAGGGTTTTGGTTTTTCTTTTATTTATTTGTTTATTTATTTGGAAAGGATTAAATTAAGAATGGTGGCTTATTTTGGAGCTATGTTGAAGCTTCTTGAAGCTTTGACAAAGTCCACCATCCTTATCTCATCCTTAACCCTAACCACTCTAACTAACCTTGGTTTAATCTCTACACTTGACCATGGTCAAGATATGATAAGTATTCATATTAGTTTTATTTTAAAATAAGAAGACTTATCATTCTTTCTTCATCTTCATCTTCTTCTTCTTCTTCAAGCTTGCTATTTTAATGGCAACTTGAGATCTAGTGAGATAAATCCAATTCTAAAGTGAACCCACCTCCTATTTCTTCACCCTCTACCTCTTGCCAAGTTGTTTTTGGTGTTTTCTTCACAAGTTTCACAACTTTGTGAAGTCGGAGCTTGAGCTTGTGCAACCTCGACGTAGATCGTCTTTGACACGAAGCCGACGACCTATTCCGCACGTTTCTCCGATGAAGCCGTCACGAGAGTCCAAGGTTCAAGATGGACAGCGAGAGGACGCCCTCGTGGAGCTAAGGAAGTGGGTATCTGGATCTACAAAGGTTGTAGCATCTTAACTTTAGTTTAATTGTTAACTAGATTTATATTTCGCCTAGAATTCTAGCGACGATCCGTAGTCTAGGGTTTCTCGGCACCATTTTTTTTTTAAATTGGCATGTTCGATGCCTTGTGAGACCTCACTAGGGTGCCTAGGAACCTTTCACTGGTATCAGAGCCTAGCTAGAGCCTTAGGCGAAGTCTAGACGCAATTTGAAGCCCGAACGAACCCGAAACCCTAAACCAAATGAGCTCTCTGGACATTTTCCAAAAATGGGGTTTTTTCCATATTAAAAATATGCAGAGAAATCAGCAGGAGAATGTAAGACTTACTGTGAAATTCGATGGCATAATTCGATTAAACTGCCGCGGTTCCGCGGCACGAGCATGGCTCGTGCGGCGGTTCCGCGGCCGTACGGCCCCATTGTTCAAAAATATTCACACAGTAATTCTTACCTTGCAGTGCTGGAGTTTCTGGGGATTTTTAATAATTATTCCAGAGTTGGATTTTCTGGGGTGTTTTAGAGCTTCGGTGTTTCGATCGGGGTATCAAATTTCGTCTTTGTGTTTTTCCGGATAATTTTCAGAATATGTTAAAAAGTTCGACCGGATATAAATACCCAATTTTTCCCCTGTCGGGAAATTTCCAAGTGTTGGATTTTTCCGTAGTTTAACGACGTTCTAAGTAGTGCAAGTAACGCGATGGACCCTCTAGAAGACAACAAACCTTAACTCGATTATGTGACCGTCTTGAACTGCCCTTTGAACCTTCGGGTTTGGGGCAGTACGGCGTGCCACATGTGGGGCGTTGGCTTGACCCTTCTACGGCTGGACCGTCGGTACTAAGGCACGAACTGAATGTTGTTAGACTTATTTCATGTGTTGAGCTGTATCGGAAAAACTTGGGTATTCGACTGTTCGATCGGAAAGTTTAACATTTTCTGTTTATCTGGAAAATGATACAATAATTGGAATTCACAAGTAGTTATGAGATAACTGAATGAATGTTATAAATCTAGCAATTTAGTCCCATATGATATTGAAAAGAGTTTTCGATAATGAGACTAAAATGCGGGATTTATATCTGTTAGGCATGCGATGTCTAAAGTAGTTGCGGATTCCAACTGTTGTAGTTTTACACTTGTAAGTCCGTGTTGCCCACCCCGGTGCTTACGGGGAGGCGGAAAACATAATAAAAATCGGATTTTTAATGACTTAGGCAACATGGACTATGCTTGTGAGGATCTTTGCTAAACATAAACTAGCTAACCCTAACTACAAAGTAGCTAAGTGAAGAAAGGTTATACCTTTGGTCTTTAGTCCTTCTCTCCTTGCTCCTAGGTATGGTAGAAAAGGATCACCTTGCTTGTCTTCTCCCGTCAAAGAAGGATCCACCCGAAAGCCACCACCTTTAGCTTCAACTCCAAGCTAGGAGTAACTAGAGTGCAAGAAATGCTAAGACTTGAACCCTAGAAGTGAGTAGAGAAGATCAAGAGAGGGTTTTTCTCAAGCTTTTTGTTTCTCAACACATGAGAGGGAGAGAGCTTGAGGGAGAGGATGAGCAAGAGAGAGAAAAGATATGATCGAATGAGAATAATAGTGAGCCATTCTCACTAATATGTGTGAGTTATTTTAATTAATCAATTAGCAAGAAAATTGTCATGGTTTAATCAAGAGGTGACCATTATCATTTCATTATTAATGCAAATTGCAAGAATCAAAGAGCATCTTCCAAATGAAATGATCATGGTCAAATTGTCAACTTTGTCAACAAGTCAACAAAGTCAAAGTGTCAACAACAACAACCATGCACAATAATTAAGCTAATTATTAATTAACAATAATACACACAAAAACAATAGGGTTAATAAAATGACAATAGTCATTAACCCTAAACAAGGTCCTCTCCCTCAATCTCAAGCAACCGTGCATACGCACCCGCATTCGTGAACCGAGGAACACGAACACAATGAGAAAAACCAATCTCAAATCATATACTAGGATCCGGCTTAAACCAAAGCCCGCTAGTATAAACTGTCCGGACAGCAAACGTGCACAAGTGCGCGGATGCGAACGAACCCTGTCGCAAAACCATGCGACCTCTACTCATTTTGCCTAAAGGCGAATAGCTCTCTGTGTGGGACTCTAAAGACTCGACACTACGCTGGCAGTGGGTTTAACCACAGACCGCAAGCGGCACTAGCTGTACGTAACGGTCCCCAGGTAGATGTCGATAAGAAGACTGACGAGGTGAACCCCATCTGCACTCCTACTGAGCCTGTATGTGACAGTCTCCGTACAGTCCGGTCTGTTCGTCTGATACATCGCATGGCGGGCCTAGGGGGGCGGTGAACGTCAGTCCCCTAATAGCGGTACAAGTCGTGTCGGAGTGAAGCCCAGAACACCCTGAGATAACACTGGAAGCCTACCAGTATATCTCGCTTGCCCTGGCCAGGGACTACTCGTGTAATGGCTCTCCTGGACACAGCGCGATGTCAACCCCCAATACCGGGAGAGACGAATCCTGTCTAACCGTCACTGCCTCCAAGTGCTTCGGGACTGCACCCAAAAACTACCTGTTTGCATGACTCCTCTGAGCCGTGGTAGGGTAGTAATCAAAGTGCAGTGGGAACACACTCGAGGCGAAGTGACAGTGTCAAGTCAGCGGACTAAGCTGTACTCATGTCACCTGGGAACTGATAACTGACGATAGGTATATTACCAACCAACAGTTCCCGACGAGTCCTGTCCAGTGTACTCGTAACCTAACGAGCACCCGCATACTATCCCAAGTACGACGTACTAACGGCTGTGGGACAGACCGTCTCCCACACTGGGATGAGAAGCGCATACGCTAGTCTACTCCGGAGTATCGATGCCCTGTCTCGATAGTCCAACGACCAGGGACCTGTATAAGGATGTGCTTATAGATTACCCAGCTCCCACGAGTGCGAGCGCCATCACAACGCTGGTAATCAAGCAAAGATCCTAAGGGCTCTACTAATATGTATACCAGCAATATGCTAAAAGAAACACATGCACATATTAAAGCAGAGACAAACCAAGTAGCATACTACCATTTCGAGCAAGATTGTATATACAACTGTGAATATCCCAAGCTTCCATTAAGTAATATACAAGCTAGTATGATACAGTAATGGCCTCTAGGGCATATACACTAACAATCTCCCACTTGCACTAAGGCCATGTACTGGCGTATCGAAGACCTATCATCTCGATCAGCCGCTCGAACTGAGTCTGGGGCAAGGCCTTGGTGAATGGATCTGCTGTGTTATCCTCTGATGCAACTCTCCGGACCTCGATCTCCTGGCGATCCACGATCTCCCTGATCAGGTGATACCGCCTTAAGATGTGTCTGGATTTCTGATGGGACCTGGGTTCCTTCGCTAAAGCTATAGCCCCGTTGTTGTCGCAATACAGAGGTATTGGGTCAACAATGGACGGAACCACCTGAAGTTCTTTCAAGAACTTCCTCATCCAGACAGCTTCTTTTGCGGCATCAGATGCAGCGATGTATTCCGCTTCCATAGTCGAGTCAGCAACGGTTTCCTGTTTGGAGCTCTTCCAACACACCGCCCCTCCATTGAGGGTAAAGACAAAACCCGACATGGACTTGGAATCATCCTTGTCACTCTGGAAGCTGGAGTCAGCAAAGGCCTCAATCTGCAGGTCTTTTCCGCCATACACCAAGAACATCTCCTTAGTCCTTCTCAGGTACTTGAGAATGTTCTTTACTGCTATCCAATGTTTCTCCCCAGGGTTTGACTGATACCTGCTTACCACACTCAGTGCATAAGCCACATCCGGTCTGGTACACAACATCGCATACATTATAGAGCCTACCGCAGAAGCGTAGGGTATAATAGACATGCGATCCCTCTCCAAATCAGTCTTGGGAGACATCTCTTTGGAGAGGGTGATCCCGTGACAAGCCGGTAGATTACCGCGCTTGGAATCTTCCATACTGAATCTCTTCAGTATGGTGTCGATGTACCTGGACTGCGAGAGTCCTAATATCCTCTTGGATCTGTCACGGTAGATCCGGATACCCAGAATGTAGGAGGCATCACCCAGGTCTTTCATGGAGAACCTGTGTGACAAGAACCCCTTGACAGATTGTAGCATAGGAATGTCATTTCCTATTAAGAGAATGTCATCCACGTATAAAACGAGGAATACTACAGTTCTCGCTACAAATCTACAATAGATGCATGGTTCATCTGGATTTTTGATAAAGCCAAATTCTTTGACCGTCTCATCAAAACAGATGTTCCAACTCCGCGATGCCTGCTTGAGTCCATAAATGGACTTGAGCAACTTGCACACCTTTCCGCTGCTCCCACCCTGAATGAAACCCTCTGGCTGATCCATATAGACACACTCTTCTAAATGACCATTTAGAAAAGCTGTCTTTACGTCCATCTGCCAAATCTCATAATCGTGGAAAGCAGCAATGGCAAGAAGGATCCGAATGGATTTCAGCATAGCTACTGGAGAAAAGGTTTCGTCATAGTCCAAACCAGGTCGCTGACGAAAACCCTTTGCTACCAGTCTAGCTTTATAGGTCTCAACCTGTCCATCTACACCAATCTTCCTTTTGAAGATCCACTTGCATCCTACGGGTTTTACCCCATCTGGAGCAATGTCCAACGTCCATACTTTGTTGGTGTACATGGACTCCATTTCGGTCCGCATTGCATCCAGCCATTTTACCGAGTCGACGCTCTGAATGGCTTGCTGGAAGCTAGTAGGCTCATCACAATCCAGGATGCAGTCTTCTCTATCCCCGTCAATGAGAAAACCGTAGTATCTCTCGGGCGGATGAGACTGCCTACTACTCCTGCGGAGCGGCATAGGAATGTCCTGTTCTTTTGAACTTTCTGGTTCCACTAAACTTTCAGTAATAGTTTGTGGTTCTGGAATTTCTTCCAGTTCTATTGCGCTCCCACTTATTTCTTTTTCTATGAACTGATGTTCTAGAAAGTGGGCATGGCGAGAAACAAGGACTTTTTGTTCCTCTTCGCAATAGAAGTAATATCCCTTGGAGTTTTTTGGATATCCCACAAACTTGCACTGTACTGAGCGTGCCTCGAGCTTGTCCGCATGCCGCTTTTTTACAAAAGCTGGACATCCCCATGTCTTAATGTGATTAAGATAGGGTTTCTTCCCACTCCATAACTCATATGGTGTGGTAGGCACAGTCTTAGTGGGAACACGGTTCAAAAGATATGCAGCTGTCTCTAGCGCATACCCCCAGAAAGATCGCGGTAACTCAGCGTTACTCATCATGGACCGTACCATATCCAATAGGGTTCGGTTCCGTCTCTCCGATACACCGTTATGTTGCGGAGTGTATGGAGGAGTAAGCTGAGAGAGAATTCCATTCTCTTTTAAATAGTTCAGGAACTCGGCACTTAAGTATTCTCCTCCTCGATCCGATCTTAGGATCTTGATACTTTTGCCTGTTTGTTTTTCTACTTCATTCTTATATTCCTGGAATTTTTCAAAAGCCTCGGATTTATGTTTCATTAAGAAGACATAACCGTACCTTGAAAAATCATCCGTAAAGGTAATGAAGTAAGAATAACCGCTTCGCGCATGTGTAGACATTGGACCGCACACGTCGCTGTGTACGAGTCCCAAGAGCTCGCTCGCTCTTTCTCCGTGTCCAGAAAACGGAGCCTTTGTCATCTTTCCTTTGAGACAGGATTGACAAGTTGCATACGATTGATATTCGAACGAATCTAAATATCCTTCAGTATGTAACTTAGTCAATCTTCTCTCGTTGATGTGACCCAGTCTACAATGCCATAAGAAAGTTTTATTAATTTCTGGAGACTTTCTTTTGTGTGTATTCTGGATATTGAAAATCTGTGGTTGGTTTAAAACGTATATACCGTTGTTCAATGTACCTGACCCAATCAAAACTTGATTAAGGTGAATGTTCACTACATTACTTACAAATGCAAATTCATAACCTTCTTTAGATAATAAAGATACAGAAATGATATTACAGGTTGCATTTGGTACATAATAACAACTACGCAAAACCAAAAAGTGTCCATCTGATAATCCCAGGTGATAGTCCCCCACGGCCTCTGCATCCATGCTAGCACCGTTCGCAACTCTGAGGGTCATGTCACCTGCCTTCAAAACTCTACGCTTTCTCAACGCCTGCAAAGAATTACAGATATGAGATCCTGATCCGGTATCCAATACCCAGGAAGTAGAGTTTATTGATAGACAATTTTCAATAACATACACACCTGAAGCTGAAGCTGCAACTCGCTTCAAATCCTGTGTTCTGGCTTTCCAAGCCTTGCAATCTTGTTTCCAGTGGCCACTTTTGTGACAATAGAAGCATTCTTCCTTCCCCACCAGCTTCCCCGCTACCTTTGTTGCTTTACCCTTTCCCTTCGTATCCACTTTACCGACACCGCCTCTTGGTTTGGCGGGGGCTTTCTTCTTCTTGCCCTTGGCTTTCGCCCTGGACCTAGAAGAGGAAGATCCTCCTACAAACAAAGTGGATGTCTCCCTACCCTTCTGTAGGGTGCCCTCAGCAGTCCTCAACATGTTCAGAAGTTCGGCAAGTTCAACCTCCTTTCCTTGCATGTTGAAGTTGAGAATGAACTGGGCGTAAGTGGAAGGAAGGGACTGGAGAATCAGATCAGTATAGAGTTCATTCTCCAACGTGGTCCCGAGGTCCGCGAGCTCCTCTATGTAGCCGATCATCTTAAGCACGTGGTCCGCTACCGATGATCCGACGGCCAACCTTGCCGAAAAGAGCTTCTTCGACACTTCGTATCTTGCGATACGAGACTGCTCTCCATACAGTTCTTTTGTATGGAGAAATATGGACTCTAGGTCCATATTCTCGTGCCTCCTCTGATGGTCATTGTCCATCGAGGCTAGTACGAGGCATTTGGCCCTCGCGCAATCTATCTCCCATGTCTTACGGATTTCTACATCCGCGACGCTGGAGGTGGGACCTGGGACGGGGGGAGCTTTGGTGGTAAGTATATACCCCAGCTTGTCATAAGTGATAGCCATCTTGACATTCCTGAGCCAATCTTTGTAGTTTGGCCCTGTCAATATGTTTTTATCTAATAGTAACTTAAGTCCGGTCATCTTGAATGGTCGCTGCAATTAGGAGAGAGAAAAGAAACACTTTAGCATGATGCTCTTGCAAGTTTAGAGTGGTTTTTAGTTTGTCTAAACTGGATGGCTCCCACTGTCTCTCGAATCCCTTCTCAAACCGTAAAGAAAAGGATTAGCCGGGATCATTCTCACCGTACAATACTTGCTTAACCGTTCAGCCAGGCCAGTGTCGGTACTTCGAGGGAGGTTTTCCAACGCTTTCGCGAAGTTCCTTAATTAAGTAACCTCTTTTCCCTGTGGGCGTAGCCCCGCTAACACCTTTCTAGGCACCTACTAGGTTTATAGCATTGATCGTTAAGTGAGAGTTTTCCCGAGGAGTAGCATATACTCACAGTAGGATCGGGATCCAAATATCATCGCGTGATAAAACCGAAGGAATCCTACCAGAATCATCACACTCCAAATGGTATGCAAATCTAGCAAGTTTCAGTACTTATGAAACTCCCGATGTGGATTTTTGCCCCATGCTCTTATGACCTTGACTTTGGCCAAAATATCATAAGTCACATGTCAAGTTCTACCCGTCATTCTCCTGGTTAATTTGGACCCACCCGTACCTACCCTTGACTTTGGCCAAAATGGCAGCACGACTGTCCCAAATCAACGCATCTATCTATGCTGCACATGAATACCCAAACGCTACCAATCACTATGCCTTGACTTTGGCCAAAATACATAGCTTGAATACTTTTGACCATTCATGTGGAATGACGGAGGGCTACGAATGGTTTTGGCGAAACCGTGAACGTAGTGAACTTGATATAATCGATGGAACGAGATAGCTTTTAAAAGGAGTGGTTCAAGCTCCGCGTTTAAAAGTTTAGTTTTGAAAAGAACCGAGTGGTTTTCAAAGTGTTCCAATCGACTTTTACTTGGTTTATTTCTTGCATTAGTTCTTTTAATGCGTCCCATCATTTAATCCTACCATTGCAGAAAACAACCAAAATATGACGTACGCTTATGCCATTCGCATTCGCCACGGGGCCCCGTCATCACCCGTTAGGTTACTTAACTAACGACAGAGCGGGGGCTGGGCTAGCGCGGCTGTAAAACATAAGCAACGCCTAAATAGTTATTATATATAAATATATAGCAATGATAGACATTACAGATCACAGATGAATACATTGGATATACTAGGAATCCGCAATGCGTTCGAGCCTGCAACGCAAAGCGGATTACACGGTCGCGGTGAATAGCCAATACCCCACCCAAGACCCCTACGGGTGCGGCAAACTACCCGCCAAGCACCCGAAGCGAAGCAACCTCCCTCACCACCGTGAGTAGGCCACTCGGCACTTCAAGATACCCGGTAGTTTGTGCACCCCCTCCATGGGTCTATCCTAGGAGCAAAAACAGTAAAAAGAATTATACAATGGCGGCTACAACCCCGACCCGGTTGTGCGGCCATACAAAGAATATTATTACATCAATTTACATGTTACAAATGAATGAAAGAAAATAACGCTCATCTCACATCCAACCCGGCTATTCACCCGCGACAATCCAATCCATTCATATCCACAAACCAATAACAATCACAGATCATGTATAACCCCGACTAATCGTCTTATAGCGATTAGCCGACGTTCAATACATGCAAGCATTACAGATATAACCGATATAGTTAAAGTGCAGTGAAGTTCGGAAAAATACGGAATTATAGGACCCCAAAAAGAAATTTCTTTTCTGTAGAATCTGGGTACATATAATATATACTAAAAATCCCAAAACCAACAACAACACACTCTGCACGAAAAACGATGCGCCGATAACCACAATCCGCGGCGGTTCCGCCGCATATACCTACTTCATGCGGCGGAAGCGCGGCGACTTGAGGGAATTAGGGTATCGTTTTTCTTGGGTGTATTCACAAAACCCTGAGACGATTTTACATGTGTACAGTTTTTCATTTCGAGCAGGAAAAATTTTAACAGAAACTTGGATTTTGTAAAAATTTGGTTTTGTGATTTTTCCGGTTCCGAACTTCGTTACACTTAACTACTTAACTAGTTTAGGTTTAGTTAGGCTCTGATACCACTGTAAGTCCGTGTTGCCCACCCCGGTGCTTACGGGGAGGCGGAAAACATAATAAAAATCGGATTTTTAATGACTTAGGCAACATGGACTATGCTTGTGAGGATCTTTGCTAAACATAAACTAGCTAACCCTAACTACAAAGTAGCTAAGTGAAGAAAGGTTATACCTTTGGTCTTTAGTCCTTCTCTCCTTGCTCCTAGGTATGGTAGAAAAGGATCACCTTGCTTGTCTTCTCCCGTCAAAGAAGGATCCACCCGAAAGCCACCACCTTTAGCTTCAACTCCAAGCTAGGAGTAACTAGAGTGCAAGAAATGCTAAGACTTGAACCCTAGAAGTGAGTAGAGAAGATCAAGAGAGGGTTTTTCTCAAGCTTTTTGTTTCTCAACACATGAGAGGGAGAGAGCTTGAGGGAGAGGATGAGCAAGAGAGAGAAAAGATATGATCGAATGAGAATAATAGTGAGCCATTCTCACTAATATGTGTGAGTTATTTTAATTAATCAATTAGCAAGAAAATTGTCATGGTTTAATCAAGAGGTGACCATTATCATTTCATTATTAATGCAAATTGCAAGAATCAAAGAGCATCTTCCAAATGAAATGATCATGGTCAAATTGTCAACTTTGTCAACAAGTCAACAAAGTCAAAGTGTCAACAACAACAACCATGCACAATAATTAAGCTAATTATTAATTAACAATAATACACACAAAAACAATAGGGTTAATAAAATGACAATAGTCATTAACCCTAAACAAGGTCCTCTCCCTCAATCTCAAGCAACCGTGCATACGCACCCGCATTCGTGAACCGAGGAACACGAACACAATGAGAAAAACCAATCTCAAATCATATACTAGGATCCGGCTTAAACCAAAGCCCGCTAGTATAAACTGTCCGGACAGCAAACGTGCACAAGTGCGCGGATGCGAACGAACCCTGTCGCAAAACCATGCGACCTCTACTCATTTTGCCTAAAGGCGAATAGCTCTCTGTGTGGGACTCTAAAGACTCGACACTACGCTGGCAGTGGGTTTAACCACAGACCGCAAGCGGCACTAGCTGTACGTAACGGTCCCCGGGTAGATGTCGATAAGAAGACTGACGAGGTGAACCCCATCTGCACTCCTACTGAGCCTGTATGTGACAGTCTCCGTACAGTCCGGTCTGTTCGTCTGATACATCGCATGGCGGGCCTAGGGGGGCGGTGAACGTCAGTCCCCTAATAGCGGTACAAGTCGTGTCGGAGTGAAGCCCAGAACACCCTGAGATAACACTGGAAGCCTACCAGTATATCTCGCTTGCCCTGGCCAGGGACTACTCGTGTAATGGCTCTCCTGGACACAGCGCGATGTCAACCCCCAATACCGGGAGAGACGAATCCTGTCTAACCGTCACTGCCTCCAAGTGCTTCGGGACTGCACCCAAAAACTACCTGTTTGCACGACTCCTCTGAGCCGTGGTAGGGTAGTAATCAAAGTGCAGTGGGAACACACTCGAGGCGAAGTGACAGTGTCAAGTCAGCGGACTAAGCTGTACTCATGTCACCTGGGAACTGATAACTGACGATAGGTATATTACCAACCAACAGTTCCCGACGAGTCCTGTCCAGTGTACTCGTAACCTAACGAGCACCCGCATACTATCCCAAGTACGACGTACTAACGGCTGTGGGACAGACCGTCTCCCACACTGGGATGAGAAGCGCATACGCTAGTCTACTCCGGAGTATCGATGCCCTGTCTCGATAGTCCAACGACCAGGGACCTGTATAAGGATGTGCTTATAGATTACCCAGCTCCCACGAGTGCGAGCGCCATCACAACGCTGGTAATCAAGCAAAGATCCTAAGGGCTCTACTAATATGTATACCAGCAATATGCTAAAAGAAACACATGCACATATTAAAGCAGAGACAAACCAAGTAGCATACTACCATTTCGAGCAAGATTGTATATACAACTGTGAATATCCCAAGCTTCCATTAAGTAATATACAAGCTAGTATGATACAGTAATGGCCTCTAGGGCATATACACTAACAACACTTTCTTTTCTGTGACCGTAAGTGTAGTATGTTCATATCGCCGGTTTCGTTGCTATACGTCAACGACAATTGGGGTATGCATACTTACTTACGTTGATGACATGTGATGTTATGTGTTGCTGGATATGTTATATTGGATCGTCGTGTTCGAATAGCCGGGGGTTTTTATGTGAGATGAGTGTTTTTCATTTTCATTCATGTAAAAACTTGTATGTAATATTCTTTTATTTGGGGCACTTCCAGGTAGCGGAAGTTGTCACCCTTTGTATATTATTTACTTTTCCGCATTAGGATGGACCCAAGGAGGGGAGCACAAGTAACCGGGTTCTGGGGTCCAGTGGGAGACCAACTCGAGGAGTCGAGTCCGGGTCTCCTAACCCTAGAATTGGCAGGGTTGCTTGCCGCTCTCGTAGGGGTCTAGGGGTGTGGGATTGGCTATTCATCACGACCGTGGAATCCGTGTTTTATACTGGCTCGTATTGAAAACACGGACGTCCTAGTATATCCAATATTTCATATGTTTATTCTGCTGCGATATCTGTGATGTGATTCTGTGATGGATATAGTATATAGTATATATGATATATTATATAGACGTTACTTATGTTTTACACCCGCGCTAGCCCTGCCCTGCTCTGTCGTTAGTTACCTAACCTAACGGTGCACGAGGGGACATTGAGGCGAATGCGGATGGCATAAGTGTACGTCATATCTATCTGTGATGTTTAGGTACTTAAATGATGGGACTTCATTAATGTGATTAATGAAAGAAAAGAAACCTAAGATGTTGTAGAATCAGATTTTAAACAAAACAGGTAGCTACAGTTCTTGCTTTGCATAGCGGTATATATGATATATCCTGCACCTTATTCGATGAGGAAAGGACCGAGATCCCTTCACCGGGAGTGACTCCTTTAGCAATAACTGGCAGATGCTACACACTCGGTTTGATTTTTGATTGCTTTTAAGAGTTTTTGCTTTGCACAGTGATATATATGATATATCCCGCACCTCATTCGACGAGGAAAGGGCCGACGATCCCTTCACCGGGAGTGACCCCTTTAGCAAAACTAGAAAAGCCTCAAAATCATTCCATTTTAAAACTTCATTTGATTCTACAACGATATCAAGTTCATTACGCAATAGGTTTTCAGAAAAACCTGACGTAGCCCTCCGTCATTTCAGATAAGTACTAGTTAGTATTCGTGCTACGTTTGTTGACTATGTTAAGGCGTAGTGTGCGGTAGCTAATTAGTGCTTATCTGTATAAGCATATGATGCGATTGGATTAGGGTAGTCGTGCGACTTTGTTGACTATGTTAAGGGTCGTGCGGGTGGGTTTAATTCAATCGGGAAATGACGGGTTGAACTTGACTAGCACTTATGATTTGTTGACTATGTTAAGGTCATATAGCTGCTAGGGGCAAAAGATTATCGGGAATTTCAAGTGTTGAAATTTGCAATGAGATTGCATACCTTCTATGAGATAGTTGGATCCCGATACCCACTGCGAGTAAGAGTTACTCCTGGGAGAGTTTTACACATTGCAATTAGCCGATCAAGTAGGTGTCTAGAAAGGTGTCAACGGGGTTACGCCTCTGGGAAAACGAGGTTTACAGTAATTAGGTTCATACGAAAGCACGGGGGACCTCCCTCAAAGTACCGACACTGGCCTGGCTGAAAGATTGGCGAACTTGTAGTGTGTAATTAATCCCGGCTAGTCTTTCCTTTTAGGGTTTGAAGGAAGATTTGATAAAAACAGTGGGAGCCATCCTGATTAGATAAGATAATAACCAATCTGATCTTGCACGAGCTTACGCTAAAGTGTTTTCTTCTCTCTCTCTCCAGGTAGCGACCATTTCATGCCTTAATAAAGATAATAATATGGATGTATTGACCGAACCCGCATGTTATACTGTGCTGGGGAACGTTGGTTCCGTTCTTTCTTATAAGAGTTATAGGAATGAACAGGAAATAGGGGAATACCAGGATTCCCATGCCACCCGAATGAAGAAAGTACATGATGATGCATTTTCTTCGGGTGTGTTCGTTACTGAGAACTGTTTCTCCATTTGCTCTACGTCCTGGGTATTGGATACCGGGTCAGGATCCCATATATGTAATCAGTTACATGGGCTTAGGAAAGGTAGAGAACTTGGAGAAGGTGATAAAGACATTAGAGTTGGAAATGGTGCAATTGTTGCAGCTAAGACTGTCGGGGAATATCACCTTATATTACCAACTGGTAATACATTGGTTTTGAACGAATGCTATTACATGCCGAACCTGATATGCAACATTATATCGGTTTCTTTGCTAAGTAAAGAAGGATATAATTTTGTATTACAGGACAATGTTATGAACATTTTCCATAACCAAAAGTTGGTTGGATCAGGCACGTTGTGCAATGGCATTTATGTTCTAAACCAATCAACAGTTCTGAGTATAACAAACACACACAAGAGGAAGAGTTTAGAACTGAACGATTCTTTCTTGTGGCATTGTAGACTAGGTCACATCAATGCGACACGACTGGCTAAGTTGCATAAAGATGGATATTTGAAACCTTTCGAATTTTCATCTTATGACACTTGCCAGTCATGTCTCAAAGGCAAGATGACCAAAACTCCGTTTACGGGATATGGAGAAAGAGTTACCGAACTCTTGGGACTGATACATAGTGATGTATGTGGTCCCATGTCTACACATGCCAGGGATGGTTCTTCGTACTTCATTACATTCACTGACGATCTCTCTAGATTCGGATATGTGTTCCTGATGAAACACAAATCAGAAGCTTTTGAGAAATTTAGAGAATATAAACAAGAAGTCGAGAACCAAACCGGAAAAAGTATTAAAATCCTTCGATCTGATCGAGGAGGTGAATACTTGAGCAATGAATTCCTGGACTTCCTAAAAGAGAATGGGATTCTCTCTCAGCTGACTCCTCCATATACACCACAGCACAACGGTGTATCTGAACGGAGGAACCGCACCCTATTAGATATGGTGCGCTCTATGATGAGCACAGCTGAGTTACCTATTTCCTTCTGGGGATATGCGCTGGAGACAGCAGCATACCTATTGAATCAAGTTCCATCTAAATCTGTACCTACCACACCATATGAGATATGGAGTGGGAAGAGACCGTATTTTAAACGAGTTAAAATATGGGGTTGTCCGGCCTATGTCAAAAGACAAAATCCAGACAAACTCGAGGCACGGTCAGTTCTTTGCAAGTTTGTGGGATATCCTAAGAATTCCCAAGGATATTTTTTCTACCATGCTGAAGAACAAAAAGTGTTTGTTTCTCAATATGCCACCTTTTTAGAAAAGGAATTTCTTGAAAAAGAAATTAGTGGCAAAGTGGTAGAGCTGGAAGAGGTTCCAGATACACAAACAGTAACTGAAAATTTAGTGGAACCAGAAGATTCAGTAGCTCCCAATGAACCTCAGCCTCTCCGCCGATCTAGTAGGGTTCCTCGCCAGCCTGAGAGATACTACGGTTTTCTCATGGATGGTGGGAGCGAGGATTGCATCATGGAGGATGATGACCCAACTAGCTTCGACCAGGCCATCACGAGTAGGGACTCAGTGAAATGGCTGGATGCTATGCGGTCCGAGATGGAATCCATGTACACCAACAAAGTATGGACTTTGGAAGTTGCTCCTGAAGGGGTAAAACCCATTGGGAGCAAATGGATCTTCAAGAAAAAACTTGGTGTAGATGGGAAAGTGGAGACTTTCAAAGCTAGACTTGTAGCAAAGGGTTTTCGTCAAAGACCAGGTGTGGACTATGACGAGACCTTTTCTCCAGTGGCTATGCTTAAATCCATCCGAATCATGCTTGCCATTGCTGCCTTTCATGACTACGAAATCTGGCAAATGGATGTTAAGACCGCCTTTCTAAATGGTGATTTAGAAGAGTGCGTGTACATGACTCAGCCAGAGGGCTTCGTAGACAGTGGGAGCAGCGGGAAGGTGTGCAAGCTGCTTAAATCCATTTATGGATTAAAGCAAGCATCGCGGAGTTGGAACATCTGCTTTGACGTCGTTATCAAAGAGTTTGATTTCGTCAAAAATCCAGATGAACCTTGTATCTACAAGAAGGTGGCAGAGAGTAAGGTTGTCTTCCTCGTATTGTACGTGGACGACATACTCTTGATAGGAAATGATATTCCTATGCTGCAATCGGTCAAGCTCTTCTTATCACAAAGATTCTCAATGAAAGATCTTGGTGATGCCTCCTGCATATTGGGAATCAGGATCTATAGAGATAGATCCAAAAGGATATTGGGATTGTCCCAATCCAGGTACATTGACACCATACTAAAGAGGTTTAGTATGGAAGAGTCCAAGCGTGGGAACTTGCCCACGATCTCTGGAGTCACTCTCTCCAAAGAGATGTCTCCCAAGACTGATTTGGAGAGAGCTCGCATGCAAGGGATACCCTATGCTTCGGCAGTAGGCTCTATCATGTATGCGATGCTATGTACCAGACTCGATGTAGCATACTCACTAAGTGTAGTGAGTAGGTATCAAGCTGATCCTGGAGAGAGTCACTGGACAGCTGTGAAGAGCATTCTCAAGTACTTACGAAGGACTAGAGATATGTTCTTGGTGTATGGTAACGGAGAACTCTAAGTGGAGTCCTTTACCGATTCGAGCTTCCAGAGTGATAAGGACGACTCTAAGTCGCAGTCGGGCTTTGTCTTTACCCTTTACGGAGGGGCGGTTAGCTGGAAGAGTTCCAAGCAGGAAACCGTGGCAGACTCGACGATGGAGGCTGAATACATCGCTGCCAACGATGCTGCCAAAGAGGCTGTCTGGATCAAGAAGTTCATTACTGAACTTGGAGTGGTTCCATCCATTGAGCATCCAATACCTTTGTATTGCGATAACAATGGAGCGGTGGCTTTGGCCAAGGAACCCAGGTCCCATCAGCGATCCAGGCATATTCTGAGGCGGTATCACCTGATCCGGGAGATAGTTGATCGCCGGGAGATCGAGGTCAGGAGGGTTGACACGAAGAACAACACGGCGGATCCACTCACGAAGGCCATTCCCCAGATACAGTTTGAGAGACTCTTCGGGATGCTCGGTATGCGATACTACAGCAGCTGGCCCTAGTGCAAGTGGGAGATTGTTAGTTGTATGTATGCCCTAGAGGCCAGTATTGTACAGATGATGTATATTATATTGGATGCTTGGACATATATAGAGATGACTTTCTTGCTCAATATGATAGTATGATATCTGGTTACTCTTTATCTTAACATGTACACTAGTCTCTTTATACTGTCTTATAGTTACATGTTGGTAAAGCCCTTAGGATGTGTACTTGACTACCTGGACTATGATGCAGATCATACTAGTGGGGACATGGTAGTCCATAAGTACATCCTTCAAGGTCCCTAGTCGTGGGTGTATCGAGACGGGGCATCGATATACCAGTGTAGACTAGCGTATACGCTTCTCGACCCATGTGATGGGCGATGGATGATCCCATATCCATTGGTGTTTGACATCAGAGATGGTATACGGGTGCTCAGTGGAGACTGGGTACACTGGACGGACTCGCCGAGAACTCCCAGATGGTATTATACCTCACGTCAGATGGCAGTTCTCAGGTGACACTTGTATAGGTTAGTCTGTAGACCCGAGATCGTCATAGAGTCTTGTGTGATTCCCACTGTGCTTTGATCTCCACCTTACCACGTCCATGAGGGCGTGCAAAACGGTGGTCTTTGGGTACAGTCCCGAGTCACATGGAGGCAATGAGCGATAGGAGGGGTTTCGTCTCTCCCGGTATTGGGGGTTGATGTTGCGCTGTGCTCGATTGGCCGTAACAGGGAAGTCCCTGGCCAGGGCTGATCAGAGATTTGCTGGTAAGTGTTACCAGTAGTTTCTCGACCCGTTATGAGCCTCACATCGGCACGACTTATCGGTTATTGGGGTCTGACGTTTACCACCCCTAGACTTCATATGCGACATATCAGACGAAGAGACCGGACTGTATGGTAAGTGTTACTGGTTGGATTCACAGGAGTGTGAGCGGGCTAGCTCGTCGATCTTCTGATCGCTCAATACCCGGGTGGCCGTTACGTTTAGCAGACCGCTTGCGCTTGTGGATGCTTGATATGATCATCATCTGCTACCGGCGTATTGACGAGTCTTTAGAGTCCTACACAGAGGTTTCCTGGCTCAAGCGAAACGAAATAGGAGCGCATATGAGATATGTGCAGGACCGAGAATAATGCGTGTATATGATACCGCATTTCATTCTCGCGATATATGTTTCGATTGGTTATATTCGATATGACCTAGTTATCGAATCATTCATTCGATAAATCGATATATTGGATTCTAGTCGGTTATGTGCGACATGACCGGATCATTGAATCAAATGTTGATTTAATGATTTAATGCATAATTATATATTTGATATATTGTTTTGCATCCGCTAGTATTGGTTCACTTTATATGGATTTTTCACTCGATGTGCAAGAAGTATATAAGATATACTTTTGTGCACTACTTTGTATCATGTTTGATGATACTTGATAATGTGGTTAAGTGTAAAGGGTTAAACCATGGTTAAGTGATGATTAGGGTTTTGGTTTTTCATTTATTTATTTGTTTATTTATTTGGAAAGGATTAAGTTAAGAATGGTGGCTTATTTTGGAGCTATGTTGAAGCTTCTTGAAGCTTTGACAAAGTCCACCATCCTTATCTCATCCTTAACCCTAACCACTCTAACTAACCTTGGTTTAATCTCTACACTTGACCATGGTCAAGATATGATAAGTATTCATATTATTTTTATTTTAAAATAAGAAGACTTATCATTCTTTATTCATCTTCATCTTCTTCTTCTTCTTCAAGCTTGCTACTTTAATGGCAACTTGAGATCTAGTGAGATAAATCCAATTCTAAAGTGAATCCACCTCCTATTTCTTCACCCTCTACCTCTTGCCAAGTTGTTTTGGGTGTTTTCTTCACAAGTTTCATAACTTTGTGAAGTCGGAGCTTGAGCTTGTGCAACCTCGACGTAGATCTTCTTTGATACGAAGCCGACGACCTATTCCGCACGTTTCTCAGATGAAGCCGTCACGAGAGTCCAAGGTTCAAGATGGACAGCGAGAGGACGCCCTCGTGGAGCTAAGGAAGTGGGTATCCGGATCTACAAAGGTTGTAGCATCTTAACTTTAGTTAAATTGTTAACTAGATTTATATTTCGCCTAGAATTCTAGCGACGATCCGTAGTCTAGGGTTTCTCGGCACCAATTTTTTTTTGAAATTGGCATGTTCGATGCCTTGTGAGACCTCACTAGGGTGCCTAGGAACCTTTCACATTGGCACCCAAATATCATAAACACTCATGTCCAGCATCGATACGCAAATCCTCATCCATCGGGCCCCGTCAGTCCGGGTCAGCCCACGGGCTCCGTCTGCGGTATCGGCCCTCGGCCCCGGCAGTACGGATCACCCCGCATCCATCTATAGACTCAGATCAGTACCCTCCGGATAACAGTCAGGTCCAACCAATCACAGGTAGGTAGTAGTCCCTCTGCCAGGCTTACCGTCTACTGCACAGCGAAACCGTTCTCGCCCCGGGGTACCATACCGGGTCCACCATGTACCCGTAATCGGCCTCAACCAGCTCCTCGATTAGGGTTCCCATATATCACTCTAGCATCGAGAAAACACATGGTGGACGCACCGAAATATCATATCAAGGGAACCGGGTTTTTAAATGATTACATATTTGCAATGGCCACGGTTCCCAAATCCAGAAATCACACGTAATCCAAAACCAAAATGCAAGTCAATGATCCGATATGATATGTGCGTCAAATATAAATATCATGTCAAGTCACATATAGATGAGCTACAATATAATGATCCGATGTGATATAGGCATCAAGTATGAATATCATGTCAAGTCACATATAGATGAGCTACAATATAATGATCCGATGTGATATGTGCATCAAGTATGAATAGCATGTCAAGTCACATATAGATAAGCTACAATATAATGATCCGATGTGATATGTGCATCCAGTATGAATAGCATGTCAAGTCACATATAGATAAGCTACAATATAATGATCCGATGTGATATCTACAGTGTGAGTGTCGTGGCAATTACTAACGGTGTGTGTGTAACATGCAGGATAGTGCTCGTGCAACATGGACCGTTAGTAATTATGCGGTGTTCTATCAATCCTAGTTTATATCCAAATAGCAGGGAATGCAACATGCACTAAATAGTAGCCATGAATAGTCAATGTATACAAAGGAAACTATAAGGTCCTATCAGCCCTGACGTAGAACGCCATGCGGGCGATATCCCCGTAGATGTGAAATCTACTCACCGTAGTCCCTCGCTAGGTGTAGCCAACAGCTTGTTTCCCTTTCTGCGCGGCATCCGCCGTACTCGCCTGCGAACCTAGAATTACACAATATATCATACGTAAGCTTAAAGTCACACAAACGCGACATTAAAGCCGAACTAGTAACTCGTGTCGTGAACCAAGCGCGCGTGTGCGCGATACGCTAAAACGTGTGATTACGCGTCTGAAACCACTCCGACGTGCCGCGATACGCAAAAACCCCAAACTCACACACACGTATCACGCGTGTCGCGAAAGATTGGAAATACGGGAAAACAGGTATTCACCTCCAGATTTTGATACAGGAAAGATATTGCAAAACTATATATACCAAAACAACCTACATAGCAGCAGATACCCACACCCCAAACCCCAACCCAAAGCACCCCAATCTGGCCGCAATTTGCGGCCAGAATGCCTATTTCGGCGGCCTCGCTTGGGAATTGGGCTCCCAGGTTTGGTGTGTGCACTCTATACCCCCCATACATGCTACAGTAACCTCTAGTTTTACTCTGAAATGTCTCGGGTAGCAGCAGATCCTACAGAGCCTTATTTCTAGTTAAAATCCACACTTTTGCACTAAAATCAAACTTTAGGGTATTTTTCTGAAATCTGAAACAAACCTAGGTCTAAACCCACACTAATAACTCACTAACAAGCTAATCAAGCCATAACAACATAAATTTTAACATAGTAACACTAAATCCCTTCAATAGCACTAAACATGCACAAAAAGGTGATATTTTGAAACAAAACATGCAAGTTAAGGAGATAGGGTGCTAGGAGTGAGATTTATACCTTCAAAAGACCCTAGAAAGACCAAAAGTTCCAGCTTTTCCCTTTAAGTATGCAGATTTGCTTCAAACACCTCAAAAAGATCACTTTTCCTAAGGTTTTGTGATGAAAATGTGTTGATATGTATAGGGTTTTGTGTAGAGATCAAAGGGGAATGAAAAGAGAAGAGAATGTGGAGAAAAATGGAGGTTTTTGCTGCTGGAATTGCTGCTGGATTCAGATTGAGGGAAAGAGATAGAAGAGAGAAGAAAAGGGGTCAAAAGTCAAAGTTTCACCTAACCACCATGCTCATTTGTTTAATAGGATTTGAATTATGAGAAAGGGTTTTTGTTTTGGATAAAAGGGTGGGGGAAAATAACAACCATGCACAAGGGAAAGGTTAACATGTTAACAAAATCCTAAGTCTCAAAATGACTAAGTGTGTGAGGTGTACACTAGCACAAGAAAAATCCCAATATGCAAACACTACTAAATATAACTAATAATCTTATGAACACTTATATATATAATAACACGTACGATCACTAATTATCACGAAAGACATTAAACGAAAATTCAAAGTGTTACACTATAGTGAAATTATTACCCTGACGCAAACTTCTGCCCAAGGGGTCACTCCCGGTGAAGGGATCTTGGCCCTTACCTCGTCGACTGAGGTGCTAGATATTCATAACCGAATACTACTGTGCAAAACAAAAGAAAACGTCCATACAATAACATCTTTTTGAAAATTGTTCCGACAACATCAAAACAGGTTTGTTTAGCTTGCATTGATCCGAATCAATGCAGTCCCATCAATTGATCACACCAATAAAGAACGAAAATATGATGTACGTATATGTCATCCACATTCGCCACTGGGTCCCGTCTGTTAGTGATATGTATGACCTAGAGGCCATTACTGTACATGCGATGTACATTGTAGCGGATGCTTGGACATATATATGGAGTACTTTCTTTCTCGACATCATAGTATGCTATCTGGTTGCTCTTTATCTTAACATATACTCTGATAGTCTCTATGTTATATGTTGATAAAGCCCTTAGGATGAGTACTTGACTACCAGGACTATGATGCAGATCATACTATTGGGGACAGTGTAGTCGCTAAGTACATCCTTCAAATTTTCTAGTCGCAGGTGTTTCAAGACAGGGTATCGATATACCAGAGTAGACTAGCGTATGCTTCTTGACCCGTGTAGATGGGCAATGGATGATCACATATCCATTGATGTTTGACATCAGAGATAGTATACGGGTGCTCAGTGGAGACTGGGTACACTGGACGGACTCGCCAAGAACTCCCAGATGGTATTATAACTCACGTCAGATGGCAGTTCTCTGGTGACACTGGTACAGGTTAGTCTGTAGACCCGAGATCGTCATAGAGTCTTGTATGATTCCCACTATTCTTTGATTTCCATCATACCACATCCAAGAGGGCATGCAAAACGGTGGCTTTTGGGTACAGTCCCAAATCACATGGAGGCAAAGAGCGATAGGAGGGGTTTCGTCTCTCTCGGTATAGGGAGTTGATGTTGCGCTGTGTTCGATTGGCTATAATTGGAAATCCCTGGCCAGGGTTGCTGAGATTTACTGGTAAGTATTATCAGTAGTTTCTCAAACTGTTATGGACCTCATATCGACACGACTTATCGGTTACTGTGGTCTGACGTTTACCACCCCTAGACTAGATATGCGACATATCAGACGAAGAGACCGGACTGTATGGGAGTGTTACTGATTGGATTCACAGGAGAATGTACGGGCTTGCTTGTTGATCTTCTGATTGCTCAATAACTGGGTGGCTGTTATGTTTAGCTGACCGCTTGCAGCTTGTGGGTGTTTGAAATGATCATCACCTACTGCCGGCGTATTGACGATTCTTTAGAGTCCTACACAGAGGTTTCCTGGCTCAGGAAAAACGGAGTATGAGCATATATGTGATATGTGCGGGACCGAGAATAATACGTGTATGTGATACCGTATTAGATTCTCGCGATATGTGATATCGGCTGGGTATATGTGATATAGCCGGGTCATCGGATCAAGTGTTGATTTGATGAACTGATACAGATTATATTAGTCGGTTATTTGTGAAATAGCCGGATTATCGGATCAAGTGTTGATTCGATAATTTAATGTATAATTATATATTTGATATATTATATTACATTAACTAATATAAGCTCACTTAAGGATTCTTTTTCTCACATGGATAATACATTGATGTATATGTTATATATGTTAATTGTATTATTTTATTTTGTTACATTATATATTATATATGTGATATATAATATTGTAACATGTTAGGGTTACAAATGCAACATGTTTTATGGAGTTTAAACATGGTTAGGGTTTGGATTAGGGTTAAGCTTTCATGAAGCTTCTTGAAGCTTTGACTTTGACCTTTTATATTTTGTGTAGATATTTCTTAACCCAACCCAAACCCTTTAACCTAGGTAATTCTCTACAAGGGTTAAGCCTTCATTCTTAACCCATGGTTGATTTGTAACCACAACACAATGATTTCATTATTCATCACAAAAGATTTTGCTTCATCTTCTTCTTCTTTCTTCATGAAGAAAACCTTCACTAGCTTTTTCTTTTGTAATGTTTATAAGTGAGAAATTGAAAACAAAAGAGAGAAAAATTCCTATTTCATCATCCCCATCTATTCTAGCCACTTAGATTAGGGTGTTTACTTTGCTAATACTTGATTAGTGAACTAAGAGCTTGGGTTTGAGATTTTTCAAGGTAGATCATCTTAGTAGTTGAATATTGGAAGCAAGGTTGCATCTTTCTCTTCATAGAGCCTCCCTTGAGTCCGGGTACTCGATGATCGCAGTGAAGGGACCTCAACACGGAGGTTTTGAAGCGAACGAATGGACTACAAAGGTTGTAATCCCTAACTCTTAGAAGTAAAGTTGTTTACTTGTATTGTTTACCCTAATTCACTAGTTAAGATCTTGGTTAGGGTTTGTTTAGCACCATAAAAATTCTAAAGTAGCATGATTGATGCTTGCCAAAACCTTCACAAGGTGCTATACTAACCCTACAGTGGTATCAGAGCCAAGCTAGAGGATTAGGTGACGTGTATACGAAGTTAAAAGTCTGATCGAACCCCGAAATATGATTTTGGACCCCTCTCTGGAAATTTTTTAAAAATTTGATTTTTTCCGTATTAAAAATACTCAGAAAAATAAGCAGGTTATTCTATGGATATCTGTGAAGTACGATTCCCTAAATCCATCAAGACACCATGGAACAGCGACCAAACCAAGCTATTGGCGGCCGTTCCACGGACGAACATGAGGATTCAGGGATCGTACTTCAAGAGGTGATCCGTAGGTATTACATTATGCTTCTGAGAATTTTTAATATTACTCAAGTGTTAAGTATTCTTGAGATCTTAAGAATTCGTTGATTCGATCGGAAAGTTTAAAATCGTTTAGTTTTTCAGATAATTTAGAACGTGTTAAAAGGTTCGAACGGATATCAATAACTCACTTTTTCAACTGTCGGAAAACTTTCAAGTGTTGGATTTTTCCTGAGTTTAAAACTTTCGGGAAATCATGCAAGCGTATCTGTGGACCCTCTAAAAGAACGTAACCTTAACTCGATTATGTGACCGTCAAAACCGCCACTGAACCCTAGGGTTTGTGGTAGTTTAGCGTTGCCACATGTGAGGCATTGGTTTGACCCTTCTACGGTTGGTTCATTGGGGCTGTGACATGTTCTAGGATTTTTGAACTCCGCTCAAG
Source organism: Agapanthus africanus (assembly GCA_030015575.1). Lineage (NCBI taxonomy): Eukaryota > Viridiplantae > Streptophyta > Magnoliopsida > Asparagales > Amaryllidaceae > Agapanthus > Agapanthus africanus. The sequence continues at coordinate 375,023,201 of CM057344.1, read as the reverse complement.
TGTTGAGCTATTTGGGAAATCTTGGGTGTTTGATTATTCGATCGAAAAGTTTAACATTGTCTATTTATCTGGAATGTGATACAATATATGGAATTCATATAGTTAGGCATGAAATGCGAAGTATGTGATATTTTGGATTTAAGATGTCTAAAGTGATTGTGGATTCCAAATGTTGTAGTTTTACACTTTCTTTTCTGTGACCGTAAGCATATTATGTGGGGTATTGCCGGCTTCGTTGCTATACATCCACGACAATCGGGATACGTATACTTGCTTACGTTGATGATATGAGATATTATGTGTTGCTGTGATATGTTATATTGGATCGTCGTGTTTTGAATAGCCGGGGGTTTTATTTGAGATGAGAGTTTTTCATTTTCATTCATGTAAAATTCTTTGTATGTAATATTCTTTTAATGGGGCACTTCCGGGTTGAGGATGATGTCACCAGTGTATATTATTTACTTTTCTACATCAGGATAGACCCGAGGAGGGGAGCACAAGTAACCGGGTTCTATGGTCCAGTGGGAAGCCATCTCGAGGAGTCGAGACCGGGTCTCCTAACCCTAGAATTGGCAGTGTTGCTTGCTTCACTCGTAGGGGTCTAGGGATGTGGGTTTGGCTATTCATCGCGACCGTGGAATCCGTGTTTTATACAGGCTCGAAATAAAGCACGGACGTCCTAGTATATCCAATATTTCATATGTTATCTTCTGCTGCAATATTTTGTGATGAGATCATATTACTGCCTCCGACGAATGTTTATATTATATATATGAGATATATGTTATATTGCTGATTTCGTTTCAAATTTGATGCTTGTGAAGTATAATAAAATGGGACTTCATTAATGAGATTAATGAAATAAAAGAAACCTAAAGATGTTATAGAAACTTGTTTAAAAACTGGTAGCTGTAGTTCTTGCTTTGCATAGCGGTATTCCTTGTAGAATATCCAGCACCTTATTCGATAAGGAAAGAGCTGAGATCCCTTCGCCAGGAGTGACCTCTTTAGCAAAACTAGCAGATGCTACAAACACGGTTTGTCTTTTGATTGCTTCTATAATTTTTTCTTTGCATAGTGGTATTTGTGAAATATCCTGCACCTTATTCGATAAGGAAAGAGCCGAGATCCCTTCACCGGGAGTGACATCTTTAGCAAAACTAGTAAAGGCCTAAAAAACACTCCTTTTAAAATTCACTCAATTCTACAACGATATCAAGTTCATTACGCAAAAAGTTTTCATAAAAACCTATCGTAGCCCTCCGTCATTTCAGATAAGTACTACCTAGTATTCGTGCTGTGGTAGTTTGGCATTCGTCAAGGCGTAGTGTACGGTAACTAACTAGTGCTTGTATGCTAGGATACGATGCGATTGGATTAGGGTATTCGTACGGCGTTGTTTGGCATGTGTCAAGGGTCGTGCGAGTGGGTTTAATTCAATCAGGAAATGACGGGTTGAACTTGACTAGTAGTTTATGGTTTGTTGGCTTTCATCAATGTCATAGGATGCTAGGGGTAAAATATTATTGGGAATTTCAAGTGTTGAAATTTGCAATGAGATTGCATACCTCCTATGAGATAGTTGGATCCCGATACCCGCTGCGAGTAAGAGTTACTCCTGGGAATGTTTTACAAATTACAATTAGCCGATCAAGTAGGTGTCTAGAAAGGTGTCAATGGGGTTAAGCCTCTGGGAAAATGAGGTTTACTTTAATTAGGTCCGTGCGAAAGCACGGGGAACCTCCCTCAAACTACCGGCACTAGCCTGGCTGAAAGATTGGCGAACTTGTAGCGTATAATTAATTCCGGCAAGTCTTTCCTTTTAGGGTTTGAAGGAAGATTTGACTAAAACAGTGGGAGCCATCCTGATTAGATATATTAATAACCAAATCTAATCTTGCAAAAGCGCACGCGGAGTGTTTTCTGCTCTCTCTCTCCTGGTTGCGACCATGTCACGCCTTAATCAAGATAAAAATACAGATTTATTGACCAAACTCGCTTGTTATACTGTGCTAGGGAACGTTGGTCCCGCTCCAACTTATAATTGTTATATGATCGAACAGGAAATAGGGGATTACCAGAATTCTCATGCCGCACAAACAAAGAAAGTGCATGCTGATGCATCTTCTTCGGGTGTGTTCATTACTTAGAACTGTTTCTTAGCATCCTTTACGTCCTGGGTATGAGATACCGGATCAGGATCCCGCAAATGCAATCTGTTACATGGGCTACAGATAGGTAGAGAACTGAGAACGGGTGATAAGTTTCAAAAGTTAGAAATGATGCAAGTGTTGCAGCCAAGTCTGTTGGCAGTTATCACCCTGTGTTACCAGAATACATTGATTCTGAACGAATGTTATTAGATACCAAACCTGATATACAACATCATATCAGTCTCTTTATTAGTAAAGAAGGATATAATTTTGTATTGTTGGATAATGTTTTGAACATTTCCTATATCAAGAGTTGATCGATTCAAGCACGTTATCTAAAAGCATAGACGTTCTAAACCAAACCACAGTTCTTAACGTATAGAACACACACAAGAGGAAGAGTTCAGAAATAAACGAATCCTTCTTGAGGCATTGTAGACTAGGTCATATCGATGCGACCCGACTAGCTAAAGTTACATAAAGATGCATATTTAAATCAGTTTAAATTTACATCTTGTGAAACTTGCCGGTCATGTCACAAAGATAAGATGACCACAGCTCCGTTTGTTGGAAACAGAGAAAGAGTTACTGAACTCTTGGGATTGATACATGCTGATGTATGAAAGTCCCCTGTCTACATATGCCAGGACCGGTTCTTTGTACTTCATTACATTCACTGATGATCTCTCAAGATTCAGACATATGTTCCTGTTGAAACACAAGTCTGAAGCTTTTGAGATATTCACAGAATATAAGTTAGAAGTAAAGAACCAAAAACGGGTATAAGTATTGTCCTTTGATGAGATCAAGGAGGAGAATACTTGAGCACGGAAATCCTGCACTATTCTACAATAGAATGAGATTCTCTCTCAGCATTACTCCTCCGAATACACCACAATACGTTGGTATATCGGGGCAGAGCAATCACACCCTATGTGATATGGTGTGCTCTATGATGAGTACTACTGAGTTACCAATTTCTTTTTGGGGTTATGCACTTGAGAAGCTGCATACCTATTGAATAGGGTTCCAACCAAATCAGGTGCCTACCACTCCATATATGATATGGTATGGAAAGAGCCCATCCCTTAAGGATGTTAAGATTTGGGGTTGTCCAAAGCAAAATCCGGACAAACTCGAAGCAAGGTCAGTTCTGTACAAATTTGTTGGATATCCCAAGTATTCGCAAGGGAATATCTTCTACCAAACTGGGGAGCAAAAGGTGTTTTGTTTCTCAGCATGCCACCTTTTGGAAAGCGAATTTCTTGTGAAGAAATTAGTGGTAATGAGATTGAACTGGAAAAAGTTCCAGCTATGCAAACTGCAGCTGATGATTTGGTAAACCCGAATGATTCAATAGTTTCTAACGAACCTCAGCCTCTCCGCCGATCTAGTAGGGTTCCTCATCCACCTGAGAGATACTTCGGTTTCTCTATGACAGTGGGAGCGAGGATTGCATCATAAGATGATGACCCAACTAGTTTCGAGCAGGCCATCAGGAGTGGGGACTCTGCGAGAATAGCTGGATGTTTAGCGATCTGAGATGGAATCCTTATACACCAACAAAGTATGGACTTTGGTTGCTTTATCCGAAGGGTTAAATCCCCATCAGGAGCAAGTATATCTTGAGAAGATTACTTGGTGTACATGAAAAGTTGAGACTTTCAAAGCTATGCTTAAGTCCATCCAGATCCTACTTGCCACTGCTACATACCATGACTGCGATATCTGGCGGTTGGGTGTCATGACCGCTTTTCTAAATGATGATTTGGAAGAAAGCGTCTATAAGTACACAGCCAAAGGACTTCGTAAACAGTGGGAGCAGCGGAAACGTGTGAAAGATGTTTTATGTGATAAATCAGGCATCGCAGAGTTAGAACGTCTGTTTTGATGTAGTAGTCAAAGAGTTTGACTTCATCAAAATGGTAGATGAACCAAGTATATACAAAAAGGTAGTAGGGAGTATGGTGGTGATCCTCGTATAGTACGTGGATGACATACTCTTGATAGGGAAGGAGTTTCCTATGCTACACTCGGTCAATCTCCTCTTATCACAATGATTCTCCATATACGATCAAGGTGATACCTCCTAAATCCTGGGTTATGGATCTATGAGATGGATCTAATTGGATGTTAGGATTCTCACTAGTAGTAGTGAGATGGTATCAATCGATCCTAGAGAGAATCACTGGAAAGGTTCCAGGGTGATAAGGACGACTGAATGTCAGTCGCGGGCATTGTCTTTACCCTCAGTGGAGGGACGGTATGTTGGAAGAGTTCCAAGCTAGATACCGTGGCTTACTAGATGATTAAAGGCTAGATACATCGTTACCAAGGATGCTACAAAAGAGGAAGTCTGGATATATATGAGTTCATGAGATGAATTTCGTTCCTACCATTGTGTGACAATGGAGTTGTGGCTTAGGCCTAGGAACCCCCGTTCCATCTATGATCCAGACATATTCTAAGGCAGTATCACCTGATTATAGAGATGGTTGATCTCCAGGGAGATCGAGGTTAAGAGAGTAGACACAGAGGACAACAGCGCGGATCCACTCACAAAGGTCTATTCCCCAGTAGAGACTTTTATGGGATGGTTGAGTATGAGATACTTCAACCATAACTGATTGTTGGGTATGAAATACTACAACAGATGGCCCTAGTGCAAGTGGGATATTGTTAGTGATATTTATGCCCTAGAGGCCTACATGTGATGTACATTGTAGTGGATGCTTGGACATATATATGGAGGACTTTCTTACTCGACATGATAGTATGCTATCTGGTTGCTCTTTATCTTAACATGTACTCTGATAGTCTCTATGTTACATGTTGATAAAGCCCTTAAGATGAGTACTTGACTACCAGGACTATGATGCAGATCATACTAGTGGGGATAGTGTAGTCGCTAAGTACATCCTTCAAATGTTCCTGGTCGCAGGTGTTTCGAGACAGGGCATCGATATACCAGAGTAGACTAGCGTATGCTTCTTGACCCATGTAGATGGGCGATGGATGATCCCATATCCATTGATGTTTGACATTAGAGATAGTATAAGGGTGCTCAGTGGAGACTGGGTACACTGGACGGACTCGCCGAGAATTCCTAGATGGTATTATACCTCACGTCAGATGGCAGTTCTCTGGTGACACTGGTACAGGTTAGTCTGTAGACCCGAGATCAACATAGAGTCTTGTGTGATTCCAACTATGCTTTGATTTCTATCATACCACGTCCAAGAAGGCGTGCAAAACGATGGCTTTTGGGTACAGTTTCGAATCACATGGAGGCAACAAGCGATAGGAGGGGTTTCGTCTCTCCCAGTATAGGGAGTTGATGTTGCGCTGTGTTCGATTGGCTATAACTGGAAATCCCTGGCCAGGGTTGCCGAGATTTACTGGTAAGTGTTATCAGTAGTTTCTTGAACTGTTTTGGACCTCATAACAACACGACATATCGGTTACTGTGGTCTGACGTTTACCACCCCTAGACTAGATATGCGACATATCAGACGAAGAGACCGGACTGTACGGGATTGTTACTGATTGGATTCGCAGGAGAATGTACAGCCTTGCTTGTTGATCTTCTGATTGCTCAATACCTGGGTGGCTGTTACGTTTAGCTGACCGCTTGCAGCTTGTGGGTGTTTGATATGATCATCACATACTGCCAGTGTATTGACGATTCTTTAGAGTCTTACACAGAGGTTTCCTGGCTTAGGCAAAACGGAGTAGGAGCACATATGTGATATGTGCGGGACCGAGAATAATACGTGTATGTGATACCGTATTAGATTCTCGTGATATATGATATCGGCTGGGTATATGTGATATAGCCGGGTCTTCGGATCAAGTGTTGATTCGATGAACTGATATATATTATATTAGTCGGTTATTTATGAAATAGCCGGATTATCGGATCAAGTGTTGATTCGATAATTTAATGTATAATTATATATTTGATATATTATATTACATTAACTAATATAAGCTCACTTAAAGATTCTTTTTCTCACAAGGATAATACATTGATGTATATGTTATATATGTTAATTGTATTATTTTATTTTGTTACATTATATATTATATATGTGATATATAATATTGTAACATATTAGGGTTACAAATGCAACATGTTTTGTGGAGTTTAAATATGGTTAGGGTTAAGCTTTCATGAAGCTTCTTGAAGCTTTGACTTTGACCTTTGATATTTTGCATAGATATTTCTTAACCCAACCCAAACCCTTTACCCTAGTTAATTCTCTACAAGGGTTAAGCCTTCATTCTTAACCCATAGTTGATTTGTAACCACAACACAATGATTTCATTATTCATCATAAAAGGTTTTGCTTCTTCTTCTTCTTCTTTCTTCATGAAGAAAACCTTCACTAACTTTTTCTTTTATGATGTTTATAAGTGAGAAATTGAAAACAAAAGTGAGCAAAATTCCTACTTCATCATCCTCATCTATTCTAGCCACTTAGATTAGGGTGTTTGCTTTGCTAATACTTGATTAGTGAAGCAAGAGCTTGGGTTTGAGATTCTTCAAGGTAGATCATCTTAGTAGTTAAAGATTGGAAGCAAGGTTGCATATTTCTCTTCATGGAGCCTATCTTGAGTCCAGGTACTCAATGATCGCAGCAAAGGGACCTCAACACGGAGCTTATGAAGTGAAGGAATGGACTACAAAGGTTGTAATCCCCAACTCTTAGAAGTAAAGTTGTTTACTTGTATTGTTTACCCTAATTCTCTAGTTATGATCTTGGTTAGGATTTGTTTAGCACCCCAAAAATTCTAAAGTAGCATGATTGATGCTTGCCAAAACCTTCACAAGGTGCTATACTAACCCTACACTGTCATCACCCATTAGGTTACTTAACGACAGAGCGGGGACTGGACTAGCGCAGATGTAAAACATATACAACATCTACTAGTATATATATATCAATATATAACAATCGCTCATGGCGTGATAAATGCAACATCACAGAAATGTAATAAGCATCACAGAACAATACAGATAATTTGGGATCCCGGGTTTCCTTTGAGCCGCAACTGAAATCCGACGTTTCCCTGGTCGTGTGGGTAGCCTGTGTAATGAAATCCTGGACCCCTACGGGTGCGGCAAGTTACCCGCCAAAACCTGAAGTGAGGTAGCCCCCTTCAACAAAGTGAATGGGCCACCCAGCACTTCACGGAATCCGGTAACTTGAGCACCCCTCCTTGGGTCAACCTATACCCCCTACGAGTGCGGCGAATAGCCCGTCTATTCTAGAGTGAAGCCCCCTCCGTCTCAAAGCCATGAGATGCGGGCTCGTTGCCCTCTAGAACCCGGCTATCCGTGCACCCTACCGCGGGGTAATCCTAGTAAAGAAAAGAAAATATGTACAACATGTTGGATATATGTATGCCCTAGAGGCCATTATATGATAGTGAATGTATTTGTACATGTATATATATATATATATTCAGTATGCATTCTTGCTCGACATGATAGTATGCTATCAGGTTCTTCTTTATCTGACATGTTGATTTGATCATGCTTTTATTCATTCATACATGCTGATAAAGCCCTGAGGATATCGGCTTGACTACTCTGATTATGATGGAGATCATACTAGTGGGACATCTGTAGTCTATAAGCATATCCTGGAAAGTCCATAGTCGTAGGTACGTCGAGACGGGGCATTGATATACCAGAGTAGACTAGCGCATATGATACTGGACCCATACGATGGGCGATGAATGTTCCCACATTCATTGATGTTTGACATCAAGATCATATACGGGTGCTCAGTGGTGACTGGGTACACTGGACGGACTCACCGAGAACTCCTATATTTAATTATATCTATCGTCGGATAGCAGTTCTCAGGTAACACTGGTACAGGTTAGTCTGTAGACCCGAGATCGTCATAGAGTCTTGTGTGTTCTCCCACTGTACTTTGATTGCCACCCTACCACGGCTCTACTGAGTCATGCAAACAGGTGGACGTTGGGTACAGTCCCGAGACACACGAAGACAATGAGCGATAGGAGGGGTTTCGTCTCTCCCGGTATTGGGAGTTGAAGCTGTGCTGTGCCCGACTGGTTATATCAGTAAGTCCCTGGCCAGGGCTGCTGAGATTTGCTGATAAGTGTTATCAGTAGTTTCTCGATCTGTTATAGACCATTCACCGGCACGACTTATTGAGTTATTGGGGTCGACGTGACCATCCCTAGGCTCGATATGCAGCATATTTGATGAAGAGACCGGACTGTACGGTAGTGTTGCCGGTTGGCTCGACGGGAGTTGTAACAGGTTCGCTTGTTTTCTTCTGATCGCTCAATACCCGGGTGGCCGTTACGTTTAGCTGACCGCTAGCGGCTTGGGGGTGCTTGATATGATCATCACCCTCTGCCGGCGTATTGACGAGTCTTAGAGTCCCACACAGGAGTTACCTAGTCCAGGCGAAACGTTGTGGTGCGCGTATGCGATATGCGCATGGACCCGATTAAAATGCGCGTATATGATACCGTACATTGATCGGGCGGCTTGCTTTTGGTAGGGTCATATGTGATATGGCCGGATTGATAAATCAAGTGTTGATTTATCATTTAACCATTAGTTTTCTCACTTAAAACCTTTTCTTGGATGATGGATGTGTGCATGCATGTATCTTTTTCTTCCTTTCTTTGTTACTAGTTTCATGCACATATGGATGTGCATACAAACATACATACATACACCCATCTATCATGGTTGTTTACACATGGAAATGGTGGCAATATAAGACTCACACCATGGTTGAATATATGGGTTATTATTTGATTTATTGTCTAAAACAAAATTAGAAAAGGAAAGGATAATTCTTGAGTTGTTTCTACACTCTTCTTTAACCTAACCATTCTCACCTACCCTTAACCTTGGATTAAACTTTCCTTATGTGTTTTAAACCCTAATTAAATAATAACTCAAATGTTTAACCATGGTTTGAAGTGAGAAGAAATAAAATATATAAAGATATATTTCATTTTCTTTTCATGGTTATCATTCTAACTCTTGTTAAAAAGAAAGCCTCCATCTTCTTCCTCCTTCAATATTTGCTCTCTAGTTTCTTCTAGTGAGTAAAATACACATAAAGAAAGGTTTTTGAAGTGAGAATCTTAACCACAACATCATTCTACACAAGTTTAGCTAACTTGTTTAGAGTGTTCTCTTCGATTCTCGAAGTTGCGAGCTTGGACGGGGAACTCCGGGTGGATCGTCGTGGACGTGAGAGGACTTCAAGAGGACCTTCTTCCAACACCCAAGAGACCAAGGAGTCCAGCAAAAGTGAGCTTCAAAGGTTGTAGTCTCGAAACCCTAATTTTATTAGCTTTAAGTTTTGTAACCCTAATTTTCTAGGATCGATTCCTTTGCATGCTTGTTTAGCACCATCAAAATCCAAACTTTGTGACATGTGATGCTTCAAAACTCATTATAGGGTGCTGAACAAACCTTTCATTGGTATCAGAGCCGACCTAGAACATTAGGCGACGCTTTTACGAAGTAAAAATCCCGATCGGACAAAAATACGCCTTTTTTAGACCCTCTCTGGACAAATTTTAAAATCTGACCCTTTTCAGAATTAAAAATACTTAAAAAATACAGCAGGGAAAACTAAGAAATATGGTGAAATTTGATGCCATGAACAGTTCAAATGGCCGCGGAACCGCGGCAATTCCTTGCTTAGGCCGCGGCTTCGCGACCGTACAGTGGTATCATTGCATGAAAATTACACTATAATTCTTATGTCTGCTTGTACAGTGTTTTAGGTATGTTTAATCTGAATATAGTACTGTATTTTCTGGAGATGGTTTTGGACGCGTAGATTCGATCGGAATTTTCATTTCGTTGTTTATCCGGGTAAATTAGAAAGTATTGAAGTGTTTGAATGAGTGTCATTTGCTCACTATTCACGGGGTTTAAATACTTTGGAGATACGTGCAAGTCTTTTTGTGGTGGACCCTCTAGAAGACAACAAACCTTAACTCAATTATGTGACCGTCTTGAACTGCCCTTTGAACCTTAGGGTTTGGGGCAGTACGGCGTGCCACATGTGAGGCATTGGCTTGACACTTCTACGGCTGGACCGCTACTACTGTGTCACACTCCGGATTTTTGAACCCTGCTCAAGTGTTGAGCTTTAGTGAATCTTGGGTACTTGATCATTCGTTCGAAAACTTTAATACTGTCTGTTTATCTGGAATGTGATACAATATGTGGAATTCATATAGTTTAGGCATGAAATACGAAATATGTGATATTTCGCATTTATGATGTCTAAAGAAGAATGTGGATTCCTAATATTGTAGTTTTACCCTTTCTTTTCTGTGACCGTGAGTGTAGTATGTACGATATTGCCGGTTTCGTTGCTATACATCAACGACAATTGGGGTATGCATACTTACTTACGTTGATGATATGAGATATTATGTGTTGCTGAGATATGATGTGCAGGATTGTCGCGATTGAATAGCCGGGGTTTTTTTTATGTGAGATGGTAGTTTAATATTTTCATTCATGTAAATTCAAATGTAATGTAATATTCTTTTATTTGGGGCACTTCCGGGTTGAGGTTGTGTCACCAGTGTTGTATATTATTTACTTTTCCGTATTAGGATGGACCAATGGAGGGGAGCACAGGTGACCGAGTTCTGGGGTTCAGTGGGATGCCATCTCGAGGAGTCGAGACCGGGTCTCCTAAACTCCAGAATTGGCAAGGTCACTTGCCGCTCTCGTAGGGGTCCAGGGTGTGGGCTTGGCTATTCATCGCGACTGTGGAATCCGTATTTTCTATTCTGGCTAAATACTAAATACGGACGTCCTAGTATATCCCACGTTATATCTATGTTTCTGCTGCCTGTGTTCTGTGATATCTGAGACGAATGACATATTATATATATGATATATAGTAGACGTTGCTTATGTTTTACACCCGCGCTAGTCCCGTCCCGGTATGCCGTTAGTTAAGTAACCTAACAGTGCATAACGGAACATTGCGGCGAATGCGGATGGCATAAGCGTACGTGTTATTTTCGTTTCTTTTCTGTGATTGGCTTAAGGACTTAAATGATGGGATTACATTAATGTGATTGATGTAAAGAAAATAAACCTAAAAAGATGTTGTAGAATCAGATTTAAAAACCACTCGGCTATTTATGAAAAAAGCTATATTTCAAAACTGCGGAGCTTAAGCCACTCCTTTTGAAAACCATTTGATTCTACAACGATATCAAGCTCAAAGCGTTAAAGATTTTCTTAAAAATCATCCGCAATCCTCCGTTATTTTAGGAAGTAGAGTACTTAGTATTCGTGGTACGTTTGTTGACCTTAGCCAAGGCGTAGTGTACGGTAGCTAAGTGATGTCTTCCTACAAATGCATATGATGCAGATTAATTAGGACGGGCATATGACTTTGTTGACCTTAGCCAAGGGTCATGTGAACGGGTCTAATTAATCAAGAAATGACGGGTTGAGCTTGACTAGTACTCGTGATTTGTTGACCTTAGCCAAGGTCACGAGTATTAGGGGTAAAAACCACATCGGGAATTTCAAGAGTTGAAATTTGCAATGAGATTGCATACCTTCCATGTGATGGTTGGATCCCGATCCCACTGTGGGCAATAGTTGCTCCTAGGAGAGTTTTACAGTTTACAATTAGCTAACTCATTAGGTGTCTAGAAAGGTGTTAACGGGGCTCCGCCTCTGGGAAAACGAGGTTTACTTTAATTAGGTCCGTGCGAAAGCACGGGGAACCTCCCTCAAGTACCGACACTGGCCTGGCTGAACGGTTAGCGAAGTTGTAGACTGTAATTAATCCTGGCTAGTTTTTATTTTTAAGGTTTGAAAGAAAAACTCGATAAAAGCAGTGGGAAACATCGATTAGACAAGATAATAACCGATCTGATCTATGCAAGAACTTTCGCTGAGTGTATTCTTTTCTCTCTCTTAATGGCAGATACCTATGACTGGACTAAAGCTTTTACTAGATAAAAACAAACTGAATGGGACCAACTATAAAGACTGGCTGAGGAATCTGAAAATCGCCTTGACTTATGATAAAGTATCATATGTCCTCACGGCTTCAGCCCCGCCCGTCCAAGGTCCAAAATCCTCAGTTGCGGGCATTGAAGTCCGCAAGACATGGGACGCTGACTGTGCCACGGCAAAATGCCTCGCGCTTGCATCGATGGATAACACACATCAAAAGCAGCACGAGGATATGGACATTCACGGTATATTGCTCCATACAAAGGAATTGTATGGAGAGCAATCCCACGTATTACGATACGAAGCATCAAAGAAATTGTTTCAGATGCGAATGGCCCCTGGCACACCAGTAGGAGACCATGTTCTGAAGATGATAGCTCTTATAGAAGAGCTTGAGGACCTTGGATGGACGATGGACAATGAACAATATATAGATATTATTCTGCAGTCCCTTCCCTCCACCTTTGCTCAGTTCATAGTGAACTTCAACATGCATGGCATGGAGAAGGAACTCCCTGAACTCCTTAACATGTTAAGGAGTGCAGAGAGCACTATGAAGTCAGCAAGAACTCCCGTTATGATTGTTGGACAATCTTCTTCTTCTCGCCCGAAAGCTAAGGCCAAGGGAAAGAAAAAGAAGAAGCCCACCAATCCTAAAGGTGGAGTTAAAAAGGTGAAGGGAAAGGAAAAGTCCAAGGCTGGAGACTCGGGGAAGGGCGAATGTTTTCATTGCCATAAGACAGGACATTGGAAGCGCAACTGCACGGAGTACTTAAGTCTCAAAAAGAAGCATGGGGATGCTTCTGCTTCAGGTGCGTTTGTGACGGAAAACTGTTTTTCAATAAACTCAGCTTCCTGGGTATTAGATACCGGTTCAGGTTCTCACATTTGCAATTCTATGGAGGGGCTGAGAAATAGCAAAGTTTTGAAGACAGGTGACCATACTCTCCGCGTTGGAAATGGTTCCAATGTACATACAGTCGCAGTGGGAGAGTATCACTTGGGGTTGCCATCTGGATGTATTTTGGTTTTGAATCCATGTTATTTTGTACCAAGTATGCTATGTAATATAATATCTGTTTCTTTGTTGGACAATGAAGGATATAATTTTGTATTGCAGAACAATGTTATGAACATTCACCTGTATCAAATGTTGGTTGGGAATGGTACGCTTAATAACGGAATATATGTCCTAAATCAACACACAGTTTTCAGTATACAACACACTACTAAAAGAAAACTTTCAGAATTTAATGAAGCATTTCTTTGGCACTGTAGACTTGGTCATATTAACGAAACAAGACTAAACAAGTTACACAAAGATGGATATTTAAACTCTTTTGAATATAAATCTTATGCGACTTGCCAGTCTTGTATCAAGGGTAAAATGACCAAAACTCCATTTACCGGAACCGGAGAAAGAGCTACTCAGCTCCTAGGCCTCATACATAGTGATGTATGTGGGCCAATGTCTACACAGGCTAGAGGCAGTTTTTCATACTTCATTAGATTCACTGACGATTTCTCAAGATTCGGTCATGTATTTTTATTAAAGCACAAGTCCGAAGCTTTCGAGAAAGTCATTGAATATAAACAAGAAGTAGAAAAACAAACCGGCTTGAGTATCAAGATGCTTCGATCAGATCGAGGTGGTGAGTATCTCAGTACAGAATTTGCAAACTTCCTAAAAGAGAATGGGATTCTCTCTCAGCTCACTCCCCCTTACACACCACAGCACAACGGTGTGTCAGAACGACGGAATAGGACCCTATTAGATATGGTCCGGTCCATGATGAGTGACGCTGAGATACCCGTCTCGTTTTAGGGGCATGCATTGGAGACTGCAGCATTTCTGCTAAACAGGGTTCCAACCAAAATCATATCTACCACGCCATATGAGATATGGCATGGGAAGAGACCATCTCTTAAGAGAATTAAGATTTGGGGTTGCCCTGCCTATGTTAAAAAGCAGAATCCGGACAAACTCGAGACACGGTCAGTCATGTGTAACTTTGTGGGATATCTAAAGAATTCTTATGGATATCTATTCTACCACAAAGAGGAACAAAAAGTGTTTGTTTCTCAACATGCCACATTCTTGGAAAAAGAGTTTTTCACATATAAAGATGATGGCAAGGTGGTGGATCTAGAAGAGGTTCTAGAGAAACAAACTACAAATGACGATTTGGTTGAACCTGCTGTTGCAACAAAAACTGAAGAAGCTCGGCCACTCCGTAGGTCTGGTAGGACTTCTCGCCCACCGGAGAGGTACTACGGTTTCCTCATTGATGGTGACAGAGAAGACTGTATCATGGATGATGATGATCCTACCAGTTTTCAGCATGCTATCACGAGTAGAGACTCTGTGAAGTGGCTAGATGCCATGAGATCTGAAATGGAGTCTATGTACACCAACAAAGTATGGACCTTGGACGTTGTACCCTCTGGGGTAAAACCTGTGGGGTGCAAATGGATCTTTAAAAGAAAGATTGGTGTAGATGGGCTGGTAGAGACCTATAAGGCAAGACTTGTGGCGAAAGGCTTTCGTCAAAGACCAGGTTTGGACTATGACGAAACTTTTTTGCCCGTAGCCATGCTTAAATCCATTCAGATCCTACTTGCTATTGCTGCTCACTACGACTATGAAATCTGACAGATGGACGTTAAAACAGCATTTCTAAATGGAGATTTAGAAGAATGCGTTTATATGGATCAGCCAGAGGGCTTCATTGACAGTGGGAGCAGTGGGAAAGCATGTAGATTGCTTAAATCCATATATGGGTTAAAGCAGGCATCTCGGAGTTGGAACATCTGTTTCGATGATGTTATCAAAGAGTTTGATTTCATCAAAAATCCAGATGA
The DNA here is from genome assembly GCA_030015575.1 of Agapanthus africanus. Taxonomy (NCBI): domain Eukaryota; kingdom Viridiplantae; phylum Streptophyta; class Magnoliopsida; order Asparagales; family Amaryllidaceae; genus Agapanthus; species Agapanthus africanus. The sequence goes on along the minus strand of CM057344.1, from coordinate 375,008,168 downwards.
ACCATGTATTTATAAGAAGGCTGTAGGAAGAGCTGTCACATTCCTCGTATTGTACGTGGATGACATTCTTCTGATAGGAAATGATATTCCTATGCTGCAGTCGGTCAAATCTTTCTTATCACTAAGGTTCTCCATGATGGACCTGGGTGATGCCACATGCATCCTGGGCATAAGGATCTATAGAGATAGATCCAAAAAGTTATTGGGATTGTCCCAAACCAGGTACATTGACACCATCCTAAAAAGGTTTAGTATAGAAGACTCCAAGCGGGGTGCCTTACCCGCTTGCCATGGGGTCATTCTCTCCAAGGACTCTTGTCTAAAGACCGATGAAGAGAGAGCTCGCATGAGCGTTATACCCTATGCTTCGGCAGTAGGATCTATAATGTATGCGATGTTATGTACACGCCCAGATGTAGCTTATGCACTTAGTGTTGTAAGCAGGTATCAATCCAACCCAGGGGAGAACCACTGGATAGCTGTGAAGAACATTCTTAAGTACTTACGAAGGACTAAAGAATTGTTCTTGGTATATGGTAATGAAGATCTCCAAATGGAGGCCTTTACCGATTCAAGCTTCCAGAGCGATAAGGACGACAGCAAATCTATATCTGTGTTTGTATTTACCCTCAATGGAGGGGCGGTGAGTTGGAAAAGTTCCAAACAAGATACCGTTGCAGACTCTACGATGGAAGCTGAGTACATTGCTGCAAATGATGCTGCCAAGGAAGCCGTCTGGATGAAGAAGTTCGTCTCGGAGCTAGGAGTAGTTCCAACCATTATTGATCCAATACCTTTGTATTGTGATAATAATGGGGCTATGGAGTTAGCCAAGGAGCCCAGATCCCATCAGCGGTCCAGACACATCCTGAGATATTTTCATTTGATCCGGGAGATTGTAGATCGCCGCGAGATCGTGATTAGGAGAGTAGACACAAAGAATAATGCCGTGGATCCATTCACCAAGGCCCTCCCTCAGCCGCAGCATGAGCGACTTTTTGAGATGTTGGGTATGAGATACGCCAATAACTGGCCTTAGTGCAAGTGGGAGATTGTTTGATATATGTATGCCCTAGAGGCCATTATATGATAGTGAATGTATTTGTACATGTATATATATATATATTCAGTATGCATTCTTGCTCAACATGATAGTATGCTATCTGGTTCTTCTTTATCTGACATGTTGATTTGATCATGCTTTTATTCATTCATACATGCTGATAAAGCCCTGAGGATATCAGCTTGACTACTCTGATTATGATGGAGATCATACTAGTGGGACATCTGTAGTCTATAAGCATATCCTGGAAAGTCCCTAGTCATAGGTATGTCGAGACGGGGCATTGATATACCAGAGTAGACTAGCGCATATGATACTAGACCCATACGATGGGCGATGAATGTTCCTACATTCATTGATGTTTGACATCAAGATCATATACGGGTGCTCAGTGGTGACTGAGTACACTGGACGGACTCACCGAGAACTCCTATATGGAATTATATCTATCGTCGGATAGCAGTTCTCTGGTAACACTGGTATAGGTTAGTCTGTAGACCCGAGATCGTCATAGAGTCTTGTGTGTTCTCCCACTGTACTTTGGTTGCCACCCTACCACGGCTCTACTGAGTCATGCAAACAGGTGGCCGTTGGGTACAGTCCCGAGACACACGAAGACAATGAGCGATAGGACGGGTTTCGTCTCTCCCGGTATTGGGAGTTGATGCTGTGCTGTGCCCGACTGGTTATATTAGTAAGTCCCTGGCCAGGGCTACTGAGATTTGCTCATAAGTGTTATCAGTAGTTTCTCGATCTGTTATAGACCATTCACCGGCACGACTTATTGAGTTATTGGGGTCGACGTGACCATCCCTAGGCTCGATACGCAGCATATTTGATGAAGAGACCGGACTGTACAGTAGTGTTGCCGGTTGGCTCGACGGGAGTTGTAATAGGTTCGCTTGTTTTCTTCTAATCGCTCAATACCTGGGTGGCCGTTACGTTTAGCTGATCGCTTGCGGCTTGGGGGTGCTTGATATGATCATCACCCTCTGCCGGCGTATTGACGAGTCTTAGAGTCCCACAAAGGAGTTACCTAGTCCAGGAGAAACGTTGTGGTGCGCGTATGCGATATGCGCATGGACCCGATTAAAATGCGCGTATATGATACCGTACATTGATCGGGCGGCTTGCTTTTGGTAGGGTCATATGTGATATGGCCGGATTGATAAATCAAGTATTGATTTATCATTTAACCATTAGTTTTCTCACTTAAAAACCTTTTCTTGGATGATGGATGTGTGCATGCATGTATGTTTTTCTTCCTTTCTTTGTTACTAGTTTCATGCACATATGGATGTGCATACATACATACATACATACACCCGTCTATCATGGTTGTTTACACATGGAAATGGTGGCAATATAAGACTCACACCATGGTTGAATATATGGGTTATTATTTGATTTATTGTTTAAAACAAAATTAGAAAAGGAAAGGATAATTCTTGAGTTGTTTCTACACTCTTCTTTAACTTAACCATTCTCACCTACCCTTAACCTTGGATTAAACTTTCCTTATCAATTTTAAACCCTAATTAAATAATAACTCAAAGGTTTAACCATGGTTTGAAGTGAGAAGAAATAAAATATATAAAGATATATTTCAATTTCTTTTCATGGTTATCATTCTAACTCTTGTTAAAAAGAAAGCCTGCATCTTGTTCCTCCATCAATATTTGCTCTCTAGTTTCTTCTAGTGAGTAAAATACACATAAAGAAAGGTTTTTGAAGTGAGAATCTTAACCACAACATCATTCTACACAAGTTTAGCCAACTTGTTTAGAGTGTTCTCTTCGATTCTCGAAGTTGCGAGCTTGGACGGGGAACTCCGGGTGGATCGTCATGGACGTGAGAGGACTTCAAGAGGACCTTCTTCCAACACCCAAGAGACCAAGGAGTCCAGCAAAAGGGAGCTACAAAGGTTATAGTCTCGAAACCCTAATTTTATTAGCTTTAAGATTTGTAACCCTAATTTTCTTGGATCGATTCCTTTGCATGCTTGTTTAGCACCATAAAAATCCAAATTTTTGACATGTGATGCTTCAAAACTCATTATAGGGTGCTGAACAAACCTTTCACAACGGTTACATCGGCCTCAACCCGGTCGTTTCCCAAAAGAATAATATACAAACAGGCAGTGACGGCAGTCCATATGTCGGACGCTTGCCCCGCAATATCAAATGTACAAATATAACCAAACTGTACTACCATTGCATCCCGGCTATCCACCACGACAAATCCGCAATATCACAGCACAACACAGAACATCAACGTGAATGTCACGTTCGCAAATCCGTCTAAAAGGGCTATAGCTATTAGACAAGATTTACCGATCAAATGACATTTACGGTCGCAGATATAATGTAAAGCACTGTAAACTTTAAAAAATATTATAAAATATCGATTCCGAAATAACCCCCGAATAGCCCAGAAAAACTGATAAAACCATATCCAAATTAGGCCGAACAAACAATACCACTGCACCAACTTCCCAGAGACCTGCCTGCACCCAAAAAAACAACCCTAGACACCCTAATTGGGCCGGCCTGGCCGGAAATATTGCCTTGGTGGCCGGTTTTTCCCAGGTGGGTAGGGCTCGTTTTTGGGGTGCAGGCTTGGTTTCCCTCCAGTAGCCTTCTGCACATGTTTGAAATTTTTTTTGAACACTTTAAAAATCGACAGAGACAGGGATAGCAGTGGTAGTGTTTGGGTTCAGTTTCGTTTTCGATAGATTAACATTGTCTAAAACGAGCTAGTTAAGGTTAATGGCATGGCTCTGATACCATGTAAGTCTATGGTAGCGCCCCGGCCGTCAATCCGAGGCCAAAATGCGGAAACTAAAACTTTTCATAAACTTGAAACTGGCGCTAACGTATACTATAACCCGGATCGAACCATTAAGATTAAACTAGCAATCTATAAGAGGGTTAGAGAGGCTATACCGATCGATCCGTGTCCTTCGGTCATTAGCCACCATCTTTAGCTCCTTGCGGCATCTCCGATCTCGCTCGATCTCCAATCTCCTCGTCGGAAAGGGCACCACATCTATGAATCCTTTTACGGCTCCCGCTTCGAACCGAAGCAACTCGGACACGAAGTTTGCTAGCTGATGTGTCCAAGGTGAAGTAGAGAATGTGTGTAATAACTTTGTCTCTTGACACTCTAGGATTCTCAACACATGAGATAGTTAGAGTGGAGGTAGAAGATGATGCCATGGTGGATGTTGTAAGCAAGAAGAAAGAAAAGAAAGGAGCTTTTTTTGTTTCTATTGTGTTAGAATGAGAAAAAGAGAGCAAGAATGATAAACACAAGAGCAAACCCTTAGCCATATGGCTGCTCTCTCTCTATCCTCTTATCATTTCAACACATAAATCAAGCAATAAAGTGACATATGCATAAATAAAGAGACCATGAGTCACTACCCATGTCCATGTCACATTAAATGCTCCTCATGATCATTTCCACTCACAATTTCCACATGTAAACATTAATCTAAATGTTTACAACAATAAAAAGAAATGGAAACATCTAAAGTAAACTCGTGACGGATCACAAGGATACCCCTTACCTGTATATACATACCTGCATCCGCATTCCGACTGAATGCGAATGCGATGAGACGAAAGTAATCCAACAAATCTAATACTAGGATCCGGCTTAAACCAAAGCCCACTAGTATGATCCGTGCACTACTGCACGTATATGATCGAACCCTACCATAATACCATACGACCTCACAATGTTTCGCCCGAAACTTGAGAAACTGTCTGTGGGGGACTCTAAAGACTCGTCAATATTTTAGCTGTGGATTTAACCACTAGCACGTCAGTGGTACTAGTTGTATGTAACGGGCTACCGGGTATTGACCAAAAGGGAGGCTGATAAGCGAACTCATCCAGACACCCTACTGAGCCTGTCAGTGTCAATATCCGTACAGTCCGGTCCATTCGTCTATGAGTATCGCATGTCGGGCTTAGGGGGTGGGTGAAAGTCAGACCCCCAAAAGCGGTACAAGTCGTGTCGGAGTATAGCCCAGAACACCCTGAGATACTACTGGAATACCTACCAGTAAATCTCCTGCCTTAGCCAAGGACTTCGTGTAATGGCTCTCCTAGACACAGCGCGATCTCACCCCCAATACCGGGAGAGACGAAACCCCTGCCGATCCGCTCACTGCCTCCATGTGGCTTGGGACTGTAGTGTAACACCTTAGGTCGTGTTTAGGGGTTAATTATAGTTTACTAGATAGTTTTGGTAAAAAGTTTACCAAATTAAGTTTTTGGTGATTTATACTAATTAATGAATATTTTATTAGGATTTTTCTAGGCACACACACACTTATGCATGTTAGCTAGGGTTAGGATTTGGGGTTAAAACCATGATTAGCAACCATGGTGGGTTAACCTATTTGTATTAAGTTGTTTTGGGTTTTAAATTGGTATGGTTGTTGTTCTCTTGTTTTTTTATTATGGGTGTTATACTTTTTATTATTGAAATTCTTTTCTTTTTTTGACTTAGTGGGAGAGAGAGGGTATGGGCAATATGGCTTGAGCCATGCTCATTTAATGAGAGAGAGAGAGGTTGACTAGGGTGCCTCATTCCTTTCCTCATTATTCTCCCAACTCTCTCACACACACACACTCAGCTGAGAGAGAGAGAGAGAGAGAGGCAGCAGCTGCAGAAGAAGCACAGCAGCAGCAACTGGCAGCAACAACAGCAGCAGCATCAACAGCATCAACAGCAGCAGGCAGTGGCAGCAACATCAACAGCAGCCCCAGCAGCTGCAGCAGCACTCCCATCTTCCCCACCTCCTTTCTCCTTGCACTTAGGGTCTTGCAAGGTATAGAATCCGAGCCCAACTTCTTGTTTGTTTAACGTATGCGTAGTTTAGCTTCGGTTTGTGTAAAAAGTGAGATTTTGTGCTTGAAATGGTGATTTGTGTGGACTTGTGGTTTAGTGCTGATAATATTGGTTAACCTAGCCGAATTAGGTGTTATTAAGACCATGAAAACCTAGTTAGACCCCAGATTACACCAAAATACCATAGGGTTTCAAATTGTGCAAATTTAGTGTTTTTAAGTGAACTTTTTGGATTTTTGTGATCTGCTATAGGCCCGAGTAGTTCAGGTTGAAATTGAGTTAACTGGAGCTTGTATAGAAGACATAGACCCCACCACTAGAGCCCGAGACCCCCACCCCATAGAGAGGTCGCCAATTTATTCATTCTGGCCGCAATTTGCGGCCAGATAGGGGAATTTTTGGGTGATGTTTGGATGGGTAGGAGTCTGTTGTTATTTCTAGGCCATTCGTATGTATAGTTTTCTAAGTTGTTAGCCTGGGTAGAATCTGGGACGTTATATCGTATTTCTAGTACGTTTGGTTCGCACGATACGCGCGATACGCGAGAGGGTTCCATGATTCAGCGTATCGCGGCGTATCGGGGTTAGTTTTAGACGCGTGCACACATTTAGCGTATCGTACACACGCGCGTTTAGTTCGCGACGCGAGCGTATCGTTTGACGTCGATATCACATTTTGCGAGATATTTGCTTATATATGGATTCTTGTGAAATTCCAGGTTCACAGGCGGGTACATCAGGCGAAGCTAAGAAAGAGAAGCAAGTGGTCGGCTATGAGTAGCGCACGACCAGGTGAGTAGATTTAACATCTACGGGGAAATCGCCCGTATGGCGTTAAGCGTCAGGGCGACTTTGGATATTAGGTTGTAGATGTTCATATGGACTGTAGTAGCATACCTTATTGTTGCATATAGAAATGATAGCATAGGACACTGCACTGTCACTAACGGTTCAAGTCGCACGAGCACGCTTGATATGCTACACTCACACCATTAGTGATTGCCATGACACTCACATTATAGGATTGCTATAAATCATATATCATACCGATTCCACCCTATTGATGTTGTCATGAATTGCCGCATAACAGCATATGTTATATCCATATTCAGGCACATATGCATCACATACCCCTACTGGTACTACATGCACACTGTATATTCATACCAGTGCACACATATATTGATATACTCATATCTGCACACATGCACACTGTATATTCATACCAGTGCACACATATATTGATATCTCCATTCCTGCACACATGCACACTGTATATTCGTACCAGTGCACACATATATTGATATACTCATACCTGCACACATGCACACTGTATATTTATACCAGTGCACACATATATTGATATCTTCATACCTACGCACATGCACACAGTATATTCGTACCATTGCACACATATATTGATATCTTCATACTTGCTTAGATTACGCATTAAGATATGTTGTTTCCATGCTAATTCTGGATTTGGGGAACCGTGGATATTTCAAAGAGAATAGTTAATTATTTAAAAACCCGGTTTCCCTTGATATGATATTTCGGTGCGTCCACCATGTGTTTTCTCGGTACTAGAGTGACATATATGTGAACCCGAATCGAGGAGTTGGATGAGGCCGATTACGGGTACATGGTGGACCCGGTTTGGTACCCCGGGGCGAGAACGGTTTCGCTGTGTAGTAGACGATGAGCCTGGGAGAGGGACTACTACCTACCGGTGATTGGTTGGACCTGGCGGTTATCCGGAGGATACCGATCAGAGTTTATGGATGGATACGGTATGACTCGTACTGCCGGGGCCGAGGGCCGATACCGCAGACAGAGCCCGTGGGCTGATCCGGACTGACGAATGCCCTATACAGGAGGATTTGCGTATCGATGCTTGACACGAGTATTTCTTGATATTTTGGGTGCCGATGTTGGGCACTCACGGTTATATGAGATTTACAAGATTGGAGGACCGAGGAGGATGACGACATCTGAGTAGTATTGGGTTTTGGGTACATTGATGGATACCGATTATACTTTCCACGATAACATTCTGTGTAGATGTTAGATTTCCCATGCTCAGTATGTAGTAATTGATATCTCATCCTGTACCTATTGCACCTGATATAGTACACATTGCTAGACATGATCATTGCATACCCTGTTCATTCTATATAGGGTTGTTAGATTTCATTGCTATACATGATCATTGCATACTCTGTTCATTCTATATAGGGTTGCTAGATTTCATTGCTAGACATGATCATAGCATACCCTGTTCATTCTATATAGGGTTGCTAGATTTCATTGCTATACATGATCATTGCATACCCTGTTCATTCTATATAGGGTTGCTAGATTTCATTGCTAGACATGATCATTGCATACCCTGTTCATTCTATATAGGGTTGTTAGATTTCATTGCTATACATGATCATTGCATACTCTGTTCATTCTATATAGGGTTGCTAGATTTCATTGCTAGACATGATCATTGCATACCCTGTTCATTCTATATAGGGTTGTTAGATTTCATTGCTATACATGATCATTGCATACTCTGTTCATTCTATATAGGGTTGTTAGATTTCATTGCTATACATGATCATTGCATACTCTGTTTATATAGGGTTGTTAGATGGCATTGTTATACCTGATCATCACATTTCTTGCTCATCACATGGAGATGTTATTAGACCGCACTTGTTGCATATTTGAGCATCCAGTTCATCATATAGATGTTATCTGCTGATATAGGTTAGAGTATCGTAGCACGTGCATACTCACGATTACCTTTATATGTTATCTTCTATTCACGAGTTGGCAACTCACCCCCGTTGTGCCACAGTGTTTGCAGGTTGCCCTTCGGAGTAGTCGCGGCAGGCTGCATTCTTGCATCTTTTGACACAGATACCCCTACAGTTGGTGTGCTAGCTCTTTTGCTGATAGGTGGGTTTTGTGCGGTATCTGGTTATCTTTCAGTTATGTACATTGTTGTATCTAGTACTCTCCATCTACCACTTATGTATTGACGTAGAGACCAGTTGTGAGGACGATGTATATTATTTTGTATTCTGGTGTCGAGCTCGTTGTGAGCCGACTCTACTTATGCAGTTTATTCTATCTGTGATGTTTCCCACCTGTTGCTCATTTTCTTCGCTACGGCGTCGTATATTGTTATCTTAGTAATTTGTTCTATTAAATGCTTAAATCACTCTATACTTTTACTGGTTTGATTTCTGGGTTTTCGGCTTACTAAGTCGCGTTACGCCTGTAGACGTTACGTTGTTAAGTGCCGGTCTCGGGCCAAACTTTGGGTCGTGACAAAGTTGGTATCAGAGCGTAGGTTTTACCTTCGGAGTGTAAGATGACCCTGGTATGATGGAGTAGGTAGCTGCAGCAGAGTGGCGTAGCGTGCGTATGTTCCGCGGCATACTCACGTCACGGTACTCCGCCTAAGCGACCTTAGGACTTATTGATTGAATTTCCCTTATGATCGTATACATCCTTGTGATTCGATTTTCGTATCCTCATCGAATCCTACCTTCTTTTCAGCCATCATGCCGCCAAGGACTACGAGGGTGCAGAGAGAGGCCGGGAGAGCCGAAGTTCGAGTTGATTTATCTGAAACGAGGACTGATCCGAGTAGTACCCATGTTGTACCAGGACCGATTATTTCTCCTACGACAGATCAGATCGCTAGACTAGTGGCAGAGATGCAGAGCTTACGCCAGACGATGAGCTCATTGGTAGAGGTCGTTCGAGCGCAGCGACAGATGGTTGCCACCCCTGTTACCCAGTTGTTCCTTACGATCATCATGCAGTATTCCGTCCCCTACATAGCACCGGTGGAGGTAGCCCCTGTTTACGAGACACGTCTTCCAGAGACCGTGAGATTTTCGGAACAGTTGTGGAATCGTACTGGTGTACCAGCCCAGAGCAGAGGCTTAGGACGAGGACAGTCGTTTGGCTTCCATCCCCAGGTAGGACAGCAGACAGCGCGTAGGTGTTTACGATGCAGAAGCCTTCAGCACCTCATCAGGCAGTGTTCCTTCACAGCACGTTAGGGTCGTATTCTGAGACGTCGTGGACGCGGAGGGTTTGCACAAAGGGGTCAGGCTAGTAGAGGAGGAGTTCGATCAGTCATAGATGAAGGACAGGCACAAGTTTTCGTTTCGACTCATCGGGACGCGCGGGCGTCCAATGCTGTGGTTTCAGGTACTCTTTCAGTATGTTCTTTTGTTGCACTCGTATGTTTACACACTTCGTGCCGGGTTTAGGACGGGAGTCGTGCTGGGTAGATTAGCCGTTTGTTGTGTTAACTTCCGTCAGCAATCCTTTTGTTGTGCAACACGTACTTCGGTCTTGTGCCGATCGGATATGAGATAGAGATTTATCTTCTATTTTGATCCTCCTAGAGATGTTGGATTTGGCGATCTCCTGGGCACGGACTGGTTAGCTACGTGTTAGGCGTTGTGGGCTACCGTGAGGAAACAGTTAGGGTTTGTTTTCCCGGGCAAGTCAGTTCTTGTTGTGCAGGTGGATAGTGGTGCCGCCTCTTACAGCTTGAATTCAGCCTTATTTGCTAGACGGCTCTGAGGAGATGTCATGGATTCTTGCCGTTTTTCGTGATGCTGTAGCCACAGTTGGTTTGTTGGACCAGTTCTCTTTCGTGCGAGAATTTTTCCGACGTCATTCCAAGATGAGCCGGCGAAGCTTATGGAGCTAAGGATCTTCTGCAGAGTGGTTGTTGAGGGAGTTGTGCGTCTGAGTGTTTCGCATTTAGGAAGCTCCTATTTCTGTTCGTCCAGGAGGAAAACGACAGATTGAGGTTGTGTATTGAAGGATCGTCACTTGAATCGGCTTACGGTGCGGATAAGTATCATGTACCTCGCATTGACGATTTCTTCGATCAGCACCAGAGTGCGAGACTTTGTCTAGGTTCGTTTAGGATCGGGTCATCATTGTTGCAGGTCCGGAGTGATGATATTCCGAAGACTGCCTTGTGCGTGCTACGGGCTTTGTGTGTTTTGGGTGTGTCACTGGACTCACCAATGCTCTAGCAGCATTCGTAGGTGTGATGAACTAGTTTTCTTCAGGCCGCTCCTCGACTAGTTATTGTTGTGTCATTTACGACATCCTAGTCTTTTTAGGGTAGCACTTGAGGATCTGTTATACGGATACTGGGAGAGCCCCAACGTTTTACTAGATTCTCGGAGTGTTCCCTTTAAGCTTGTTGTGTTGACTCCTAGGTTTTGTAGTTACGGAGATGAATTGGTATGGTTTCGAGGAAGATCTTGGCCGTACAGCTTGGGCCCAATCTGTGAGCAGGACGGAGGTCTGCGGATTTTGGCTTAGCAAGTTTTACCGCCGTCTCATGCAGGATTGCTAGTGTAATGTTGCCCCGTTGACTTGATTAACTGGAATGGAGGTTTCTTTTCTGTAGACTGAGGCTTGTGTACGGAGTTTCCGCAGTTGAAGACTCGGTTAACAACTGCTTCAGCCCTTTCCTTGCCCTTTGGTTCGGGCGACTTTGTGGTTTAACTGTAATGTTTCGTGAGTAGGACTCGAATGTGTACTGAGGTGACACAATGGAGTTATCGATTTTGCTTCCTTACATTTGGAGGAAGTACGAGAAGGATATCCCACTCCTGATCTGGAGATGGCCGCGATGGTTTTGCGTTGGAGATTAGAAACACCACTTGTTTGAGAGTCATGTCAGATTTTCACGGACCACCAGAGTTAAAGGTACCTCTTCCTGCGGCGGAATTTGATTGTTGTGATAATCCTCCGCAGATTCACAGTTCTTGTGCGATCGTTGAGTACGGCATAATTTTGTCTCTTCTGAGGAGACAGCTTGCTCATGTCCGCGCCCGACCACTTTTTCTTAAATCGTTTTCGCGAGACACTGCCCGCCGACGCTCGTTCGTCAGGGATATTGGAGACTACTCGGCTGGGTAATGTTTTGGAATCCTTGACTTGTGGCAAGGGTGTGCTAGGCTATAGAGACACTTGTGTACCTAGTATTATAGGGGAGAGACGAGGAATCCTAGGGCAGGCACATCGGTCAACTCTCTGTACTCATTTAAGCCCCACCAACTGTTAACGTAACTTGTAAGGTAGTTACGGGTGGGCAGGGACAGAAAAAAGAAGTCTTGGGATTCGTTTCAAAATGTCTGTCATATTGTGTGCTCGAGTTGAGCAACTGAGACTGACGGGAGAGTTAGAACCTTTAACCGTTCCGAAGAGGGAACGGGAGCAGATCTCCCCGAATTTTCATTATGATGTCCACCCAGAAGTTGTCAGGATGTGACTCCATTCGGATGCTTGTCATCCGGTGATACTCAGTTGTTCTTGTTAAGTTGTGCGTATGTAGAAATTGTTGTCGGCAGTTGGGGATCCTCGTTTACCATCGATAGGGTTCTCCTTTGATAGCAGTTATCAGGAGACACTCCAATTGGTAACCTTTAGGATTAGAGGCTAGGTCATGTCGATCACCAGTCTATTTTTTTTCTAACTCCGTATTATAGGATTTTTGGACCTCAGCTAGTTTAGAGATTTCGGAAATGACCCGGTTTTTTTGGGTCAGGATGAGTTTGGTCCATTGCGGATGGAGATCAGATGCTGACCAAGAGGGTCGCAGATTCAAGTTTGCAATGGCAGATCATGTATTCCCACAGGAAATTTCCGATAAATGACATGTTGAGTTTTGGGAAGCTTTCCAGGATAGTAAGTCTTTTAGGGATCCCTAAGGCAAGTTGGTTCGTTGCCTTAAGTTGGGCACTACTACCCAGATTATTGAATATTCACCCCGTATTTTCTATGTCGATACTTTGCAATTACCTTCATGACATTTCTCATTGGATTCAGCGCCAGACCAATTAAGTTCGAGTGTGATCCTTCGTTCACCCAACAGCCAGCCGTAATTTTGGGCCGGCAGGTGAAGAAACTTCGATCGAGGGTCTTGCCATCAGTGAAGATATTTTGGTGGATCCCAAACGGTAAGGGAATCACTTGGGAGGCTGAGGGCGAGATGAGGAAGAAGTTCCCTCATCCCTCTGAAGGTATGCGTAGCTTTGTATTTTAAAATTCGGGGACAAATTTTCTTTAAGGGGGGAAGATTGTAACACCTTAGATCGTGTTTAGGGGTTAATTATAGTTTACTAGATAGTTTGGTAAAAAGTTTACCAAATTAAGTTTTTGGTGATTTATACTAATTAATGAATATTTTATTAGGATTTTTCTAGGCACACACACACTTGTGCATGTTAGCTAGGGTTAGGATTTGGGGTTAAAACCATGATTAGCAACCATGGTGGGTTAACCTATTTGTATTAAGTTGTTTTGGGTTTTAAATTGGTATGGTTGTTGTTCTCTTGTTTTTTTATTATGGGTGTTATTCTTTTTATTATTGAAATTCTTTTCTTTTGTTGACTTAGTGGGAGAGAGAGGGTATGGGCAATATGGCTTGAGCCATGCTCATTTAATGAGAGAGAGAGAGAGAGGTTGACTAGGGTGCCTCATTCCTTTCCTCATTATTCTCCCAACTCTCACACACACACACACTCAGCTGAGAGAGAGAGAGAGAGAGAGAGGCAGCAGCTGCAGAAGAAGCACAGCAGCAGCAACTGGCAGCAACAATAGCAGCATCATCAACAGCATCAGCAGCAGCAGGCAGTGGCAGCAGCAGCAACAGCAACAGCAGCCCCACCAGCTGCAGCTGCACTCCCGTCTTCTCCACCTCCTTTCTCCTTGCACTTAGGGTCTTGCAAGGTATAGAATCCGAGCCCAACTTCTTGTTTGTTTAACGTATGCGTAGTTTAGCTTCGATTTGTGTAAAAAGTGAGATTTTGTGCTTGAAATGGTGATTTGTGTGGACTTGTGGTTTAGTGCTGATAATATTGGTTAACCTAGCCTAATTAGGTGTTATTAAGACCATGTAAACCTAGTTAGACCTCAGATTACACCAAAATACCATAGGGTTTCAAATTGTGCAAATTTAGTGTTTTTAAGTGAACTTTTTGGATTTTTGTGATCTGCTATAGGCCCGAGTAGTTCAGGTTGAAATTGAGTTAACTGGAGCTTGTATACAAGACATAGACCCCACCACCAGAGCCCGAGACCCCCACCCCATAGAGAGGCCGCCAATTTATTCATTCTGGCCGCAATTTGCGGCCAGATAGGGGAATTTTTGGGTGATGTTTGGATGGGTAGGAGTCTGTTGTTATTTCTAAGCCAGTGGTATGTATAGTTTTCTAACTTGTTAGCCTGGGTAGAATCTGGGACGTTATATTGTATTTCTAGTACGTTTGGTTCGCGCGATACGCGCGATACGTGAGAGGGTTCCATGATTCAGCGTATCGCGGCGTATCGGGGTTAGTTTTAGACGCGTGCACACGTTTAGCGTATCGTACACACGCGCGTTTAGTTCGCGACGCGAGCGTATCGTTTTACGTCGATATCACGTTTTGCGAGATATTTGCTTATATATGGATTCTTTTGAAATTCCAGGTTCGCAGGCGGGTACATCAGGCGAAGCTAAGAAAGGGAAGCAAGTGGTCGGCTACGAGTAGCGCACGACAAGGTGAGTAGATTTAACATCTATGGGGAAATCTCCCGTATGGCGTTAAGCGTCAGGGCGAGTTAGGATATTAGGTTGTAGATGTTCATATGGACTGTAGTAGCATACCTTATTGTTGCATATAGAAATGATAGCATAGGACACTGCACTGTCGCTAACGGTTCAAGTCGCACGAGCACGCTTGATATGCTACACTCATACCGTTAGTGATTGCCATGACACTCACATTATAGGAATGCTATAAATACTATATAATACTGATTCCACCCTATTGATGTTGTCATGAATTGCCGCATAACAGCATATGTTATATCCATATTCAGGCACATATGCATCACATACCCCTACTGGTACTACATGCACACTGTATATTCATACCAGTGCACACATATATTGATATGCTCATACCTGCACACATGCACACTGTATATTCATACCAGTGCACACATATATTGATATCTTCATACCTGCGCACATGCACACTGTATATTCGTACCAGTGCACACATATATTGATATGCTCATACCTGCACACATGCACACTGTATATTCATACCAGTGCACACATATATTGATATCTTCATACCTGCGCACATGCACACAGTATATTCGTACCAGTGCACACATATATTGATATCTTCATACTTTCTTAGATTACGCATTAAGATATGTTGTTTCCATGTTAATTCTGGATTTGGGGAACCGTGGATATTTCAAAGAGAATAGTTAATTATTTAAAAACCCGGTTTCCCTTGATATGATATTTTGGTGCGTCCACCATGTGTTTTCTCGGTACTAGAGTGACATATATGTGAACCCGAATCGAGGAGTTTGATGAGGCCGATTACGGGTACATGGTGGACCCGGTATGGTACCCCGGGGCAAGAACGGTTTCGCTGTGTAGTAGTCGATGAGCCTGGCAGAGGGACTACTACCTACCGGTGATTGGTTGGACCTGGCGGTTATCCGGAGGATACCGAACAGAGTCTATGGATGGATACGGGACGACTCGTACTGCCGGGGCCGAGGGCCGATACCGCAGACAGAGCCCGTGGGCTGATCCGGACTGACGGATGCCCTATACAGGAGGATTTGCGTGTCGATGCTTGGCACGAGTATTTCTTGATATTTTGGGTGCCGATGTTGGGCACTCACGGTTATATGAAATTTACAGGATTGGAGGACCGAGGAGGATGACGACATCTGAGTAGTATTGGGTTTTGGGTACATTGATGGGTACCGATTATACTTCCCACGATGACATTCCGTGTAGATGTTATATTTCCCATGCTCAGTATGTAGTAATTGATATCTCATCCTGTACCTATTGCACCTGATATAGTACACATTGCTAGACATGATCATTGCATACCATGTTCATTCTATATAGGGTTGTTAGATTTCATTGCTATACATGATCATTGCATACTCTGTTCATTCTATATAGGGTTGCTAGATTTCATTGCTAGACATGATCATTGCATACCCTGTTCATTCTATATAGGGTTGTTAGATTTCATTGCTATACATGATCATTGCATACTCTGTTCATTCTATATAGGGTTGTTAGATTTCATAGCTATACATGATCATTGCATACTCTGTTCACTCTATATAGGGTTGTTAGATGGAATTGTTATACCTGATCATCACATTTCTTGCTCATCACATGGAGATGTTATTAGACCGCACTTGTTGCATATTTGAGCATCCAGTTCATCATATAGATGTTATCTGTTGATATAGGATAGAGTATCGTAGCACGTGCATACTCGCGATTACCTTTATATGTTATCTTCTATTCACGAGTTGGCAACTCACCCCCGTTGTGCCACAGTGTTTGCAGGTTGCCCTTCGGAGTAGTCGCGGCAGGCTGCATTCTTGCATCTTTTGACACAGATACCCCTACAGTTGGTGTGCTAGCTCTTTTGCTGATAGGTGAGTTTTGTGCGGTATCTGGTTATCTTTCAGTTATGTACATTGTTGTATCTAGTACTCTCCATCTACCACTTATGTATTGACGTAGAGACCAGTTGTGAAGACGATGTATATTATTTTGTATTCTGGTGTCGAGCTCGTTGTGAGCCGACTCTACTTATGCAGTTTATTCTATCTGTGATGTTTCCCACCTGTTGCTCATTTTCTTCGCTACGGCGTCGTATATTGTTATCTTAGTAATTTGTTCTATTAAATGCTTAAATCACTCTATACTTTTACTGGTTTGATTTCTGGGTTTTCGGCTTACTTAGTCGCGTTACGCCTGTAGACATTACGTGGTTAAGTGCCGGTCACGCGCCAAACTTTGGGTCGTGATATGTAGCCAACTAAAACCTGTTTGGACGACTCCGTTGAGCCATGGTAGGGTAGTAATCAAAGCACAGTGGGAAATCACACAAGACAAATGACGATCTCTGGTCGATGAACTAACCTGTACACATGTCACCAAGGAACTGCTATCTGATGTCCGGTATAATACCAACTAGCCTGTTCCCGGCGAGTCCTGTCCGGTGTACTCATAACCTAATGAGCACCTGTATACATCTTAGGTGAACCAACTGACACCAATGGCTTGTGAGATCGGCCACTGCCCCTCGTCAAGGTCTCGACTGTATACACTAGTCTACTAATGGAGTATCGATGCCCAGTCTCGAAACTCCCACGACTAGGGACACCTTTAAGGACGTGCTTATAGACTACACAACTCTCACGTATATGATCGCCATCATACTGCTGGTAGTCAAGCAAGAATCTTAAGGGCTCTATCAACGTGTAATAGTGATCTGTAATATCACCTAAAGCATGTACACGATGATGAAGATAAACCAGATAGCATACTATCATCTTGAGTAAGACTGACCTACCGGCATAGGTCCTCCCTCAATCATTGCAATCGCGTGCGTGCGATCCAATAATTGAATTTGAGGGCACTATATCCAACAGTGAGGCTGGAGGAGGATAAAGGAGAAGGAAATGAAGAAATGAAGAAGAGAATGAGGAGGTGAAAAGAGATATGGAAGAGTGTGGAACTTTCTCCCCCCTCTCTCTCTTAGCCATGATACTTGTCACATTAACTCTCTCTCACTCTCTCTCATCTTTATTTCTTTTCTTTTCTCATTTTCCCATTTTCTCTTTTCTTTAAAACCAAACACAACAAATACAATTTAAGCCAACATGCAACAAGATACAATATGTCATGGTGTATTAGCCATGGTTAATGAAAATGGATTTGGCTTAATGCATAATTAGTAGTGTACTAATCAAGTTTAACATAACTTGTATGTAAATAATTGTAAAATTATTTATAAAATGTCCAAATCCAATAAATGCTTCCAAAATCAATACTTCATATTAATATTCAACTATTTTTCCAAAATATAGGTATATAATTGTATCATTCTATTAAATTAATTCCCACACTTCTATAATATTTATAAAATTTATTATTTCATTTATTTAAATTCCGAAAATAATATTTTAAATTTCTGAATTTTTACACAGAGTATGCCATCCACGTACAATACGAGAAATACAACCTTACTCTCTACTACCATTTTATATATACTTGGTCCATCTACGTTTTTGATGAAGTCAAACATTTTGACTGCTAAACCAAAACAGATGTTCCAACTCCACGACGCCTGCTTTAATCCGTAAATTGATTTAAGCAGCTTGCACACCTTTCCGCTGCTCCCACTTTCTATGAAGCTCTCTGGCTGTGTCATATACACGCTCTCTTTTAAATCACCATTTAGAAAAGCGGTCTTGACGTCCATCTGTCAGATTTCATAGTCATGGTATGCAGCAATGGCAAGTAAGATCCTGATGGACTTAAGCATAGCCACTGGAGAAAATGTCTCATCATAGTCGACACTTGGTCTTTGATGAAAACCTTTTTCTACAAGTCTAGTTTTGAAGGTTTCAACATTTCCATCTACACCAATCTTCTTCTTGAAGATCCACTTGGTCCCAATGGGTTTTACCTCTTCAAGAGCAACCTCCAAATTCCAAACTTTCTTGGTGTACATGGATTCTATCTCAGATCGCATAGCATCCAGCCATTTCACAGAGTCCCCACTTGTGATGGTCTGCTCGAAACTAGTTGGGACATCATCTTCCATGATGCAATCCTCGCTCCCACCGTCTATGAGAAAACCATAGTATCTTTCAGGTGGGTGAGAAACCCTACTAAATCTGCGGAGTGGCTGAGGTTCGTTGGGGACTATCGAATCCTCTGGCTCTACCAAATTATCAGTTGTAGTTTGTGTATCTGGAACTTTTTCCAGCTCTAACGTGCCCCCACTAATTTCTTTTGCAAGAAATTCCTTTTCCAAAAAAATTGCGTGTTGAGCAACAAACACCTTCTGTTCCTCGGTGTGGTAGAAGATATGCCCTCACGAATGTTTAGGATTTCCAACAAACTTACATAAAAGAGACCTTTCCTCGAGTTTTTTCGGATTTTACTTTTTAACATAAGCCGGACAACCCTATATCTTAATGAAATTTAGACATGGTCTCTTCCCCTCTTATATCTCATATGGAGTGGTAGGCATAGAATTGGTAGGAACCTTATTCAATATATAAGCAGCTGTTTCAAGCACAAATCCCCAAAAGGAAATAGGTAACTCAGCAATACTCATCATAGAGTGCACCATATGCAATAGGGTGCGATTCATCCGCTCCGATACACCATTGTGTTGTGGTGTATATGGAGGAGTAAGCTGAGAGAGAATCCCATTCTCTTTTAGATAATCTCGGAATTCCATACTTAAGTATTCACCTCCTCGATCAGATCGAAGGATTTTAATACTTTTACCTGTTTGGTTCTCTACTTTGCTTTTATATTCCTTGAATTTCTCAAAAACTTCAGATTTGTGTTTCAACAGGAACACATGTCCGAACCTTGAGAGATCATCGGTGAATATAATGAAGTACGAGGAACCATTTCTGGTACGTGTAAACATATGACCATATACATCACTATGATCAGTCCTAAGAGTTCAGTAGCTCTTGCTCCGTGTCCCGTAAATGGAGTTTTGGTCATCTTACCTTTGAGACATGATAGACAAGTTTCATAAGATGTAAATTCGAATGGATTCAAATATCCATTTTTATGCAACTTAGCTAGTCTGGTCGCATTGATCTGACCAAGTCTACAATGCCACAATAAATTTTCGTTCATATCTGAACTTTTCCTCTTGTGCGTGTTTTGTATATTTAGAACTTTACTTTGATTTGGAGCATATAAACCATTACACAACGTACCAAACCCAATCAACGCTTGATTTAGGAAAATGTCAATAACATTTTTTTCTAATGCAAAGTTATATCCTTCTTTATCTAATAAAGAAACGAATATTATATTGCACATCATCGACGGTACGAAATAACAGTTGTTCAAAATCAATGTATTACCATTTGGCAATACTAGGTGATATTCGCCGACAGCTTCGGCAGCAATAATTGCTCCATTCCCTACTCTGAGAGACATATCACCCCTTCCTAGTTCTCTACTTTTCTTTAACCATTGTAATAGATTACAAATATGGGATCCTGATCCGGTATCTAATACCCAGGACGTAGAGCAGACTGAGAAACAACTCTCAATAACTAACACACCCGAAGAAAATGGATCAGAATGCTCTTTCTTCATTCGGGTTGCATGGAAATCATTGCATTCCCCTATGCCTTTCCCAGACATATAACAGTTGTTATAAGATAGGGCGGAACCAACGTTCCCCAGCACAATATAATAAGCGGGTTCGGTCAATACATCCATATTATTATCTTAATTAAGGCATGACATGGTCGCTACCTGGAGAGAGAGAAGAAAACATTTTAGCCTGTGCTCTTGCAAGATTAGACTGATTATTATCTTTTCTAATCAGTATGGCCCCCACTGTTTTAATCAAATCATCCTTCAAACCCTAAAAGTTAAGATTAGCCGGGATTAATTACACCCTACAAGTTCGTTAATCGGTTAGCTAGGCTGGTGTTGGTACTCCGAGGGAGTATCCCCGTGCTTTAGTATGGAACTAATTAAATAACCTCGTTTTTATAGGGGTATAACCCCGTTAACACCTTTCTTAGACACTTACTGGATTAGCTAATTGTAAAGTGGAAAACTCTCCCAGAAGTAACGCTTACTCACAGTGGGTATAGGGATCCAACTATCATATAGAAGGTATGCAATCTCATTGCAAATTTTAACACCTGAAATTCCCGATAAATGTTTTTACCCCTAACGACCTATGACCTTGACGGGGGTCAACAAACCATAGGCCGCCAGTCAAGTTCAACCTGTCATTTCTTGATCGATTCGAACCCACCCATACAAACTCTTGACGGAGGTCAACAAGACTGTGTGACTGTCCCTAGCGATCGCATCACCATGCTTCAGATAAGTATTACCCAGCTATCGTACACTGTGCCTTAACGGAGGTCAACAAACACAACACGAATACAAAACACTTCATATCTAAAATTACGGAAGGTTACGGCTGATTTTGAAGAAAACCTTTAACGAAATGAACTTGATATCGTTGTAGAACCTAGTTATTTGAAAAGGAGTGGTTTAAGCTCCGCTTTAAAAATCGAGTAGTTTTCAAAATATACCGAGTGGGTTGTATCATATGCTAGTTTTTGCTAAAGTGTCCATTCCCGATGAAGGGATCTAGGCTCTTTCCTCATCGAATGTGTAACATTTCGAAATAATAAAAATATTATTTTTAGGGAACATTTATAATTTAATATTATTTTATTGAATATTTTAATAATTCGGTATATTTAAATCCAAATAAATAGGGGGAAATTTTGGAAAAGTTATGGAAAATTCTAAAATAGGGTAATTTAGAGAATTATGCCATTTCTAAGTTTAATTGATTAGTTATATGCTAATTTAGTGTTAATCGCAATTAAAAATCACTAATCGGTTTTTCTAGCTTTTGTTCAAAACATGCACATATCATCTTTTCTTACACTTGTGCATTTTTCCACCATGGTTTCTCATTTGGGTTTACTATTGAGTGAGAAGGAATTTATAGAAAGGAAAAAGAAAAGAAAAGAGAAAGAGGAATATTATATGAGGTATGGTGAGAGAGAGAGAGAGGTATGGGCTTCTTTGACCAAGGACTTAACCATTTCCTTTGATCCCAACACTCATTTTCTTCCCCTCTCCCTCAACTCCCTGCTGTTGCTGCTGCTCCTCACCTCCCTCCCCACTTCACCTCCTCAAAACATCTCAAAAACATCACCAAAACCCCATATTCATTTCATTAAAAGTGTGCACAAGTTCAAGATCTACACCGTGGACCAAGGAAGCAAGGATTTTGGCCACTAGGGGCAACTCAAGAATTTTCTTGAGTTGCCAAATGAGGTATTTTCTGGATCCTTAACTTAGTTTTAGCATTTCTTTTACCCCCATGTTTAGATTGAATCGATATTATGTGTATGTTGTGGACTTAAAGAAAACCTAATTAGGGTTTGAGGAAATTGTGGTTGTAAGATGAAATTGAGCTTAGTAGAGGCCGCACAAACACCCTAGTGATGTTATTTTAGACCCAAACCTGGACTGGAAACCAGAATACGGATTTACGGAATCAATATCGGGGAAAACTGTAAATCTGGGAGTGTATTTTGTAATCTGCTATCACCCGGGGCATTCTGGAATAAAATTGATTGGACAGTGATAAGAGCAGGCACCATAGAACCACCACACAAGACCCCAGCCCCTACCCCTTTTTCCAGGCCGCCAATTTATTCCCATTGGCCACAAATTGCGGCCATACCTGCACCAAACTTGCTCGTTTTGGTTCTGTAGCCCCTACATGCATAGATTAGACCCCTGGTATGTGTAGATTTGTCTAATTTGACCTATGGTGAAATCTGGGACCCTTTTCTCCAGTTGCTGTTTTGATCATGTTTCTGTATTTCATATTTTTAGTTCTAGAATTATGTATCCGTGTTTTACCTCGACTATTTGGCGTTTATACGACGATATCGAGGTTTGATTGATGGTTTTGAAGGCGTGCCCATAGGTTCTAATCTATAGGCCCCTTATCGTATCGTTTTGGGTTTCGTGTGCCAGGTTAGCCTTGATTTGGTTTTAATACACATATACGATACTTTGATGTGTAGGTACCCCATGAAGACTTCGGGACGACAAGCAATGCGCGTGGTGACGTCGACAAATGAAGACGCAAGGTGAGTAGATTATATCTACAGGGGGAAGTCGGGGAATGACGTATAGCACCCCCGCAGTTCGTAGTTGATATACTATATATGATAGTTATAGTGTGTCATGGATATTGTGTTAGGTGTTTTATGGATAGTTTAGGCTTAAAAGTAAACTAGTGTTGTTCATAGCCATGAACCCTAGAATAGGTTTACACCCACACGCACACCCTTGCATATTCACTATACTTACACTGCGTTGATGATGATATTGGATGACTTTGGAGATGAGTCGATGATATTGGGCTTGGTGCCGTGAGATCGGTGATTTGATATGATTCGTATTTGGGATACGATATGTGATTCTTAGCGGGTCTTTAGGCATGTGTTTTACCCCCGCATTCATAATTATATAGATGGTATCGATTTGTACTAGACTTAGATTCAGTATCCCAGATTATGTGTTATGATGATAAGAATACCAGGTACTTGATGAGATAATGTGATATTGACCCGTACCCAGCTATTGGGATGCCGTACGACGATTTACCGTACGAGCTTTATATTGATGATAGATCCGCACTCATGACTTGAGGATTGTCATATGATATACTATATTGTACGCGATACTATTGAGGCGGGATCACTGACTATTATATGTATATATATATTTATATCGACTTAGATTTAGGTGGATTCCATACCCCTCCCGGTTGACTTGATACATAGATCTGTGGTTTGCATAATAGATGTTAGACTAGACCCAAGTCATACCTATTACAAAAACCCCGATTTGTCTTATTTCAAATGGCAAGCTGTATTATTATTCATTTACCATTTATTCTACGGCTCGCATTGCATTGCATGCTTATATGTTAATGATTCATATTCCTTGTGCACATGCATTTACATAGTTGCATGCTTATATTAGTGTTCTTGTTGCATGTATTATAATTCATGGATTTTGCACTGTGATAGGGTTGCATATGATGATTATGGATTGTTTTACTCCTGCGTATATATATCCGCGGTATGGGACGCTGAAATATATATGTATACCCATAGAGTATATATATATTAGTGGTATGGGACGCTGATATATATATACGCATACTTAATATATCATCATGATGATCTATGCAAATTTACTTATGCATGTGAGAGGAGCCTATGTGCTTGGAGCCTATGAGCTCGATTAGAGAGGAGCCTATGTGCTCGGAGCCTATGAGCTCGATTGGAGAGGAGCCTATGAGCTCGATTGGAGAGGAGCCTATGTGCTCGGAGCCTATGAGCTCGATTGGAGAGGAGCCTATGTGCTCGGAGCCTATGAGCTCGATGTGAGAGGAGCCTATGTGCTCGGAGCCTATGAGCTCGATTGGAGAGGAGCCTATGTGCTCGGGACCTTTATGGTCGATGGTATATTAAATCTCCCCTACCCCAGAATTATTGTATATGCATTGCATCACATATTAGTAGTACCTGATAGAGTACCTTCATGAATGCTGCATACATGTCGGATACATGATATATGGGTTTCATTTGATATTGAGATATATAGTTTGTGTCAATGCTCGACATTGATTTTTTTGATTGTTTCATTCACGATATCTCCTGTTTTCATTTTACCGCATACATACATCAAATTTGTGATATATTGTTACGTGAGGCACTGGCACGAGTACTTGGCACTACACTTATGTTCAGATGTTACATTGCCACTTTACTATGCTTCAAACTTATTCATTTAAGGTTTATATTATATCTGATCGTTATAACTTAGGTTTATGTCTTGCTTCCAATTTCTGCTTGTAGATATTTTCTATTCACGAGTTGGCAGCTCACCCCCGTTGTGCCACAGTTCTTGCAGGTTTTGCCGTACAGGTTCCATAGCGGCATTTTCGGCACATTGCTTCCTTTGCGGGTGATTTGCTTGGTAGGTGGGTTCTTTGCATCAGAACCACCCTTGTATGTGTATTATTCTTTGTATCTAGAGATTCCATCAACCAAAACTTGTATATTGTTTCAGATTTAGACGCAAGTGATTTATTATTTCGACCTTAGAGTCGCGCTCAGTAGTATTACGATTTTCATACTTATTGGAGATTCTATTGGGTTTGATCCTCGCCCTTCGGCGTTGTATATTATATTGCTTGTGTGGGTTGTGCTCTTTGCTTAGGCATAGTAAGTGTTTGATAAAATGCCACATTGGAAAATAATTTACAAAATATGTTTCTTTACTCTAAATGGTTTTAGATTTCTGGGCTTTTGGCTTGCTTGGATCAGATGGAGTGCTATAGACTTCATATGGTTCAAGGGCCAGTCACGTGCTCTTTTGGGTCGTGACAAAGTTGGTATCAGAGCGCTAGGTTAACCTTGGTTCGAGTCTAAGTTTGACTATGTGGAGCCTAGGGCGTCTATATATATACGGAACTTAGGCTTGACCTTATGGAACTTAGATTTTGTCGAGGGGGTATTAGACCCGAACTTTCGTCGCGTAGGATGACCCTTGGTTGATGGAATAGGTGACTAAAGTAGAGTGACGTACCGTGGGTATGTTCCGCGGCATACTTACGATACGCTACTCCGCTTAAGGAACCTTAGGATGCATATATTTTCGAGATCAGTGATTCTCTTCATATCCATGATTATATATCCATTTGAGATCCCCGATTCTATTAGTTTCATGATCATACCTTCATTGATGTTGTTCCTACTTATGATCATGTATCCACTCTGGATCTGTTGTTCTCTTTCTTGCTATTGATCTGCTTTCTTCGATACTCGATTGAGGTTCCTGTCGCCATGATTGAGCGCGGTTTGGGCTACTGCTAGGGTTACAGTCAGTGCGAGCTCGTCTGGTATGAGGACCGACCATTGTGTTTTCTGGTGACATGGGAACATCTCGAGTTAGTTTTAGTGATTGTGACCTCTTGTGGAGACGAGTGCTTGATTTTACACCGGATGATCGGGCCATTATTAGAGCTGCCAGTTGAGAGAGGACTGTATATGTACAGCATACCTCAGAGATTATGATGTTGCCTATCGTGCAGACAGATGAAACAGCTGTTACTGAGATGGACAGGATGTCGCTTCCGGAGCTTACGAGCTAAAATCGCCGGAGCTTCCAGGCCGATATGAGACAGATGATAGCTAGTCTACCCGATTTGAGAGACGAAGGTGATTCGTCCGATTTATGCGCAGGAGCCGGCCCAGTTGAGTTAAAGATTTCCAGTGTGGAGAGTCTTACTCGGATTTAGAGCAGACCGATTTAGAGATGACCGCCAATGTATTGCCTTTCCTGGAGGATTGAGGCGCTATTCAGCGTACAGAGGAATGAACCAGTTGTCGCTGCAAATGACGAGATATCGCCCAGATGATTGGAGCTACTGCAGCATGAGTATACACTTAGGGATATGATGGAAGGTTGCTAGTCACTAAGGATGAAGGACTAGGACGTGTGGTTCGTTCGCTTACCGACGTGAGGTCATCAGATAGGTTGCTTCCAGCTAGAGACGACTTCACTCGGAGACGTTGAGAGTCGACAGAGACGATCGAATGTCAGAAACCGGCTATTCCAAGTTTAAAGTATTCTGAAAGACATGCAGGCAATTCTATGGACCCTCTAGAAGAATGAAACCCTAACTCGACATAATGACCGTGTGAAAGCCTTTGAACCTTAGGGTTTGTGGCAGTTCTGCGGCGCCATTAGTGAGGCTTGAGTTTGCCCTTCTACGGCTGGATCATTGATGCTGTGGTATGTACTCGATGCTGTTAAATTGTACCCAAGATGTTGAGCTCTTAGGGGATTAAGAGGTTTTGACGAATCGATCGAATGGTTCGACTTCCTTCGGATGCTAGGTGGTGAGATGCATTTCTTGGGAGACTCCAGATACGAGGATAGCCGTTGGAGTGCAGTCCGTGCAGCTACGAGGAGACGAGTCCGAAGTAGTCGACATTGAAGCAGAGTGAAGTAAAGAGTTCGCAATAGATTTCGACGAGATGACGTCCCACTCCGCTGAAATCAGAGATGCGATACGCACGCAGAGGCGTTGTATATGGATATACCTTCCAGAAGGAGTTGCGACGAGTATGTAGCCATTCCGGAACAAGAATTTGCTTCAGCAATGGATGATGACTTCCGGGCAATTTGGCAGGAATGAGATTTGAGAGAGACCTCGACAGGACCATTCTGGAATACTATACGAGAAAACCTAGACCTCGGAGTGGTCATATTGCGCACACCCAGCAAGCTAGAGTTCGGCATCGTCGACGATGTAGTTGACTAGGTTCGGATAAAGGACCTCACCCAGATGCGTTGTAATTGATCGAGGATGAAAGAGTATTGAGTATTCCTCCGATGGTTGGGACGCGTTCTCAAGGACCTGTTCGGACAGACATCTTCTATAGAATGGTAAAGCTACAGAGTACGCGATTTCGAGTCCGTGCGAGAGACTTCGGATTGACCGTGGCCGAGAACAGTGCAGTGCGTAGATAGCATGGCGTGACGCCATAGTCGACGACGATAGAGACAAGTGGAACCAGAGGTTCGTGTGAGACGCTGACGAGCTGTCATTACTTCTCGTCAAGGATAGAGACCTGATATGCTTACAAGAGCGTTAGGATGCGGCCAATTTCCGAGAAAATGTTGTGCATAGGACACAGATGTCCATCGAGTGAGAAGAGATTATGCAAGAGAGCCAGCCTCCGTACAGTTCGGCATAGGCAAGATCGGAAGAGACCTTGAGCAGGATTCCTTCCAGGACATTGCTGCAATGACGTTTGCACCCAGGATCAGATGTGTGATGTGCATTCAGAGAGCCAGAGGCCGACGCCAGTGACATACTGCTTTACGAGTGGTCGTGAGGATTGACCGAGAGATGACCAGAGAAGTGCCAGAACGGAATCGTCCCCGTTAGCACACCTGAAAGGGCCGATGAGCCGATTGAATGCGTGGTAGGTAATCCGCAGAGAAGATAAGGACCCAGAGTCAGAGGACGCCAGACCGTGAGCAAGAGGCAAGTAGATATCATGCGCTGCTAGCATTGGATGCACCGACTCCTTCTCGACCTTGAAGGAGGAACTACCGAAGACGGTACTTATGATTTGGTTTCGATATACGATCTTGGTGCACGCCAGATGCACTAAATCGAAATTCTTCGTGCATGTCAAATGCGCCTGATTTTGCTGTCAGGTACACACGTTGCCTATGACAAATGCTTCGTGCACACCAGTTCCACCTAGATGTTGTTTTGTTCACCTGTATAACACATACATGGATTTTGATTCCGTACGCACCAGACACACCGGATATTCTTATATACTTTTTTAGGGATTGATTTCTTAGAGAGCAGTACACCTTGATGATATTCACTATGTATTGATGTTTTCGGAGCCCCGACAATTGGATTTTGCTGAAATGTTTTAGTACTGGGGGTTTAAATTTAAATTCGGGGACCGAATTTATTTAAGGGGGGTAGATTGTAACATTTCGAAATAATAAAAATATTATTTTTAGGGAACATTTATAATTTAATATTATTTTATTGAATATTTTAATAATTCGGTATATTTAAATCCAAATAAATAGGGGGAAATTTTGGAAAAGTTATGGAAAATTCTAAAATAGGGTAATTTAGAGAATTATGCCATTTCTAAGTTTAATTGATTAGTTATATGCTAATTTAGTGTTAATCGCAATTAAAAATCACTAATCGGTTTTTCTAGCTTTTGTTCAAAACATGCACATATCATCTTTTCTTGCACTTGTGCATTTTTCCACCATGGTTTCTCATTTGGGTTTACTATTGAGTGAGAAGGAATTTATAGAAAGGAAAAGGAAAAGAAAAGAGAAAGGGGAATATTATATGAGGTATGGTGAGAGAGAGAGAGAGAGAGGTATGAGCTTCCTTGACCAAGGACATAACCATTTCCTTTGATCCCAACACTCATTTTCTTCCCTTCTCCCTCAACTCCCTGCTGTTGCTGCTGCTCCTCACCTCCCTCCCCACTTCACCTCCTCAAAACATCTCAAAAACATCACCAAAACCCCATATTCATTTCATTAAAAGTGTGCACAAGTTCAAGATCTACACCTTGGACCAAGGAAGCAAGGATTTTGGCCACAAGGGGCAACTCAAGAATTTTCTTGATTTGCCAAATGAGGTATTTTCTGGATCCTTAACTTAGTTTTAGCATTTCCTTTACCCCCATGTTTAGATTGAATCGATATTGTGTGTATGTTGTGGACTTAAAGAAAACCTAATTAGGGTTTGAGGAAATTGTGGTTGTAAGATGAAATTGAGCTTAGTAGAGGCCGCATAAACACCCTAGTGATGTTATTTTAGACCCAAACCTGGACTGGAAACCAGAATACGGATTTACGTAATCGATATCGGGGAAAACTGTAAATCTGGGAGTGTATTTTGTAATCTGCTATCACCCGGGGCATTCTGGAATAAAATTGATTGGACAGTGATATGAGAAGGCACCTTAGAACCACCACACAAGACCCCAGCCCCTACCCCTTTTTCCAGGCCGCCAATTTATTTCCATTGGCCGCAAATTGCGGCCATACCTGCACCAAACTTGCTCGTTTTGGTTCTGTAGCCCCTACATGCATAGATTAGACCCCTGGTATGTGTAGATTTGTCTAATTTGACCTCGGGTGAAATCTGGGACCCTTTTCTCCAGTTGCTGTTTTGATCCTGTTTCTGTATTTCATATTTTTAGTTCTAGAATTATGTATCCGTGTTTTACCTCGACTATTTAGCATTTATACGACGATATCGAGGTTTGATTGATGGTTTTGAAGGCGTGCCCATAGGTTCTAATCTATAGGCCCCTTATCGTATCGTTTTGGGTTTCGTGTGCCAGGTTAGCCATGATTTGGTTTTAATACGCATATACGATACTTTGATGTGTAGGTACCCCATGAAGACTTCGGGACGACAAGCAATGCGCGTGGTGACGTCGACAAATGAAGACGCAAGGTGAGTAGATTATATCTACAGGGGAAAGTCGGGGGATGACGTATAGCACCCCCGCAGTTCGTAGTTGATATACTATATATGATAGTTATAGTGTGTCATGGATATTGTGTTAGGTGTTTTATGGATAGTTTAGGCTTAGAAGTAAACTAGTGTAGTTCATAGCCACGAACCCTAGAATAGGTTTACACCCACACGCACACCTTTGCATATTCACTATACTTACACTGCGTTGATGATGATATTGGATGACTTTGGAGATGAGTCGATGATATTGGGCTTGGTGCCGTGAGATCGGTGATTTGATATGATTCGTATTTGGGATACGATATGTGATTCTTAGCGGGCCTTTGGGCATGTGTTTTACCCCCGCATTCATAATTATATAGATGGTATCGATTTGTACTAGACTTAGATTCAGTATCCCAGATTATGTGTTATGATGATAAGAATACCAGGTACTTGATGAGATAATGTGATATTGACCTGTACCCAGCTATTGGGATGCCGTACGACGATTTACCGTACGAGCTTTATATTGATGATAGATCCGCACTCATGACTTGAGGATTGTCATATGATATACTGTATTGTACGCGATACTATTGAGGCGGGATCACTGACTATTATATGTATATATAAATTTATATCGACTTAGATTTAGGTGGATTCCATACCCCTCCCAGTTGACTTGATACATAGATCTGTGGTTTTCATAATAGATGTTATACTAGACCTGTAGCGTCTTGAAAAGTCGTTTTGGTGTTTTCCTGAAATTCGGTGAAAATTCGGTATTTTTCCGAAAACCGTCTTTCTCGTTATTTTGCAGTTTAGGGCTAATTATACTTAAAATGGATAGGTAATTGCTTGTTTTTAATAGCTAATGAGTTAATTATGAAATTCTGGTCGTTTAAAAATTTTCCCTAATTTTTCAATTTTTTTAATATTATTTTAAGCCGGTAGGAAAATACATTAAATTAGCGATAAATACAAATTTTTCCGGGCTAATTTTAATCTTTAAAATTATGATAATTAAAATCTAGTGGTTACATAAATTTTTAGTATTTTATTTTGAATTTTTACTAATTTTTATGATAGGAACCAAATTTATTGAATTTTAAGCTAAAACTTGCAATTTTTGACTTGTAGGGAGTCTTTTTGCATAAAATTTCTTTTGTAAAACCCCTCTCTCTCTTCCCTCAGCCCTAGGACAGCCCCACCTTGTTCAAGTCCAGAAATTTCTGGCCTCACATTTATTTTCTTTCATGTGTGGAATTGTTTTGTTTAGGAATTTATATTAAATATAGTTGTTGAAGTATGGAGCATTGACTTTTGGGGAGTTGACTCTTGACTTTTCCAACACACCCACACCCCTCCCCTCACCTCCTAATCTGGCCGAAACCTGCACTCCCCCCTCTTCATCTCTTTTCTTTTCATTTTCTTCAAAATTCTTCAAGTAAAATTCAAAAAAAATTGCAACTTTAAGCTTACAAATCAAACCCATCCTTCATCTTTCTTTTCCTTCACCTCCCTAGCTTGGATCTTGATGCTTGAGGCCATCATTTGGAGCAAATCTATTCTTGCTAAATCTCTAGTGAGGTATAATCTCTTGCTAATTAAATTCCTTTGATTAAGTTTCTTAAGTTAGATTGTTGTAGTGTTAATTTAGTGTAGTTCTAATCTAGTTTTTTCTTAGGTTATGGTTGAAAAATTAAACTAGGGTTTTTGAAGCCATGATAGTTAATTAAATTGTTTTGTAGTTAATCTAGTTGTTACTTAACTAATCTTTATGGTTACCTTGCTTAAGCGGCTTCCTATTAACCTAATCTATGTTAAACTTGGGTGAAATTGCATTAAGGTTGCTAATTTACCAAAATCTAGAAGAGGGTTGTGTATGGATTGTGAGTTGTGAAGCATGATAAATGAGTTGAATTAGGGTTTAGAAACCATTATTTAATTTATTAAATGTAATTTGTTATCTAGTTGTTTTGCTAACCTAATCTAGAAGGTTAACTTGCTAATTGAGTTATAAATTAGTGTTAATTTAAGGTTTTCATATATAGTTTGGATTAAGAATTGCTAGGTTAGATAATTCAAGTAATGGTTGTTTATGGAAAATAGGTTTTGAATCTTTGCTAATGTGTTGTAATTATAGTGTTTGTAGATTGCTTGTTGTGTGGTTGGATATTGTGTTGGATTGTGATAACCGTATCGCTAATTTTCGATTTTTGCACCAAAATTGCTAGTTTGTGCTTACTAGGTTTTTATTAAAATTATTTGGTGAATTATTTGTGATACCTTGGGGATGTTTTTAGCATCTCCTATGACGTTTAGGATGCGTGAGTGCGGATTTTTGGGTAGTCGGGTTTTAGTTTTGCCGGGCGACCAAATCGGCGTTTTTTTGGCAGTTTTTGCGATTTTCGCGTGTGTTCCGCGCACCCTGCGCCCGTTGTACCTAGCTAGTGAACTTTAGTAGTTTCGTTGGGTTTTGCGTCGTTCTTGATAAGTAACCTTATGTTGGTATTGATGTAAATTCCAGGTTCGGTCGCGGAGACGTCAGACGCGGCGCGAAAGGGAAAAGCGGTGATTGGACACAGCTAGCCAGGGATTCCGGTGAGTAGATGTAACATCTACGGGGGACTATCGTTGGATGGCGCAAGCCGCCCGATAGTTTTAGTAACTTACAAGATTCTTAGTGATGTTAGTAATTAGGGGTGAAATACTTATTTGATTATTTGCTGCATCCATGCATTATATTGACATACCTATACGAAACCATTTTATAGGACACCGGCACCATTGCCAGGGTTTTTATATGCAGCACGAGCACTATTCATGCTTACACACACACCCTGGTAATTGCCATGCCACCACACTAGATAACCTTTAAATCTAAACCTTTTACTAAATGATACTTAAACTTGTGCGCTATTGCCTTTAATTCCTTAAAATGAAACCGTAGGATTGCTATTCATGTGCATGTACTTCATCATATTAATTGTTCATGCCTAATCTATTAATCACACATCGCAACTTGATTATTGATACCATATGCATTCATTATCATTGATATATGCACTTATGAGGATTTCTTGAGATTTTATGATATTTCTGGATTTCGGGGGAAAGCCGCAAAATTTCTAAACTTATTATATTTTTAAAATATGTAAATTGCGGTTTTCTAGTGATGTAAGTGTCGTCCACCATGAGTTTGCTGTGGTTTTGGAAATCCGTGTCGAGGAGTGGAGGAACCGGCACGGGTACATGGTGGGCCCGGTAAGGTACCCCGGGGCAAGAGGAATGTGGTGTTGACGTTGAGCCTGGCAGGGGACGGATTACCTACCGGTGACTGTTTGGGACGGCGGATATCCAGAGGATACCGACCGTGGCCGCTAGATGATGAGATATTGATATTTGAGATGGGTCAGCCGGACGGCTGAGGCCAGAGACACTATGACATGGATTTATGAGATTTGAGACAGCTTTTAGGTGTCGTTGCTGGACACCGGTTCTCGTCGATTCCTTGAGTATTATGCTGGCATTCTAAAAGAGTTTCAAAAACAAAAAGAGATAAAATGTTTCTTATAGATACCTATTGAGACCTCAGATATTCATGTTGCATACATATTCGTACACTGATGTTGTATACACACCTGCTAGTGCATCCATTCATACCTGTATTTTAGATGCTAGGATGCTTGTGTGCATGCATACGATAGCCTTTGTAGGTGTTATTTTTTACTCACGAGTTGGCAACTCACCCCCGTTGTGCCACAGTCTTTTGCAGGTCCGCTCCGTCAATTCAGTAGCGGCGGGCGCACTTGTTCTTTTGCCTCCTTTGCCTGGACTCGAGGTTTTGCTCTTAGGTGGGTTATGTTACTATTTTTGTACCACCTTGTATATTCTTTGTATCTAGTGCACTCCATCTACTGTATCTACCAGTATTGTTGTATATTGACTTAGAGATGAGACTGTGAGGTTTGTGAACTTTTATGCTGTATTTTGGGGTCGAGCTCACTTGAGTCGACATGCTGTTTTTCTTATGCTTCATTATGATTATTTTGCATGCTGTCGTTTTATATTGCGTGGGATTTGTGACCGCCTTGTGGCGAAGAGCTAGCTCCCGCTTGGGGATGCCCTATTTTGTTGGATTCATATATATTTTGTTGTACCCATTTTGGGGGCCAGTATTTACAAAGGAGACTCTGCCGAAATTTTCGGAAAAATTGGTATTGTTTTTAAAAAGGGTTTTACATGACTTATTTGATAAACTCGCTTTCAATTGATTGGGTTTTCTTCACTCTTTTGTTTAATTGGTTTTGTTTTCTGGGCTTTGGCTTACTTATTTTACGGACGTCTTTAGACGTTTCGTAAACTTAAGTGCCAGTCACGTTCCGTACCCTGCGGGTCGTGACAAAGTTGGTATCAAAGCGATAGGTTTTACCTTTTTGAGTGTAGGATGACCCTTGGTAGATGGAGTAAGTGACTTAAGTAGGGTAACGTAGCGTGTGTATGTCCGCGGCATACTTACGATACGGTACTCCGCCTAAGTGACTTTAGGATATACTTGCTTGAAAATTCCTTCTTCAATTCCGTGTATCCTATGATCCTATTGCACTGTTCTTACTATCCATTTTCCTGTAACAGCCACTATGCCGCCGAAGGCTACGAGGGCACAGAGGGCTGCCGCCAGAGACGAGATTCGAGCTGGCTCGTCCGAGACTAGGACTGAGCAGGGTGGTATGCCTACGCCGCAGGGACAGACCGATCCACCTTCCCCAGGCCGTATGGATAGGCTCGAAACTGGTATGCAGGAGTTGCGACAGATGATGGGAGGCATGCAGGAGCTACGTCAGATGGTAGGATCCCTAGTTGCAGCCAGTCGTACACCGAGACCGGATGACGTACCTACTACATCACAGACGACCATGATACCTGCTCCTACTACTACCACCGTGACCATCCCGGTTTCACTACAGGATTTCATGAGGCTGAGACCTCCAGTATTCACCGGCACCGAGGCAGCGGAGGACCCACAGACGTTCCTTGACAGTTTAGCCAGGATCTGCCGTTCGCTGAGATGTTCGGATGATCGATGGGTAGAGCTTGCGAGTTTCCGACTAGAGGGTCTCGCACAGACATGGTGGGAGTCAGTCTTGAGAGGTCGAGCTGCAGGTCTACCGCCTATGACTTGGGCCGAGTTTACAGCGGTCTTTCTAGCCCGTTTCCTTCCAGAGAGCGTTCGTGACGCCAGAGCTCGTAGCTTCGAGGCCTTAGTCAAGACACCTGGGATGACAGTGTCTGAGTATGACATCCAGTTTACACAGTTATCCCGATATGCTCAGTATTTGGTAGATACCGAGGAGAAGATGGTGAAGAGGTTCGTACAGGGACTTGATGCCCATCTATATCTTGCCATTGGCGCCCAGCACTACGACACTTATTCAGGTGCTTTGGATACGGCATTGCGGATGGAGGCACGCATATCACGGACTTCGGCCGTTTCTGGGCCGAAGAGGATTCGTACCGATATACCGTCTCAGAGGCAGCGCGCCAGATTCTTTCCGAGAGATAGGCCTGGCAGAGGATTTGGGCGGGGACAGTTATATGGTTCTTATCCCCAGGGGCAGCAGCCGTCGCCAGGGTGTTTTGGGTGTGGGAGTCCGCACCATCTTGTCAGAGACTGTCCGGTGAGACGACAGGGAGCAGCGACAGTTCCGCATGTGACCCTACCACCATCACCACCCCCTCCTCAGAGAGCCCTACTTCCTACCCCAGGCGATGCTCCACGCCAGTTAGGTGCACCGAGAGGCCGTGGACACGGCGGTCCTGTTCAGAGAGGACGAGGAGGCAGAGGCCGAGGTCGAGGTCAGCCCGCTATCGGTGGAGGACAGGCCCGAGTTTTTGCTTTGACACCGCAGGATGCGCAGGCATCCAATGCCGTTGTGACAGGTACCTTGCCAGTTTGTTCTTTCGACGCACGGGTATTATTTGACCCAGGTTCCACACATTCGTATGTCTCTACACACTTTGCACCGATGTTGGGCCGTGAGTCGTCGTCGTTAGATCATCCGCTTGTTGTTGTTACTCCGGTAGGCGAGTCGTTTGTCGCTCGTTTTGTATTTCGTTTGTGTTCCGTTCGTATCGGGGAGAGGGATTCATCAGTTGATTTGATACTCCTCGATATGTTGGACTTTGAGGTGCTTCTGGGCATGGACTGGCTGGCCACTTGTTATGCTTCGGTGGACTGCCGTGAGAAGGCAGTCAGATTTAGCTTTCCGGGAGAGCCAGTCCTTGTTATTCAGGGAGACCGCAGTGTCACCCTTTCCAGCTTAATTTCGTCTCTTCGCGCTGGTCAGCTCTTGCGGAAGGGATGTCAGGGATTCTTAGCATGTATTTGTGATACTCGAGCTGCAGAGGTTCCGTTGGACCGGGTCCCGGTAGTTTGTGAGTTCCCTGATGTTTTCCCTGATGAGCTACCTGGGCTACCGCCTGAGCGCGATGTTGAGTTCTGCATTGATTTGATTCCCGGCTCGGGGCCTATTTCTATACCGCCTTATCGGATGGCCCCGGCAGAGCTTCGAGAGCTGAAGGATCAGTTGCAGGATTTGTTAGATAAGGGGCTTATTCGACCGAGTGTTTCTCCGTGGGGTGCTCCGGTCCTGTTTGTCAAGAAGAAGGATGGAAGTTTGCGCTTATGTATCGACTACCGCCAGCTGAACAAAGTTACCGTTCGGAACAGATATCCGTTGCCGCACATTGATGATTTGTTCGACCAGCTTCAGGATGCGGGGTATTTTTCGAGGATCGACTTGCGATCAGGATACCATCAGCTGCGAGTTCGACAGGAGGATATACAGAGGACAGCTTTCCGCACGCGCTACGGCCACTACGAGTTTTTGGTGATGTCGTTCGGACTCACCAACGCCCCAGCAGCATTTATGGATTTGATGAACCGTACATTCAGGCCGTATCTTGACTTGTTCATCATCGTGTTTATCGACGATATCTTGGTGTACTCCCGGAGCAGAGAGGAGCACGTGCAGCACTTGAGGATTAAGTTACAGACTCTGAGGGAGCACCAGCTGTTCGCAAAGTTCTCCAAGTGTGCTTTCTGGCTGGACAGCGTCGGATTCTTGGGTCACGTGGTTACGAGAGACGGCATTTGTGTGGACCCGAAGAAGATTGAGGCTGTTCAGCAGTGGCCCCGACCTACATCGGTTACTGAGATCCGTAGTTTTCTAGGCTTGGCGGGCTACTACAGGCGTTTTGTTCAGGACTTCTCCCGTATAGCTGCACCGTTGATCGGTTTGACCCGGAAGGGAGTTCCTTTCGTTTGGACAGAGGAGTGCGAGCGCAGTTTTCAGCAGCTACGGACTTGTTTGACTACGGCGCCGGTATTATCTTTGCCTTCGGGATCAGGCGGATTTGTTGTCTACTGTGATGCTTCGCGAGTGGGATTAGGATGCGTATTGATGCAGCATGGCCGGGTGATCGCTTATGCTTCTCGGCAGTTGAAGAAGCATGAACAGAACTACCCCACTCATGATTTGGAGATGGCTGCAGTGGTCTTTGCACTGAAGCTTTGGCGACATTACCTATACGGCGAGTCGTGTCAGATATTCACCGATCACAAGAGCTTAAAGTACATATTTCAGCAGCGAGACCTGAACCTCAGACAGCGTCGTTGGATGGAGTTGGTGAAAGACTACGACTGCGAGATCTTATATCACCCCGGCAGGGCAAATATGGTGGCAGATGCGTTGAGTAGGAGGCACGGGGCTAGACTATCCTTTTTGCGCGCAGTGCAGAGGCAGTCGTCAGCAGATTGGCAGATGTTATGCGACAGCCGAGTTGAGTTCGAGTTCACTCAGACAGGGGGACAGCTCGCGCATGTTCGTGCACGCCCACAGTTGCTTGACCGTATATATGAGGCACAGCGCAGTGACGACCGTTGCTCAGAGATCATGGCACAGATGGGACAGGGCAGATTTTCCGAGTTCGTGGTTGACGATCAGGGGATTTTACGATATGGATCTAGACTGTGCGTACCAGATGCTGATGGATTGCGGCGCGACATTCTTGAGGAGACACACCGATCAGTGTATAGTGTCCACCCCGGTTCCACCAAGATGTACCATGATATGAGAGAGACCTACTGGTAGGACAGGATGAAGAGGGACATTGCGGAGTTCGTTTCGAGATGCCTGACTTGTCAGCAAGTCAAGGCCGAGCACCAGAGGCCCGCAGGAGAGCTACAGCCGTTACCCATTCCAGAGTGGAAATGGGAGCAGATTTCGATGGATTTCGTTGTGGGTCTACCCAGGACCAGTCGAGGGTACGACTCCATCTGGGTGATCGTGGATAGATTGACGAAAGCGGCTCACTTCCTACCAGTGAAGACCACTTTCAGCTTCGCTCAGTATGCTCAGCTCTACATCGACGAGATCGTGCGGTTGCATGGCGTACCGACTTGTATCGTGTCAGATCGAGGCACCCAGTTCACCAGCCGACTTTGGCAGAGACTTCAGGAGGCTTTGGGCACTCGTTTGAGCTTCAGCACAGCGTTTCACCCGCAGACAGACGGACAGTCAGAGCGGACCATTCAGACTCTCGAGGACATTCTCAGAGCGTGCGTTTTAGACTTTGGTGGTAGCTGGGATCGTCATTTACCTCTAGTGGAGTTCTCCTACAACAACAGCTTCCAGGATACTATTCAGATGGCACCTTTCGAGGCATTGTATAGGAGGAGATGCAGATCGCCCGTTTGTTGGACAGAGCTCAGCGAGAGCAGCATTTTGGGGCCGCAGCTTGTTGAGGAGACGACAGTGAAGATACAGTTGATCCGAGACCGGATGAGAGCGGCTCAGAGCAGGCAGAAATCCTATGCAGACAGGCGCCGTCGCAGATTAGAGTTCGCAGTTGGCGACCATGTTTTTCTGAAAGTCTCTCCGATGAAGGGTGTGATGCGTTTTGGGCGAAAGGGGAAGCTTAGCCCTAGATTCGTAGGTCCCTTCGAGATCCTCGAGCGTGTCGGCGCAGTTGCATATCGTTTGGCCCTTCCACCCAGCTTTCCCGATGTTCACCCCGTCTTCCATGTTTCGATGCTCCGCAAGTACCTTCACGACCCTTCGCATGCGATTCAGCACCCGACAGTCCAGCTAGAGCGCGACCTTTCTTTTGCAGAGCAGCCGGTGGCCATCCTGGATCGGCAGGTGAAGAAGTTGAGGTCGAAGATTATACCAACCGTCAAGGTCCTTTGGCGTTGCCCGAGCAGCGAGGAGGTTACCTGGGAGACCGAGGGCGAGATGAGGAAGAAATATCCCCATCTCTTCGAAGGTACGCGTAGCTATATTTTAAATTCGGGGACCGAATTTCTTTAAGGGGGGAAGATTGTAGCGTCTTGAAAAGTCGTTTTGGTGTTTTCCTGAAATTCGGTGAAAATTCGGTATTTTTCCGAAAACCGTCTTTCTCGTTATTTTGCAGTTTAGGGCTAATTATACTTAAAATGGATAGATAATTGCTTGTTTTTAGTAGCTAATGAGTTAATTATGAAATTCTGGTCGTTTAAAAATTTTCCCTAATTTTTCAATTTTTTTAATATTATTTTAAGCCGGTAGGAAAATACATTAAATTAGCGATAAATACAAATTTTTCCGTGCTAACTTTAATCTTTAAAATTATGATAATTAAAATCTAGTGGTAACATAAATTTTTAGTATTTTATTTTGAATTTTTACTAATTTTTATGATAGGAAACGAATTTATTGAATTTTAAGCTAAAACTTGCAATTTTTGACTTGTAGGGGGTCTTTTTGCATAAAATTTCTTTTGTAAAACCCCTCTCTCTCTTCCCTCAGCCCTAGGACAGCCCCACCTTGTTCAAGTCCAGAAATTTCTGGCCTCACATTTATTTTCTTTCATGTGTGGAATTGTTTTGTTTAGGAATTAATATTAAATATAGTTGTTGAAGTATGGAGCATTGACTTTTGGGGAGTTGACTCTTGACTTTTCCAACACACCCACACCCCTCCCCTCACCTCCTAATCTGGCCGAAACCTACACTCCCCCCTCTTCATCTCTTTTCTTTTCATTTTCTTCAAAATTCTTCAATTTAAATTCAAAAAAAATTGCAACTTTAAGCTTACAAATCAAACCCATCCTTCATCTTTCTTTTCCTTCACCTCCCTAGCTTGGATCTTGATGCTTGAGGCCATCATTTGGAGCAAATCTATTCTTGCTAGATCTCTAGTGAGGTATAATCTCTTGCTAATTAAATTCTTTTGATTAAGTTTCTTAAGTTAGATTGTTGTAGTGTTAATTTAGTGTAGTTCTAATCTAGTTTTTTCTTAGGTTATGGTTGAAAAATTAAACTAGGGTTTTTGAAGCCATGATAGTTAATTAAATTGTTTTGTAGTTAATCTAGTTGTTACTTAACTAATCTTTATGGTTACCTTGCTTAAGCGGCTTCCTATTAACCTAATCTATGTTAAACTTGGGTGAAATTGCATTAAGTTTGCTAATTTACCAAAATCTAGAAGAGGGTTGTGTATGGATTGTGAGTTGTGAAGCATGATAAATGAGTTGAATTAGGGTTTAGAAACCATTATTTAATTGATTAAATCTAATTTGTTATCTAGTTGTTTTGCTAACCTAATCTAGAAGGTTAACTAGCTAATTGAGTTATAAATTAGTGTTAATTTAAGGTTTTCATATATAGTTTGGATTAAGAATTGCTAGGTTAGATAATTCAAGTAATGGTTGTTTATGGAAAATAGGTTTTGAATCTTTGCTAATGTGTTGTAATTATAGTGTTTGTAGATTGCTTGTTGTGTGGTTGGATATTGTGTTGGATTGTGATAACCGTATCGCTAATTTTCGATTTTTGCACCAAAATTGCTAGTTTGTGCTTACTAGGTTTTATTAAAATTATTTGGTGAATTATTTGTGATACCTTGGGGATGTTTTTAGCATCTCCTATGACGTTTAGGATGCGTGAGTGCGGATTTTTGGGTAGTCGGGTTTTAGTTTTGCCGGGCGACCAAATCGGCGTTTTTTTGGCAGTTTTTGCGATTTTCGCGTGTGTTCCGCGCACCCTGCGCCCATTGTACCTAGCTAGTGAACTTTAGTAGTTTCGTTGGGTTTTGCGTCGTTCTTGATAAGTAACCTTATGTTGGTATTGATGTAAATTCCAGGTTCGGTCGCGGAGACGTCAGACGCGGCGCGAAAGGGAAAAGCGGTGATTGGACACAGCTAGCCAGGGATTCCGGTGAGTAGATGTAACATCTACGGGGGACTATCGTTGGATGGCGCAAGCCGCCCGATAGTTTTAGTAACTTACAAGATTCTTAGTGATGTTAGTAATTAGGGGTGAAATACTTATTTGATTATTTGCTGCATCCATGCATTATATTGACATACCTATACGAAACCATTTTATAGAACACCTGCACCATTGCCAGGGTTTTTATATGCAGCACGAGCACTATTCATGCTTACACACACACCCTGGTAATTGCCATGCCACCACACTAGATAACCTTTAAATCTAAACCTTTTACTAAATGATACTTAAACTTGTGCTATTGCCTTTAATTCCTTAAAATGAAACCGTAGGATTGCTATTCATGTGCATGTACTTCATCATATTAATTGTTCATGCCTAATCTATTAATCACACATCGCAACTTGATTATTGATACCATATGCATTCATTATCATTGATATATGCACTTATGAGGATTTCTTGAGATTTTATGATATTTCTGGATTTCGGGGGAAAGCCGCAAAATTTCTAAACTTATTATATTTTTAAAATATGTAAATTGCGGTTTTCTAGTGATGTAAGTGTCGTCCACCATGAGTTTGCTGTGGTTTTGGAAATCCGTGTCGAGGAGTGGAGGAACCGGCACGGGTACATGGTGGGCCCGGTAAGGTACCCCGGGGCAAGAGGAATGTGGTGTTGACGTTGAGCCTGGCAGGGGACGGATTACCTACCGGTGACTGTTTGGGACGGCGGATATCCAGAGGATACCGACCGTGGCCGCTAGATGATGAGATATTGATATTTGAGATGGGTCAGCCGGACGGCTGAGGCCAGAGACACTATGACATGGATTTATGAGATTTGAGACAGCTTTTAGGTGTCGTTGCTGGACACCGGTTCTCGTCGATTCCTTGAGTATTATGCTGGCATTCTAAAAGAGTTTCAAAAACAAAAAGAGATAAAATGTTTCTTATAGATACCTATTGAGACCTCAGATATTCATGTTGCATACATATTCGTACACTGATGTTGTATACACACCTGCTAGTGCATCCATTCATACCTGTATTTTAGATGCTAGGATGCTTGTGTGCATGCATACGATAGCCTTTGTAGGTGTTATTTTTTACTCACGAGTTGGCAACTCACCCCCGTTGTGCCATAGTCTTTTGCAGGTCCGCTCCGTCAGTTCAGTAGCGGCGGGCGCACTTGTTCTTTTGCCTCCTTTGCCTGGACTCGAGGTTTTGCTCTTAGGTGGGTTATGTTACTATTTTTGTACCACCTTGTATATTCTTTGTATCTAGTGCACTCCATCTACTGTATCTACCAGTATTGTTGTATATTGACTTAGAGATGAGACTGTGAGGTTTGTGGACTTTTATGCTGTATTTTGGGGTCGAGCTCACTTGAGTCGACATGCTGTTTTTCTTATGCTTCATTATGATTATTTTGCATGCTGTCGTTTTATATTGCGTGGGATTTGTGACCGCCTTGTGGCGAAGAGCTAGCTCCCGCTTGGGGATGCCCTATTTTGTTGGATTCATATATATTTTGTTGTACCCATTTTGGGGGCCAGTATTTACAAAGGAGACTCTGCCGAAATTTTCGGAAAAATTGGTATTGTTTTTAAAAAGGGTTTTACATGACTTATTTGATAAACTCGCTTTCAATTGATTGGGTTTTCTTCACTCTTTTGTTTAATTGGTTTTGTTTTCTGGGCTTTGGCTTACTTATTTTACGGACGTCTTTAGACGTTTCGTAAACTTAAGTGCCAGTCACGTTCCGTACCCTGCGGGTCCTGACAAGACCCAAGTCATACCTATTACAAAAACCCCGATTTGTCTTATTTCATATGGCAAGCTGCATTATTATTCATTTACCATTTATTCTACGGCTCGTATTGCATTGCATGCTCATATGTTAATGATTCATATTCCTTGTGCACATGCATTTACATAGTTGCATGCTTATATTAGTGTTCTTGTTGCTTGTATTATAATTCAGGGATTTCGCACTGTGATAGGGTTGCATATGATGATTCTGGATTGTTTTACTCCTGCGTATATATATCAGTGGGATGTGACGCTGAAATATATATGTATACCTATAGAGTATATATATATTAGTGGTATGGGACGCTGATATATATATATATATATATGCATACTTAATATATCATCATGATGATCTATGCAAATTTACTTATGTATGTGAGAGGAGCCTATGTGCTCGGAGCCTATGAGCTCGATTGGAGAGGAGCCTATGTGCTCGGAGCCTATGAGCTCGATTGGAGAGGAGCCTATGTGCTCGGGGCCTTTATGGTCGATGGTATATTATATCTCCCCTACCCCAGAATTATTGTATATGCATTGCATCACATATTAGTAGTACCTTCATGAATGCTGCATACATGTCGGATACATGATATATGGGTTTC
This sequence comes from Agapanthus africanus, assembly GCA_030015575.1. Lineage (NCBI taxonomy): Eukaryota > Viridiplantae > Streptophyta > Magnoliopsida > Asparagales > Amaryllidaceae > Agapanthus > Agapanthus africanus. Next base: position 374,964,805 of record CM057344.1, on the reverse strand, counting down.
ATTTGATATTGAGATATATAGTTTGTGTCAATGCTTGACATTGATTTTTTTGATGATTTCATTCACGATATCTCCTGTTTTCATTTTACCGCATACATACATCATATTTGTGATATATTGTTACGTGAGGCACTGGCACGAGTACTTGGCACTAAACTTATGTTTAGATGTTACATTGCCACTTTACTATGCTTCAAACTTATTCGTTTGAGGTTTATATTATATCTGATCGTTATAACTTAGATTTATGTCTTGCTTCCAATTTCTGCTTGTAGATATTTTCTATTCACGAGTTGGCAGCTCACCCCCGTTGTGCCACAGTTCTTGCAGGTTTTGCCGTACAGGTTCCATAGCGGCATTTCCGGCACATTGCTTCCTTTGCGGGTGATTTTCTTGGTAGGTGGGTTCTTTGCATCAGAACCACCCGTGTATGTGTATTATTCTTTGTATCTAGAGATTCCATCAACCAAAACTTGTATATTGTTTCAGACTTAGACGCAAGTGATGTATTATTTCGACCTTAGAGTCGCGCTCAGTAGTATTACGATTTTCTTACTTATTGGAGATTCTCTTGGGTTTGATCCTCGCCCTTCGGCGTTGTACATTATATTGCTTGTGTGGGTTGTGCTCTTTTCTTAGGCGTAGTAAGTGTTTGATAAAATGCCACATTGGATAATAATTTACAAAATATGTTTCTTTACTCTAAATGGTTTTAGATTTCTGGGCTTTTGGCTTACTTGGATCAGATGGAGTGCTATAGACTTCATATGGTTCAAGGGCCAGTCACGTGCTCTTTTGGGTCGTGACAGAATGAGGTGCTGGATATTCATAATGGAATACAGCTATGCAAAGCAAGAACTAGAGCTACCTTTTTGAAAATTTTTATTCTATAACATTGTTGGGTTACAGTAGCGCCCTGGCCATCAAACCGTGGCCGATTGCGGAACAAAAATTTACTAAAACGGTGCTACCACAACCCCCGAATACGGATCGACCATTAACCCTAAATCTAGCAAGCAATAAAAAAGAGTTTGGAATGTTATACCGAATGATCTGTGTCCTTCGGTCTTTAACCTCTTCCCAAGCTCTTAGTGGCCACCATGATCAAGTTTGGTCGCCGGTCTCCCTCCATCGAAGATGATCCACCCGAGAGTCTATGAATTGAGCTCTTACTTCATAACCGAAGTAACTAGGGTATCTAGTTTGCTAAACTAGATAGCCAAGATGATGTAGAGTCTAATGAGCGATAAATTTGTCTCTAAACACCCTAGGTTTCTCAACACATGAGAGGATTAGGGTAGAGGAAGAAGAAGAAGAAGCCATGAGAGATGAGAGTGTGAAGCTTAGAGCTCAACATAAGAAAAGGCTAAATGTTGTGAGAGTGTGAAAAGAATGAAGCAACTAAAGAAAAAATTATCTCAAGTCTTCACAAATGTCTCACCACCACAACAAATGTTAAGCATGCTAGAATAGTGTATTATGAGTCACACAACGAGTCACCCCATGAGTCACTTCCATGAGTCACTAAGTAGCATGCTTGAATTAAAGCTAAGCACACTCATCCATCCACCTCAATTAACCATTTAACCTAAATGGTTAATAAACATAATGAGGTGTAATTTTCTAGAAAACATTCTTGTAATAAATAACAAGAATGCCCCTCATCCGTATATACATACCAACATCGTATTCCGAAAAATACTAATACAATGAGACGAAAATAATCCAACAATATAATATTAGGATCCGGCTTAAACCAAAGCCCACTAGTATTATCTGTCCGAATCATGATACGTGCACAAGTGCACGTATATGATCGAACCCTGCCGTAAAACCATATGGCCTCTACATCGTTTCGCCCGAAGCAGAGAAACCCTCTGTATGGGACTCTAAAAACACGTCAATACGCTGGCAGTGGGTTTAACCACAAGCACGTCAGCGGCACTAGCTGTACGTAACGGCTACCCAGGTTTTGAGCGAAAGGAAGGCCGACGAACAAACTCATCCTGACCCCTACTGAGCCTGTAGGTGACAATATCCGTACAGTACGGTCTGTTCGTCTAAGAGTATCACATATCGAGTATAGGGGGTGGATAAAGTCAGACCCCTAATAACGCGACATTTCGTGTCGGTATGAAGCCCATCACAAACTGAGAAATTACTGATCCAAATCAGTAATTCTCGACTACCTTGATCAAGGATTTCTGGTGATGGGCACACGTGCACTGCGCGACATCAAGCCCCAATACCGGGAGAGGCGAATCCCCGACGATCCGCTCACTTCCTCCATGTGGCTCGGGACTGTACCCAACTAAAACCTGTTTGCGTGACTCCTTTAAGCCGTGGTAGCATAGTAATCAAAGCATAGTGGGACCTCACACAAGACAAATGACGATCTCAGGTCGACAGACCAATCTATACACATGTCACCTGGGAACTGCTATCTGACAATAGGTATAATACCAACTAGCAGGTTCCCGGCGAGTCCGTCCAGCGTACTCATAATCCAATGAACACCTGCTACTTTCTTAGGTGAACAAACTAAACACCAATGGCTTGTGAGACAAACCACCGCCCCTCGTCGGGGTCTCGATCAGTATACACGAGTCTACACTGGAGTATCGATGCCCAGTCTCGATACTCCCACGACTAGGGACATTTAAGGATATGCTTATAGACCACCCTGCTCCCACATATATGATCGCCATCATAATGCTGGTAGTCAAACATGAATCCTATGGGCTCTATCAACATGTAATAGTGAATTATAATGCCACCTAAAGCATGTACATGATGATAAAGACAAACATGATAGCATACTATCATTTAGAGTAAGACTGTTCTACACGTATAGGCCCTCCCTCAATCATCTAATCGCATGCCTGCGATTACAATAATTGACTTGAGGGCACTATAGCCAACAATCTCCTACTTTCACTTAAGGCTAATTATTGTGGTGTCGCATACTCACAGCCCGTGTGATACCGAACACTCAACTCCTCTACTAATCAGTTTCGCAAAGCTCGTTTGTGAAACTATGTGTACAAGAAATAGCCTCAGTGAGTGGATCTGCTCCAATGTTTCTTTCTATATCCCTCTTTATTTCAACTTCGCGGAGAACGACTATCTCCCGAAATGAGCAATACCTGTCTTAGAATTTGTCTAGATATCTGATGGGACCTAGTTCACAAATGAACTCCAAATCCAACAAACTTCTTAGACTGTATCATCTACTGAATTTAATCAGTATCCTGCACCATGTCTTTCTCAGTATCCGCTTGGACCACCTGTCCAACATACTGCCGCTCAAAAGAGGGAAGACTATAACTCAGACGTTCTCTCTGTCATACAGGTCACCTTGGAAGCCTGAACTGATAACCGCTTCCCGAAGGAGGCAGCCGTTACCAATTACCATTGAACATCCACTTATGTTCAAAACTGCTTCCTTCCGTTTCTCCAGGATTGGATTAATATATATACTTATTGCAGCTAGTGCAAAAACAATATCTGGTGTGGTACTTGACATTACATAATTAATTCAATTGCATAAGCAAGTGATATGCTAATCATGCAAATCCCGCTCCCTTTTAGTCTGTTAGACATCAATTAGAGAGGGTGACTCAATCACCTGCTGGTACACTTCCACGCCATGAGTCAACCATTCTAAAACACCTTTAGAATAATGTCAAAGTACCCAGATTGGGACACTTCCCAAATCTAAATCTAAAACCATAGATCTAGTGACCAGAACGCTGATATTTTATTCAGATCCTATGTGGAGAAACACTTTGTGACAACCACAGTATATAACCGATCATAGTATAGGAATTTCACTTCCTATCAAGTGCATATCATCCAAATACCAAGAAATCACTCCCTACTACCTTCTTACCAGATCCATATCTTATTCTGATGAAGTCAAACTCTATGACCGTCACATCAAAAATAGATGATCTAACTCCGCTATACCTGCTTGAGTCTATAAATAGACATAAGCTACTTGCCTACTATGCTTCCGCTGCTCCCACTGACTACAACAACCCTCTGGCAGAGTCATATACACGTGCATTTCTAAAGATAGTTTAGAACGATGCTATACTCATCCTCATGCCGGATCTTATAGTCTAGAACAACAGTAGTAGCAAGTTTGGGTAAACAAGAACCTCCCTGTCACCGTCTCGGAGAAGACCGAAGTACCTCTCGGGTGCCTGCGGTTATCCACCAAATCTGCGGAGTGGCTAATGGAATGTCGAATCTAATTGAATCTTTACGTCCTACTAAATTTTCAGTAATCGTTTGTGGTTCTGGAATCACTTCCAGTTCTACCATACTCCCACTAATGTTTTCTGAAAAGAATCCATTTTACTAAAACTGGTGGTGAGTCAAGAAAAATAATACTATTGATCTTGCAGATAGTAGAATGTTAACCCTCGTCAAAGCCCGGGATAACCCACAAACTGCCATTACTGAAACGTGCCTTGAGTTTATCCGAATTCTGGTTTTAAGCATAAGCCAGACAACTCCATATACTTTAACATAGTTAAGATATGATCCATTCTATATCTACTATAGAAACAAGGGCACTAATTTAATTGGAACCAGATTGAAAATCATGCAGCTGTCTCTAGTGCATATCAATCAAATGGAAGGAGGCCATTCAGCATTACTCATCTAGGAGTGCATCCACATATGAGTAACGTGAAAGAGAAGCAAGTTCTCAAAATCATTACTATCAACGGAATACCTAGCACAAGTATCTACATCTTCGATCACCTTGAATAATCCTGATACTTTGCAATATATGGTTCTCTACTTTATTCTTATACCTTTAACTTCTTAAAACTTGGACGTTGCATTTCTACGAAATACTTGTCTAAATAGAGAAGTCAATAAGTAAAAAGAATATAGTACGAGTACCAACCCCTTTGTCCTAATAGACACTGGACAACATACAATAATTTGTATAAGTCCTCTAAGATAAATAACTCATACCCTGTGCGTCGTAGGTTGAAAAATGTATTATGGTTTAGAAGAATTACACCGTTGTTGAATTCTCCTTACTTAATCATCAACTGATATAGGTAAATGTCACAGACATAATTTCAAAAAGTTATATATCACTTTATAAATAAACGTACAGATATATCAGTTTGAAATTGGTGCATAAAATCGGATATTCAAAACCAAGTATTTGCCGTCAGGCAAAACCCAGGTGATTTCCTCAAATATGACCAATTACAAAGAATTCCGATATATAGAGGACATAATCACCTAATTCCCAATATTCTACTCCCACTCATTATCTGTAACACCATACAGATGTGAGGATCGAAACTGGTAAATACATACCCTGGAGTCAGAATATAATTGGGAAATCAATTTTCAATTAACACTGCACAGAGAAACTGAAACATGAAAATGTTTTGAAGGGGTATCCGGGTATTCCTAGAAATGCCTCTTCCACTATCCATTCATGACAGTAACCGTATATTTTCTTGCCATCTCTCCAATCCCTTTATATATCTTTACTCATTAGCTTCTGTACACCACACTTAGGCTAATTGGTTTTCTTCCTTCCATACCTTTCGGCACCAACCTAAGGTTTGGAAGAAGACTATCTAATAAGCGTAATTCTCCTAATCCTGGGAGTCCTCGTAACCTAAGAGAAGGTAATGATAAAAGTTAACCCGAATAATCCTATTCGATTTCTCCTGAACCAGAAACCATTCTCGAACTGGAACAATTTTCTTCGTGTTCGTATGTAACTATATGATGGCGTATCCAATAAATGTGGATCTTCATAGTGATACGGAGTGTTCAGAAGAAATGCAAAGGTGAAGTAGGAGTGGCGATGAAATACGCGGCTTTGTCATGAATGATAGGAGTCTCAATTTCCTTTTGCCCTATTTCTAATCCCTTTATATATCTTTACTTATTACCTTCTGTACACCACACTTAGGCTAATTGGTTATTTCCTTTCCTACCTTTCGGCACCTGCCTATGGTTTGGAAGAAGACTATCCAATAAGCACAATAGGTGTACTCTCCTAAATACCAGGATCCCTCGCAACCTGAGAGAAGGTAAGGAGAAAAGACAACTGAATAATCCTATTCAATTTCTCCAGAACCGGAAACCATCCTCAAATCTGAAATAAGTTTCTTCGAGTTCATATGTAACTATACGATAGTCATATCCAATAAATGTGGATCTTCGTAGTGATACAGAATGTTCTGGAGAAATGCAAAGGGTAAAAGTAGGAGCGGCAATGATATATGCGACAAGGCTAAAGTGTTTTAAGATGGTTCGGTTAACTTGGTTCTTGAGTTTTAGTTTAGGTCGGGTCAAGGTTGCCAAAGAGAGAGAAAAAAGAAACACTCATCGTGCACTCTAACCTAGATCAGAATGGTTAATCACTTTATCTAATCAGTATGCCTCCTACTGCTTCCTTGAATTCTCCATCTAAACCCAAAAGGAGAATTAGTCGGGATCATCTAAAATCACCCGAGAAGTTAACCTACTCATCAGTGGGAATCAGGATCCAACTATCATCGCATTATAACTTGATGGAATCCACTCAAGTCACCACACTCCAGAAGGTATGCGCATGCCTGGCAAGTTTCCTGTATGTCTAAATGTAACACTTTGAATTTCCGTTTGATGTCTTTCGTGATAATTAGTGATCGTACGTGTTATTATATATATAAGTGTTCCTAGGATTATTAGTTATATTTAGTAGTGTTTGCATATTGGGATTTTTCTTGTGCTAGTGTACACCTTACACACTTAGTCATTTTGAGACTTAGGATTTTGTTAACAAGTTAACCGTTCCCTTGTGCATGGTTGTTATTTTCCCCCACCCTTTTATCCAAAACAAAAACCCATTCTCATAATTCAAATCCTATTAAACAAATGAGCATGGTGGTAAGGTGAAACTTTGACTTTTGACCCCTTTTCTTCTCTCTTCTATCTCTTTCCCTCATTCTGAATCCAGCAGCAATTCCAGCAGCAAAAACCTCCATTTTTCTCCACATTCTCTTCTCTTTTCATTCCCCTTTGATCTCTACACAAAACCCTATACATATCAACACATTTTCATCACAAAACCTTAGGAAAAGTGAGCTTTTTGAGGTGTTTGAAGCAAATCTGCATACTTAAAGGGAAAAGCTGGAACTTTTGGTCTTTCTAGGGTCTTTTGAAGGTATAAATCTCACTCCTAGCACCCTATCTCCTTAACTTGCATGTTTTGTTTCAAAATATCACCTTTTTGTGCATGATTAGTGCTATTGAAGGGATTTAGTGTTACTATGTTAAAATTTATGTTGTTATGGCTTGATTAGCTTGTTAATGAGTTATTAGTGTGGGTTTAGACCTAGGTTTGTTTCAGATTTCAGAAAAATACCCTAAAGTTTGATTTTAGTGCAAAAGTGTGGATTTTAACTAGAAATAAGGCTCTGTAGGATCTGCTGCTACCCGAAACATTTCAGAGTAAATCTAGAGGTTACTGTAGCATGTATGGGGGGTATAGAGTGCACACACCAAACCTGGGAGCCCAATTCCCAAGCGAGGCCGCCGAAATAGGCATTCTGGCCGCAAATTGCGGCCAGATTGGGGTGCTTTGGGTTGGGGTTTGGGGTGTGGGTATCTGCTGCTATGTAGGTTGTTTTGGTATGTATAGTTTTGCAATATCTTTCCTGTATCAAAATCTGGAGGTGAATACCTGTTTTCCCGTATTTCCAATCTTTCGCGACACGCGTGATACGTGTGTGTGAGTTTGGGGTTTCTGCGTATCGCGGCGCGTCGGAGTGGTTTCAGACGCGTAATCACACGTTTTAGCGTATCGCGCACACGCGCGCTTGGTTCACGACACGAGTTACTAGTTCGGCTTTAATGTCGCGTTTGTGTGACTTCAAGCTTACGTGTGATATATTGTGTAATTCTAGGTTCGCAGGCGAGTACGGCGGACGCCGCGCAGAAAGGGAAACAAGTTGTTGGCTACACCTAGCGAGGGACTACGGTGAGTAGATTTCACATCTACGGCGATATCGCCCGTATGGCGTTCTACGTCAGGGCTGATAGAACCTTATAGTTTTCTTTGTATACATCGACTATTCATGGCTACTATTTAGTGCATGCTGCATTCCCTGCTATTTGGATATAAACTAGGATTGATAGAACACCGCACAATTACTAACGGTCCATGTTGCACGAGCACTATCCTGCATGTTACACACACACCGTTAGTAATTGCCATGACACTCACACTGTAGATATCACATCGGATCGTTATATTGTAGCTTATCTATATATGACTTGACATGATATTCATACTGGATGCACATATCACATCGGATCATTATATTGTAGCGTATCTATATCTGACTTGACATGCTATTCATACTTGATGTAGATATCACATCGGATCATTATATTGTAGCTTATCTATATGTGACTTGACATGCTATTCACACTGGATGCACATATCACATCGGATCATTATATTGTAGCTTATCTATATGTGACTTGACATGCTATTCATACTGGATGCACATATCACATCGGATCATTATATTGTAGCTTATCTATATGTGACTTGACATGCTATTCATACTTGATGCATATATCACATCGGATCATTATATTGTAGCTCATCTATATGTGACTTGACATGATATTCATACTTGATGCCTATATCACATCGGATCATTATATTGTAGCTCATCTATATGTGACTTGACATGATATTTATATTTGACGCACAAATCATATCGGATCATTGACTTGCATTTTGGTTTTGGATTACGTGTGATTTCTGGATTTGGGAACCGTGGCTATTGCAAATATGTAATCATTTAAAAACTCGGTTCCCTTGATATGATATTTCGGTAAGTCCACCATGTGTTTTCTCGGTGCTAGAGTGATATATGGGAACCCTAATCGAGGAGCTGGTTGAGGCCGATTACGGGTACATGGTGGACCCGGTATGGTACCCCAGGGCGAGAACGGTTTCGCTGCGCAGTAGACGGTGAGCCTGGCAGAGGGACTACTACCTACCGGTGATTGGTTGGACCTGACAGTTATCCGGAGGGTATTGATCAGAGTCTATAGATGGATGCGGGGTGATCCGTACTGCCGGGGCCGAGGGCCGATACTGCAGACGGAGCCCGTGGGCTGACCCGGACTGACGGGGCCCGATGGATGAGGATTTGCGTGTCGATGCTGGACACGAGTATTTATGATATTTGGGTGCCGATGTTGGGCACTCAGGATTCTCAGAGATATACAGGATTTGAGGGCCGATGAGAGTGCTGACGCCTGAACTATTTGGGGGATCTGGGTGCATTGAGGGACACCGATTATATATTCCACGTTGATATTCCGTGTAGATACTATATTGCCCCTGCTCAGCATTTACTATTGTACCTCATCCTGTAGTTACATTACCTGATAGAGCATTGTACCTCATCCTGTAGTTACATTACCTGATAGAGCATTTGCATGATTATTGCACATACTGCTTATCACACATTGATATCATCTGTTGGCATATGATAGAGTAGCGCAGTATGTGCATGCTTGCGATTACCTTTATATGTTATCTCTATTCACGAGTTGGCAACTCACCCCCGTTGTGCCACAGCGTTTGCAGGTTGCCCTTCGGAGTAGTCGCGGCAGGCTGCGGTTGCATCTTTTGATACAGATACCCCCATAGTTGGTGTACTAGCTCTTTTGCTGATAGGTGGGTTTTGTGCGGTATCTGTTTATCTTTCAGTTATGTACATTGTTGTATCTAGTATTCTCCATCTACCATGTATATATTTGACTTAGAGACAGTGTGAGGACGATGATGTATTTTATTTGTATTCTGGTGTCGAGCTCGTTGTGAGCCGACTGTTCTTGCAGTTTATCCTATCTGTGTTGTTCCCACTTGTGGATCTTGATCTTCGCTACGGCATCGTATATTACTATGTTGGTGATTGTTTACTTAGATTTCTTATCATGTTAGTAAGTGCTTTCACTTAAAACTTATAACACTCTATACTTTCACTGGTTTGATTTCTGGGTTTTTGGTTCACTTAGTCGCGTTACGCCTGTAGACGTTACGTGGTTAAGTGCCGGTCATGGGCCAAACTTGGGGTCGTGACAAAGTTGGTATCAGAGCGTAGGTTTTACCTTTCGGAGTGTAGGATGACCCTGGTATGATGGAGTAGGTAGCTGCAGCAGGGTAGCGTAGCGTGTGTATGTTCTGCGGCATACTCACGACACGGTACTCCGCCTACGCGACCTTAGGACTTGTTGATGTAAATTCCTTCTTGAGAATATACATTCTTGCGATTCGATTTCCGTATCCTTATCGAATCCTGTTGTTCCTGACAGCCAATATGCCGCCAAAGACTACGAGGGCGCAGAGAGCGGCCGCGAGGGCCGAGATTCGAGTCGACTCGTCCGAGACGAGGACTGATCCGGGTAGCACACCGGTTGTGCCCGAGCAGGCTGTTCCTGCCGTGACAGATCAGATTGCTATGTTAGGGGCTGGTGTGCAGGAGATACGCCAGACGATGGGATCCAGTTTGCAGGAGATGCGCCAGATGATAGGATCTCTAGTTGAGACACTTCGAGCGCAGCGACCAGAGGTAGTTCCACCCGTTGCGGAGACCGCAGTGGTACCCACAGTTCAGGCAGTTGCACCTGCGACTACAGAGGTTATTACAGTATCGCTGTCAGAGTTTATGAGGCTGAAGCCTCCGGTCTTCATAGGCACCGATGTGGCCGAGGATCCACAGTCTTTCATTGATAGGATGGCGCGGATATGTCGTTCGCTTAGATGCGCAGATGCGAGATGGGTTGAGTTTGCGAGCTTTCGCCTGGAAGGTCTTGCGCAGAAATGGTGCGAATCAGTCGAGAAGGGTAGAGCAGCAGGTCTTCCTCCTATGACCTGGACGGAGTTCGTGGCACTATTCCTTGCCCGCTTTCTTCCCCTGAGTGTCAGAGATGCTAGAGCACGCAGGTTCGAGTCCTTACGCCAGACGCCAGAGATGTCAGTGGCAGAGTACGATGTGCTGTTCACCGAGCTATCCGTTTATGCTCCGTATCTAGTGGCTACTGAGGAGTTGCGAGTCAAGAGATTTGTCCGAGGCTCGCTCACACCACTATTCCTTTCTATCAGCGCGCAGCATTATGAGACATACGCAGCAGCAGTAGACGCAGCATTATTAGTCGAGGAGCGCCTTGCTAAGACTTCGGCAGTTCCAGGGCCGAAGAGAGTTCGTGCAGATACGTCAGTGCAGAGACGGCCGTTCCGGCGTCGTGACAGGCACCTTGCAGGTGGCAGAGATTCGAGACGAGGCCGATTGTTTAGCTCCTATTCCCAGGAGGGTCAGCGACCGTCATCAGGATGTTACCGTTGCGGGAGTTCTTATCATCGTGTGCGAGGTTGTCCTGAGGTACCCCGGAGTGGGACGGCAGCACCACATGTTACATTACCACCTTCACTACCCCAGACGGCATTGCCGATGGTACCTACTGTTACTCCGCGTCATACGCATACACAGAGAGGTCGTGGTCGCGGAGGATTTGTTCATAGAGGACGAGGTGGCCGAGGTAGAGGGCAGCCAGCGGCCGGCAGGGGACAGTTAGTTGCAGGTGGAGGACAGGCGCGAGTTTTTGCTTTGACACATCAGGACGCGCAGGCGTCCAATACGGTGGTCTCAGGTATCCTTTCTGTATTTTCGGTTGATGCACACGTGTTATTCGATCCCGGATCCACGCACTCGTACGTATCCACACACTTTGTGCTGAGTTTGAGTAGAGAGTCCGGTTTGCTTGGCCAGCCGCTTGTTGTGACTACTCCTGTGGGAGAGTCGTTTGTTGCTAGGCACGTGTTCCGATCCTGTACCGTCCGTATTGGCGAGAGAGAGTTGCCGGTCGATTTGATCCTTCTTGAGATGCTGGACTTCGACGTTCTTTTGGGCATGGATTGGTTAGCCACGTGCTATGCTTCTGTTGACTGCCGTGAGAAGACAGTTCGATTTTGCTTTCCCGGCGAGTCAGTTGTTGTTGTGTTGGGGGACCGTGGTGCCACCCCTCACAGTGTGATTTCTTCTTTTCGTACTGGACAGCTTTTGAGAAAGGGATGTCAGGGATTTCTCGCCTATGTTTCCGATACTAGAGCTACAGAGGTTCCTCTGGATCAGGTTCCGGTTGTTAGCGAGTTCCCTGATGTGTTCCCTGATGAGCTTCCTAGGCTACCGCCCGAGCGTGATATTTCTTTCTGCATTGACTTGGTTCATGGCACGGGGCCTATTTCTGTACCACCTTATCGGATGGCCCCAGCGAAACTTAGAGAACTGAAGGGCCAGTTGCAAGACTTGCTGGATAAGAGACTTATTCGACCCAGTGTTTCTCCTTGGGGTGCTCAAGTCCTGTTCGTCAAGAAGAAGTACGGCAGTTTGCGTTTGTGTATCGACTACCGCCAGCTGAACAGGGTGACAGTGCGGAACAGATATCCTTTGCCATGCATCGACGATTTCTTCGACCAGCTTCAGGGGGCAGGATAATTTTCGAGGATCAATTTGCTATCGGGCTACCATCAGCTGCGGGTTCGACAGGAGGACATTCCTAGGACGGCCTTCCGCACACGTTACGGCTATTATGAGTTTTTGGTGATGTCGTTCGGACTCACCAATGCGCCAGCAGCATTTATGGATTTGATGAACCGTATTTTCCGGCCGTATCTTGATCTGTTCATCATAGTGTTTATTGACGATATCTTGGTGTATTCTCGGAGTAGAGAGGAGCACGAGCAGCACCTGCGGATTACACTGCAGACCTTGAGGGAGCATCAGCTTTTCGCCAAATTTTCAAAGTGTGCCTTCTGGCTAGACAGCGTAGACTTCTTAGGGCACGTGATTACACAAGATGGTGTATATGTCGACCCGAGGAAGATAGAGGCAGTTCGGAGTTGGCCTGGACCCACGTCAGTGACGGAGGTTCGCAACTTTCTAGGGCTGGCAGGCTATTACAGGCGATTCGTGTAGGACTTCTCTCGTATTGCTACACCTTTGACCGGGTTGACCCGGAAGGGAGTTCGCTTCGATTGGACGGAGGAGTGTGAGCACAGTTTCCAGCGGCTACGGGCTCTACTGACTACGACACCAGTGCTATCATTGCCTTCAGGATCAGGCGGATTTGTGGTCTACTGCGATGCTTCACGAGTAGGGCTGGGGTGCGTTTTGATGCAGCATGACAGGGTGATTGCGTATTCTTCGCGGCAATTAAAGAAACATGAACAGAATTACCCTACTCATGACCTGGAGATGGCTGCGGTGGTCTTTGCACTCAAGATCTGGCGGCATTATCTGTATGGAGAGTCGTGCCAGATATTCACTGACCATAAGAGCTTAAAGTACATATTCCAGCAGCGGGACCTGAACCTTCGACAGCGCCGATGGACGGAGTTAGTGAAGGATTACGACTGCGAGATCTTGTATCACCCGGGCAAGGCAAATGTAGTAGCGGATGCTTTGAGCAGGAGGCCCGGGAGTAGTCTATCCTGTTTGAGCGCAGTACACAGGCAGTCGTCGGCGGATTGGCAGATCTTATGCGACAGTCGGATACAGTTCGAGTTCACGCCGATTGGAGGACAGATTGCGCATGTTCGTGCACGCCCACAGTTGCTTGACCGTATACATGAGGCACAGCACAGTGATGACCGCTGTTCAGAGATCAGGACACAGATGGGACAGGGCAGATTTTCCGAGTTCGTGATCGATGATCAGGGGATACTACGATTTGGAGCTAGACTGTGCGTACCAGATGCTGAGGGATTGCGGCGCGAGATTCTTGAGGAGGCACATCGGTCGGTATATAGTGTTCATCCCGGTTCCACCAAGATGTACCATGATATAAGAGATGTTTACTGGTGGGACGGTATGAAGAGGGACATTGCAGAATTTGTGTCGAGATGCCTGACTTGTCAGCAAGTCAAGGCTGAGCACCAGAGGCCCGCGGGAAAGCTACAGCCGTTATCCATTCCGGAGTGGAAATGGGAACAGATATCTATGGATTTCATTGTGGGTCTACCCAGGACTAGTCGAGGGTATGACTCCATCTGGGTGATCGTGGATCGTTTGACGAAAGCGGCTCACTTCCTACCGGTGAAGACGACTTTCGGATTTACCCAATATGCCCAGATTTATATTGATGAGATTATACGATTGCACGGAGTTCCGACATGCATCGTGTCCGATAGAGGCACACAGTTTACCAGCCGGCTATGGCAGAGGCTTCAGGAGGCTTTGGGCACTCGCTTGAGTTTCAGCACAGCGTTCTATCCGCAGACCGACCGGCAGTCCGAGCGGACTATTCAGACTCTCGAGTACATGCTCAGAGCATGCGTTTTAGACTTCGGAGGTAGCTGGGATCATAATTTGCCCTTAGTAGAGTTCTCCTACAACAACAGCTACCAGGAGACCATTCAGATGGTACCGTTTGAGGCTCTTTATGGGAGGAGATGCAGATCGCCCACCTGTTGGACGGAGCTCAGTGAGAGTAGTATCTTAGGACCGCAGATTGTGGAGGAGACGACCGCGAAGAACCAGTTGATTCGCGATAGGATGAGAGCAGCTCAGAGTAGGCAGAGATCTTATGCGGACCGTCGTCGGCGCAGGCTTGAGTTTTCCGTTGGTGATCATGTTTTCTTGAGGGTCTCCCCAATGAAAGGCGTGATGAGGTTTGGGAAGAAGGGGAAACTTATTCCCAGATACGTGGGCCCCTTCGAGATCCTTGAGCGTGTTGGTGCGGTTGCGTATCGTTTAGCCCTTCCGCCCAGTTTTCCAGACGTGCACCCCGTATTTCACGTTTCGATGCTCCGCAGATATCTTCATGATCCTTCGCATGCGATTCAGCACCCGACGATCCAGCTTGAGCGCGACCTTTCCTATGCAGAACAGCCGGTGATGATCTTGGATCGACAAGTGAAGAAATTGAGGTCGAAGGAGATACCGTCCGTCAAGGTACTTTGGCGTGGCCAGCGCAGCGAGGAGGTTACTTGGGAGACCGAGAGCGAGATGAGGAAGAGGTATCCCCATCTTTTTGAAGGTGTGTATAGTTAGACTTTTAAATTCGGGGACCGAATTTCTTTAAGGGGGGTAGATTGTAACACTTTGAATTTCCGTTTGATGTCTTTCGTGATTATTAGTGATCGTACGTGTTATTATATATATAAGTGTTCCTAGGATTATTAGTTATATTTAGTAGTGTTTGCATATTGGGATTTTTCTTGTGCTAGTGTACACCTTACACACATAGTCATTTTGAGACTTAGGATTTTGTTAACATGTTAACCTTTCCCTTGTGCATGGTTCTTATTTTCCCCCACCCTTTTATCCAAAACAAAAACCCTTTCTCATAATTCAAATCCTATTAAACAAATGAGCATGGTGGTTGGGTGAAACTTTGACTTTTGACCCCTTTTCTTCTCTCTTCTATCTCTTTCCCTCATTCTGAATCCAGCAGCAATTCCAGCAGCAAAAACCTCCATTTTTCTCCACATTCTCTTCTCTTTTCATTCCCCTTTGATCTCAAAACAAAACCCTATACATATCAACACATTTTCATCACAAAACCTTAGGAAAAGTGAGCTTTTTGAGGTGTTTGAAGCAAATCTGCATACTTAAAGGGAAAAGCTGGAACTTTTGGTCTTTCCAGGGTCTTTTGAAGGTATAAATCTCACTCCTAGCACCCTATCTCCTTAACTTGCATGTTTTGTTTCAAAATATCACCTTTTTGTGCATGATTAGTGCTATTGAAGGGATTTAGTGTTACTATGTTAAAATTTATGTTGTTATGGCTTGATTAGCTTGTTAATGAGTTATTAGTGTGGGTTTAGACCTAGGTTTGTTTCAGATTTCAGAAAAATACCCTAAAGTTTGATTTTAGTGCAAAAGTGTGGATTTTAACTAGAAATAAGGCTCTGTAGGATCTGCTGCTACCCGAGACATTTCAGAGTAAAACTAGAGGTTACTGTAGCATGTATGGGGGGTATAGAGTGCACACACCAAACCTTGGAGCCCAATTCCCAAGCGAGGCCGCCGAAATAGGCATTCTGGCCGCAAATTGCGGCCAGATTGGGGTGCTTTGGGTTTGGGTTTGGGGTGTGGGTATCTGCTGCTATGTAGGTTGTTTTGGTATATATAGTTTTGCAATATCTTTCCTGTATCAAAATCAGGAGGTGAATACCTGTTTTCCCGTATTTCCAATCTTTCGCGACACGCGTGATACGTGTGTGTGAGTTTGGGGTTTCTGCGTATCGCGGCGCGTCGGAGTGGTTTCAGACGCGTAATCACACGTTTTAGCGTATCGCGCACACGCGCGCTTGGTTCACGACACGAGTTACTAGTTCGGCTTTAATGTCGCGTTTGTGTGATTTCAAGCTTACGTGTGATATATTGTGTAATTCTAGGTTCGCAGGAGAGTACGGCGGACGCCGCGCAGAAAGGGAAACAAGTTGTTGGCTACACCTAGCGAGGGACTACGGTGAGTAGATTTCACATCTACGGGGATATCGCCCGCATGGTGTTCTACGTCAGGGCTGATAGGACCTTATAGTTTCCTTTGTATACATCGACTATTCATGGCTACTATTTAGTGCATGCTGCATTCCCTGCTATTTGGATATAAACTAGGATTGATAGAACACCGCACAATTACTAACGGTCCATGTTCAACGAGCACTATCCTGCATGTTACACACACACCGTTAGTAATTGCCATGACACTCACACTGTAGATATCACATCGGATCATTATATTGTAGCTTATCTATATGTGACTTGACATGCTATTCATACTGGATGCACATATCACATCGGATCATTATATTGTAGCTTATCTATATGTGACTTGACATGCTATTCATACTTGATGTAGATATCACATCGGATCATTATATTGTAGCTTATCTATATGTGACTTGACATGCTATTCATACTGGATGCACATATCACATCGGATCATTATATTGTAGCTTATCTATATGTGACTTGACATGCTATTCATACTGGATGCACATATCACATCGGATCATTATATTGTAGCTTATCTATATGTGACTTGACATGCTATTCATACTTGATGCACATATCACATCGGATCATTATATTGTAGCTCATCTATATGTGACTTGACATGATATTCATACTTGAGGCCTATATCACATCGAATCATTATATTGTAGCTCATCTATATGTGACTTGACATGATATTTATATTTGACGCACATATCATATCGGATCATTGACTTGCATTTTGGTTTTGGATTACGTGTGATTTCTGGATTTGGGAACCGTGGCTATTGCAAATATGTAATCATTTAAAAACCCGGTTCCCTTGATATGATATTTCGGTGCGTCCACCATGTGTTTTCTCGGTGCTAGAGTGATATATGGGAACCCTAATCGAGGAGCTGGTTGAGGCCGATTACGGGTACTTGGTGGACCCGGTATGGTACCCCGGGGCGAGAACGGTTTCGCTGTGCAGTAGACGGTGAGCCTGGCAGAGGGACTACTACCTACCGGTGATTGGTTGGACCTGACAGTTATCCGGAGGGTACTGATCAGAGTCTATAGATGGATGCGGGGTGATCCGTACTGCCGGGGCCGAGGGCCGATACCGCAGACGGAGCCCTTGGGATGACCCGGACTGACGGGGCCCGATGTGTAAGTCCATATTGCGACCCCCGGTTCTTACGGGGAGGCGGAAACGGTATAAAATCAAAATTTTTATCGCAAGAGGCAACATGGACTAAACTATGGTCGGGATCGTTACCTAAACTAAAACTAGCATACTAAGCTAAAGATATTTAGCTACTCGGATAGAGATGGTTATACCTAAACTTGAACTCCTTCTCTTCAAGCTCCGGTGGTGGTCCGATGGCTCCTTCTCGTCGTCTCCGTACGCCGAAGATAGATCCACTTGAAAGCTCCAACCTTTAGCTCCTTCTTCGGTCTTTGAAGAAACTAGTTCACTTGGTTTGCCAAACCTAGTGAACTAGAATGAGTAGAGAGGAAGTAGAATGGGATTTTATCTATGGTTCTTGATTCTCAACTCATGAGACAAGAGAACCATAGATCAAGAGAGGGAGCAAGAGGTTGAGGGTGAGAGCAAGGGGAGAGCTCAAGAACAAGAGAGAGAATGAGCAAGAAAGAATGAGGCTCTCTTTTCTCTCTCACCCTCTCATAATCCAAAGTGATCATAACTCATCATATCAAAAAAGTCTTTTGGTGATGGTTAGAAGCAACCATAAGGTTATCATATCATGCACTCATTTTACTCAAAAAAGCAAGCAAGAAAAAAGTCTTTGGCATGAAATGATAACCATGGTCATCATGATGGTCAACTAGTCAAGCCTAGTCAACCGGTCAACAAGTCAACAAAAGTCAACAAGTCACCAAAGTCAACAAGTCAACAAAAGTCAACAAGTCAACAACCATATCACCATAATACTTAATTAATATAATAGTTAATCACAAATCATATTCTCATTAGGGTTGAGCATAAAGTCAAAAAGTCAACGGTCAACTGTCAACAACCCTAATGAGAATCCGCTGCCTCTGCCTCCCTGTCAACTGTGCATACACACCCGCATCCGCGTTCCGAGGAACACGAATGCAAACTGGATAAATCCAATCCCATAAGGTACACTAGGATCTGGCTTAAACCAAAGCCCGCTAGTGTAAACTGTCCGGACACTGTACGTGCACAAGTGCACGGATGTGACCGAACCCTGTCGCAAAACCATGCGACCTGTCGCAATACCATGCGACCTCTACTCTTTTGCCTAAAGGCGAAAAGCTTTCTGTGTGGGACTCTAAAGACTCGACACTACGCTGGCAGTGGGTTTAACCACAGACCGCAAGCGGCACTAGCTGTGCGTAACGGTCCCCAGGTAATGCCGACAAGAAGACCGACGAGGCGAAACCCATCTGAACTCCTACTGAGCCTGAGCGTGACATTCTCCGTACAGTCCGGTCTGTTCGTCTGATACATCGCATGGCGGGCCTAGGGGGCGGTAAACGTCAGTCCCCCAATAGCGGTACAAGTCGTGCCGGAGTGAAGCCCAATACACCCTGAGATAACACTGGAAACCTACCAGTATATCTCGTTTGCCCTGGCCAGGGACTACTCGTGTAATGGCTCTCCTAGACACAGCGCGATGTCAACCCCCAATACCGGGAGAGACGAATCCTGTCTAACCGTCACTGCCTCCAAGTGCTTCGGGACTGCACCCAACCACCACCTGTTTGCACGACTCCTTTGAGCCATGGTAGGGTAGTGATCAAAGTACAGTGGGAACACACTCGAGGCGGAGTGACAGTGTCAAGTCAGCGGACTAAGCTGTACTCATGTCACCTGGGAACTGATAACTGACGATAGGTATAATACCAACTAGTCAGTTCCCGACGAGTCCTGTCCAGTGTACCCGTAACCTAACGAGCACCCGCATACTATCTCAAGTACGACGTACTGACGGCTGTGGGACAGACCGTCTCCCACACTGGGATGAGAAGCGCATGCGCTGGTCTACTCCGGAGTATCGATGCCCTGTCTCGATAGTCCTGCGACCAGGGACCTGAATAAGGATGTGCTTATAGATTACCCAGCCCCCACTAGTGTGACTGCCATCACAACGCTGGTAATCAAGCAAAGATCCTAAGGGCTCCACTAATGCGTATAAGTGATATACTGAAATAAACACAAGTACACATTGAAGTAGAAACAAATCAAGTAGCATACTACTATTTTGAGCAAGATTGTATATACAAGGTGAATATCCCAAGCATCCATTAAGTAATATACAAACCAGTATGATACAGTAATGGCCTCTAGGGCATATACACTAACAATCTCCCACTTGCACTAAGGCCATGTACTGGCGTATCGAAGACCTATCATCTCGATTAGCCGCTCGAACTGAGTCTGGGGCAGGGCCTTGGTGAATGGATCAGCAGTGTTATCTTCTGAAGCGACTCTCCGAACCTCGATCTCCTGGCGATCTACGATCTCCCTGATCAGGTGATACCGCCTTAAGATGTGCCTGGATCTCTGATGGGACCTGGGTTCCTTCGCTAATGCTATAGCCCCGTTGTTGTCGCAATACAGAGGTATTGGATCAACAATGGACGGAACCACCTGAAGTTCTTTCAAGAACTTCCTCATCCAGACAGCTTCTTTTGCGGCATCAGATGCAGCGATATATTCCGCTTCCATCGTCGAGTCTGCAACGGTTTCCTGTTTGGAACTCTTCCAACACACCGCCCCTCCATTGAGGGTAAAGACAAAACCCGACATGGACTTGGAATCATCCTTGTCACTCTGGAAGCTGGAGTCAGCAAAGGCCTCGATCTGGAGGTCCTTTCCGCCATACACCAAGAACATCTCCTTAGTCCTCCTCAGGTACTTGAGAATGTTCTTTACCGCTATCCAATGTTTCTCCCCAGGGTTTGACTGATACCGGCTTACTACACTCAGTGCATAAGCTACATCCGGTCTGGTACACAACATCGCATACATTATAGAGCCTACCGCAGAAGCGTAGGGTATAATAGACATGCGATCCCTCTCCAAATCAGTCTTGGGAGACATCTCTTTAGAGAGGGTGATCCCGTGACAAGCCGGTAGGTTACCGCGCTTGGAATCTTCCATACTGAATCTTTTCAGTACGGTGTCGATGTACCTGGACTGAGAAAGTCCCAATATCCTCTTGGATCTATCACGATGGATCCGGATCCCCAGGATGTATGAGGCATCACCCAGGTCTTTCATGGAGAACCTTTGTGACAAGAACCCCTTGACAGATTGTAGCATAGGAATATCATTTCCTATTAAGAGAATGTCATCCACGTATAAAACGAGGAATACTACAGTTCTCGCTACAAATCTACTATAGATGCATGGTTCATCTGGATTTTTGATAAAGCCAAATTCTTTGACCGTCTCATCAAAGCAGATGTTCCAACTCCGCGATGCCTGCTTTAGTCCATAGATGGACTTAAGCAACTTGCACACCTTTCCGCTGCTCCCACTCTGAATGAAACCCTCTGGCTGGTCCATATAGACACACTCCTCTAAATTTCCATTTAGAAAAGCTGTCTTTACGTCCATTTGCCAGATCTCATAATCGTGGAAGGCAGCAATGGCAAGAAGGATCCGAATGGATTTCAGCATGGCTACTGGAGAAAAGGTTTCGTCGTAGTCCAAGCCAGGTCTTTGACGAAAACCCTTTGCTACCAGCCTAGCTTTATAGGTCTCAACCTGTCCATCTACACCAATCTTCCTTTTGAAGATCCACTTGCATCCTACGGGTTTTACCCCGTCTGGAGCAATGTCCAACGTCCATACCTTGTTGGTGTACATGGACTCCATTTCGGTCCGCATTGCATCCAGCCATTTCACTGAGTCAACGCTCTGAACGGCCTGCTGGAAGCTAGTAGGCTCATCATAATCTATGATGCAATCCTCTCTATCCCCGTCTATGAGAAAACCGTAGTATCTCTCGGGCGGATGAGACTGCCTACTACTCCTGCGGAGCAGCGTAGGAATGTCCTGTTCTGTTGAACCCTCTGGTTCCACTAAGCTTTCAGTAACAGTCTGTGGTTCTGGAATTTCTTCCAGTTCTATTGTGTTCCCACTTATCTGGGTTTCCAAAAACTCAGTTTCCAAGAAGCGGGCATGCTGAGAAACAAAAACCTTTTGTTCCTCAGCGGAATAGAAAAGATACCCCCTGGAGTTCCTTGGGTATCCCACAAACTTACACTGTACTGAACGTGCCTCAAGCTTGTCCGCATGCTGCTTTTTTACAAAAGCTGGACATCCCCATACCTTAAGATAATTTAGACAGGGTTTCTTCCCAGTCCACATCTCATATGGGGTGGTGGGCACAGTCTTGGTAGGAGCCTTGTTCAAGAGATACGCAGCTGCTTCTAGTGCATATCCCCAGAATGATCGCGGTAACTCAGCGTTACTCATCATGGACCGAACCATATCCAATAGGGTTCGGTTCCGTCTCTCCGATACACCGTTATGTTGCGGAGTGTATGGAGGAGTAAGCTGAGAGAGAATACCATTCTCTTTTAAGTAATTCAGGAATTCGGCACTTAAGTATTCTCCACCTCGATCCGATCTTAGAATCTTAATACTTTTGCCGGTCTGTTTCTCTACTTCATTCTTATACTCCTGGAATTTTCCAAAGGCCTCGGACTTATGTTTCATTAAGAAGACATAACCGTACCTTGAGAAGTCATCCGTAAAAGTAATGAAGTAAGAATGTCCGCTTCGGGCATGTGTAGACATTGGACCGCACACGTCACTGTGTACGAGTCCTAAGAGCTCGCTCGCTCTTACTCCTTGTCCAGTAAACGGAGTCTTTGTCATCTTTCCTTTGAGACAAGATTGACAAGTGGCATACGATTGATATTCGAACGCATTCAAATATCCTTCTGTATGTAACTTAGTCAACCTTCTCTCATTGATGTGACCCAATCTACAATGCCATAAGAAAGTCTGATTTATTTCTGGAGACTTTCTTTTGTGTGTATTCTGGACATTAAAAATCTGTGGTTGGTTTAACACGTATATACCATTACTCAGAGTACCTGACCCAATCAATACTTGATTAAGGTGAATGTTTACAACATTACTTACAAACGCAAATTCATAACCTTCTTTAGAAACTAAAGATACAGAAATGATATTACAAGTTGCGTTGGGTACAAAAAAGCAATTACGCAAAACCAAAACATGTCCATCTGACATTCCCAGGTGATAGTCCCCCACGGCTTTAGCATCCATGCTAGCTCCGTTTGCAACTCTGAGGGTCATGTCACCTGCTTTCAAAACACTACGGTTTCTCAACGCCTGCAAAGAATTACAGATATGAGATCCTGATCCGGTATCCAATACCCAGGAAGTAGAGTTTATTGAAAGACAGTTTTCAATAACATACACACCTGAAGCTGAAGCTGCAACCTGCTTCAATTCCTGTGTTCTGGCCTTCCAGGCCCTGCAATCATTCTTCCAGTGTCCTTTCTTATGACAATAGAAGCATTCTTCCTTATCCACAAGCTTCCCCGCTATCTTTGTTGCTTTGCCTTTTCCCTTCGTATCCACTTTACCAACACCGCCCCTTGGTTTGGCGGGGGCCTTCTTCTTCTTTCCCTTGGCTTTCGCCTTGGACCTAGAAGAAGATGATCCTCCTACAAACAAAGTGGATGTTTCCCTACCTTTCTGTAGGGTGCCCTCTGCGCTCCTCAGCATGTTGAGGAGCTCTGATAGTTCAACCTCTTTTTCTTGTAGGTTGAAGTTCAGTATAAACTGGGCGTAAGTGGAAGGAAGGGACTGGAGAACTATATCCGTATATAGCTCACTCTCCAATGTGATCCCTAGGTCAGCGAGCTCCTCAATGAAGCCGATCATCTTTAGCACATGCTCGGCTACTGATGATCCGACGGCCATTTTTGTCGAAAATAACTTTTTCGACGCTTCGTATCTTGCGATACGTGATTGCTCTCCATACAGTTCTTTTGTATGGAGCAATATGGACTCCATGTCCATATTCTCATGCCTCCTCTGATGTTCGTTGTCCATCGAGGCAAGCAGGAGGCACTTGGCCTTCGCGCTATCAATCTCCCAAGTCTTGCGGATTTCCTTATCCGCGACGCTGGAAGTTGGACCAGGGACAGGGGGAGCTTTGGTGGTAAGAAGATACCCCAGCTTGTCATAAGTGATTGCGATCTTGACATTCCTGAGCCAATCTTTGTAGTTTGGCCCTGTCAGTTTGTTTTTATCTAGGAGTAACTTAAGTCCAGTCATGTTGATTGGTCGCTGCAATTAGGAGAGAGAAGAAGAAACACTCAGCATGATGCTCTTGCAAGTTTAGAGTGGTTTTTAGTTTGTCTAAACAGGATGGCTCCCACTGTTTCTCGAATCCCTCCTCAAACCATAAAGGAAGAATTAGTCAGGATCAATCCCACCGTACAATACTTGCTTAACCGTTCAGCCAGGCCGGTGTTGGTACTTCGAGGGAGGTTTTCCAACGCTTTCGCGAAGTTCCTTAATTAGAGAACCTCTTTTCCCTGGGGGCGTAGCCCCGCTAACACCTTTCTAGGCACCTACTAGGTTTATAGCATTGATCGTTAAGTGAGAAATTTCCCGAGGAGTAGCATATACTCACAGTAGGATCGGGATCCAAATATCATCGCGTGACGAAACTGAAGGAATCCTACCAGAATCATCACACTCCAAATGGTATGCAAATCTAGCAAGTTTCAGTACTTATGAAACTCCCGATGTGGATTTTTGCCCCATGCTCTTATGACCTTGACGAAGGTCAACAAATCATAAGTCACATGTCAAGTTCTGCCCGTCATTATCCAGGTTAATTTGAATCCACCCGTATGTACCCTTGACGAAGGTCAACAAGGTAATGCGAATGTCCCAAACCAACGCATCTATCTATGCTACATATGAATACCCAATAGCTACCAATCACTATGCTTTGACGAAGGTCAACAAACACAGCTTGAATACTTATTGAATATTCATACGAAACGACGGAGGGCTACGAATGGTTTTGGCGAAACCGTGAACGTAGTGAACTTGATTTAATCGATGGAACGAGATAGCTTTTATAAGGAGTGGCTCAAGCTCCGCATTTAAAAGTTATTTTGAAAAGAACCGAGTGGTTTTTCGAAAGTGTTCCAACGACTTTAACTTGGTTTATTACCTTGCATTAGTTCTTTTAATGCGTGATATTCTTGCATTAGTACTTTTAATGCGTCCCATCATTTAACCCTACCATTGCAGAAAACAACCAAAATATGACGTACGCTTATGCCATTCGCATTCGCCACTGGGCCCCGTCATTACCCGTTAGGTTACTTAACTAACGACAGAGCGGGGGCTGGGCTAGCGCGTCTGTAAAACATAAGCAACGCCTAAATAGTAAGCAATGATAGACATTACAGATCACAGATGAATGCATTGGATATACTAGCAATCCGCAATCCTTTCGAGCCTGAAACGAAAAGCGGATAACACGGTCGCGGTGAATAGCCAAATACCCCACCCAAGACCCCTACGAGTGCGGCAAACTACCCGCCAAGTACTTGGTAGTTTGTGCACCCCTCCATGGGTCTATCCTAGGAGCAAAAACAGTAAAAAGAATTATACAATGACGGCTACAACCCCGACCCGGTTGTGCGGCCAAACAAATAATAATTATTACATCAATTTACATTTACAATGAATGAAAGAAAAACAAAAGCTCATCTCACATCCACCCCGGCTATTCACCCGCGACAGTCCAACACATTCATATACACATTCCAGCACATTACAGATCATGCATAACCCCGACTAATCGACTTATAGCGATTAGCCGACGTTCAATACATGCAAGCATCACAGATATAACCATCATAGTCAAAGTGCAGTGAAGTTCGGAAAAAATACGGAATTATAGGACCCCAAAAGGAAATTTCTTTTCTGGAAAATCTGGGCACATATAATATATTTTAAAAATCCCAAAACCAACAGACAAACACACTGCACGAAAAACGATGCAGAGAAGAAACCAAGTCGCGGCGGTTCCGCGGCGTCCAAGAAGGATCACGCGGCGGAAGCGCGGCACTTTAGGCGAATCACTGTATCGTTTTTCTTGGGTGTTCACACAAAACCCTGAGCCGAATTTAGGAGTATAAAGTTTTTCATTTTGACCAGAAAAAATTTCAACAGAAACTCAGTTTTTGTAGTTTTCCGGTTTTGTGATTTTTTTCGGTTCCGAACTTCGTTACACTTTACTACCTAGCTAGTTTAAGTTTAGTTAGGCTCTGATACCACTGTAAGTCCATATTGCGACCCCCGGTTCTTACGGGGAGGCGGAAACGGTATAAAATCAAAATTTTTATCGCAAGAGGCAACATGGACTAAACTATGGTCGGGATCGTTACCTAAACTAAAACTAGCATACTAAGCTAAAGATATTTAGCTACTCGGATAGAGATGGTTATACCTAAACTTGAACTCCTTCTCTTCAAGCTCCGGTGGTGGTCCGATGGCTCCTTCTCGTCGTCTCCGTACGCCGAAGATAGATCCACTTGAAAGCTCCAACCTTTAGCTCCTTCTTCGGTCTTTGAAGAAACTAGTTCACTTGGTTTGCCAAACCTAGTGAACTAGAATGAGTAGAGAGGAAGTAGAATGGGATTTTATCTATGGTTCTTGATTCTCAACTCATGAGACAAGAGAACCATAGATCAAGAGAGGGAGCAAGAGGTTGAGGGTGAGAGCAAGGGGAGAGCTCAAGAACAAGAGAGAGAATGAGCAAGAAAGAATGAGGCTCTCTTTTCTCTCTCACCCTCTCATAATCCAAAGTGATCATAACTCATCATATCAAAAAAGTCTTTTGGTGATGGTTAGAAGCAACCATAAGGTTATCATATCATGCACTCATTTTACTCAAAAAAGCAAGCAAGAAAAAAGTCTTTGGCATGAAATGATAACCATGGTCATCATGATGGTCAACTAGTCAAGCCTAGTCAACCGGTCAACAAGTCAACAAAAGTCAACAAGTCACCAAAGTCAACAAGTCAACAAAAGTCAACAAGTCAACAACCATATCACCATAATACTTAATTAATATAATAGTTAATCACAAATCATATTCTCATTAGGGTTGAGCATAAAGTCAAAAAGTCAACGGTCAACTGTCAACAACCCTAATGAGAATCCGCTGCCTCTGCCTCCCTGTCAACTGTGCATACACACCCGCATCCGCGTTCCGAGGAACACGAATGCAAACTGGATAAATCCAATCCCATAAGGTACACTAGGATCTGGCTTAAACCAAAGCCCGCTAGTGTAAACTGTCCGGACACTGTACGTGCACAAGTGCACGGATGTGACCGAACCCTGTCGCAAAACCATGCGACCTGTCGCAATACCATGCGACCTCTACTCTTTTGCCTAAAGGCGAAAAGCTTTCTGTGTGGGACTCTAAAGACTCGACACTACGCTGGCAGTGGGTTTAACCACAGACCGCAAGCGGCACTAGCTGTGCGTAACGGTCCCCAGGTAATGCCGACAAGAAGACCGACGAGGCGAAACCCATCTGAACTCCTACTGAGCCTGAGCGTGACATTCTCCGTACAGTCCGGTCTGTTCGTCTGATACATCGCATGGCGGGCCTAGGGGGCGGTAAACGTCAGTCCCCCAATAGCGGTACAAGTCGTGCCGGAGTGAAGCCCAATACACCCTGAGATAACACTGGAAACCTACCAGTATATCTCGTTTGCCCTGGCCAGGGACTACTCGTGTAATGGCTCTCCTAGACACAGCGCGATGTCAACCCCCAATACCGGGAGAGACGAATCCTGTCTAACCGTCACTGCCTCCAAGTGCTTCGGGACTGCACCCAACCACCACCTGTTTGCACGACTCCTTTGAGCCGTGGTAGGGTAGTGATCAAAGTACAGTGGGAACACACTCGAGGCGGAGTGACAGTGTCAAGTCAGCGGACTAAGCTGTACTCATGTCACCTGGGAACTGATAACTGACGATAGGTATAATACCAACTAGTCAGTTCCCGACGAGTCCTGTCCAGTGTACCCGTAACCTAACGAGCACCCGCATACTATCTCAAGTACGACGTACTGACGGCTGTGGGACAGACCGTCTCCCACACTGGGATGAGAAGCGCATGCGCTGGTCTACTCCGGAGTATCGATGCCCTGTCTCGATAGTCCTGCGACCAGGGACCTGAATAAGGATGTGCTTATAGATTACCCAGCCCCCACTAGTGTGACTGCCATCACAACGCTGGTAATCAAGCAAAGATCCTAAGGGCTCCACTAATGCGTATAAGTGATATACTGAAATAAACACAAGTACACATTGAAGTAGAAACAAACCAAGTAGCATACTACTATTTTGAGCAAGATTGTATATACAAGGTGAATATCCCAAGCATCCATTAAGTAATATACAAACCAGTATGATACAGTAATGGCCTCTAGGGCATATACACTAACACGATGGATGAGGATTTGCGTGTCGATGCTGGACACGAGTATTTATGATATTTGGGTGCCGATGTTGGGCACTCGGGATTCTCAGAGATGTACAGGATTTGAGGGCCGATGAGAGTGCCGACGCTTGAGCTATTTGGGGGATCTGGGTGCATTGAGGGACACCGATTATATATTCCACGTTGACATTCCGTGTAGATACTATATTTCCCCTGCTCAGCATTTACTATTGTACCTCATCCTGTAGTTACATTACCTGATAGAGCATTGTACCTCATCCTGTAGTTTCATTACCTGATAGAGCATTTGCATGATTATTGCACATACTGCTTATCACACATTGATATCATCTGTTGGCATATGATAGAGTAGCGCAGTACGTGCATGCTTGCGATTACCTTTATATGTTATCTCTATTCACGAGTTGGCAACTCACCCCCGTTGTGTCACAGCGTTTGCAGGTTTCCCTTCGGAGTAGTCGCGGCAGGCTGCGGTTGCATCTTTTGATACAGATACCCCCATAGTTGGTGTACTAGCTCTTTTGCTGATAGGTGGGTTTTGTACGGTATCTGTTTATCTTTCAGTTATGTACATTGTTGTATCTAGTATTCTCCATCTACCATGTATGTATTTGACTTAGAGACAGTGTGAGGACGATGATGTATTTTATTTGTATTCTGGTGTCGAGCTCGTTGTGAGCCGACTGTTCTTGCAGTTTATCGTATCTGTGTTGTTCCCACTTGTGGATCTTGATCTTCGCTACGGCGTCGTATATTACTATCTTGGTGATTGTTTACTTAGATTTCTTATCATGTTAGTAAGTGCTTTCACTTAAAACTTATAACACTCTATACTTTCACTGGTTTGATTTCTGGGTTTTCGGTTCACTTAGTCGCGTTACGCCTGTAGACGTTACGTGGTTAAATGCCGGTCACGGGCCAAACTTCGGGTCGTGACACTAAAACTCCCGATGTGGTTTTTAACCCTAGGACCCAAGTGACCTTGACGGAGTTAACAAATCAAAGAGTCCTAGTCAAGTTCAACCCATCATTATCTTGATTGCATTAAACCCACCCGTACGAGCCCTTGACGGAGTCAACAAGGCAGCATGACTATCTTAACCAATCGCATATCCATGCTACAAACAAGCACCACCCAGCTACCACACACTACGCCTTGACGGAGTCAACAAACGCAGCACGAATACTAAGTACTACTTGTTAGAAATGACGGAGGGCTATGGATGGTTTTTGGTGAAAATCCTTTAACGTAATGAACTTGATTTCGTTGAAGAAATCCAAGTGGTTTTACAAATATATAGTGACAAAAGCTTTTGCTAAAGAGGTCACTCCCTGTGAAGGGATCTCGACTATTTCCTCGTCGAATGAGGTGCAGGATATTCTAAACTGAATACCACGATGCAAAGCAAAAGAATCGACTATAGTGAAGTTATTACGATGATGAAAACTCTTGCCCAAGGGATCACT
The DNA here is from genome assembly GCA_030015575.1 of Agapanthus africanus. NCBI lineage: Eukaryota > Viridiplantae > Streptophyta > Magnoliopsida > Asparagales > Amaryllidaceae > Agapanthus > Agapanthus africanus. The sequence continues at coordinate 374,935,242 of CM057344.1, read as the reverse complement.
CCCAATGAAGGGTTCTTGGCCCTTGCCTCGTCGAATGAGGTGCGAGATATTCCCAATTGAGTACTACTATGCGAAACAAAAGAAAACGTCTCTAATGTCTGTTTTCAAAAACTTTGTTCCAACAACATCAAATAGGTTTGTTTTTATCCCTGCATTGATCAGAATCAACGCAGTCCCATTAATTAAACATATCATACCAGATAGAGGAACGAAAATAAAATGTACGTATATACCATCCGCATTCTCCACTGGGTCCCGTCATCACTCGTTAGGTTACTTAACTAACGGCGGAGCGGGGACTGGACTAGCACAGGTGCAAAACATATACAACATCTACTAGTATATATATAACAATCATTCCAGGCATGATATAAAGAAATATCACAGAATCTCAGCCAAGCAACATAGAGTGGTGGATAATCCTGGAGCCTGGGTTTCACTTGAGCCGCAAATGAGACCCGACGTTCCCTCTCGTGTGGATAGCCTGTGCAATGAAAACCTAGACCCCTACGAATGCGGCAAGTTACTCACCAATCCCAGAAGTGAGGCAATCCCAATCAACAAAGTGAATGGGCCAACCGGCACATCACGGAATCCGGTAACTTGTGCACCCTACCTTGGGTCAACCTGTACCCCCTATGAATGCAGCGAATATCCCACAAATTCTAGAGTAAGATCCCTTCCGTCTCAACGCCATGAGGTGCGTACCCGTTGCCCTCTAGAACTCGTCTATTCATGCACCCCTCCTTGGGGTAATCCTAGTACAGAAAAGAAAATAAATGTAAAACGGTGACATCGACCTCAACCCGGTCGTGCCCCAAACAATTAATTTACAAACGGGCAGTGACGACAGTCCACAAGTTGGACACTCTCCCCGCAATATCAAATGTACAAACTGAATCTAAACTGTACTATCATTGCACCACCTAGCTATCCACCACGACGATCCAACCACAACCACAACACAACACAGAACATCAACGTGAATGTCATGTTCGCAAACCCGTCTAAAAGAGCATAAAGCAATTAGACGAGTTGTACTACTCTAATGACATTCACGGTCGCAGATAGTAATGCATGTACTGTAAACTTACGTATTTAAAATTTCGATCGACAAAAGCTTTCGTATTGGCCCCAAGTGCAATCCCGTACTCAAACAAATCTGGGCCAGAAAACAAAACATCCCAAAAATCATAATTCCACAGAATAGAGCACCAGAGAAAATATTGTGCACAGAAGCTTCATTATGGCCGTGCAACCGTGGAAAACATGCATGTTATGCCGTGGTTCCACGGCCTAATGATAAGCTTATGTGCCCAATTTTCTTGTAGGCTTATAAAAAAGCCTGCACGAATTTTTGAGACTCTGTAAATAATTTTTTGACAACTTTTAAAAATTAGCAGAAACCAGAAATTTGGAATTTTGTTTTCGGAAATTTTGCTCGATCGATCTTTTAAGCACGTTGGAACAAGCTAGATTAGGGTTAAAGGGTTGTCTCTGATACCATGTTGGGTTACAACAGCGTCCTGGCCATCAAACCGTGGCCGATTGCAGAACAAAAATTTACTAAATCGGTGCTACACAAATCCCCGAATACGGATCGACCATTAACCCTAAATCTAGCAAGCAATAAAAAAGAGTTTGGAATGTTATACCGAATGATCCATGTCCTTCGGTCTTTAACCTCTTCCCAAGCTCCTAGTGGCCAGCATGATCAAGTTTGGTCGTCGTCCTCCCTCCATCAAAGATGATCCACCCGAGAGTCTATGAATCGAGCCCCTACTTCATAACCGAAGTAACTAGGGTATCTAGTTTGCTAAACTAGATAGCCAAGATTATGTAGAGTATAATGAGGGATTAATTTGTCTCTAAACACCCTAGCTTTCTCAACACATGAGAGGGTTAGGGTGGACGAAGAAGAAGAAGAAGCTATGAGAGATGAGAGTGTGAAGCTTAGAGCTCAACATAAGAAAAGGCTAAATGTTGTGAGAGTGTGAAAAGAATGAAGCAACTAAAGAAAAAATTATCTCAAGTCTTCACAAATGTCTCACCACCACAACAAATGTTGAGCATTCTAGAATAGTGTATCATGAGTCACACAATGAGTCACCCCATGAGTCACTAAGTAGCATGTTTGAATTGAAGCTAAGCACACTCATTCCTCCACCTTAATTAACCATGAAACCTAAATGGTTAATAAACATAATGATGTGTAATCTTCTATAAAACAATCTTGTAATAAATTACAAGAATGCCCCTCATTCGTATATGCATACCCGCATCCGTATTTCAAAAAATACGAATACAATGAGACGAAAATAATCTAACAATATAATATTTGGATCCGGATTAAACCAAAGCCCACTAGTATTATCTGTCTGAATCATGATACGTGCACAAGTATACGTATATGATCGAACCCTGCCTTAAAACTATACGGCCTTTACATCGTTTCACCCGAACCAGGGAAACCCTCTGTGTGGGACTCTAAAGACTCGTCAATACATTGGCAGTGGGTTTAACCACAAGCACGTCAGCGGCACTACTTGTAAGTAACGGCTACCCAAGTATTGAGCGAATGGAAGGACGAAGAGCAAACTCATCCTGAACCCTATTGAGCCTGTCGGTGACAATATCCGTACAGTACGGTCTGTTTGTCTAAGAGTGTCACATATTAAGTATAGGGGGTGGATAAAGTCAGACCCCTAGTAACGCGGCATTTCGTGTCGGTATGAGGCCCATCACAAACTGAGAAACTACTGATCCAAATCAGTAATTCTCGACTACCTTGATCAAGGATTTCTAGTAATGGCCACCCGTACACTGCGCGACAACAACCCCCAATACCCCGAGAGACGAATCCCCGACGATATGCTCACTGCCTCTATGTGGCTCGGGACTGTACCCAACTAAAACCTGTTTGCACGACTCCTTTGAGTCGTGGTAGGGTTGTAATCGAAGTACAGTGGGACCTCATGTTAGTGTATATGCCCTAGGGGCCATTATTGTATCATACTAGATTGTATATTACTTAATGGAAGCTTGGGATATTCACAGTTGATATACAGTCTTGCTAAAAATGGTAGTATGCTACTTGGTTTGTGTCTACTTTAATATGTGCATATGTTTCTTGCAACGTATCACTTATACATATTAGTAGAGCACATAGGATCTTTGCTTGATTACCAGCGTTGTGATGGCAGTCACACTAGTGGGGGCTGGGTAGTCTGTAAGCAACATCCTATACAGGTTCCTGGTCGTTGGATTATCGAGATAGGGCATCGATATTCCGGAGTAGACTAAGTGTGTATGCTTCTCATCCCAGTTGGGGAGATGGTCTATCCCACAGCCATCAGTGCGTCGTACTGGAGATAGTATACAGGTGCTCGTTAGGTTATGGGTACACCGGACAGGACTTGCAGGGGAACTGATTGGTTGGTATTATACTCGTCGTCAGTTAACAGTTCCAAGATGACATGAGTACAGCATAGTCCGCAGACTTGACACTGCTACTTCGCCTCGAGTGTGTCCCAATGTTCTTAGATTGCTACCCAACCATGGCTCAAAGGTGTCGTGCAAACAGGTAGCAGTTGGGTGCAGTCCCGAGCACTTGGAGGCAGTAGTGGTTAGACAGGATTCTTCTCTCCCGGTATTGGGAGATGATATCGCGCTGTGTCAGAGAGCCATTACGCAAAGTCCCTGGCCAGGGCAAGCGAGATATACTGGTAGGTTCCAGTAGCTTCTCAAGGTGTAATGGGCTTCGCTCCGACACGACTTATACAGCTATTAGGGGACTGACACTTGTCGCCCCCTAAGCTCGATATGCGATAGTCTTAGACGAACAGACCGGACTGTACGGAGATTGTCACATCAGGCTCAGTGGGAGTTCGGATGATTTTCCTCATCGGCCTTCTTATCGACATCTACCTGGGGACCGTTACGTACAGCTAGTGCCGCTTGCGGTCTGTGGTTAAACCCACTGCTAGCATAGTGTCGAGTCTTTAGAGTCCCACACAGAGAGTTTCCCTGCTCCAGGCGAAACGATATAGAGGTCGTATGGTTTTACGACAAGGGTTCGGTCGCATACGTGTGTTTACGCACGCACGACTTTTCGGACAGTTTTTTCTAGCTGGCTTTGGTTTAAGCCAGATTCTAGTATCGGGTTATTGGGTTTATACAGTCTAAAGTTTTTCCGCGTTTTCACGGATTGGAGGGGCGTTCTCGTAATTTGTCGGGAAGCTTCTAGAAGAGTGGTGACTTCGGGGGGTAAGGTGGCATTGCATTAAATGAAATTTGTGACTCATTTGTGTGATTCACTATGTTATTAATGCATCATTTATTGCTTAATGACTCACATAGTGAATCACTCATATTGAATTAATGAAGCATGGTGAATAATCATTTATATTCATTTATTTAATAATTCATTATGTTTCATATATTCAAGTGAGAAGCTTTTTCATTCTCATTCTCATTTTCACCTTCTCTCTCCTCAAGCTCACTCTCTCTTCAAACCCTAACCCTAGCCTCTCATGTGTTAAGATCAAGGGTTAGCTAGACTAATACATCCATAACCTCACTCTATATCCCCTAGGTAGCTTAGATTAGCACTTTAAGCAACCTAGTTATCTCAAGTTTGAGATTAAGCTTAGCGTAGGAGCTTTCGGGTGGATCGTCTTTGATTCAAGGAGGCCGTTGAGGTGCCGATGCTCCAAGGAGCCTACGAGGAGTGGAGAATCGCGATGAAGACCCGAAGGACTAGTATCATGAAGTATAACTTCGTATCCGAGTAGTTAAACCTCTAGTTGATAGTTAGCAATGGTTTAGAAACGATTCATGCGCTCAAGTCCGTATTACAAAGCTTTGATAATCGTTTTTCATATATTCCGCCTCCCCGCAAATTCATGGGGTGCGTGACATAGACTTACAGGTATCAGAGCCAACTAAACCATTACTCGCTTGTTAGCAACTGATTAGAAGTTCGATCGACGGATAACACGAAAACAGAAAACCGAAAACCCTAAGTTTCTATTAATTTTAAACATGTCTGAAAAAATATTTGATATGCCTTAAAATTCACAGCAGGGAAATATAAGAATTCTGAGAAAATACGAGACCCTAACTCGGCAACTTGGCCGCGGAACCGCGGCACAATGGTGCTTTTGGCCGCGGATCCGCCGCTGAATCAACTCCGAGTTGACTCGGATTTCCTCTGTAATTCATATTTTATGGTTTTCTGTTTTCCAGTATGTTCTGTTTTGTACCCAGGTTTCTTCAGTACAGGTTTGCTTTTGGGGTAGACACGGAATATGGTAATCGATCGATGTTCTAAGATATTTGCTAATTGGGTTTTTATCTGTAATGTTTAATGTGTTCGTAAACCTCCCCTAACTGCTAGTATGTCGGTTGGCAGGGGGTTGCACATTTCTGAAATGTTTACTGCTTGTGTATATGAACTGTGTTGGACTGTTGTGATGATTAGCCGGGGTTTGAGATGTGTTTAATATTCATTCATTCAATGTAAATGTAATTTGATGTAATATTCTTTTGCGGGGCACATCCAGGTTGTGGTTGTAGCCACTGTTGTATTATTTCTTTTTACTGTTTTTTGCTCCTAGGATAGACCCAAGGTGGGGTACACAAACTACCGGGTACATCAAAGTGTTTAGTAGCCTACTCACGTTGTTGAGGGAGACCGCTTCACTTCGGGTACTTGACGGGTAGTTTGCCGTACCCGTAGGGGTCTAGGGTGGGGTAATGGCTATTCATCACAACTGTGTAATCCGTCTTTTATTGCAGGCTCAAAGCAAATGCGGATTGCTAGTAAATCCAATAAAGTTCATCTGTGATCTGGAATGCTTATTATTGCGTCTGACGAATGTACAATATCTATATATGATAGCTATTAGATGTCACTTATGTTTTAAACCCGCGCTAGCCCAGCCCCCGCTCTTTCGTTAGTTAAGTAACCTAACGGGTGATGACGGGACCCAGTGGCGAATGCGGATGACATAAGAGGACGTGGTATTTTCGTTGTTTTCTGTAATGATAGGATAAATGATAGGACGCATTATTATAATGCAAAGAAAATAAACCAAAGTTAAGTCGTTGGAACAAATTTAAAAGAAACCGCTCGGTTATTTTATAAAGATCAGAATTTTTAATTGTGGAGCTTTAATCCCTCCTTTTAAAAAGTATCATGTTCCTTCGATTAAATCAAGTTCACTACGTTCACGGTTTTGCCAAAACCATTCGTAGCCCTCCGTCATTTCTTATGAATGGTCAGTAGTATTCAAGCTATGTTTGTTGGCCTTCGTCAAAGCATAGTGTTTGGTAGCTGCTGGGGTATTCATTTGGTACATAGATAGATGTGTTGGTTTGGGACAGTCGTATTACCTTGTTGGCCTTCGTTAAGGGTATGTACCGGTGGGTTCAAATTAACTAGATAATGATGGGCAGAACTTGACATGTGGCTTATGATTTGTTGGCCTTCGTCAAGGTCATAAGAGCATAGGGTAAAAATCCACATCGGGAATTTCTAAAGAAACTGAAATTTGCAGAGAAGAGCATACCATTTTGGAGTTTGATGAATATTGGTAGGATTCCTTCAACATTATCATACGATGATATTTTTGAACCCGATCCTACTGTGAGTATATACTACTTATCAGGAGATTCGTCACTTAACGATCAATGCTATAAACCAAGTAGGTGCCTAGAAAGGTGTCAGCGGGGTTACGCCCCCAGAGAAAAGAGGTTATTTAATTAAGGAACTTCGCGAAAGCGTTGGGAAACCTCCTTCGAAGTATCGACACTGGCCTGGCTTAACGGTTAAGCAAGTATTGTACGGTGAGAATTGTCCTGGCTAATTCTTCTTTTATGGTTTGAGGAAGGATTCGAGAAACAGTGGGAGCCATCCTGTTTAGATAAACTTAAAACCAATCTAAACTTGCAACAGCATCATGCTAAAATGTTTTCTTCTCCCTCTCTTAATTGCAGCGACCTTGTGACCACACCTATGTTACATCTAGATAATAAATTGACTGAATTTGACTTATATGACTGGCAAAGGTCTGTTCAGATGTCCATTGGCTATAACAAGCTGGACCACCCTATTACTACTCAAGATCCCGCCGTCCCAGGTCCAGTTTCCACTGTCACGGATATGGTTATCCGTCAGACAAGGGAAAAAGATAAAGCGAAAGCTAAGTGCCTCGTGTTAGCTTCAGTTGATGGTGTATACCAGAAGCAGCACGAGAAGATGGACTTAGTTTCCATCTTTCTCCATAATAAAGATTTATATGGAGAGCAATCTCATATCACTAGATATGAAACCTCGAGCGAATTAATTCAAGCGAGGATGGCTGACGGGTCATCTGTAGGGGACAACGTCCTTACAATGACTAGCTATATTGATGAGCTCCAGAACCTGGAGACTGCGTTGGGAAACGAGTCAAATACTTACTTGATACTACTGTCTCTGCCTCCTACCCTGAAGGAAACCAGGGAAAGAGAAGGAAAGAGAAAGGCAAAAGTTTCGGGACTAGATATAGTAAAACAGGGACGTTCCTATTGTTATGGAATTGGGCATAGGCAGAAAGATTGTAGGGCTTTAGAAGCCAGTAGCCAGGATACGAAGCATGTTGTGGCTTCAGCCTCAAGTTTGTTAGTAATAGAGAACTGTTTGTCGATTAACTCTACTTCCTGGGTACTAGATACCGAAGCAGGATATCATATCTGTAATTCATTACATTCTTTGAGAAACCGTAGAGTTATAAAGGTAGATGATTGGTCTCTCAGAGTTGCTAACTGAATGAGCGTGGACGCTGAATCCGTTGGAGAATATCGCCTAGGTTTGACAAGTGGGCAGATATTGATTTTACGTAACTGTCTGTATGTACCTAGTATGACTTGTAATATCATATCAGTGTCCTCACTTTCAAGAGAGGGATATAATTTTACATTCGAAAGCGATGTAGTATACATCCACCTAAATCAAGTTCTGATTGGGTCAGGTACATTAGATAACGGTATATACGTATTAAGTCAAGCTCAGGTTTTCAATGTCCAGAATACACTTAAAAGAAAGTCTCCAGAATTAAATCAGGCTTTCTTATGGCATTGTAGACTAGGTCACATCAATGAAAGAAGGTTGACTAAGTTACATAGAGAAGGATATTTGAATCCGTTTGAATATCAATCTTATGCTACTTGTGAATCTTGTCTCATAGGAAAGATGACCAAGTCTTCGTTTGCTGGACACGGAGTAAGAGCAAGCGAGCTATTGGAACTCATACACAATGACGTATGCGGTCCAATGTCTACACATGCGAGAGGTGGTTATTCCTACTTCATTACTTTTACGGATGATTTCTCTAGGTATGGACATGTGTTCTTGATGAAACATAAATCCGAGGCCTTTGAGAAATTCCAGGAATACAAGAATGAAGTAGAAAACCAAAAAGGCAAAAGTATCAAGACACGAGATCTGATCGAGGTGGTGAATACTTAAGTGCCGAGTTCCTGGGTTACCTAAAAGAGAATGGAATTCTCTCCCAGCTTACTCCTCCATACACACCACAACACAATGGTGTATCAGAAAGGAGGAATCGAACCGTATTAGATATGGTTCGTTCCATGATGAGTAAGCCTGAGTTACCGTGATCATTCTGGGGATATGGACTAGAATCAGCTGCATATCTTTTGAACAAAGTTCCAACCAAAACTGTGCCTACCACACCATATCAGATATGGAGTGGAAAGAAACCCTATCTTCAGTACCTGAAGACATGGGGATGTCCAGCTTTTGTAAAAAGGCAGCATGCGGACAAGCTCGAGGCACGCTCAGTACAGTGTAAGTTTATGGGATATCCAAAGAACTCCAAGGGGTATTACTTCTATTACACAGAGGAACAAAAGCTTTTTGTTTCTCGTCATGCCCACTTCTTAGAAGTTGAATTTTTAGAAAATCAGAAGAGTGGGAGCGCAGTAGAACTGGAAGAAATTCCAGAACCAAAAGCTATTACTGAAACCTTGGTGGAACAAGAAGGTTCAGGAGAACAGGACATCCCAACGCCACTCCGCAGGAGTAATAGGCAATCTCATCTGCCCGAGAGATACTACGGTTTTCTCATAGACGGGGATAGAGAGGATTGCACTATTGACTATGATTAGCCTACTAGCTTCCAGCAAGCCATTCAGAGCGGCGACTCGGTAAAATGGCTGGTTGCAATGCAGACCGAAATGGAGTCCATGTACACTAACAAAGTATGGACTTTGGACATTTCTCCAGATGGGGTAAAACCCGTAGGATGTAAATGGATCTTCAAAAAGAAGATTGGTGTAGATAGACAGGTTGAAACCTAAAAAGCTAGACTTGTTGCAAAGGGTTTCCGTCAAAGACCTGGTTTGGACTATGACGAAACCTTTTCTCCAGTGGCTATGCTTAAATCTATTCGGGTCCTTCTTGCTATTGCTGCCTTCCACGATTATGAAATCTGGCAGATGGACGTAAAGACGGCCTTTCTAAATGGTAATTTGGAAGAAAGCGTCTATATGGATCAGCCAGAAGGATTCATTCAGAGTGGGAGCAGCGGTAAAGTATGCAAGCTGCTTAAGTCCATTTATGGACTAAAGCAGGCATCGCGGAGTTGGAACATCTGTTTTGATGATGCTGTCAAAGAATTTGACTTTATCAAAAATCCAGATGAACCATGCATATACAGTAAGATTGTAGGGAGAGCTGTACTATTCCTCGTCTTGTACGTGGATGACATTCTCCTAATAGGAAATGATATTCCTATGTTACAGTCTGTCAAAAGATTCTTGTCACATAAATTCTCCATGAAAGACCTGGGTGATGCCACCTACATTCTGGGAATCCGGATCTATCGTGATAGATCAAAGAGGATGTTGGGACTTTCACAGTCCAGGTACATATACACCATAGTGAAGAGATTCAGTATGGATGATTCTAAGCGCGGTAACCTACCGGCTTGTCACAGAATTACCCTCTCCAAAGAGATGTCTCCCAAGACTGATTTGGAAAGGGATTGCATGTTGATTATACCCTACGCTTCTGTGGTAGGCTCTATAATGTATGCGATGTTATGTACCAGACCAGATGTAGCATACGCATTGAGCGTTGTAAGCCGGTATCAGGCAAACCCAGGAGAGAAGCACTGGATAGCAGTAAAGAACATTCTCAAGTACCTAAGAAGGACAAAGGAGATGTTCTTGGTGTATGGTGGAAAAGACCTCCAGATAGAGGCCTTTGCCGACTCCGGCTTGCAGAGTGACAAAGATGACTCCAAATCCATGTCGGGTTATGTCTTTACCCTCAATGTAGGGGCGGTCTGTTGGAAGAGTTCCAAACAGGAGACCGTTGCTGACTCAACAATGGAAGCGGAGTATATAGCTGCTTGCGATGCCGCAAAAGAAGCTGTCTGGATGAAGAAGTTCCTCACAGAACTTCAGGTGGTTCCTTCCAGTATTGGTCCAATACCTCTGTATTGTGACAACAACGGTGCTATAGCTTTAGCGAAGGAACCCAGGTCCCATTAGAAATCCAGACACATCTTAAGGCGGTATCACCTGATCAGCGAGATCGTAGATCGCCGGGAGATCGAGGTGAAGAGAGTAGAGACGGAGAATAACATTGCTGATCCATTCACAAAGGCCCTTCCTCAGACGCAGTTCGAGAGGCTATTCGAGATGATAGGTCTACGATATGCCAGCTCATGGCCCTAGTGCAAGTGGGAGATTGTTAGTGTATATGCCCTAGGGGCCATTATTGTATCATACTAGATTGTATATTACTTAATGGAAGATTGGGATATTCACAGTTGTATATACAGTCTTGCTAAAAATGGTAGTATTCTACTTGGTTTGTGTCTACTTTAATATGTGCATATGTTTCTTGCAACGTATCACTTATACATATTAGTAGAGCACATAGGATCTTTGCTTGATTACCAGCGTTGTGATGGCAGTCACACTAGTGGGGGCTGGGTAGTCTGTAAGCAACATCCTATATAGGTCCCTGGTCGTTGGATTATCGAGATAGGGCATCGATATTCCGTAGTAGACTAAGTGTGTACGCTTCTCATCCCAGTTGGGTAGATGGTCTGTCCCAAAGCAATCAGTATGTCGTACTGGAGATAGTATACAGGTGCTCGTTAGGTTATGGGTACACCGGACAGGACTCGCAGGGGAACTGATTGGTTGGTATTACACCCATCGTCAGTTAATAGTTCCCAGATGACATGAGTACAGCATAGTCCACAGACTTGACACTGCTACTTCGCCTCGAGTGTGTCCCACTGTTCTTAGATTGCCACCCTACGACGGCTCAAAGGAGTCGTGCAAACAGGTAGCAGTTGGGTGCAGTCTCGAGCACTTAGAGGCAGTAGTGGTTAGACAGGATTCGTCTCTCCCGGTATTGGGAGATGATATCGCGCTGTGTCAGAGAGTCATTATGCAAAGTCCCTGGCCAGGGCAAGCGAGATATACTGGTAGGTTCCAGTAGCTTCTCAGGGTGTAATGGGCTTCGCTCCGACACGACTTATACAGCTATTAGGGGACTGACGCTTGCCGCCCCCTAGGCTAGATATGCGATAGTCTTAGACGAACAGATCGGACTGTACGGAGATTGTCATATCAGGCTCAGTGGGAGTTCGGATGATTTTCCTCATCAGCCTTCTTATCGACATCTACCTGGGGACCGTTACGTACAGCTAGTGCCGCTTGCGGTATGTGGTTAAACCCACTGCCAGCGTAGTGTCGAGTCTTTAGAGTCCCACACAGAGAGTTTCTCTGCTCCAGGTGAAACGATATAGAGGTCGTATGGTTTTACGACAAGGGTTCGGTCGCATACGTGTGTTTACGCACGTACGACTTTTCGGACAGTTTCTACTAGCCGGCTTTGGTTTAAGCCAGATTCTAGTATCGGGTTATTGGATTTATACAGTCTAAAGTTTTTCCGTGTTTTCACGGATTGGAGGGGCGTTCTCGTAATTTGTCGGGAAGCTTCTAGAAGAGTGGTGACTTGGGGGGGTAAGGTGGCATTGCATTAAATGAAATTTGTGACTCATTTGTGTGATTCACTATGTCATTAATGCAACATTTATTGCTTAATGACTCACATAGTGAATCACTCATATTGAATTAATGAAACATGGTGAATAATCATTTATATTCATTTATTTGATAATTCATTATGTTTCATATATTCAAGTGAGAAGCTTTTTCATTCTTATTCTCATCTTCACCTTCTCTCTCCTCAAGCCCACTCTCTCTTCAAACCCTAACCCTAGCTTCTCATGTGTTGAGATCAAGGGTTAGCTAGACTAATACATCCATAACCTCACTCTATATCCCCTAGGTAGCTTAGATTAGCACTTTAAGCAACCTAGTTATCTCAAGTTTGAGATTAAGCTTGGCGTAGGAGCTTTCGGGTGGATCGTCTTTGATTCAAGGAGGCCGTTGAGGTGCCGATGTTCCAAGGAGCCTATGAGGAGTGGAGGACCGCGATGAAGACCCGAAGGACTAGTATCGTGAGGTATAACTTCGTATCCGAGTAGTTAAACCTCTAGTTGATAGTTAGCAATGGTTTAGAAACGATTCATGCACTCAAGTCCGTGTTACGAAGCTTTGATAATCGTTTTTCATATATTCCGCCTCCCCGCAAGTTCATGGGGTGCGTGACATGGACTTACACCTCACACAAGATAAATGATGATCTCAGGCCGCCAGACTAATCTGTACATATGTCACCTGGGAACAGCTATCTGAAAATAGGTATAATACCAACTAGCAGGTTCCCGGCGAGTCGGTCCAGTGTACTTATAACCCAATGAGCACCTGCATACTATCTTAGGTGAACAAACTAAGACTAATGGGTTGTGTGACAGGCCACCGCCCTTCGTCGTGGTCTCGATCAGTATACACTAGTCTACACTTGAGTATCGATGCCCAGTCTCGATACTCCCATGACTAAGGACATTTAAGGATAGGCTTATAGACCACCCAACACCCATGTATATGATCGCCATCATAATGCTGGTAGTCAAGCATGAATCATATGGGCTCTATCAACATTTAATAGTGAATTGTAATGCTGCCTAAAGCATGTACATGATGATAAAGACAAACCAGATAGTATATTATCATTTAGAGTAAGATTGTTCTACCCGTATAGGTCCTCCATCAATCATCTAATCGCGTGCCTCCGATTACAATAATTGATTTGAGGGCACTATAGCCAAGAAACATCTTTTAGGTTTCTTTTATTTTCATTAATCTTATTAATGAAGTCCCATCAATAATGTTTCCTAAATATCACAGAAGAAACGAAGGGCGGGTCAGGACTAGCGTGGATGCAAAACATATATAGTATCTACCAATATATCTCACACACACGCACACGCACACACACACACACACACACACACACATATATATATATAAGTAGCATTTGTCTCACGCAGATATTTGATCACATCACATCACAGAATAGCAGAAAGAGATATATGAAATATAGGATATACTAGGAGGTCCGTGTTTTAGATTAATCCAAAAATGAAAAACACGGATTCCGCGGCCGTGATGACTAGCCAAGCCCACACCCCTAGACCCCTACGAGAGCGGCAAGCAATTCTACCAATTCTAGAGTTAGGCGACCGGTCTCAACTCCTCAAGATGGCCTTCCACTGGACTCTAGAAGCCGGTTACTTGTGCTCTCCACCTTGGGTCTATCCTAATGCGTAAAGTAAATAATATACATCGAATGGAGACAACAACCTCAACCCGGAAGTGTCCCAATAAAAGAATATTACATACAATTATTTACATGAATGAAAATTGAAAAACTCTCATCTCACATAAAACCCCGGCTATTCAATCATGACGATCCAACATAACATATCGATAACAACGCAATAACATCACATGTCATTAACGTAAGTAAATATGAGTATCCCTAATGTCGTTGTCGTATAGCAACGAGATCGGGGATACTGCCACATATTATAGTTACGTCCGCAGAAAAGAAATGAAAACTACAACAATTAGAATTCGCATCTGTAGATATCATAAATCCGGATTATCACATATTCTGAATTTCATGCCTAATGCTATAAACCTTACATTTAAGCTTCGAATTGAAAACATTTTTCAAAAATTAAGCCGGGAAATTTAAGAAAATTCCCGATTAAAAGATCGATGGCTCATCGGGAACTTTAGTGACTGGCCATCTTTCCGAGGCCAAAATACGGAAACGCCCCGGCATGTAAGACTACGGTAGCGCCCCGGCCGTCTTTCCGAGGCCAAAATGCGGAAACGAAACCTTTCCATAACTTGAGAACCGGCGCTATCGTAAGCTTAAAACCCGGATTGAACCATTAACCTACAACTACCTACTATTAACCTACAGCTACCTACTAGAGAAAGGGTTGGAAAGCTATACCGATCGATCCGTGTCCTTCGGTCTTTGGACACCATCCCAAGCTCCCCGTGGCAACTCCGGTCTCGATCTCCTCATCGGAATGGGCACAACATTTAGGAGTCTTTTTACGGGCTCCCGCTTCGTCCGAAACAACTCGGGGACGAAGTGTGCTAGCCGACGTGTCCAAGGTGTTGTAGAGAATGTTTGTGATCACTTTGTCTCTTGCATCCATGGCTTGGATGGAGGTTAAAGATGATGCCATTCATGGAAAATAGTGAGCTAGAGGAAGAAGAAGAAGAGAGCTTTTCTTTTCTTTTGTTTTTCTATGATAAAATGAGAAAGAGTGAGAAGAATAATATGAGAGCTAACCCTTCATGGCAGCCCCTCTCTCTCTCTTCCTATCAAATCATCATAAAACCATCATATAATGTGACATTAGCACATAAAAAGAGACCATGAGTCACTAATGAAGTCCATGTCACATTTAATGCATCTCATGATGAAATTCTAGCTCGTTATTTCCATATGCAAACATTAATCCAAATGTTTGCAACAATAAAAAGATACGGCAACATCTAAAGTAAACTCGTGACGGATCAAAAGAATACCCCTCACCTGTATATACATACCTGCACACGCATTCCGACTGAATGTGAATGCGATGAGACTAAAGTAATCCAACAAATCTAATACTAGGATCCGGCTTAAACCAAAGCCCACTAGTATGATCCGCCCGATCATGATCCGTGCACTTCTGCACGTATATGATCGGACCCTGCCATATATCATACGGCCTCTATAGCGTTTAGCCCGAAACTTGAGAAACTGTCTGTAGGGGACTCTAAAGACTCGTCAATACTTTGGTTGTGGATTTAACCACTAGCACGTCAGAGCTATTAGCCATACGTAACGAGCTACCAAGTATTGACCAAAAGGGAGGTCGATGAGCGAACTCATCCTGATACCCTACTGAGCCCGTCAGTGACAATATCCGTACAGTCCGGTCCATTCGTCTATGAGCATCGCATGTCGGGCCTAGGGGGTTGGTAAATGTCAGACCCCCAAAAGCGGTACAAGTCGTGTCGGAGTGTAGCCCAGAACACCCTGAGATACTACTGGAATACCTACCAGTAAATCTCCGGCCTCGGCCGAGGGCTTTGTGTAATGGCTCTCCTAGACACAGCGCGATCTCACCCCCAATACCAGGAGAGACGAAACCCCTGCCGATCCGCTCACTGCCTCCAAGTGGCTCGGGACTGTACCCAACTAAAACCTGTTTGCGCGACTCTTTTGAGCCATGGTAGGGTAGTAATCAAAGCACAGTGGGAACTCACACGAGACAAATGACGATCTCAGGTCGATGAACTAACCTGTACGCATGTCACCAGGGAACTGCTATCTGACGTCAGGTATAATACCAACTAGCATGTTCCCGGCGAGTCCTGTCCGATGTACTCATAACCCATTGAGCACCTGTATACATCTTAGGTGAACCAACTGACACCAATAGCTTGTGAGACCGGCCACCGCCCCTCGTCGGGGTCTTGACTGTATACACTAGTCTACTAATGGAGTATCGATGCCCAGTCTCGAAACTCCCACGACTAGGGACCACTTTAAGGTTGTGCTTATGGACTACCCAACTCTCACGTATATGATCGCCATCATACTGCTGGTAGTCAAGAAAGAATCCTATGGGCTCTATCAACGTACAATAGTGACCTGTAAGGTCACCTAAAGTAGTACACGATGATAAAGACAAACCATGGTAGCACACTATTCTCTATCAATATGTAATAGTGAACTACAATGTCACCTAAAGCATGTACACGATGATAAAGACAAACCAGATAGTATACAAACTTCTCGAGTATGACGGTCCTACCGGTATAGGTCCTCCCTCAATCATTGCAATCACGTGCCTGCGATCCAATAATTGACTCTGAGGGCACTTTATCCAACAATCTCCCACTTGTATTCAAGGCTAATTATTGCGATGTCGCATACTCATAGCCCGTGTGATACCGAACACCCAACTCCTCTACTAATCAGTCTCATAAAGCTTGTTTTTGAAATTATTGTGTTCGTGAAATAGCCTCAGCTAGTGGATCCGCCCTGATGTTTCTTTCTGTCTCTTTTTATCTCAAGTTCGCGAAGAAAGCCATCTCCCGAAATGAGCAATACCTGTCTTAGAATATGTCTGGATATCTGATGGGACCTAGTTCATAAATGAACTCCAA
Organism: Agapanthus africanus; assembly: GCA_030015575.1. Lineage (NCBI taxonomy): Eukaryota > Viridiplantae > Streptophyta > Magnoliopsida > Asparagales > Amaryllidaceae > Agapanthus > Agapanthus africanus. Next base: position 374,918,559 of record CM057344.1, on the reverse strand, counting down.
ATCCAATCTTCTTAGGCTGTATCGTCAACTAAAAACAATCAGTATCCTGCCCCATGCCTCCCTCAGTATCCGCTTGGACCACCTGTCCAAAATACTGCCCCTCGTCAGAGGGAAATCTATAACTCTGACAGCCACTCTGTCATCGAGGTCACCTTGGAAGCCTGCAATGATAACTGTCTCCTGAAGGAGGCTACCGTTATCATATCCCTAGAACATCCACTTATGTTCTAAAACTGCTTCCGAATGTTTCTCCATGATTGGATCAATATCTTATTGCATCTACTGCAAAACAACATCTGGTGTGGTACTTGACATCTCATGATTTACTCAATTGCCTGAGCAAGTGATCTGCCAATCATGCACATCCCTCTCCCCTTTAGTCTGTAAGACACCTTTAGAGAGGGTGACTCCATCATTTGCAGGTACACTACCATGCCTGGAGTCGTCCATTCTAAATACCTTTAGAATGCTGTCTAAGTACCCAGATTGGGAAACTACCCAAATTTAGATCTAAAACCATAGATCTATTAACCAGAATATATGATATATTATCCATATCCTTTATGGAGAAACCACTCTGTGACAACCAAAGTATAACCGATCGTTGTATAGGAATATCACTTCCTACTCTGTGTATGTCATCCAAATACCAGGACATCACACCCTACTACCTTCGTAACAGATCCATCCCCTATTCTGATGAAGTCAAACCTATGACTGTCACATCAGAAATAGATGATCTATCTCCGCTATATCAACTTTAGTCTATAAATAAACATAAGCTACTTGTCCATTATGCTTTCGCTGCTCCCACAGACTATGACAACCCTCTGGCAGAGTCATATACACGTACACTTCTAAACCTAATTTAGAACGACGCTATACTCATCCTCCTGCCGGGTCTCACAGTCTGGAACAACAGTAATGGCAAGTCTGGGTAAACAAGAACCTCCCTGTCACCGTCCTTGAGGCTACCGGAGGACCTCTCGGGTGCTTGAGGTTACCCACCATATCTGCGGAGTGGCCAATGGAATGTCAAACCAGATTGAATCTTTTGGTTCTTATCAAAATTTCAGTAATCGTTTGCGGTTCTGGAATCACTTCCAGTTCTACCATACTCTCACTACTGTTTTCTGAAAAAATCGATTTTACTAAAAATGTGGCGAGTCAAGAACAATATCACCATTGATCTTCCAGATGGTAGAAAATCAACCCACGTCATAGCCCGGGTCAACCCACAAACGGCCATTACAGAAACGTGCCTTGAGTTATCCAGAGTCTTGTTTTAAGCATAAGCCGGACAACTCCCCGTACCTTAACATTGTTAAGATACGAACTATTCTATATCCAATATAGAAACAGAGACACTGATTTAATTGGAACCAGATTCAAATCATACAGCTGTCTCCAGTGCATGTCAACTAAATGGAGAGAGGCCAATCAGCATTACTCAACTTAGGAATACATCCAGATATAAGTAACCTGAAAGAGAAACAAGTTTCTCAAAATCATTACTATCAACTGAATACCATACACAAGTATCTACATGTTCGATCACCTTGAAGAATCCCGATACTTGCAACATCTGGTTCTCTACTTTACTCTTATACCTATAACTTCTCAAAACTTAGACCTTGCATTTCTACGAAACACTTGTCTAACAACTAGAGAAGTCACAAGTAAACAGAATATAGTATGAGTACCAACCCCTCTGTCCCCATGGACACTGGACAACATACAATACTCTGTATAAGTCCCTTGAGTCTAATAACTCATTCCCTGCGTGTCGTAGGTTGAAAACTGTACTTATGGTTATGAAGAATTACACCGTTGTTTAATGCTCCTTACTTAACCATCCATTGATATAGGTAATGTCATAGACATAATTTCAAAAAGTTATATCTCATTTTATAAAAATAAACATACAGATATATCAATTTGAAATTGGTGCACAACAATGGATATTCAAAACCAAATATTTGTCGTCCGGCAAACAACCCAGGTGATTTCCTCAAATATCACCAATTACAACGAATCCCGATATAATGAGGATGATCACCTAATTCCCAATAAGTTACTCCTACTCATCATCTGTAAAACCATACAGATGTGAGAATCAAATCTGGTAAATAGATACCCTGGAGCAAAGGGTAATTGGGAAATCAGTTTTCTTTTAACAATACACAGTGAAACTGAAACATATAAATATTTCGAAGGGGTATCCGGGTATTCTTAGTAATGCCTCGTCCATTATCATATTCACAACTGTAACCGTATATTTCTTTGCCATCTCTCCAAATCCCTTTATACGTCTTTAGTCATTACCTTCTGTACACCCTCTTAGGCTAAATGGTTTTCTTCCTTCCCTACCGTTCGGCACCAGCCTATGGTTTGGAAGAAGACTATCCAAAAAGCATAATGGGTGTACAGTCCTAATCCTAGGAGCACTCGCAACCCGAAAGAAGGTAAAGATAAAAGACAACTGAATAAACCTTATTCCTATTTCTCCTGAACCAGAATCCATCCCCGAACTGGAATAAGTTCCTTCGAGTTCGTATATAACCATACGATGTAGTATCCAATAAACTGTGGATCTTCGTAATGATACGGAGTGTTCTGGAGAAATACAAAGGTGATGTTGGATTGGCGAAGAAATACTTGGTTTGGTCGTGAATAGCAGTCGCAATTTACTTTGCCCTCTTACTAATCCCTTTATTTGTCTTAACTTATTACCTTCTGTACACCATCATTAGGCTAAATGGTTTTCTTCCTTCCCTACCATTCGGCACCTGCCTATGGTTTGGAAGAAGACTATCCAATTAGCGTAATAAGTGTACCGTCCTAATCAAAGGAGCACTCGCAACCTGAGAGAAGGTAAAAGGAAAAGACAACTGAATAGTCCTATTCATTTTCTCCAGAACCGGAAACCATCTTCGAATCTGGAACAAGTTCCTTCGAGTTCGTATATAATCATACGATGGTTTTATCCAACGGAAGTGGATATTCGTAATAATACGGGGTGTCCTGGAGAAAAGGGTAAAAGTAGGAGTGGCAATGAGGTATGCAACTCTGACAATCCAAAAGCCAGCGTTATAAGAAGGTTCGGTCAACTCGGTCACAGAGTCATAGTATAGGGTTGGGTCATGGTCGCTGCCAAAGAGAGAGAGAAAAGAAACACTCAGCGTGTACTCTAACCTAGATCAGAATGGTTATCAATTTATCTAATCAGGAAACCACCCACTGTAACCTTAAATTCTCCTCCAAACATGAAAGAAGAATCAGTCGGGATCACACGAGGAGTAAACCAACTCATCAGTGGGAATTAGGATCCAACTATTATCGTATGATAAGTTGACGGAATCCACTCAAGTCATACACACTCCAGAAGGTATGCGCATGCCTGGCAAGTTTTAGTTTCTTTAGAAACTCCCGATGTGTGTTTTTACCCCTAGGATCCAAGTGACCTTGACGGAGTCATCAAATCAAAGAGTCCTAGTCAAGTTCAACCCGTCATTATCTGGATTGCATTAAACCCACCCGTACGTGCCCTTGACGGATTCAACAAGGCCGCACGACTGTCCTAACCAATCCCATATCCATGCTACAAACAAGCACCACTTAGCTACCGTACACTACGCCTTGACGGAGTCAACAAACGCAGCACGGATACTAAATAATACCCGTAAGAAATGACGGAGGACTACGGCTGGTTTTTTGGCGAAAAACCTTTAACGTAATGAACTTGATATCATTGAAGGAACTGCATAGCTTTTTATAAAAATATAGTGGCGAAAACCTTAGCTAAAGAGGTCACTCCCGGTGAAGGGATCTTGGCTCTTTCCCCGTAGAATGAGGTGCAGGATATTCCAATTGAATACCACGATGCAAAGCAAAAAGTAATTGACTATAGTGAAGTTATTACCCTGACGCAAACTTCTGTCCAAGGGGTCACTCCCGATGAAGGGATCTCAGCCCTTGCCTCGTCGACTGAGGTGCTGGATATTCATAACCGAATACCACAATGCAAAACAAAAGAGAACGTCCTTGCAATAACAGCTTTTTTTGAAAAATGTTCCAACAACATTAGACTAGGTTTGTTTAGCTTGCATTGATCCGAATCAATGCAGTCCCATCAATTGATCACACCAATAATTAACGAAAATACGATGTACGTATATGCCACCTGCATTCTCCACTGGGTCCCGTCATCACCCGTTAGGTTACTTAACTAACGACAGAGCGGGGAATGGACTAGCGCGGGTGTAAAACATATACAACATCCACTAGTATATATATCAATATATAATATTCGCTCAAGGCGTGATAAAATGCAACATCACATAGAGTAATAAGTATCACAGAACAATACAGATAATCTGGGATCCCCGGGTTTCATAGAGCCGCTACTGAAACCCGACGTTCCCCTGGTCGTGTGGATAGCCTGTGCAATGAAATCCTAGACCGCTATGGGCGCGGCAAGTTACCCGCAACCTGAAGTGAGGCAGCCCCTTTCAACAACGTGAATAGACCACCCAGCACTTCACGGAATCCGGTAACTTGAGCACCCCTCCTTGGGTCAACTTGTACCCCCTATGAGTGCGGCGAATAGCTCGCCAATTCTAGAGTGAAGCCCCCTCCGTCTCAAAGCCATGAGATGCGGGCCCGTTGCCCTCTAGACCCCGGCTACCCGTGCACCCCTCCGCGGGGCAATCCTAGTACAGAAAGTAAAATATACAACGGGTACATCGACCTCAGCCCGGTCGTGCCCCAAAAGAATAATATACAAACTGGCAGTGACGGCAGTCCACATGTCGGACACTCGCCCCGCAATATCAAATGTAAAAATACAACCAAACTGTACTACCATTGCATCCAGGCTATCCACCACGACAAATCCGCAACATCACAGCACAACACAGAACATCAACGTGAATGTCACGTTCGCAAATCCGTCTAAAAGAACTATAGCAATTAGACAGGATTTACCGCTCGAATGACATTCACGGTCGCAGATATAATGTAAATACTGTGAACTAACATGTTTAAAATCTTCGATCGACTAAATTTCCCGAAGTGGGCCCCAAGCACAATACCTAGTACTCAAACAAATCTGGGCTCAAACAAAAAATACCAGAAACCACATTTCTAAGTCAGAGACCACCTCAAAAACTTTCGTGCACTGTGGCTACAGTACGGCGGCGGATCCACGGCCAAAACGTGGGTACGGCCATGGGTCCGCCGCGCTACAGTGAAATCAGCCCCCCAAATTTTCTCAGTTCTCTTAAAAAACCCTGCCTGATTTTCTGACATGCCCAAAAAAATTTTTAGAGCAAAAACCAAATTCGACAGAAACTAAACAATTGGAAACGCGGTTTTTGGAAATTTCGTCCGATCGAAGTTCTAAACACGTTAGAGCAAGCTAGTAAAGGTTAATGGCGTGGCTCTGATACCATGTAAGACTGCGGTAGCGCCCCGGCCGTTATTCCGAGGCCAAAATACGGAAACGAAACTTTTTTATTACTTGAAAACCGACGCTATCGTATGCTTAAAACCCGGATCAAACTATTAACCTACAACTAGCTACTACAGAAATGGTTGGAAAGGTATATCGATCGATCCGTGTCCTTCGGTCTTTGGCCACCATCCCAAGCTCCCCGCGGCAACTCCGGTCTCGATCACCTCGTCGGAAAGGGCACCACATCTACGAGTCTTTTTACGGGCTCCCGCTTCGTCCGAAGCAACTCGGGCACGAAGTGTGCTAGCCGACGTGTCCAAGGTGTTGTAGAGAATGTTTGTGAACACTTTGTCTCTTGCATCCATGGCTTGGTTGGAGGTTAGAGATGATGCCATTCATGGAAAATAGTGAGCTAGGGGAAGAAGAAGAAGAGAGATTTTCTTTTCTTTTGTTTTTCTATGATAAAATGAGAGCGAGTGAGAAGAATAATATGAGAGCAAACCCTTCATGGCAGCCCCTCTCTCTCTCCTCTTATCAAATCTTCACAAAACCATCATATAATGTGACATTAGCACATAAAAAGAGACCATGAGTCACTAATGAAGTCCATGTCACATTTAATGCATCTCATGATGAAATTCTAGCTCATTATTTCCATATGCAAACATTAATCCAAATGTTTGCAACTATAAAAAGATACGACAACATCTAAAATAAACTCGTGACGGATCACAAGGATACCCCTCACCTGTATATACATACCTGCACACGCATTCCGACTGAATGCGAATGCGATGAGACTAAAGTAATCCAACAAATCTAATACTAGGATCCGGCTTAAACCAAAGCCCACTAGTATGATCCGCCCGATCATGATCCGTGCACTACTGCACGTATATGATCGGACCCTGCCACATATCATACGGCCTCTACAACGTTTCGCCCAAAACTTGAGAAACTGTCTGTGGGGGACTCTAAAGACTCGTCAATACTTTGGCTGTGGATTTAACCACTATCACGTCAGAGGTAGTAGCCGTACATAACGGGCTACCAAGTATTAACCAAAAGGGAGGTCGATGAGCGAACTCATCCTGACACCCTACTGAGCCTGTCAGTGACAATATCCGTACAGTCCGGTTCGTTCGTCTACGAGCATCGCATGTCAGGCCTAGGGGGTTGGTAAAAGCCAGACCTCAAATGCGGTACAAGTCGTGTCGAAGTGTAGCCCAGAACACCATGAGATACTACTGGAATACCTACCAGTAAATCTCCTGCCTCGGCCGAGGGCTTCGTGTAATGGGTCTCCTAGACACAGCACGATCTCACCCCCAATACCGGGAGAGACGAAACCCCTGCCGATCCGCTCACTGCCTCCAAGTGGCTCGGGACTGTACCCAACTAAAACCTGTTTGCGCGACTCCTTTTAGCCATGGTAGGGTAGTAATCAAAGCACAATGGGAACTCACACGAGACAAATGACGATCTCAGGTCGATGAACTAACCTGTACACATGTCACCAGGGAACTGCTATCTGACGTCTTGTATAATACCAACTAGCATGTTCCCGGCGAGTCCTGTCCGGTGTACTCTTAACCCAATGAGCACCTGTATACATCTTAGGTGAACCAACTGACACAAATGGCTTGTGAGACCGGCCACCGCCCCTCGTCGGGGTCTCGACTGTATACACTAGTCTACTAATGGAGTATCGATGCCCAGTCTCGAAACTCCCACGACTAGGGACCACTTTAAGGATGTGCTTATGGACTACCCAACTCTCACGTATATGATCGCCATCATACTGCTGGTAGTCAAGCAAGAATCCTATGGGCTCTATCAACGTGCAATAGTGACCTATAAGGTCACCTAAAGCAGTACATGATGATAAAGACAAACCATGGTAGCATACTATTCTCTATCAATGTGTAATAGTGAACTACAATGTCACCTAAAACATGTACACGATGATAAAGACAAACCAGATAGTATACAAACTTCTCGAGTAAGACTGTCCTACCGGTATAGATCCTCCCTCAATCATTGCAATCACATGCCTGCGATCCAATAATTGACTCTGAGGGCACTATATCCAATAGGCCGCACCCCCGAGACCGTTAACGAAGTTGACTTAGGCGGAACACCGTGGCCGCGAGCAGCCGAGTGGATGCACTTGGCCATGGGGTTCTCCTATAGTTACTTCATCACGGCAAAAGGGCGTGGCTTTCTACTAGTGTCTCCCGGCGAGTATTCGTGCACGATACAAGATTACGACGGAGTTTCGATCCAAATCCAAATTTCGTGGTAATCCATCATTTGAGACTAAAATGCGAGATTTACAAATCGACAACTAGTTTTCGCAAAACAAATCAATGTGGATTCCAAAAATTTTATCACATAAGCAAAGCAGTATAGACGATGTTAACATTTTGATCGATGTTTCAAACAACAACAATTCACAGAGACCTCAACCACTTGAGCCTCATCAAAAATATCCAGAAAATCCAAAAAGTGTAAATGAAGTAGCACAAGAAATATGGAGTTCTAACTCCATAAGAGAGCAGCGGAACCGCAGCCAATAAATGGTATAGGCGTCGGTTCCGTGGCTATTTGGAGGAGTTAGGATCTCGTATTTCTTGTGCCACCATAAAATTACCTGCACGATTTTCTGAGCATTTTTAATCTGGAAAATATTGAAGTTTGAAAATTTGGACAGAAACATGCAAAGAATCGTGTTTAAAACGTCGATCGAACGCTTTAACTTTGTCTAAAATACTTCTAAGCCTCTAGCTTGGATATGATACCATGAAAGTATGTCTTAGCACCTCTACTTGGGTTCTATGAGTATCAAATATGCAATTTTAAAAATCTAGAGAATTAGGGTTTCAAAGTTAGCAAACTAAGTAATCTAACTAAGTGAAGAGAGTCTACAACCTTTGTAGTCTAGTCCTTCACTTCAAAAGCTCTAAGTAGTAGTCCTAAAACTCTTCTTTGACTCCACTTGAAGGTTGGAACGATCTTGTTCGATGTCTTCGTCGTCGAAAATGATCCATCCTGAGGCAACTCACACTCAAGCTCACACTTCATTAATCATGGTATTAGTGAAGAGAATAACCTATACTAATTTTCTAGAATAGTGTAGGTTAATGAAGTAGGAATTTTGCTCACTAAAAATCTTTCTTTCTTTTTCTTTTTCTCAACCTAGAAAAGTCTAGTGAGGAGAGGAAGAAGATAAACTTGGAAGTGAGTGTGAACCATGACATAAAGAATATGATAAATATATATGAATAACACAATGTAAGAATATGATTCATGGCTTCTCATTGCTTCTCATTGCTTCTCCAAGCACCAAAACAATGACTCATTATATTTTTCATTAATTCATAAACCTTTATCATTTTCTTTACTCTAATGTGATTCTCACACATACTAGTTCTATGTATCATCAACCATGTTACAATATATATATATATATACAAACTAATATTGAGCTTAATATTAGTTAATATATATATATATAATAATAATAATAATAATAATAATAATAATAATAATGGAGGAAAGAGGCCATAGGAGGGGATTTCCTCCTATGGCATCGAAAAAATACAACCTCCGCCATTTTTTCCGACGATCGGCATCCATCATCTATTAGTGATATATGCCCTAGAGGCCATTATTGTATCATATTGGTTTGTATATTACATATTGGAAGCTTAGGATATACACGGATATAGTAACAGTATTGCTCAAAATGGTGGTATGCTACCTTGTTTGTTTCTACTTCAATATCTGCATGTGTTTCTTTTAGCATATTGCTTATACATATTTGTAGAGCCCTTAGGATCTTTGCTTGATTACCAGCATTATGATGGCAATCACACTAGTAGGGGATGGGTAGTCTATAAGCACATCCTTATACAGGTCCCTAGTCATAGGATTATCGAGACGGGGCATCGATACTCCAGAGTAGACTAGTGTATACGCTTCTCATCCCAGCAGGGGAGATGGTCTGTCCCACAGCCATTAGTACATCGTACTGGAGATAGTATGCAGGTGCTCATTGGGTTATGAGTACACTGGACAAGACTCGTAAGGAGCTGATGGTGGGTATTATACCTATTGTCGGGTAGCAGTTCCCAGGTGACATGAGTACAGCTTAGTCCATCGACTTGACACTGCTACTTCACCTCTAATATGTTCCCATTGTTCTTAATTCACTACCCTACCACGCCTCAAAGGATTCATGCAAACAGGTAGTAGTTGGGTGCAGTCCCGAAGCACTTGGAGGCAGTGGCGGTTAGATAGGATTTGTCTCTCTCGGTATTGGGGGTCAATATCGCGTTGTGTTCGAAAAGCCATAACACAAAGTCCTTGGCCAGGGCAAGTGATATTTACTGGTAGTTACTCCAGTAGTTTCTCAGGGTGTTTTGGGCTGCACTCTGATACGACTTATTGCGCTATTAGGGGTCTGACGGCTACCGCCCTCTAGGCCCGATATGCGATACTCTTAGATGAACAGATCGGACTGTACGGAGATTGTCACAGATAGGCTTAGTAGGAGTTCGGATGAGTTTCCTCATCGGCCTTCTTATCGATAGATACCACCTGGGTGGCCGTTATCTGCAGCTAGTACCGCTGACGGCTTGTGGTTAAACCCACTGCCAGCGTAGTGTCTAGTTTTTAGAGTCCCACACAGAGGGTTTCCCTGCATCGGGCAAAATATGTGCCGTATGGTTTTACGGCAGGGCTTTGATCACATACGTGTACTTGTACATGGATGCTGAATGGGCAGACAATACTAGTGGGATTTGGTTTAAGCCGGATCCTAGTATTGTATTATTGGATCGTTATCATCTTAGTGTATTCGTATTTTTCGGAATACGGATACGGGTATGTATATACGTTGAGGGCATTCTTATAATTTTACTTGGTATGCTTCTAGAAGGGGACACCTCATTATTGTAAGTCCATGCTACCTCTCCCGGTACTTTCGGGCATGCGGAATTAGGTGAAAAACAATTTTTCTAGAGGTGGTAACATGGACTCAAAACCGGATCTTTGTTAAACATCTAACAAACAACCTAACTAGGAGTTGTTAACTACTCGGTTAGGGGGTTATACCTTTCTTTCTTGATCTCCTTCGTCTTCAAGCCTCGATGGTTGTCCGGATCGGCTTCACTCCGTCGTCTCTTTGCGCCGAAGATAGATCCACCTCGAAAGCTTCTACCTTTGGCTTCTTCTTCGATCTTTGAAGAAACTAGTTCACTTGGTTTGCTAAACCTTGTGAACTAGAGTGAGTAGAGAAGAGTGTGTTGGGATTTTCTCTATGGTTCTTGGTTCTCAACACATGAGACAAGTGAACCATAGACAAAGAGAGGGAGAGCAAGAGGAAGGAGATGAGAGCTCAAGAACAAGAGAGAGAATGAGAATGATAGAATGATAGAAGACTTTTCTCTCTTGGCTCTCATAATCCAAAACCATCATCACAAAATAGTAATCAAGTATTGTGTAAATGGTTTAAGCTACAATAGCCATATCATTTCATGCACTCATTTCTCACAAGAGAAAAAGCAAGTTAAAAAGTCTTTGCCATGAAATGATAGCCATTGTCATCATGATGGTCAACTAGTCCAACCTAGTCAACCGGTCAACAAAGTCAACAAGTCAACAAAGTCAACCCCTCAACAACCATGTCACCTCAATACTTAATTAATATTATTGTTAATCATATATCATATTCTCATTAGGGTTGAGCAAAAGGTCAATAGTCAACGGTCAACGGTCAACAACCCTAATGAGAATCCTCTGCCTCTGTCTCTCCGTCAACTGTGCATACACACCCGCATCCGCGTTCCGAGGAACACGGATGCATACTGGATAAAACCAATCCCAAAAGGTACACTAGGATCTGGCTTAAACCAAAGCCCGCTAGTGTAAACTGTCCGGACAATGTACGTGCACAAGTGCACGGATGTGACCGAACCCTGTCGCAAAACCATGCGACCTCTACTCTTTTGCCTAAAGGCGAATAGCTTTCTGTGTGGGACTCTAAAGACTCGACACTACGCTGGCAGTGGGTTTAACCACAGACCGCAAGCGGCACTAGCTGTGCGTAACGGTCCCCAGGTAGATGCCGACAAGAAGACTGACGAGGTGAAACCCATCTGAACTCCTACTGAGCCTGAATGTGACAATCTCCGTACAGTCCGGTCTGTTCGTCTGATACATCGCATGGCGTGCCTAGGGGACGGTAAACGTCAGTCCCCTAATAGCGGTACAAGTCATGTCGGAGTGAAGCCCAAAACACCCTGAGATAACACTGGAAGCCTACCAGTATATCTCGATTGCCCTGGCCAGGGACTACTCGTGTAATGGCTCTCCTAGACACAGCGCGATGTCAACCCCCAATACCGGGAGAAACGAATCCTGTCTAACCGTCACTGCCTCCAAGTGCTTCGGGACTGCACCCAACTACCACCTGTTTGCACGACTCCTTTGAGCCGTGGTAGGGTAGTAATCAAAGTACAGTGGGAACACACTCGAGGCGAAGTGATAGTGTCAAGTCAGCGGACTAAGCTGTACTCATGTCACCTGGGAACTGATAACTGACGATAGGTATAATACCAACAGGTCAGTTCCCGACGAGTCCTGTCCAGTGTACTCGTAACCCAACGAGCACCCGCTTACTATCTCCAGTACGACGTACTGATGGCTGTGGGACAGACCATCTCCCACTCTGGGATGAGAAGCGCATGCGTTAGTCTACTCTGGAGTATCGATGCCCTGTCTCGATAGTCCTGCGACTAGGGACCTGCATGAGGATGTGCTTATAGATTACCCAGCCCCACTGGTGTGACTGCCATCACAATGCTGGTAATCAAGCAAAGATCCTAAGGGCTCCACTAATGTGTATAGGTGATATACTAAAATAAACACAAGTACACATTGAAGTAGAAACAAACCAAGTAGCATACTACTATTTTGAGCAAGATTGTATATACAAGGTGAATATCCCAAGCTTCCATTAAGTAATATACAAACTAGTATGATACAGTAATGGCCTCTAGGGCATTTACACTAACAATTATTGGTTAATCTATTTTGCAAAATAGATTGATGAGGTGGATATTTGGAGACTTGTGTGGCATAGGTGTGAAGCATGGCCCCATGAGTTGTTTATTAGTTTGTGATCACTATTGAAGCATGGTGGCTATTTTCTATGAGAAAATAATCCATGCTTCAATGAGTGAACTCTTGAGCCATTCTCTACACTCACACAACTTTAGTTCATTTGCTTCTCCTCATTCTCTCTCTTGATTTCTCCATCTCCTTCTTCCTCAAAACTAAACCCTAATCCTTCACATGTGTTGTGAGTTATAGGGTTTAGTGAGATTAAACAATCCATTAGCACTCTCTACATCATCTAGGACATCTAGTTTAGCGAACTAGGTGCCTTAGTTACCTCGGTTTTGAGGTTGGAGCTCGGACTATAGACTCTCGGTTGGATCGTCTTTTACATGAGAGGACCGGCGAGGAGGCCCGATCCATGTACGATCCAAAGAGCCTATGACGAGGAGGAGGACAGCAAGAAAACCCAAAGGACATGGTTATGTGAGTATAACTTTCTATCCGAGTAGTTAACCTCATACAGTTTAGCTAGCTAGGGTTTATTGCCGATCCTGGGATCAAGTCGGTGTTGTGAAGCCTGTAAAAATCATTTTTTGCGTATTCCTCCTCCCCGTGAACCCACGGGGTGCACCACATCGACTTACAGTGGTATCAGAGCCTCTCTATAAGCCTTAGATAGCTTGCAGCGATGTTTAAAATCTGCCGTTTTTGTCGCGCACGGACTGCCGACAAAAACAGAATCGAAAAAGTTGTTTTAAGATGTTTGCACACCCCGTGGGCTCACGGTTTGAACCAAGAAGCCACGGGGTGGTGCATGGGCACCCCGGAAATACCTTGGGGAGACCAAAGGCTGGGCCCACCCCCAAGACCACCATAAGGTGGCCTTGGGGGTTGGTGATCCGAGAGCACCACAAAATGGTGCTCTCGGGTCTGCCTCCCCTTGGGGGCCACCTCGTGGTGGTCCCCGGGGGTGGGTACCCCCCTGAGGCCCCCGGATTGACAGTTAATTTTTTCCCCGTCGCCTCCGTGAAGGTTCAGATGGGTTTCGAGTTTGTTTCGACTCCCGGATTGGCTTAAAACGATATTTTTGGTAACTTTAGTAGACAATTTTTCATGGTCTTGAAAAATTAGTTTCGTTCTCTAATTATGCGTGGATTTTATAACATCGTGGGTTACTTTACAAGCTTTGTGATGTGTATATGTGTTCGTAAACGTCTTCTAATCGCTATACGTCGATTAGAAGGGGTTGCACATATCTGTGATGCTGTGATGATTTGTGTATATGAACTTTATTGGATCGTCATGATGGAATAGCCAGGGATATGAGAAGAGTGTTTTCTTTCCTTTCATTCGGTATAAATTTGTAAAGTGATGTAATATTATTTTGCGGGGCACATCCGGGTTGAGCTTGTAGCCGCCGTTGTATTATTTCTTTTAGTGTTTTTGCTCCTAGGATAGACCCAAGGGGGTGCACAAACTACCGGGATCTTGAAGTCCCGAGTGGCCTACTCATTTTACTGAGGGAGGCTGCTTCACTTCGGAAATTTGGCGGTTAGTTTGCCGCACTTGTAGGGGTCTAGGGTGGGGTTTGGCTATTCATCACGACCGTAGAATCCGTCTTTCGTTACAGGCTTAAACGAAACGCAGAATTCCTAGTATATATAATATGTTCATCTGTGATCTGGAATGCCTATTATTGCGTGAGACGAATGGATATATTATATATGTTATATAATAACGTTGCTTATGTTTTGCACCCGCGCTAGTCCAGCCCCCGCTCTGGCGTTAGTTAAGTAACCTAAAGGTATAAGACGGGGCCCAGTGACGAATGTAGATGGCATAAGCGTACGTGCTATTTTCGTTTCTTTCTGCAATGGTAGGTGTAAATGATGGGACTGCATTGATTAATGCAAAGTAAATAAACCAAAGCTGAATCGTTGGAACAATTTCAAAACCACTTGGTTTTTCCAAAAAGCAAACTTTTAAATGCGGAGCCTAAACCACTCCTTTAAAAGCTATCATGGTTCCTTCGATTAAATCAAGTTCATTACGTTCACGATTTAGCCAAAACCATTAATATCGCTTCGTCATTTCAGTTGGGCATTCAGTAGTATTCAAGCTATGTATTTTGACCTTTGCCAAGGCATATTGATTGGTAGCTGCTGAATATTCATCTGTAGTATAGATAGATTCGTTGGTTTGGGACAATCATACTACTATTTTGGCGTTCGTCAAGGGTTTGTACGGGTGGGTTCAAATTAATCTGGATAATGACGGGTAGAACATGCCTTATGACATATGATATATTGGCTTCGTTAAGATCATAAGAACTTGGGGCAAAATTCCACTTCGGGAGTTTCTAAAAAAACTGAAACTTGCTAGTGTTGCATACCATTTGGTGTGTGATAATTTTGGTAGGATTCCTTCAAGGTTATCATACAATGATATTTGGATCCCGATCTTACTGTGAGTATCCGCTACTCCTCGAGAGATTTTTTCACTAAACGATCAATGCTATAAACCAAGTAGGTGTCTAGAACGGTGTTAGCGGGGCTACGCCTCCAGGGAAAAGAGGTTATGTAATTAAGGAACTTCGCAAAAGCATTGGAAAACCTCCCTCAAAGTACCAACACCAGCCAAGCCGAAAGGTTAAGCAAGTATTGTAAGAGTGAGATTAATCTTGACTAATTCTTCTTTTATGGTTTGAGGAAGGAAACAAATCACTAGTTTATTACAATAACTTTCATTGTTCACAGTTTACAATAGTTCGAAAGAAAAGGAAACTACTAACCAAGTGCGAATATAAGATTGAGTTATGGAAATCGGTAAAAGTACTGAAGGCATGACCGTCTAGATCTCTGTGAGCTTGAATGGTAGGTCTGACTCCTGAACTGGGACCTCTCCAATCTCTGAGCATGCATACTCAGGTCGTCAGGGCGACGCAAAACCAATATTATGATAACAATAATAAGTCAAGAAATAAAAGTAATAACGGTGGAGACAATAAATTCAAGTAATCGATATGTCAATAATCAATGTAATGTATGACCTGTGTTCCTACTGGACTCTAAGTTGTTGGCTATAATGCCCTCAAGTCAATTATTGGATCGCAGGCACGTGATTGCAATGATTGAGAGAGGACCTATACCGGTAGGACAGTCTTATTCGAGATGATAGTATGCTATCTAGTTTGTCTTTATCATCGTGTACATGCTTCAGATGACACTACAGGTCACTATTACATGTTGATAGAACCCATAAGATTCTTGCTTGACTACCAGTAGTTTGATGGAGATCATATACGTGAGAGTTGGATGGTCTATAAGCATATCCTTAAAAGGTCCCTAGTCGTAGGAGTTTCGAGACTGGGCATCGATACTCCAAGAGTATACTAGTGTCTACTGATCGAGACCCCGACAAGGGGCGGTGACTGGTCTCACAAGCCATTGGTGTAAGTTGGTTCACCTAAGATGTATACAGGTGCTCATTGGGTTATGAGTTGTCACGACCTACCCCCAAACACAGATGGTATTGTCCGCTCTGGCCGAAACCGCACGGTTTTCTCCTTTTGAATGAACCCGGGGTTACTTCCCAGTAGGTCACCCATCCTAGAATTTCTCTGGCTCAAGCATGCTTAACTACGGAGTTTTTCAAACTCCGGAGTTCCGATTCATCCAAAAGGCGCCTCTGTGTTATAAGAGTGGTATCATTTCATTTATAGTTCAGATCGTGCCCTCTTTCGGAATGGAATTCGATACACCCCATTGTTCTGGTAGATCCCCGTGTGCATCCGTATCGGTTACATCCCCACCTCGATACCAGATAACATCTCACTTCTCATGGGGTAGGTGGTATTCAACCCCAACTCCACCTGGGGTATTACATTCCCCCCACTTAGAACAATGGTTTGTCCTCGAATCACGACCCAAAGTTTGGATGTGACCGGCACTTAGATTGTATAATATCTAAAGATATCTACACAACCCGAATAAGCCAAAAACCAAGATCAAAACCCCTTTTACGGAATTTTTAGGAAAATTTAGTTTTTAAGTAAGAATCACAGTTTTAAGTAATTAAAATCTTAACAGTAACTCTATATTGAATCTATAATAAAAACAGTTATAAAGTGTTTAATTTTGTTGCATCCCTAGTTGGGATCAACAATGTCAACAGCGGAAATAAATATACAACTTTATACGACATCAATAAGAATCTCAGACATAAGTAAAAGAAATATCATTTAATATAACTAACGATCTCATCTGTCAAATAATATACATGCAACCACTTCTCGTTCTAAGTCATAATACAGGGTCTGATGGAGATACTCTAGATTCAATATACAATACCTAAAGAGAAGGTTACTATATAGGTAACCCACTTAGCAAAAAGTTGCGATAAAATCTGATAAGTGGATCCGCACTGCTGCTAACCGTCCACTCAACTCCTGCAAGGAACCGTGGCACAACGGGGGTGAATTGCCAACTCAGTGAATAAGACTAACGTATATCGGCTAATAATGTAAGTATGACGAACTAGAACTACTATCAACAGTAATGAATGTGATGCATGATAACAGGTGGAAGAATGAATATGCACTACTCAATGTCTAAATCAAAACTGAAATCTCATCAATTTTTTCCAAATCAGGTTCATATTTCCATGTCTAACATCGACACAAATCTTCGGTGTTTCATCAGGCATCGTTCCCCAAACGATCCTGTTTCTCAATAACACCGGTCGGTATCATCTAGATATCAGCCGTGTTCACAACCGTCTCCGGTATCGAGTATCTTCGTTAGGCTCCCCGCCTAAAGTGCGGCTATCCTGCCCGTCGGTCTCGACCGGGTCCACCATGTATCCAACTGTATGCCCCCCGACTCAGTCTGGATAAAATTGTAAATCCGCAACCGTATGACCCCCAACGCGGTTCGGAATAAAACCAAATCATAAAAACGACATCTCCTGGTGGACGTGACACATAATCATGAAAATCACTGATTTACGCAATACTATATGAAAACTTAAAACCATAAATCCTCGAAAATACAAATGCTACTTATATCAACTCCTAACACTTGAATATGAAACATGATGTCAATTGTGCAAAGTACTAATAATTTTGATGTTTAAGGTAGAATAGGAATCATATTTAATATGATAAACACTAAGTGTGAAAGTGACATGTAATATCGACGAGGTGTAGTGTAACATGTAGGTACGTGCATGTGCAGCATGACTCGTCGATACCTGTGTAGTGTTCTAACAATTATTTACATGACAATGGATATATAGGTATGAATACATATGTTCAAGTTATATGTAAAAGCACATTTTATTTAACTTAAGTTACGGGCGTATCACGCCATCCACACAAAATCCCCCGGTAGATATTTAGTCTACTCACCGGAATACGTCGTACTACTCAGAAATCGCCAATCCTTTTCCTTTCCTTGCGGCCTCCGAAATTTCCGTATTTGAATCTAACATCGAAATTAACTTGTATAAGGAAATGGCTAACTTCGATACGGCGAAATATGGAAATATGAGTTTCACGTACTAACTATACTACGTACGACTAATTTAAACTATCTAACACCTATACTAACTGTGTTTTAACCCCCTCGCTGTTTGCAATAGAAAACTTAAACGCGTTACTAATTAACCGTGTCGTATTTTAGAACTTTGATCTCCTTTCCGATATTAGTTCCCAGACTTTATATACTGTTAAATTAACTTAAATAAACAACACCAAAATACCACAACACCTATACAGAGACCTACCCTAAAACCCAAAACACCAAACTCAAACAAAAATCCGGCGACGCCGGATTTGGCCTATGACTCGCCGGCCAAAATCTGAGCTCATGGGTTCGTACTCCTAGGGTTTGTTCTAGGTCCAACATACAATATTTAGGCATTATTTGGTTAAGTTCATTATTACTTAAGTCATAGCAGGTTAACACAGAGCTAAGTTTTGCCTAAAATACGATATTCGATTTCTAAAAATTTAAAGTTTATAGAACTTGATACCACTGTGTCTAGAGATTATACCTACAGAGATGATTGAAAGGCTTCCTCCAAGAAATCCAAGTCCTTAGCTCCTAGCTTGATGGTGGAAATCCTTAGCCTAGTTCTTCTTCTTCTTCACTTCTCTTTTCTTTTACTTCTCTTTTATGAGTTCTAAGTGTTTTATTTCTCTTTGTTTTGAAATTTCAGAATTTTAATTTGATTATAATGATCTGAACACATAATATACGGTTAAGGGAAAGAGTGAGGTGTAGGAGGAGGTGTCACCAAGCAAGGTGTGCCATTCTCATGCAAGGAGGAGGTGTTGTGCATGAAGTGTGCATGTAAGTAGGATGTGTCCATGCCTTATCACTCCAAAATTGTGTTGACTTGTGATAATTTCTGAGCTAAACATTATCTACCCCCTTTTTCACTTACACCCTCAACATTTCCTAGTTTGCACAATTTCCTAAATTTTACACAAAGACCCTTCACTACATATGTTATTATATAAACACCATTTTATTAAAATGAAGCTAAATTTATCACTAAAACCATTGTAATTTATTTATGTTACAAGCTAAAATTTAATTTTAATTAGTTTCACACACTACTTATGAAAATGTCCTATTTTTTTTAATAACTTTTTAAATTGGCATTTTATTATTTAATTAATTAATTTTATTTATTTTCTAAATTTCCAAAATGTTACAATATTCCCCCCTTAAGAAAATTCGGTCCCCAAATTTAAAACTTAACTAGACATATCTTCAAAAAGATGTGGAAATTTCCTTCGCATCGCATTCTCGGTCTCCCAGGTAATCTCCTCACGATTCGTTCCTCGCCAAAGAACTTTTACAGATGGAAGTACCCTTGATCTCAGTTTCTTTGCCTGCCTATCAAGAATAGCTACTGGCTACACTGTGTAGGATAAAATCCGGCTCAATCTGTAAGGTCTGATGCTGGATCGCGTGAGAAAGATCGTGAAGATACTTGCGAATCATAGACACGTGAAACACCGGATGCACATCGGGAAAACTCGGTGGAAGTGCTAAACGATAAGCTACAATACACACTCTCTCCAGAATCTCGTAAGGTCCGACATATCTGGGGTTGAGCATCCCTTTTTTCCCGAAACGCATCATACCTTTCATCGGAGATACACGAAGGAACACATGATCTCCCACCTCAAACTCGAGTATACGATGACGTCGATCTGCATATGATTTCTGTCTGTACTGGGCCGCTCTCATTCTGTCCCGTATCAACTGAATCTTTTCCGTAGTCTTCTGTACTATCTGTGGTCACAAAATGCTACTCTCGCTCTGTTCCGTCTAGCAAACGGGTGATCGACATTTCCTTCCATACAAAGCTTCAAAGGGTGCCATCTGGATCATCTCTTGAAAACTGTTGTTGTACGAGAATTCTATCAATGGTAAGTGACGATCCCAACTATCACCAAAATCAAGGCTGCAAGCTCGAAGCATATCCCCTAGAGTCTGAATGGTCCGCTCTGACTGACCATCTGTCTATGGGTGAAAAGCTGTACTAATACTCAATCGTGTACCAAAAGCTTCTTGAAGTTTTTTCCATAGCCTGCTAGTAAACTGGGTACCCCTATTGGATACTAGGCACGTCGGAATTCCATGCAATCGTACAATCTCGTCGATATAAATCTGAGCATAATGCGCAAACCCATAAGTCGTCTTCACCGAAAGAAAAGTGAGCTTCCTTTTTCAATCTATCTACAATCACCCAGATGGAATCACACCCTTTGCTAGTCCTGGGTAGACCCATAATGAAATCCATAGAAATCTATTCCCATTTGCACTCCAGAATGGGCAAGGGTTGCAACTCTCCTGCCGGCCTCTGGTGCTCGGTCTTGACTTACTGACAAGTCAAGCATCTCCAAACAAACTCCGCAACATCCCTCTTCATTCTTTCACACCAATAAATATCCTTCAAGTCATGATACATCTTAGTGGAACCAGGATGAATACTATATGATGACCGATGGGCCTCCTCTACGATCTTACGTCTCTGTCCTTCCGAATCCGGCACACAAAGATGAGTCCCAAAACGTAATACTCCACGGTCATTTATCACAAAATCAAATTCTATACCCTGTCTTACCTGATCCATAATCTCCGACAAGCGAGTGTCCAGAGGCTGTGCCTCTTTAATACAATCCAGTAACCGAGGACGGGTGCGAACATGTGCTAACTGTCCTCCTGTCGTTGTGAACTCAAACTGTACATGACTATCACATAGAATCTGCTTGTTTGTAGAAGACTGTCTCTGCAAGGTGCGCACATGAGATAAGCTACCTCTAGGCCTCCGACTCAAATCATCTGCTATAACATTCGCTTTGCCTGGATGATACAAGATCTCACAATCGTAATCCTTCACAAGTTCCAACCATCGACGCTGCCTTAGATTCAGATCCCTCTGCTGAAAAATATACTTCAAGCTCCAAATCATGAGTGGGGTAGTTCTTGTTGGAGATAGTGCCCTCAAAGTCAATTATTGGATCGCATGTACGTGATTGCAATGATTGAGGCAGGACCTATACGGATATGACTGTCTTGCTCGAGATGATAGTATGCTATCTGGTTTGTGTTTATCATCGTATACACGCTTTAGTTCACTATTGCATGATGATAGAGCCCATAGGATTCTTGCTTGACTACCAGCAGTATGATGGCGATCATATACGTGGGAGCAAGGGTCTGTAAGCACATCCTTAAAGTGTCCTTAGTCGTGAGAGTTTCGAGACAGGGCATCGATACTCCAGAGTAGACTAGTGTATACAGTCGAGACCCCGACGAGGGGCGGTGGCCGGTCTCACAAGCCATTAGTGTTAGTTAGTTCACCTAAGATTTATACAGGTGCTCATTAGGTTATGAGTACACCGGACAGGACTCGCCGGGAACATGCTAGTTGGTATTATACATATCGTCAGATAGCAGTTTCCTGGTGACATGTGTACAGGTTAGTTTGTCGACCTGAGATCGTCATTTGTCTCGTGTGAGTTCCCACTGTGCTTAGATTACTACCATACCACGCTCAAAGGAGTTGTGCAAACAGGTTTTAGTTGGGTACAGTCCCGAGCCACATGGAGGCAGTGAGCGGATCGTCGGGGATTCGTCTCTCCCGGTATTGGGGGTAAGATCGAGCTGTGTCTAGGAGAGCCATTACACAAAGCCCTCGGCCGAGGCAGGAGATTTACTGGTAGGTACTCCAGTAGTATCTCAGGGTGTTCTGGGCCACTCTCTGACACGACTTATACCGCTAATGGAGGTCTAATGTTACCAGCCCCCTAGGCAGATATGCGATACTCATAGAAGAACGGACCGGATTGTATGTATATTGTCACTGTTAGGCTCAGTAGGGTTTATGGATGAGTTCGCTCGTCAGATTCCCATCCAATCAATACATAGGCAAACCGTTACGTACAGCTTGTACCTCTGACGTGCTAGTGGTTATACCCAGTGCCAGTGTGTTGATGAGTCATTAGAGTCCCCCACAGACACTTTCCCAAGTTCGGGCGAAACGTTGTAGAGGCCGTATGGGTTTATGGCAGGGTTCGGAAAATGCACGTGCATTTTCGCACGTGTCATTTTTCGGGCAGATAATATTGGTAGGCTTTGGTTTAAGCCGGAACCCAGTATTATACCGTGTAGATATAATATCTTTGTCTCAGATGCATTTGTATTCGGTCGTAATACAAATGCGGGTATGTTTATACTGATACGGGGTTATCCTGAAATTCGTTTCAGGATCACTTTTGGAAGTTGCCAGTTTCCAGTTTTCTATCAGCCGTATTTTGATATTCGGTTAAATGCGGATTTATCTTTTCTTCTCTTGGGTGAGTCATGAGGGTGATGTGTGTGGAAGCTTCTAGGGTTTGTGAGGTGTTCTTTGTTCATTGGTAGCATTTAATGAAATGGTGACTAAGGTTTATGAGTCACCATTTGCATTAATGAGTTTTGGTTTTGCTTAGGATATTTTGATCAAGATATTTTGTTTATGGTCATCCCCCCTCTCCTACACTCACCCTCCTCCTTGTATATATGTGGCCGGCCCCCTCCCCTCCTCTACTCACTCTCTCACTTGTTGATTAAAAGATTATGATAGTTTGGACTCATGGAAATTAGATAGCCTCATTTCTCATTTCACCCGATTCCAAAATGCAATTTCATTAACCGTTCGTCCGTGACTTTGGACGTGACGAGACAAAGTGTTCTACTCATTTTCTACTTCATATTAGCCATCTCTTTTAGCAAACTTGACGACCGAGTTGCCTCGGTTCAGAGGCGGGAGCCCGTTTAAAGATCCGTCGACGTGGTGCCACCTGGACGACGAGACTGGAGATTCAGGAGATCGGAGCAGCCGCAACAAAGTGTGGGATGATCGTTGAAGACCGAAGGACTCGGATCGTTCGGTATAACTCTTCTACCCACTTTGTAGTTTGTTAGTTTAGTTTTAATGGCAGATCCGGGTTACGGTACGCGTTAGCGCCAGTTTGTAAAAAGTTTTTGTTCCGCATTTGGCGTCGGTTAGACGGCCGGGGCGCTACCGTGGACATAAAGTGGTATCAGAGCCTCACCATTAAGCTATACTAACTTATGCTAACACGTTTAAAACATCGATCGAACGGAATTTTCGAAATCACAATTTTAAAGCACACAAGTTTTTGTCGATTTTTAAAAGGGTCCAAAAATTATTTTGCATATCACAGAAAGTTGTGCAGGGTTTTATAAGCTCTTTGTAGAAATTTGGTCACGTGACCCCACCAGACCACCGCGGATCTGCGGTCAAACCTAGGGTTTGACCGCGCATCCGCGGCCAATCTGTTGGACCAGTGATCCAAATTTCTGTAGTGGGTTCTTCTGTGGAAATTGTGGTTCTTGGTATATATCTTTTAGGCCTAGATTTTGTTACTGTACAGCAGATGTACGTGGGGCCCACTTCGGGAAATTTAGTCGTTCGAAATTTTAAATTTGTTAGTATGCAGTACTTACTTTATATCTCCAACCGGGAATGTCATTTGATCGGTAAACCGCATCCGATTGCTATGGTTCTTTTAAACGGGTTTGCGAACGTGACATTCGCGTTGATATTCTGTGTTGTGCTGTATTGTTGCGGATATGTCGTGGTGGATAGCGGTGTGCAATGGTAGTGCAGTTTGGATTTATTTGTACATTTGATATTGCGGGACGAGCGTCCAACATGTGGACTGCCGTTACTGCCTGTTGTATAATATTCTTTTGGGGCACGACCGGGCAGAGGTCGATGTACCCGTTGTACATATTTTTATTTCTGTACTAGGTTTATCCCGCGAAGGAGTGCACGGATAGCCGGGTTCTGGAGGGCAACGGGTCCGTATCTCATGGCTTTGAGAGGCAAAGGGACCTTACTCTAGAATTGACAGACTATTCGCCGCACTTGTAGGGGGTACAGGTTGACCCAAGGAGGGGTGCTCAATTTAACGGATTCCGTGAAGTGCCGGGTGTTCCATTCACTTTGCTGTGAGGCACTACCTCGCTTCAGGTTTTGGCGGGTAACTTGCCGCACCCGTAGGGGTCTAGTTTCATTGCACAGGCTATCCACACGACCAGGGGAACTGTAAGTCCACGTTGCGACCCCCGGTTCTTACGGGGAGGCGGAAACGGTATAAAAATCAAATTTTTAGCGCATGGGGCAACATGGACTAACAAAGTCGGGATCTTTTCTAAACTAAACTAGCAAACAAGCTAAAGAGAATTAGCTACTCGGAAAGATGGTTATACCTAACTTGAACTCCTTCGTCTTCAAACTTTTGTAGAGGTTGATGGTGCTTTCCTCGTTGCCTTCTTCCGTCAAAGATGGATCCACCTGAGGGTTCAACCTTCGGGCTCTTTCTCGAACTTGGAGAGAACTAGAATCTTCGGCTTGCTAAACCTTTGATCCTAGAGTGAGTAGAGAGTGTCTAAGGGGTGTTTATCTTTCAAGGAGAGGGATTCTCAACACATGAGAAGGATTCTCCTTGAGCTAGAGGAAGAAGAAGATGAAGTGAGGAGAGAGAAGCTAAATGATAGAATGAGCTCTCTTTTTCTTTTGCAACCATAACATAAAGCAAAAAGAATTATCAAATTAATAATAATAATGAAAATGGAATAGTTGATGGAAGGTTTATGAATGACCATTATCATTTCAAACATTAAATGAATTTTGCTAGAATCAAAGAGTATCTTTCTTTTGTAATGATGATGGTCAAAACTTCAACCATGGTCAACAAGTCAACCATGGTCAACAAGTCAACAAAAACCAACCATGACACAATTTCATTTTATTAATATTATTAATTGATATATCATAATTCAATTAGGGTTTGGAAAAAGACGACTGTCAACTGTGCATACGCACCCGTTCCGAAACCTTAATGAAAAACCTCTTCCTCCGCCTCAATCAACTGTGCATACACACCCGCATTCTTGTTCCGAGGAACATGAATACCAAGAGATAAAATCAACCCCAAAACATATACCAGTATCTGACTCAAACCAGAGCCAGCCAGTAATATCCGTCCGGACTCCAAACGTGCACAAGTGCGCGAATGAGAACGAACCCTGTCGCAAAACCATGCGACCTCTACTCTGTTTTTCCCAGAGGCGAATACCCTCTGTGTGGGACTCTAAAGACTCGACACTACGCTGGCAGTGGGTTTAACCACAGACCGCAAGCGGCACTAGCTGTGCGTAACGGTCCCCAGGTAGATGCCGATAAGAAGGCTGACGAGGTGAACCCCATCTGAACTCCTACTGAGTCTGAATGTGATAGTCTCCGTACAGTCCGGTCTGTTCGTCTAATACATCGCATGTCGGGCCTAGGGGGCGGTAAAACGTCAGTCCCCTAATAGCGGTACAAGTCGTGTCGGAGTGAAGCCCAAAACACCCTGAGATAATACTGGAAGCCTACCAGTATATCTCGCTTGCCCTGGCCAGGGACTACTCGTGTAATGGCTCTCCTAGACACAGCGCGATGTCAACCCCTAATACCGGGAGAGACGAATCCTGTCTAACCGTCACTGCCTCCAAGTGCTTCGGGACTGCACCCAACCACTACCTGTTTGCACGACTCCTTTGAGCCGTGGTAGGGTAGTGATCAAAGTGCAGTGGGAACACACTCGAGGCGAAGTGCCAGTGTCAAGTCAGCGGACTAAGCTGTACTCATGTCACCTGGGAACTGATAACTGACGATAGGTATAATACCAACCTGTCAGTTCCCGACGAGTCCTGTCCAGTGTACTCGTAACCTAACGAGCACCCGTATACTATCTCCAGTACGACGTACTGATGGCTGTGGGACAGACCATCTCCCATACTGGGATGAGAAGCGCATACGCTAGTCTACTCCGGAGTATCGATGCCCTGTCTCGATAGTCCTGCGACTAGGGACCTGTATAAGGATGTGCTTATAGATTACCCAGCCCCCACTAGTGTGACTGCCATCACAACGCTGGTAATCAAGCAAAGATCCTAAGGGCTCCACTAATGTGTATAGATGATATACTAAAATAAACACAAGTACACATTGAAGTAGAAACAAACCAAGTAGCATACTACTATATTGAGCAAGATTGTTTATACAAGGTGAATATCCCAAGCTTCCATTAAGTAATATACAAACTAGTATGATACAGTAATGGCCTCTAGGGCATATACACTAACAATCTCCCACTTGCACTAAGGCCATGTACTGGCGTATCGAAGACCTATCATCTCGATCAGCCGCTCGAACTGAGTCTGGGGTAGGGCCTTGGTGAATGGATCTGCAGTGTTTTCTTCTGAAGCAACCCTCCGAACCTCGATCTCCTTGCGATCCACGATCTCCCTGATCAGGTGATACCGCCTCAAGATGTGCCTGGATCTCTGATGGGACCTGGGTTCCTTCGCTAAAGCTATAGCCCCGTTGTTGTCGCAATACAGAGGTATTGGGTCAACAATGGACGGAACCACCTGAAGTTCTTTTAAGAACTTCCTCATCCAGACAGCTTCTTTTGCGGCATCAGATGCAGCGATGTATTCCGCTTCCATCGTCGAGTCTGCAACGGTTTCCTGTTTGGAACTCTTCCAACACACCACCCCTCCATTGAGGGTAAAGACAAAACCCGACATGGACTTGGAATCATCCTTGTCACTCTGGAAGCTGGAGTCAGTAAAGGCCTCGATCTGGAGGTCTTTTCTGCCATACACCAAGAACATCTCCTTAGTCCTTCTCAGGTACTTGAGAATGTTCTTTACCGCTATCCAGTGTTTCTCCCCAGGGTTTGACTGATACCGGCTTACCACACTCAGTGCATAAGCTACATCCGGTCTGGTACACAACATCGCATATATTATAGAGCCTACCGCAGAAGCGTAGGGTATAATAGACATGCGATCCCTCTCCAAATCAGTCTTGGGAGACATCTCTTTAGAGAGGGTGATTCCGTGACAAGCCGGTAGGTTACCGCGCTTAGAATCTTCCATACTGAATCTCTTCAGTATAGTGTCGATGTACCTGGACTGTGAAAGTCCTAATATCCTCTTGGATCTATCACGATGGATCCGGATCCCCAGGATGTAAGAGGCATCACCCAGGTCTTTCATGGAGAACCTGTGTGACAAGAATCCCTTGACAGATTGTAGCATAGGAATGTCATTTCCTATTAAGAGAATGTCATCCACGTATAAAACGAGGAATACTACAGTTCTCGCTACAAATCTACTATAGATGCATGGTTCATCTGGATTTTTGATAAAGCCAAATTCCTTGACCGTCTCATCAAAACAGATGTTCCAACTCCGCGATGCCTGCTTTAGTCCATAGATGGACTTAAGCAACTTGCACACCTTTCCGCTGCTCCCACTCTGAATGAAACCCTCTGGCTGATCCATATAGACACACTCCTCTAAATTTCCATTTAGAAAAGCGGTTTTTACGTCCATCTGCCAAATCTCATAATCGTGGAAGGCAACAATGGCAAGAAGGATCCGAATGGATTTCAGCATAGCCACTGGAGAAAAGGTTTCGTCATAGTCTAAGCCAGGTCTTTGACGGAAACCCTTTGCTACAAGTCTAGCTTTATAGGTCTCAACCTGTCCATCTACACCAATCTTCCTTTTGAAGATCCACTTGCATCCTACGGGTTTTACCCTGTCTGGAGCAACGTCCAACGTCCATACTTTGTTGGTGTACATGGACTCCATTTCGGTCCGCATTGCATCCAGCCATTTTACCGAGTCAACGCTCTGAACGGCCTGCTGGAAGCTAGTAGGCTCATCATAATCTATGATGCAATCCTCTCTATCCCCGTCTATGAGAAAACCATAGTATCTCTCGGGCGGATGAGACTGCCTACTACTCCTGCGGAGTAGGCTCATCATAATCTATGATGCAATCCTCTCTATCCCCGTCTATGAGAAAGCCGTAGTATCTCTCGGGCGGATGAGACTGCCTACTACTCCTGCGGAGTGGCGTAGGAATATCCTGTTCATTTGAACCCTCTGGTTCCACTAAGCTTTCAGTAATAGTCTGTGGTTCTGGAATTTCTTCCAGTTCTACTGCGTTCCCACTTAATTCTTTTTCTAAGAACTGGTGTTCTAGAAAGTGGGCATGACGAGAAACAAGAACTTTTTGTTCCTCCTCGTAGTAGAAGAGATATCCCTTGGAATTCTTTGGATATCCCACAAACTTACACAGTACTGAGCGCGTCTCGAGTTTGTCCGCATGCTGCTTTTTAACAAAAGCTGGACTTCCCCAAGTCTTAATGTGACTGAGATGGGGCCTCTTCCCACACCACATCTCATATGGTGTAGTAGGCACAGTCTTAGTAGGAACTCGGTTCAAAAGGTACGCAGCTGATTCTAGCGCATACCCCCAGAATGATCGCGGTAACTCAGCGTTACTCATCATGGACCGTACCATATCCAATAGGGTTTGGTTCCGTCTCTCCGATACACCGTTGAGTTGCGGAGTGTATGGAGGAGTAAGCTGAGAGAGAATCCCGTTCTCTTTTAAATAATTCAGGAACTCGGCACTTAAGTATTCTCCACCTCGATCCGATCTTAGAATCTTGATACTTTTGCCGGTTTGTTTTTCTACTTCATTCTTATATTCCTGGAACTTTTCAAAGGCTTCGGACATATGTTTCATTAAGAAGACATAACCGTACCTTGAAAAATCATCTGTAAAAGTAATGAAGTAAGAGTAACCGCTTCGCGCATGTGTAGACATTGGACCGCACACGTCGCTGTGTACGAGTCCCAAGAGCTCGCTCGCTCTTACTCCGTGTCCAGTGAACGGAGTCTTTGTCATCTTTCCTTTGAGACAGGATTGACAAGTGGCATATGATTGATATTCGAACGGATCCAAATATCCTTCTGTATGTAACTTAGTCAACCTTCTCTCATTGATGTGACCCAGTCTACAATGCCATAAGAAAGTCTGATTGATATCTGGAGACTTTCTTTTGTGTGTATTCTGGACATTGAAAATCTGTGGTTGGTTTAATACGTATATACCATTGCTCAGTATACGTGACCCAATCAGAACTTGATTAAGGTGAATGTTTACAACATTACTTACAAACGCAAATTCATAACCATCTTTAGAAACCAAAGATACAGAAATGATATTACAAGTTGCGTTGGGTACAAAAAAGCAATTACGCAAAACCAAAACATATCCATCTGACATTCCCAGGTGATAGTCCCCCACGGCTTTAGCATCCATGCTAGCTCCGTTCGCAACTCTGAGGGTCATGTCACCTGCCTTCAAAACCCTACGGTTTCTCAACGCCTGCAAAGAATTACAGATATGAGATCCTGATCCGGTATCCAATACCCAGGAAGTAGAGTTTATCGAAAGACAGTTTTCAATAACATACACACCTGAAGCTGAAGCCGCAACCTGCTTCATTTCCTGTGTTCTGGCCTTCCAAGCCCTGCAATCTTTCTTCCAGTGTCCACTCTTATGACAATAGAAGCATTCTTCCTTTCCAACAAGCTTCCCCGCAATCTTTGTTGCCTTTTCTTTTCCCTTCGTACCCACTTTACTAACACCGCCTCTTGGTTTGGCGGGGGTTTTCTTCCTCTTTCCCTTGGCTTTCGCCTTGGACCTAGAGGAAGAAGATCCTCCTACAAACAAAGCGGGTGTTTCCCTACCTTTCTGTAGGGTGCCCTTTGCGCTCCTCAGCATGTTGAGGAGTTCTGAAAATTCAACTTCCTTTTCTTGTAAGTTGAAGTTCAGTATAAACTGGGCGTAAGTGGATGGAAGGGACTGGAGAATTAAATCCGTATAGAGTTCACTTTCCAACGTGGTCCCAAGTTCCGCGAGCTCCTCAATGTAGCCAATCATCTTAAGCACGTGGTCCGCTACCGATGATCCGACGGCCAACTTTGCCGAAAATAACTTCTTCGACACTTCGTATCTTGCGATACGAGACTGCTCTCCATACAGTTCTTTTGTATGGAGAAATATGGACTCGAGGTCCATATTCTCATGCCTCCTCTGATGTTCGTTGTCCATAGAGGCAAGCATGAGGCACCTGGCCTTCGCGCAATCAATCTCCCAAGTCTTACGGATTTCCTTATCCGCGACGCTGGAGGTAGGACCTGGGACGGGGGGAGCTTTGGTGGTAAGAAGATACCCCAGCTTGTCGTAAGTGATTGCCATTTTGACATTCCTGAGCCAATCTTTGTTGTTTGGCCCTGTCAGTATGTTTTTATCTAGAAGTAACTTAAGTCCAGTCATTTCGAATTTGGTCGCTGCAGGGGGGAGAGAAGAAACACTTTAGCACGATGCTCTTGCAAGTTTAGAATGGTTTTTAATTTGTCTAAACAGGATGGCTCCCACTGTCTCTCGAATCCCTCCTCAAACCACAAAGGAAGAATTAGCCGGGATCAATCCCACCGCACAATACTTGCTTAACCGTTCAGCCAGGCCAGAGTCGGTACTTCGAGGGAGGTTTTCCAACGCTTTCGCGAAGTTCCTTAATTTAAGAACCTCTTTTCCCTGGGGGCGTAGCCCCGCTAACACCTTTCTAGGCACCTACTAGGTTTATAGCATTGATCATTTAGTGAGAAATTTCCCGAGGAGTAGCATATACTCACAGTAGGATCGGGATCCAAATATCATCGCATGACGAAACTGAAGGAATCCTACCAGAATCATCACACTCCAAATGGTATGCAAATCTATCAAGTTTCAGTACTTATGAAACTCCCGATGTGGATTTTTGCCCCATGCTCTTCTGACCTTGACTTTGGCCAAAATATCATAAGTCACATGTCAAGTTCTACCCGTCACTATCCAGGTTAATTTGGATCCACCCGTACCTACCCTTGACTTTGGCCAAAATGGCAGTACGACTGTCCCAAACCAACGCATCTATCTATGCTACACATGAACACCCAATAGTTACCAATCACTATGCCTTGACTTTGGCCAAAATACATAGCTTGAATACTATTGCCTATCATGCGAAACGACGGAGGGCTACGAATGGTTTTGGTAAAACCGTGAACGTAGTGAACTTGATATAATCGATGGAACGAGATAGCTTTTAGAAGGAGTGGTTCAAGCTCCGCATTTAAAAATTAGTTTTGAAAAGAACCGAGTGGTTTTCCGAAAGTGTTCCAACGACTTTAACTTGGTTTATTATCTTGCATTAGTTCTTTTAATGCGTGATATTCTTGCATTAGTTCTTTTAATGCGTCCCATCATTTAATCCTACCATTGCAGAAAACAACCAAAATATGACGTACGCTTATGCCATTCTCATTCGCCACGGGGTCCCGTCATCACCCGTTAGGTTACTTAACTAACGACAGAGCGGGGGCTGGGCTAGCGCGGCTGTAAAACATAAGCAACGCCTAAATAGTTATAAATATATAGCAATGATAGACATTACAGATCACAGATGAATACATTGGATATACTAGCAATCCGCAATACGTTCGAGCCTGCAATGAAAAGCGGATTACACGGTCGCGGTGAATAGCAAATACCCCACCCAAGACCCCTACGGGTGCGGCAAACTACCCGCCAAGTACCCGGCAGTTTGTGCACCCCTCCATGGGTCTATCCTAGGAGCAAAAACAGTAAAAAGAATTATACAATGACGGCTACAACCCCGACCCGGTTGTGCGGCCATACAAATAATATTATTACATCAATTTACATTTACAAATGAATGAAAGAAAAACAAAAGCTCATCTCACATCCACCCCGGCTATTCACCCGCGACAGTCCAACACATTCATATACACATTCCAATATCAAACACAGATCACACAGATGTATAACCCCGACTAATCGAATTATAGCGATTAGCCGACGTTCAATACATACAAACATCACAGATATAACCATCATAGTCAAAGTGTAGTGAAGTCCGGAAAAAATACGGAATTATAGGCCCCCAAAAACAAATCTCTATTCTGGAAAATCT
Source organism: Agapanthus africanus (assembly GCA_030015575.1). NCBI lineage: Eukaryota > Viridiplantae > Streptophyta > Magnoliopsida > Asparagales > Amaryllidaceae > Agapanthus > Agapanthus africanus. Next base: position 374,886,493 of record CM057344.1, on the reverse strand, counting down.
GGGCACATATAATATATCTTAAAAATCCTAAAACCAATACAGAGATACACTGCACCAAAATCGAGGCAGAGAGGAGACAATACGGCCGCGGATCCGCGGCGACATAGCTTGCTGTCGCCGCGGAAACGCGGTCGTTTGGTCAGATCTCTGGCTCGTTTTTGGTGGTTATCTTTAAAAAACCCTGAGATAATTTTTGGTATATAACAAATTTTGTTTTGACCAGAAAAAATTTTAACAGAAAATAGGGTTTTTGAAAAGTTTGGTTGTTGGATTTTTCGGTTCCGAACTTCGTTACACTTCACTACCTAGCTAGTTTAAGTTTAGTTAGGCTCTGATACCACTGTAAGTCCACGTTGCGACCCCCGGTTCTTACGGGGAGGCGGAAACGGTATAAAAATCAAATTTTTAGCGCATGGGGCAACATGGACTAACAAAGTCGGGATCTTTTCTAAACTAAACTAGCAAACAAGCTAAAGAGAATTAGCTACTCGGAAAGATGGTTATACCTAACTTGAACTCCTTCGTCTTCAAACTTTTGTAGAGGTTGATGGTGCTTTCCTCGTTGCCTTCTTCCGTCAAAGATGGATCCACCTGAGGGTTCAACCTTCGGGCTCTTTCTCGAACTTGGAGAGAACTAGAATCTTCGGCTTGCTAAACCTTTGATCCTAGAGTGAGTAGAGAGTGTCTAAGGGGTGTTTATCTTTCAAGGAGAGATATTGTCAACACATGATAAGGATTCTCCTTGAGCTAGAGGAAGAAGAAGATGAAGTGAGGAGAGAGAAGCTAAATGATAGAATGAGCTCTCTTTTTCTTTTGCAACCATAACATAAAGCAAAAAGAATTATCAAATTAATAATAATAATGAAAATGGAATAGTTGATGGAAGGTTTATGAATGACCATTATCATTTCAAACATTAAATGAATTTTGCTAGAATCAAAGAGCATCTTTCTTTTGTGATGATGATGGTCAAAACTTCAACCATGGTCAACAAGTCAACCATGGTCAACAAGTCAACAAAAACCAACCATGACACAATTTCATTTTATTAATATTATTAATTGATATATCATAATTCCATTAGGGTTTGGAAAAAGACGACTGTCAACTGTGCATACGCACCCGTTCCGAAACCCTAATGAAAAACCTCTTCCTCCGCCTCAATCAACTGTGCATGCACACCCGCATTCTTGTTCCGAGGAACATGAATACCAAGAGATAAAATCAACCCCAAAACATATACCAGTATCTGACTCAAACCAGAGCCAGCCAGTAATTTCCGTCCGAACTCCAAACGTGCACAAGTGCGCGAATGAGAACGAACCCAGTCGCAAAACCATGCGACCTCTACTTTGTTTTGCCCAGAGGCGAATACCCTCTGTGTGGGACTCTAAAGACTCGACACTACGCTGGCAGTGGGTTTAACCACAGACCGCAAGCGGCACTAGCTGTGCGTAACGGTCCCCAGGTAGATGCCGATAAGAAGGCTGACGAGGTGAACCCCATCTGAACTCCTACTGAGTCTGAATATGACAGTCTCCGTACAGTCCGGTCTGTTCGTCTAATACATCGCATGTCGGGCCTAGGGGGCGGTAAAACGTCAGTCCCTTAATAGCTGTACAAGTCGTGTCGGAGTGAAGCCCAAAACACCCTGAGATAATACTGGAAGCCTACCAGTATATCTCGCTTGCCCTGGCCAGGGACTACTCATGTAATGGCTCTCCTAGACACAGCGCGATGTCAACCCCCAATACCGGGAGAGACGAATCCTATCTAACCATCACTTCCTCCAAGTGCTTCGGGACTGCACCCAACCACTACCTGTTTGCACGTCTCCTTTGAGCCGTGGTAGGGTAGTGATCAAAGTGCAGTGGGAACACACTCGAGGCGAAGTGCCAGTGTCAAGTCAGCGGACTAAGCTGTACTCATGTCACCTGGGAACTGATAATTGACGATAGGTATTATACCAACCTGTCAGTTCCCGACGAGTCCTGTCCAGTGTACTCGTAACCTAACGAGCACCCGTATACTATCTCCAGTACGACGTACTGATGGCTGTGGGACAGACCATCTCCCACACTGGGATGAGAAGCGCATACGCTAGTCTACTCCGGAGTATCGATGCCCTGTCTCGATAGTCCTGCGACTAGGGACCTGTATAAGGATGTGCTTATAGATTACCCAGCCCCCACTAGTGTGACTGCCATCACAACGCTGGTAATCAAGCAAAGATCCTAAGGGCTCCACTAATGTGTATAGGTGATATACTAAAATAAACACAAGTACACATTGAAGTAGAAACAAACCAAGTAGCATACTACTATATTGAGCAAGATTGTTTATATAAGGTGAATATCCCAAGCTTCCATTAAGTAATATACAAACTAGTATGATACAGTAATGGCCTCTAGGGCATATACACTAACAGGAACGTCGGGTTTCAGCAGCGGCTCTGTGAAACCCGGGGATCCCAGATTATCTGTATTGTTCTATGATGCTTATTACTTTTCTGTAATGTTGCATATCATCACACCTGGAGCGATTATTGTATATTGGTATATATACTATTAGATGTTGTATATGTTTTAAACCAGCACGAGTCCAGCCCCCGCTCTGTCGTTAGTTAAGTAACCTAACGGGTGATGACGGGACCCAGTGGCGAATGCGGATGGCATATACGTACATTATATTTTCGTTCTTTTCTGGTCTGATCGATTGATGGGACTGCATTGATTCTTATCAATACAAGGATAAAACAAACCTATATTTGATGTTGTTGCAACAAATTTTAAAAGGTGTTATTACAAAGATGTTTCCTTTTGTTTTGCGTAGCGATATTCAGTTAGAATATCCTGCACCTCATTCGACGAGGCAAGGGCCGAGATCCCTTCACCGGGAGTGACCCTTTGGGCAGAAGTTTACGTCAGGGTAATAACATTAATATAGTCGATTACAAGTTGCTTTGCATCGCGGTATTCAGTTGGAATATCTTGCACCTCATTCCACGAGGAATGAGCCGAGATCCCTTCACCGGGAATGACCTCTTTAGCAAAAGGTTTTCGTCATTATATCTTTATAAAAATCTATCAGGTTCCTTCAATGAGATCAAGTTCATTACGTTAAAGGTTTTTCGCCAAAAACCAGCCGTAGCCCTCCGTCATTTCTTATGGATGGTCAGTAGTATTCAAGCTATGTTTGTTGACCTTCGTCGCTACATAGTGCTTGGTAGCTGCTGGGGTATTCATTTGTTGCATAGATAGATGTGTTGGTTTGGGACAGTCGTATAGCCTTGTTGACCTTCGTCAAGGGCTTGTACGGGTGGGTTCAAATTAACCTGGACAATGACGCGTAGAACTTGACATGTGACTTATGATTTGTTGACCTTCGTCAAGGTCATAAGAGCATAAGGTAAAAATCATATCGGGAGTTTCAAACATACAGGAAACTTGCCAGGCATGCGCATACCTTTTGGAGTGTGATAACTTGAGTGGCTTCTATCAAGTTATCATGCGATGATAGTTGGATCCCGATTCCTACTGATGAGTTGGTTTACCCTTCGAGTGATCCCGACTAATTCTTCTTTCAGGTATGGAGGAGAATTTGAGATTACAGTGGGAGGTTTCCTGATTAGATAAATTGATAACCATTCTGATCTAGGTTAGAGTGCACGCAGTGTGTTTCTTCTCTCTCTCACTTTGGCAGCGACCTTTGACCCATCCTAGACTATGACTAAATGACCAAGTTGACCGAACCTTCTTAATATACTAGCTTTTGGATTGTCTATAGTTGCATAAGTCATTGCCACTCTTTCTTTTACCCTTTGTATTTCTCAGAACACCCCGTATTACTACGGACATCCACTTCCATTTGATAGATCCATCGTATGGTTATATACGAACTCAAAGGTACTACTTCGAGGATGGATCCAGGTTCAGGGGAAATAGAATTGGTTTATTCAGTTGTCTTTTATTATCACCTTCTCTCAGGTTGCAAGGGCTCCTTGGTTTAGGAGGGTACACCTATTACGCTTATTGGATAGTCTTATTCCAAACCATAAGCTGGTGCCGAAAGGTAGGGAATGAAGAAAACCAATTAGCCTAAGTAGGGTGTGCAGAAGGTAATATGTAAAGATAAGATAAAGGGATTAGAAAGAGGGCAAAGTAAATTGCGATTGTTATCATTCACGACCAAACCGCGTACTTCATCGCCACTCCTATTTCACCTTTAATAGAATAAGGTTTTATTCAGTAGTCTTTTATCATCATCTTCTCTCAAGTTGCGAGTACTCCTAGGATTAGGAGAGTACACCTATTATGTTTACTGGATAGTCTTCTTCCAAACCATAGGCAGGTGTCGAACGGTAGGGAAGGAAGAAAACCATTTAGCCTAACGAAGGTGTACAGAAGGTAACGACTAAAGACAAATAAAGGGATTTGGAGATATGGCAAAGAAATATACGGTTACAGTCATGAATAGGATTACGGAAGAGGTATTACGAGGAATACCAGGATACCCCTACGAGACCTTTTAATGTTTCAGTTTCACCGCGCATTGTTAAAAGAAAAACTGTTTTCCCGATTAGATACTTACACCAGGGTGTGTATTTGCCAGGTTTCATTCTCATATCTATATGGTTTTTACAGATGATGAGTGGGAGTAAGTTATTGAGAATTAGGTGATCATCCTCATTATATCGGAATTTGTTGTAATTGGTGATATTTGAGGAAATCACCTGGGTACAGTTTTCAACCTACGATGCACAGGTTTTGAGTTATTTAACTCAGCGGACTTATACAGAGTATTGTATGTTGTCCAATGTCCGTCAGGACAAAGGGATAGGTCCTCGTACTATGTTCTGTTTACTTGTGACTTCTCTAGTTTTAGACAAGTGTTTCGTAGAAATACAATGTCTAAGTTTTGAGAAGTTGTGGGTATAAGAATAAAGTAGAGAACCAGATGTCGCAAGTATCGGGATTCTTCAAAGAGATCGAAGATGTAGATTCTTGTGAATGGTATTCAGATAATAGTAATGGTTTTGAGAAACTTGTTTCTCTTTCAGGTTACTCATAATTGGATGGATTCCTAAGTTGAGCAATACTGATTAGCCTTTTTTCCATTAAGTAGATATGCACTGGAGACAGCTGCATGATTTGAATCTGGTTCCAATTGAATTAGTGCATCTATTTCTATATTGTATATAGAATGGTTCATATCTTAACGATGTTAAGATACGGGGAGTTATCCAGCTTATGCTTAAAACCAGACACTGGATAACTCAAGGCACGTTTCTTTAATGGCAGTTTGTGGGTTGACCCTTGCTTTGACGAGGGTTGACATTTCTACCATCTGGAAGATCAATAGTGATATTGTTCTTGACTCGCCACAGTTTAAGTAAAATGTATTTTTTTAGAAAACAGTAGTGGGAGTATGGTAGAACTGGAAGTGATTCCAGAACCGCAAACGATTACAGAAAATTTAATAGGACCTGTATATTCAATCAGGTTTGACATTCCAATAGCCACTCCATAGATATGGTAGGTAACCTCAGACATCCAAGAGGTACTCAGGTAGCCTCAAGGACGGTGACAGGAAGGTTCTTGTTTACCAAGACTTGACACTACGGTTGTTCCAGGCTATGAGACCCGGCAAAAGGATAAGTATAACGTCGTTCTAAACTAGCTTTAGAAGTGTACGCGGATATTATTCTGCCAGAGTGTTGTCATAGTCAATGGGAGCAGCGGAAGCATAGTGGGCAAGTAGCTTATGTCTATTTATAGACTCCAGCGGTTATAGCGGAGATAGATCATCTATTTTTGATGTAAAAGTCATGGGTTTGACTTCATCAGAATAGGGGATGAATCTATTAAGGAGGTAGTAGGGTGTGATGTCCTGGTATTTGGATGACATATGCAGAGTAGAAAGTAAAATTCCTATACTACGATCGGTTATACTTTGGTCGTCACACAGTTGTTTCTCCATAAAGGATATGGATATAATATCAGACATTCTGGTTTATAGATCTATGGTATTAGATCAAGATTTGGATAATTTCCCAATGTGGGTACTTTGACAGTATTCTAATAGTATTTTAGAATAGATGACTCTTGGCATGGTGGTGTACCTGCAGGTGATGGAGTCACCCTCTCTAAAGGTGTCTTAGAGACTAAAGGAGAGAGGGATATGCATGATTGGCAGATCACTTGCTTAGGCAATTGAGTCAATCATGAGATGTCAAGTACCACACCGGATGTTGTTTTTGCACTAGATGCGATAAGTTTATATTAATCCAATCCTGAAGAAACATTAGGAAGCAGTTTTAGAACATAAGTGTATGTTCTACGGATTTGATGATGACAGCCTTATTCGAGAGACGGTTATCATTCCAGGCTTACAAGGTGACATGGATGACAGAGTGATTGTCAGAGTTATAGTTTTCCCTCTGACGAGAGACAGTATTATGGACAGGTGGTCCAAGAGGATACTGTGGGAGGCATGGTGCTGGATACTGATTAGGTTCAGTGATCGATACAGTCTAAGAAGTTTGGATTTGGAGTTCATTTATGAACTTGGTCCCATAAGATATCCAGACATATTCTAAGACAGGTATTACTCGATTCGGGAGATGGTTTTCTCCGCGAACTTGAGATTTAGAGAGATATAGAAAGAAACAGGGCGGATCCACTCACTAAGGCTATTTCTCGAACACAACAGTTTTACAAACTAGGTTTGTGAAACAGATTAGTAGAGGAGTTGGATGTTCGGTATCACACGGGCTGTGAGTATGCGACATCACAATAATTAGCCTTAAGTGCAAGTGGGAGATTGTTGGAGATAGTGCTCTCAAAGTCTATTATTGGATCGCAGGTACGTGATTGCAATGATTAAGGCAGGACCTATACCGATATGACAGTCTTGTCGAGATGATAGTATGCTATCTGGTTTGTCTTTATCATCGTATACATGCTTTAGTTCACTATTGCATGATGATAGAGCCCATAGGATTCTTGCTTGACTACCAGCAGTATGATGGCGATCATATACGTGGGAGCTGGGGTCTGTAAGCACATCCTTAAAGTGTCCCTAGTCGTGGGAGTTTCGAGACAGGGCATCGATACTCCAGAGTAGACTAGTGTATACAGTCGAGACCCCGACGAGGGGCGGGGGCCGGTCTCATAAGCCATTGTTGTTAGTTTGTTCACCTAAGATGTATACAGGTGCTCATTGGGTTATGAGTACACCGGACAGGACTCTCCGGGAACATGCTAGTTGGTATTATACATATCGTCAGATAGCAGTTCCCTGGTGACATGTGTACAGGTTAGTTTGTCGACCTGAGATCGTCATTTGTCTCGTGTGAGTTCCCACTGTGCTTAGATTACTACCCTACCACGCTCAAAGGAGTTGTGCAAACTGGTTTTAGTTGGTTACAATCCCGAGCCACATGGAGGCAGTGAGCAGATCGTCGGGGATTCGTCTCTTCCGGTATTGGGGGTGAGATCACGCTGTGTCTAGGAGAGCCATTACACAAAGCCCTCGGCCGAGGCAGGAGATTTACTGGTAGGTACTCCAGTAGTATCTCAGGGTGTTCTGGGCCACTCTCTGACACGACTTATACCGCTAATGGGAGTCTGACGTTACCAGCCCCCTAGGCAGATATGCGATACTCATAGACGAACGGACCGGACTGTATGTATATTGTCACAGTTAGGCTCAGTAGGGTTTATGGATGAGTTCGCTCGACAGATTCCCTTCCAATCAATATATAGGCAAACCGTTATGTACAGCTTATACCTCTGACGTGCTAGTGGTTATACCCAGTGCTAGTGTGTTAATGAGTCATTAGAGTCCCCCACAAACACTTTCCCAAGTTCGGGCAAAACGTTGTAGAGGCCGTATGGGTTTATGGCAGGGTTCGGAAAATGCACGTGCGTTTTCGCACGTGTCATTTTTCGGGCAGATAATACTGGTAGGCTTTGGTTTAAGCTGGAACCCAGTATTATACCGTTTAGATATAATATCTTTGTCTCAGATGCATTTGTATTCGGTCGTAATACAAATGCGGGTATGTTTATACTGATACGGGGTTATTCTGAAATTCGTTTCAGGATCACTTTTGGAAGTTGCCAGTTTCCAGTTTTCTATCAGCCGTATTTCGACATTCGGTTAAATGCGGATTTATCTTTTCTTCTCTTGGGTGAGTCGTGAGGGTGATGTGTGTGGAAGCTTCTAGGGTTTGTGAGGTGTTCTTTGTTCATTGGTAGCATTTAATGAAATGGTGACTAAGGTTTATGAGTCACCATTTGCATTAATGAGTTTTGGTTTTGCTTAGGATATTTTGAACAAGATCTTTTGCTTTATGGTCACCCCCCTCTCCTACACTCACCCTCCTCCTTCTATATATGTGGCCGGCCCCCTCCCCTCCTCTACTCACTCTCTCACTTGTTGATTAAAAGATTATGATAGTTTGGACTCATGGAAATTAGATAGCCTCATTTCTCATTTCACCCGATTCCAAAAGGCAACTTCATTAACCGTTCGTCCGTGACTTTGGATGTGGCGACACAAAGTGTTCTACTCATTCTCTACTTCATCTTGGTTCGCTTTTTTAGCAAACTTGACGACCGAGTTGCCTCGGTTCAGAGGCGGGAGCCCGTTTAAAATTCCGTCGACGTGGTGCCTCCTGGACGACGAGACTGGAGATTCAGGAGATCGGTGCAGCCGCAACAAAGTGTGGGATGATGGTTGAAGACCGAAGGACTTGGATCGTTCGGTATAACTCTTCTACCCACTTTGTAGTTTGTTAGTTTAGCTTTAATGGCAGATCCGGGTTACGGTACGCGATAGCGCCAGTTTTTAAAAAGTTTTTATTCCGCATTTGGCGTCTGTTAGACGGCCGGGACGCTACCATGGATATACAGTTCTGCTCGCGCCTCTTCAACTGCCAAGAAGCATAAGCTACAACCCTTCCATGCTGCATCAACACACAGCCTAAACCCACTCGAGAAGCATCACAATACACAAAAAAACCACCAGACCCAGAAGGTAAAGATAAGACTGGTGTAGTCGTCAAGCGAGTCTTCAACTGCTGGAAACTCTGCTCACATGCATCTGTCCAAAGAAATGGAACTTCCTTCCTAGTCAATCCGGTCAACGGTGCAGCGATCCGAGAAAATTCCTGCACAAAACGTCTGTAATAACCGGCTAGACCCAAAAAAACTTCGAACCTCTGTAACTGACACAGGTCTGGGCAAGTGCTGTACCGCTTCGATTTTCTTTGGGTCCACACATATCCCATCATTTGTAACTACGCGACCGAAGAAATCTACACTATCCGGCCAGAAAAGCACACCTGGAGAATTTAGCGAACAGCTGATGCTCCTTCAAGGTCTGCAACGTGATGCGCAAATGCTGCTCGTGCTCCTACCGACTCTGGGAATAAACAAGAATATCATCAATGAATACTATAATGAAGTGATCAAGGAATGGCCTGAAGATACGGTTCATTATATCCATGAAAGCTGCTGGGGCATCGATCAGTCCGAATGACATTACAGATACTCATAATGTCCATAACGTGTGCGAAAAGCAGGCTTCGGAATGCCATCCTTCCGAACCCTCAACTTGTGATACCCTGACCGCAAATTAATCTTTGAGAAGCAGCCAGCTCCCTGCAGCTGATCGAATAAGTCATCGATACGAGGTAATGGATACCTATTTCGCACAGTAACCCGATTCAGCTGCCTGTAGTCGATGCACAGTCTCATACTACTGTCCTTCTTCTTAACAAATAAGATAGGGGCTCCCCACGGTGATACACTCGGACAAACAAGTCCTCTATCTAACAACTCTTGCAACTGGCTTTTGAGTTTCTTCAACTCCGTCGGGGCCATCCGATAGGGTGGTATAGAAATAGGCCCCGCACCCGAAATCAAGTAAATGCAAAATTCGATATCGCGATCAGGCGGTAATCCTGGTAATTCATCAGGAAACACATCCGGAAATTCTCGTGCGATCGGATCCTGGTCCAACGGAACTTCAGCGGCTCCTACATCATGAACAAATGTTAAGAACCCATGTCAACCCTTCTTCAAGAGCCGTCCTGCACAAAGAGCAGAAATCATGTTGGCAGAGTTTATACAACAGTCTCCCTGCACAACAACATCGGTCTGCCTGGAAAACAGAATCTAACCGCTTTCCTCCGACAATCTACTACGCATGACAAGCGGCCAACCAATCCATACCAAGAAATATATCAAAACTAACTTATATAAGAGAATCAAATCCACTAATACATCCTTATCACAAACACGTGCTAAACATGACCTGAATACGTGTCGAGCTATAAAAGAATCTCCTATAGGAGTAATCACAACTAGCGGTAACTCTAGCAATGACGACTCTCTTCCCAAAGAAAGTGCAAAGAGTGCAAATATGTATCAATGCGTAGAACCGGGATCAATTGGAATATGCGCGTTTAAGGAACATACTGAAAGAATACTTGTTACAATTGCATTGGATTCCTGGGCATCCTGTGGAGTCAAACTAAAGACCCGAGCCTGGCCCTTACCAGTATCTTGACGTCCTTCCTTAGAGTCTACAATTCCTAGCGAAATGCCCTGGACGTCCACAACAAAACAGGTAGATGGGGGCCTCTGCTCAACGGGGTAAGAACTGTGTTGGAGATAGTGCCCTCAAAGTCAATTATTGGATCGTAGGTAGGTGATTGCAATGATTGAGGCAGGACCTATACTGATATGACAGTCTTTCTCAAGATGATAGTATGCTATCTGGTTTGTCTTTATCATCGTTTACATGCTTTAGTTCACTATTGCATGATGATAGAGCCCATAGGATTCTTGCTTGACTACCAGCAGTATGATGGCGATCATATACGTGGGAGCTGGGGTCTGTAAGCACATCCTTAAAGTGTCCCTAGTCGTGGGAGTTTTGAGACAGGGCATCGATACTCCAGAGTAGACTAGTGTATACAGTCGAGACCCCGACGAGGGGCGGTGGCCGGTCTCACAAGCCATTGGTGTTAGTTGGTTCACCTAAGATGTATACAGGTGCTCATTGGGTTATGAGTACACCGGACAGGACTCGTCGGGAATCTGCTAGTTGGTATTATACATATCGTCAGATAGCAATTCCCTGGTGACATATGTACAGGTTAGTTCATCGACCTGAGATCGTCATTTGTCTCGTGTGAGTTCCCACTGTGCTTAGATTACTACTATACCACGCTCAAAGGAGTTGTGCAAACAGGTTTTAGTTGGGTACAGTCCCGAGCCACATTGGAGGCAAGTGAGCGGATCGTCGGGGATTCGTCTCTCCCGGTATTGGGGGTTGATGTCGCGCAGTGCACGGGTGGCCATCACTAGGAATCCTCGGCCGAGGTAGTGGAGAATTACTGATTTGGATCAGTAGTTTCTCAGGAGGTGATGGGCTTCATACCGACACGATTTCTCGTGTTATTAGGGGTCTGACTTTATCCAACCCCCTAGACTCAATATGCGATACTCTTTAGACGAATGGACCGGACTGTATATACATTGTCACTGTCAGGCTCTGTAGGGTTTATAGATGAGTTCGCTCGTCAGCTTCCCTTCCAATCAATACATAGGAAAAACGTTACGTGCAGCTTGTACCTCTGACGTGTTAGGGGTTATACCTAGTGTCGATGTGTTGATGAGTCATTAGAGTCCCCCACAGTCACTTTCCCAAGTTTGGGCAAAACGTTGTAGAGGCCGTATGGGTTTATGGCAAGGTTCGGAAAAAGCACGTGCGTTTTCGTACGTGTCGGTTTTCGGATAGATAATACTGGTAGGCTTTGGTTTAAGCCGGAACCCAGTATTCTACTGTGTAAATATAATATCTTTGTCTCAGTTACATTTTTATTCGGTCGTAATACAAATGCGGGTATGTTTATACTGATACGGGGTTATCCTGAAATTTTTTTCAGGATCACTTTTGGAAGTTGCTAGTTTCCAGTTTTCTATCAGCCGTATTTAACAGTCGGTTAAATGCGGATTTATCTTTTCTTCTTGGGTGAGTCATGAGGGTGAGTCATGCTTCTAGAAGTTTCTAGATGTGGTGACTCTTGGTTTGCATTTATTGCATGGAGACTAGGTTAATGACTAGGTTAAGTTTCATTGGTTTGCATTTATTGTTATTTGGTGACTTATTCATTTCATTAAGTGAGATGATAAGCTTCTTGGTTATGGTCACCCCCTCCTCTCTCCTACACTCACCTCCCTCCCTCTTCAAATATGGCCGGCCACTTCATTGTGGAGAATGCTTGGTTATTTGCCTGAAAAGATTATGATATTTTTGTGTATGGAAATTTCATATAGTTTAATTTCCATTTACCCGATTCCAAATGGCAACTTCTTTTAACCGTTTGTCCATACCCTTGGACGTAACGAGACAAAGTGTTCTACTCATTCTCTACTTCATCTTGGTCGTCTCTTTTAGCAAACTTGACGATCGAGTTGCCTCGGTTCAGAGGCGGGAGCCCGTTTAAAGATCCGTCGACGTGGTGCCACCTGAACGACGAAACTGGAGTTTCAGAAGTTCGAAGCCGCCGCAACAAAGCGTGGGATGATGGTTGAAGACCGAAGGACTCGGATCATTCGGTATAACGTTTCTACCCATTTGTAATTTGTTAGTTTAGCTTTAATGGCAGATACGGGTTACGGTACACGATAGCGCCAGTTGTAAAAAGTTTATGTTCCGCATTTGGCGTCTGTTAGACGGCCGGGGCGCTACCGTGGACTTACAGTGGTTTCAGAGCCTCACCATTAAGCTTTACTAAATTGTGCTAACACGTTTAAAAAATCGATCGAACGGAATTTCCGAAATCACATTTTTCAAGCACCTGGGTTTCTGTCTATTTTTTAAAGTGTCTAAAAATTATTTGACATATCACAGAAAACTGTAGGGTTCCTAGGCACGCTAATGAGGTCTCACAAGTTATCAACCATGCCAAATTCAAAAAATTCCGGTGCCGAGAAACCCTAATACGGATCGTTAACTAGAAATTAGGCGAAACAAGCAACTAGTAAACACCTTTACTCTAAAGTGAACGGAAATACAACCTTTGTAGATCCGGTCCTCCACCTCCATAGCTCCGTGATGAAGTCCCCTCGCAGCGATCATCGGATCCCGGGCTCTAGCGTCGGCTTCATCGGAGAAATGGGCGGGCTAGGTCGTCGACTTCGATGCCGAAGATGATCTACGTCGAGGCAAAACAAGATCAAGCTCCAACATCACCAAGCCATGAAACTTGTGAAGAAAACACCCTATACTACTTGGCAAGTGGTAGAGGATGAAGAAATAGGAAGTGGGTTCACTTTAGAATTGGATTTCTCACTCTTTTTCTTAAGACACCATTGAAGCTAGCAAGCTTCTTTCTTCTTGAAGAAGAAGAAGAAGAAGAAGAAGAAAAAGAATATGATAAGAATATTTTTTAAATGGAAAATAAAATGATACTTATCATATTTTCAACCATTGTTTAGTGTAGAGAATTAACTAAGGTTAGTTGAATGGTTAGGTTTCGCCAGAAACAAAAATGGTAGACTTTTTCAAAGCTTCATGAAGTTTCAACTACAAAACAAAGCAAGCCACCATTTCTCTTTTATGCCAAATAAATAAATAAATGAATGAATAAATAAAAACCCTAACCATGGTTTAAATCTTACACAAACCCAAGTTTGCATGTATCATCAAACATGATACAAACAAGTGCACAAAAGTATATCACATATACAACTTGTGTACTTCAAGTGAGAAAATCCATTTAAAGTGAACCAATACTAGTTAATGCAAAGTAATATATCAAATATATAATTATGCATTAAATCATTAAATCAACACTTGATTTAACGATCCGGTCATATCGCATATGACCGACTAATATCCAATGTATCGACTTATCGAATCAATCCTTGATTCGATAACTAGGTTATATCGCATACAACCAATCGATACATTCATCACGAGAATAGAATACGGTATCACATACACGCATTATTCTCGGTCCCGCACGTATCTCATATGTGCTCCTATTTCGTTTCGCTTGAGCCAGGAAACCTCTGTGTAGGACTCTAAAGACTCGTCAATACGCCGGCAGCAGGTGATGATCATATCAAGCACCCACAAGCCGCAAGCGTTCTGCTAAATGTAACGGCCATCCGGGTATTGAGCGATCAGAAGATCGACGAGCAAGCCCGCTCACACTCCTGTGAATCTAACCAGTAACACTTACCGTACAGTCCGGTCTGATCGTCTGATATGTCGCATATCTTGCCTAGGGGTGGTAAACGTCAGACCCCAATAGCTCGATAAGTCGTGTCGATATGAGGTCTATAACAGTACGAGAAACTACTGGTAACACTTACCAGTAAATCTCAGCAACCCTGGCCAGGGATTTCCGGTTATAACCAATCGAACACAGCGCAACATCAACTCCCTATACAGGGAGAGATGAATCCCCTCCTATCGCTCATTGTCTCCATGTGATTCGGGACTGTACCCAAAAACCACCGTTTTGCACGCCCTCTTGTACGTGGTAAGGTGGAAATCAAAGCACAGTAGGAACCACACAAGACTCTATGACGATCTCGGGTCAACAGACTACTCTGTACCAGTGTCACCAGAGAAGTGCCATCTGACTTAAGCTATAATACCATCTGGGAGTTCTCGGCGAGTCCGTCCAGTGTATCCAGTCTCCACTGAGCACCCGTATATCATCTCCGATGTCAAACACCAATGGATATGGGATCATCCATCGCCCATCTGTATGGGTCGAGAAGGTATACGCTAGTCTACTCTGGTATATAGATGCCCCGTCTCGATACACCCACGACTAGGGACCTTGAAGGATGTACTTATGGACTACCATGTCCCCACTAGTATGATCCGCATCATAGTCCAGGTAGTCAAGTACACATCCTAAGGACTTTACTAACATGTAACAGAGAGACAATCAGTATACACGTTAAGGTAAAGATCAACCAGATAGCATACTATCATGTCGAGCAAGAAAGTCCTCTCTATATGTGTCCAAGCATCCACTACAATATACATCCTATGTATAGTAATGGCCTCTAGGACATACATATAACTAACAATCTCCTACTTGCACTAGGGCCATCTGATAGCAGTGGTTGTAGTATCTCATACTCAACCATCCCATAAAAGTCACTCTCTGGGAAAATGCCTTTGTGGGTAGATCCGCCGTGTTGTCCTCTGAGTCTGTTCTCCTAACCTCGATCACCCTGGAGATCAACCATCTCCATGATCAGGTGATACTGCCTTAGATTATGTCTGGGTCACTGATGGGACCGTGGTTCCCGGGCCAAAGCCACACTTCCATTGTCACACAATGGTAGGGACCTAGTTCATCTCATGAACCATTATACAACCAAACAGCCTCTTTGGTAGCATCTTAAGTAGCGATGTATCATGCCTTTATCGTCTAGTATGCCACGGTATCTAGCTTGGAACTCTTCCAACATACCGTCCCCCCACTGAGGGTAAAGACAATGCCTGTGACTGACATTCAGTCGTCCTTATCACCCTGGAACACTTCCAGCGATTCTCCCCAGGATCAATTGATACCATCTCACTTCAACTAGTGAGAATTCTAACATCCATTTAGATCTATCTCATAGATCCAAAACCCAGGATTTAGTAGGTATCACTTTGATCCTATATGGAGAATCCTTGTGATAAGCGGAGATTGACCGAGAGTAGCATAGGAAACTCCTTCCCCATCAAGAGTATGTCATCCACGTACTCTACGAGGATCACCACCATACTCCCAACCACCTTTTTGTATATACAAGGTTCATCTACCATTTTGATGAAGTCAAACTTTTTGACTACAACATCAAAACAGACGTTCCAACTCCGCGATGCCTGCTTTATCTTATAAAGCATCTTGTACACGTTTCCCCTGCTGCCACTGTCTACGAAGCCCTCTGGCTGTGTACTTACAGACGCTCTCTTCTAAAACATCATTTTAGAAAAGCAGTCATGACACCCAACCGCCAGATATCGTAGTCATGGTATATAGCCGTGGAAAGTAGGATCCGGATGGACTTAAGCATAGCCACCTGAAAAGGTTTCATCATTATCCACGCCTGGTCGATGACGAAAACCTTTAACAAGTCTAGCTTTGAAAGTCTCAACTTTTCCATCTACACCAAGTAATCTTCTCAAGATATACTTGCTTCTGATGGGGATTTAACCCTTCAGATATAGCAACCAAAGTCCATACTTTGTTGGGGTACATGGATTCCATCTCAGATCACTAAGCATCCAGCCATTCTTACAGAGTCTTACTCCTGATGGCCAGCTCAAAAATAGTTGGGTCATCATCTCATGATGCAATCCTCGCTCCCACTATCATAGAGAAACTGAAGTATCTCTCCGGTGGGTGAGAAACCCAACTAGATCGGCGGAGAGGCTGAGGTTCGTTGGTAACTATTGAATCCTTTGGTTTTATCAAATCATCTGCTGTAGTTTGTATAGCTGGAACCTTTCTAGTTCTACATTACAGACCTTGCCTCGAGTTTGTCCGGATTTTGCTCTTAGACATCGGCCGGTCAACCCCAAATCTTAAGACATGGGCTCTTCCCATACCATATCTCATATGGAGTGGTAGGCTGTGATCTGATTCGAACCTAATTCAATAGTTATGCAGCTTCTCAAGTGCATAACCCCCAAAAGGAAACAGGTAACTCAGTAGTACTCATCATAGAGCGCACCATATCGAATAGGGTGCAATTTGCTCCGCCCCGATATACCATCGTGCTATGGTGTATTCGGAGGAGTAATGCTGAGAGAGAATCTCATTCTCCTTTAGAATAGTTCAGGATTTCCGTGCTTAAGTATTCTCCTCCCTGATCACATCAAAGGACATAATACTTATACCTGTATTTTGGTTCTCTACTTCTAACTTATATTCTGTGAATATCTCAAAAGGTTCGGACTTGTGTTTCAACAGGAACATAGGTCTGAATCTCGAAAGATCATCAGAGAATGTAATGAAGTACAAAGAACCGGTCTTGGCATGTGTAGACAGGGGACCTTATATACATCAACATGTATCAATCCCAAGAGTTCACTAACTCTTTCTCTGTTTCCAATAAACAGAGCTATGGTCATCTTATCTCTGTGACATGACTGGCAAGTTTCACAAGATGTAAATTCAAACTAATTTTAAATATACATCTAAATGTAACATCAGCCAGTCGGGTTGCATTGATATGACCTAGTCTACAATACCTTAAGAAGGATTCGTTCATATCTGAACTCTTCTTCTTGTGTGTGTTCTGTATACTAAGAACTGTAGTTTGATTTAGAACATCAATGCTTTTAGATAACGTGCCTGAACCGATCAACTTTTGATATAGGAAATGTTCAAAACATTATCCAACAATACAAAATTTTATCATTTCTTTACTAATAAAGAGACTGATATGATTTTTTATATCAGGATCGGTATCTAATAACATTCGTTCAGAATCAATGTATTTGGAATACAGGGCGACAGTGACCAACAGACTTGGCTGCAACACTTACCCCGTTTTCTGTCTCATGAAACTTATCACTCGTTCTCAGTTCTCTACCTATCTGTAGCCCTATGTAACAGATTACATATCTGGGATCCTGATCCGGTATCAAATACCCAGGACGCAGAGGATATTGAGAAACAGTTTTTTGTAATGAACACACCCAAAGAAGATGCATCATATGCACTTTTTTCGTTTGGGCGGCACGGGAAATCAGGTATTCCCCAATTTCCTGCTCTGTCTTATAACGATTATAAGTTGGAGCGGGACCAACGTTCCCCAGCTCAGTATAACAAGTGGGTTCGGTCAATATATCCGTATTATTATCTTGATTAAGGCATGATATGGTCGCTACCTGGAGAGAGAGAGAGAAGAAAACACTCTGCGTGAGCTCTGTCAAGATTAGATTGGTTATTATTTTATCTAATCAGGATGGCTCCCACTGTTTTTATCAAATCTTCCTTCAAACCCTAAAAGGAAAGACTAGCCGGGATTAATTACACGCTACAAGTTCGCCAATCTTTCAGCCAGGCCAGTGTCAGTACTTTAAGGGAGGTCCCCCGTGCTTTCGCACGAACCTAATTAATGTAAACCTCGTTTTCCCAGAGGCGTAACCCCGTTGACACCTTTCTAGACACCTACTTGATCGACTAATTGTAATGTGTAAAACTCTCCTAGGAGTAACAATTACTCGCAGCGGGTATCGGGATCCAACTATCTCATAGAAGGTATGCAATCTCATTGCAAATTTCAACACTTGAAATTCCCGATAATATTTTGCCCCTAGTGTTCTATGACCTTGACGAATGCCAAACAACCCATAGTCCACAAGTCAAGTTCAACCCGTACATTTCTTGATTGAATTAAACCCACCCGCACGACCCTTGACGAATGCCAAACAACGCCGTACGAATACCCTAATCCAATATGCATCATATGCATAAGCAGATAAATACTAGTTAGCTACCGCACACTACGCCATGACGAATGCCAAACTACCGCAGCACGAATACTAACTAGTACTTATCTGAAATGACGGAGGGCTACGATAGGTTTTTGAAAAACCTATTGCGTAATGAACTTGATATCGTTGTAGAATCAAATGATTTTAAAATGGAGTGTTTTTGAGGCTTTTCTAGTTTTGCTAAAGGGGTCACTCCCGGTGAAGGGATCGTCGGCCCTTTCCTCGTCGAATGAGGTGCAGCATATATCATATATATCACTGTGCAAAGCAGAAACTATAGAAGCTATCAAAAGACAAACCGAGTGTGTAGCATCTGCCAGTTATTGCTAAAGGAGTCACTCCCGGTGAAGGGATCTCGGTCCTTTCCTCATCGAATAAGGTGCAGGATATATCATATAACCGCTGTGCAAAGCAAGAACTGTAGCTACCTGTTTTATTTTTGAAATTCGATTCCACAACATCTTAGGTTTCGTTTTCTTTCATTAATCATATTAATGAAGTCCCATCATTTAAGTACCTAAACATCACAGATAAATACGACGTACACTTATGCCATCCGCATTCGCCTCGATGTCCCTTCGTGCACCGTTAGGTTAGGTAACTAACGGCAGAGCGGGGCAGGGCTAATATATCATATATACTATATACAGTATCTATCACAGAACATATCACATGATCACATCACAGATATCGCAGCAGAAGAATCATATGAAATATTGGATATGCTAGGACGTCCGTGTTTTCAATACGAGCCAGTATAAAACACGGATTCCACGGTCGTGATGAATAGCCAAACCCACACCCCTAGACCCCTACGAGTGCGGCAAGCAACCCTACAAATTCTAGAGTTAGGAGACCCGGACTCGACTCCTCGAGTTGGTCTCCCACTGGACTCCAGAACCCGGTTATTTGTGCCCTCCTCCTTGGGTCTATCCTAGTGCGGAAAAGTAAATAATATACAAAAGGTGACATCTTCCGCAACCTGGAAGTGCCCCAATAAAAGAATATTACATACAAGTTTTTACATGAATGAAAAATGAAAAACACTCATCTCACATAAAAAAAACCCGGCTATTCAAACACGATGATCCAATATAATATATCCAGCAACACATAACATCACATGTCATCAACGTAAGTAAATATGCGCATCCCAATTGTCGTTGACATATAGCAACGAAACCGGCGATATCACATATTACACTTACGGTCACAGAAAAGAAAGTGTAAAACTACAACAGTTGGAATCCGCAACCTCTTTAGACATCGCATGCCTAAAAAAATGAAATACTTAGACATCGCATGCCTAATAATTATAAACCTCGCATTTTAGTCTCATTATCGAAAACACTTTTCAATATCAAGTCGGGCAATTCAACAAGATTCCCGACATCCTGATCGAATGCTCGTCGCAAACTTCAGTAGGCGGCCGCACCCCTGACGCCGTCGACGAAGTGCACCAAGGCGGAACACCGCTACCGTGCGTACCCGAACGGATGCTTTCGGCGATGGGGTTCTCCTACAGTCACTTGGTCGGGGCTAAGGGATGTAGCAGTCTAATAAGTTTATCCGGCGAGTATCCGCGTACGCTACGTGATTGCGACAGACTTTTGATCACATCGAAATTCCGTGGCAACCGATCAAGTGAGACTAAACTGCTATGTTTATAACATTCATTCAGTTATCTCATAACAACTTGTGAATTCCAATTATTGTATCCCATTCCAGATAAATAGAAAATGTTAAACTTTCCGATCGAACATTCAAACACCCAAGTTTTCCCAAAATAGCTCAACACATGAAACAAGTTTAAAAACATCCAGTTCGTGCCTCAGTACCAACGGTCCAGCCGTAGAAGGGTCAAGCCAACGCCTCACATGTGGTACGCCGTACTGCCCCAAACCCTAAGGTTCAAAGGGCAGTTCAAGACGGTCACATAATCGAGTTAAGGTTTGTTGTCTTCTAGAGGGACCATCGCGTTACTTGCACTACTTAGAACATCATTAAACTTCGGAAAGATCCAACACTTGGAAATTTCCCGACAAGGGAAAAAGTGGGTATTTATATCCGGTCGAAATTTTTAACATATTCTAAAATTATCCGGAAAAACACATAGACAAAGTTTGATAATCCGATCGAATCTTCGATTCCCAATACAACCCCAGAACACTCAACTCTTGATTCATAATAAAAATACCCAGAAAATATAGCATTCAAATATAGGAATTACTATGCAAAATTCAGTGAAAGAGGAGACCGTACGGCCGTGGAACCGCCGCACATGCCAAGCTTGTACCGCGGTTCCGCGGCGGTTTAATCGAATTAGCCCCTCGTTTTTTACAGTAATTCAAATAAGACCCTGCTTATTTTTCTGCATATTTTTAATTCGAAAAAATCCCCGATTTCAAAAAATGTACAGAGAGCAATTTGAGATTAGGGTTTCGGTTCGATCGGACTTCTAACTCCGTCTACGCATCGCCTAAGACTCTAACTAGGCTCTGATACTATTGTAGGGTTCCTAGGCACGCTAATGAGGTCTCACAAGGTATCAACCATGCCAAATTCAAAAAATTCCGGTGCCGAGAAACCCTAATACGGATCGTTAACTAGAAATTAGGCGAAACAAGCAACTAGTAAACACCTTTACTCTAAAGTGAACGGAAATACAACCTTTGTAGATCCGGTCCTCCACCTCCATAGCTCCGTGATGAAGTCCTCTCGTTGCGATCATCGGATCCCGAGCTCTAGCGTCGGCTTCATCGGAGAAATGGGCGGGCTAGGTCGTCGACTTCGATGCCGAAGATGATCTATGTCGAGACAACACAAGATCAAGCTCCAACTTCACCAAGCCATGAAACTTGTGAATAAAACACCCTATAGTACTTGTCAAGTGGTAGAGGATGAAGAAATAGGAAGCGGGTTCACTTTAGAATTGGATTTCTCACTCTTTTTCTCAAGACACCATTGAAGCTAGCAAGCTTCTTTCTTCTTGAAGAAGAAGAAGAAAAAGAATATGATAAGAATATTTTTAAAATGGAAAATAAAATGATACTTATCATATTTTCAACCATGGTTTAGTGTAGAGAATTAACTAAGGTTAGTTGAATGGTTAGGTTTAGCATGAAATAAAAATGGTAGACTTTTTCAAAGCTTCATGAAGCTTCAACTACAAAACAAAGCAAGCCACCATTTCTCTTTTATGACAAATAAATAAATAAATAAATAAATGAATAAATAAAATCCCTAACCATTTACTTAACCAAGGTTTAAATCTTACACAAACCCAAGTTTGCATGTATCATCAAACATGATACAAACAAGTGCACAAAAGTATATCACATATACAACTTGTGTACTTCAAGTTAGAAATTCCATTTTAAGTGAACCAATACTAGTTAATGCAAAGTAATATATCAAATATATAATTATGCATTAAATCATTAAATCAACGCTTGATTTAACGATCCGGTCATATCGCATATGACCGACTAATATCCAATGTATCGACTTATCGAATCAATCCTTGATTCAATAACTAGGTTATATCGCATACAACCAATTGATACATTCATCGCGAGAATAGAATACGGTATCACATACACGCATTATTCTCGGTCCCGCACATATCTCATATGTGCTCCTATTTCGTTTCGCTTGAGCCAGGAAACCTCTGTGTAGGACTCTAAAGACTCGTCAATACGCCGGCAGCAGGTGATGATCATATCGAGCACCCACAAGCCGCAAGCAGTCTGCTAAGCGTAACGACCACTCAGGTATTGAGCGATCAGAAGATCGACGAGAAAGCCCGCTCACACTCCTGTGAATCCAACCAGTAACACTTATCGTACAGTCAGGTCTGATCGTCTGATATGTCGCATATCTTGCCTAGGGGTGGTAAACGTCAGACCTCAATAGCTCGATAAGTCGTGTCGATATGAGATCTATAACAATTCGAGAAACTACTGGTAACTGTTATCAGTAAATCCCAGCAACCCTGGCCAGGGATTTCCGGTTATAGCCAATCGAACACAGCGTAACATCAACTCCCTATACCGGGAGAGATGAATCCCTTCCTATCGCTCATTGCCTCCATGTGATTCGGGACTGTACCCAAAAACCACCGTTTTGCACACCCTCTTGGACGTGGTAAGGTGGAAATCAAAGCACAGTGGGAACCACACAAGACTCTATGACAATC
Organism: Agapanthus africanus; assembly: GCA_030015575.1. Classification (NCBI taxonomy): domain Eukaryota; kingdom Viridiplantae; phylum Streptophyta; class Magnoliopsida; order Asparagales; family Amaryllidaceae; genus Agapanthus; species Agapanthus africanus. The sequence goes on along the minus strand of CM057344.1, from coordinate 374,863,752 downwards.
TCGGGTCAACAGACTACTCTGTACCAGTGTCACCAGAGAACTGCCATCTGACGTAAGGTATAATACCATCTGGGAGTTCTCGGCGAGTCCGTCCAGTGTACCCAGTCTCCACTGAGCACCCGTATATCATCTCCGATGTCAAACACAAATGGATATAGGATCATCCATCGCCCATCTGTATGGGTCGAGAAGGTATACGCTAGTCTACTCTGGTATATCGATGCCCCGTCTCGATACACCAACGACTAGGGACCTTGAAGGATGTACTTATGGACTACCATGTCCCCACTAGTATGATCCGCATCATAGTCCAGGTAGTCAAGTACACATCCTAAGGGCTTTACTAACATGTAACAGAGAGACAATCAGTGTACACGTTAAGGTAAAGATCAACCAGATAGCATACTATCATGTCGAGCAAGAAAGTCCTCCCTATATATATCCAAGCATCCACTACAATATACATCCTATGTATAGTAATGGCCTCAAGGGCATACATATAACTAACAAAAACTAAGCAGGAAATTCTAAGAAAACTGGTGAAATTTGGTCACGTGATCCCACAGAACGGCCGCGGATCCGCGGCCCAAACCAGGGTTTGGTCGCTGATCCGCCGCGCTTTTGTGGGAACAGTTCCCCAAATTTTTCCAGTGAGTTTAACATGGGAAATTGTGGTTTTTGGTATATGTTTTTTTGGCCCAAATTTTGTTACCGTACACCAGATGTACGTGGGGCCCACTTCGGGAAATTTAGTCGATCGAAATTTTAAATTTGTTAGTATGCAGTATTTACATTATATCTCCGACCGGGAATGTCAATTGATCGGTAAACCGTGTCTGATTGCTATAGTTCTTTTAGACGGGTTTGCGAACGTGACATTCGCGTTGATGTTCTGTGTTGTGCTTTGATGTTGCGGATATGTCGTGGTGGATAGCAGGGTGCAATGATAGTGCAGTTTGGATTTATTTGTACATTTGTTATTGCGGGGCGAGCGTCCAACATGTGGATTGCCGTCACTGCCTGTTGTATAATATTCTTTTGGTGCACGACCGGGTCGAGGTCGATGTACCCATTGTACATATTTTTTTATTTCTGTACTAGTTTTATCCCGTGAAGGAGTGCATGTATAGCCGGGTTCTGGAGGGCAACGGGTCTGTATCTCATGGCATTGAGAGGCAAAGGGACCTCACTCTAGAATTGGCAGACTATTCGCCGCACTCGTAGGGGGTACAGGTTGACCCAAGGAGGGGTGCTCAATTTACCGGATTCCGTGAAGTGCCGGGTGTTCCATTCACTATGTTGTGGGGACTACCTCGTTTCAGGTTTTGGCGGGTAAATTGCCGCACCCGTAGGGGTCTAGGATTCATTGCACAGGCTATCCACACGACCAAAGGAACGTCAGGTTTCAGCAGCGGCTCTATGAATCCCGGGGATCCCAGATTATCTGTATTGTTCTGTGATGCTTATTACTTTTCTGTAATGTTGCATATTATCAGGCCTGGAGCGATTATTGTATATTGGTATATATGCTATTAGATGTTGTATATGTTTTACACCCGCGCTAGTCCAGCCACCGCTCTGTCGTTAGTTAAGTAACCCAACGGGTGATGACGGGACCCAGTGGCGAATGCGGATGGCATATACGTACATTTTATTTTCGTTCTTTTCTGGTGTGATTGATTGATAGGACTGCATTGATTCTTATCAATGCAAGGATAAAACAAACCTATATTTGATGTTGTTGGAACAAATTTTAAAAGGTGTTATTACAAAGATGTTTCCTTTTGTTTTGCATAGTGATATTTAGTTAGAATATCCCGCACCTCATTCGACGAGGCAAGGGCCGAGATCCCTTCACCGGGAGTGACCCCTTGGGCAGAAGTTTACGTCAGGGTAGTAACTTCAATATAGTCGATTACAAGTTGCTTTGCATCGCGGTATTCAGTTAGAATATCCTGCACCTCATTCCATGAGGAAAGAGCCGAGATCCCTTCACCGGGAGTGACCTCTTTAGCAAAACGTCTTCGCCACTATATTTTTATAAAAAGCTATCAGTTTCCTTCAACGAGATCAAGATCATTACGTTAAAGGTTTTTCGCAAAAAACCAGCCGTAGCCCTCCGTCATTTCTTATGGATGGTCAGTAGTATTCAATCTATGTTTGTTGGCCAAAGTCAAGGCATACTGTTTGGTAGCTGCTGGGTATTCATCTGTTGCATAGATAGATGTGTTGGTTTGGGGCAGTCATTCTGCCTTGTTGGCCAAAGTCAAGGGCATGTGCGGGTGGGTTCAAATTAACCTGGATAATGACTGGTAGAACTTGACATGTGACTTATGATTTGTTGGCCAAAGTCAAGGTCATAAGAGCATGAGGCAAAAATAACATCGGGAGATTCTAAAGAAACAGAAACTTGCCAGATATGCGCATACCTTCTGGAGTGTGATAACTTGAGTGGCTTCCATCAAGTTATCATGCGATGATAGTTGGATCCCGATTCCCACTGATGAGTTAGTTTACTCTTCGGGTGATCCCGACTAATTCTTCTTTCAGGTTTGGAGGAGAATTTGAGATTACAGTGGGAGGTTTCCTGATTAGATAAATTGATAACCATTCTGATCTAGGTTAGAGTGCACGCAGAGTGTTTCTTTTCTCTCTGTCTCTTTGGCAGCGACCTTTGCCCGACCCTAGACTATGACTCAGTGACCAAGTTGACCGAACCTTCTTAAAATACTGGCTTGTGGATTGTCTTAAGTTGCATAAGTCATTGCCGCTCCTTCTTTTACCCTTTGTATTTCTCAGAACACCCCGTATTACTACGAACATCCACTTCCATTGGATAGATCCATCGTATGGTTATATACGAACTCGAAAGGAATTCTTCGAGGATGGATCCAGATTCAGGAGAAATAGAATTGGTATATTCAGTTGTCTTTTATTATCACCTTCTCTCAGGTTGCGAGAGCTCCTTAGTTTAGGAGAGTACACCTATTACGCTTATTGGATAGTCTTATTATAAAACATAGGCAGGTGCCGAAAGGTAGGGAATGAAGAAAACCAATTAGCCTAAGTAGGGTGTATAGAAGGTAATATGTAAAGACAAAAATAAAAGGGATTAGAAAGAGGGCAAAGTAAATTGCGACTGTTATCATTCACGACCAAACCGCGTACTTCATCGCTACTCCTATTTCACCTTTCCTTTTTCCCCAGTTCGGGAGAAATAGAATAAGGTATTATTCACATTTTCTTTTATCATCACGTTCTCTCAAGTTGCGAGTACTCCTAGGATTAGGAGGGTACACCTATTATGCTTGCTGGATAGTCTTCTTCCAAACCATAGGCTGGTGCCGAACGGTAGGGAAGGAAGAAAACCATGTAGCCTAACGATGGTGTACAGAAGGTAACGACTAAAGATAAATAAAGGGATTTAGAGAGATGGCAAAGATATCTACGGTTAAAGTCATGAATTGGATTATGGAAGAGACATTACTAGGAATACCAGCATACCCTTACGAGACATTTTAATGTTTCAGTTTCACTGCGCATTGTTAAAAAGAAAACTGATTTCCCGATTACATACTCACTCCAACGTATGTATTGTTGGATATAGTTCCCTCAGAGTCAATTAGTGGAAAACAGGCACGTGACTGCAATGATTGAGGGAGGACCTGTCCCAGTAGGACAGTCTTACTCGAGATGATAGTATGCTATTTGGTTTACCTTTATCATCGTGTACTGCTTTAGGTGACCTGACATGTCGCTATTACACGTTGATAGAGCCCCTAGGATTCTTGCTTGACCACCAGCAGTATGAGGGCGATCATATAAGTGGGAGCTGGGGTCTATAAGCACATCCTTAAAAGGTCCCTAGTCATGGGAGCTTCGAGACAGGGCATCGATACTCCAGAGTAGACTAGTGTATACAGTCGAGACCCCGACGAGGGGCGGTGGCCGGTCTCACAAGCCACTGGTGTCAGTTGGTTCACCTAAGATGTATACAGGTGCTCATTGGGTTATGAGTACACCGGACAGGACTCGCCGGGAACATGATAGTTGGTCTTATACCTGACGTCAGATGGCAGTTCCCTGGTGACATGTGTACAGGTTAGTTCATCGACCTGGGGATCGTCATTTGTTTCGTGTGAGTTCCCACTGTACTTTGATTACTACCCTACCACGCTCAAAGGAGACGTGCAAACAGGTTTTAGTTGGGTACAGTCCCGAGCCACATGGAGGCAGTGAGCGGATCTTCAGGGGTTCGTCTCTCCCGGTATTGGGGGCGAGGTCACGCTGTGTCTAGGAGAGCCATTACACGAAGCCCTCGGCCGAGGCAGCAGATTTACTGGTAGGTATTCCAGTAGTATCTCAGGGTGTTCTGGGCTACACTCCGACACAACTTGTACCGCTTTTGGGGGTCTGACTTTACCAACCCCCTAGGCCCGCCATGCGATGCTCATAGAAGAACGGACCGGACTGTACGGATATTGTCACTGACAGGCTCAGTAGGGTGTCAGGATGAGTTCGCTCATCGACGTCCCTTTTAGTCAATAGCTGGTGGCCCGTCACGTATGGCTAATACCTCTGACGTGCTAGTGGTTAAATCCACAACCATAATATTGACGAGTCTTTAGAGTCCACCACACATACAGTTACTCAAGTTTCGGGCGAAACGCTGTAGAGGCCGTATGGAGATATGGCAGGGTTCGATCAGATACGTGCGGTATTGCACGGATCAGGATCAGACGGATAATACTAGCCGGCTTTGGTTTAAGCCGGATCCTAGTATAGTACAGTGTAGATTTTTTCTCATTGCATTTGTATTCAGTTGGAATACATATGCGGGTGTGTATGCACAGTATCGGGGTTTTCCTGTAATTTATTACGGGACCAGTTTTTTGGAGTTGCCAGTTTGCTTTCCGTTTCGCCCATATTTCCTTGTATCTTTCATTGGCCGAAGATTGGTGGAGGAGGGCTTATTTGCAATTGTGCAAATAAGCAATTTGGAAGGGGGTCTTTGCATATTGTTGTGTCATGATCACTTGACTTTCTTTAGTCATCATGGCTAGTCTTGTAGTGTCATGATGGCATGACTTTTGGTGATGATGATGGATGATGATGGTTGTATGAGTGTTGGAGTTTCTTTGTGATCATTTCTTGATATGATTACTTTTCCTCTCACTTGCATTATTCTTGTGGCTATCCTTTTCACTCACTCATTCTCACTCTCACCTCACCAAGTGCCATGGCCGGCCACTCCTTCTTGGGGCTGCCCATTTTTTTGGTGTGGGGTTTTTGTTCATTTCATGCTACAAAAAATCCCCAAGTTCCTCCACATAGTTCATGTATCATCCCTCCACCAAAAATGGCAACCTCCATGAACCCCAAAATGAGACATGAGTTCTACACACATTCTACAGCAAATCTCGGGCACGTCGACTCGCCAGCTTCGTGCCCGAGTTGCCTCGGTATAGATGTTGGAGCCCGTAAAAGAAGCCGGCGACGTGGTGCCCATCCGGCGACGAGGTGGAGATCAAAGCTTCCGCGGGAGATCGGGACGACGACGAGAAGACCGGAGGACACGGATCAGTCGGTATATCTCTCTTCCCCATCTTGTAGTTAGCTAGGACTAGTTAATGGTTTGATCCGGGTTTTAGTGCGCGGTGGTGCCGGTTCAAGAAAATTTAATGTTAACCATCGCTTCCGCATTTGGTCTCGGGATGGAGGCCGGGGCGCCGCCGTGCACTTACAGTGGTATCAGAGCCTCGCCATTAACATAGTCTAGCTTTGTCTAATGTGTTTTACATTTCCGATCGAACAATTTTCCAAAAATCGTATTTTTCTTCACATCAGTTTCTGTCGAAATTTTTTGAAGTCCAAAAATTTTTCAGGTTGTTTCAGAATGATGTGTAAGACAATCTAAGAGTTCTGGGAAAATTTGGTCACGTGAACAGTCTAAACGACCGCGGAACCGCGGCCAAACCCATGCTTGGGCCGCGGTTCCGCCGCGATTTGAACTGTTCAGTGTACCCAAATTTTGCAGAAAGCTCCTGACTTGGAAATAAGGGTTTTGGAATATTATTTTTGGGCCCAGAATTTCTTTCTGTGCTACAGTAGTACTTGGGGGCCCACTTGATAAAATTTAATCGATCGGATATTTTAAACACATTAGTTCACAGTATTTACATTATATCTGCGACCGTGAATGTCACTTGATTGGTAAATCCTGTCTAAGTGCTATAGCCCGGTTAGACGGATTTGCGAACGTGACTTTCATGTGGATGTTCTGTGTATTGCTGTGATGTTGCGGATCGGTCGTGGGGATAGCCTGGATGCAATGCTAGTACAGTTTTTGTTGTATTATGTACATTTGATATTGTGGGGCGAGCGTCCGACATGTGTACTGCCGTCACTGCCTGTTTGTATTATTATTTTGGGGCACGACCAGGTTGCGGTCGATGTACCCGTTGTATGTATATTTTACTTTCTGTACTAGGATTGCCCCGCGGAGGGGTGCACGGATAGCTGGATTCTAGAGGGCAACGAGCCCGCATCTCATGGAATTGAGACCGGGGGGGCTTCACTCTAGAATTGGCGGGCTATTCGCCGCACTCGTAGGGGGTACAGGTTGACCCGGGAGGGGTGCCCAAGTTACCGGATTCCGTGAAGTGTTGGGTGGTCCATTCACGGTGCTGAAGGGGGCTGCCTCGCTTCAGGTTTTGGCGGGTAACTTGCTGCGCCCGTAGGGGTCTAGGGATTACATTGCACAGGCTATCTATACGACCAGGGGAACGTCGGGTTTTAGTAGTGGCTCTGTGAAACCCGGGGATCCCAGATATCTGTATTATTCTGTGATGCTGTACATTTCTGTGATGTTGCATTTTATCACGCCTTGAGCGAAATATAATATATTGGTATATATATATTAGTAGATGTTGTATATGTTTTGCATCCGCGCTAGTCCAGTCCCCGCTCTGTCGTTAGTTAGCTAACCTAACGGGTAATGACGTGACCCAGTGGCGAATGCGGATGGCATATACGTACGTCATATTATTTTCGTTCTTTATGGTGTGATCAATTGATGGGACTGTGTTGATTCGGATCAATGCAAGTTAAAAACAAACGTAATCTGTTGTTGATTGGAACACTTTTCAAAAAGCTGTTATTTCAAGGACGTTCTCTTTTGTTTTTGCATCGTGGTATTCAGCTAGAATATCCTGCTCCTCAGTCGACGAGGCAAGGGCCGAGATCCCTTCACCGGGAGTGACCCTTTGGACAGAAGTTTGCATCATGGCAATAACTTCACTATAGCCGATTACTTTTGCTTTGCATCATGGTATTCAGTTGGAATATCCTGCACCTCATTCTACGGGGAAAGAGCCGAGATCCCTTCACCGGGAGTGACCTCTTTAGCAAAGGTTTTCGTCACTATATTTTTATAAAAGCTATCAGTTCCTTCAACGATATCAAGTTCATTACGTTAAAGGTTTTTGCCAGAAACCATTCGTAGCCCTCCGTTATTTCAGTTAAATATTCGGTAGTATTCAAGCTATGTATTTTGACCTCACGCCAAGGCATAGTGAATGGTAGCTGCCGGGTATTTATCTGTTGCATAGATAGATGCGTTGGTTTGGGACAGTCGTACTACTATTTTGGCCTACGTCAAGGGTATGTACGGGTGGGTTCAAATTAACCTGGACAATGATGGGTAGAACTTGACATGTGACTTATGATATTTTGACCTCACGCCAAGGTCATAAGAGCATGGGGCAAATATCTCATCGGGAGTTTCTAAAGAAACTGAAACTTGCCAGATATACGCATACCTTCTGGAGTGTGATGACGTGAGCGGATTCCGTCACGTTTTCATGCGATGATAGTTGGATCCCGATTCCCACTGATGAGTTAGTTTACTCCTCGGGTGATCCCGACTAATTCTTCTTTCAGGTTTGGAGAAGAATTTGAGGTTACAGTGGGAGGTTTCCAGATTAGATAAATTGGTAACCATTCTGATCTAGGATAGAGTGCACGCTGAGTGTTTCTTTTCTCTCTCTCTTTGGCAGCGACCATTGACCTGACCCTAAGACTATGACTCAGTGATCGAAATTGACCGAACCTTCTTAAACACTGGCTTTTGGATTGTCAGAGTTGCAGACCTCATTGCCACTCCTACTTTTACCCTTTTCTCCAGGACACCCCGTATTACTACGAACGTCCACTTCCATTAGACAAAACCATCGTATGGTTAAATACGAACTCGAAGGGATTTATTCGAGGATGGTTTCCGGTTCTGGAGAAAACGAATAGGACTATTCAGTTGCCTTTTCCTTTTACCTTCTCTCAGGCTGCGAGTACTCCTTGGTTTAGGAGATAGTACACCTATTACGCAAATTGGATAGTCTTCTTCCAAACCTTAGGCTGGTGCCGAACGGTGGGGAATGAAGAAAAACAATTAGCATAACGATGGTGTGCAGAAGGTATTAAGTTAAGACAAAGCAAGGGATTTGTAAGAGGGCGAAGTAAATTGCGACTAATATTCACGACCAAACCAAGTATTTCTTCGCCAATCCTAAATCACCTTTGTATTTCTCCAGGACACTCCGTATCACACGAAGATCCACAGTTTATTGGATACTCCATCGTATGGTTATATACGAACTCGAAAGGAACTTGTTCCAGTTCGGGGATGGATTCTGGTTCAGGAGAAATAGAAATATGGTTTATTCGGTTGTCTTTTATCTTCACCTTCTCTCGCATTGAGAGTGCTCCTAGGATTAGGACAGTACACCCATTATGCTTATTGGATATCTTCTTCCAAACCATAGGCTGGTGCCGAACGGTAGGGAAGGAAGAAAACCATTTGGCCTAAGGGGTGTGCAGAAGGTAATGACTAAAGACATATAAAGGGATTTGGAGAGGTGGCAAAGAATTATACGGTTACAGTCGTGAATCTGGAAGAGGCATTACTAGGAATACCGGGATACCCCATCGAAACATTTCAACGTTTCAGTTTCACTGTGTACAGTTAAAGGAAAACTGATTTCCCAATTAGTCCTTACTCCAGGGTATGTATTTACCAGGTATGATTCTCACATCTGTATGGTTTTACAGATGATGAGTGGGAGTAAGTTATTGGGAATTGGGTGATCATCCTCATTATATCGGGATTCGTTGTAATCGGTGATATTTGAGGAAGTCACCTGGGTTGTTTGCCGGTCAGCAAATATTTGGTTTTGAATATCCGCTGTTGTGCACCATTTTCAAATTGATATATCTGTACGTCTATTTTCATAGAGTGAGATATACCTTTTTGAAATTATGTCGATGACATTTACCTATATCAGTGGATGGTTAGGTAAGGAGCATTAAACAGCGGTGTAATTCTTCTTAAACAATAAGTATAGTTTTCAACCTACGACACACAGTGAATGAGTTATCAGACTCAAGGGACTTATACAGAGTATTGTATGTTGTCCAGGGTCCATTAGGACAGAGGGGTTGGTCCTCGTACTATATTCGGTTTACTTTTGACTTCTAGTTTTTAGACAGGTGTTTCGTGGAAACACAGGGTCCGAATTTTGAGAAGTTATAGGTATTTGAATAAAGTAGAGAACCAGGTATTGCAAGTATCGGGATTCTTCAAAGTGATCGAAAATGTAGATACTTGTGTATGGTATTCAGCTGATAGTAATGGTTAAGAGAACTTGCTTCTCTTTCAGGTTACTCATAATTGGAAGCATTCCTAAGTTGAGTAATGCTGATCGGCCTCCTTCCATTTAGTTGACATGCACTGGAGACAGCTGCATGATTTGAATCTGGTTTATTTAAATCAGTGCCTCTGGTTCTATATTGGATATAGAACAGTTCATATCTTAACGTTGTTAAGATACGGGGAGTTTTCTGGCTTATGATTAAAACCAGACTCTGGATAACTCAAGGCACGTTTCTGTAATGGCTGTTTGTGGGTTGACCCAAGCTATGACGAGGGTTGACTTTCTACCATCTGGAAGATCAATAGTGATATTGTTCTAGACTCGCCACAGTTTTAATAAAAATGGATTTTTTTTCAGAAAACAGAAGTGGGAGTATGGTAGAACTGGAAGTGATTCCAGAAACACAAACGATTACTGAAGATTTCATAGGAACCTAAAGATTCAATCTGGTTTGACATTCCATTGGCCACTCCGCAGATAAGGTGGGTAACTTTAGGCACCCGAGAGGTACTCTGGTAGCCTCAAGGACGGTGGCTGGGAAGTTCTTGTTTACCCACAATTGTCATTGCTGTTGTTCCAGGTTGCGAGACCCGGCGGGAGGATGAGTATAGCGTCGTTCTAAACTAGCTTTAGAAGTGTACGTGTATATGACTCTGCCAGAGGGTTGTCGTAGTCAGTGGGAGCAGCGGAAGCATTGGTGGACAGGTTGCTTATGTCTATTTATAGACTAAAGAAAATATAGCGGAGATAGATCATCAATTTCTGATGTGACAGTCATAGGTTTGACTTCATCAGAATAGGGGATGGATCTGTTGAGAAGGTAGTAGGGTGTGATGTCATGGTATTTGGATGACATACACAAAATAGGAAGTGAAACTCCTATACTACGATCGGTTATACTTTGGTCGTCACACAGTGGTTTCTCCACATGGGACTTCGACATTATATCAGACATACCGGTTACTAGATCTATGGTTTTAGATCTAGATTTGGGTGGTTTCCCAATCAGGGTACTTAGACAGCAATCTTAGAGTATTTAGAATGGACGTCTCCTGGCACGGTAGTATACCTGCAGGTAATGGAGTCACCCTCTCTAAAGGTGTCTTACAGACTAAAGGGGAGGGGATGTGCATGATTGGCAGATCACTTGCTCAGGCAATTGAGTCAATCATGAGATGTCAAGTACCACACCAGATGTTGTTCTTGGACTAGATGCAATAAGTTGACATTGATCCAATCCTTGAGAAACAGTCGGAAGCAGTTTTAGAACATAAGTGGATGTTCTAGGGATATGATAACGACAGCCTCATTCGGGAGACAGTTGTCATTCCAGGCTTCCAAGGTGACCTGGACGACAAGGAGGTTGTCAGAGTTATAGTTTTCCCTCTGACGAGGGGCAGTATTTTGGACAGGTGGTCCAAGGCAATACTGAGGGAGGCATGGCGTAGGATATTGATTAAGTTCAGTTGACGATACAGTCAAAGAAGTTTGGATTTGGAGTTCATTTATGAGCTAGGTCACATCAGACATCCAGACATATTCTAAGACAAGTATTGCTCATTTCGGAAGATGGCTTTCTCCGCGAACTTGAGATATAGAGAGACATAGAAAGAAACATCAAAGCGGATCCACTCACTGAGGATAGTCCTCGAACGCAATAGTTTCGCAAACAGGTTTTGTGAGACTGACTAGTAGAGGAGTTGCGTGTTCGATATCACACGGGCTGTGAGTATGCGATATCGCAATAATTAGCCTCAAGTGCAAGTGGGAGATTGTTGGAGATAGTGCCCTCAGAGTCAATTATTGGATCACAGGCACGTGATTGCAATGATTGAGGGAGGACCTGTCCCAGTAGGACAGTCTTACTCGAGATGATAGTATGCTATCTGGTTTACCTTTATCATCGTGTACTACTTTTGGTGACCTGACATGTCGCTATTACACGTTGATAGAGCCCCTAGGATTTTTGCTTGACCACCAGCAGTATGAGGGCGATCATATAAGTGGGAGCTGGGGTCTATAAGCACATCTTTAAAAGGTCCCTAGTCGTGGGAGTTTCGAGACAGGGCATCGATACTCCAGAGTAGACTAGTGTATACAGTCGAGACCCCGACGAGGGGCTGTGGCCGGTCTCACAAGCCACTGGTGTCAGTTGGTTCACCTAAGATTTATACAGGTGCTCATTGGGTTATGAGTACACCGGACAGGACTCGCCGGGAACATGCTAGTTGGTCTTATACCTGACGTCAGATGGCAGTTCCCTGGTGACATGTGTACAGGTTAGTTCATCGACCTGGAGATCGTCATTTGTCTCGTGTGAGTTCCTACTGTACTTTGATTACTAACCTACCACGCTCAAAGGAGACGTGCAAACAGGTTTTAGTTGGGTACAGTCCCGAGCCACATGGAGGCAGTGAGCGGATCTTCAGGGGTTTGTCTCTCCCGGTATTGGGGGTGAGGTCGCGCTGTGTCTAGGAGAGCCATTACACGAAGCCCTCGGCCAAGGCAGGAGATTTACTGGTAGGTATTCCAGTAGTATCTCAGGGTGTTCTGGGCTACACTCCGACACGACTTGTACCGCTTTTGGGGGTGTGACTTTACCAACCCCCTAGGCCCGCCATGCGATGCTCATAGATGAACGGACCGGACTGTACGGATATTGTCACTGACAGGCTCAGTAGGGTGTCAGGATGAGTTCGCTCATCGACGTCCCTTTTAGTCAATAGCTGGTGGCCCGTCACGTATAGCTAATACCTCTGACGTGCTAGTGGTTAAATCCACAGCCATAGTATTGACGAGTCTTTAGAGTCCACCACACATACAGTTACTCAAGTTTCGGGCGAAACGCTGTAGAGGCCGTATGGAGATATGGCAGGGTTCGATCAGATACGTGCGGTATTGCACGGATCAGGATCGGACGGATAATACTAGCCGGCTTTGGTTTAAGCCGGATCCTAGTATAGTACAGTGAAGATTTTGTCTCGCTGCATTTGTATTCGGTTGGCATACATATGCGGGTGTGTATGCACAGTATCGGGGTTTTCCTGTAATTTATTACGGGACCAGTTTTTTGGAGTTGCCAGTTTGCTTTCCGTTTCGGCCATATTTCTTTGTATCTTTCATTGGCCGAAGATTGGTGGAGGAGGGCTTATTTGCAATTGTGCAAATAAGCAATTTGGAATGGGGTCTTTGCATATTGTTGTGTCATGATCACTTTACTTTCTTTTGTCATCATGTCTAGTCTTGTAGTGTCATGATGGCATGACTTTTGGTGATGATGATGGATGATGATGGTTGTATGAGTGTTGGAGTTTCTTTGTGATCATTTCTTGATATGATAACTTTTCCTCTCACTTGCATTATTCTTGTGGCTATCCTTTTCACTCACTCATTCTCTCTCTCACCTCACCAAGTGCCATGGCCGGCCACTACCGCTTGGGGCTGCCCATTTTTTTGGTGTGGGGTTTTTGTTCATTTCATGCTATAAAAAATCCCCAAGTTCCTCCACATAGTTCATGTATCATCCCTCCACCAAAAATGGCAACCTCCATGAACCCCAAAATGATACATGAGTTCTACACACATTCTACAGCAAATCTTGGGAATGTCGACTCGCCAGCTTCGTGCCCGAGTTGCCTCGGTATAGAGGTGGGAGCCCGTAAAAGAAGCCGGCGACGTGGTGCCCTTCCGGCGACTAGGTGGAGACCGGAGCTTCCGCGGGAGATCGGGACGACGACGAGAAGACCGGAGGACACGGATCCGTCGGTATATCTCTCTTCCCCATCTTGTAGTTAGCTAGGACTAGTTAATGGTTCGATCCGGGTTTTAGTGCGCGGTGGTGCCGGTTCAAGAAAATTTAAAGTTAACCATCGCTTTCGCATTTGGTCTCGGGATGGAGGCCGGGGCGCCGCCGTGCACTTACATGTATTTACCAGGTTTCATTCTCATATATGTATGGTTTTTACAGATGATGAGTGGGAGTAAGTTATTAGGAATTAGGTGATCATCCTCATTATATCGGAATTCGTTGTAATTGGTGATATTTGAGGAAATCGCCTGGGTACAGTTTTCAACCTACGTTGCGCAGGTTTTGAGTTATTCAACTCAACGGACTTATACAGAGTATTGTATGTTGTCCAGTGTCCATCAGGAGAAAGGGGTAGGTCCTCATACTATGTTCTATTTACTTATGACTTCTCTAGTTTTTAGACAAGTGTTTCGTAGAAATACAATGTCTAAGTTTTGAGAAATTGTGGGTATAAGAATAAAGTAGAGAACCAGGTATCGCAAGTATCGGGATTCTTCAAAGAGATCGAAGATGTAGATTCTTGTGATTGGTATTCAGATGATAGTAATGGTTTTGAGAAAACTTGTTTCTCCTTCAGGATACTCATAATTGGATGGATTCCTAAGTTGAGTAATGCTGATTAGCCTTTTTCCATTAAGTTGATATGCACTGGAGACAGCTGCATGATTTGAATCTGGTTCCAATTAAATTTGTGCCTCTGTTTCTATATTGGATATAGAATGGTTTATATCTTAACGATGTTAAGGTACGGGGAGTTGTCCAGTTTATGCTTAAAACCAGACACTGGATAACTCAAGGCACGTTTCTATAATGGCAGTTTGTGGGTTGACCCTGGCTTTGACGAGGGTTGACATTTCTACCATTTGGAAGATCAATAGTGATATTGTTCTTGACTCGCCACAGTTTTATTAAAATGGATTTTTTAAGAAAACAGTAGTGGGAGTATGATAGAACTGGAAGTAATTCCAGAACCGCAAACGATTACGGAAAATTTAATAGGACCTATATATTCAATCAGGTTTGACATTCCATTAGCCACTCCGCAGATATGGTGGGTAACCTCAGACACCCGAGAGGTACTCCGGTAGCCTCAAGGACGGTGACAGGGAGGTTCTTGTTTACCCAGACTTGACACTACGGTTGTTCCAGACTATGAGACCCGGCAGGAGGATAAGTTGCCAGAGGGTTGTCGTAGTCAGTGGAAGCAGTGGAATCATAGTGGGCAAGTAGCTTATGTCTATTTATAGGCTTGAGCAGATATAGCGGAGATAAGATCATCTATTTTTGATGTGAAAGACATGGGTTTGACTTCATCAGAATAGGGGATGGATCTGTTAAGAAGGTAGTAGGGTGTGATGTCCTGGTATTTGGATGAGATACACAGATTGGGAAGTAAAATTCTTATACTACGATCGGTTGTACTTTGGTCGTCACACAGTTGTTTCTCCACAAAGGTCATAGATATAATAACAGACATTCTGGTTACTAGATCTATGGTTTTAAATCTAGATTTGGGTAGTTTCCCAATATGGGTATTTTCACAGTATTCTAATAGTATTTTAGAATAGATGACTCCTGGCATGGTGGTGTACCTGCAGGCGATGGAGTCACCCTCTCTAAAGGTGTCTTAGAGACTAAAGGAGAGAGGGATGTGCATGATTGGCAGATCACTTGCTTAGGCAATTGAGTCAATCGTGAGATGTCAAGTACCACACCAGATGTTGTTTTTTGCACTAGATGCAATAAGTTTATATTAATCCAATCCTGAAGAAACATAAGGAAGCAGTTTAAGAACATAAGTGCATGTTCTACGGATTTGATGACGGCAGCCTCCTTCGGGAGACGGTTAAAATTCCAGGCTTCCAAGGTGACATGGATGACAGAGTGTTTGTCAGAGTAATAGTTTTTCCCTATGATGAGGGACAGTATTATGGACAAGTGGTCCAAGAGGATACTGTGGGAGGCATGGTGCTGGATACTGATTAGGTTCAGTTATCGATACAGTCTAAGAAGTTTGGATTTGGAGTTCATTTATGAACTAGGTCCCATCAGATATCCAGACATATTCTAAGACAGGTATTACTCGATTCGGGAGATGGCTTTCTCCGCGAACTTGAGATTAAGAGAGACATAGAAAGAAACATCAGGGCGGATCAACTCACTGAGGCTATTTCTCGAACACAAGAGTTTTACAAACTAGCCTTGTGAAACTGATTAGTAAAGGAGTTGGATGTTCGATATCACACGGGCTGTGAGTATGCGACATCGCAATAATTAGCCTTAAGTGCAAGTGGGAGATTGTTGGAGATAGTGCCCTCAAAGTCAATTATTGGATCGCAGGTAGGTGATTGCAATGATTGAGGCAGGACCTATACTGATATGACAGTCTTGCTCAAGATGATAGTATGCTATCTGGTTTGTCTTTATCATCGTATACATGCTTTAGTTCACTATTGCATGATGATAGAGCCCATAGGATTCTGCTTAACAGCCAGCAGTATGATGGCGATCATATACGTGGGAGCTGGGGTCTATAAGCACATCCTTAAAAGTGTCCCTAGTCGTGGGAGTTTTGAGACAGGGCATCGATACTCCAGAGTAGACTAGTGTATACAGTCGAGACCCCGACGAGGGGCGGTGGCCGGTCTTACAAGCCATTGGTGTTAGTTGGTTCACCTAAGATGTATACAGGTGCTCATTGGGTTATGAGTACACCGAACAGGACTCGCCGGGAATCTGCTAGTTGGTATTATACAAATCTTCAGATAGCAATTCCCTGGTGACATGTGTACAGGTTAGTTCATCGACCTGAGATCGTCATTTGTCTCGTATGAGTTCCCACTGTGCTTAGATTACTACCCTACCACGCTCAAAGGAGTTGTGCATACAGGTTTTAGTTGGGTACAGTCCCGAGCCACATTGGAGGCAAGTGAGCGGATCGTCGGGGATTCGTCTCTCCCGGTATTGGGGGTTGATGTCGCGCAGTGCACGGGTGGCCATCACTAGGAATCCTCGGCCGAGGTAGTGGAGAATTACTGATTTGGATCAGTAGTTTCTCAGGAGGTGATGGGCTTCATACCGACACGATTTATCGCGTGATTAGGGGTCTGACTTTATCTACCCCCCTAGACTCGATATGCGATACTCTTTAGACGAATGGACCGGACTGTATATACATTATCACTGTCAGGCTCAGTAGGGTTTATAGATGAGTTCGCTCGTCAGCTTCCCTTCCAATCAATACATAGGCAAAACGTTACGTGCAGCTTATACCTCTGACGTGCTAGGGGTTATACCTAGTGCCGATGTGTTGATGAGTCATTAGAGTCCCCCACAGACACTTTCCCAAGTTCGGGCGAAACGTTGTAGAGGCCGTATGGGTTTATGGCAAGGTTCGGAAAAAGCACGTGCATTTTCGCACGTGTCGTTTTTCGGATAGATAATACTGGTAGGCTTTGGTTTAAGCCGGAACCCAGTTTTATACTGTGTAGATATAATATCTTTGTCTAAGTTACATTTGTATTCGGTCGTAATACAAATGCGGGTATGTTTATACTGATACGGGGTTATCCTGAAATTTGTTTCAGAATCACTTTTGGAAGTTGCCAGTTTCCAGTTTTCAATCAGCCGTATTTAACAGTTGGTTAAATGCGGATTTATCTTTTCTTCTTGGGTGAGTCATGAGGATGAGTCATGCTTCTAGAAGTTTCTAGATGTGGTGACTCTTGGTTTGCATTTATTGCATGGTGACTCGGTTAATGACTAGGTTAAGCTTCATTGGTTTGCATTTATTGTTATTTGGTGACTCATTCATTTCATTAAGTGAGATGATAAGCTTCTTGGTTATGGTCACCCCCTCCTCTCTCCTACACTCACCTCCCTCCCTCTTCAAATATGGCCGGCCACTTCATTGTGGAGAATGCTTGGTTATTTGCTTGAAAAGATTATGATATTTTTGTGTATGGAAATTTCATATAGTTCAATTTCCATTTACCCGATTCCAAATGGCAACTTTTAACTGTTCGTCCATAGCCTTGGACGTAACGAGACAAAGTGTTCTACTCATTCTCTACTTCATCTTGGTCGTCTCTTTTAGCAAACTTGACGATCGAGTTGCCTCGGTTCAGAGGCGGGAGCCCGTTTAAAGATCCGTCGACGTGGTGCCACCTGAACGACGAAACTAGAGTTTCAGAAGATCGAAGCCGCCGCAACAAAGCGTGGGATGATGGTTGAAGACCGAAGGACTTGGATCATTCGGTATAACGTTTCTACCCATTTGTAATTTGTTAGTTTAGCTTTAATGGAAGATCCGGGTTACGGTACACGATAGCGCCAGTTGTAAAAAGTTTTTGTTCCGCATTTGGCGTCTGTTAGACGGCCGGGGCGCTACCGTAGACTTACAAACTGAACATCTGGCCCTGAGTCCTACCACGACCAAAACTGCGGCCTGGAATAAATCTGCCTCGACATCCTTGTCCTCTCGAATTACGACCATCACAACCACGGTCTCTATGGGCGTTGATCTGACGTGAAACAACAACAGGTGTAGGAGGTAATGTGCTTGAAGGAGGTGGTGAAGGTGGTGAAGTTACATGTGAGACCGATGCCTCACCTTGTCGCCTCACGGGACAATTACTAATAAAGTGATACGGACATCCACACCTGAAACATCTTTGCACTGGCTGCTGAACATATGGGTATAAGTGATAGAACTGATCTATACAGAATCTTTCACGGCTTCTACGAATACGTCTTGGTGCTGATGTATTATTACGAATTTTCCTTGGTCTCCGAACAACCGTACGTGGAGTAGTGGTCGATCTCCATGCTCGACTAATCTCTAACAAGGATCTGGTCATTCGGCGTATCTCTTGAAAACTTGCTTCCATCCAAGCTATACGATCATTATAGGGTGAATCAATCGGTTCATGAAAGATAGGCGTATTGCCCAGGTCTGTCCCTATTTCAGACGAGCCCGCTCCAATCTTATCTCGAACAGCGGTACTCTGAGTCCCCGTAATCGTTAATGACATAGTGGCAGGAGTAAGAAACATGATTGATAAGGACATTGCGATTGAATCACAGGATACATGGAATTAAGAAAGGAAGTACGAATAATTATGTCCTAAGGTCACTTAGGCTGAGTATCATAGCGTAAATATGCCGCGGAACATATGTACGATACTCTAATCATCCTAAATCACCTACTCCATCAACCAAAGGTCATCCTACGTAACGAAACTTAAGTTTACTTATTCCAAATCTACTCGGTTCCGTAAGGTTAATCCTAAGCTCTGATACCAACTTTGTCACGGTCCAAAGTTTGGATGTGACTGGCACTTAGATTGTATAATATCTAAAGATATCTACACAACCCGAGTAATCCAAAAAACAAGATCAAAACCCTTTTTGCGGAATTCTTAGGAAAATTTAGTTTTTGTGTAAAAACCACAATTTTAAGTAATAAAATCTTAATAGTAACTCTATATTGAATTCATAATAAAAACAGTTATAAAATGTTTAATTTGGTTGCATCCCTAGTTGGGATCAACACTGTCAGCAACGGAAATAAATATACAACTTTATACGACATCAATAAGAATCTCAGACATAAGTAAAAGAAATATCATTTAATATAACTAAACGATCTCATCTGTCAAATAATATACATACAACCACTTCTCATTCTAAGTCATAATACAGGGTTTGATGGAGATATTCTAGATTCAATATACAATACCAAAAGAGAAGGTTACTATATAAATAACCCACTCAGCAAGGAACTGTGGCACAACGGGGGTGAGTTGCCAACTCAGTGAATAAGACTAACATATATCGGCAGATAATGTAAGTATGAAGAACTAGAACTACTATCAACAGTAATGAATCTGATGCATAATAACAGTTGGAAGAATGAATATGTGCTACTCAATGTATAAATCAAAACTGAAATCTCATCAATTATTTTCCAAATCAGGTTCATATTTCCGTGTCTAACATCGACAAAAATCTTTGGTGTTTCATCAGGCATCGTTCCCCGAACGATCTTGTTTCTCAATAACACCGGTCGGTATCATCTAGATATCCGCCGTGTTCACAACTGTCTCCGGTATCGAGTATCCTCATTAAGCTCTCCGCCTAAAGTGCGGCTATCCTGCCCCTCGGTCTCGACCGGGTCCACCTGTATCCAACTGTATGCCCCCCGACTCAGTCTGGATAAAATTGTAAATCCGCAACCGTATGAACCCCAACTCGGTTCGGAATAAAATCAAATCATAAAAACGACATCTCAGGTGGACGTCACACATAATCATGAAAATCACTGATTTTACGCAATAGTATATGAAAACTTAAAACCACAAATGCTCGAAAATACAAATGCCACTTATATCAACTCCTAACACTTGAATATGAAACATGATGTCAATTGTGCAAAGTACCAATAATTTTGATGTTTAAGGTAGAATAGGAATCATATTTAACAGGATAAACATTAAGTGTGAAAGTGACATGTAATATCGATGATGTGTAGTGTAACATGTAGGTACGTGCATGTGCAGCATGACCCGTCGATAATTATGAGTGTTCTAATAATTATTAACAAGACATTGGATATATAGGTGTGAATGCATACGTTCAAGTTATATGTAAAAACACATTTTATTTAACTTAAGTTATGGGCGTATCACACCATCCACACAAAATCCCCCTGTTAGTTATATGTATGCCCTATAGGCCATTACTGTACATACGATGTATATTGTAATGGATGCTTGGACATATATAGGGAGGACTTTCTTGCTTGATATGATAGTACGCTATCTGGTTGTACTTTATCTTAACATGTACTCTGGTTGTCTCTATGTTACATGTTGATAAAACCCTTAGGATATGTACTCGACTATTGGGACTATGATGAGATCATACTAGTGGGGCCACGGTAGTCGACGAGTACATCCTATAACTGTTCCTAGTCGAGAGTGTATCGAGACAGGGCATCGATGCACCAGAGTAGACTAGCGTATACGCATCTTGACCCATATAATGGGCGATGGATGATCCCATATCCATCGGTATTTGACATCAAGGATGGTGTACGGATGCTCAGTAGAGACTGGGTACACTGGACGGACTCGCCGAGAACTCCCAGATGGAATTATACCTCACATCAGATGGCAGTTCTCCAGTGACACAGGTACAGAGTAGTCTGTTGACCCGAGATCGTCATAGAGTCTTGTATGATTCCCACTGTGCTTTGATTTCCATCATTCCACATCGAAGAGGGCGTGCAAAAAGGTGGCTTTTGGGTACAGTCCCGAATCACATGGAGGCAATGAGCGATAGGAGGGGATTCGTCTCTCCCGGTATAGGGAGTTGATGTTGTGCTGTGTTCGATTGGATATAACTGGAAATCCCTGGTCAGGGTTGCTGAGATATACTGGTAAGTGTTATCAGTAGTTTATCGAACTATTATAGACCTCATATCGACACGACTTATCAAGCTACTGGGGTCTGACGTTTACCACCCCTAGGCGAGATATACGACATATCTGTTAGGTCCACGTTACCTCTCCCGGTCCTTTCGGGGTTGCGGAAACAGTAAAAATCAAATTTTTCATGAAAGGGTAACATGGACTTGAAAGCCGGATCTTTGCTAAACAACACACTAGCAACAACTACGAGCTTTAGCTACTCGGTTAGGGGGTTATACCTAGTCTTGAACTCCTTCTCTTCTTGTTGTTCTCCTCCTTACTAGCTCCTTGTAGTAGCTTGAATGGCTCCTCCTCGTCGTCTCCTCTTTGCCGAAGAAAGATCCACCCGAGGGCCTCTACCTTGAGCTACTTCCTCGAACTTGAGGTAACTAAAGTATTAGGCTTGCTAGACCTTCAACCTTAGGATGAGTAGAGGTGAGTTTTGGTGTTTTATCTTGAAGGCAAATGGTTCTCAACTCATGAGAGGGATTTTGCCTTAAGAGGAAGGAAGATGATGAGAGCTATGGATGAGAGAGAAGATGCAAGTAAGAATGAATCCTTTTCTTTTACAACCATGCTCTCATATTTTAGAAAATGATAATAATAATAATAATTAACAATTTGTGATGGTAAGTTGATGAATGACCATTATCATTTCATTCATTAAATGCTTTTGCAAAGAATAAGAAGCATCTTTGAAAACAAATGATGATGGTCAACAAGTCCACTTTGGTCAACTAGTCAACAAAGTCAACAAGTCAACAAAAGTCAAGAATTCAACTCAACCATGACAAAATAATTGTTAACTAATATTATTAATCATATTTCATATTCTCATTAGGGTTTGGAAAAAGACAACAGTCCACTGTGCATATACTCCCGTACCATAACCCTAATGAGAATCCTCTGCCTCTGTCTCAGTCAACTGTGCATACACACCCGCATCCGTGTTCCGAGGAACACGAATACAATGAGATAAAACCAATCCTAAAACATATACTAGGATCTGGCATAAACCAAAGCCTGCTAGTAATAACTGTCTGGACACCAAACGTGCACAAGTGCGCGGATGTGAACGAACCTCGTCGCAAAACCATGCGACCTCTACTCTGTTTTGCCCAAAGGCGAATAACCCTCTGTGTGGGACTCTAAAGACTCGACACTACGGTGGCAGTGGGGTTAACCATAGACCGCAAGCAGCACTAGCTGTATGTAACGGTCCCCAGGTAGATGCCGATAACAAGACTGATGAGGTGAACCCATCCGAAATCCTACTGAGCCAGTATGTGACAATCTCAGTACAGTCCGGTCTGTTTGTCTAAGAGTATCGCATGGCGGGCCTAGGGGGTGGCAAACGTCAGTCCCCTAATAGCGGTACAAGTCGCGTCGTAGTGTAGCCCAAAACACCCTGAGAAACTACTGGTAACACTACCAGCAAATCTCGCTTGCCCTGGCCAGGGACGACTATGTGTAATGGCTCTCCTAGACACAGCGCGATATCAACTCCCAATACCGGGAGAGACGAATCCTGTCTAACCGTCACTACCTCCAAGTGCTTCGGGACTGCACCCAACTACTACCTGTTTGCACGACTCAGTAGAGTCGTGGTAGGGTAGTAATCAAAGAACAGTGGGAACACACTCGAGGTAAAGTGACAGTGTCAAGTCAGCGGACTAAGCTGTACTCATGTCACCTGGGAACTGTTAATTGACGAAAGGTATAATACCAACCAACAGTTCCCGACGAGTCCTGTCCAGTGTATTCGTAACCTAACGAGCACCCACATACTATCTCAAATATGACGTACTGACAGCTGTGGGACAGACCGTCTCCCCTGCTGGGATGAGAAGCGCATACGCTAGTCTACTTCAGAGTATCGATGCCCCGTCTCGATAGTCCTACAACTAGGGACCTGCATAAGGATGCGCTTGTGGATTACCCAGCCCCCACGAGTGTGATCGCCATCACAACGCCGGTAATAAAGCAAAGATCCTAAGGGCTCTACTAATGTGTATAGGCGATATGTTAAAAGAAACACATGTACACACATTGAAGTAGAAACAAACCAAGTAGCATACTACTATTTTGAGCAATATTGTGTATACAATGGTTAATATCCCAAGCTTCCATTAAGTAATATACAAACTAGTATGATACAGTAATGGCCTCTAGGGCATATACACTAACAATCTCCTACTTGCACTAAGGCCATGTACTGGCGTATCGAAGACCTATCATCTCGATCAGCCGCTCGAACTGAGTCTGGGGCAAGGCCTTTGTGAATGGATCCGCTGTGTTCTCTTTTGTGTCCACTCTCCGTACCTCGATCTCCTGGCGATCAATGATCTCCCTGATCAGGTGATACCGCCTTAAGATGTGTCTCGATTTCTGATGGGACCTTGGTTCCTTCGCTAAAGCTATAGCCCCATTGTTATCGCAATACAAAGGTATCGGGTCAATAATGGACGGAACCACCTGAAGTTCACTAATGAACTTCTTCATCCAGACTGCCTCTTTTGCGGCATCGCTTGCAGCAATGTATTCAGTCTCCATCGTCGAGTCTGCGACGGTATCCTGTTTGGAACTCCTCCAACACACTGCCCCTCCGTTGAGGGTAAACACAAAACCCGAGACAGACTTGCTGTCATCTTTGTCACTCTGGAAGCTTGATTCGGTAAAGGACTCGACCCTGAGGTCTCTATTACCGTAAACCAGGAACATCTCCTTAGTCCTTCTTAGGTACTTGAGAATGTTCTTCACTGCTGTCCAGTGGTCCTCACCTGGGTCTGACTGATACTGGCTCACCACGCTCAGCGCGTAAGCCACATCTGGTCTTGTACATAGCATCGCATAAATTATAGATCCTACCGCCGAAGCGTAGGGTATAGTGCTCATGCGAACGCTCTCCTCGTCAGTCTTAGGAGACATCTTCTTGGAGAGGGTAATTCCGTGCAATGCGGGTATGTTACCGCGCTTGGAATCCTCCATACTAAATCTCTTTAGTACGGTCTCTATGTACCTGGACTGCGAAAGTCCCAGTAGTCTCTTGGATCTATCTCTGTAGATCTTGATCCCCAGAATGTACGAGGCATCACCCAGGTCCTTCATGGAGAACCGTTGTGACAAAAATAGCTTGACCGATTGTAGCATAAGAATGTCATTTCCTATCAAAAGAATGTCGTCCACGTACAAGACTAGGAACACAACA
The DNA here is from genome assembly GCA_030015575.1 of Agapanthus africanus. NCBI lineage: Eukaryota > Viridiplantae > Streptophyta > Magnoliopsida > Asparagales > Amaryllidaceae > Agapanthus > Agapanthus africanus. Next base: position 374,839,557 of record CM057344.1, on the reverse strand, counting down.
ATTCGTCTTACAATCTTCTTATAGACACAAGGTTCATTTTCGTTCTTGATGAAATCAAATTCCTTGATTGCCTCATCAAAACAGATGTTCCAGCTCCGCGATGCCTGCTTTAATCCATAAATGGATTTAAGCAACTTGCACACCTTTCCGCTGCTCCCACTGTCTAAGAAACCTTCTGGCTGATCCATGTAAACGCACTCTTCCAAACAGCCATTTCGAAAAGCCGTTTTAACGTCCATCTGCCAGATTTCATAGTCATGGAAGGTAGCAATGGCAAGTAGGATCCGAATGGATTTGAGCATAGCCACCGGAGAAAAAGTTTCGTCATAGTCCACACCAGGTCTTTGACGAAAACCTTTTGCAACGAGTCTAGCCTTATAGGTTTCCACCTGCCCATCTACACCAAGTTTTCTTTTGTACATCCATTTGCATCCAACGGGTTTTAACCCAGGTGGAGCAATATCCAAGGTCCACACTTTATTGGCGTACATAGACTCCATTTCGGATTGCATTGCTTCCTGCCACTTATCAGAGTCCCTATTGATAATGGCCTGCCTGAAACTGGTAGGGTCATCTTCTTCCAAGATGAAATCCTCTCGATCCCCGTCTATGAGAAAACCGTAGTATCTCTCGGGCGGATGAGAAATCCTACCAGATCTGCGGAGTGGCTGAGGTTCGTTGGGTATAACTGAATCTAGCAGTTCCACCAAATCTTTAGTTAAAGTTTGTGTTTCTGGAATTTCATCCTGTTCTACCGTGCTGCCACTAATATTTTTAACAAGAAATTCTTTTTCCAAAAATGTGGCATTTCTTGAAACAATTATCTTCTACTCCTCTACATGGTAGAATAGATACCCACTAGAATCTTTTGGGTATCCCACAAACTTACACAAAACTGCCCGTGCCTCAAGTTTGTCTGGGTTTTGCTTTTTGACATAAGCTGGGCAACCCCAAATCTTAATACGTTTAAGATACAAACTCTTACCACTCCATATTTCATACGGAGTCTTAGGCACGGATTTGGATGGAACTTGATTCAATAGATGCGCTGCAGTTTGAAGTGCATATCCCCGGAATGAAAGAGGCAACTCGGCACTACTCATCATGGAGCGAACCATATCCAATAGGGTACAATTCCTCCGCTCCGATACACCGTTGTGCTGTGGTGTATAAGGAGGAGTAAGCTGAGAGAGAATACCATTCTCTTTTAAGTAATCTAGGAATTCCGTGCTTAAGTACTCCCCTCCTCTATCAGACCGGAGGATCTTGATACTTTTGCCAGTCTGGTTCTCTACTTCGTTTCTGAATTCCTTGAATTTCTCAAAAGCATCAGATTTGTGTTTCATAAGGAACACATATCCGAATCTAGAGAGATCGTCAGTGAATGTGATGAAGTACGAGAACCCACCCCTTGCATGTATAGACATTGGACCACATACATCACTAAGTATGAGTCCCAAGAGCTCTGTTGCTCTTTCTCCATGTCCGGTGAACGGAGATTTGGTCATCTTCCCTTTGAGACAAGACTGACAAGTTTCATAAGATGAAAACTCAAACGTATTCAAGAGTCTATCTTTATGCAACTTACTTAGTCTTTTCTCTCCGATATGACCAAGTCTACAATGCCACAAGTAGGATTCGTTCGTATCTGAACTCTTCCTCTTGCGTGTGTTATGTACATTGAGAACTGTATTCTGATTTAGAACGTAGATACCATTACACAGTGTACCTTCTGCAACCAGTACCTTATGAAGGTAGATGTTCATGATATTTCTATCAAGAACAAAGTTATATCCATCTTTATCGAGTAAAGAAACTGATATGATGTTGCAAACCATGGAAGGTACATAGTAGCAATCGTTTAAAATCATAATATTGCCATCTGGCAACACTAGGTGATATTCACCGACGGCTGCAGCATTAACTTGTGCTCCGTTCTCTAATCTGAGCGACATATCACTAGGTACAACTCTCCTACTTTTTCTCAGTCCCTGCAATAGATTACAGATATGAGATCCTGATCCGGTATCAAGTACCCAGGAGGTAGGGCTGACCGTAAAACAGTTCTCAATAATAAGAACACCTGAAGTAGATGCAAAACCATACTTCTTCTTCAACTGGGTATTCTTGGAATCCATACAATCCTCTTTCCCTTGCTCATACTTATGACTGTTGTCGTAAGTTAGAGCCGAACCAACGTTCCCCAGCCCCGAATAAGAATTCGGATCGGTCAAGCGATACATTTTATTATCTTGATTAGGGCGTGAAATGGTTACTACCTGGAGAGAGAGAAAAGAAACACTCAGCGTGCGCTCTTGCAAGATTAGATTGGTTTATTAATTTATCTAACCAGGATGGCTTCCACTGTTTCCTCAAATTCTTCTTCAAACCCTAAAAGAAGAACTAGTCAGGATTAATCGCACGTCACAATACTTGCTTAACCTTTCAGCCAGGCTGGTGTTGGTACTTCGAGGGAGGTTTTCCAACGCTTTCGCGAAGTTCCTTAATTAAATAACCTCTTTTCCCTGGAGGCGTAGCCCCGCTAACACCGTTCTAGACACCTACTTGGTTTATAGCATTGATTGTTATGTGAAATAATCTCCCGAGAGTAATCCAACTCATCAGTGGGATCGGGATCCAACTATCATTATGCGATGACCTAGATGGAATCCACTCTAGTCACCACACTCCAGAAGGTATGCTAAATCTGCAAGTTTCAGTTTCTTTAGAAACTCCCGATGTGGATTTTTGTCCCTAGGACCTAAGTGACCTTGACACAGTCAACAAATCAAAGAGTCCTACTCAAGTTCAACCCGTCATTATCTTGATTGCATTAAACCCACCCGCATAACCCTTGACACAGTCAACAAGGAAACACGACTGTCCTAACCAATCACATTGTATCCAGCAGATAAGCAATACTCAGCTACCGTTCACTGCGCTTTGACACAGTCAACAAACGCAGCACGAATACTAAGTATAACTTATAAGAAATAACGAAGGGCTACGGCTGGGTTTTTGGCGAAAAACCCGTTAACGTAATGAACTTGATATCGTTGAAGGAACCTGATAACCTTTTTCAAAATATAGTGGCGAAAACTTTTTCTAAAGAGGTCACTCCCTGTGAAGGGATCTCGGCTTTTTCCTCGTCGAATGAGGTGCAGGATATTCCAAACTGAATACCTCGATGCAAAGCAAGAATAATCAACTATAATGAAGTTATTCCCCTGACGCAAACTTTTTATCCAAGGGGTCACTCCCGATAAAGGGATCTCGGCCCTTGCCTCATCGAATGAGGTGCTGGGCATTTATAACCGAATACCTCTGTGCAAAACAAAAGTGAACGTCCTTGCAATAACAGCTTTTTGAAAATTGTTCCAACAACATCTTTTAGGTTTATTTTCTTGCATTAATTTAATGCGTCCCATCAATTAATCCTGCCATTGTAGAAAACAACGAAAATATGATGTACGCTTATGCCATCTGCATTCGCCACGGGGTCCCGTCATCACCCGTTAGGTTACTTAACTAACGACAGAGCGGGGGCTGGACTAGCGCGGATGCAAAACATAAGCAACGCCTAAATAGATATCATATATAGATATATACACATTCGTCGAATGCAATGATAGCCATTCCAGATCACAGATGAACACTTTGGATATACTAGGAATCTGCATTTCGTTCGAGCCTGCAATGAAAGACAGATTACACGGTCGTGATGAATAGCCAAATATCCCATCCTAGACCCCTACAGGTGCGGCAAACTACCCGCCAAATACCCGAAGTGAAGCAACCTCCCTCATCAACGTGAGTAGGCCACTCGGCACTTCGATGTACTCAGTAGTTTATGCACCCCTCCTTGGGTCTATCCTAGGAGCAAAAATAGTAAAAAGAAATTATACAATGGCGGCTACAAACTCATCCAGGATGTGCGGCCATACAAATAATATTACATCAATTTACATATTACATGAATTGAAAGATAAAGAAAACTCTCATCTCACAACCCCCCGGCTATTCATCCGCGACAATCCAACGAATTCATATACACAAACCATCCACATTACAGATCACAGAAATGTATAACCCCCACTAATCGACGTATAGCGATCAGCAGACGTTCAATACATATATCACATCACAGATATAACCCATTAGCCAAAGTCTACAGAAATTCGATCGAAATACGGATATGTAACCACCCCAAAAACAAATTTTGTTCTCTGGAAATTCTGGGCAGAAACAAACCATCCTAAAAATCCCAAAACACCATAATAAGAACACTGTAAGAAGTTTGACCCACGGCCGAGTCAACTCGGCCGCGGTTCCGCGGCGAGTTAAGCGACTCACTGGATCAAATTTCTTCCTTGTTCTGTAAAAACCCTGAACCGATTTTTAGTATGTGATTTATTGTTTTTTGAACAGATCTAAAAATCGGCAGAAAGTTAGCTTTTTCGGCGTGTTTTGCGGTTTTTTGTCCGATCGAAATTCTAGATACTTTGCTAATATGCTAGTGTGTGTTTAGATAGGATATGATACCACTGTTAGGTCCACGTTACCTCTCCCGGTCCTTTTAGGGTTGCGGAAACGGTAAAAATCAAATTTTTCATGAAAGGGTAACATAGACTTGAAAGCCGGATCTTTGCTAAACAACACACTAGCAACAACTAAGAGCTTTAGCTACTCGGTTAGGGAGTTATACCTAGTCTTGAACTCCTTCTCTTCTTGTTGTTCTCCTCCTTGCTAACTCCTTGTAGTAGCTTGAATGGCTCCTCCTCGTCGTCTCCTCTTTGCCGAAGAAAGATCCACCCGAAGGCCTCTACCTTGAGCTCCTTCCTCGAACTTGAGGTAACTAAAGTATTAGGCTTGCTAGACCTTCAACCTTAGGATGAGTAGAGGTGAGTTTTGGTGTTTTATCTTGAAGGCAAATGGTTCTCAACTCATGAGAGGGATTTTGCCTTGAGAGGGAGGAAGAGGATGAGAGCTATATATGAGAGAGAAGATGCAAGTAAGAATGAATCCTTTTCTTTTACAACTATGCTCTCATATTTTAGAAAATGATAATAATAATAATAATTAACAATTTGTGATGGTGAGTTGATTAATGACCTTTATCATTTCATTCATTAAATGCTTTTGCAAAGAATAAGAAGCATCTTTGAAAACAAATAATGATGGTCAACAAGTTCACTTTGGTCAACCGGTCAACAAAGTCAACAAGTCAACAAAAGTCAAGGATTCAGCTCAACCATGACACAATAATTGTTAACTAATGTTATTAATCATATTTCATATTCTTATTAGGGTTTGGAAAAAGACAACAGTCAACTGTGCATATACACCCGTACCATAACCCTAATGAGAACCCTCTGCCTCTGTCTCAGTCAACTGTGCATACACACCCGCATCCGTGTTCCGAGGAACACGAATACAATGAGATAAAACCAATCCCAAAACATATACTAGGATCTGGCTTAAACCAAAGCCCGCTAGTAATAACTGTCCGGACACCAAACGTGCACAAGTGCGCGGATGTGAATGAACCCCGTCGCAAAACCATGCGACCTCTACTCTGTTTTGCCCAAAGGAGAATAACCCTCTGTGTGGGACTCTAAAGACTCGACACTACGCTGGTAGTGGGGTTAACCACAGACCGCAAGCGGCACTAGCTGTACGTAACGGTCCCCAGGTAGATGCCGATAAGAAGACTGATGAGGTGAACCCATCTGAAATCCTTCTGAGCCTGTATGTGACAATCTCCGTACAGTCCGGTCTGTTCGTCTAAGAGTATCGCATGGCGGGCCTAGGGGTTGGCAAACGTTAGTCCCCTAATACCGGTACAAGTCGTGTCGGAGTGTAGCCCAAAACACCCTGAGAAACTACAGGTAACACTACCAGCAAATCTCGCTTGCCCTGGCAAGGGACGACTATGTGTAATGGCTCTCCTAGACACAGTGCGGTATCAACTCCCAATACCGGGAGAGACGAATCATGTCTAACCGTTACTGCCTCCAAGTGCTTCGGGACTGCACCCAACTACTACTTGTTTGCACGACTCAGTAGAGCCGTGGTAGGGTAGTAATCAAAGAATAATGGGAACACACTCGAGGCAAAGTGACAGTATCAAGTCAGCGGACTAAGCTGTACTCATGTCACCTGGGAACTGTTAACTGACGATAGGTATAATACCAACCAACAGTTCCCGATGAGTCCTGTCCAGTGTACTCGTAACCTAACGAGCACCCGCATACTATCTCAAGTACGACATACTGACGGCTGTGGGACAGACCGTCTCCCCTGCTGGGATGAAAAGCGCATATGCTAGTCTACTCCAGAGTATCGATGCCCTGTCTCAATAGTCCTACGACTAGAGACCTGCATAAGGATGTGCTTGTGGATTACACAGCCCCCACGAGTGTGATCGCCATCACAACGCCGATAATCAAGCAAAGATCCTAAGGGCTCTACTAATGTGTATAGGCGATATGTTAAAAGAAACACATGTACACACATTGAAGTAGAAACAAACCAAGTAGCATACTACTATTTTGAGCAAGATTGTGTATACAATGGTGAATATCCCAAGCTTCCATTAAGTAATATACAAACTAGTATGATACAGTAATGGCCTCTAGGGCATATACACTAACAATATCAGACGACGAGACCGGACTGTACGGGAGTGTTACTGATTGGATTCACAGGAGAATGTACAGGCTTGCTTGTTGATCTTCTGAGCGCTCAATACCTGGGTGGCTGTTACGTTTAGCTGACCACTTGCAGCTTGTGGGTGTTTGATATGATCATCACCTACTGCCGGCGTATTGACGATTCTTTAGAGTCCTACACAGAGGTTTCTTGGCTCAGGCAAAACGGAGTAGGGGCACATATGTGATATGTGCAGGACCGAGGATAATGCGATATGAGATACCGTATTCTATTCTCGAGATATTTGATATCAGCCGGGTCATCGGATCAAGTGTTGATTCGATGAATCGGTAAATGATATATTAGTCGGTTATATGCGATATAGCCGGATCGTCGAATCAAGTGTTGATTCGATAATTTAATGTATAATTATATATATGATATATTAAATTACATTAACTAATATTAGCTCACTAAAAGATTCTTTTTATCACTCGGGTAATACGTTGATATATATGCGATATATGTTAATTGTATTATTTTATTTTGTTACAATAAATATTATATATGTGATATATAATATTGTAACATGATATGATAACTAATGCAACATTTTTAGTGGAGATTAAATAAGGTTAGGGTTTGTTTTGGGTTAGTTCCTTCTTGATACTTCTAGAAGGTTTCTTTTTGTTTTTGCTAAGATATTTTCAAATGACTCATGCTTTAACCCAACCCAAACCCTAGCCCTAGTTAAATCTCTACAAAGTTTTAGTCAACCATGGTTGCATTATTCATCATGATTATCTTTTCATTATTCAGCACAAATAGAATCACTATTCTTCTTCTTCTTCATCTTTGAGCTTCATGAAAAGCTTTCTAGGTTTTTCCTAAGTGATGAAAATGAGTGAGAATATGAAAACAAATCAGAGCAAAAATCCTACTTCATCATCCTCATCTACCCTTGCCCTTTAGATGAAAGTGTTCACTTCATTTACCGAGTGTTAGCTTGTGTTAATGAAACTTCAAGGTAGATCATCTTTGTTATCGAAGATCGGAAGTAAGCTTGCATCTTTCTCTTCGCGGAGCCTCTCGAGAGTCCGGAACACGATGATCGCAGCGAAGGGACATCAACACGGAGCTTTAGAAGTGAAGGACCGGATCTACAAAGGTTGTAATCTCTCTCACTTAATGTTAAAGTGTTTAACATGCTTGTTTTCGCCTAATCTCTAGTTTAAAGATCCGGCTTTGGGTTGTTCGGCACGGCTAAATTTTAAATCGGGCATGGTTGATGCCTTGTAGACCCTTGTGCGTGTGCCTAGTAATTCTACAATGGTATCAGAGTCAAGTTAGAGCTTTAGGCGAAGTTTAAAGTCCGATCGAACCCGGAAAACCCGATGTACACTAGTTTCTGGAAATTTTTCAAAAATGTAATTTTTTGTGAATTAAAAATACTCAAAAAATACAGCAGGGAAATATAGGAATTACTGTAGAATACGATAACCTAATTCCACTATAGCGCCGCGGAACCGCGGCAATACCCTGCTTTTGGCGGCGGTTCCGCGGCCGTATGTGAAGATTAGGCACTCAATTTTATAAAGTAACATCCGTAGGTGTCTCTGAATGTTTCTTGGAATTTTTAATTCTACTCAAGTGTTGAGTTTTCTGGGTTGTATTGGGGACTCGTTGATTCGATCGGATATTTTAACTTCGTTTAATTTTTTTTCCGGATAATTTTAGAAACTGTTAAAAAGTTCGAACGGATATAAATAACTCACTTTTTTCCCTGTCGGAAAATTTTCAAAAGTTGGATTTTTTCTCGAGTTTGAAACTTTCGAAAAGTCGTGCAAGTAACACGGTGGACCCTCTAGAAGACAACAAACCTTAACTCGATTATGTGACCGTCTTGAACTGCCTCTAAACCTTAGGGTTTATGGCAGTATGGCGTTGCCACATGTGAGGCGTTGGCTTGACCCTTCTACGGCTGGACCATTGGTACCGTGGCATGTGATAGATGTTTTTAAACTAATTTCAAGTGTTGAGAACTATTTGGGAAAACTTAGGTGTTTGATTATTCGATCGGAAAGTTTAACATTGTCTATTTGTCTGGAATGTGATACAATATTTAGAATCCACAAGTAGTTATGAGATAACTAATTTGAATGTTATAAATTTAGCAGTTCGGTCTCAATTGATCGGTTGCCACGGAATTTTGATGTGATCAAAAGTCCATCGCAATCACGTAGCGTACGCGGATACTCGCCGGGTAAACTTAATAGACAGCCACGCCCTAAAGCCCCGACCAAGTGACAGTAGGAGAACCCCGTCACTAAAAGCATCCATTCGGGTGCTTGCGGCAGCGGTGTTCCGCCTTAGTGCACTTCGTCGATGGTATCTGGGGGTGCGGCCGTCTACTAAAGTTGGCGACGAGCATTCGATCAGGATGTCGGTAATCTTGTTGAATTTCCCGACTTGACATTGAAAAGAGTTTTCGATAATGAGACTAAAATGCGGAGTTTATAATTGTTAGGCATGCGATGTCTAAGGAATTCATTTGGTTAGGCATGCGATGTCTAAGGAGGTTGCGGATTCCAACTGTTGTAGTTTACATTTTCTTTTCTGTGACCGTAAGCGTAGTATGTGGTGTATCGCCGGCTTCGTTGCTATACATCAACGGCAATCGGGATACGCATACTTGCTTAAGTTGATGATATGTGATATTATATATTGCTGTGATATGTTATATTGGATCGTCGCGTTTTGAATAGCCGGGGGTTTTATGTGAGATGAGAGTTTTTCTTTTTCATTCATATAAAATTCATTTGTATGTAATATTCTTTTATTGGGGCAGTTCCGGGCTGAGGATGATGTCACCATTGTATATTATTTACTTTTCCGCATTAGGTAGACCCAAGGCGGGGAGCACAAGTAACCGGGTTCTAGGGTCCAGTGGGAGACCATCTCGAGGAGTCGAGACCGGGTCTCCTAACCTTAGAATTGGCAGTGTTGCTTGCTGCTCTCGCAGGGGTCTAGGGATGTGGGTTTGGCTATTCATCGCGACCGTGGAATCCGTGTTTTATACATGCTCGTATTAAAATACGGACGTCCTAGTATATCCAATATTTCATATATGTTCTTCTGCTGCAATGTTCTGTGATGAGATCATATTACTGCCTGAGACGAATGTTTATATTATATACATGAAATATACGTTATATTGCAGATTTCGTTTCAAATGTGATGCTTGTGAAGCATAATAAAATGGGACTTCATTAATGAGATTAATGAAATAAAAGAAACCTAAAATGTTGTAGAAACTTGTTTAAAAACTGGTAGCTCTAGTTCTTACTTTACATAGCGATGTTCCTTGTAGAACATCCAACACCTTATTTGATAAGGAAAGAGCCGAGATCCCCTCACCGGGAGTGACCTCTTTAGTGAAACTAGCAGATGCTACAAACTCGGTTTGTCTTTTGATTGCTTCTATAGTTCTTGCTTTGCACAGCGGTATTTATGAAATATCCTGCACCTTATTCGATGAGGAAAGAGCCGACGATCCCTTCACCGGGAGTGACCTCTTTAGCAAAACTAGAAAAGCCTAAAAACACTCCATTTAAAATCACTCGATTCTACGACGATATCAAGTTCATTACGCAAAGGGTTTTCTTAAAAACATGTCATAGCCCTCCGTCATTTCAGATAAGTATTTCATAGTATTCGTGCTACGTTTGTTGGCCTGCGTCAAGGCGTAGTGTTCGGTAGCTATTTATGCTTATCTGTAAAAGCATATGATGCGATTGAGTTAGGGTAGTCGTGCGACTTTGTTGTCCTGTGTCAAGGGTCGTGCGGATAGGTTTAATTCAATCGGGAAATGACGGGTTAATCTTGACTAGCGGACTATGGTTTGTTGGCCTGCGTCAAGGTCATAGGACGCTGGGGGTAAAATATTATTGGGAATTTCAAGTGTTGAAATTTGCAATGAGATTGCATACCTTCTATGAGATAGTTGGATCCCGATACCCGCTGCGAGTAAGAGTTACTCCTGGGAGTGTTTTACACATTACAATTAGCCGATCAAGTAGGTGTCTGGAAAGTGTTAACGGGGTTACGCCCCTGGAAAAACGAGGTTTACATTAATTAGGTCCGTGCGAAAGCACGGGGAACCTCCCTCAAAGTACCGGCACTGGCCTGACTGAAAGATTGGCGAACTTGTAGAGTGTAATTAATTCCGGCTAGTCTTTCCTTTTAGGGTTTGAAGGAAGATTTGACTAAAACAGTGGGAGACATCCTGATTAGATAAATTGATAACCAATCTAATCTTGTAAAAGTGCACGCAGAGTGTTTTCTTCTCTCTCTCTTCTGGTTACGACTATATCACGCCTTAATCAAGATAATAATACTGATGTAATTGGCCGAACCCGCTTATTATACTGAGCTGGGGAACGTTGGTCCCGCTCCAACCTATAATTGTTATAAGACAGAGCAGGAAATTAGGGAATGCCAGATTTCCCGTGCCGCCCAAACGAAAAAAGTGCATGCTGATGCATCATCTTCGGGTGTGTTCATTATATAGAACTATTTCTCAGTATCCTTTACGTCCTGGGTATGAGATACCGGATCTGGATCCCGCATATGTAATCTGTTACATGGGCTACAGACAGGTAGAGAACTGAGAACGGGTGATAAGTTTCATGAGATAGAAACGGTGCAAGTGTTGGAGCCAAGTCTGTTGGTCACTATCACCCTGTATTACAAGAATACATTGATTCTGAACGAATGTTATTAGATACCGAACCTGATGTACAACATCATATCAGTCTCTTTATTACTAAAGAAAGGATATAATTTTGTGTTGATGGATAATGTTTTGAACATTTCCTATATTAAGAGTTAATCGGTTCAGGCACGTTATCTAAAAGTATTGACGTTCTAAATCAAACTACAGTTCTTAGTATACAGAACACACACAAGAGGAAGAGTTCAGAAATGAACGAATCCTTCTTGAGGCATTGTAGACTAGGTCATATCAATGCGACCCGAATAGCTGAAGTTACATAAAGATGCATATTTAAACTAGTTTGAATTTACATCTTGTGAATCTTGCTGGTCATGTCACAGAGATAAGATGACCACAGCTCCGTTTATTGGAAACAGAGAAAGCGTTAGTGAACTCTTGGGATTGATACATGATGATGTATGTAAAGTCCCCTGTCTACACATGCCAACATCGGTTCTTTGTACTTCATTAGATTCACTGATTATCTTTCAAGATCCGGACATATGTTCCTGTTGAAACACAAGTTCGAACCTTTTGAGATATTCATAGAATATAAATTAGAAGTAGAAAACCAAAAACGGGTATAAGTATTATGTCCTTTGATGAGATCAAGGAGGAGAATACTTGAACACGGGATTCCTAGACTATTCCAAAGGAGAATGAGATTCTCTCTCAGCATTACTCCTCCGTATACACCACAGCACCTCGGTGTATCGGGGCGGAGCAATCACACCCTATGTGATATGGTGCGCTCTATGATGAGTACTACTGATTTTCCTCTTTCCTTTTTGGAGTTATGCACTTGAGAAGCTGTATACCTATTGAATGTGGATTCAATAGTTTCCAACGAATCTCAGCCTCTCCGCCGATCTAGCAGGGTTCCTCACCACCTGAGAGATACTTCGGTTTCTCTATGACAGTGGGAGCGAGGATTGCATCATGAGATGATGACCCAACTAGTTTCGAGCTGGACATCAAGAGTGGGACTCTGTAAGAATGGCTGGATGCTTAGCGATCTGAGATGGAATCCTTATACACCAACAAAGTATGGACTTTGCTTGGTTTATCTGAAGGGTTAAATCCCCATCAGGAGCAAGTATATCTTGAGAAGATTACTTGGTGTACATGGAAAAGTTGAGACTTTCAAAGCTATGCTTAAGTCTATCCAGATCCTACTTGCCACGGCTACATACCATGACTACGATATCTGGCGGTTGGGTGTCAAGACTGCTTTTCTAAATGATGTTTTAGAAGAGAGCGTCTATAAGTACATAGCCAGAGGGCTTCATAAACAGTGGGAGCAGCGGAAACGTGTGCAATATGCTTTATAAGATAAAGCAGGCATCGCGGAGTTGGAACATATGTTTTAATGTGGTAGTCAAAGAGTTTGACTTCATCAAAATGGTAGATGAACCTTGTATATACAAAAAGGTAGTAGGGAATATGGTGGTGATCCTCGTAGAGTACATGGATGACATACTCTTGATAGGGAAGGAGTTTCCTATGCTACGCTCGGTCAATCTCCGCTTATCACAAGGATTCTCCATATAGGATCAAGGTGATACCTCCTAAATCCTGGGTTTTGGATTTATGAGATAGATCTAATTAGATGTTAGGATACTCACTAGTTGTAGTGAGATGGTATCAATCGATCCTGGGGAGAATCACTGGAAAGGTTCCAGGGTGATAAGGACGACTGAATGTCAGTCCCAGGCATTGTCTTTACCCTCAGTAGAGGGACGGTATGTTGGAACAGTTCCAAGCTAGATACCGTGACTTACTAGACGATTAAAGGCAAGATACATCGTTACCAAGGATGCTACCAATGAGGCAGTCGGGATATATAAGTTCATGTGATGAACTTCGTTCCTACCATTGTGTGACAATGGAGTTGTGGCTTATACCAAGGAACCCCCGTCCCATCTGAAATCCAGATATAATTCTTCGGTAGTATCACCTGATCATGGAGATGGTTGATCTCCAGGGATATCGAGGTTAGGAAAGTGGACACAGAAGACAACAACGCGGATCCACTCACAAATGCCTTTTTTCCAGAAGAGACTTTTATAGGATGGTTCAGTATGAGATACTTCAACCACAGCTAATTGTTGGGTATGTGATACCACAACAGATGGCCCTAGTGCAAGTGGGAGATTGTTAGTTATATGTATGCCCTAGAGGCCATTACTGTACATATGATGTATATTGTAATGGATGCTTGGACATATATAGGGAGGACTTTCTTGCTCGACATGATAGTACGCTATCTGGTTGTACTTTATCTTAACAAATACTCTGGTTGTCTCTATGTTACATGTTGATAAAGCCTTAAGGATATGTACTCGACTACTGGGACTATGATGAGATCATACTAGTGGGGCCACGGTAGTCGACGAGTATATCCTATAACTGTTCCTAGTCGATGGTGTATCGAGATAGGGCATCGATGCACCAGAGTAGACTAGCGTATACGCATCTTGACCCATATGATGGGCGATGGATGATCCCATATACATCAGTGTTTGACATCACGGATGGTGTACGGGTGCTCAGTAGAGACTGGGTACACTGGACAGACTCGCCGAGAACTCCCAGATGGTATTATACCTTACGTCAGATGGCAGTTCTCCGGTGACACTGGTACAGAGTAGTCTGTTGACCCGAGATCGTCACAGAGTCTTGTGTGATTCCCACTGTGCTTTGATTTCCATCATACCATGTCCAAGAGGGCGTGCAAAAAGGTGGCTTTTGGGTACTGTCCCGAATCACATGGAGGCAATGAGCGATAGAAGGGGATTCGTCTCTCCCGGTATAGGGAGTTGATGTTGTACTGTGTTCGATTGGCTATAACTGGAAATCCCTGGCCAGAGTTGCTGAGATTTACTGGTAAGTGTTATCAGTAGTTTCTCAAACTGTTATAGACCTCATATCGACATGACTTATCAAGCTACTGGGGTCTGACGTTTACCACCCCTAGACGAGATATGCGACATATCAGATGACGAGACCGGACTGTACGGGAGTGTTACTGTAGGGTTCCTAGGCACTCTCAAGAGGTCTCACAAGGCATCAACCATGCCAATTTCAAATTTTAGGGGTGCCGAGAAACCCTAGACTACGGATCGTTAACTAGATGTCTAGGCGAAAAAACTAGTAAACTATTTTACTAAGAGAACGGATATACATGTAAGTCCATGTCACGCACCCCACTAACTCGCGGGGAGGCGGAATATATGAAAAACGATTATCAAAGCTTCGTAACACGGACTTGAGCGCATGAATCGTAATCTAAACCATTGCTAACGTTATACTAGAGGTTTAACTACTCGGTACCGGAGTTATACCTCACGTTACATGTCCTTCGGGTCTTCATCGCTGTCCTCCACTCCTCGTAGGCTCCTTGGAATATCGGCAACTTCACGGCCTCCTCGAATCAATGACGATCCACCCGAAAGCTTCTATGCCAAGCTTAATCTCAAACTTGAGATAACTAGGTTGCTTAAAGTGCTAATCTAAGTTACCTAAAGGATATAGAGTGAGGTTATGGATGTTTTAGTCTATCTAACCCATGATCTCAACACATGAGAGGTTAGGGTTAGGGTTTCAAGAGAGAGTGAGCTTGAGGAGAGAGAAGGAGAAGATGAGAGTGAGAACAAAAATCCTTCTCACTTGAATATATGATACATAATGAATTATCAAATAATATCAATTAATTGATTATTCACCATGTTTCATTTAATCAAAGAGAGTGATTCATCATATGAGTCATTAGATCATTAATGAAGCATTAATGATATGATGAATCATATAAATGAGTCACACAAAGTAATCATGAAAAAGCCACCTCAACCCCTCATGTCACCACTCTTGTAGAACCTTCTCGACAAATTATGAGAAAGCCCCTCCAATCCGTGAAAACACGGAAAAACTTTAGACTGTATAAATCCAATAACCTTATACTAGAATCTGGCTTAAACCAAAGCCGGCTAGTATAAACTGTCCGAAAAGTCGTACGTGCGAAAACACACGTATACATCCGAACGCTCGTCGTAAAACCATACGACCTCTATATCGTTTCGCCTGGAGCAGGGAAACTCTCTGTGTGGGACTCTAAAGACTCGACACTACGCTGGCAGTGGGTTTAACCACAGACCGCAAGCGGCACTAGCTGTACGTAACGGTCCCCAGGTAGATGTCGATAAGAAGGCCGATGAGGAAAATCATCCGAACTCCCATTGAGCCTGATGTGACAATCTTCGTACAGTCCGGTCTGTTTGTCTAAGACTATCGCATATCAAGCCTAGGGGGCGGCAACCGTCAGTCCCCTAATAGCTGTATAAGTCGTGTTGGAGCGAAGCCCATTACACCCTGAGAAGCTATTGGAATCTACCAGTATATCTCGTTTGCCCTGGCCAGGGACTTTGTGTAATGGCTCTCTGACACATCGCGATATCATCTCCCAATACCGGGAGAGACGAATCCTATCTAACCGCCACTGCCTCCAAGTGCTCGGGACTGCACCCAACTGCTACCTGTTTGCACGACTCCTTTGAGCCGTGGTAGGGTAGCAATCTAAGAACAGTGGGACACACTCGAGGCGAAGCAGCAGTGTCAAGTCTGTGGACTATGCTGTACTCATGTCACCTGGGAACTGACAACTGACGATGGGTATAATACCAACCAATCAGTTCCTCGGCGAGTCCTGTCCGGTGTACCCGTAACCTAACGAGCACCTGTATACTATCTCCAGTACGGTGTACTGATGGCTGTGGGACAGACCATTTCCCCAACTGGGATGAGAAGCGTATACACTTAGTCTACTCCGGAATATCGATGCCCTATCTCGATAATCCATCGACCAGGGACCTGTATAGGATGTTGCTTACAGACTACCCAGCCCCCACTAGTGTGACTGCTATCACGACGCTGGTAATCAAGCAAAGATCCTATGGGCTCTACTAATATGTATAAGTGATACGTTACAAGAGACATATACACATATTAAAATAGACACAAACCAAGTAGCATACTACCATTTTTAGCAAGACTGTATATATAACTGTGAATATCCCAAGCTTCCATTAAGTAATATACAATCTAGTATGATACAATAATGGCCCCTAGGGCATATACACTAACAATCTCCCACTTGCACTAGGGCCATGAGCTGGCATATCGTAGACCAATCATCTCGAATAGCCTCTCGAACTGCGTCTGAGGAATGGCCTTTGTGAATGGATCAGCAATGTTATCCTCCGTCTTTACTCTCTTCACCTCGATCTCCCGGCGATCTATGATCTCCCTGATCAGGTGATACCGCCTTAAGATGTGTCTGGACTTCTGATGGGACCTGGGTTCCTTCGCTAAAGCTATAGCGCCGTTGTTGTCACAATACAGAGGTATTGGATCAACACTGGTAGGAACCACCTGAAGTTCTGTGAGGAACTTCTTCATCCAGACTGCTTCTTTTGCGGCATCGCAAGCAGCTATGTACTCTGCTTCCATCGTTGAGTCAGCAACGGTCTCCTGTTTGGAACTCTTCCAACAGACCGCCCCTCCATTGAGGGTAAAGACATAACCCGACATGGACTTGGAGTCATCTTTGTCACTCTGGAAGCCGGAGTCGGCAAAGGCCTCCATCTGAAGGTCTTTTCCGCCATATACCAAGAACTTCTCCTTAGTCCTCCTCAGGTACTTGAGAATGTTCTTTACTGCTATCCAGTGATTCTCCCCTGGGTTTGCTTGATACCGGCTTACTACGCTCAATGCGTATGCTACATCTGGTCTGGTACATAACATTGCATACATTATAGAGCCAACCGCAGAAGCGTAGGGTATAATCGACATGCGATCCCTTTCCAAATCAGTCTTGGGAGACATATCTTTTGAGAGGGTGATTCCGTGACAAGCTGGTAGGTTACCGCGCTTAGAATCTTCCATACTGAATCTCTTCACTATGGTGTCTATGTACCTGGACTGTGAAAGTCCCAATATCCTCTTTGATCTATCACGACAGATCCGGATCCCCAGAATGTAGGTGGCATCACCTAGGTCTTTCATGGAGAATTTATGTGACAAGAATCTTTTGACTGACTGTAACATAGGAATATCATTTCCTATTAGGAGAATGTCGTCCACGTACAAGACGAGGAATACTACAGCTCTCCCTACAATCTTACTGTATATGCATGGTTCATCTGGATTTTTGATAAAGTAAAATTCTTTGACAGCATCATCAAAACAGATGTTCCAACTCCGCGATGCCTGCTTTAGTCCATAAATGGACTTAAGCAGCTTGCATACTTTACCGCTGCTCCCACTCTGAATGAATCCTTCTGGCTGATCCATATAGACGCTTTCTTCCAAATTGCCATTTAGAAAGGCCGTCTTTACGTCCATCTGCCAGATTTCATAATCGTGGAAGGCAGCAATAGCAAGAAGGACCCGAATAGATTTAAGCATAGCCACTGGAGAAAAGGTTTCGTCGTAGTCCAAACCAGGTCTTTGACGGAAACCCTTTGCAACAAGTCTAGCCTTATAGGTTTCAACCTGTCTATCTACACCAATCTTCTTTTTGAAGATCCATTTTCATCCTACGGGTTTTACCCCATCTGGAGCAATGTCCAAAGTCCATACTTTGTTGGTGTACATGGACTCCATTTCGGTCCGCATTGCATCCTGCCATTTTACTGAGTCGCTGCTCTGAATGGCTTGCTGGAAGCTAGTAGGGTCATCTTCATCAATGACACAATCCTCTCTATCCCCATCTATGAGAAAACCGTAGTATCTCTCAGGCGGATGAGACGACCTACTACTCCTGCGGAGTGGCGTCGGGATGTCCTGTTCTCCTGAACCTTCTCGTTCTACCAAGGTTTCAGTAATAGCTTTTGGTTCTGGAATTTCTTCCAGTTCTATTGCGCTCCCACTCTTCTGATTTTCTAAAAACTCAGTTTCTAAGAAGCGGGCATGTTGAGAAACAAAGACCTTTTGTTCATCTGCGTAATAGAAACAATATCCCATGGAGTTCTTTGGATATCCCACAAACTTACACTGTACTGAGCGTGCCTCGAGCTTGTCCGCATGCTGCTTCTTTACAAAAGCTGGACATCCCCATGTCTTAAGATACTTAAGACAGGGTTTCTTCCCACTCCACATCTGATATGGTGTGGTAGGCACAGTCTTGGTTGGAACTCGGTTTAAAAGATATGCAGCTGATTCTAGTGCATATCCCCAGAATGATTGTGGCAACTCAGCGTTACTCATCATGGAACGTACCATATCCAATAGGGTTCGGTTCCGTCTCTCTGATACACCGTTATGTTGTGGTGTGTATGGAGGAGTAAGCTGAGAGAGAATTCCATTCTCTTTTTAGTAACCTAAGAACTCGGCACTTAAGTATTCACCACCTCGATCAGATCTCAGTGTCTTGATACTTTTGCCGGTTTGTTTTTCTACTTCATTCTTGTATTCTTGGAATTTCTCAAAGGCCGCGGATTTATGCTTCATTAAGAAGATATATCCATACCTAGAGAAATCATCTGTAAAAGTAATGAAGTATGAATAACCACCTCGCGCATGTATAGACATTGGACCGCACACATCACTGTGTATGAGCCCTAAGAGCTCGCTTGCTCTTACTCCGTGTCCAGTAAACGGAGTCTTTGTCATCTTTCCAATGAGACAAGATTCACAAGTAGCATAAGATTGATATTCGAACGGATTTAAATATCCTTCTCTATGTAACTTAGTCAACCTTCTCTCATTTATGTGACCTAGTCTACAATGCCATAAGAAAGCCTGATTTGTTTCCGGAGACTTTCTTTTAAGTGTGTTCTGGACACTGAAAATCTGAGCTTGATTTAATACGTATATTCCGTTTTCTAATGTACCTGACCCAATCAAATCTTGATTTAGGTGGATGTGAACCACATCTCTTGTAAAAGCTAAATCATATCCTTCCTTAGAAAGTAAGGGTACAGATATGATATTACAAGTCGTACCTGGTACATAAAAACAGTTACGCAGAATCAATATCTGCCCAGTTGTCATCCCAAGATGATATTCCCCTACGGATTCAGCGTCCATGCTCATTCCGTTAGCAACTGTGAGGGTCATGTCACCTATCCCGATAACCCTACGATTTCTCAGAGCCTGTAATGAATTACAAATGTGAGTTCCTGATCCGGTATCCAATACCCAGGAAGTAAGGTTAACTGACATACAGTTCTCTATCATAAACACACCCGAAGTCGAAGCCACAACATGCTTCGTATCCTGGCTACTGGCTTCTAAAGCCCTGCAATCACTCTGCCAATGCCCAATCCCATAGCAATAGGAATGTCCCTCAATAGGGTGGTCCAGCTTGTCATAGGCAATGGACATCTGGACAGACTTTTGCCATTCATATAAGTCAGATTCAGTCAAATTTTTATCTAGATGTAACCTATGTGTGGTCACAGGGTCGCTGCAATTTGAGAGAGAGAAGAAGATACTATTAGCATGATGCTCTTGCAAGTTTGGAGTGGTTTAATTTATCTAAACAGGATGGCTCCCACTGTTTCTCGAATCCCTCCTCAAACCATAAAAGAAGAATTAGCCAGGACAATTCTCACCGTACAATACTTGCTTAACCGTTCAGCCAGGCCAGTGTCGATACTTCGAGGGAGGTTTTCCAACGCTTTCGCGAAGTTCCTTAATTAAATAACCTCTTTTCTCTGGGGGCGTAACCCCGCTGACACCTTTCTTGGCACCTACTTGGTTTATAGCATTGATCGTTAAGTGACGAATCTCCTGATAAGTAGCATGTACTCACAGTAGGATCGGGATCCAAAATATCATCGTATGATAATGTTGAAGGAATCCTACCAACATTCATCAAACTCCAAAATGGTATGCTCTCTCTGCAAATTTCAGTTTCTTTAGAAATTCCCGATGTGGATTTTTGCCCCATGCTCTTATGACCTTGACTTTAGTCAACAAATCATAAGTCACATGTCAAGTTCTACCCGTCATTGTCCAGGTTAATTTGAACCCACCCGTACATACCCTTGACTTTAGTCAACAAGGTAATATGACTGTCCCAAACCAACGCATCTATCTATGCTACATATAAATATCCAACAGCTACCAAACACTGTGCCTTGACTTTAGTCAACAAACACAGCATGAATACTATTGACTATCTATATGAAATGACGGAGGGTTACGAATGGTTTTGGCAAAACCGTGAACGTAGTGAACTTGATATAATCGAAGGAACCTGATACTTTTTAAAAGGAGTGCTTAAAGCTCCGCAATTAAAAATTCTGATCTTTTAAAATAACCGATCGGTTTCTTTTAAATTTGTTCCAACGATTCAACTTTGGTTTATTTTCTTTGCATAATAATGCGTCCCATCATTAACCTATCATTGCAGAAAACAACGAAAATACAACGTCCTCTTATGCCATCCGCATTCGCCACGGGGTCCCGTCATCACCCGTTAGGTTACTTAACTAACGACAAAGCGGGGGCTGGGCTAGCGCGGGTGTAAAACATAAGTGACGTCTAATAGCTATTTATATATAGATATTGTACATTCGTCAGACGCAATAATAAGCATTCCAGATCACAGATAAACTTTATTGGATATGCAAGTAATCCGCGTTTCTTTTGAGCCTGCAAGGAAAGACGGATTACACAGTTGTGATGAATAGCCATTACCCCACCCAGACCCCTACGGGTACGGCAAACTACCCGCCAAGTACCAGAAGTGAAGCGGTCCGCCTCAACACTTCAAAATACCCGGTAGTTTGTGCACCCCACCTTGGGTCTATCCTAGGAGCAAAAACAGTAAAAAGAAATAATACAACGGTGGCTACAACCGCAACCTGGATGTGCCCCGCAAAATAATATTACAACTTATTACAATTACATCGAATGAATTAATACAATAACCCATCACAAAACCCGGCTATTCACCACAACAGTCCAATACAGTTTATATACACAAACAGATAAAATCCATTACAGAAATGTGCAACCCCCTGCCAACCGACATACTAGCAGCTAGGGGAGGTTTACGAACACATTAAACATTACAGATAAAGATCCAATTAGCAAATTGATTAGAACATCGATCGATTACTTATATCCGTGTCTACCCCCAAAAGCAAATCATCACAGAGGCAACCTGGGCAGAAACAGTATATACAGGAAAACAAAAAACCTAAAAAAATGAATTACTGTGAAACTCCGAGTCAACTCGGCGTTGACTCGGCGGCGGTTCCGCGGCAATAGCTCTCTATTGCCGCGGAAACGCGGTCGTTTAGTCGAGTTGCCTCCTCGAATTTTCCCAGATTTCTTATAATTCCCTGCTGTGAATTTTAAGGTATGTCAAAAAAATTTTGCGACACTTTTAAAATTAACAGAAACTGTCAAGGATTAGGGTTTTGTTTTCCGTGTTTTTCCGTCGATCGAACTTCTAATCAGTTGCTAACAAGCTAGTAATGGTTTAGTTGGCTCTGATACCACTGTAAGTCCATGTCACGCACCCCACTAACTCGCGGGGAGGCGGAATATATGAAAAACGATTATCAAAGCTTCGTAACACGGACTTGAGCGCATGAATCGTAATCTAAACCATTGCTAACGTTATACTAGAGGTTTAACTACTCGGTACCGGAGTTATACCTCACGTTACATGTCCTTCGGGTTTTCATCGCTGTCCTCCACTCCTCGTAGGCTCCTTAGAATATCGGCAACTTCACGGCCTCCTCGAATCAAAGACGATCCACCCGAAAGCTTCTACGCCAAGCTTAATCTCAAACTTGAGATAACTAGGTTGCTTAAAGTGCTAATCTAAGCTACCTAGAGGATATAGAGTGAGGTTATGGATGTTTTAGTCTATCTAACCCTTGATCTCAACACATGAGAGGTTAGGTTTAGGGTTTCAAGAGAGAGTGAGCTTGAGGAGAGAGAAGGAGAAGATGCGAGTGAGAAAAAAAATCCTTCTCACTTGAATATATGATACATAATGAATTATCAAATAATATCAATTAATTGATTATTCACCATGTTTCATTTAATCAAGGAGAGTGATTCATCATATGAGTCATTAGATCATTAATGAAGCATTAATGATATGATGAATCATATAAATGAGTCACACAAAGTAATCATGAAAAAGCCACCTCAACCCCTCATGTCACCACTCTTCTAGAACCTTCTCGACAAATTACGAGAACGCCCCTCCAATCCGTGAAAACACGGAAAAACTTTAGACTGTATAAATCCAATAACCTTATACTAGAATCTGGCCTAAACCAAAGCCGGCTAGTATAAACTGTCCGAAAAGTCGTACGTGCGAAAACATACGTATACATCCGAACGCTCGTCGTAAGACCATACGACCTCTATATCGTTTCGCCTGGAGCAGGGAAACTCTCTGTGTGGGACTCTAAAGACTCGACACTACGCTGGCAGTGGGTTTAACACAGACCGCAAGTGGCACTAGCTGTACGTAACGGTCCCCAGGTAGATGTCGATAAGAAGGCCGATGAGGAAAATCATCCGAACTCCCACTGAGCCTGATGTGACAATCTTCGTACAGTCCGGTCTGTTTTTCTAAGACTATCGCATATCAAGCCTAGGGGGCGGCAAGCGTCAGTCCCCTAATAGCTGTATAAGTCGTGTTGGAGCGAGGCCCATTACACCCTGAGAAGCTACTGGAATCTACCAGTATTTCTCGTTTGCCCTGGCCAGGGACTTTGTGTAATGGATCTCTGACACATCGCGATATCATCTCCCAATACCGGAAGAGACGAATCCTATCTAACCGCCACTGCCTCCAAGTGCTCGGGACTGCACCCAACTGCTACCTGTTTGCACGACTCCATTGAGCCGTGGTAGGGTAGCAATCTAAGAACAGTGGGATACACTCGAGGCGAAGCAGCAGTGTCAAGTCTGCGGACTATGCTGTACTCATGTCACCTGGGAACTGACAACTGACGATGGGTATAATACCAACCAATCAGTTCCTCGGCGAGTCCTGTCCGGTGTACCCGTAACCTAACGAGCACCTGTATACTATCTCCAGTACGGCGTACTGATGGCTGTGGGACAGACCATTTCCCCAACTGGGATGAGAAGCGTATACACTTAGTATACTCCGGAATATCGATGCCCTATCTCGATAATCCATCGACCAGGGACCTGTATAGGATGTTGCTTACAGACTACCCAGCCCCCACTAGTGTGACTGCCATCACGACGCTGGTAATCAAGCAAAGATCCTATGGGCTCTACTAATATGTATAAGTGATACGTTACAAGAGACATATACGCATATTAAAGTAGACACAAACCAAGTAGCATACTACCATTTTTAGCAAGACTGTATATATAACTGTGAATATCCCAAGCTTCCATTAAGTAATATACAATCTAGTATGATACAATAATGGCCCCTAGGGCATATACACTAACAATACAACCTTTGTAGATCCGGTCCTCCACCTCCATAGCTCCGCAATGAAGTCCTCTCCGCTGTACAAAACGGATCTTGGACTCTAGTGTCGGCTTCATCGGAGAAATGGACGGGCTAGGTCGTTGACTACGATGCCGAAGATGATCTACGTCGAGGCATTGCTAGATCAAGCTCCAACTTCACCAAGTCATGAAACTTGTGAAGAAAACACACTCTACTACTTGGCAAGAGGTAGAGGATGAAGAAATAGGAAGTGGGTAGACTTTAGAATTGGATTTCTCACTCTTTTTCATCAATCACCATTGATGGTCCAAGGTTTTCTTCTTTGAAGAAGATGAAGAAGAAGAAGATGATATTATGATAAATATTTTGTAAAATGAAAATAATAAGAATACTTATCATCTCTCAACCATGGTCAAGTGTAGAGAATAAATCATGGTTAGTGGGAATGGTTAGGGTTAAGCATGGAGACAAAATGGTCACTTGGTCAAAGCTTCATGAAGCTTTAACTAGAAAACAAATTAAGCCACCATTTTCCTTTATGCCAAAATGAAATAAACAAATCAATAAATGAATAAATAAATTAAACAAAACCCTAACCATTTACTTAACCAAGGTTTAAACTTTACACAAACTCAAGTAAGCATGAATCATCAAACATGATACAATCAAGTGCATAAAAGTATATCACATATACAAAAGTGAGAAAATCCATTTAAAGTGAACCAATACTAGTTAATGCAAAGTAATATATCAAATATATAATTATACACTAAATCATTAAATCAACACTTGATTTAACGATCCGGTCATATCGCATATAACCAACTAGTATCCAATGTATCGGCTTATCGAATCAATCCTTGAATCAATAACTAGGTTATATCGCATACAACCAATCGATACATTCATCGCGAGAATGGAATACGGTATCACATACACGCATTATTCTCGGTCCTGCACATATCTCATATGCGCTCCTATTTCGTTTCGCTTGAGCCAGGAAACCTCTGTGTAGGACTCTAAAGACTCGTCAATACGCCGGCAGCAGGTGATGATCATATCAAGCACCCACAAGCCGCAAGCGGTCTGCTAAACGTAAAGGCCACCCGGGTATTGAATGTAAGTGCACGGCGGCGCCCCGGCCGTCAATCCGACGCCGGAATGCGGAAGCGGTGATAAACTTAAATTTTTGCGGACTTTGCAAACCGGCACCACCGCGCACTAAACTCCGGATCGTAACCATTAACAAGTCTAAGCTAACTAGAATACGGGTTAGAGATATACCGAACGATCCGTGTCCTTCGGTCTTCATCTCCACTCCGATCTCCCGCGGATACTACGTCCGTCACCTCCTCGTCGAAACGGGCACCACATCGCCTACGTCTTTTACGGGCTCCCACCTCAATGCCGAGGCAACTCGGGCACGAAGCTGGCTAGTCGACGTGCCCAAGACTTGCTGTAGAATGTGTAGTGAACTATTGTCTCTATTGGGGTTGGAGGAGTTGCCATGATGGAGGAATTGGTGCAAAAGAAGAAGCCATGGAAAACTGTTGGAAGAATGGAGTATGCTCCCTTTTGTGAGCTCGGCCAGAAAACCCAAAATGAATGCCCTCTGGAAATATATATTGGACAGAAGGTGTTTGTTGTGATTAATTCATGCAACCTCATAGCATTTAATTAATCCACTCATCAAAACAAAGAATCTCCAGCACACTCATCTAAGCTCCCTTTTTCAAAACCTCAGGAAATTAATTCCTCAAGCAAATATATCTCCAGCACACTCATTTTTACACAATGCAATCACATAAAAAATAAAACCTCACTCCACTCATGCTCACACAACAGTGGCCGGCCATACCCAATTCCCATCACAAAAATCACATCAAAAACCCATACCTCCTCATGACTTAATTAATGCAAGAAAAGCCAAAAAGATTTCATAATCAATCCTTTTGCAAGAAACCCCCTCGACAAATGTTATTTGCAAACTTGCAAATAACACCCTCCAACGAAAAGTCCGACCGGGAAGGAAAAAGAGAAAACCGGCCGGAACGGAATGCAAACTGGCAACCCCAGAAAACTGGTCTCATAAAAAATTACAGGAAAACCCCGATACTGTGCATACACACCCGCATTTGTATTCCGTCCGGATACAAA
This sequence comes from Agapanthus africanus, assembly GCA_030015575.1. Lineage (NCBI taxonomy): Eukaryota > Viridiplantae > Streptophyta > Magnoliopsida > Asparagales > Amaryllidaceae > Agapanthus > Agapanthus africanus. The sequence continues at coordinate 374,813,506 of CM057344.1, read as the reverse complement.
TGCAAAGAGACAAAACTACACTATCAAATACCAGGATCCGGCTTAAGCCAAAGCCGGCTAGTAAAATCCGTCCGATCACCATCCGTGCAATACCGCACGTATCTGATCGAACCCTGCCATATCTCCATACGGCCTCTACAGCGTTTCGCCCGAAAGCTGAGTAACTGAATGTGGGGGACTCTAAAGACTCGTCAACACCTTGGTTGTGGATTTAACCACTAGCACGTCAGAGGTATAAGCCAATACGTGACGGGCTACCAGGTACTGACCAAATGGGACGTCGATGAGGAAGCTCACCCCGACACCCAACTGAGCCTGTCAGTGACAATATCCGTGCAGTCCGGTCTGTTCGTCTATGAGTATCGCATGGCGGGCCTAGGGGGTTGGTAAAAGTCAGACCCCCAAAAGCGGTACAAGTCGTGTCGGAGTGTAGCCCAGAACACCCTGAGATACTACTGGAATACCTACCAGTAAATCTCCTTGCCTTGGCCAAGGACTTTGTGTAATGGCTCTCCTAGACACAGCACGACCTCACCCCCAATACCGGGAGAGACGAACCCCTGAGGATACGCTCACTGCCTCCATGTGGCTCGGGACTGTACCCAACTAAAACCTGTTTGCACGACTCCTTTGAGCCGTGGTAGGGTAGTAATCAAAGTACAGTGGGAACTCACACGAGACAAATGACGATCCCCAGGTCGATGAACTAACCTGCACACATGTCACCAGGGAACTGCCATCTGACGTCTGGTATATGACCAACTAGCATGTTCCCGGCGAGTCCTGTCCGGTGTACTCATAACCCAATGAGCACCTGTATACATCTTAGGTGATCCAACTGACACCAGTGGCTTGTGAGACCGGCCACCGCCCCTCGTCGGGGTCTCGACTGTATACACTAGTCTACTAATGGAGTATCGATGCCCGGTCTCGAAACTCCCACGACTAGGGACCTTTTAAGGATATGCTTGTAGACCCCCAGCTCCCACTTATATGATCGCCCTCATACTGCTGGTGGTCAAGCAAGAATCCTAGGGGCTCTATCAACGTGTAATAGCGACGTGTCAGGTCACCTAAAACAGTACACGATGATAAAGGTAAACCAGATAGCATACTATCATCTCGAGTAAGACTGTCCTACCGGGATAGGTCCTCCCTCAATCATTACAATTACGTACCTGTGACCTAATAATTGACTCTGAGGGAACTATCTCCAACAATCTCCCACTTGCACTCAAGGCTAATTATTGCGATGTCGCATACTCACAGCCCGTGTGATACCGAACATCCAACTCCTCTACTAGTCAGTCTCACAAAGCTCGTTTGCGGAACTATTGCGTTCGAGGAATAGCCTCAGTGAGTGGATCCGCTTAGTTGTTTCTTTCTATGTCTCTCTATATCTCAAGTTCGCGGAGAAAACCATCTCCCGAAATGAGCAATACCTGTCTTAAAATGTGTCTGGATGTCTGATGGGACATAGCTCATAAATGAACTCCAAATCCAAACTTCTTAGACTGTATCGTCAACTGAACTTAATCAGTATCCTGCGCGCCATGCCTCCCTCAGTATTGCCTTGGACCACCTGTCCAAAATACTGCCCCTCATCAGAAGGAAAACTATAACTCTGACAACCTCCTTGTCGTCCAAGTCACCCTGGAAGCCTGGAATGATAACTGTCTCCTGAATAAGGCTGTCGTTATCATATCCCTAGAACATCTACTTATGTTCTAAAACTGCTTCCGACCGTTTCTCCAGGATTGGATTAATGTCAACTTATTGCATCTAGTGCAAGAACAACATCTGGTGTGGTACTTGACACCTCACGATTGACTCAATTGCCTGAGCAAGTGATCTGCCAATCATGCCCGTCCCTCTCCCCTTTAGTCTGTAAGACACCTTTGGAGAGGGTGACTCCATTACCTGCAGGTACACTACCGTGCCAGGAGTCGTCCATCCTAAATACTCTTAGAATGCTGTCAAGTACCCTGATTGGGAAACCACCCAAATCTAGATCTAAGACCATAGATCTAGTAACCAGTATGTCTGATATAAAATCCATTTCCTTTGTAGAGAAACTACTGTGTGACGACCAAAGTATGACCGATCGTAGTGTAGGAGTTTCTTTTCCTACTCTGTGTATATCATCCAAATACCAGGATATCACACCCTACTACCTTCTCAACAGATCCATCCCCTATTCTGATGAAGTCAAACCCATGACTGTCACGTCAGAAATAGATGATCTATCTCCGCTACATCTGCTCTAGTCTATAAACAGACAGAAGCAACCTGTCCACCAATGCTTCCGCTGCTCCCACTGACTACGACAACCCTCTGGCAGAGTCATATAGACGTACACTTCTAAAACTAGTTTAGAACGACGCTATACTCATCCTCCCGCCTGGTCTCGCATCCTGGAACAACAGCAATGGTAAATGTGGGTAAACAAGAACTTCCCTGTCACCGTCCTTGAGGCTACCGTAGTACCTCTCGGGTGCCTGAAGTTACCCACCTTATCTGCGGAGTGGCCAATGGAATGTCAATCCAGATTGAATCTTTAGGTTCCTTATCAAATCTTCAGTAATCGTTTGTGGTTCTGGAATCACTTCCAGTTCTACCATACTCCCACTACTGTTTTCTGAAAAAATCCATTTTTAATAAAACTGTGGCGAGTCTAGAACAATATTGCTATTGTTCATCCAGATGGTAGAAAGTCAACCCTCGTCATAGCCTGGGTCAACCCACAAACAGCCATTACAGAAACGTGCCTTGAGTTGTCCAGTGTCTGGTTTTAATCATAAACCGGACAACTCCCCGTACCTTAACATCGTTAAGATATGAACTGTTCTATATCCAATATAGAAACAGAGGCACTGATTTAATTGAACCAGATTCAAATCATGCAGCTGTCTCCAGTGCATGTCAACTTAATGGAAGGAGGCCGATCAGCGTTACTCAACTTAGGAATACTTCCAATTATGAGTAATCTGAAAGAGAAGCAAGATCTCTTAATCATTACTGTCAACTGAATACCATTGACAAGTATCTACATCTTCGATCACTTTGAAGAATCCCGATACTTGCTACACCTGGTTCTCTACTCTATTCAAATACCTATAACTTCTCAACATTCAGACCATGTGTTTCCACGAAACACCTGTCTAAAAACTAGAGAAGTCATAAGTAAACCGAATATAGTGCGAGGACCAACCCCTCTGTCCTAATGGACACTGGACAACATACAATACACTGTATAAGTCCCTTGAGTCTGACAACTCATTCCCTGTGTGTTGTAGGTTGAAAACTGTACCTTTGGTTATGAAGAATTACACCGCTGTTTAATGCTCCTTACCTAACCATCCGCTGATATAGGTAAATGTCATAGACATAATTTCAAAAAGGTATATCTCACTCTATGAAAATAGACGTACAGATACATCGATTTGAAATTGGTGCATAACGGCGGATATTCAAAACCAAATACTTGCCGTCCGGCAAATAACCCAGGTGACTTCCTCAAATATCACCGATTACAACGAATCCCGATATAATGAGGACAATCACCTAATTCCCAATAGCTTACTCCCACTCATCATCTGTAAAACCATACAGATGTGAGAATCATACTTGGTAAATACATACCCTGGAGCAAGTGTCTAATCGGGAAATCAGTTTTCCTTTAACTGTACACAGTGAAACTGAAACATTGAAATGTTTCGATGGGGTATTCTGGTATTCCTAGTAATGCCTCTTCCAGATTCACGACTGTAACCGTATAGTTCTTTGCCACCTCTCCAAATCCCTTCATATGTTTTTAGTCTTTACCTTCTGCACACCCTTTTAGGCCAAATGGTTTTCTTCCTTCCCTACCGTTCGGCACCAGCCTATGGTTTGGAAGAAGACTATCCAATAAGCATAATGGGTGTACTGTCCCAATCCTAGGAACACTCGCAATGAGAGAGGGTGAAGATAAAAGACAACCGAATAAACCTTATTCCTATTTCTCCTGAACCAGAATCCATCCCCGAACTGGAACCAGTTCCATTCGAGTTCGTATATAACCATACGATGGAGTATCCAAATAAACTGTGGATCTTCGTAGTGATACGGAGTGTCCTGGAGAAATACAAAGGTGATGTGGGAGTGGTAACGAAATATTTGATTTGGTCGTGAATATCTGTTGCAATTTACTTTGCCCTCTTACTAATCCCTTGCTTTGTCTAAACTTAATACCTTCTGCACACCATTGTTATGCTAATTGGTTTTCTTCATTCCCTACCGGTCGACACCAGCCTAAGGTTTGGAAGAAGACAATCCAATTTGCGTAATAGGTGTACTACCCCTAAACCAAGGAGTACTCGTAACCTGAGAGAGGGTAAAAGGAAAAGACAACTGAATAATCCTATCCGTTTTCTCCAGAACCGGAAACCATCCTCGAATAAATTCTTTCGAGTTCGTATCTAACCATACGATGGTTTTGTCCAATGGAAGTGGACGTTCGTAGTAAAACGGGGTGTCCTGGAGAAAAGGGTAAAAGTAGGAGTGGCAATGAGGTTTGCAACTCTGACAATCCAAAAGCCGGTGTTTAAGAAGGTTCGGTCAACTTGGTCACTGAGTCAAAGTCTTAGGGTCGGGTCAATGGTCGCTGCCAAAGAGAGAGAGAAAAGAAACACTCAGCGTGCACTCTAACCTAGATCAGAATGGTCACCAATTTATCTAATCTGGAAACCTCCCACTGTACCTCAAATTCTCCTCCAAACCTGAAAGAAGAATTAGTCGGGGTTACCCGAGGAGTAAACTAACTCATCAGTGGGAATCGGGATCCAACTATCATTGCATGATAACGTGACGGAATCCGCTCACGCTATCACACTCCAGAAGGTATGCGCATATCTGGCAAGTTTCAGTTCTTTTGAAACTCCCGATGTGATTTCTGTCCCATGCTCTTATGACCTTGGCGTGAGGTCAAAATATCATAAGTCACATGTCAAGTTCTGCCCATCATTATCCAGGTTAATTTGAACCCACCCGTACATACCCTTGACTTAGGCCAAAATAGTAGTACGACTGTCCCAAACCAACGCATCTATCTATGCAACAGATAAATACCCGGCAGCTACCAAACACTATGCCTTGGCGTGAGGTCAAAATACATAGCTTGAATACTACCGAATATTTAACCGAAATGATGGAGGGCTACGAATGGTTTCTGGCGAAAACCTTTAACGTAATGAACTTGATATCGTTGAAGGAACGGATAGCTTTTTAGAAATATAGTGACGACAACTTCCGCTAAAGAGGTCACTCCCGGTGAAGGGATCTCGGCTCTTTCCCCGTAGAATGGGGTGCAGGATATTCCAAATGAATACCGCGATGCAAAGCAAAAGTAATCGGCTATAGTGAAGTTAATGCCCTGACGCAAACTTCTGTCCAAGGGGTCACTCCCGGTGAAGGGATCTCGGCCCTTACCTCGTCGACTGAGGAGCAGGATATTCTAAATGAATACCACGATGCAAAACAAAAGTGAACGTCCTTGCAATAACAGCTTTTTGAAAAGTGTTCCAACAACATCAGAATAGGTTTGTTTAACTTGCATTGATCCGAATCAACGCAGTCCCATCAAATGATCACACCACAAAGAACGAAAATATACTGACGTACGTATATGCCATCCGCATTCGCCACTGGGTCCCGTCATCACCCGTTAGGTTAGCTAACTAACGACAGAGCGGGGACTGGACTAGCGCGGATGAAAAACATATACAACATCTACTAATATATATACCAATATATAGTATTTCGCTCAAGGCGTGAATAAAATGCAACATCACAGAAATGTACAGCATCACAGAACAAAACAGATATCTGGGATCCCCGGGTTTCACAGAGCCACTATTGAAACCCGACGTTCCCCTGGTCGTGTGGATAGCCTGTGCAATGAAATCCTATACCCCCTACGAGTGCGGCGAATAGCCAGTCAATCCTGGAGTGAAGCCCCCTCCGTCCCAATGCCATGAGATGCGGGCTTGTTGCCTTCTAGAACCCGGCCATCCGTGCACCCCTCCGCGGGATAATCCTAGTACAAAAAGTAAAATATACATACACCGGGTACATCGACCGCAACCAGGTCGTGCCCCAAAATAATAATACAAACAGGCAGTGACGGCAGTCCACATGTCGGACGCTCGCCCCGCAATATCAAATGTACATAATACAACCAAATTGTACTAGCATTGCATCCAGGCTATCCCCCACTACCGATCCGCAACATCACAACATAAACATAGAACATCAACGTGAAAATCACGTTCGCAAATCCGTCTAACCGGGCTATAGCAGTTAGACCGGATTTACCGATCGAGTGACATTCACGGTCGCAGATATAATGTAAATACTGTGAAAAATGTGTTTAAAATATCCGATCAATCAAATTTTAACAAGCGAGCCCCAAAGCAATACTGTAGCAGTTAAAGAAATTCTGGGCCCAATGTTAATGTTCCAGAAACCCTAAAATATCCTCAGAAGCCCACTGTAGAAACCCAACCCACTGATTCCTTAATGCTGCCGCGGAAGTGCGGCCACAAGTGGGTTTTGGCCGCCCTTCCGCGGTCTTGTCAGAAGATCAGTGCATCGAATTTGAACAGTGGTCTTAAAATTTTTAGTACATCAATATTTTACAACCTGAAAAATTTTTCGACACTAAAAATTTCCAACAGAAAACTGATGCGACAAAATACGGGTTTTTGGACTTTTTGATCGATCGGAAATGCAAACACATTACACAAAGCTAGACTAAGTTAATGGCGAGGCTCTGATACCACTGTAAGTGCACGGCGGCGCCCCGGCCGTCAATCCGACGCCGGAATGCGGAAGCGGTGATAAACTTAAATTTTTGCGGACTTTGCAAACCGGCACCACCGCGCACTAAACTCCGGATCGTAACCATTAACAAGTCTAAGCTAACTAGAATACGGGTTAGAGATATACCGAACGATCCGTGTCCTTCGGTCTTCATCTCCACTCCGATCTCCCGCGGATACTACGTCCGTCACCTCCTCGTCGAAACGGGCACCACATCGCCTACGTCTTTTACGGGCTCCCACCTCAATGCCGAGGCAACTCGGGCACGAAGCTGGCTAGTCGACGTGCCCAAGACTTGCTGTAGAATGTGTAGTGAACTATTGTCTCTATTGGGGTTGGAGGAGTTGCCATGATGGAGGAATTGGTGCAAAAGAAGAAGCCATGGAAAACTGTTGGAAGAATGGAGTATGCTCCCTTTTGTGAGCTCGGCCAGAAAACCCAAAATGAATGCCCTCTGGAAATATATATTGGACAGAAGGTGTTTGTTGTGATTAATTCATGCAACCTCATAGCATTTAATTAATCCACTCATCAAAACAAAGAATCTCCAGCACACTCATCTAAGCTCCCTTTTTCAAAACCTCAGGAAATTAATTCCTCAAGCAAATATATCTCCAGCACACTCATTTTTACACAATGCAATCACATAAAAAATAAAACCTCACTCCACTCATGCTCACACAACAGTGGCCGGCCATACCCAATTCCCATCACAAAAATCACATCAAAAACCCATACCTCCTCATGACTTAATTAATGCAAGAAAAGCCAAAAAGATTTCATAATCAATCCTTTTGCAAGAAACCCCCTCGACAAATGTTATTTGCAAACTTGCAAATAACACCCTCCAACGAAAAGTCCGACCGGGAAGGAAAAAGAGAAAACCGGCCGGAACGGAATGCAAACTGGCAACCCCAGAAAACTGGTCTCATAAAAAATTACAGGAAAACCCCGATACTGTGCATACACACCCGCATTTGTATTCCGTCCGGATACAAATGCAAAGAGACAAAACTACACTATCAAATACCAGGATCCGGCTTAAGCCAAAGCCGGCTAGTAAAAACCGTCCGATCACCATCCGTGCAATACCGCACGTATCTGATCGAACCCTGCCATATCTCCATACGGCCTCTACAGCGTTTCGCCCGAAAGCTGAGTAACTGAATGTGGGGGACTCTAAAGACTCGTCAACACCTTGGTTGTGGATTTAACCACTAGCACGTCAGAGGTATAAGCCAATACGTGACGGGCTACCAGGTACTGACCAAATGGGACGTCGATGAGGAAGCTCACCCCGACACCCAACTGAGCCTGTCAGTGACAATATCCGTGCAGTCCGGTCCGTTCGTCTATGAGTATCGCATGGCGGGCCTAGGGGGTTGGTAAAAGTCAGACCCCCAAAAGCGGTACAAGTCGTGTCGGAGTGTAGCCCAGAACACCCTGAGATACTACTGGAATACCTACCAGTAAATCTCCTTGCCTTGGCCAAGGACTTTGTGTAATGGCTCTCCTAGACACAGCACGACCTCACCCCCAATACCGGGAGAGACGAACCCCTGAGGATACGCTCACTGCCTCTATGTGGCTCGGGACTGTACCCAACTAAAACCTGTTTGCACGACTCCTTTGAGCCGTGGTAAGGTAGTAATCAAAGTACAGTGGGAACTCACACGAGACAAATGACGATCCCCAGGTCGATGAACTAACCTGCACACATGTCACCAGGGAACTGCCATCTGACGTCTGGTATATGACCAACTAGCATGTTCCCGGCGAGTCCTGTCCGGTGTACTCATAACCCAATGAGCACCTGTATACATCTTAGGTGATCCAACTGACACCAGTGGCTTGTGAGACCGGCCACCGCCCCTCGTCGGGGTCTCGACTGTATACACTAGTCTACTAATGGAGTATCGATGCCCGGTCTCGAAACTCCCACGACTAGGGACCTTTTAAGGATATGCTTGTAGACCCCCAGCTCCCACTTATATGATCGCCCTCATACTGCTGGTGGTCAAGCAAGAATCCTAGGGGCTCTATCAACGTGTAATAGCGACGTGTCAGGTCACCTAAAACAGTACACGATGATAAAGGTAAACCAGATAGCATACTATCATCTCGAGTAAGACTGTCCTACCGGGATAGGTCCTCCCTCAATCATTACAATCACGTACCTGTGACCTAATAATTGACTCTGAGGGCACTATCTCCAACATTGAACGATCAGAAGATCGACGAGCAAGCCTGCTCACACTCCAGTGAATCCAACTAGGGGTGGTAAACGTCAGATATGTCGCATATCTTACCGTACAGTCCGGTCTGATCGTCTGATATGTCGCATATCTTGCCTAGGGGTGGTAAACGTCAGACCCCAATAGCTCGATAAGTCGTGTCGATATGAGGTCTATAACAGTTCGAGAAACTACTGGTAACACTTACCAGTAAATCTCAGCAACCCTGGCCAGGGATTTCCGGTTAAAGCCAATCGAACCCAGCGCAACATCAACTCCCTATACCGGGAGAGACGAATCCCCTCCTATCGCTCATTGCCTCCATGTGATTCGGGACTGTACCCAAAAGCCACCGTTTTGCACACCCTCTTGGACGTGGTAAGGTGGAAATCAAAGCACAGTGGGAACCACACAAGACTCTATGACGATCTCGGGTCAATTGACTACTCTGTACCAGTGTTACCAGAGAACTGCCATCTGACGTAAGGTATAATACCATCTGGGAGTTCTCGGCGAGTCCGTCCAGTGTACCCAGTCTCCACTGAGCACCCGTATATCATCTCTGATGTCAAACACCAATGGATATGGGATCATCCATCACCCATCTGTATGGGTCGAGAAGGTATACGCTAGTCTACTCTGGTATATCGATGCCCCGTCTCGATACACCCACAACTAGGGACTTTGAAGGATGTACTTATAGACTATCTGTCCCCACTAGTATGATCTGCATCATAGTCCAGGTAGTCAAGTACACATCCTAAGGGCTTTACCAACATGTAACAGAGAGACAATCAGTATACACGTTAAGGTAAAGAGCAACCAGATAGCATACTAACATGTCGAGCAAGAAAGTCCCTCCTATATATCCCAGCATCCACTACAATATACATCCTATGTATAGCAATGGCCTCTAGGGCATACATATAACTAACAGTTACTGATTGGATTCACAGGAGAATGTACATGCTTGCTTGTTGATTTTCTGAGCGCTCAATACCTGGGTGGCTGTTATGTTTAGCTGACCGCTTGCAGCTTGTGGGTGTTTGATATGATCATCACCTACTGCCGGCGTATTGACGATTCTTTAGAGTCCTACACAGAGGTTTCTTGGCTCAGGCAAAACGGAGTAGGGGCACATATGTGATATGTGCACGACCAAGGATAATGCGATATGAGATACCGTATTCTATTCTCGAGATATTTGATATCAGCCGGGTCATCTGATCATGTGTTGATTCGATGAATCGGTAAATGATATATTAGTCGGTTATATGCGATATAGCCGGATCGTCGGATCAAGTGTTGATTCGATGATTTAATGTATAATTATATATATGATATATTAAATTATATTAACTAATATTAGCTCACTAAAAGATTCTTTTTCTCACTCGGGTAATACATTGATATATATGCGATATATGTTAATTGTATTATTTTATTTTGTTACAATAATTATTATATATGTGATATATAATATTGTAACATGATATGATAACTAATGCAATATGCTTAGTGGTGATTAAATAAGGTTAGGGTTTGTTTTGGGTTAGTTCCTTCTTGATGCTTCTAGAAAGTTTCTTTTTGTTTTTGCTAAGATATTTTCAAATGACTCATGCTTTAACCCAACCCAAACCCTAGCCCTAGTTAAATCTCTACAAAAGTTTAGTCAACCATGGTTACATTATTCATCAAGATTTGATCACAAATAGAATCACAATTCTTCTTCATCTTTGAGCTTCATGAAAAGCTTTCTAGGTTTTTCCGAAGTGATGAAAATGAGTGAGAATATGAAAATAAATGAGAGCAAAAATCCTATTTCATCATCCTCATTTACCCTTGCCCTTTAGATGAGAGTGTTCACTTCATTTAGCGAGTGTTAGCTTTTGTTAATGAAACTTCAAGGTAGATCATCTTTGTTATCGAAGATTGGAAGCAAGCTTGCATCTTTCTCTTCGCGGAGCCTCTCGAGAGTCCGGAACACGATGATCGCAGCGAAGGGACCTCAACACGTAGCTTTAGAAGTGAAGGACTTGATCTACAAAGGTTGTAATCTCTCTCACTTAGTGTTAAAGTGTTTAACATGCTTGTTTTCGCCTAACCTCTAGTTTAAAGATCCGGTTTTGGGTTGTTCGGCACGGCTAAATTTTAAATCGAGCATGACTGATGCCTCGTAGACCCTTGTGCTTGTGCCTAGCAACCCTACACCCCCGGTAGATGTTTAGTCTACTCACTAGAATACGTCGTAATACTCAGAAATCGCCAATCATTTTCCTTTCCTTGCGGCCTCCGAAGTTTCCGTATTTGAATCTAACTTCGAAATTAACTTGTATAAGGAAACGGCTAACTTCGATACGACGAAATATGGAAATACGAGTTTAACGTACTAACTATACTACGTACGACTAATTTAAACCATCTAACACCTATAGTAACTGAGTTTTAACCCCCTGCTGTTTGCAACAGAAAACTTAAACGTGTTACTAATTTACCGTGTCGTATTTTAGAACTTTGATCCATTTTCGGATGTTAGTTCCCAAACTTTATATGCTGTTAAATTAACTTAAATAAACAATTCCAAAATACCCCAACACCTATACAGAGACCTACCCTAAAACCCAAAACACCAAACTCAAACAAAAATCCGGCGATGCCGGATTTGGCCTATGACTCGCCGACCAAAATCCGAGCTCATGCGTTCGTACTCCTAGGGTTTGTTTTAGGTCCAACATACAATATTTAGGCATTGTTTGGTTAAGTTATTTATTACTTAAGTCAAAGAAGATTAACACAGGGCTAAGTTTTGCCTAAAATACGATATTCGATTTCTAAAAATTTAAAGTTTACAGAACTTGATCCTACTATGTCTAGAGATTATACCTACAGAGATGATTGAAAGGCTTCCTCCAAGAAATCCAAGTCCTTAGCTCCTAGCTTGATGGTGGAAATCCTTAGCGTAGTTCTTCTTCTTCACTTCTCTTTTCTTTTATTTCACTTTTGTGAGTTCTAAGTGTTTTCTTTCTCTTTGTTTTGAAATTTCAGAATTTTAATTTGATTATAATGATCTGAACACATAATATATGGTCAAGGGAAAGAGTGAGGTGTAGGAAGAGGTGTCACCAAGCAAGGTGTGCCATTCTCATGCAAGGAGGAGGTGTTGTGCATGAAGTGTGCATCAAGTAGGATGTGTCCATGCCTTATCACTCCAAAATTGTGTTGACTTATGATAATTTCTTAGCTAAATATTTTCTAATCCTTTTTTCACTTACACCCTCAACATTTCATAGTTTGCACAATTTCCTAAATTTTACACAAAGACCCTTCAGTACATATGTTATTATAGAAACACCATTTTATTAAAATGAAGCTAAATTTATCACTAAAAACCTTGTAATTTATTTATGTTACAAGCTAAAATTTAATTTTAATTAGTTTCACACACTACTTATGAAAATGTCCTATTTTGTTTTAATAATGTTTTAAATTGGCATTTTATTATTTAATTTATTTAATTTACTTATTTTATAAATTTCCAAAACGTTACATGAGTACACCGGACGGACTCGCCGGGAACATACTAGTTGGTATTGTACCTATTGTCTGATAGCAGTTTCCTGGTGACATGTGTACAGGTTAGTCTATCGACCTTAGATCGTCATTTGTCTTGTGTGAGTTCCCACTGTGCTTTGATTACTACCCTAACACGGCTCAAAGGAGACGTGTAAACAGGTTTTAGTTGGGTACAGTCCCGAGCTACATGGAGGCAGTGAGTGGATTTTCAGGGGATTCGTCTCTCCCGGTATTGGGGGTTGAAGTCGCGGTGTGCACGGATAGCCATCACCATAAATCCTTGGCCATGGTAGTTGAGAATTACTGATCTAGGATCGGTAATTTCTCAGGTGGTGATGGGTTTCATATCGACACTAAATGTCGCGTTATTAAGGGTCTGACTTTATCCATCCCTAGACTCGATATGCGATACTCATAGACAAACGGACCGGACTGTATGGATATTGTCACTGTTAGGCTCAGCAGGGTTTCAGGATGAGTTTGCTCATTGTCCTCCGTTTCTCTCAATACGAGGGTAGCCGTTACGTACAGCTAGTTCCACTGACGTGCTTGTGGTTAAACGCACTGCCAGCGTATTGACGGGTCTTTAGAGTCCCACACAGAGTGTTTCCCTGGTTCGGGCGAAACGTTGTATAGGCCGTATGGTTTTATGGCAGGGTTCGATCATATTCGTGCACTTGTGCACGGATCATGATCGAACAGATAATACTAGTAAGCTTTGGTTTAAGCCGGATCCTAGTATTATATTGTTGGATTACTTTCGTCTCGTTGTATTCGTATTCAGTCGGAATACGAATGCGGGTATGTATATATGGATGAGGGGTATTCTTGTAATTCCATTACAAGATTTCTTTAGTCGATGCCATTTCTTTTTGGGATTAAACATTTTGGTTTAAATGTTTAATTGGTGGAAAATGTGAGTGCAAGTCTTGGCTCGGAGCATTGATTCATGATGCATATCACATGGGTGTGACTCATGGTGGGTTAAGGGTGACATGCTAGGGTTTTTATTTGTGGTGTAAGATATTTGTTGTGAGCTTGGGATATTTTTCATGAGTTGTTTTCATTACTTGCTCACAAAATATAATACATCACACAACTAAGAAAAAGTGGCAGCCACTCATTTTTCTTTGCTTGCTATTTTCTTTTCTTAAGCTCACACTTTCCTCTCATGGGCATCTTCTTCAACCTCCACCTTATTGTCTCATGAGTTGAGAATCCATGGATGTTTTGAGTCAATGTATTCACGCACACTCTCTAATTCATCTTGGCTATCTAGGTTAGCAAACTAGATACCCGAGTTGCTTCGGTTTAGAGGCAGGGGCCCGTATTACGAACCCTCGACGTGGATCTTCTTCGACGAAGGGAGAACGGAGATCAAACTTGATCGGGGAAGCCGTGAGGAGCTTGGGACAAAGGTTGAAGACCGAGCGATACGGATCGATCGGTATAACCTCTCTAAACTCCTTCTATAAAACTAATATAGGGTTAATGGTACGATCCGTCGATTAGGGTTCCGTTAGCACCGGGTTTTTAAATGTTTTTGTTCCGCATTTGGCTACTGACTGATGGGCGGGGCACTTCCGTAACCCAACATAGTATCAGAGCCAACCCATTAACCCCATACTAACTCATTGCGACATTAGAAATCTGCCGTTTTTGTCGTGCAAAACTGCCGACAAAACCAGTTCCGTAAACTGAAAGTTTGAGATGTTTGCACACCCCGTGGGCTCACGGTTTGAACTGTGAAGCCACAGGGTGGTGCATGGGCATCCTGGGGAACCCCCGGGGGGGACCGAACGGCTTTGCCCACTCCTCAAGACCACCACAAGGTGGTCTTGGCGGTGGGGACCCGAAACTGCACCATCTTGGGCAGTTTCGGGTCTGCCTCACCCCATGGCCACCTCGTGGTGGCCTCGGCAGTTGGGTATCCCCTCTAGGCCCTACGACTTGAAGTTAATTTTATTCTCTAACTCCCCGCAAAGGTTTGGGCGCGTTTCGTTTTGATTCGGATTTCCGAATTGGCTTTAAACGGTCGGTTTTTGGAACTTTAGCTCACTGTTTTTTCCATGGTATTGGAAATTGGTTTGGTTTGCTAATTGCGTGCGGAATTCTAATGTCATAGTTTACATTACATACATTACTATCTTCAACCGTGAATGTCATTAGAACGGTACAACTTGTCTAATTGCTATAGTTCTTTTAGACGGGTTTGCGAACGTGACATTCACGTTGATGATCTGTGTTGTGCTGTGTGTTGGCTGGATCGTCGTGGTGGATAGCCTGGGTGCAATGTTAGTACAGTTTAGTTTTATTTGTACATTTGATATCACGGGGCGAGCGTCCGACATGTGGACTGCCGTCACTGCCTGCTTGTATATTATTTATCCGGGGCACGACCGGGTTGAGGTCGATTTCACCGTTGTACTTATTTTCTTTTCTGTACTAGGATTACCCCGCGGTGGAGTGAACGGATATCCGGGATCTAAAGGGCAACGGTCCCGCATCTCATAGCGTTGAGATGGAGGGGGCCTCACTCTAGAATTGGCGGGCTATTCACCGCACTCGTAGGGTTACAGGTTGACCCAAGGAGGAGTGCTCAAGTTACCGAATTCCGTGAAGTGCCGGGTGGCCCATTCACTTTGATGAAGGGGGCTGCCTCGCTTCTGGTTTTGGTGGGTAACTTGATGCACTCGTAGGGGTCTAGGTTTTCATTGCACAGGCTATCCACACGACCCGGGGAATGTCGGGTTTCAGTTGCGGCTCAAAGGAAACCCAGGGCTCCCAGATTATCAGTATTGTTCTATGATGCTTATCGCTTATCTGTGATGTTGTATTTATCATACCTAGAGTGATTATTATATATTGTTATATATATACTAGTAGATGTTGTATATGGTTTACACCCGCGCTAGTCCAGCCCCTGCTCTGTCGTTAGTTAAGTAACCTAACGGGTGATGACGGGGCCCAGTGGCGAATGCGGATGGCATATACGTACATCATATTTTCGTTCTTTTCTGGTGTGATTAATTGATGGGACTACGTTGATTCAGATCAATGCAAGGAAAACAGACCTATTCGATGTTGTTGGAACAATTTTCAAAAGCTGTTATTACAAGGACGTTATCTTTTGTTTTGCACAACGGTATTTGGTTATGAATATCCAACACCTCATTCGACGAGGCAAGAGCCGAGATCCCTTCACCGGGAGTGACCTCTTGGGCAAATGTTTGCGTCAGGGTAATAAATTCACTATAGTTGATTACTTTTTGCTTTGCATCGCGGTATTCAGTGAGGATATCCTGCACCTCATTCCACGAGGAAAGAGACGAGATCCCTTCAGCGGGAGTGACCTCTTTAGCAATGGTTTTCGCCACTATATATATGTAAAAAGCTATTCGGTTCCTTCAACGATATCAAGTTCATTACGTTAAAGGTTTTTTGCCAAAAACCCTTTCGTAGCCCTCCGTCATTTCAGACGGGTAGCACTTAGTATTCATGCTATGTTTGTTGGCCTTCGTCAAGGCATAGTGTATGGTAACTGCTTGTTACCTTTCTATTGCATAGATAGATGCGTTGGTTTGGGACAGTCGTACAATCTTGATGGACTTCGTCAAGGGAGAGTACTGGTGGGTTCAAATTAACCTGGACAATGACGGGTAGAACTTGATATGTGACTTATGATTTGTTGGCCTTCGTCATGGTCATAAGAGCAGGGGGTAAAAACCATATCGGGAGTTTCAAACATACAGGAAACTTTCCTGGCATGCGCATACCTTCTGAAGTGTGATAACTTGACTGGATTCCATCAGGTTATCATGCGATGATAGTTGGATCCCGATTCCCACTGATGAGTTGGTTTACTCCTCGGGTGATTTTAGATGATCCCGACTAATTCTTCTTTTGGGTTTGGAGGAGAATTTGAGGATACAGTGGGAGACATCTTGATTAGATAAAGTGATTAACCATTCTGATCTAGGTTAGAGTGCACGCTGAGTGTTTATTTTCTCTCTCTCTCTGGCAGCGACCATGTCCCGAACCTAGACTAGAACTCATAAATCAAGTTAATCGGACCTTCTTAAAACACTGGCTTTTGGATTGTCAGAGTTGCATACTTCATTGTCACTCCTAATTTTACCCTTTGCATTTCTCCGAAACATTTCGTATCACTATGAAGATCCACATTTTTTGGATATGACCATCGTATAGATACATACAAACTCGAAGAAACTTGTTTCCGATTTGAGGATGGTTTCAGGTTCTGGAGAAATTGAATAGGACTATTCAGTTGTCTTTTATCTTTACCTTCTCTCAGATTGTGAGGGCTCCTAAGATTAGGAGAGGGTACACCTATTGCGCTTATAGGATAGTCTTCTTCCAAACCATAGGTAGGTGCCGAAATGTGGGGAAGGAAGAAAACCGATTAGCCTAAGTGTGGTGCACAGAAGGTAATGGGTAAAGGCAAATAAAGGGATTAGAAAGAGGGCAAAGTAAAATGTGACTGCTATCTTCACGACCAAACCGTGTATATCATCGCCACTCCTACTTCACCTTTTCATTTCTCCAGAACACCCCGTATCACTACGAATATCCACAGTTATTGGATAATCCATCGTACTCGAAGGAACTTATTCCAGTTCGAGGATAGATTCTGGTTCAGGAGAAATAGAATAAGGATTATTTAGTTGTCTTTTATCTTTACATTCTCTCAGGTTGTGAGGGCTCTTATGATTAGGAGAGTACACCTATTACGCTTATTGGATAGTCTTCTTCTAAACCATAGGCTGGTACCAAACTGGAGGGAAAGAAGAATACCATTTATCCTAAGGGTGGTGTACAGAAGGTAATGAGTAAAGGCAAATAAAGGGATTTGGAGAGATGACAAGGAAATATACGGTTACAGTCACGAATCTGGATAGTGGAAGAGGTATTACTAGGAATACCCAGATACCCCTTCGAAACATTTTCATGTTTCAGTTTCACTGTGCGTTGTTAATAGAAAACTAATTTTCCAATTAGATCCTTGCTCCAGGGTATGTATTTACCAGGTTTGACTCTCACATCTGTATGGTTTTGCAGATGATGAGTGAAAGTAAGTTATTGGGAATTAGGTGTTTATATCCTCATTATATCAGAATTCGTTGTAATTGGGGATATTTGAGAAAATCACCTGGGGTTATGCCTGACGACAAATATTTGGTTTTGAATATCCGTTGTTGTGCACCAATTTCAAACTGATATAATTGTACGTTTATTTTATAAAGTAAGATATAACTTTTTGAAATTATGTCCATGACATTTACCTATATTAGTTGATGGTTAGGTAAGAAGCATTCAACAATAGTGTAATTGTTCTTAACCATAAGTACAGTTTTCAACCTACGACGCATAGGGTTTGAGTTATTCAACTCAGAGGACTTATACAAAGTATTGTATGTTGTCCAGTGTCCATTAGGACAAAGGGGTTGGTTCTCGTACTATATTCTGTTTACTTGTGACTTCTCCAGTTTTAGACAAGTGTTTCATAGAAATACAAGGTCTAAGTTTTAATAAGTTATAGGTATAAGAATAAAGTAGAGAACCATGTGTTGCAAGTATCAGTATTCTTCAAGGTGATCGAAGATGTAGATACTTGTGTTTGGTATTCAGTTGATAGTAATGGTTTTGAGAACTTTCTTCTCTTTCAGGTTACTCATATATGGATGCACTCCTAAGTTGAGTAATGCTGATCGGCCTCTCTCAATTTAGTTGACATGCACTGGAGACAGCTGCATGATTTGAATTTGGTTCCAATTAAATCAGTGTCTCTATTTCTATATTGTATATAGAATGGTTAATATCTTTACGATGTTAAGGTATATGGAGTTGTCCGGCTTATGCTTAAAACCAGACTCAGGACATACTCATGGCACGTTTCTGTAATGGCAGTTTGTGGGTTATCCCGGGCTATGACGAGGGGTAACTTTCTACCATATTGAAGATCAATAGTGATATTGTTCTTGACTCACCACAGTTTTAGTAAAATGGAATTTTTCAGAAAATAGTAGTGGGAGTATGGTAGAACTGGAAGTGATTCCAGAACCACAAACGATTACTGAAAATTTAATAGAACCTAAAGATTCAATCAGGTTTGACATTCTATTAGCCACTCCACAGATATGGTGGGTAACCTCAGGCGCCCGAAAGGTACATCGGTATCCTCTAAGACGGTGACAGGGAGGTTCTTGTTTACCCAGACTTGACACTACTGTTGTTCCAGACTATGAGACCCAGCAGGAGGATGAGTATAGCGTCGTTCTAAACTAGCTTTAGAAGTGCACATATGACTCTGCCAGAGGGTTGTTGTAGTCAGTGGGAGCAACGGAACGTAGTGGATAGGTAGCTTGTGTCTATTTATAGACTAAAGCATGTATAACGGTGATAGATCATCTATTTTTTATGTGACAGTCATAGGCTTTGACTTCATCAGAATAGGAGATGGATCTGTTAAGAAGGTAGTAGGGTGTGATGTCCTGGTGTATTTGGATGACATGCACTTTACAGGAAGTGAAATTCCTATACTACTATCGGTTATACTGTGGTTGTCACACGGTGATTTCTCCACATAGGATATGGATATAATATCAGGCATTCTGGTTACTAGATCTATGGTTTTAGATCTAGATTTGGGTAGTTTCCCAATCTGGGTACTTAGACAGTATTCTAAAGGTGTTTTAGAATGGATGACTCCTGGCATGGTAGTGTACCTGCAGGTGATGGAGTCACCCTCTCTAAAGGTGTCTTGCAGACTAAAGGGGAGAGGGATGTGCATGATTGGCATATCGCTTGCTTAGGCAATTGAGTCAATCATGAGATGTCAAGTACCACACCAGATGTTGTTTTTGCCCTAGATGAAATAAGTTTATTAATCGAATCCTAGAGAAACGTTCGGAAGCAGTTTTAGAACATAAGTGGATGTTCTAGCGATATGGTAACGACAGCTTCCTTTGGGAGACGGTTATCATTCAAGGCTTCCAAGGTTCCCTGGATGACAGAGAGACTGTCAGAGTTATAGTTTTCCCTCTTTTGAGGGGCAGTAGTTTAGACAGGTGGTCCAAGCGGATACTGAGAGAGCATAGCACAGGATACTGATTAAATTCAGTGGACGATACAGTCTAAGAAGTTTGCTGGATTTGGAGTTCATTTGCGAACTGGGTCCCATCAGATATCCAGACATATTCTAAGACAGGTATTGCTCATTTCGGGAGATGGGTTTCTCCGCGAACTTGAGATATAGAAAGACATAGAAAGAAACATTGGAGCGGATCCACTGACTGAGGCTATTTCTTGAACGCAATAGTTTTACAAACGAGCTTTGTGAAACTGATTAATAGAGAAGTTGGGTGTTCGGTATCACATGGTTTGTGAGTATGCGACACCGCAATAACTAGCCTTAAGTGCAAGTGGAAAATTGTTTGCTATAGTGCCCTCAAGTCAATTATTAGATCACAGGCACGTGATTGCAATGATTGAGGGATGACCTATACCGGTAGGACAGTCTTACTCGAGATAATAGTATGCTATCTGGTTTGTCTTTATCATCGTGTATATGCTTTAGGTGACACTACAGATCACTATTACATGTTGATAGAGCTCATAGGATTCTTGCTTGACTATCAGCAGTATGATGGCGATCATATACGTGAGAGTTGGGTGGTCTGTAAGCACATCCTTAAAAGGTCCCTAGTCGTGGGAGTTTCGAGACTGGGCATCGATACTCCAAGAGTAAACTACTGTATACAGATCAAGACCCGGACAAGGGGCAGTAGCCAGTCTCACAAGCCATTGGTGTTAGTTGGTTCACGTGACTGGCACTTGAATCATATGAAGCCTATAGGACCCCATCTAATTCAAGTAAGCCAAAAACCCAGAAATCTAAAACCATTTTTGTGGAATAAATAAAGAAAACTAGTTTTAAGAAGTGAAGAAAACATATTTTAAAAACAAGGTTTTTAAAATAAGTAATCCGAATATGCATTTTTAAAATCTATAGTCTTTTCTAAAAATTTCGGCGGACTATCCTTTGTAAATACTGGCCCCGAACGGGGTACAACAAGAATAATATATATGCAATGATAAAAGGAATCCCCAAGTGGGAGCTAGCTCTTCGTCAATCGACGATCACAACCACGCAAGCAGTATAATATACAACGCCGAAGGGCAAGGATCAAAACTCAAAAGGAAACTCAAAATCAGCATGAAAACCATAATACTACAACGCGTGACTCTAAGGTCAAAATAATACATAACTGGTTTTCTAAGGCCGAAACAATATACAAGTTTGGTTGATGGAATTACTAGATACAAATGATCAAAATAAATACGAGGGTGGTCACAATGCGAGTGAACCCACCTACCAAAGCAGTCACCCAGAAAGGAAGCAGTGTGCCAGAAAAGCCGCAATGAAACCTGTACGGCAAAACCTGCAAGAACTGTGGCGCAACGGGGGCAAGTTGCCAACTCGTGAATAGAAAATATCACAGAGCAGAAATCGTATGCAAGACACAATCCTAGGTCAATACGATCAAATATATATATATATATAAAGCTCAAATGAATAAGTCTGAAGCATGATAAAGTGGCAATGTAACATCTATACATGAGTATAGCGCCAAGTGCTCGTGCTAGTGCCTCACGTAATAACATATCATAAATATGAGGTATGATCAATGTCATCAATGTCAACTATAAGTATGTGGAAATCGTCCATGTGTCACCCAATGACAATAAGCATTATGCATGTAAATATCATAAAGCATATGGATAGAAGTATGATGATGTAAATCAACATGTGTCGCTCACGACATATCAAATCATGGAACCTGAGTATCAAGCATCGACACTCGAAAACATCATGAAACCTGTGCCTAGCATCGGCATGTAAATCCTCATATACATAGGGCTCCGTCAGTCCGGATCGGCCCGCCTCATCTCTCAACTCCGGTCGGTATCCTCCGGATATCCGCCGAGCTCAAATACAATCACCGGTAGATAGTGGTCCCTCTGCCAGGCTCACCGTCTAGCTAAACAGCAGATTCGTTCTCGCCCCGGGGTACCATAACGGGTCCACCATGTACCTGCAATCGGCCTCATCCAGCTCCTCGAATCGGGTTTCACATGTCACACGTCTCAGAACCGAGAAAACGTATGGTGGATGCACTGAAATATCATATCAAGAGAAACTGGGTTTTTAAACAATGCATACTTTCTTTTAAAATGACCACGGTTCTCAAATCCAAAAATCTCATGAAAACGGCATATCTCAATGTGTAAATCCTAAAGCCTGATGTATGCGACATGTGATAGAAATGTAAGCATATCCGTATATCATGCAACATGGAATAGTAATATGCACATATTTAGGGAAGACCGCTTCTTTAAAATGAATCAGTTTCAAAAAGTATCTTGCGGTTCCCAATCCTCAATTCAAGCCAGAATCATTTATGTATGTGCAAATGTGTATGTGTACAATATGGGTGTACAATATGTAGGTACATGAGTATACCATGCAAGGGTCATATCCTGAATGCAACAATACTACAGTATAGTGACATGGCAATTATCGATGATGAAGTGTGTGAGCCGGCAAGCAGGTGTACGTGGAAATATGCATCATCGATAATGGTGCTGGCGTTCTAACAGCATGATTTTGATATAATAATAAACATAGTTAACATGCAATGCGATGCAAACAGTAAGAATATGTGGCAAATGAATAATAAACACAACAGTGTAAAATCTACATCAATGTATCCATGTCATACTGTTTTGCCATTTGAAAGAAGACGAATCGGGGTTTTTAGGAAAATAAGGGCTACGGTGTTTTTAAGAAAAGACGCGTCTTTTGAAAATACCCGTAGAATCCGTTTGCCTGTCTTTAACTACTTCCGATTCATTAGTTTTTGAAATAGGTATGACATCGGCCTAGCCTAACATCTACTAGCAAAACTACAGCTCTAACTAACAAGTCAATCAGGATGGGTATGGAAACCACCTAAATCTGAGTCGATATATATACATATATATAAATATAATAGTCGGTGATACGCCTCAAAGGTACCGTGTAAGATACAATATCATATGACATCCTCGAGTCATGAGTGCGGATCCATCATCAATATAAAGCTCGTACGACAAGTCATCGTACGGCATCCCAAATTTGGATACGGGTCAATATCACATCCATCTCATCAATTATCTGGTATCCTTATCATCATATCTCATGATCTGGGGTACTGATCTAAGTCTAGTACAACTGATACCATCTATATAAATGCGTGTGTAAACACACGTCCAAAGGCCCGCTAAAATCTCATGTCGTATCCCAAATACGAATCACATCATATCACCGATCTCATGGCACTGTGCCCAATCTCATCCACTCATCTCCAAATATCATCCACGATCCTCATCATCCCGGTATAAGTATAACAGATAAGCATGTGTGTGTGTGTGTAGGTGTAAACCTATTCTAGGGTTCGCAACTAGGAAACTATACTAGTTTACTTATAAACCCTAATCTATCCATAATACACGTAATCTCATCTCAATATCCACAACACACAATAAGCTATCATATATAGTCTATCTTTACTATACCAAATATCGAACTGCGGGGGTGCTATACGCCATCCACCTGACTTCCCCCGCAGATATAATCTACTCACCTTGAATCCTGCGTGTCGGTGTCGATGTCGCCTTCATCTTCTTCATCGTCTCGAATCATCGTGTGGGTACCTACATGTCACACATATCGCATCGCATTAAAACCAAATCAAACCAAAACGACACACGAAAACCAAAACGATACGCTTAAAAGTTTATTGGTTATAACCTATGGTTAGCTCTCGCACATCAACCCGATATCACTCGATATAGACGTACAAACGTCAAGTGATCGAGGTAAAACACAACACTCGAAATCCAGAATTCAAAATACGAAAAACGAAACATGAATCCAAAACAGCAACTACAGAAAAGGGTCCCAGATTTCACCATAGGTCAAATCAGACAATTTTGCATATGCCGGGGTCTAATTGTTGGATATAGTGCCCTCAGAGTCAATTATTGGATCGCAGGCACGTGATTGCAATGATTGAGGGAGGACCTATGCCGGTAGGACAATCTTACTCAGGATGATTGCATACTATCTGGTTTGTCTTTATCACCGTGTACATGTTTTAGGTGACATTGTGGTTCACTATTACACATTGATGGAGAATAGTATGCTACCATGGTTTATCTTTATCATCGTGTACTGCTTTAGGTGACCTTACAGGTCGCTATTACACATTGATAGAGCCCTTAGGATTCTTGCTTGACTACCAGCAGTATGATGGCGATCATATACGCGAGAGTTGGGTAGTCTATAAGCACATCCTTAAAGTAGTCCCTAGTCATGGGAGTTTCGAGACTGGGCATCGATACTCCGTTAGTAGACTAGTGTATACAGTCGAGACCCCGACGAGGTGCGGTGGCCGGTCACACAAGCCATTGGTGTCAGTTGGTTCACCTAAGATGTATACAGGTGCTCATTGGGTTATGAGTACACCGGACAGGACTCGCCGGGAACATGCTAGTTGGTATTATACCTGACGTCAGATAGCAGTTCCCTGGTGACATGTGTACAGGTTAGTTCATCGACCTGAGATCGTCATATGTCTCGTGTGAGTTCCCACTGTGCTTTGATTACAACCCTACCACGGCTCAAAGGAGTCGTTCAAACAGGTTTTAGTTGGGTACAGTCCCGAGCCATATGGAGGCAGTGAGCGGATCGGCAGGGGTTCGTCTCTCCCGGTATTGGGGGTGAGGACGCGCTGCGTCTAGGAGAGCTATTACATGAAGTCCTTGGCCAAGGCAGGAGATTTACTGGCAGGTATTCCAGTAGTATCTCATGGTGTTTTGTGCTACACTCCGACATGACTTGTACCGCTTTTGGGGGTCTGACTTTTACCAACCCCTTAGGCCCGACATGCGATGCTCATAGAAGAACGGAACGGACTGTACGGATATTGTCACTAACAGGCTCAGTAGGGTGTCAGGATGAGTTCGCTCATCGACCTCCCTTTTGGTCAATACCTAGTAGCTCGTTACGTACGGCTAATACCTCTGACGTGCTAGTGGTTAAATCCACAGCCAAAGTATTGACGAGTCTTTAGAGTCCCCCACAGACAGTTTCTCAAGTTTCGGGCAAAACGTTGTAGAGGCTGTATGATATATGGCAGGGTCTGATCATATACGTGCAGTAGTGCACGGATCATGATCGGGCGGATCATACTTGTGGGCATTGGTTTAAGCCGGATCCAAGTATTAGATTTGTTGGATTACTTTAGTCTCATCGCATTCGCATTCAGTCGGAATGCGGGTGCAGGTATGTATATACAGGTGAGGGGTATCCTTGTGATCCGTCACGAGTTTACTTTAGATGTTGCCGTATCTTTTTATTGTTGCAAACATTTGGATTAATGTTTATAAATGGAAATTGCGAGCTAGAATTTCATCATGAGATGCATTAAATGTGACATGGACTTCATTAGTGACTCATGGTCTCTTTTTATGTGCTAATGTCACATTATATGATGGTTTTGTGATGATATAAAATGAGGAGAGAGAGAGGGGCTGCCATGAGGAGGTGAGCTCTCATATTTTTGTTTCAACTCTCTCTCATTTTATCATAACAAAAACAAAAGGAAAAGAATGAGTAAACTTCTTCTTCTTCCTCTTTCTTCTCTAGCTCCTAATCTCCATCAATGGCAACACCTTCAACCTCCATCCATCTCATGGATGCAAGAGACAAAGTGATCACAAACATTCTCTACATCACCTTGGACATGTCGGCTAGCACACTTCGTGCCCGAGTTGCTTCGGAAGAAGCGGGGGCCCGTAAAAAGACACATAGATGTGGTGCCCTATCCGACGAGGAGATCGAGACCGGAGTTGCCGCGAGGAGCTCGGGATGGTGGCCAAAGACCGAAGGACACGGATCGATCGGTATAGCCTTTCTATCCCTTCTCTAGATAGCTAGTTGTAGGTTAATGGTTCGATCCGGGTTTTAAGCATACGATAGCGCCTTTTTCTAGTTTGAAAAAGTTTTCGTTTCTGCAATTTGGCCTCGTACAGACGGCCGGGGCGCTACCGTAGTCTTACATGGTATCAGAGCCACGCCATTAACCTTTTCTAGCTTGCTCTAACGTATTTAGAACTTCGATCGGACGAATTTTCTAAAAAATGCATTTCCAAGTCATCAGTTTCTGTCGATTTTTTCCTGTGGTCAATTAATTATTTTGTGTGCTGCAGAAAATCAGGCAGGGTTTTTTAAGAGAACTGAGAAAATTTGGTAGGCTGATTTCATTGTAGCACGGCGGATCCGCGGCCGTACCTACCTTTTGGCCCCGGATCCGCCGCCGTACTGTAGCCACAGTGCACGAAATTTTCTGAGGTGGTCTCTGACTTGGGAATTTGGTTTCTGGTATTTTTTGTTTGGGCCCAGATTTGTCAGGGTACTAGGAATTGTGCTTGGGGCCCACTTCGGGAAACTTTGTCGATCGAAATTTTTAAAACAAGTTAGTTCACAGTATTTACATTATATTTGCGACCGTGAATGTCATTTGATCGGTAAATCCTGTCTAATTGCTATAGCCCTTTTAGACGGATTTGCGAACGCGACATTCACGTTGATGTTATGTGTTGTGCTATGATGTTGCGGATTTGTCGTGGTGGATAGCCTGGATGCAATGTTAGTACAGTTTGGTTGTATTTGTACATTTGATATTGCGGGGCGAGCGTCCGACATGTGGACTGCCATCACTGCCTGTTTGTATATTATTCTTTTGGGGCACGCCCGGGCAGAGGTCGATGTACCCGTTGTTTGTATATTTTACTTTCTGTACTAGGATTGCCCCACGGTGGGGTGCACGGATAGCCGGGCTCTAGAGGGCAACGGGCCCGCATCTCATGGCTTTGAGACAGAGGGGGCTTCACTCTAGAATTGGCGGGTTATTCGCCGCACTCGTAGGGGGTACAGGTTGACCCAAGGAGGGGTGCTCAAGTTACCGGATTCCGTGAAGTGCTGGGTGGTCCATTCACGTTGTTGAAGGGGGCTGCCTCGCTTCAGGTTTTGGTGGGTAACTTGTTGCGCCCGTAGGGGTCTAGGATTTCATTGCACAGGCTATCCACACGACCAGGGGAACGTCGGGTTTTCAGTAGCAGCTCTATGAAACCCGGGGATCCCAGATTATCTGTATTGTTCTGTGATGCTTATTACTCTCTGTGATGTTGCATTTTATCACGCCTTGAGCGAATATTATATATTGATATATATACTAGTAGATGTTGTATATGTTTTACACCAGCGCTAGTCCAGTCCCCGCTCTGTCGTTAGTTAAGTAACCTAACGGGTGATGACAGGACCCAGTGGCGAATGCGGATGGCATATACGTACATCATATTTTCGTTCTTTATTGGTGTGATTAATTGATGGGATTGCATTGATTCGGATCAATGCAAGCTAAACAAACTTGTTCGATATTGTTGGAACATTTTTCAAAAAAAGTTGTTATTGTAAGGACGTTCTCTTTTGTTTTGCACAGTGGTATTCGGTTATGAATATCCAGAACCTCAGTCGACGATGCAAGGGCCAAGATCCCTTCACCGGGAGTGACCCCTTGGACAGAAGTTTGCGTCAGGGTAATAACTTCACTATAGTCGATTACTTTTTGCTTTGCATCGTGGTATTTGGTTATGAATATCCAGCCCCTCATTCTACGGGGAAAGAGCCGAGATCCCTTCACCGGGAGTGACCTCTTTAGCAAAAGTTTTCACCACTATATTTTTATAAAAAGATATCCGGTTCCTTCAACGATATCAAGTTCATTACGTTAAAGGTTTTTTGCCAAAAACCATTCGTAGCCCTCCATCATTTCCTACAAGTGGTACTTAATATTCGTGCTGCGTTTGTTGACTCCGTCAAGGCGTAGTGTACGGTAGCTAAGTGGTGCTTGTTTGTAGCATGGATATGCGATTGGTTAGGACAGTCGTATGACCTTGTTGACTCCGTCAAGGGCACGTACGAGTGGGTTTAATGCAATCAAGATAATGATGGGTTGAACTTGACTAAGACTCTTTGATTTGTTGACTCTGTCAAGGTCACTTGGGTCCTAGGGGTAAAAACATACATCAGGAGTTTCTAAAGAAACTGAAACTTGCCAGGCATGCACATACCTACTGCAGTGTGATAATGTGAGTGGATTCCATCACATTATCATGCGATGATAGTTGGATCCCGATTGCCACTGATGAGTTGGTTTACTCCTCGGGTGATCCCGACTAATTCTTCTTTCAGGTTTGGAGGAGAATTTAAGGTTACAGTGGGAGGTTTCCTGATTAGATAAAGTGATAACCATTCTGATCTAGGTTAGAGTGCACGCTGAGTGTTTCTTTTCTCTCTCTCTTTGGCAGCGACCATGACCCGACCCTTGACTATGACTCAGTGACCAAGTAAACCGAACCTTCTTAAAACATTGGCTTTTGGATTGTCTGAGTTGCATATCTCATTGCCACTCCTGCTTTTACCCTTTTCTCCAGAACACCCCGTATTACTACGAACATCCACTTCCATCTGATAAAACCATCGTATGGTTATATACGAACTCGAAGGAACTTGTTCCAGATTCGAGGATGGTTTCCGGTTCTGGAGAAAATGAATAGGACCATTCAGTTGTCTTTTCCTTTTACCTTCTCTCAGGTTACGACTGCTCCTTCGATAAGGACAGTACTCCTATTACGCCAATTGGATAGTCTTCTTCCAAACCATAAGCAGGGGCCGAACGGTACGGAATGAAAAAAACCATTTAGCCAAAAAAGTGTACAGAAGGTATTAAGTAAAGACAAATAAAGGGATTAGTAAGAGGACAGAGTAAATTGCGACTGCAATTCACGACCAAACCAAGTATTTCTTCGCCAATCCTACATCACCTTTGTATTTCTCCAGAACACTCCGTATCACTACGAAGATCCACAGTTATTTGGATACTCCATCCTATGGTTATCTACGAACTCGAAGGAACTTGTTCCAGTTCGGGGATGGATTCTGGTTCAGGAGAAATAGGAATAAGGTTTAATTCAGTTGTCTTTTATCTTCACCTTCTCTCAGGTTACGAGTACTCCTAGGATTAGGAGAGTACACCCATTATGCTTATTGGATAGTCTTCTTCCAAACCATAGGCTGGTGCCGAACGGTTGGGAAGGAAGAAAACCATTTGGCCTAAAGGGGTATACAGAAGGTAATGACTAAAGACATATAAAGGGATTTGGAGAGATGGCAAAGAAATATACGGTTACAGTTGTGAATCTGATAATGGAAGAGGCATTACTAGGAATACCCGGATACCCCTTCGAAACATTTATATGTTTCAGTTTCACTATGTATTGTTAAAGGAAAACTGATTTCCCAATTAACCCTTGCTCCAGGGTATGTATTTACCAGGTTTGATTCTCACATCTGTATGGTTTTACAGATGATGAGTGGGAGTAAGTTATTAGGAATTGGGTGATCATACTCATTATATCGGGATTCGTTGTAATTGGTGATATTTGAGAAAGTTGCCTGGGTTGTTTGCCGGACGGCAAATATTTGGTTTTGAATATCCGTTGTTATGCACCAATTTCAAATTGATATATCTGTACGTTTATTTTTTATAAAGTGAGATATAACTTTTTCAAATTATGTCTTTGACATTTACCTATATCAGTGGATGGTTAGGTAAGGAGCATTAAACAGCGGTGTAATTCTTCTTAACCATAAGTACAGTTTTCAACCTACGACACATGGGGAATGAGTTATTAGACTCAGGGGACTTATACAGAGTATTGTATGTTGTCCAGTGTCCATTAGGACAGAGGGGTTGGTACTCGTACAATATTCTGTTTACTTGTGATTTCTCTAGTTCTTAGACATGTGTTTCGTAGAAATGCAAGGTCTAAGTTTTTAGAAGTTATAGGTATAAGAGTAAAGTAGAGAACCAGGCGTTGCAAGTATCAGGATTCTTCAAGGTGATCGAAGATGTAGATACTTGTGTAAGGTATTCAGTTAATAGTAATGATTAAGAGAACTTTGCTTCTCTTTCAGGTTACTCATAATTGGAAGCACTCCTAAGTTGAGTAATGCTGATCGGCCTCTCTCCATTTAGTTGACATGCACTGGAGACAGCTGCATGATTTGAATCTGGTTCCAATTAAATCAGTGCCTCTGTTTCTATATTGGATATAGAATAGTCCATATCTTAACAATGTTAAGGTACAGGGAGTTGTCCGGCTTATGCTTAAAACCAGACCCCGGATAACTCAAGGCACGTTTCTGTAATGGCTATTTGTGGATTGACCCTGGCTATGACGAAGGTTGACTTTCTACCATCTGGAAGATCAATAGTGATATTGCTCTTGACATGCCACAGTTTTAATAAAAATGGATTTTTTCAGCAAACAGAAGTGGGAGTACGGTAGAACTGGAAGTGATTCCAGAACCGCAAACGATTACTGAAAATTTGATAAGGACCTAAAGATTCAATCTGGATTGACATTCCATTGGCAACTCCGCAGATATGGTGGGTAACCTCAGGCACTTGAGAGGTACGCCGGTAGCCTCAAGGATGGTGACAGGGAGGTTCTTGTTTACCCAGACTTGCCATTACTATTGTTCCAAACTATGAAACCCGGTAGGAGGATGAGTATAGCGTCATTCTAAACTAGCTTTAGAAGTGTACGTGTATATGACTCTGCTAGAGGGTTGTCGTAGTCAATGGGAGCAGCGGAAGCATAGTGGACAAGTAGCTTATGTCTATTTTTGGACAAAAGCAGATATAGCGGAGATAGATCATCTATATCTGATGTGACAGTCATAGGTTTGACTTCATCAGAATAGGGGATGGATCTGTTAAGAAGGTAGTAGGGTGTGATGTGTAAGTGCACGGCAGCGCCCCGGCCGTCTGTACGAGGCCAAAATGCGGAATACAAGAACTTTTCTAAAAACTAGAACCGGCGCTACCGCGGACTTTCAAACCCGGATCGGGCTATTAACCTACTCCTAGCAAACTAAAGAACGGGTAGAGAGATAAACCAAGCGATCCATGTCCTTCGGTCTTCTCGCCGTCATCCCAATCTCCCCGTGGAATCTCCGGTCTTCACCTCCTCGCCGGAAGGGCACCACATCGCCGGGTTCTTTTACGGGCTCCCACCTCTGGACCGAGGCAACCCGGGCACGAAGTTGGCGAGTCGACGTGTCCAAGAATGCTGTAGGATAGTGTAGAACTATATGTCTCATGGGGTTTATATGAAGTTGCCATTTTTGTGGAGGAATGAGATGTGGAATTTTGTGATGAACTAGAGAACATTTTTCAAGCCAAATGAGTGCCAAAAAATCTCCTTGCAAAAATGGGACAGCCCCCTCTAATGAATGGCCGGCCAAGCTCTTTGCCAAGGGAAGAGAGAGAAGTTAAGGGGGAGGGAAGCCATAAAGCAAGGGAGAGGAATGATAATAATCATGAAGAAAGTCACCTTAATAATCATACCCATATCCATCAACCATCATGTCTCCCAAAGTCAAGCAATGATGAAGAAATAGAAGTCAAGGGATGGTAGAACCATCATGATACTACTACTTGCAAATAACACACTCCACTAATCAAATTTGCGTGCTTGCAAAAAAAACCATCCCCACCAATTTCCAGCCAAACAAAGAAACAAAGGAAATTGGCCGAAACGGAAAGAAAACTGGCAACTTCAGAAAAACGATCCCGTAATAAATTACAGGAAAACCCCGCGACTGTATATACATACCCGCATTTGTATTGCGACCGAATACAAATACAATGAGACAAAATCTACACTGTACAATACTAGGATCCTGCTTAAACCAAAGCTCGTTAGTATTATCCGTCCGATCATGATCCGTGCAATACCGCACGTACATGATCGAACCCTGCCATATATCCATACGGCCTCTACAGCGTTTCGCCCGAAACTTGAGAAACGGTCTGTGGGGGACTCTAAAGACTCGTCAATACTTTGGTTGTGGATTTAACCACTAGCACGTCAGAGGTATTAGCCATACGTAACGGGCTACCAGGTATTGACCAAAAGGGACGTCGATGAGCGAACTCATCCTAACACCCTACTGAGCCTGTCAGTGACAATATCCGTACAGTCCGGTCCGTTCGTCTATGAGCATCGCATGGCGGGCCTAAGGGGGTTGGTAAAAGTTAGACCCCCAAAAGCGGTACAAGTCGTGTCGGAGTGTAGCCCAGAACACCCTGAGATACTACTGGAATACTTACCAGTAAATCTCCTGCCTTGGCCAAGGACTTCGTGTAATGGCTCTCCTAGACCCAGTGCGACCTCACCCCCAATACCGGGAGAGACGAACCCCTGAAGATCCGCTCACTGCCTCTATGTGTCTCGGGACTGTACCCAACTAAAACCTGTTTGCACGACTCCTTTGAGCCGTGGTAGGGTAGTAATCAAAGTACAGTGGGAACTCACACGAGACAAATGACGATCTCAGTTCAATGAACTAACCTGTACACATGTCACCAGGGAACTGCTATCTGATGTCTGGTATAAGACCAACTAGCATGTTCCCGGCGAGTCCTGTCCGGTGTACTCATAACCCAATGAGCACCTGTTTACATCTTAGGTGAACCAACTGACACCAGTGGCTTGTGAGACCGGCTACCGCCCCTCGTCGGGGTCTCGACTGTATACACTAGTCTACTCTGGAGTATCGATGCCTTGTCTCGAAAACTCCCACGACTAGGGACCTTTTAATGATGTGCTCATAGACTACTAGCTCCCACTTATATGATCGCCATCATACTGCTGGCTGTCAAGCAAGAATCCTAAGGGCTCTATCAACGCGCAATAGTGACCTGTAAGGTCACCTAAAGCAGTACACAATCATAAAGATAAACCAGATAGCATACTATCATCTTGAGTAAGACTGTTCTAACGATATAGGTCCTCCCTCAATCATTGCAATCACGTGCCTGTGATCCAATAATTAACTCTGACATCACTATCTCCAACAATCTCCCACTTGCACTCAAGGCTAATTATTGCGATGTCGCATACTCACAGCCCGTGTGATACCGAACACCCAACTCCTCTACTAATCAGTCTCACAAAACCCGTTTGCGAAACTAATGCGTTCGAGGAATAGCCTCAGTGAGTGGATCCGCTCTAATGTTTCTTTCTATGTCTCTCTTTATCTCAAGTTCGCGGAGAAAGCCATCTCCCAAAATGAGCAATACCTGTCTTAGAATATGTTCGGATGTCTGATGGGACCTAGTTCATAAATAAACTCTAAATCCAAACTTCTTAGACTGTATAGTCAACTAAACCTAATCAGTATCCTGCGCCATGCCTCCCTTAGTATCCGCCTGGGCCACCAGTCCAAAATAATGCCCCTCGTCAGAGGGAAAACTATAACTCTGACAGCCATCCTGTCATCCAGGTCACCTTGGAAGCCTGGAATGATAACCGTCTCCTAAAAGAGGCTATTGTTATCATATCCCTAGAACATGCACTTATGTTCTAAAACTGCTTCCGAATGATTCTCCAGGATTGGATCAATATCAACTTGCATCTACCGCAAAAACAACATCTTGTGTGGTACTTAACATCTCATGATTGACTCAATTGCCTAAGCAAGTGATTTGCCAATCATGTACATCCCTCTCCCCTTTAGTCTGTAAGACACCTTTAGAGAGGGCGACTCCATCACCTGTAGGTACACTACCATGCCATGAGTCGTCCATTCTAAAACACCTTTAGAATGCTGTCTAAATACCCAGATTGGGAAACTACCCAAATCTAGATATAAAACCATAGATCCAGTAACCAGAATGTCTGATATGAAATCCATTTCCTTTATGGAGAAACCACTGTGTAACGACCAAAGTATAACCGACCGTAGTAAAGGAATTTCACTTCCAACTATGTGTATGTCATCTAAATACCAGGACATCACACCCTATTGCCTTCTCAATAGATCCATCCCCTATTCTGATGAAGTCAAACCTGTGACTGTCACATCAGAAATAGATGATCTATCTCCGCTATATATGCTTTAGTCCATAGACATAAGCTACTTGTCCACCAATGCTTCCGCTGCTCCCACTGACTACGACAACCCTCTGGCAGAGTATTATAGACGTAGACTTCTAAAGCTAGTTTAGAACGACGCTATACTCATCCTCCTGCCGGGTCTCACAGTCTGGAACAACAGCAATGGCAAGTCTGGGTAAACAAGAACCTCCCTGCCACCGTCCTTGAGGCTACCGGAGTACCTCTCGGGTGCCTGAGGTTACCCATCATATCTGCGGAGTGGCCAATGGAATGTCAAGTCAGATTGAATCTTTAGGTTCTTATCAAATTTTCAGTAATCGTTTGCGGTTCTGGAATCACTTCCAGTTCTACCATACTCCCACTACTTTTTTCTGAAAAAATCCATTTTTATTAAAACTGTGGCGAGTCAAGAACAATATCACTATTGATCTTCCAGATGGTAGAAAGTCAACCCTCGTCATAGCCTGGGTCAACCCACAAACAGCCATTACAGAAACGTGCCTTGAGTTATCCAGAGTCTGGTTTTAAGCATAAGCCGGACAACTTCCCGTACCTTAACATCGTTAAGATATGAACTGTTCCATATCCAATATAGAAGCAGAGGCACTGATTTAATTGAACCAGATTCAAATCATGCAGCTGTCTCCAGTGCATGTCAACTAAATGGAGAGAGGCCGATCAGCATTACTCAACTTAGGAGTGCTTCCAATTATGAGTAACCTAAAAGAGAAGCAGGTTCTCTTAATCATTACTATCAACTGAATACCATACACAAGTATCTACATTTTCGATCACCTTGAAGAATCCCGATACTTGCAATACCTGGTTCTCTACTTTACTCTTATACCTATAACTTCTCAAAACTCAGACCTTGTGTTTCTACGAAACACTTGTCTAAAAACTAGAGAAGTCATAAGTAAACCGAATATAGTACGAGGACCAACTCCTATGTCCTAATGGACACTGGACAACATACAATACTCTGTATAAGTCCCCTGAGTATAATAACTCAAACCCTGTGTGTCGTAGGTTGAAAACTGTGCTTTTGGTTAAGAAGAATTACACCACTGTTTAATGCTCCTTACCTAACCATCCACTGATATAGGTAAATGTCATGGACATAATTTCAAAAAGGTATATCTCACTCTATAAAAATAGTCGTACAGATATATCAATTTGAAATTGGTGCATAACAGTGGATATTCAAAACCAAATATTTGCCGTCCGGCAAACAACCCAGGTGACTTCCTCAAATATCACCGATTACAACGAATCCCGATATAATGAGGATGATCACCCAATTCCCAATAACTTACTCCCACTCATCATCTGTAAAACCATACAGATGTGAGAATCAAACCTGGTAAATACATACCCTGGAGCAAGTGTCTAATTGGGAAATCAGTTTTCTTTTAACAGTACACAGTGAAACTGAAACATTGAAATGTTTCGTAGGGGTATTCGGGTATTCCTAGTAATGCCTCTTCCATTATCAGATTCACAACTGTAACCGTATATTTCTTTGCCATCTCTCCAAATCCCTTCATATGTCTTTAGTCATTATCTTTTGTACACCCTCTTAGGCTAAATGGTTTTCTTCCTTCCTTACCGTTCGGTACCAGCCTATGGTTTGGAAGAAGACTATCCAATAAGCATAATGGGTGTACTGTCCTAATCCTTGGAGCACTCGCAACCCGAGAGAAGGTGAAGATAAAAGACAACCGAATAAACCTTATTCCTATTTCTCCTGAACCAGAATCCATCTCCGAACTGGAACAAGTTCCTTTCGAGTTCGTATATAACCATACGATGTAGTATCCAAATAACTGTGGATCTTCGTAGTGATACGGAGTGTTCTGGAGAAATACAAAGGTGAAGTGGGAGTGGTAATGAAATACTTGGTTTGGTCGTGAATAACAGTCGCAATTTACTTTGCCTTCCTTTTAATCCCTTTATTTGTCTTTAGTTAATACCTTCGGTACACCATACATAGGCTAATCGGCTTTCTTCATTCCCTACCGTTCGGCACCAGCCTAAGGTTTGGAAGAAGACTATCCAATACGCGTAACGGGTGTACTATCCCCTAATCCAAGGAGCACTCGCAACCTGAGAGAAGGTAAAAGGAAAAGACAACTAAATAGTCCTATTCGTTTTCTCCAGAACCAGAAACCATCCTCGAATAAATTCCTTCGAGTTCGTATATAACCATACGATGGTTTTATCCAATGGAAGTGGACGTTTGTACTAATACGGGGTGTCCTGGAGAAAAGGGTAAAAGTAGGAGTGGCAATGAAGTCTGCAACTCTGACAATCCGAAAGCCAGTCTTATAAGAAGGTTCGGTTAATCTTGGTTACTGAGTCATAGTCTAGGGTCGGGTCATGGTCCCTGCCAAAGAGAGAGAGAAAAGAAACACTCAGCGTGCACTCTAACCTAGATCAGAATGGTTATCAATTTTGATCAGGAAACCTCCTACTGTTCCGTCAAATTCTCCTCCAAACCTGAAAGAAGAATTAGTCGGGATCACCCGAGTAGTAAACCAACTCATCAGTGGGAATTGGGATCCAACTATCATCGCATGCTAACATGAAGGAATCCACTCACGCTATCACACTCCAGAAGGTATGCGCATATCTGGCAAGTTTCAGTTTCTTTAGAAACTCCCGATGTGTTACCCCATGCTCTTATGACCTTGACTTTGGCCAACAAATCATAAGTCACATGTCAAGTTCTACCCGTCATTCTCCAGGTTGATTTGAACCCACCCGTACCTACCCTTGACTTTAGCCAACAAGGCAGTACGACTGTCCCAAACCAACGCATCTATCTATGCTGCATATGAATATCCAATAGCTACCAATCACTGTGTCTTGACTTTGGCCAACAAACACAGCTTGAATACTATTGACTATCCATATGAAATGACGGAGGGCTACGAATGGTTTTTGGCGAAAAACCTTTAACGTAATGAACTTGATATCGTTGAAGGAACCGGATAGCTTTATAAAAATATAGTGACGAAAACCTTTGCAAAAGAGGTCACTCCCGGTGAAGGGATCTCGGCTCTTTCCCCGTAGAATGGGGTGCAGGATATTCCAACTGAATACCACGATGCAAAGCAAAAGTAATCGACTATAGTGAAGTTATTGCCCTGACGCAAACTTCTGTCCAAGGGGTCACTCCCGGTGAAGGGATCTCGGCCCTTGCCTCGTCGACTGAGGTGCTGGATATTCATAACCGAATACCACTGTACAAAACAAAAGAGGATGTCCTTGCAATAACAGCTTTTTGAAAAATGTTCCAACAACATCAGAATAGGTTTGTTTAACTTACATTGATCCGAATCAATGCATTCCCATCAATTGATCACACCAATAAAGAACGAAAATAATGATGTACGTATATGCCACCCGCATTCGCCACTGGGTCCCGTCATTACCCGTTAGGTTACTTAACTAACGACAGAGCGGGGACTGGACTAGCGCGGATGCAAAACATATACAACATCTACTAGTATATATATCAATATATAATATTCGCTCAAGGCGTGATAAAATGAAACATCACAGAAATGTAATAAGTATCACAGAACAATACAGATATCTGGGATCCCCGGGTTTCATAGAGCCGCTACTGAAACCCGACGTTCCCCTGGTCGTGTGGATAGCCTGTGCAATAAAATCCTAGACCCCTACGGGCGCGGCAAGTTTCCCGCCAAAACCTGAAGCGAGGCAGCCCCCTTCAACAACGTGAATGGACAACCCAGCACTTCACGGAATCCGGTAACTTAGGCACCCCTCCTTGGGTCAACCTGTACCCCCTACGAGTGCGGCGAATAGTTCGCCGATTCTAGAGTGAAGCCCCCTCCGTCTCAACGCCATGAGATGCGGACTCGTTGCCCTCTAGAACCCGGCTACCCGTGCACCCCTCCGCGGGGTAATCCTAGTACAGAAAGCAAAATATACATACAACGGGTACATCGACCTCAGCCCGGTCGTGCCCCAAAAGAATAATATACAAACAGGCAGTAACGGCAGTCCACATGTCGGACGCTCTCCCCGCAATATCAAATGTACATAATAACCAAACTGTACTACCATTGCATCCAGGCTATCCACCACGACAATCCGCAATATCACAGCACAACACAGAACATCAACGTGAATGTCACGTTCGCAAATCCGTCTAAAAGGGCTATAGCAGTTAGACAGGATTTACCGATCAAGTGACATTCACGGTCGCAGATATAATGTAAATACTGTGAACTAAGATGTTTAAAATTTTCGATCGAGTAAATTTACCGAAGTGGGCCCCAAGCACAACTGTAGCACTCAAAGAAAATCTGGGCCCAAACAGAATATACCAAAAAAACCCATTTCCAAGTTTAAAGAGCTCTGTGTAAAAATGGTACAGTGAAGACACTGTATCGCGGCGGAACCGCGGCCAGAAGAGGGGTTTGGCCGCGGTTCCGTGGTCCTGCTACAGTATCACGCTACCATTTTTTCACAGAATTCTTAAATTTCCCTGCACAAATTTCTGCAACACTTAAAATAATTTTTCGAGCCAAAAAAATTTCGACAGAGAACTGGAGTTGAAAATGGGTTTTTCAGAAAATCCGTTTGACCGAACATGTAAAAACGTTAGAGCAAGCTAGACTAGGTTAATGGCGTGGCCCTGATACCAGTGTTAGTACACGGCAGCGCCCCGGCCGTCTGTACGAGGCCAAAATGCAGAATACAAGAACTTTTCTAAAAACTAGAACCGGCGCAACCGCGGACTTTCGAACCCGGATCGGGCCATTAACCTACTCCTAGCAAACTAAAGAACGGGTAGAGCGATATACCGAGCGATCCGTGTCCTTCGGTCTTCTTGTCATCATCCCGATCTCCCGCAGAATCTACGGTCTTCACCTCCTAGCCGGAAGGGCACCACATCGCCGGGTTCTTTTACGGGCTCCCACCTCTGGACCGAGGCAACTCGGGCACGAAGTTGGCGAGTCGACGTGTCCAAGAATGCTGTAGGATAGTGTAGAACTATATATCTCATGGGGTTTATATGAAGTTGCCATTTTTGTGGAGGAATGAGATGTGGAATTTTGTGATGAACTAGAGAACATTTTTCAAGCCAAATGAGAGCCAAAAAATCTCCTTGCAAAAATGGGACAGCCCCCTCTATTGAATGGCCGGCCAAGCTCTTTGCCAAGGGAAGAGAGAGAAGTTAAGGGGGAGGGAAACCATAATGCAAGGGAGAGGAATGATAATAATCATGAAGAAAGTCCCCTTAATAATCATACCCATATCCATCAACCATCATGTCTCCCAAAGTCAAGCAATGATGAAGAAATAGAAGTCAAGGGATGGTAGAACCATCATGATACTACTACTTGCAAATAACACCCTCCACTAATCAAATTTGCATGCTTGCAAAAAAACCCTCTCCACCAATTTCCAGCCAAACAAAGAAACAAAGGAAAATGGCCGAGACGGAAAGCAAACTGGCAACTTCAGAAAAACGATACCGTAATAAATTACAGGAAAACCCCGCGACTGTATATACATACCCGCATTTATATTGCGACCGAATACAAATGCAATGAGACAAAATATACACTGTACAATACTAGGATTCGGCTTAAACCAAAGCCCGCTAGTATTATCCGTCCAATCATGATCCGTGCAATACCGCACGTACATGATCAAACCCTGCCATATATCCATACGGCCTCTACAGCGTTTCGCCCGAAACTTGAGAAACGGTCTGTGGGGGACTCTAAAGACTCGTCAATACTTTGGTTGTGGATTTAACCACTAGCACGTCAGAGGTATTAGCCATACGTAACGGGCTACCAGGTATTGACCAAAAGGAACGTCGATGAGCGAACTAATCCTGACACCCTGCTGGGCCTGTCAGTGACAATATCCGTACAGTCTGGTCCGTTCGTCTATGACCATCGCATGGCGGGCCTAGGGGGTTGGTAAATGTCAGACCCCCAAAAGCGATACAAGTCGTGTCAGAGTGTAGCCTAAAACACCCTGAGATACTACTGGAATACTTACCAGTAAATCTCCTGCCTTGGCCAAGGACTTCGTGTAATGGCTCTCATAGACACAGCGCGACCTCACCCCCAATACCGGGAGAGACGAACCCCTGAAGATCCGCTCACTCCCTCCATGTGGCTCGGGACTGTACCCAACTAAAACCTGTTTCCATGACTCCTTTGAGCTGTGGTAGGGCAGTAATCAAAGTATAGTGGGAACTCACACGAGACAAATGATGATCTCAGGTCGATGAACTAACCTGCACATATGTCACCAGGAAACTGCTATCTGACGTCTGGTATAAGACCAACTAGCATGTTCCCGGCGAGTCCTGTCCGGTGTACTCATAACCCAATGAGAACCTGTATACATCTTAGGTGAACCAACACCAATGGCTTGTGAGACAGGCCACCGTCCCTCGTCGGGGTCTCGACTGTATACACTAGTCTACTCTGGAGTATCGATGCCCTGTCTCGAAAACTCCCACGACTAGGGACCTTTTAATGATGTGCTTATAGACTACTAGCTCCCACGTATATGATCGCCATCATACTGCTGGATGTCAAGCAAGAATCCTAAGGGCTCTATCAACGCGCAATAGTGACCTGTAAGGTCACCTAAAACAGTACACGATGATAAAGATAAACCAGATAGCATACTATCATCTTGAGTAAGACTGTTCTAACGGTATAGGTCCTCCCTCAATCATTGCAATCACGTGCCTGCGATCCAATAATTGACTCTGAGGGCACTATCTCTAACATGATGTCCTGGTATTTGGATGACATACACAGAGTAGGAAGAGAAATTCCTATACTACGGTCGGTTATACTTTGGTTGTCACACAGTGGTTTCTCCACAAAAGACATGGATATTATATCAGATATTTTGGTTACTAGATCTATGGTTTTAGATCTAGATTTGGGTAGTTTCCCAATCAGGGTACTTAGACAGCATTCTAAAGGCATTTAGAATGGATGACTCCAGGCATGGTAGTGTACCTGCAGGTAATGGAGTCACCCTCTCTAAAGGTGTCTTACAGACTAAAAAGGAGAGGGATGTGCATGATTGGAAGATCACTTGCTTAGGCAATTGAGTTGATCATGAGATGTCAAGTACCATACCAGATGTTGTTTTTGCACTAGATCCAATAAGATGATATTAATCCTATCCTGGAGAAACGTTCGGAAGCAGTTTTAGAACATAAGTGGATGTTCTAGGGATATGATAACAACCGCCTCTTTTAGGAGACAGTTATCATTCCAGGCTTCTAAGGTGACCTGAATAACAGAGTGACTGTCAGAGTTATAGTTTTCCCTCTAACGAGGGGCAGTATTTTGGACAGGTGGTCCAAGCGGATACTGAGGGAGGCATGGCGCAGGATACCGATTGGTTTCAGTTGACGATACAGTCTAAGAAGTTTGGATTTGGAGTTCATTTATAAACTAGGTCCCATCAGATATACAGACATATTCTAAGACAGGTATTGCTCATTTCGGGAGATGATTTTCTCCGCGAACTTGAGATGAAGAGAGACATAGAAAGAAACATCAGGGCGGATCCACTAGCTGAGGCTATTCCTGGAACG
Organism: Agapanthus africanus; assembly: GCA_030015575.1. Taxonomy (NCBI): domain Eukaryota; kingdom Viridiplantae; phylum Streptophyta; class Magnoliopsida; order Asparagales; family Amaryllidaceae; genus Agapanthus; species Agapanthus africanus. Next base: position 374,772,058 of record CM057344.1, on the reverse strand, counting down.
CAATAGTTTCATAAACGGGCTTTGTGAGACAGATCAGTAGAGGAGTTGGGTGTTCGGTATCACACGGGCTGTGAGTATGCGACATCGCAATAATTAGCCTTGAGCGCAAGTGGGAGATTGTTGGATATAGTGCCCTCAGAGTCAATTATTGGATCGCAGGCACGTGATTGCAATGATTGAGGGAGGACCTATGCCGGTAGGACAATCTTACTCAGGATGATTGTATACTATCTGGTTTGTCTTTATCATCGTATACATGTTTTAGGTGACATTGTGGTTCACTATAACACGTTGATGGAGAATAGTATGCTACAATGGTTTATCTTTCTCATCGTGTACTGCTTTAGGTGACCTTACAGGTCGCTATTACACGTTGATAGAGCCCTTAGGATTCTTGCTTGAATACCAGCAGTTTGATGGCGATCATATACGTGAGAGTTGGGTAGTCTATAAGCACATCCTTAAAGTGGTCCCTAGTCATGGGAGTTTCGAGACCGGGCATCGATACTCCGTTAGTAGACTAGTGTATACAGTCGAGACCCCGACGAGGGGCGATGGCCGGTCTCATAAGCCATTGGTGTCAGTTGGTTCACCTAAGATGTATACAGGTGCTCATTGGGTTATGAGTACACCGGACAGGACTCGCCGGGAACATGCTAGTTGGTATTATACCTGACGTCAGATAGCAGTTCCTTGGTGACATGTATACAGGTTAGTTCATCGACCTGAGATTCTCATTTGTCTCGTGTGAGTTCCCACTGTGCTTTGATTACTACCCTACCACGGCTCAAAGGAGTCGTGCAAACAGGTTTTAGTTGGGTACGGTCCCGAGCCACATGGAGGCAGTGAGCAGATTGGCAGGGGTTCATCTCTCCCGGTATTGGGGGTGAGGTCGCGCTGTGTCTAGGAGAGCCATTACACGAAGCCCTTGGCCAAGGCAGGAGATTTACTGGTAGGTATTCCAGTAGTATCTCAGGATGTTCTGGGTTACACTTCGACACGACTTGTATCCCTTTTAGGGGTCTGACTTTTACCAACCCCCTTGGCCCGACATGCGATGCTCATAGACGAACGGACCCGACTTTACGGATATTGTCACTGACAAGCTCAGTAGGGTGTCAGGATGAGTTCGCTCATCGACCTCCCTTTTGGTCAATACCTGGTAGCTCGTTACGTACGGCTAATACCTCTAATGTGCTAGTGGTTAAATCTACAGCCAAAGTATTGACGAGTCTTTAGAGTCCCCCACAGACAGTTTCTCAAGTTTCGGGCGAAACATTGTAGAGGCCGTATGATATATGGCAGGGTCCGATCATATACATGCAGTAGTGCACGGATCATGATCGGGCGGATCATACTAGTGGGTTTTGGTTTAAGCCGGATCCTAGTATTAGATTTGTTGGATTACTTTAGTCTCATCACATTCGCATTCCGTCGGAATGCGGGTGCAGGTATGTATATACAGGTGAGGGGTATCCTTGTGATCCGCCAAGAGTTTACTTTAGATGTTGCCGTATTGTAGCACCTTGAAAAGTCGTTTTGGTGTTTTCCTTAAAATCGGTGAAAATTCGGTATTTTTCTGAAAACCGTCTTTTTTGTTATTTTGCAGTTTAAGGCTAATTATACCTAAAATGGATAGGTAATTGCTTGTTTTTAGTAGCTAATGAGTTACTTATTAAATTTTGGGCATTTATAGCGTATATTTGTGATACTCGAGCTGCAGAGGTTCCATTAGACCGGGTCCCGGTAGTTTGTGAGTTCCCTGATGTTTTCCCTGATGAGCTACCTGGGCTACCGCCTGAGCGCGATGTTGAGTTCTGCATTGATTTGATTCCCGGCTCGGGGCCTATTTCTATACCGCCTTATCGGATGGCCCCGGCAGAGCTTCGAGAGCTGAAGGATCAGTTGCAGGATTTGTTAGATAAGGGGCTTATTCGACCGAGTGTTTCTCCGTGGGGTGCTCCGGTCCTGTTTGTCAAGAAGAAGGATGGAAGTTTGCGCTTATGTATCGACTACCGCCAGCTGAACAAAGTTACCGTTCGGAACAGATATCCGTTGCCACGCATTGATGATTTGTTCGACCAGCTTCAGGGTGCGGGGTATTTTTTGAGGATCGACTTGCGATCAGGATACCATCAGCTGCGAGTTCGACAGGAGGATATACCGAGGACAGCTTTTAGGTGTCGTTGCTGGACGCCGGTTCTCGTCGATTCTTTGAGTATTATGCTGGCATTCTAAAAGAGTTTCAAAAACAAAAAGAGATAAAATGTTTCTTATATATACCTATTGAGACCTCAGATATTCATGTTGCATACATATTAGTACACTGATGTTGTATACACACCTGCTAGTGCATCCAGTCATACCTGTATTTTAGATGCTAGGATGCTTGTGTGCATGCATACGATAGCCTTTGTAGATGTTATTTATTACTCACGAGTTGGCAACTCACCCCCGTTGTGCCACAGCTTTTTGCAGGTCCGCTCCGTCAGTACAGTAGCGGCGGGCGCACTTGTTCTTTTGCCTCCTTTGCCCGGACTCGAGGTTTTGCTCTTAGGTGGGTTATATCATTATTTTTGTACCACCTTGTATATTGTTTGTATCTAGTGCACTCCATCTACTGTATCTACCAGTATTATTATATATTGACCTAGAGATGAGACTGTGAGGTTTGTGGACTTTTATGCTATATTTTGGTGTCGAGCTCACTTGAGTCGACATGCTGTTTTTCTTATGCTTCATTATGATTATTTCGCATGTTGTTGCTTTATTTTGCGTGGGATTTGTGACCGCCTTGTGGCGAAGAGCTAGCTCCCGCTTAGGGATGCCTTATTTGTTGGATTCATATATATTTTTGTTGTACCCATTTTGGGGGCCAGTATTTACAAAGGAGACTCTGCCGAAATTTTCGGAAAAATTGATATTGTTTTCAAAAAGGGTTTTATATGACTTATTGATAAATTTGTTTCCAATTGATTGGGTTCTCTTCACTCTTTTGCTTATTTGGTTTGGTTTTCTGGGCTTTGGCTTACTTATTTTACGGACGTATTTAGACGTTTCGTAAACTTAAGTGCCAGTCACGTTCTGTACCCTGCGGGTCGTGACACGTATCTTTTTATTGTTGCAAACATTTGGATTAATGTTTGTAAATGGAAATTGTGAGCTAGAATTTCATCATGAGATGCATTAAATGTGACATGGACTTCATTAGTGACTCATGGTCTCTTTTTATGTGCTAATGTCACATTATATGATGGTTTTGTGATGATATGACATGAGGAGAGAGAGAGGGGCTGCCATGAGGAGGTGAGCTCTCATATTATTGTTTCAACTCTCTCTCATTTTATCATAGCAAAAACAAAAGGAAAAGAAAGAGAAAACTTCTTCTTCCTCCTCTTTCTTCTCAGCTCCTAATCTCCATCAATGGCAACACCTTCAACCTCCATCCATCTCCTGGATTCAAGAGACAAAGTGATCACAAACATTCTCTACATCACCTTGGACACGTCGGCTAGCACACTTCGTGCCCGAGTTGCTTCGGATGAAGCGGGAGCCCGTAAAAAGACTCGTAGATGTGGTGCCCTATCCGACGAGGAGATCGAGACCGGAGTTGCTGCGAGGAGGTCGGAATGGTGGCTGAAGACTGAAGGACACGGATCGATCGGTATAGCCTTTCTATCCCTTCTCTAGATAGCTAGTTTTAGGTTTAATGGTTCGATCCGGGTTTTAAGCATACGATAACGCCGGTTTCTAGTTTTAAAAAGTTTTCGTTTCCGTATTTTAGCCTCATAGAGACGGCCGGGGCGCTACCGTAGTCTTACACTAATTTATAGATGTAGGAGCTACAGAACAAGAACGAGCCAAAATGCTCCAGGTCTGGCCGCAAATTGCGGCCAGAAGGAATAAATCTGCGGCCAAAAGAAGAAATCAGGGGCTGGGGTCTTGGGGTTAGCTTCCTGGGTGGCTGCACATCTCTCTGTGTTTGCAAAAAAAAAATCAGAGTTTCGGGGTGATAGCAGATTTCATATAACCATCACAGATTCCACAATTTCCGGATATCGGCTTTTCTAAATTTTATTCCGGGTTTCTAGTCTCTGATTTAGGCCTGGATTCTAGCACTAGGGGGTTTGTGTGGCCTCTACTGAGCTTAATTACCCATCACCACTCTCAATTCCCATTAACCCTAACTAGGATTTTCCTAAGTCCACAAAATCACACGATATCGGTTCTATCATAACGTGGGGGTAAAAGTAATGCAAATACTAAGCTAAAGGTACAGAAATTTCCTTATTTGGCAACTCAAGAATTTTCTTGAGTTGCCCCAAGTGGTCAAAATCCTAGCTTTCTTGGTCCAATGTGCTTCCCTAGAGCTTGTGCACAACTTTTGTGAAATGGGGATAGGGTTTTGAGGTGATTTTTATGGTCTTTTGGGGGATTTTGTGTAGAGGGAGAGAGAGTGCAGTAGCTGCAGCAGCAACATGAGGGAGAGGGAGAGGGAGAGAAATGAGTGAAAACAATGTAGGAGGATGGCTTAAGACTTGGGTCAAAGGTAAACCCTCACTTTCTCTCTCTCACCCATACCTATATATTCTATTCATTCCTTTTCTTTTCTATTTTCATTCTCACATCAATTGTAACCCCAAAATAACAAGCCATGCACCCAAAACATGTAGGAAAATGCAACTAGTGTAGAAAAGATATGGTGCATGTTTTGCACAAAATACGCTCAAAGCGCGATTAGCGATTTTTAATCGCGATTAGCACTAAATTAGTGTCAAACTAATCATAAAAACTTAAAATTTGCATAATTCACATAAAACACCCTCTTTCTTGTAATTTTTATAATTTTCCAAAATTTTCCCCATTTATCGGTATTTAATTATACCGAAATATTAAAATATTCATTTACAATTAATATTAAATTATAAAAATTCCCAAAAATAATATTTTATTTTTTTGAAATGTTACAATCTTCCCCCCTTAAAGAAATTCGGTCCCCGAATTTAATTTAAAACCCTTCAAATACTAAAACACTTCAGTAAAAGTCCAAGTCGTTGGGGCTCCGAAATCATCAATACAAAAACGTATCATAGCGTAATGCATGCGCATGAACAATGAGCAGATAACTCAAAATCAAATCTCCGTCAAGCATCCCGCAATCATCGGAGTCATGCCGAAGACACAATTGTCAAATCCGAAACAAAACCAATATGATATATATCAAAACCATACATGTAGATATCTAAAAGAAATGCATGCAAAACCTTTCATGTTGCTGTGCTATGCGTGTATCGCGGCACAGTGGCGGACGTCTATTATAAGAAAATAGCTATATAAATACTTATATTTGTTTAATATGTACGTCCCGCCGTTTTGAAAACAATTTAGAAGGGTTCCCTTGTTTTAAACGTGTTTTAAACGTGTCGTGTCATATCAGACACGTAGGTAAATACTGAGACTATAGCCCCCTTTTTGGAAATCCCTTCAATAACAATCAATGCATGCAAAATATATCCAGGTACTATCCTCTGACTAGTCCTGCTCAGTACAAAAATAAATCGCAAATATCATAAAAACGTACTAGTCCATAAGGAATAAATCCCAAAATGTATATATGAATGCAACGTGCGTCTGGTGCGCACGGAAATCAAATCCATATATGTGCCATACATATACATAGAACAATATCTAGGTGCAACGGGTCTGCACGAAACATCTGTCAAAGACAATGTATGTGCCTGACAGCTAAATCAGGTGCATCTGACATGCACGAAGAATCCCGATTTAGTGCATCTGGTGTGCACCAAAACCGCATCTCCAAACATGCGCTCATCATGCGCGAAAATCCAACCAACTGCACGGAGTGCAAGAAATCAATATCAATATCAGAATCGAAGTCGACGGTGTACAATACGGCTCAATCAAAAGCAGGTATACCGCGGTGTATAAGCTCACAATCATGTGCATCAGCGTGCACAAATCAAATCAAAACACTAAAAGTGCATGAAAACCATGCTGGAAGTATAAATCAAATCACCGGCATAAAATAGGCATGAAATCACCATCAATACCTCAAGCGTAATAACTATGCGCAAAATATAAATACCCAGTGGGTGCAACCATGGTGCACGAAAACAGAAATCATGGAACTCAGCCATCAAGACCAAATCAAGCGAATAGGTCGCCCAAAATACCGAAATCCAAGGTGATGGATACGTGATAATCGAATCAAAAAATCACAAATCATAAATACCATCGTCGGTATATCCTCCCTCAAGGTCGAGAAGGTATCGGTGCATCCAAAGCTAGCAGAGCAAGATATCTACTTGCCTCCTGTTCATGATCTGGAGCCTGGTGCTTTTAGGTTCTTGTCTCTAACTGTGCATTGCTAGATATATAGCTCCTCGGCTCAACGGCCCAATATGGAATGACGACGGAAACAGTCCTGCTCTGGCACATCCTCTACAGATCTCTGGCCAACTATCTCGTCGACGATGCCAAACTTTAGCCTGCTGGGTGTGCGCAATATGACCGCTCCTGGGCCCAAGTCTTCTCATATAGTATTCCAGAAAAGTCCTGTCGAAGTCTCTCTCAATTCTCGTTTCCGCCGAATTGCCCGGAAGTCATCGTCCTTTACTAAAGCTAATTCTTGTTCCGTAACGGCTGCATACTCATCGTGACTCCTTTGGAAGATATATCTATAATCAACGCCTCTGCATGCGTATCACATCTCTGACGTCGGCGGAGTGGAACGTCATCTCGTGGCTGCATGGACTGTGCTCCAACGGCTATACTCGTGTCTGGAGTCTCCTAAGTAATGCATCCCATCATATGATATCCGAAAGATGTCGAACCCTTTGATCGATTCGTCAAAACCTCTTAATCCCCCAAGAGCTCAACATCTTGGGTACAGCTTAACAGTGTCGAGTACATACCACAGCATCGGTAGACTAGCCGTAGAAGGGCAAACCCAAGCCTCACTAATGGCGCCGCAAAACTGCCGCAAACCCTAAGGCTCAAAGGCTTTCACACGGTCATTATGTCGAGTTAGGATTTCATTCTTCTAGAGGGTCCATAGAATCGCTTGCATGTCTTTCCGAATACTTTAAACTTGGAATATGGGTTTCTGACATTCGATCGCCTCCATCGACTACCAACGAACCTGCGTGAAGTCGTCTCTAGCTGGAATCAATCAATCTGATGACCTCGCATCGGGGTAAGCGAACGAACCACATGTCCTAGTCATTCATCCTTGGGTGACTAGCGACCTTCCATCATATCTATGAGTATATACTCATGCTGCAGTAGCTCCAATATCTGGGTGATATCTCGTCATTTGCAGTAGCAACTGGCTCATTCGTCTGTACACTAAACAGCGCCTCAATCATCCTGAGTAAGCGATATATCAATGGTCATCACATTCTGGCTGGTCTCTAGCTGTAGCCTGATCCTCTGGTGCCGATCAGCACATCCGGGAGATCTCGTAAAAGCGATCTGTCAAACGCTCATAGCGTGAAAACGCAATAAAGAGACGCCTCTATGTAATCGTATGTCTCTGGAATCACGCCCTGCTCAGTCCTCGTCGGTGACGAGCTCATGCTGACGCAACTCTAGACGTAGCTCTCTCTGCCCGTGTAATCGTGGCAGCAAAATCATAACCAATATCGATGAGGATAGATCATAGGAATGAATATAATACCGTGCAAGGAAATGTACATCCTAAGGCTTCTTAAGCGGAATAGCGTATCGTAAGTATGCCGCGGAACATGCGTACGGTATGTCACTCTACTCAAGCTACCTACTCCATCAACCAAGGGTCATCCTACGCGATGAAGGTTCGGGTATAATACCCCCTCGACTAAGTCTAAGTTCCATAAGGTCAAGCCTAAGTTCCGTATATATATATAAACGCTCTAGGCTCCGCATAGTCAAACTTAGACTCGAACCAAGGTTAACCTAGCGCTCTGATACCAACTTTGTCACGACCCAAAATAGCACGTGACTGGCACTTGAATCATATGAAGCCTATAGGACCCCATCTAATTCAAGTAAGCCAAAAGCCGAGAAATCTAAAACCATTTTTAAGGAATAAATAAAGAAAACTAGTTTTAAGAAGTGAAGAAAACATATTTTAAAAACAAGGTTTTTAAAATAAGCAAGCCGAATATGCATTTTTAAAATCTATAGACTTTTCTAAAAATTTCGGCAGAGTTTCCTTTGTAAATACTAGCCCCGAACGGGGTAAAATAAGAATAATATATATGCAATGATAAAAGGCAACCCCAAGCGGGAGCTAGCTCTTCGTCAATCGACGGTCACATCCACGCAAGCAGTATAATATACAACGCCGAAGGGAGAGGGCCAAAACTCAAAAAGAAACTCAAAATCAGCATGAAAACCATAATACTACAACGCGCGACTCTAAGGTCGAAATAATAAATAACTGGTTTTCTAAGGCCGAAACAATATACAAGTTTGGTTGATGGAATTACTAGATACAACTGATCAAAATAAATACGAGAGTGGTCACGATGCGAGTGAACCTACCTACCAAAGCAGTCACCTAGAAAGGAAGCAGCGTGCCAGAAAAGTCGCAATGAAACCTGTACGGCAAAACCTGCAAGAACTGTGGCACAACGGGGTTGAGTTTCCAACTCGTGAATAGAAAACATCACAGAGCAGAAATCGTATGCATGACACAATCCTAGGTCAATACGATCAAATATATATATAAAACTCAAATGAATAAGTCTGAAGCATGATAAAGTGGCAATGTAACATCTATACATGAGTGTAGTGCCAAGTGCTCGTGCCAGTACCTCAGGTAATAACATATCATAAATATGAGGTATGATCAATGTCATCAATGTCAACTATAAGTATGTGGAAATCGTCTACGTGTCACCCAATGACAATAAGCATCATGCATGTAAATATCATAAAGCATATGCATGGAAGTATGAGGATGTAAATCAACATGTGTCGCTCGCGACATATCAAATCATGGAACCTGAGTATCAAGCATCGACACTCAAAAACATCATGAAACCTGTGCCTAGCATCGGCACATAAATCCTCATATACATAGGGATCCGTCAGTCCGGATCGACCCGTCTCATCTCTCAACTCCGGTCGGTATCCTCCGGATATCCGCTGAGCTCAAACACAATCACCAGTAGGTAGTGGTCCCTCTGCCAAGCTCACCATCTAGCTACATCGCAGATCCGTTCTCGCCCCGGGGTATCATACCTGGTCTACCATGTACCCGCAATCGGCCTCATCCAGCTCCTCGAATCGGGTTTCACATGTCACACGTCTCAGAACCGAGAAAACGTATGGTGGACGCACTGAAATATCATATTAAGAGAAACTGGGTTTTTAAACATTGCATAATTTCTTTTAAAATGACCACGGTTCTCAAATCCAGAAATCTCATGAAAACGGCATATCTCAATGCGTAAATCCTGAAGCATGATGTATGCGGCATGTGATAGAAATCTAAGTATATCCGTATATCATGCAACATGGAATAGTAGTATGCACATATTTATGGAAGACCGCTTCTTTAAAATGAATCAGTTTTAAAAAGTATCTTGCGGTTCCCAATCCTCAATTCAAGCCAGAATCATTTATGTATGTGCAAATGTGTATGTGTACAATATGGGTGTACAATATGTAGGTACACGAGTATACCATGCAAGGGTCATATCCTAAATGTAACAATACTACAGTGTAGTGACATGGCAATTATCGATGATGAAGTGTGTGAGCCGGCAAGCAGGTGTACGTGGAACATATGCATCATCGATAATGGTGCTGGCGTCCTAACAACATGGTTTTGATATAATAATAAACATATTTAACATGCAAAGCGATGCAAACAGTAAGAATATGCGGCAAATAAATAATAAACACAACAGTGTAGAATCTACATCAATGTATCCATGTCATACTATTTTGCCATTTGAAAGAAGACGAATCGGGGTTTTTATGAAAATAAGGGCTACGGTGTTTTTAAGAAAAGATGCGTCTTTTGAAAATATCCGTAGAATCCCTTTGCCTGTCTTTAACTACTCCCGATTCGTTAGTTTTTGAAATAGGTATGACATCGGCCTAGCCTAACATCTACTAGCAAAACTACAGCTCTAACTAACAAGTCAATCAGGAGGGGTATGGAAACCACCTAAATCTGAGTCGATATATATATATATATATATATATATATAATGGTCGGTGATCCCGCCTCAAAGGTACCGTGTACGATACATATCATATGACATCCTCGAGTCATGAGTGCGGATCTATCATCAATATAAAGCTCGTACGGCAAGTCATCGTACGACATCCCAAATTTGGGTACGGTTCAATATCACATCCATCTCATCAATTATCTGGTATCCTTATCATCATATCTCATGATCTGGGGTACTGATCTAAGTCTAGTACAACTGATACCATCTATATAAATGCGTGTGTAAACACACGTCCAAAGGCCCGCTAAAATCTCATGTCGTATCCCAAATACGAATCATATCATATCAACGATCTCATGGCACTGTGCCCAATCTCATCGACTCATCTCCAAATATCATCCACTATCCTCATCATCCAGGTATAAGTATAACAGATAAGCATGTGTGTGTGTGGGGGTGTAAACCCATTATAGGGTTCGCAACTAGGAAACTATACTAGTTTACTTCTAAACCCTAATCTATCCATAATACACCTAATCTCATCTCAATATCCACGACACACAATAAGCTATCATATATAGTCTATCTATACTATACCAAACATCGAACTGCAGGGGTGTCATACGCCATCCACCCGACTTCCCCCGTAGATATAATCTACTCACCTTGAATCCTGCGTGTTGGTGTCGATGTCGCCTTCATCTTCTTCATCATCTCGAATCATCGTGTGGGTACCTACATGTCACACATATCGCATCGCATTAAAACCAAATCAAACCAAAACGACACACGAAAACCAAAACGATACGCTTAAATGTTTATAGGTTAGAACCTATGGTTAGCTCTCGCACATCAACCCGATATCACTCGATATAGACGTACAAACGTCAAATGATCGAGGTAAAACACAACACTCGAAATCCAGAATTCAAAATACGAGAAAGGAAACACGAATCCAAAACAGCAACTATAGAAAAGGGTCCCGGATTTCACCCTAGGTCAAATCAGATAATTTTGCATATGCCAGGGGTCTAATTTATAGATGTAGGAGCTACGGAACAAGAACGAGCCAAAATGCTCCAGGTCTGGCCGTAAATTGCGACCAGAAGGAATAAATCTACGGCCAAAAGAAGAAATCATGGGCTGGGGTCTTGGGGTTAGCTTCCTGGGTGCCTGCACATCTCTCTGTGTTTGTAAAAATATTTTCTGAGTCTCGGGGTGATAGCAGATTTCATATAACCCTCACAGATTCCACAATTTCCCGATATCGGCTTTTCTAAATCCGTATTCCGGGTTTCTAGTCGCTGGTTTAGGCCTGGATTCTAGCACTAGGGGGTTTGTGTGGCCTCTACTGAGCTTAATTACCCATCACCACTCTCAATTCCCATTAACCCTAACTAGGGTTTTCCTAAGTCCACAAAATCACACGATATCGGTTCTATCATAACATGGGGGTAAAAGTAATGCAAATACTAAGCTAAAGGTTCAGAAATTATTTTATTTGGCAACTCAAGAATTTTCTTGAATTGCCCCAAGTAGTCAAAATCCTAGCTTTCTTGGTCCAATGTGCTTCCCTTGAGCTTGTACACAACTTTTGTGAAATAGGGATAGGGTTTTGAGGTGATTTTCATGGTCTTTTGGGGGTTTTTGTGGAGAGGGAGAGAGAGTACAGTAGCAGCAGCAGCAGCATCATGAGGGAGAGGGAGAGAAATGAGTGAAAACAATGAAGGAGGATGGCTCAAAACTTGGGTCAAAGGTAAACCCTCACTTTCTCTCTCTCACCCATACCTATATATTCTATTCATTCCTTTTCTTTTCTATTTTCATTCTCACACCAATAGTAACCCCAAAATAACAAGCCATGCACCCAAAACATGTTGGAAAATGCAACTAGTGTACAAAAGATATGGTGCATGTTTTGCACAAAATAAGCTCAAAGCGCGATTAGCGATTTTTAATCGCGATTAGCACTATATTAGTGTCAAACTAATCATAAAAACTTTAAATTTGCATAATTCAAATAAAACACCCTCTTTCTAGTAATTTTAATAATTTTCCAAATTTTCCCCATTTATCGGTATTTAATTATACCGAAATATTAAATTATTCATTTACAATTAATATTAAATTTTAAAAATTCCCAAAAATAATATTTTATTTTTTTGAAATATTACAGCCACTTTTGAAATCGAGTTTGCGGAAAAGAATGATCATGTTTTACGAGGGTCTCGTATGTTACCAAGACTACAGCCCACAGTTGTCCAGGATATAACCTGTCAGCCGGACCGCTAAGTCCAAACCTAATATATATAAGAGTCGATGTTCGAATGATCATCCTCTAAATCGCTAACCACTCTAAATACAAGTTCCTTTCCACTTCGATTTCCCCTTTTTTCCCAGGTTTCACTATCTTTAAGTGTGGGCTAGTTGTGTACAAATACGCACTAATAACACTGCTTTATTCACTATTCAGTGCGCTGTTCGCTATCACGAATCGTTCACTTTTTACTGGCGTACTCGACACAACTATACCGATACCATTCACATTCGACAATGCATTATACACTGAGAAAGAAATAAAGAGGCTCACTATCGCTAAAGGTATCGCAGTCGGGTAATATATGAATTATGCCGCTAAACAAATCATATGCAATACACATCATTACACGTCCAAGAAACTTAGAAAAATCACATTAAATCGTATGATCAGAATTAAGCAAAATGATACAAAAGGGGAAAAAAATAAAATTTAATTATCAATTCAACGAAATAGGTTTCAAGTGAAATGGGTTTCGGGTTCACGAATTACGGTCGTTTCTTTTTAAGTGTTTTCTGCTGGAAGTTCAGTTCCTGAACTGAAAGTCCATTTTGTAACACAGTTTTCACCCTGTTGCTTTCATAATTAGGCGATGCTACAGTGGGATAATATTTAGGTTTATTATTTAGGTTCCTAAAGAGCCATACAGATCAACAATATCCACTGTGTGCTGAGAGATATGCATTATTTAAGATCGGGATATACGTTTTGTCCCTGCTTGGGACTACAGTACGTATTGATGATTTAAAATATGATTAAAATAGCAAACGACGATGAAAACGAATAAAAACACCTCTAATTGTTATCTAACAGATTAATATTCACAACGGTATAGGATTTCGCATAATACCATTTTCACACAGAGTTGTAAAATCCTTTTAAACCAGGCGTCAACAAGCAGTGCTGCTCTGGACTGCAGTCCAGAGCCGTATTCCCGAACAGTTTTGTCACCGCTTTAAAAAATATATGGAATATAAATTATCTGAGGTTCTATTTTGTCAAGTCGGCTTCGATACAAGCCTACAAACACTACATTCCAGTATATATCCAAATTATTACGATTTTCACAAGTTAGGTGTACGAGAAATTTCAGATATGGCGGACCTAAAAGTGGTTGACATTCTGTGGTGTTTAAGTCCGTATTTTCAAACCAACTTTTTTTACACGTTAGCCTTTGTCTATAAAGTAATCTAGTAACCATAAATTCCGCCACACTAGATAGGATTTTCGTACGAAAATACGTATCGAACACCTAAACTAATCAGTCGTTTATTGTCGGAAATTCCATTTTTTCGTTCAATTCACAAGAGAAATAACTTACGATCTTCTATACGATTTTAACACGAGGTGTTGGACTCGATTAATTACTCAGCTCCAAATCAATTCAAATTAAGTATGGCCTATTACTCATCACGCGATACCATCAAATCATATATCGAAATAGTAGTTTTACAGCATGGAAGCAAGTCTTGGAAACTTGCCTGACGATGTATCGAAGACGATGACGACACGGCAGCGACGCGGTAATCCACACGGCATCAACAGTGATCTATGGAAATGGCACGACGCAAACACGAAAAGAGTTAGCCTCGGTGGAGCTTAGGCTTGGGCTTGATTGCTCGGTGGGTACGACGGAGAGGGATTTGGTGGCCCAGGGTTTGGCGGCGACGGCGGCCTCAGGCGGCTATGGTGACGAGAAAGGCGCTAGAGACTTGGTGGTGTGAGGTGGCGAGGGGACCAACTTGTGATGAGGGAGTATGGGCGTTGCTCGGTGTCGGAGGAAGTGGAGTCGGGTGGTAGAGTAGCATGGGGGTGGCTCGTTGATGGAGAAGGTTGCGGTAGAGGGCGTCGGAGGTTGGTGAAGGAGCTCGGGAGAAGGTGGCGGTTGAGGTGGAGCTGTGGTGGTGTAGCGGTGCGGCTGGATCTTGTCGCGGATGAGTCGCAGGTGAGGGTAGTGGTCGGTGGGTTCGGTCGAAGTTGAGAGGAGAGGAATAATGTGATGGGTTTAGAGGAGGAGAGTGAAGCTCGGAGGAAGAGGAGAATGGGTGCAGTCGAGGGTGCTCGGGGAGAGGAGGTGGTGGTGACACGGTCTTGTCGGCTTGTTGTAGGTTTGTCGAAGGCGAAGGTGGGTCGCGGTGGTCGAAGGTGGCTCGTGGGGGTAAAGGGCAGTGGCTTAGGTATGGGAGTGTGGTTGCCGATGGAAAAGAGGCTCGTCGATGGAGGGAGATGGCCGGAAGTCCGACGAAGTAGCAGTTGAGGGAGGTGGCACTGGAGGAGGAGGAAGATGAGGGGGGAAAGATCGAGAAGAGAGAGAGCGTGAGAGAGAGAACGGGGGGGGGGGAGAGATTTGTGGGTTTTAAAAAAGGAGAGAGAGGTATAGAAATTTGATTGTGATTAATTAGGGAAAAATAAGTTATTAATGAGGAAATTATGGGAGAATAAAGTTTTGTTTAAATAGGGATTAATGGAAATTTAGGAGGGGATTAATTTGGGTGTTTAAAAGGTATTAAAGTAGGGATTTTCAGTTGGATTTGTGTGGGATTTCAAAAAGAATAACCAGTTGCGAGAAACAGAAAAGATGAAGATGGCTTGGTTTGTTTTTTTTTTGTTAAGGAAATAAGGTAAATAAAAAAAGATATAGGCCTGCCTGTGGGGGTTTGGTTTAAGAAAGAGTGTGAGATTGGGTTGGTTTAGGGTTTAAATAGGCTATGGGTAAAATTATTATAATTAGGAAAATAGAATTATAGAAATTTGTCGTAATAAATGGTTAGGCTTAGGAAATTAATAAGTATGTTTTTAAAATGCAATATAATAACAATTGTGACAAATCAATACCAAATCAACCTTATTAATAACAAGTAATAAAAATAACACAAATTTGGCCAATGTGAGGAAATATAAAAATGAATGTAAAATACAGAGAAATAAATTAGAATAAATAAAGTTTATTTAAATTTGTATACGACTGTATAATAGGTACTGGGTATTACATCATACTCCACTTAAATAAAAATTTCGTCCTCGAAATTAAAAACAAAAACCGAGATGACTCGAGCGACGTTATTTGGAAACATTATATAGTAACTTTAAGCAAAAGAGACTAGATGAAACTCAAACAGTTGTATGTAAGAAATAGAACAACTAAAAGAAACAGTCATATGTAAGAACAAGGATATAACGATTAATTTTGAAGTAGTAATTGAAAAGTCTCATGGAACTATAGCTAATTCAAAATATAGAACGAGTACTGAAAAAATATAGCTTGAGAATACTTCTCAGAATAGAGCATAAAATGAAGTATAGAAAAAAAAAGTGAACAAAAAAAGCACGTTTGTCTTGGAGACAACAAAAGGCGAAAAGTAAACTAGAAGCAAGGGCATGAAAGAAAAGAAAAATGATCTAACTTAATAGTAATTTACAAAACAAAATATATTCAATATATAGCCATATCAGTGAATAAAAAGAGAAAGAAATGAACCTTAAATTTGATAACAACTTTATTAACATGAAAATAATGAGAAAATAAAGCAATATGTAACTCACTATATTCGTATAAAGAAAATATTGAAAGTAACCAACAAAACATTAGAAATCCGTAAGTGATAGAAAAATTTTAGCACACACAGCATACCGATAAATAAAATATTAATCGATAACGTGGAATGGTTAAGTAAAATAAGTGGCAATAAATATAGAAATACGATATTCATAATATATATATACAGGAACATAGTAATAAAATTTTTAATGTATAGTGGTCACAAATAAGTTTGAGAACAAAGTCGAGGAAGTGGTATGAAAATCGATCACAAAAGAAGAAAGACATTATAAGGATAAGTTAGTTTAACAAAGAGCAGTAAGAAAACATATAAGGGAAGATATAAATACGTTCAAGGGAAAGTTGGTATAAATAAGAATAAAAGAAAAGAGAATACTATATAAAAAATCAAGATAGAACTAATTTTAAAGAAAACCCAAACCGTTAATAATATACAAACGAAATGAATATGTATGATAATATTATAATAAACAATAGCACGTTAAAGGGAATATAGAATAGCAAATAACTCAAAGTGACATCCGGTAAATGGAAGCTGATAAAATCAAAACAAAACGCATGAAAAAGTAGGATTGCATAATAAAAGAACGGTAGTATGAAAATCATTAGTAGGGAAAATTCGCTAGGAAAAATAGATAGTGTAAATTTGAATTATTGGAAATTTGAAAATAGTACAGTACTTTAAGTAGGTAAGTAAAACAAAAGTAGCTAATAATACGCAAATTAGAAAAACATAACTAAATACAAAATAAAGAGAAAACTGGATTTAGAATAATAAATGTTACTATATGTAATTACAACAATAGAAAATAATACTAGTAATGTATAGTAAACTAATTAGGGCATAGATTGTGGTAAGACACGACCTAATCGAAAGATGGAATCAAGAATGCGGTGCTAACCACAGTGTCAGCTAAGTTGGGTGTCAAGTGACTACAAGGTTCAAGGATAGAATAATAATAATAATTTGCAAAAAGGGAAGGAAATTTTGTAAGAAAGAACAATTAATGCATCAAGTGGATTTTAAGGGTACAATTCCCTAGACAAATTTGGTTGAATCGAAACTTTATTATTCTGAAAATCTTGACAAAGTACAATTGAGAGATAAACGTGGCCCTAAGCTATACATTGTTTTTATTTGGCCCGAAGAAAAGAAAATGGGTTGCGTCAGTCGCGATCGTGGAACTTCAACAAGTTATGATAAGTTCTCGTGCTAAGATAGGGGCGTCCATTCCCATAATGCCTTGCAGGGACAGCTGCTTGAGGTTCTTCAGTCTTGAGTTCCTCCTCACTGTAGGCTTCATCCTCCGACTAATCCTCAGCTGGAGCTTCGTCTTCAGACTCCTCTACTATAGGGTTTTCTTCTCCTAGTTCTTCCTCTTCGGTGGGAGCTTCCTCATCGGGATCCTCCTCCATATGTTCTGCTCCTTCCGGGTCCCTTTCTGGACCCTCTTCCATAGGGTCTTCCTCAGGATCCTCCTCTTTAGGATCTTCATCTGGATCCTCCTCTACTACATTTTCCTGTGGATCCCCTTCTATCGGGTTTTCTTCGGGATTCTCCTCTTCAGGATCTTCTTCTGGATCTTCCTCTACTGCATTTTCCTATGGATCCACTTCTAATAGGTCTTCTTCGGGATCCTCCTCTTCATCGTCAAAATCATTGATCATATTGATCTCTGGAGCTGCGACATCAACTCCCTCGTCCTCGGATTCGCTGTCATCGAAAATAACCTGTGGGCTATCGACCTCGTCGTCTGAACTCATTAATATGCTGTCAAAAGAAATGCAGGACTGAGTGTCCTCTTCGAGAAGCGGTGCTGCCCCAGGGTTGGCCATGGCCTGAAAGTAAGGGTCATGATTAGATAGTGGAACATGAAGGAAAATAACAACTAATGATGTAGAAAACGAGGAAAAGATAAGGTAGATAATATTCAAAAACATGAACATGAGTAGTGATGCACAAGTAGTATATGGAAGTGAAAGAAAGGAAACGATGTATACTTCAAGGGGTCCCTAAGTTGAAGTACAATCTCATTCTAAACCTGATGCTCTGATACCAACAAAACCATGCCACGCCCCGCTTCCCAAAATACGGAATACGGGAGGCGACTAGGCCAGCCATGCTCCTACGGTGAGGGAACAATCCTGCCGTAGTCACACTTAGGCTTCTAGCATTATATGGTAATCAGTAAACACATCACAGAAGTAAAGGAAACACATCACTAGTTTATTACACTAACTTTCATTGTTCACGGTTTACAATAGTTCGAAAGAAAAGGAAACTACTAACCAAGTGCGAATACAAGGTTGAGTTATGGAAAGCGGTAAAAGTAATGAAGGCACGATCATCTAGATCTCTGCGAGCTCGAATGGTAGGTCGGACCGGGTCCTCTCCAATCTATGAGTATGCATACTCAGGTCGTCAGGGCGACGCAAAAGCAATATTATGATAACAATAATAAGGCAAGAAATAAAAGTAATAACGGTGGAGACAATAAATGCAAGTAATTGATATGTCAATAATCAATACAATGTATGACCTGTGTTCCTACCGGACTCTAAGTCATTTTTGAAATCGAGTTTGCGGAAAGGAATGATCATGTTTAACGAGGGTCTCGTACGTATCCAAGACTACGGCCCACTGTTGCCCGGGACATAATCCTGTCAGCCGGACAGTTAAGTCCAAACCTAATATATATAAGAGTCTTTGTTATAATGATCATCCTCTAAATCGCTAACCTCGCTAAATACAAGTTCCTTTCCACTTCAATTTCCCCATTTCCCCTAGGTTTCACTATCTATAAGTGTGGGCTAGTTGTGTATAAGTACGCACTAATAACACTGCTTTATTCACTATTCACTGTGATGTTCACTATCACGAATCGTTCACTTTTTACTGGCGTACTTGACACAACTATACCGATACCATTCACATTCGATAATGCATTATACACTGAGAAATAAATAAGGATGATCACTATCGCTACAGGTATCGCAGTCGGGTAATATATGAATTATGCCGCTAAACAAATCATATGCAATACAAGTCATTACACGTCCTAGAAACTTAGAAAAATCACATTAAATCGTACGATCAGAATTAAGCAAAATGATACAAAATAGGTAAAAATTAAACTCAATTATCAATTCAACGAAATTGGTTTCAAGTCAAACGGGTTTCGGGTTCTTGAATTACAGTCATTTCTTTTTATGTGTTCTCTGCTGGAAGTTCAGTTCCTGAACTGAATGTTCTTTTCGTAACATAGTTTTCATCCTTTTGGGATCATAATTAGGCGATGCTACAGTGGGATAATATTTAGATTTATTAGTTAGGTTCCCAAAGCGCTAGACGGATTGGCAATATCCGCTGTGTGCTTGGAGATATTCATTATTTAAGATCGGGATATACGTTATGTCCCTGCTTGGGACTTCAGTACGTATTGATGATTTAAAATATGATTAAAATAGCAAACGACGGTGAAAACGAATGAAACCACCTCCAATGGTAAAAAGGGTCAGAAAAAGTGCCAATAGATTAATCTTCACAACGGTATAGGGTTCCGCATAATACCATTTTCACACAGAGTTGTAAAAACCTTTTAATCCAGGTGTCAGCAAGTAGTGCTGCTATAGACTGCAGTCTAGAGCCGCATACCCGAACAGTTTCGTCACCGTTTTAAAATAGAAACGAAATATAAATTATATGGGGTTCTTGTTTGTCGAGTCGACTTCGATACGAGCCTTCGAACACTGCATTCTAGTATATATCCAAATTATTACGATTTTCATAAGTTAGGTGTATGAGAAATTTCAGATTTGGCGAACCTTAAAGTGGTTGACATTCTATGGTGTTTAAGTCTGTATTTTCAAACCAACTTTTTTTGCACATTAGCCTTTGTCTCTAAAGTAATCTAGTAACCATAAATTCAGCCACACTAGATAGGATTTTCATACGAAGATACGTATCGAACACCTAAACTAATCAGTCGTTTATTTTCAGAAATGCCATTTTGTTCGTTTAATTCATAAGAGAAATAACTTACGAACTTCTATATGATTTTAACATGAGGTGTTGGAATCGATTAATTACTCGGCTCCAAATCAATTCAAATTAAGTATGGCCTATTATTAATCACGTGATACCATCGAATCATATATCGAAATAGTAGTTTTACAGCATGGAAGCAAGTCTTGGAAACTTGCCTGACGACGTATCGACGGCGATGACGACACGGCAGCGACGCGGTAAACTACACAGCAGCAACAATGAACTATGGCAACGGCACGACGCAAATACGACAAGAGTTGGCCTCGGTGGAGCTTGAGATTGGGCTTGATTGCTCGGTAGGTGTGATGGAGAGGATTCGGTGGCCCAGGGTTCGGTGGCGGCGGCCTCAGGCAGATGTGGTGACGAGAAAGACGCTAGAGGCTTGGTGGTGTGAGGTGGCGAGAGGCTCAGCTTGTAATGAGAGAGTATGGGTGTTGCTCGGTGTTGGAGGAAGTGGAGTCGACCGGCGGAGCAGCACGGTGGTAGCTCTTTGATGGAGAAGTTTGTGGGTGAGGGCGTCGGAGGTTGGTGGAGGTGCTCGGGAGAAGGTGGCGGTTAAGGTGGAGCTGTGGTAGTGTAGCGACGCGGATGGATCTTGTCGTAGATGAGTCGCAGGTGAAGGTGGTGTCGGCGGGTTCGGTCGAAGTTGAGAGGGGAGGAAGAAGGTGATGGGTTTAAGGGAGGAGAGAGGAGCCTTGAGGAAGAGGAGGATGGGTGTAGTCAAGGGTGCTCGGGGAGAGGAGGTGGTGGTGACGCGGTCTTGTCGGTTTCTTGTGGGTTCGTCGGAGGTGAAAGTGGGCCGCGGTGGTCGAAGGTGGCTCGTGGTGGTAGAGGGCAGTGGCTTAGATATGGGAGTGGGGTTGCGGATGAAAAAGGGGCTCGTCGATGGACGGAAGTATCCAGAAGTCCGTCGAGGTGGCAGTTGAAGGAGGCGGCACTTGAGGAGGAGGAAGATAAGGAGGGAAAGAACGAGAAGAGAGAGAGAGAGAGAGAGAGAGAGAGAGAGATTGATCTGTGGGTTTAAAAAAGAAGGAGAGAGAGGTATAGAAATTTGATTGTGATTAATTAAGAAAAAATAAGATGTTAATGAGGAAATTATGAGAGAATAAAGTTTTGTTTAAATGGGGATTAATGGAAATTAAGGAGGGGATTAATTTGGGTGTTTAAAAGCTATTAAAGTAGGGATTTTCAGTTGGATTTGTGTAGGATTTCAAAAAGAATAACCAGTTGCGAGAAAGAGAAAAGATGAATATGACTGGGTTTGGGTTTTTTTGGGTTAAGGAAATTAGGTAAATAAAAAAGGTATAGACCTGATTGTGGGGGTTTGGTTTTAGAAAGAGTGTGAGATTGGGTTGGTTTAGGGTTTAAATAGGCTATGGGTAAAATTATTATAATTTGGAAAATAGAATTATAGAAATTGGTTATAATAAATGGTTAGGCATAGGAAATTAATAAGTATGTTTTTAAAATGCAATATAATAACAATTTGTGACAAATCAATACCTTATTAATAACAAGTACTAAAAATAACACAAATTTGGCTAATGTGAGAAAATATTAAAATGAATGTAAAATACAGAGAAATAAATTAGAATAAATAAAGTTTATTTAAATTTGTATTTGACTGTATAATAGGTTCTGGGTATTACAGGTATGGTACTATCTGGAAGTTCTCGGCGAGTCCTATTCGGTATACTCATTCTCCAATGAGCACATATGTACAATCTTTGATGTCAAACACCAATGGTTATGGGATCAACCATCGCCCTATACAGGGTTAAGAAACGTACACATTAGTCTACTCTGGAATATCGGTACCCTATCTCGATACTCCTTCGACTAAGAACTGTTAAAGATGTGCTTGTAGACTACACAAGCCTCACTAGTATGATCTGCATCATAGTCCTGGTAGTCAAGCCAACATCCTAAGGGTTTTATCTGTTAGTTATGTATATGCCCTAGAGGCCATTGTTGTACATATGATGTATATTATAATGGATGCTTGGATATATATAGAGAGGACTTTCTTGCTCGTCATGATGTATGCTATTTGGTTTTCCTTTATCTTAACATGTTGACTTGTATTGGTTTACTGTCTTTTACTCACATGTTGATAAAGCCCTTAGGATCTGTACTCGACTACTGGGACTATGATGAGATCATACTAGTGGGGCCATGTTAGTCGATGAGTACATCCTATAACTGTTCCTAGTCGAGGGTATATCGAGACAGGGCATCGATACACCAGAGTAGACTAGCGTATACGTATCTTGACCCATATGATGGGCGATGGATGATCCCATATCCATCGGTGTTTGACATCAAGGATAGTGTACGGGTGCTCAGTGGAGACTGGGTACACTGGACGGACTCGCCTAGAACTCCTAGATGGTGATATACCACACGTCAGATGGTAGTTCTCCGGTGACACTGGTATAGGGTAGTCTGTAGACCCGAGATCGTCATAGAGTCTTGTGTGATTCCCACTGTGCTTTGATTTCTACCTTACCATGTCCAAGAAGGCATGCAAAACGGTGGCTTTTGGGTGCAGTCCCGAATCACATGGAGGCAATGAGCGATAGGAGGGGATTCGTCTCTCCCGGTATAGGGAGTTGATGTTGTGCTGTGTTCGATTGGCTATAACTGGAAGTTCCTGGCTAGGGCTGATATAGAGATATACTGGTAAGTGTTACCAGTAGTTTCTCGACCTGTTATGAGCCTCACATCAACACGACTTATCGGTTACTGGGGTCTGACGTATACCACCCCTAGACTTGATATGCGACATATCAGACGAACAGACCGGACTGTACGGGAGTGTTACTGATTGGATTCACAGGAGAACGGACAGGATAGCTTGTTGATCTTCTGATCACTCAATACCTGGGTGGCTGTTACATTTAGTTGACCGCTTGCAGCTTATGGGTGTTTGATATGATCATCACCTGCTACCGACGTATTGACGATTCTTTAGAGTCCTACACAGAGGTTTCTTGGCTCATGCAAAACGGAGTAGAGGCACATATGTGGTATGTGCAAGACCGAGGATAACGCGATATGAGATACCGTATTATATTCTCGCGATATTTAGATATGAACCGGGTCATCGGATCAAGTGTTGATTCGATGAATCGGTATATGATATATTAATCGGTTATATTCGATATAGCCGGATTGTCGGATCAAGTGTTGATTCAATGATTTAATGTATAATAATATATATGATATATTGTATTACATTATCTAATATTGGCTCGCTTTATTATTTCATTTTCTCACCGGATAATACATTTATATATATGCGATATATATTAATTGTATTATTTTCTTTTGTTACAAATATAATATATATATGTGATATATATTATAGTAACATGATATGATTTGTTATGAAACATGTTTAGTGATGATAAAAAGAGATTAGGGTTTGATTAGGGTTAGCTTCTTCTTGCACCATCTAGAAGCATTCCTTTTTGTCTTGGTTAAGATAATATGGTTGTTATTTATCCATGACTCATTTTTAACCTAACCAAACCCTAGCTATAGTTTATTCTCTACAAAGGTTAAGCTTCTCATCCTTGACCATGGTTCCATAATCAATCATATATTCACTTCTACTATTCATCATAAAAGGATTAACTATTTTTCATTCATCTTCTTCTCTCTTTAGCTTTGAGAAAGCTTACTAGTTATTTCTTTTGTGATGATTTCTTATGAGAAAATGATACAAAAAGATAGCATAATTACTACTCCATCATCCTCATCTAATCTAGCCCATTAGATTAGGGTGTTCACCTCATTAGAGTGAGAGAGCTTGAGTTATAGCAACTTCGACATAGATCATCGGAGAAACGGAACACTACAAGCTAGCATGGATCGTTCGAGTCGTGGAGCCTCTCT
This sequence comes from Agapanthus africanus, assembly GCA_030015575.1. NCBI lineage: Eukaryota > Viridiplantae > Streptophyta > Magnoliopsida > Asparagales > Amaryllidaceae > Agapanthus > Agapanthus africanus. The sequence continues at coordinate 374,748,041 of CM057344.1, read as the reverse complement.
TGAGTCCGGGAGATCGTGGATCGCGGCGAAGGGACTTCTACTCGGAGCTTGTGAAGCGAAGGAGCGGACTACAAAGGTTGTAATCCCTCACACTTAGTAGTAAAGATATTTACTTGCCTGTTAAACCCTAATTATCAAGCAAAGATCCCGGCTTTGGGTTGTTCGGCACGTCTAAAATTTTATTCGGGCATGTTTGGTGTCTTATGAACCTTCACAAGAGTGCCTAGGAATCCAACAGTGGTATCAGAGCCTAGCTAGAGCATTAGGCGACGTGTTTACGAAGTTAAAACACCGAACGAACTCCGATACGATGATTTGAACCCCTCTCTGGACTTTTCTAAAAACTGTGATTTTTCATAATTAAAAATTCCTAAAAAATTCAGCAGGGAAATAAAAGAGTAATAGTGAAAAACGAGCGCATACATCGTACAAACCGCCGCGGAACCGCGGCCGTACGGCGCTTTAACCGCGGTTCCGCGGCCGTACGGAGGGGTTATGCATTTGTTTTTGCACTGTTATCTCTATTTCTGAATGTGCTATCTTTTGGGTATTTTTAATCTGACTCAAGTGTTAAGTATTCTGGGGTTTATTTTCTAATCATAGATTCGATCGGAATATTTAAATTCGTTATTATTTCCGGATATTTAGAAGCTGTTAAAATGTTCGAACGGATATCACTAAACTCACTTTTTCCCGGCACGAAAAACTTTCAAGTGTTGAATTTTTATCGGGTTTAAATCTTTCGGAAAAATGTGCAAGTAACACGGTGGACCCTCTAGAAGACAACAAACCTTAACTCGATTATGTGACCGTCTTGAACTGCCTCTAAACCTTAGGGTTTGGGGCAGTACCGCGTGCCACATGTGAGGCGTTGGCTTGACCCTTCTACGGCTGGATCACCGGTACTGTAACATATTCTGGGATTATTTGAACTCCTCTCAAGTGTTGAGTAATTTAGGAAATTTTGGGTATTTGATTATCTGTTCGGAAAGTTTAATATTGTCTATTTATCTGGAATGTGATACAATATGTGGAATTCATAGAGTTAGGTATGAAATGCGAAGTATGTGATATTTCGGATTTACGATGTCTAAAGTGATTGTGGATTCCAAATATTGTAGTTTTACAATTTCTTTTCTGTGACCGTAAGTGTAGTATGTAGTTGTATTGCCGGTTTTCGTTGCTATACATCTACGACGATCGGTGTATGCATACTTACTTACGTTGATGATATGTGATATTATGTGTTGCTGTGATATGTTATATTGGATCGTCCTGTTCTGAATAGCCGGGGGTTTTATGTGTGATGAGGGTTTTTATTTTCATTCATGTAAAATTCATTTGTATGTAATATTCTTTTATTGGGGCACTTCCGGGATGAGGTTGATGTCACCATTGTATATTATTTGCTTTTCCGCATTAGGTAGACCCAAGGAGGGGAGCACAAGTAACCGGGTTCTAGGGTCCAGTAGGAGGCCATCTCGAGGAGTCGAGACCGGGTCTCCTAACCCTAGAATTGGCAGTGTTACTTGCCGCTCTCGTAGGGGTCTAGGGATGTGGGTTTGGCTATTCATCGCGACTGTGGAATCCGTGTTTTATACCGGCTCGTATTGAAAACATGGACGTCCTAGTATATCCAATATTTCATTTATGTTCTTCTGCTGCAATGTTCTGTGATGAGATCATATTACTGCCTGAGACGAATGCTTATACTATATATATATATGCTGATATATAAATATTACTGCATTCGTTTTTTCTGTGATGCTTAGGAAGCATAAGCTGGTGGGATTTTATTAATGAGATTAATAAAAGGAAAAGAAACCTAAAAGATGTTGTAGAATCAAAACTTTATAAAAAGGGTAGCTACAATTTTGCTTTGCATAGCAGTTTATATGATATACCCTGCACCTTATTCGGTGAGGAAAGAACCGAGATCCCTTCACCGGGAGTGACCTCTTTAGAAAAACTGGCAGATGCTACTATTCTCGATTTGTCTTTTCATTGCTTTTAGAGTCTTGCTATGCATAGCGATATATATGATATATCCTGCACCTTATTCGATGGGGAAAGAGCCGAGATCCCTTCACCGGGAATGACCTCTTTAGAAAAACTAATGAAAGCCTCAAAACCACTCCATTTCAAAATTTCACTTGATTCTACAACGATATCAAGTTCATTACGAAATAGGTTTTCAAAAAAACCTGCCGTAGCCCTCCGACATTTCAGATAGATATTACTTAGTATTTGTGCTACGGTTGTTTGGCATTCGTCAAGGCGTAGTGTACGGTAGCTATTTACTATTTATCTGTAGCATATGATGCGATTGGATTAGGGTATTCGTACGGCGTTGTTTGGCATTCGTCAAGGGTCGTGCGGGTGGGTTTAATTCAATCAAGAAATGTACGGGTAGAACTTGACTAGCGGACTATGAGTTGTTTGGCATTCGTCAAGGTCATAGCACGTTAGGGGTAAAATCATTATCGGGAATTTCAAGTGTTGAAATTTGCAATGAGATTGCATATCTCCTATGAGATAGTTGGATCCCGATACCCACTTCGAGTATGAGTTACTCCTGGGAGAGTTTTACACTGGACAATTAGCCGATCAAGTAGGTGTCTAGAAAAGTGTTAACGGGGTTACGCCTCTGGGAAAACGAGGTTTACTTTAATTAGGTCCGTGCGAAAGCACAGGGAACCTCCCTCAAGTACCGACACTGATCTGGCTGAAAGATTGACGAAATTGTAGGGTGTAATTAATCCCGGCTAATCTTACCTTTTAGGGTTTGAAGGAAGATTTGATAAAAACAGTGGGAGACATCCTGATTAGATAAGATAATAACCAATCTAATCTTGCAAGAGCATACGCTAAACTGTTTTCTTCTCTCTCTCTCCAGGTAGCGACTATGTCAGGCCATAATCAAGATAATAATATGGATGTATTGACTGAACCCGCTTATTATACTGAGCAGGGGAACGTTGGACCCGTTCTTTCTTATAAGAGTTATAAGACTGAACAGGGAATAGGAGAATATCTGGATTCTCAATCCGCCCAAAAGAACATGCATGTTGATGCATCTTCTTCAGGTGTGTTAGTTATTGAGAACTGTTTTTCAGTTCACCCTACGTCCTGGGTATTAGATACCGGATCAGGATCCCACCTATGTAAATTGTTACATGGGCTACGAAAAGGTAGAGAACTGGGAAAAGGTGATCATTCCGTTCAAGTAGGGAATGAGGCAAATGTTGCAGCCAAAGCAGTTGGCGAATATCACCTAGTATTACCAAGTGGTGATACACTGATTCTGAATGAGTGCTATTATATACCGAACATGATGTGCAACATTATATCAGTTTCTTTATTAAGTAAAGAAGGATATAATTTTGTAGTACAGGATAATGTTATGAACATATTCCTAGATCAAAAGTTGATTGCATCAGGCTCGTTACATAATGGCATATTCATTCTAAATCAAAATACAGTCCTCAATATACAAAACACACACAAGAGGAAGAGTTCAGAAATGAACGAATCATTCTTGTGGCATTGTAGACTTAGTCATATCAATGCGACACGACTGGCTAAGTTACATAAGGATGGATATTTGAACCCGTTCGAATTATCATCTTATGATACTTGCCATTCATGTCTCAAAGGAAAAATGACCAAAGCTCCGTTTAGTGGACACGGAGAAAGAGTTACGGAACGCTTAGGACTGGTACATAATGATGTATGCGGTCCCATGTCTACACACGCCAGGAATGGTTCTTCCTACTTCATTACATTCACTGACGATCTCTCTAGATACGGGTATGTGTTCCTGTTAAAACACAAGTCTGAAGCTTTTGAGAAATTCAGAGAATATAAGCACGAAGTAGAGAACCAAACGGGCAAAAGTATTAAGATCCTTCGATCTGATCGAGGAGGAGAATACTTAAGCAATGAGTTCTAAGATTATCTAAAAGAGAATGGGATTCTCTCTCAGCTTACTCTACCTTATACACCACATCACAACGGTGTATCGGAACGGAGGAATCGCACCATATTAGATATGGTGCGCTCAATGATGAGTACAGCTGAGTTACCTATTTCCTTCTGGGGGTGTGCGCTTGAGACAGCCATACACCTATTGAATATGGTTCCTACCAAATCAGTGCCTACCACTCCATATGAGATATGGAAAGGGAAGAGACCATCTCTTAAGTATGTTAAGATATGGGGTTGTCCAGCTTATGTCAAAAGACAAAATCCGGACAAACTCGAGGCAAGATCTGTCTTATGTAAGTTTGTAGGATATCCCAAAATTTCACAAGGATATATCTTCTACCACCCCGAGGAACAAAAGGTGTTTGTTTCTCGACATGCCACTTTCTTAGAAAAAGGTTTTCTTATGAAACAGATTAGTGGCATTGAGGTAGAACTGGAAGAGGTTCCAGCGACACAAACTACAACAGAAGACTTGGTAGAACCAGAGGATTCAGTAGTACCCGACGAACCCCAGCCTCTCAGCCGATCTAGCAGGGTTTCTCATCCGCCTGAGAGATACTACGGTTTTCTTATTGATGGTGGAAGCAAGGATTGCATCATGGAAGATGATGACCCGACTAGTTTCGAGCAGGCCATCACAAGTGGTGACTCTTTGAAATGGCTGGATGCAATGCGATCTGAGATGGAATCCATGTACACCAACAAAGTATGGACTTTGGAAATTGCTCCTGAAGGGGTAAAACCCATTGGGAGCAAGTGGATTTTTACAAAGTAATTTGGTGTAGATGGAAAAGTTGAGACTTTCAAAGCTAGACTTGTAGCAAAGGGTTTTCGTCAAAGACCAGGTGTGGATTATGACGAAACCTTTTCTCCAATGGCTATGTTTAAGTCCATCCAGATCTTACTTGCCATTGCTGCATACCATGACAACGAAATCTGGCAAATGGATGTTAAGACCTCCTTTCTAAACGGTGATTTAGAAGAGTGCGTGTACATGACTCAGCCAGAGGGCTTCGTAGATAGTGGGAGCAGCGGAAAGGTGTGCAAGCTGCTTAAATCCATTTATGGGTTAAAGCAAGCATCGCAGAGTTGGAACATCTGTTTTGATTTTGTAGTCAAAGAGTTTGACATCATCAAAAATATAGATAAACCTTGTATCTATAAGAAGGTAGCAGAGAGTAAGGTTGTCTTCCTCATATTGTACGTGGATGATATACTCTTGATAGGAAATGGTATTCCTATGCTGCAATCAGTCAAGCTCTTCTTATCACAAAGATTCTCAATGAAAGATCTAGGTGATGCCTCCTACATATTGGGAATCGTGATCTATAGAGATAGATCTAAACGGATACTGGGATTGTCCCAATCCAGGTACATTGATACCATACTAAAGAGGTTTAGTATGGAAGAATCCAAGCGTGGGAACCAACACACGATCTCTGGACTCACTCTCTCCAAAGAGATGTCTCCCAAGACTGATTTGGAGAGAGCTCGCATGCAAGGGATACCCTATGCTTCGGCAGTAGGCTCTATCACGTATGCGAAGCTATGTACCAGACCCGATGTAGCATACTCACTAAGTGTAGTGAGTCGGTATCAAGCATATCCTGGAGAGAGTCACTGGACAGCTGTGAAGAACATTCTCAAGTACATACGAAGGACTAAGGAGATGTTCTAGGTGTATGGTAATGGAGAACTCCAGGTGGAGTCCTTGACCGATTCCAGCTTCCAAAGTGATAAGGACGACTCTAAGTCGCACTCGGGTTTTGTCTTTACCCTAAATGGAGGGGCGGTATGTTGGAAGAGTTCCAAACAGGATACCGTTGCAGACTCAACGATGGAGGCTGAATACATCGCTGCCAATGATGCTGCCAAAGAGGCTATCTAGATAAAGAAGTTCATTAGTGAACTTGGTGTGGTTCCATCCATTGAGCATCCAATACATCTGTATTGCAATAACAATGGAGCTGTGGCTTTGGCCAAGGAACCCAGGTCCCATCAGAAATCCAGAAATATTCTGAGGCGGTATCAGCTGATCAGGGAGATAGTTGATCGCCGGGAGATCGAGGTCTGGAGAGTAGAAACGAAGGACAACACTGCGGATCCACACACAAAGGCTATTCCCCAGATACAGTTTGAGAGATTATTCAGGATGCTAGGTATGAGATACTACAGCAGCTGGCCTTAGTGCAAGTGGGTGATTGTTAGTTATGTATATGCCCTAGAGGCCATTGTTGTACATATGATGTATATTATAATGGATGCTTGGATATATATAGAGAGGACTTTCTTTCTCGTCATGATAGTATGCTATTTGGTTTTCCTTTATCTTAACATGTTGACTTGTATTGGTTTACTGTCTTTTTCTCACATGTTGATAAAGCCCTTAGGATCTGTACTCGACTACTGGGACTATGATGAGATCATACTAGTAGGGCCATGTTAGTCGATGAGTACATCCTATAACTGTTCCTAGTCGAGGGTATATCGAGACAGGGCATCGATACACCAGAGTAGACTAGCGTATACGCATCTTGACCCATATGATGGGCGATGGATGATCCCATATCCATCGGTGTTTGACATCAAGGATGGTGTTGTAAGTCCATATTGCGACCCCCGGTTCTTACGGGGAGGCGGAAACGGTATAAAAAACGAATTTTTATCGCAAGAGGCAACATGGACTAACTTATGGTCGGGATCGTTACCTAAACTAAAACTAGCAAACTAAGCTAAAGATATTTAGCTACTCGGATGAAGATGGTTATACCTAAACTTGAACTCCTTCTCTTCAAGCTCCGGTGGTGGTCCGATGGCTCCTTCTCGTCGTCTCCGTACGCCGAAGATAGATCCACTTGAAAGCTCCAACCTTTAGCTCCTTCTTCGGTCTTTGAAGAAACTAGTTCACTTGGTTTGCTAAACCTAGTGAACTAGAATGAGTAGAGAGGAAAATAGAATGGGATTTTATCTATGGTTCTTGATTCTCAACTCATGAGACAAGAGAACCATAGATCAAGAGAGGGAGCAAGAGGTTGAGGGTGAGAGCAAGGGGAGAGCTCAAGAACAAGAGAGAGAATGAGCAAGAAAGAATGAGGCTCTCTTTTCTCTCTCACCCTCTCATAATCCAAAGTGATCATAACTCATCATATCAAAAAAGTCTTTTGGTGATGGTTAAAAGCAACCATAAGGTTATCATATCATGCACTCATTTTACTCAAAAAAGCAAGCAAGAAAAAAGTCTTTGGCATGAAATGATAACCATGGTCATCATGATGGTCAACTAGTCAAGCCTAGTCAACCGGTCAACAAGTCAACAAAAGTCAACAAGTCACCAAAGTCAACAAGTCAACAAAAGTCAACAAGTCAACAACCATATCACCATAATACTTAATTAATATAATAGTTAATCACAAATCATATTCTCATTAGGGTTGAGCATAAAGTCAAAAAGTCAACGGTCAACTGTCAACAACCCTAATGAGAATCCGCTGCCTCTGCCTCCCTGTCAACTGTGCATACACACCCGCATCCGCGTTCCGAGGAACACGAATGCAAACTGGATAAATCCAATCCCATAAGGTACACTAGGATCTGGCTTAAACCAAAGCCCGCTAGTGTAAACTGTCCGGACACTGTACGTGCACAAGTGCACGGATGTGACCGAACCCTGTCGCAAAACCATGCGACCTGTCGCAATACCATGCGACCTCTACTCTTTTGCCTAAAGGCGAAAAGCTTTCTGTGTGGGACTCTAAAGACTCGACACTACGCTGGCAGTGGGTTTAACCACAGACCGCAAGCGGCACTAGCTGTGCGTAACGGTCCCCAGGTAATGCCGACAAGAAGACCGACGAGGCGAAACCCATCTGAACTCCTACTGAGCCTGAGTGTGACATTCTCCGTACAGTCCGGTCTGTTCGTCTGATACATCGCATGGCGGGCCTAGGGGGCGGTAAACGTCAGTCCCCCAATAGCGGTACAAGTCGTGCCGGAGTGAAGCCCAATACACCCTGAGATAACACTGGAAACCTACCAGTATATCTCGTTTGCCCTGGCCAGGGACTACTCGTGTAATGGCTCTCCTAGACACAGCGCGATGTCAACCCCCAATACCGGGAGAGACGAATCCTGTCTAACCGTCACTGCCTCCAAGTGCTTCGGGACTGCACCCAACCACCACCTGTTTGCACGACTCCTTTGAGCCGTGGTAGGGTAGTAATCAAAGTACAGTGGGAACACACCCGAGGCGAAGTGACAGTGTCAAGTCAGCGGACTAAGCTGTACTCATGTCACCTGGGAACTGATAACTGACGATAGGTATAATACCAACTAGTCAGTTCCCGACGAGTCCTGTCCAGTGTACCCGTAACCTAACGAGCACCCGCATACTATCTCAAGTACGACGTACTGACGGCTGTGGGACAGACCGTCTCCCACACTGGGATGAGAAGCGCATGCGCTGGTCTACTCCGGAGTATCGATGCCCTGTCTCGATAGTCCTGCGACCAGGGACCTGAATAAGGATGTGCTTATAGATTACCCAGCCCCCACTAGTGTGACTGCCATCACAACGCTGGTAATCAAGCAAAGATCCTAAGGGCTCCACTAATGCGTATAAGTGATATACTGAAATAAACACAAGTACACATTGAAGTAGAAACAAACCAAGTAGCATACTACTATTTTGAGCAAGATTGTATATACAAGGTGAATATCCCAAGCATCCATTAAGTAATATACAAACTAGTATGATACAGTAATGGCCTCTAGGGCATATACACTAACAGGTGTATGGGTGCTCAGTGGAGACTGGGTACACTGGACGGACTCGCCGAGAACTCCCAGATGGTGATATACCACACGTCAGATGGCAGTTCTCCGGTGACACAGGTACAGGGTAGTCTGTAGACCCGAGATCTTCATAAAGTCTTGTGTGATTCCCACTGTGCTTTGATTTCCACCTTACCACGTCCAAGAGGGCGTGCAAAACGGTGGCTTTTGGGTGCAGTCCCGAATCATATGGAGGCAATGAGCGATAGGAGGGGATTCGTCTCTCCCGGTATAGGGAGTTGATGTTGTGCTGTGTTCGATTGGCTATAACTGGAAGTCCCTGGCCATGGCTGATATAGAGATATACTGGTAAGTGTTACTAGTAGTTTCTCGACCTGTTATGAGCCTCACATCGACACGACTTATCGGTTACTGGGGTCTGACGTATACCACCCCTAGACTTGATATGCGACATATCAGACGAACAGACCGGACTGTACGGGAGTGTTACTGATTGGATTCACAGGAGAACAGACATGCTAGCTTGTTGATCTTCTGATCGCTCAATACCTGGGTGGCTGTTAAGTTTAGCTGACCGCTTGCAGCTTGTGGGTGTTTGACATGATCATCACCTGCTACCGGCGTATTGACGATTCTTTAGAGTCCTACACAGAGCTTTCTTGGCTCAGGCAAAACGGAGTAGAGGCACATATGTGATATGTGCAGGACCAAGGATAATGCGATATGAGATACCGTATTATATTCTCGCGATATTTAGATATGAACCGGGTCATCGGATCAAGTGTTGATTAGATGAATCGGTACATGATATATTAGTCGGTTATATTCGATATAGCCGGATTGTCGGATCAAGTATTGATTCGATAATTTAATGTATAATAATATATATGATATATTGTATTACATTATCTAATATTGGCTCGCATTATTATTTCATTTTCTCACCGGATAATACATTTATATATATGCGATATATATTAATTGTATTATTTTCTTTTGTTACAAATATAATATATATGTGATATATATTATAGTAACATGATATGATTTATTATGAAACATGTTTAGTGATGATAAAAAGAGATTAGGGTTTGATTAGGGTTAGCTTCTTCTTGCACCATCTAGAAGCATTCCTTTTTGTCTTGGTTAAGATATTATGGTTGATATTTATCCATGACTCATTTTTAACCTAACCAAACCATAGCTCTAGTTTATTCTCTACAAAGGTTAAGCTTCTCATCCTTGACCATGGTTCCATAATCAATCATATATTCACTTCTACTATTCATCACAAAAGGATTAACTATTTTTCATTCATCTTCTTCTCTCTTTAGCTTTGAGAAAGCTTATTAGTTATTTCTTTTGTGATGATTTCTTGTGAGAAAATGAAATAAAAAGATAGCATAAATACTACTCCATCATCCTCATCTAATCTAGCCCATTAGATTAGGGTGTTCACCTCATTAGAGTGAGAGAGCTTGAGTTATAGCAACTTCGACGTAGATCATCAGAGAAACGGAACACTACAAGCTAGCATGGATCGTTCGAGTCGTGGAGCCTCTCTTGAGTCCGGGAGATCGTGGATCGCGGCGAAGGGACTTCTACCCGGAGCTTGTGAAGCGAAGGAGCGGACTACAAAGGTTGTAATCCCTCATACTTAGTAGTAAAGATATTTACTTGCATGTTAAGCACTAATAATCTCGCAATGATCCCGGCTTTGGGTTGTTCGGCACGTCTAAAATTTTATTCAGGCATGTTTGATGTCTTATGAACCTTCACAAGAGTGCCTAGGAACCCAACAGTGGTATCCGAGCCTAGATATAGCATTAGGCGATGTGTTTACGAAGTTAAAACTCCGAACGATCTCCGATACGACGATTTGAACCCCTCTCTGCAGTTTTTTAAAAACTGTGATTTTTCAGAATTAAAAATTCCTAAAAAATTCAGCAGGGAATTATAAGAGTAATAGTGAAAAACGAGCGCATACATCGTACAAACCGCCGCGGAACCGCGGCCGTACGACGCTTTAAACGCGGTTCCACGGCCGTACGGAGGGGTTATGCATTCGTTTTTGCACTGTTATATCTATTTCTGAATGTGCTATCATTTGGGTATTTTTAATCTGACTCAAGTGTTATGTAATCTGGGGTTTATTTTGTAATCGTAGATTCGATTGGAATATTTAAATTCGTTATTATTTCCGGATATTTAGAAGCTGTTAAAATGTTCGAACGGATATCATTAAACTCACTTTTTCCCGGCACGAAAAACTTTGAAGTGTTGAATTTTTATCGGGTTTAAATCTTTCGGAAAAATGTGCAAGTAACACGGTGGACCCTCTAGAAGACAACAAACCTTAACTCGATTATGTGACCGTCTTGAACTGTCTCTAAACCTTAGGGTTTGGGGCAGTACGGCGTGCCACATGTGAGGCGTTAGCTTGACCCTTCTATGGCTGGATCACCGGTACTGTGACATATTCTGGGATTATTTGAACTCCGCTCAAGTGTTGAGTAATTTAGGAAATTTTGGGTATTTGATTATCTGTTCGGAATGTTTAATATTGTCTATTTATCTGGAATGTGATACAATATGTGGAATTCATAGAGTTAGACATGAAATGCAAAGTATGTGATATTTCGGATTTACGATGTCTAAAGTGATTGTGGATTCCAAATATTGTAGTTTTACAATTTCTTTTCTGTGACCGTAAGTGTAGTATGTAGTTGTATTGCCGGTTTTCGTTGCTATACATCTACGACGATCGGTGTATGCATACTTACTTACGTTGATGATATGTGATATTATGTGTTGCTGTGATATGTTATATTGGATCGTCGTGTTCTGAATAGCCGGGGGTTTTATGTGAGATGAGGGTTTTTATTTTCATTCATGTAAAATTCATTTGTATGTATTATTCTTTTATTGGGGCACTTCCGGGATGAGGTTGATGTCACCATTGTATATTATTTACTTTTCCGCATTAGGTAGACCCAAGGAGGGGAGCACAAGTAACCGGGTTCTAGGGTCCAGTAGGAGGCCATCTCGAGGAGTCGAGACCGGGTCTCCTAACCCTAGAATTGGCAGTGTTACTTGCCGCTCTCGTAGGGGTCTAGGGATGTGGGTTTGGCTATTCATCACGACTGTGGAATCCGTGTTTTATACCGGCTCGTATTGAAAACACGGACGTCCTAGTATATCTAATATTTCATATATGTTCTTCTGCTGCAATGTTCTGTGATGAGATCATATTACTACCTGAAACGAATGCTTATACTATTTATATATATGCTGATATATAAATATTGCTGCTTTCGTTTCTTCTGTGATGCTTAGGAAGCATAAGCTGATGGGATTTTATTAATGAGATTAATAAAAAGAAAAGAAACCTAAAAGATGTCGTAGAATCAAAACTTTATAAAAAGGGTAGCTACAGTTTTGCTTTGCATAGCGGTATATATGATATACCCTGCACCTTATTCGGAGAGGAAAGAACGGAGATCCCTTCACCGGGAGTGACCTCTTTAGCAAAACTGGCAGATGCTACAACTCTCGGTTTGTCTTTTGATTGCTTTTAGAGTTTTGCTACGCATAGCGATATATATGATATATCCTGCACCTTATTCGATGGGGAAAGAGCCGAGATCCCTTCACCGGGAATGACCTCTTTAGCAAAACTAATGAAAGCCTCAAAATCACTCCATTTCAAAATTTCACTTGATTCTACAACGATATCAAGTTCATTACGCAATAGGTTTTCAAAAAAACCTGCCGTAGCCCTCCGACATTTCAGATAGATATTACTTAGTATTCGTGCTACGGTTGTTTGGCATTCGTCAAGGCGTAGTGTACGGTAGCTATTTACTATTTATCTGTAGCATATGATGCGATTGGATTAGGGTATTCGTACGGCGTTGTTTAGCATTCGTCAAGGGTCGTGCGGGTGGGTTTAATTCAATCAAGAAATGTACGGGTAGAACTTGACTAGCGGACTATGAGTTGTTTGGCATTCTTCAAGGTCATAGCACGTTAGGGGCAAAATCATTATTGGGAATTTCAAGTGTTGAAATTTGCAATGAGATTGCATACCTCCTATGAGATAGTTGGATCCCGGTATCCACTGCGAGTAAGAGATACTCCTGGGAGAGTTTTACACAGGACAATTAGCCGATCAAGTAGGTGTCTAGAAAAGTGTTAACGGGGTTACGCCTCTGGGAAAACGAGGTTTACTTTAATTAGGTCCGTGCGAAAGCACGGGGAACCTCCCTCAAGTACCGACACTGGTCACTATCACCCTGTATTATCAGAATACATTGATTCTGAACGAATGTTATTAGATACCGAACCTGAAGTACAATATCGTATCAGTCTCTTTATTAGTAAAGAAAGGATATAATTTTGTATTGTTGGATAATATTTTGAACATTTCCTATATCAAGAGTTGATCGGTTCAGGAACGTTATCTAAAAGCATTGACGTTCTAAATCAAACTACAGTTCTTAGTATACAGAACACACACAAGAGGAAGAGTTCAGAAATGAACGAATCCTTCTTAAGGCATTGTAGAGTAGGTCATATCAATGCGACCCGACTAGCTGAAGTTACACATAGATGCATATTTAAATTAGTTTAAATTTACATATTGTGAAACTTGCCAGTCATGTCACAACGATAAGATGACCACAGCTCTGTTTAATGGAAACAGAGAAAGAGTTAGTGAACTCTTGGGATTGCTACATGCTGATGTATGAGGTCCCCTGTCTACACATGCCAAGACCGGTTCTTTATACTTCATTACATTCACTGTTTATCTCTCATGATTCGGACATATCTTCCTGTTAAAACACAAGTCCGAAGCTTTTGAGACATTCATAGAATATAAGTTAGAAGTAGAGAACCAAAAACGGGTATAAGTATTATGTCCTTTGATGAGATCAAGGAGGAGAATACTTGAGCACGGAGATTCCTGGACTATTCTAAAGGAGAATGAGATTCTCTCTCAGCATCACTCCTCCGTATACACCACAGCACGACGGTGTATCGGGACGGAGCAATAGCACCCTATGTGATATGGTGTGCTCTATGATGAGTACTACTGAGTTCCCTATTTTCTTTTGGGAGTTATGCACTTGAGATGTTGCATACCTATTGAATAGGGTTCAAATCAAATCAGTTGCCTACCACTTCATAAATGATATGGAAAGGGAAGATGCCATATCTTAAGTTTGTTAAGATTTGGGCTTGTCCGGCCTATGTCTGAAAAGCAAAATCCGGACAAGCTCGAGGCAAAGTCAGATCTGTGGAAGTTTGTTGGATATCCCAAGCATTCGCAAGGGAATATCTTCTACCTAAACGAGAAACAAAAGATGTTTTGTTTCTCAACATGCCGCCTTTGTGAAAGGGAATTTCTTGTGAAAAAATTAGTGGACATGAGGTAGAACTGGAAGGAATTCCAGCTATACAAACTACAGCAGATGATTTGGTAGAACCAAAGGATTCAATAGTTTCCAACGAACCTTAACCTCTCCGCCGATCTAGTAGGGTTCCTCACCCATCTGAGAGATACTTCGGTTTCTCTATGACAGTAGGAGCGACGATCGCATCATGAGATGATGACCCAACTAGTTTTGAGCTGGCCATCAGGAGTGGGACTCTGTAAGAATGGCTGGATGCTTAGCGATCTGAGATGGAATCCTTATACACCAACAAAGTATGGACTTTGGTTGCTTTATCTGAAGGGTTAAATCCCCATCAGGAGCAAGTATATCTTGAGAAGATTACTTGGTGTACATGGAAAAGTTGAGACTTTCAAAGCTATGCTTAAGTCCATCCAGATCCTACTTGCCAATGCTACATACCATGACTAGGATATCTGGTGGTTGGGTGTCATGACTGCTTTTCTAAATGATGTTTTAGAAGAGAGCGTCTATAAGTACACATCCAGAGGGCTTCGTAGACAGTGGGAGCAGCGGAAACGTGTGCAAGATGCTTTATATGATAAAGCAGGCATCGCGGAGTTGGAACATCTGTTTTGATGTGGTAGTCAAAGAGTTTGACTTCATCAAAATGATAGATGAACCTTGTATATACAAAAAGGTAGTAGGGAGTATGGTGATGATCCTCGTAGAGTACATGGATGACATACTCTTGATAGGGAAGGAGTTTCCTATGCTATGCTCGGTCAATCTCCGCTTATCACAAGGATTCTCCATATAGGATCAACGTTATACCTACTAAATCCTGGGTTTTGGATCTATGAGATAGATCTAATTGGATGTTAGGATTCTCACTAGTTGTAGTGAGATGGTATCAATCGATCCTGGGGAGAATCACTGGAAATGTTCCAGGGTAATAAGGACGACTGAATGTCAGTCGCAGGCATTGTCTTTACCCTCAGTGGAGGGACGGTATGTTGGAAGAGTTCCAAGCTAGATACCGTGACTCACTAGACGATTAAAGGCAAGATACATCGTTACCAAGGATGCCACCAAAGAGACAGTTTGGATATATAAGTTCATGAGATGAACTTCGTTCCTACCATTGTGTGACAATGGAGTTGTGGCTTATGCCTAGGAACCCCCGTCCGATCAGAAATCCAGATATAATTCTTAGGCAGTATCACCTGATCATGGAGATCGTTGATCTCTAGAGAGATCGAGGTTAGGAGAGTAGACACAGAGGACAACAGCGCGGATCCACTCACAAAGGCCTTTTTCCAAGTAGAGACTTTTATGGGATGGTTGAGTATGAGATACTTCAACCACAGCTAATTGCTGGGTATGCGATACCACAACAGATGGCCTTAGTGCAAGTGGGAGATTGTTAGTTATATGTATGCCCTAGAGGCCATTACTGTACATACGATGTATATTGTAATGGATGCTTGGACATATATAGGGAGGACTTTCTTGCTCGACATGATAGTATGCTATCTGCTTGTACTTTATCTTAACATGTACTCTGATTGTCTCTATGTTACATGTTGATAAAGCCCTTAGGATATGTACTCGACTACTTGGACTATGATGAGATCATACTAGTGGGGCTACGGTAGTCGACGAGTACATCTTATAACTATTCCTAGTCGAGGGTGTATCGAGACAGGGCATCGATATACCAGAGTAGACTAGCGTATACGTATCTTGACCCATTTGATGGGCGATGGATGATCCCATATCCATCGGTGTTTGACATCAAGGATGGTGTATGGGTGCTCAGTAGAGACTGGGTACACTGGACGGACTCACCGAGAACTCCCAGATGGTATTATACCTCACGTCAGATGGCAGTTCTCCAGTGACACTGGTACAGAGTAGTCTGTTGACCCGAGATCGTCATAGAGTCTTGTGTGATTCCCACTGTGCTTTGATTTCCATCATACAACGTCCAAGAGGGCATGCAAAAAGGTGGCTTTTGGGTACAGTCCCGAATCACATGGAGGCAATGAGCCATAGGAGGGGATTCGTCTCTCCCGGTATAGGGAGATGATTTTGTGCTGTTTTCGATTGGCTATAACTGGAAATCCCTGGCCAGGGTTGCTGAAATTTACTGGTAAGTGTTATCAGTACTATCTCGAACTGTTATAGACCTCATATCGACATGACTTATCGAGCTACTGGGGTCTGATGTTTACCACCCCTAGGCGAGATATGGGACATATCAGATGATGAGATCGGACTGTACGGGAGTGTTACTGATTGGATTCACAGGAGAATGTACAGGCTTGCTTGTTGATCTTCTGAGCGCTCAATACCTGGGTGGTTGTTACGTTTAGCTGACCGCTTGCAGCTTGTGGGTGTTTGATATGATCATCACCTACTGCCGGCGTATTGACGATTCTTTAGAGTCCTACACTGAGGTTTCTTGGTTCAGGCAAAACGGAGTAGGAGCACGTATGTGATATGTGCGGGACCGAGGATAATGCGATATAAGATACTGTATTCTATTCTCGCGATATATGATATCAGCCGGGTCATCGGATCAAGTGTTGATTCGATGAATCGGTAAATGAGATATTAGTCGGTTATATGCGATATAGCCGGATTGTCGGATCAAGTGTTGATTCGATAATTTAATATATAATAATATATATGATATATTAAATTGCATTAACTAATATTAGCTCACTAAAAGATTCTTTTTCTCACTCAGGTAATACATTGATATATATGCGATATATGTTAATTGTATTATTTTATTTTGTTACAATAAATATTATATATGTGATATATAATATTGTAACATGATATGATTATTAATGCAACATGATTAGTGGAGATTAAACAAGGTTAGGGTTTGAATTGGGTTAGTTGTTTCATGAACATTCTAGAAGGTTTTCTTTTGTCATGGATAAGATATTATGCTTGATATTTTCAAGTGACTCACCTTTAACTCAACCCAAACCCTAGCTCTAGTTAAATCTCTACAAAGGTTTTTTTAACAATGGTTGCATTATTCATCATTATTATCTTATCATTATTCTTCGCAAAAGGATTGACTATAATTCATCATCTTCTTCTTCTTTCTTTCATGGAAAAATCTTTTTAGCTTTTTCTAAGTGATGAAAATGAGTGAGAATATGAAAACAAATGAGAGCAAAAATCCTACTTCATCATCCTCATCTACCCTTCCCTTTAGATGAGAGTGTTCACTTCATTTAGCGAGTGTTAGCTTGTGTTAATGAAACTTCAAGGTAGATCATCTTTGTTATCGAAGATCGGAAGCAAGCTTGCATCTTTCTCTTCGTGGAGCCTCTTGAGAGTCCGGAACACGATGATTGCAGCGAAGGGACCTCAACATGGAGCTTAAGAAGTGAAGGACCGGATCTACAAAGGTTGTAATCCCTCTCACTTAGTGTTAAAGTGTTTAACATGCTTGTTTTCTCCTAATCTCTAGTTTAAAGATCCGGCTTTGGGTTGTTCGGCACGGCTAAATTTTAAATCGGGCATGGTTGATGCCTCGTAGACCCTTGTGCGTGTGCCTAGCAACCCTACAGGCTACATGTGCCATTAACCTAGAGAGCTCAAGCTCTTATTTGAGGAAGAAGAAGATGAAATTGATAGCTTGTAGAAAAATGAATTTTTTTCTTTATCTCACCATGTCATATTATATATGACACATACAGTCTCCCACACTCTCTCTCATGTGTGTGTCACACACATAAGAGAGACGTTGAGCCCCACCATTAATCATGTATAACAAATAAATATTATATATATATACACACACTCACACACACACACACTTACATACACACAAACACACATATATTTATTTATTTACACATAATATTTAAAGGAGGGAATTAATATATATATATATATATTAAATAAGTATTACTACATGTATCTTATACACATACACATCATGGCATCACATACACGAAATGCTATCAATATCTCCTCAGTATCATGTACAGTAAAGAGTGTGTGTGTCATATACCCAATACTAGAAACCACATCATAAATACAGTTATCAAGTCAACACTTGACTTAATATTCCGGCTTTTAAATCGGCTAGTATAACAGTCGTTCAATCAAACATGTATATCCAATATACATGTTTTATCAAACTCATGCACATATCCCTATACATACATCACATCGCGTTTTTCCCGGGCAGGCACTTTCGTTGCGAGACTCTAAAGACCTATTAATACGCAGGTAGCAAGTTATATAGGATCGAATCCGATTGAATATAATACACTTTCAGATTCAACCCTTTTCGGGTTAACCCACAAGCTCGTCAGTGGCACTAGCTGTACCTAACGGCTACCCAGGTATGAGTAAGATAAAGGCAGGTTGACGAGCGAACTCATCCGAACCCAACAAAGTTTATAAGTGATAGTCACCGTACAATCATTTCTCTTCATCAAGGAGTATCACATACTGGGTCTGAGGAGTAGAATCTGTCAAACCCCTAATAACCCGATAAATCGTGCTGACAGAAGACTCATGGCCAAAGAGATACGACCGGTAACACTTACCGGTTTTTCTCTACTTCCGTAGCAACTGACTTCTGGCTATAGTCGTGTCCTGCACAGCGCGATATCAACTCCCAATACCAGGAGTGACAAATTCTTTCGACCGCTCACTGGCTCCATGTGCTTCGGAACTGTACCCAACTAAAATCTATTTTCAAGACTCAGTAAAGCCATGGTAGGGTAGTAATCCAAGTACAGTACGAACACACACATGTGTCACGACCCGAAAGAGCACGTGACTGGCCCTTGAATCCTATGAAGTCTATAGGACTCCATCTGATCCAAGTAAGCCAAAAGCCCTGAAATCTAAAACCATTTAAAGAGTAAATAAGGAAAACTGGTTTTGAAAAGTAAAGAAATAATGTTTCAAAAATCAAAGTTTTTAAAAAACTAAGCCGAAAGTGTATTTTTAAAATGTGTAAGCTTTCCTGAAAATTTCGGCAGAGTTTCCTTTGTAAAAACTGGCCCCGAACGGGGTACAACAAGAATAATATATATGAGATGATAAAAGGCATCCCCAAGCGGGAGCTAGCTCTTCGTCAATCGACGGTCACAACCACACAAGCAATAATAATATACAACGCCAAGGGGCTAGGATCAAAACCGAAAAAGAAACTCAAAACAGCCAGAAAACCATAATACTACAAGCGCGACTCTAAGGTCGAAATAATACAACATAGTTTTCTAAGTCTGAAACAATATACAAGTTTTGGTTGATGGAAATTCTAGATACAATAAATAATACATGAACAATGGCGGTTCTGATACAAAAGAACCCACCTATCCAAGCAAATCACCCATAAGGAAGCAATGCGCCAGAAAGGCCGCTATGGAATCTGTACGGCAAACCTGCAAGAACTGGGGCACAACGGGGGTGAGTTGCCAACTCGTGAATAGAAAATATCTACAAGCAGAGATCGAATGCATGACCCATCCTAGGTCAATACGATCAGATATAAATAAACCTCAATATGAATAAAGCTGAAGCATGCTAAACTGGCAATGTAATCTCTATACATGAGTGTAGTGCCAAGTGCTCGTGCTAGTGCCTCAGGTAATAGCATGTCATGAATATGAGGGATGATCAAAGTAATCAAATCTGCACACACGTGGATCCCGTCCACTCGTCACTCACTGACAATAACCACCATGCATGTAAATATCATAAATCATGTGCATGGGAATAATATGAGGATATAAACCATCTGTGTCCCTCGCGACACGTCAAAATCATGGAACCGGAGTGCCCAGCATCGACACTCGAAAACATCATGAAAACTGTGCCCAGCATCGGCACGTAAATCCTCATATATCGGGCTCCGTCAGTCCGGATTGGCCCGCGGGCTCTGTCTGCGGTATCGGCCCTCGGCCCCGGCAGTATGCCCATATCCATCTATCGACACTGGTCAGTATCCTCCGGATAACCGCCAGGTCCAACCAATCACCGGTAGGTACTCGCCCGCCTCCAGGCTTAATCGGCAAAGCTCATCGATCATCTTGCCGAGGGGAACCATACCAGGTCCACCATGTACCCGCAATCGGCTCGTCCACTCCTCGATTCGGGTTTCACATGTCGCTCTCAGCACCGAGAAAACACATGGTGGACGCACTGAAATATCATATCAAGGGTAACCGGGTTTTTAAAGCAATGACATATTCTCTTTTTGAAACACCCACGGTTCCCAAATCCAGAAATATCATAGAAACAACATATCTCAATGCGTATAATCAAAGAGCATGAAGTATGCGACATGTAAAGGAAATGTAAGCATATCATCGTGTCATGCAAGGATCATATACTGAATGCAATAGTACTACAGTGTAGTGACATGGCAAGTATCGATGATAAGTGTGTGAGCCGGCAACAAGTGTACGTGGAACATCTGCATCATCGATAATGGTGCTGGTGTCCTAGCAGCATGACTGAAATGTATCAACAATATAAGCGATGCAATGCAAAACAACATGAATGTGCGGAATCGAATAATCAACGCAAAGGTAAAGAATCTACACCAATCTGTACATGTCATGCAGTGGTGCCATTTGAAATAAGACGAATCAGGGCTTTTGGTAAAACAAGGGCTACGGTGTTTTAAGAAAAAATACATCATTTGAAAATACCCGTATAAACCCTTCTACATATCTTTAAAATATCCCCGATTCGTTAGTTTTGAAATAGGTATGACTCGGGTCTAGCCTAACGCCTACTATGCGAACTACGAACCCGACAATCAAGCCAATAGAGAGGGGTATGGAAACCACCTAAATCTGAGTCGATATCACAATATCTCATCACATGACAGGCATCACTACCATCATATCACATCTCCAATATGAACTCTGTCATGTCGCCAAATCTCACGGCCTCAATCGAATCTCATCGACTCATCTCAATCCCACGTATCATCCTCAAAACCCGTATATAAACACATAGTCCCATACCCATGTGTAGATATACACACCATCATATGCGCACAGATATATGAAAGGATGTATGCAAGTATGTGTGTATGTGTGAGTGCACCCACTACTCTAGGGTTTCGCACTACTAAACCAATACATTCTTATTGTCAATAATCCTAAACAACACATAATAAATATATGTTTGTATACGTATTCGTATACATCACCACGGACTGCGGGGGTGCTATACGCCATCCACCCGACTTCTCCCCATAGATATAAATCTACTCACCTTGCTTCTCGTGTGCCAAAGCTGATGTCGCCATCTTCATCTCCTTTGCCTCAACATCACGCGGGGTACCTACAAGTATATCACAATGCTAAAGCACATGAAAACCACATCGGAAACCAAAACAGCACACGCTACTCGCATAGGTAAAAACCTATCGCTTCGCATGTAAACACGATCAATATCCACCTGTCGTTGACGTCAAAACGCCACCCGACAGGAACGAAACACCAAATACCAAAATCCATGCTAAAACAAGTCTCAAATCATGCACCAACAAAGGAAAATCATCCCAGATTTCATCCTAGATGGAATCAGTCAAAACTAGACATACCCAGGGTCAAGAATAGAGGAAATGGGGGTATGCACGCAAAACGAGGCAGATCCACCCTGCTCTGGCCGCAATTTGCGGCTAGAAGGAATTAATTGGCGGCCTCAGTTTGGAGTTGGGGGCTAGTGTTTGGTGTGGTGGTTCATTGGTGCCTGCACATCTCACTGTCAACTCAGTTTTATTTTTGGGGTCTCGGGGTAATAGCAGATTACACAAAACAGTGACAGATTTCCAGTTTTTCCGATATCGGTTCCGTAATTCCGTATTTTGGTTTCAATTCCAGGTTTGGGTCCAATTTTGCATTACACCAGGGGTTCTAAGGTCACAATAAGCCTCAATTTCATCTTGATTTCAGTTTTCCACTAAACCCTAACTTGAATTCTCCAAAGTCCACAAAACGACACAATATCGATATGAAACTAGAATTGATGCACAAGAATTTGAAATACTACAAGAGGGTGCAGAAATTACCTCCTTTGGCAACTCAAGAAAATTCTTGAGTTGCTCAAAGTTCTCCAAATCCAATCTTGCTTGGTTCAATGTGTAGCTAGTGAGCTTGGGAGTAAGTTTTGTAAAGTGGGAATGGGGTTTTGGCTTTGTTTTCATGGTGGATCTAGGGTTTTAGTGAAGAGGGTGAGAGAGGGAGAGAGAGCAGCAGCAGCTCCAACAACGGAAGGGAGAGAAAAATGAGAAGGGAAATGATGGGGGGGGCATGGGTCAAAAGAGGTGAAGGTTGACTTGGTCCCTTTCTCTCTCTCATCATACTACTTTTTCTTTTCTTTTCTTCACTAAACTCTTCTCACTTGAATAGTAGACCCAAAAGAAAAGCCATGGTAGAATGCACAAGCAACACAAGTGTAGAAAATGATATGTGCACATTTTGCACAAAAATGTTAAAAATCCAATTAGCGATTCTTAATCGCGATTAGCACTAAATTAGCATATAACTAATCTTAAAAACTTTAAAATGGCATAATTCCATAAAATACCTTATTTTAGAATTTTCCAAAATTTTCCAAAATTTTTCCCCATTTATTTGTATTTAATTCCACCCGAACATTAAAATATTCATTAAAATAATATTAAATTATAAAAATTCCCGAAAATAATATTTTATTATTTTGGAAACGTTAAAATCTACCCCCCTTAAAGAAATTCGGTCCCCGAATTTAAATTTAACCCCCCAAATACTAAAATATTTCAATACCAATTCCAAGTCATCGGGGCTCCGAAATCTGCAATGTATAAAACGTATCATAGCGCAATGCATGCGCATGAGTACTGAGCAGATAACCCAATAGCAACACTCTATCAAGCATCCCGCAATCATCGGAGTCATGGTAAAGACACAAATGTTAAATCCAATACAAAACCAATATGATATAGATCAGAACTATACATGTAGACATCCAATCTATACATGTAAATAGCTGATGTAAATGCATGCCAAATCTTTTTAAGTCGCTGTGCGATGCGCGTAACACTGCACAGTGGCGGACGTTTTTTGTAAGAAAATAACTATATATGTATATATATATCCTTTGTTTAATAGGTACGTTCCGCCGTTTTGAAAACAATTTTGAAGGGTTTCCTTGTTTTTAAAACGTTCCGTGTCATATCGGACACGTAGGTATATATATACCGAGACTATAGCTCGCTCTTTGGAAATCCCTTCGAACTATCAATGCATGCAAAATATATCCAGGTACTGTCCTCTGACCAGTCCTGCTCGGTACAAAACGAATATCAAATATCATAGAAATGTACTGCTCCAAAAGGAATAAATCCCAAAAATGCACATAACATCACCCTGTGCGTCTGGTGCGCACGGAAATCAAAATCCATATATGTGCCATACAGGTGCACAAAACAACATCTAGGTGCAACGGGTGTGCACGAAACATCTGTCATAGGCAACGTGTGTGCCTGACAGCCCAAACTCCGGTGCATATGATATGCACGAAGAAATCTCGATTCAGTGCATTGGGTGTGCACCAAAATCGTATCTCAAAGCCTGCGCCCAACATGCGCGAAAATCCAAATCGGAGCATCCATCGTGCACGAATGAAAATCTAGACCCTGCGCACTCAACATGCACGGAATCACAAAATCCAATAACAACGCCGAACATGCGTAAATCCAGTCAAAAGCACGGAGTGCAAGAATCCACATCAATATCACAATCAAAATCGACATATCGAAAGACATCAAATCGAATTCAGGTGCAACCGTAATGCACAAAAATGTAAATCCGGTGTAACAAAGGCACGAAATATAAATCTAATGCGATAAACGCAAGAAACATAAAACTGGTGCGACAAACGCACGAAGTATAGAACTGGTGCATCCCATGCACAAATACCAGCAATAACTCAAATGCGTAAGCAGCAACACCAAGTGTACCCAGATATAAAGAAAATCATAAACGTGCGCAACTGCGTGCACAAAACACATATCAATGCACTACAAGCACATATAAGCTACACCGAGTGTAAAAATCAAATCGTGTGCGTAACATATGCACAACATCAAATCAACCATATGAAATTCATAAAGTCATAAGCAGGTGCAGCCAAGGCACGAAACGATATACAACGCGGCTCAATCAAAATCAGGTGTACCGCGATGGAAAAACTCACAACTGCGTGCATCAGCGTGCACAAATCAAAACACTAAGAGTACATGAAACTATGCTGGAAGCGTAAATCAAATCACCGGCATAAAATAGGCATGAAATCACAATCAATACCTCAAGAGTAATAACTCTGCACAAAATATGAATACCCAGTAAGTGCAACTATGGTGCACAAAATCAAATATCATGGAACTCAGCCATCAAGACTAAATCATGCAAATAGATCGCCAAAATACTGAAATCCCAAAGTGACGGATACGTGATAGTCGAATCACAAAATCACAAATCATAAATACCGTCATCGGTATATCCTCCTTCAAAGTCGAGAAGGTGCCGGTACATCCAATGCTAGCGGCGCAAGATATCTACTTGCCTCTTGCTCGCGGCTGGCGTCCTCTGCCTCTGGTTCCTGATCTTTCCTGTAGATTACCAACCTCGCAATCCACCGGCTCATCGGCCCGGTCAGGTGTGCTGACAGGAACGATGCCGTTCTGGCACTTTTCAGGTCATCACTCGGTCAATCCTCACGACCGCTCGTAAAGCAGCACATCTCTGGCGCCGATCTCGGGTCCTCTGAATGCACATCACGCATCTACTCCTGGTGCAAATCTTATAGCAGCAGTGTACTGGAAGGAATCCTACTCAAGGTCTCTTCTGATCTTGCCTAAGCCAAACTGTAAGGAGGCTGGTACTCTGGCGTAATCTTTTCTCGCTCTCTGGACCTCTGCATCCTTAGTACAACATCTTCTCGGAAGTTGGTCGCATCCCTGCGCCTCTGTATGCATATCCGTCCTTTAATCTTAACAGGGTATAGTGACAGCTCATCTGCATCTCGCACGAACTTCTTGCCCCGCTTGTCTGTATCATCGACCATTTCGACATCGCGTCTCTATCTGTGCACTTCAATGTCATCGGCTACGGTCCCTCCGAAGTCTCTAACACGGACTCGAAATCACGAACTCGGTATCTTCGTCACTCAGTAGGAGATATCTAGCCGAACATGTCCTCAGCGTGCATGTCACATCTCTGATGTCAGCTGAGTGGAACGTCATCTCGTCGAAATCTCGTGCAAACTCTTTACTCCACCTTGCTCCAATATCGACTGATTCGGACTCATCTCATCGTGGCTACACAGACTGCGCTCCAACGGCTATGCTCGTATCTGGAGTCTCCCAAGCAGTGTCCCATCATATGATATCCGAATGATGTCGAATCGTCCGATCGGCTCGTCAGAACCTCACAATCCCCCAAGAGCTCAACATCTCGGGTACAGTTTAATAGTATCGAGTACATGCCACAGCGTCGGTGGTCCAGCCGTAGAAGGGCAAACCCAAGCCTCACTAATGGCGTCGCGGAACCGCCGCAAACCCTAAGGTTCAAAGGCTTTCACACGGTCATTAAGTCGAGTTAGGGTTTCATTCTTCTAGAGGGTCCATAGAGTCACCTGCATGTCTTTCCGTATACTTTAAACTTGGAAAAGGGGTTCCTGACATTCGATCGTCTCAATCGACTCTCAACGAACCTGCGTGAAGTCGCCTCTAGCTGGAATCAATCTACCTGATGATCTCGCATCGGAGTAAGCGAACGAACCACATGTCCTAGTCATTCATCCTCGGTGACTAGCGACTCACCATCATATCTCTAAGAACATGCTCATGCTGTAGTAGCTCCAATCATCTGGGCGATATCTCATCATTCGCAGCAACAACTGGCTCATTCGTCGGTACGCTTAGCAGCGCCTCAACCATCCTGGATAAGCGATAATATCAACGGTCATCATAACCTGGCTGGCCTCTATCAGTGGCTCAATCCTCTGGTACCAACCGGTACATCCGAAAAAAATCTCGCAACAGCGATCTGTCAAACGCCCAAAGTGCGGAAACACAATAAGACGACGCCTCAATATGCAATCGTATGCCTCGGGAATCACGCCCTGGTCAGCCCTCGTCCCCGACGAGCTCATGCTGACACAACTCGAGCCGTAGCTCACTCTGCCCGTGCAATCGCGGCAGCAAAACCATAACCAGTATCGATGAAGGTAGATCATAGGAAGGAATATAATACGGTGCAAGGAAATGTACAACCTAAGTTTTCTTAAGCAGAGTGGCGTGTCGTAAGTATGCCGCGGAACATACCCACGGTACGTCACTCTACTTTAGTCACCTATTCCATCAACCAAGGGTCATCCTACACGGCGAAAGTTCAGGTCTAATACCCCCTCGACTAAGTCTAAGTTCCATAAGTTCAAGCCTAAGTTTCGTATATAAATAATGCCCTAGGCTCCACATGGTCAAACTCAGACTCGAACCAAGGTCAACCTAGCGCTCTGATACCAACTTTGTCACGACCCGAAAGAGCACGTGACTGGCCATTGAATCCTATGAAGTCTATAGGACACCATCTGATCCAAGTAAGCCAAAAGCCCAGAAATCTAAAACCATTTAAAGAGTAAATAAGGAAAACTGGTTTTGAAAAGTAAAGAAATCATGTTTCAAAAATCAAAGTTTTTAAATAACTAAGCCGAAAGTGTATTTTTAAAATGTGTAAGCTTTCCTGAAAATTTCGGCAGAGTTTCCTTTGTAAAAACTGGCCCCGAACGGGGTACAACAAGAATAATATATATGAGATGATAAAAGGCATCCCCAAGCGGGAGCTAGCTCTTCGTCAATCGACGGTCACAACCACGCAAGCAATAATAATATACAACGCCAAGGGGCTAGGATCAAAACCGAAAAAGAAACTCAAAACAGCCAGAAAACCGTAATACTATAAGCGCGACTCTAAGGTCGAAATAATACAACACAGTTTTCTAAGTCTGAAACAATATACAAGTTTTGGTTGATGGAAATTCTAGATACAATAAATAATACATGAACAACGGCGGTTCTGATACAAAAGAACCCACCTATCCAAGCAAATCACCCATAAGGAAGCAATGTGCCAGAAAGGCCGCTATGGAATCTGTACGGCAAACCTGCAAGAACTGGGGCACAACGGGGGTGAGTTGCAAACTCGTGAATAGAAAATATCTACAAGCAGAGATCGAATGCATGACCCATCCTAGGTCAATACGATCAGATATAAATAAACCTCAATATGAATAAAGCTGAAGCATGCTAAACTGGCAATGTAATCTCTATACATGAGTGTAGTGCCAAGTGCTCGTGCTAGTGCCTCAGGTAATAGCATGTCATGAATATGAGGGATGATCAAAGTAATCAAATCTGCACACACGTGGATCCCGTCCACTCGTCACTCACTGACAATAACCACCATGCATGTAAATATCATAAATCATGTGCATGGGAATAATATGAGGATATAAACCATCTGTGTCCCTCGCGACACGTCAAAATCATGGAACCGGAGTGCCCAGCATCGACACTCGAAAACATCATGAAAACTGTGCCAGCATCGGCACGTAAATCCTCATATATCGGGCTCCGTCAGTCCGGATCGTCCCGCGGGCTCTGTCTGCGGTATCGGCCCTCGGCCCCGGCAGTATGCCCATATCTATCTATCGACACTGGTCAGTATCCTCCGGATAACCGCCAGGTCCAACCAATCACCGGTAGGTACTCGCCCGCCTCCATCCTCAATCGGCAAAGCTCATCGATAATCTTGCCAAGGGGAACCATACCGGGTCCACCATGTACCCGCAATCGGCTCGTCCACTCCTCGATTCGGGTTTCACATGTCGCTCTCAGCACCGAGAAAACACATGGTGGACGCACTGAAATATCATATCAAGGGTAACCGGGTTTTTAAAGCAATGACATATTCTCTTTTTGAAACACCCTCGGTTCCCAAATCCAGAAATATCATAGAAACAACATATCTCAATGCGTATAATCAAAGAGCATGAAGTATGCGACATGTAAAGGAAGTGTAAGCATATCATCGTGTCATGCAAGGATTATATACTGAATGCAATAGTACTACAGTGTAGTGACATGGCAATTATCGATGATAAGTGTGTGAGCCGGCAACAAGTGTACGTGGAATATATGCATCATCGATAATGGTGCTGGTGTCCTAGCAGCATGACTGAAATGTATCAACAATATAAGTGATGCAATGCAAAACAGCATGAATGTGCGGAATCGAATAATCAACGCAAAGGTAAAGAATCAACACCAATCTGTACATGTCATGCAGTGGTGCCATTTGAAATAAGACGAATCAGGGCTTTTGGTAAAACAAGGGCTACGGTGTTTTAAGAAAAGATACATCATTTGAAAATACCCGTATAAACCCTTCTGCATATCTTTAAAATATCCCCGATTCGTTAGTTTTGAAATAGGTATGACTCGGGTCTAGCCTAACACCTACTATGCGAACTACGAACCCGACAATCAAGCCAATAGAGAGGGGTATGGAAACCACCTAAATCTGAGTCGATATCACAATATCTCATCACATGACAGGCATCACTACCATCATATCACATCTCCAATACGAACTCTGTCATGTCGCCAAATCTCACGGCCTCAATCGAATCTCATCGACTCATCTCAATCCCACGTATCATTCTCAAAACCCGTATATAAACACATAGTCCCATACCCATGTGTAGATATACACACCATCATATGAGCACAGATATATGAAAGGATGTATGCAAGTATGTGTGTATGTGTGAGTGCACCCACAACTCTAGGGTTTCGCACTACTAAACCAATACATTCTTATTGTCAATAATCCATTATTACCATCAATAATCCTAAACAACACATAATAAATATATGTGTGTATACGTATTCGTATACATCACCAAGGACTGCGGGGTTGCTATACGCCATCCACCCGACTTCTCCCCGTAGATATAAATCTACTCACCTTGCTTCTCGTGTACCAAAGCCGATATCGCCATCTTCATCTCCTTTGCCTCAACATCACGCGGGGTACCTACAAGTATATCACAATGCTAAAGCACATAAAAACCACATCGGAAACCAAAACAGCACACGCTACTCGCATAGGTAAAAACCTATCGCTTCGCATGTAAACACGATCAATATCCACCTGTCGTTGACGTCAAAACGCCACCCGACAGGAACGAAACACCAAATACCAAAATCCATGCTAAAACAAGTCTCAAATCATGCACCAACATAGGAAAATCATCCTAGATTTCACCCTAGATGGAATCAGTCAAAACTAGACATACCCAGGGTCAAGAATAGAGGAAATGGGGGCATGCACGCAAAACGAGGCAGATCCACCCTGCTCTGGCCGCAATTTGCGGCTAGAAGGAATTAATTGGTGGCCTCAGTTTGGAGTTGGGGGCTAGTGTTTGGTGTGGTGGTTCATTGGTGCCTGCACATCTCACTGTCAACTCAGTTTTATTTTTGGGGTCTCAGGGTAATAGCAGATTACACAAAACAGTGACAGATTTCCAGTTTTTCCGATATCAGTTCCGTAATTCCGTATTTTGGTTTCAATTCCAGGTTTGGGTCCAATTTTGCATTACACCAGGGGTTCTAAGGTCACAATAAGCCTCAATTTCATCTTGATTTCAGTTTTCCCCTAAACCCTAACTTGAATTCTCCAAAGTCCACAAAACGACACAATATCGATATGAAACTAGAATTGATGCACAAGGAATTTGAAATACTACAAGAGGGTGCAGAAATTACCTCCTTTGGCAACTCAAGAAAATTCTTGAGTTGCTCAAAGTTCTCCAAATCCAATTTTGCTTGATTCAATGTGTAGCTAGTGAGCTTGGGAGTAAGTTTTGTGAAGTGGGAATGGGGTTTTGGCTTTGTTTTCATGGTGGATCTAGGGTTTTAGTGAAGAGGGTGAGAGAGGGAGAGAGAGCAGCAGCAGCTCCAACAAAGGAAGGGAGAGAAAAATGAGAAGGGAAATGATGGGGGGGCATGGGTCAAAAGAGGTGAAGGTTGACTTGGTCCCTTTCTCTCTCTCATCATACTACTTTTTCTTTTCTTTTCTTCACTAAACTCTTCTCACTTGAATAGTAGACCCAAAAGAAAAGCCATGGTAGAATGCACAAGCAACACAAGTGTAGAAAATGATATGTGCACATTTTGCACAAAAATGCTAAAAATCCAATTAGAGATTCTTAATCGCGATTAGCACTAAATTAGTATATAACTAATCTTAAAAACTTTAAAATGGCATAATTCCATAAAATACCTTATTTTAGAATTTTCCAAATTTTTTCCCCATTTATTTGTATTTAATTCCACCCGAACATTAAAATATTCATTAAAATAATATTAAATTATAAAAATTCCCGAAAATAATATTTTATTATTTTGGAAACGTTACAACAAGACACTATGGCGATTTCAGGTCTAGGGACTACTCTGAACTCATGTCACCATAGAACTGCTATCTGACAATGGTATAATACGATCTAGGAGTTCTCGGCGAGTCCGTCCAGTATAACTCATTCAATGAGCACCTGTATACAATCATCTGTGTCAAACATCAATGACTATGGGATTATCCATCGCCCCATACAGGGTCATGAAATGTATACACTAGTTTAAACTGGAATACTAATGCCCAGTCTCAATACTCCTACGACTAGAGACATTTAAGGATGTGCTTATAAACTACTAGGCCTCACTAGTATGATCCTAATCATAATCTCGGTAGTCAAGCAAAGATCCTATAAGCTTTATCTCATGTATTAACAATACGTGATAACTAGTAACACATATACACATAACAGATAAAGACAAACTTGATAGCGTATTATCATCTTGGGCAAGACTGTTCTTGGTATAAGCCCTTCTCGAATTCAGTAATTGCATTCTTGAAACTACGATAATTTCCTTGAGGGCACCTATATCCAACATACACTGGGCTATCCATTGTTACAAATCCAACACAACCATAATCAACAAGCAATATCCATCACAGAACATGCAAACTTGCGAGTATCAATTCCGTAACCCCATCTAATTAATACGTATAGTAATTAGACAACGTTTTATCAAATGTTATGATACACGCAACCATCACTAAGCCTATGAAAATCGAATACCGCATAAAAATAGCTAACACTTCAATTTTCCAAAACACCGAAAATCAAGTGTGCTAAAAACCGGCAAAAATTTCCTGCTACAACCCACTCCGGGAGGCTGAAATGAGCTCGGATTGAGTTGAAACATTGCAAAGGGCCCCGGCACATAATTAACGTTGACTCGGAGGTACCTAAGGGTCTACCCACCCCCTATACCACCCTAAAGTGGCCAGGGGGTAGGCAGACCAGAAACTGTCTTCAGAGGTAGTTCTCGTGTCCCCACTCCTAAGGCTACCATAGGGTAGTCTCGGGGGGTGGGCCCTCCCTAGGTCCCTCCAGGATGTGCCCGGTGTCCCGCACACCTCCCTGTAGTTTCTCGATCCAAACCGAGAGCCCGCGTCGAGTCAAAACATCAATATAACATGGATTTTCTTGCCGGTTTTGCGGCAGTTTTTGCGGGGCAAAAACCGACGATATTTGGAAGTCGTATCTATCTAGTTTAGGGTGTTTGGGTGGCTCTGATACCATTTTTTGTTCGTAGTGCCTCCGCCGCTAACCTGCAACCAATGCGGAATTCAAAAACTAAAATTTTCGTGGCACTAGAAACTAAAACCCAAGAATCGAACCAAACACCTAAACTAGCAAACATAAAAGGATAGAAATCACAACTTTTGTAGCGTCTTCATTTACTCCAATTGGGTTGGACTCTAGCATGCTCTCAAGAGCTCTGGGACACATTTGCAAGCCGGTCCTCCTGCATCGAAGATAATCCACCCGAGGGAACCGATCCAAGCTCCGGCTTCACCAAGTGAAGCAACCGACGCTCCAAGCTCGCTAGGAATGGAGAGTGGGGATGTAGGAATTTTCCACTATATTTTTCACTCAAATATAAGCTCAAGAGAGCAAGTGTAGAAGGAGGAGGAGGTGAGGAAAAATAGCCATGAGAAAGTGTTGAAGGAAAAATTAGAGAGTAGTAGAAAAATGAAGAGTGAAAAGGAACGGCTTCATATTTTTTGCAACCATACAAATAAAAAAAACTAACAACCATTTGTAATAAAATAATGAAGCCTATTCTCCTCTACATGTCTTCAACCATGCTCAATGCCACCTCACCCTCCACCTCATTTTATGAATATTCACAAATGAGGCGTCCAACTTCTAGAACAAATTCCATATAAATACGGAATACAACCCGGTATACGTATCGAAATACATATACGTGTATCTATATAAAAATATGAATAGCCAAGAGAGAAAATGAATAGCGAATAATAATACTAGAATACATTTATAAATTATTAAATCAAAACTTGATTTAATAATCCTAAGCCGCTATTATTATCAACCGTCCGATTAAAGTCCGTGTAGCCTGTACACATATTTAATAGGACGCCTGTATGTATCAACATACGCCATCTACATCATATCGCCTGAGTCAGGAAAACCCTCTATATGGGATTCTAAAGACTTGTCAATATGCTGGCAATTCGTTTAACCATAAGCACGTCAGCGGCACTAGCTGTACGTAACGGATACCCAAGTATAGAGCGAAAGGAAGGTCGACGAGCAAAGTCATCCATACCCCCACTGAGCTTGTCTGTGACAATCTCCATACAGTCCGGTCTGTTCGTTTAAGAGTATCTTATACCGGGTCTAGGGGTGGATAAAGTCAGACCCCTAATAACGTCATATTTCGTGTCAGTGTGAATCCCATTACCTATTGAGAAACTACTGATCTAAATCAGTAAATCTCGTCCACCTTAACAAAAGATTTCTGGTGATGGCCACCCATGCACAGTAGGACATCTACCCCTAATAACAGAAGAGACGAATCCCCGACGATCTGCTCACTGCCTCCATATGGCTCGGGACTATTCCCAGGTAAAGCCTGTTTGCACAACTCTTTTGAGCCGTGGTAGGGTAGTAATCTGTATCTGACATAGTGGGAACTCACACGAGAAAAATAATGATCTTCGGTCGACAGACTAACCTGTATTCATGTCACCTGAGAACTGCTATCTGACAATAGGTATAATACCATCTAGCATGTTCCCGGCGAGTCCGTCCAGTGTACTCATCTCCAATGAGCACCTGTATACTATCTTAGGTGAACAACTGATACCAATGGCTTGTGAGACCAGTCGGCCCCTCGTCAGAGTCTCGAAAAGTATACACTAGTCTACTCTAGAGTATCGATGCCCAGTCTTGATACTCCCTCGACTAGGGACATTTAAGGATGTCCTTATGGACTACCCAGCTCCCACGTATATGATCGCCATCATAATGCCGGTAGTCAAGAAAGAATCATATGGGCTCTATCAACATATAATAGTGATCTGTAATACCACATAATGCATGTACATGATGATAAAGTCAAACCAAATAGCATACTATCATCTCGGGTAAGACTGTTCTACTCGTATAGGTCCTCCCTCAATCATCATAATCGCATGTCTGCGATTACAATAATTTCCTTAAGGGCACTATATCCAACACAATAAACCCCGCCTGTAATAGGCATGGGGAATCTGTACACATCTACAATGTGAGCGCATCCATCTCAAAAGGGTGACGAAAAAACACTCGACTATCCTGTCAAAAGTCATGGCTAATAGGTTGTGCAGTGTTCTTGGAGGGTTGTAATTTTGTCACAGACGGGTTTGTGGCATGTAGATATATTATGGATGGAAAAGCAATGTCGAATGAGATGATCTAGGGTTCTAAGAGGAAGGGGAAAACGACTATATGTTGAAACTTGATTTTGAGAAGGCTTATGATATGGTGGATTGGCGTTGCATAATAGATTGTTTGTTTGAAAGGTTTTGACCCAGGATGGAGGAAATGGATAGCAAGGTGGTTGAGATCTGCATCGACTAGTGTTTATATAAATGGAGGTGATACTAAAGAATTTTGCTGCAAGAGAGGATTATGTCAAGGTGACAACCTGTCTCCTCTGATTTTTACTTTAGTGGCCGATGGGTAGCAAATATGATACAATGCTATATGAATAAAGGGTTGTTGGAAGGATTGGGGCCTGGGGGTTCTCGAGGTGATTAACTTGTAGTATGCATATGATACGTTGCTTTTTGGTTGCTTCTGTGAAAAGCAGGCAGGAGTTCTTAAATGGATTCTATACTCTTTTGAGATGTGGTCAGGCTTAAAGATAAAGTTCCATAAGTGTTCTGTGGTCTGTATAAGAGAAAAAGGAGATTGGGCAGAAAGGTTAGCAACGATTTTTAATTTTAAAGTGGAAGAGATTCCGATAAAGTATCTGGGATTACCTTTGGGATCAGGGAGTTTTAAAACGGCAAATTGGTTACCCTTGATTGATAAAGTTCAGTCTAGGTTGGAAAGGTTGAAGGGACGCTGATTATCGATTGGAGGATGATTAACTTTATTGAATTCGGTACCGAAAGAAATTACTGCCATTTATATGTAATTTTTTTCTACTACCGGACTGGGTGGGGTGGTTAAAAAAATTGATAAGATTCGTCAAACTTTTCTTTGGAGAGGGGCGTAGGCAGAAAGAAAGAGATACAATTTGGTGAAATGGGGAAAGGAAAATGTTGGATTGGGATTTAAGAATATTAAAGATATGAATAAGGCGCTTCTTGGTAAGTGGTGATGGCGATGGGTGCTAGAAACAAGAAAGGATGGGTAGTGAGCATTAATGCTGTCATGATCCGAAAAGGGCACATGACCGGCATAAGGATTACGTGATGTCAAGTGGACCCCATCGTTACCCAAGTAAGCCAAAACCAGAAATCTAAACCATATATATAATAAAATAGATAATAATCGGTAGAGGTGTTGTTTTAGAAAAGTTTTATGAAAAAGCAAAGCTGGTTCAAAAGTTTTAAAAAAAACGGAAAGCGTCTCCCTTGTAAATTTTAAATAAAACAGGTACAGTGATAAGTATATATCAAGCATCTCCACATACGGGAGCTAAATCAACGCCCAACGACGGGAACACAACCACGCAGTAATATACGATGCCAAATGGCGAAGGATCAATAAAGAGAAAAGTAAACATAAGTAAACATCAAGTCGACTCCATACGAGTCCGACAACAACAAAATATACAACACTAAGCTCTCGACAATACTGGACTTGGTCTTTGACGGAGTACTTCTAGATATAAATAAGTACCAGGCAAATGCCGATACAAAAATATGACCCACCAACTCGAGATATGCGCAACCATACCCAAAAGATAGCAAACGTGCTAAACAAGCCGCTACGAATCCAAGCGGTCAAACCTGCAAAGGACTATGGCACAACATGGGTGAGTTGCCAACTGGTGAGTAGAATTATATAACAAGCTAGAAGTCGCATGATAAGCGGTGAAACAACTAAGCATGATAAATGTGTACATCAAAAAGGGTAAATAAGCACGCGTTAAAACTAGAGTTCGAGCGATAGAATAATAATGATAGTATTCCCAAACATACAACTCGTGTACCGCTATATGTAAAATATGAATATTTGTGTGGTTATCATGTTAACATCAAGTAATCAGTATCTGGCCCGATACGGGCACAACATAACTAAAAGCATCTGAAAGCATGTGAGTCACAGGAGTAAAAACAATATTGCGAAATGAAACGCTAGCAATCATCAATCGTCGATAACTCATTGCATACACACACACACAATGGTGTCAAATCACGATCACCATAGCCTAGTGCAATATCAATAGCACATGACTAACCATAACATAATCAAGGCTATAATACATATATAGCACACATCGATATGCAATCATATAAAAGTAGTCGGAAAATGTATGTATATGAAATCCTTTCAAAATAGCCGTGTGATATATATATATATATAGCGGCACATGTAGCGGGTGTTGTTTTATGAAGAAAGGTATGCATCTCATTTAAAGTGTATGTCCCGCCTTTTGAAAATGATTTATTTAAAAAGGATTTTCTTTTGTAAAAGTCTGTGTCGATCCTAGACACGTGGAAAATAGTGAGACTATAGCTCCTTTGAAAACCTTTTTAGAATACATTGATGTATGGAAATAATATTTATGGATTGTATCGTGGACCAGTCCTATCCGGCTACTATATATAGCATAATATATCTCATCTGTACGGGGCATCTATATCAATCCCTCACATATATATATAATGTCCATCTCAGTGCAGGGCATCTATATCGATCGCTCACATATAGAATATCCATAGAGACATCATGTGTCAACTACCCTCAATCACTCATAAATTGATCACACATATATCACCGACCGACATCGTGTCTCTCCATACCTCAATCTCTTTTAGATTGATCACACACACATACACACACACACACACACACACATCATGGATCCCCGGTTATATCCACCGTGTCCGAATCATCTTTATCTTCTTATATACCTTTATATTTTTTCAATCTCTTAGGATTGATGTCATATCACATCATATCCACAATAATATAAATCTCGTCAAACTCGTACCTTTTTAGTCTGTGTGAACTAGGCATATCACAGACGGGTAACTAACATAAGACGGTAATATAAGTGTGTTTGTGTGTGTGTGTATCAGTATCCCATACCACTGAAGTATAACATCAACAATATATGACGCGTGGCTGAAATCATAAAGCGTAACATGACTGATAAGATAAATAAAGCATAAGCGAATGACATGTAAAGTAAGCGTAGCGTAAAAGAACAGTAAATAGGTAATTACTTCGAATATTCCCACTTATATGTTTTTAAAGTAGAATGAAACATTGTTTGAAAATAAGGAGGCTACAATGTTTTTAAAACATATATATTTAGCCTTTTGAAATCCAAGTAGCACATCCTTTCATTATCAATTTTTAAAAATATGAAACGAATCATTGTTTTCAGAAAGTGGGTAATACCGTCATATCAGTAAAATCTCCCAAATAGGTAAAATAGTAAGACTCCGCGAGTCAAGTAGAATAGAGCTATATCCAACTAATCATTATCATCTATCCTCATTATATCACCCAGTACGGAATCTCGCCTCGTACGATAACCATCAAATATTCCATTATCCCATATCATAATAATGATCTGTACGGATATCTAATCTACGTATCCAAACACATGGTATAACTAGTATGAACATCAAGTCTACGTACGCACATAGCAATGGAATATCAATAGTACAGACGTCTAGTCATGTACAAACATAGCACCGGTGCGGATATCTCATACGTGCACCCGCTCAACAATCGGTATGGACACCTCATGTCATGTACACGCACGGAAACTAGTACGGATCACCATTCGCGTACTCATGCAACAACCGGTACGGATACCTCATGTCATGTATATGCACGGCGACTGGTACGAACATCAAGTCACGTACGCGCACCTAATATGAATCATATATAACATTATCGTACTATAACGTCGATCTTACTATGATACGTAAGCATGGAAAGTTCTACGTGATATGGCAGTACTAATGATTAGTAGTGTACATGCGAGTCTGTAATCGTGCAACATGGCAATCATTAGTATTTGTGCTAGTGTTCTACCAAGTGTATCTATAATAAGCCTACTGAGCGATACTAACGTAATTTGCTAATTAACAAACAAGTATAAATATATCTGGCATGCATCCTAAATACATTCAAAAATATAATAAACAATATGTTTCATGAGGGTGCAATACGCCATCCACCTGATTTCTCACTTATAGATATAATCTGCTCACTGTTTGAGATCGAGCTAGTCATATCCTATGACAGCCTTGCCCTTCATTCCCGCCTCGGACGTCTCCGCAATCAAACCTAGCATTCACATAACCATACACACATATAAGAATTCAAATCAATATCGATATAACGAACAAACACCCATAGGTTAGAACCTATGACCAACGTGAGTCATCCATGTGCTAACTACCACGAATTGATACCAGACTCGCTGTTCTAACACAAAAAAACCACATCAAGACTTCAAAATATGGATTATCAAGTTTAAAAACCTTAAAACATCATGAAAACCCAACTAAAGTACTCCCAGATTTTTCCTTGGGGCAACTAGGGAAAAACAAAGTATCACTTGGGCTTACTTATCAAGTATATGAGCTACTGACCAAACCCTGACACCTAAATAAAAAATTGGACCAACCAAATGTGCTAAAGTAACAAACATGGGTGACCAAAATTTGGAATTAAGGTCTCGTGCTTCTTGTGTGGTCTCATAGTGGTCTAACTAGGTCAATATAATTGTTTGTTTATTTTTGCAAAGATCCCAAATTACACCAGAATTCATTTGAATGCTAAAACTTCATCAAAATACTAGTTTTTTTTTAAAACCAACTCATGTTGGAAACTTTAAGCACATGTAAAACTTGATAAAATAGGGATTTTTACCTATATAAGGAGATGAAGGAAAAGATCAAGCTTGTAGGATGCCACTTTGAAGATTTGATGAGGCTTCACTTGAAGGAGTTGTTCTTGGCATCAAGGTAAGGAACTACGGAGATGATTTGTGTTGAGGTTGAGTTTATGGTGAATGGAAGAGCGTGTGAGAGGGGAGGGAAGCCATGGGGTTTGAGAGAGATATAAGAGTGTTTATGAAAATGGGATGAAGTTTTTAGGGTGAGTGGAAGAGAGAAGAGTGAACAATAATGGATGGAGGAGGCATGGCATGGGAAGCCGATGCCTCTCATGTCTTCTCTCTTTACTATGCTAAAAAATATAAAAACCCTAATATTTAGCCATGCCAAATAACTAAATATTAATCCCCACTTACAGAAAAGCCATGGTTATATATGCTTTCCATATCCAAAATAGTTCTTAATTGAAAATAACATATTGTTTTACCCTTATTAAAAGTTTATGGGTGCCTCTATATACCAAATTATAATAAAAAATACCCATAATAATTATAATCTTAGTAAAACCCATTTACCATAATTTAAATTCTAAAATAATCTTTTGAAAATTCCTGAAATGTTTCTAATGCGGTTTATGGTAATAAAGTAAGAGCGATCAATGAGCTAAATAAAAATGTTTCGTCAGCTTCTGTATTTGGAAAGGTGTAATGTTGATTAATTTATGGTAAGATTATTGGTATAGGGATCAAACATTACAGGAGAACTATCCTAGGATGTTCACTTTGGCAAAAAATAAGGAGGCGTTAGTCTCGAGTCAATGGAGAGGAAATAAGTGGTGGCCAAAATTCTTATGTGCTCTGTCTCTTCATGAGCAGAAAGAAAGTAAGGAATTGATATGATTGCTGGGTTCCCTAATGCTCGTGGCTATTATGGAATCGGTTTACGAAAAAAGTTCAAGAGAGCAACCTTTGATGCGTGTCCACCTAATCATAGAAGATCCCTCTAAACTCTGTAGTCGTCGAGAACGTGCTTGAGAGACGACTGCCCTTGCCGAAGACAATCCACCCGAGAGAAACCGATCCAAGCTCCAGCTTCACCTAGAGAACTCTAGTGAAGCAACTAATCATCCAAGTTTGCTAGAAGTGAAGCATTAGGGATATAGGAATTTTATCATAATCTCTTAATTACCATCTCAAAAGAGGAGCTCAACACAAGAGATAGAACTCTCAAGAGGAGATGGAGGAGATAGAGGATGAGAATGAACCATCACAAAATTATGTCATAATATTATAGTAATAAACTAATGAAGCTCATCCCTCTCAACATGCTCATAACCATGCTCTCATTTCCACCTCATTTACTAATTTCCTAAAGAGGAAATCCCTAAAATGTGATGTGCACCTTTTAGAAATATTCCGTATAAATATGGAATACAACCACAGTATATGTATCGAAATACATATACGTGTATCCATATAAAAATATGAATAGCCAAGAGAAAGAAAATGAATAGTGAAGATAATACATACATACATACGTACACACACACACACATCATAATATATATATGTAAATTATTAAATCAATACATGATTTAATAATCCGGCTTAATCATAAACCGGTTAGTATTATCAACCGTCTGATTAAATTCCGTGTAGCTTATATACGTATTTAATCGGATCCCTGTATATACCAATATTCATCATCTATATCACATCGCCTGAACCGGGAAAAACATCTATGTGGGACTCTATATACTCGACAATACGCTAGAAGTGAGTTACTGGATAAATCCATAGCCAAAAGCATGTCAGTGGCACTAGCTGTACATAACGGTTACCCAGGTATATGCCGAAAGGGAGGTTGACAATCAAGTCCATTCGTACCCTACTGAGCCTGAATGTGACAATCTCTATACAGTCCGGTCTCTTCATATAAAAGTATCGCATACCGGATCTACGGGTGGATAATGTCAGACCCCTAATAACCCAATAAGTCGTAACGGAGTCAAGCTCATCGCCCACCGAGAGACTACGAAACTCCTATGAGTAAATCTCATCCACCCTGGCAAGGGATTTATAGTGATGGATAACTGAACACAGCACAATATCGCCTCCTAATACTAGGAGAGACGAATTCCTGACAATCGCTCACTGCCTCCATGTTGCTCGAGACTGTACCTAACTAAAACCTGTTTGCACGACTCCTTTGAGCCTTGGTAGGGTAGTAATCTAAGTACAGTAGGAACTCACACGAGAAAAATGATGATCTCAGGTCAAAAGACCAACTTGTACTCAAGTCACTATAGAACCGCTATCTAACAATATGTATAATACCATCTAGAAGTTCTCGGCGAGTCCGTCTGGTGTATTCACCTCCAATGAGCACTGTATACTATCTTAGGTGCCGAAACACCAATAGCTTTGGGGACCGACCACTGCCCCTCGTCGGGTCTAAAAACGTATACACTAGTCTAGTTCGGAATATCGATGCCCAGTCTCGATACTCTCTCGACTAGGGACATTTAAGGATGTACTTATAGACCACCCAGCTCCCACGTATATGATCGCCATCATAATACTGGTAGTCAAGCAATAATCTTATGGGCTTTATCATTATGTATTAGCGACATCTAATAGCATGTAAAACATATATACATAATGATAAAAAAAAACCGGATAGTATATTATCATCTCGAGTAAGACTGTTCTACCTGTATAGGTCCTCCATCAATTATCATATTCGCCTACCTGCAATTACAATAATTTCCTTGAGGGCACCATTGCCTACAATCTCCCACTTGCACTTAAGGCTAATTATTGCGGTATCGCATACCCACAGCTCCTTTGCTACCAAATACCTAACTTCTCTACTAATTAGTTTCATAAATCGTATTTAAGAAACTTCCATGTTTGAGAAATAGCCTCAGTGAGTGGATCCGCTCCAATGTTTCAAACTGAATCTCTCTATAACTCAACTTCGTGAAGATCGACTATCCCCCGAACTGAGTGATACCCTGCCTTAGAATTCGAACCTTTATCCAAAAAACTTCTTACATTGTATCCTCCACTAAATTTATTCAGCATCCTGCGCCATGCCTACCTCAGTATCCT
The DNA here is from genome assembly GCA_030015575.1 of Agapanthus africanus. NCBI lineage: Eukaryota > Viridiplantae > Streptophyta > Magnoliopsida > Asparagales > Amaryllidaceae > Agapanthus > Agapanthus africanus. The sequence continues at coordinate 374,706,182 of CM057344.1, read as the reverse complement.
GCTTGGAATCCATTCCAACATACTGCCCCTCAGAAGAAGGTAAATTTATAACTCTAATAGCCACTCTGTCTCCAGGTCACCTTGGAAGTCTGAACCGGTAACCGCCTCCCGTAGAAGGCTGCTGTTACCATACTTCAAGAACATCCTCTTATGTTCTTCACTGCTTCGCTTTATTTATCCAGGATTGGATTAATATCTGCTTACTACAGCAAGTGCAAAAGCAACATCTGGTTTAGTACATGACATTACATGATTGACTTAATTGCCTGAGAAAATAATATATCATTCATGCGAGTCTCTCTCCACATCAGTCTGAAAGACATCTCTTTAGAGATGGTGACTCCATTACTTGAGGGTAGACTACCACGCCAAGAGTGAACCTTTATAAACCACTTTAGAATGGTGTCCAAATACCCGAATTGGGACACTTCCTAAATCTAGATCTAGTCACCAGAATTCTTGATACATTATCTGTTGGGTTGTATACAACGGCAGCAAGGTTTCGGGAGGCATCGTCCATGCCAAATTAAAAAATTGTCGTTGTAGCTAACCCTAAACATGAATCGATTACTAGAAATAATACGAAAAACATATGCAAACACTTTGCAAGTTATAGTGAGCAAGGAATACAAGCTTTGTAGACCGGTCCTTCACTTCAACTAGCTTCGTGTAGTAGTTCTCTTCGCTGCGATCGTGAACTCCGGACTCTAGAGAGGATCCCTTGAAGAAACGAACGTGCTTGCTTTGAAGACTTCGAGGCCGAAGATGAACTACGACGAGGAGACACTAACCCAAGCTATTTCTTCACTAATCATGGAATTAGTGAAGAAAACACACTCTACTAAATGACAAGTAGTAAAGGATGAAGAAGTAGGATGTGGGCTCACTTTAGATTTCATTTTCTCACACTTTTTCTCAAAATTCCAATAAAAGCTAGTAAGCTTTTGATGAAGAAGAAGAAGAAGAAGAAGAAAATATCTGACATGAATAATTCATCCAAATGAATTATTGCAACCATGGTTGAGTTAAAGCCATCATGCTTAACTCATGTAGAGAATAAACCCAAGGCTATGGTTAAAGGTTGGGTCAAGGAAAAATATCCTAAGGAATGACAAAAGAGTTGACCTTGACAAAGTTCTACAAGCTTCTCCAAGCTTGAAAACTTTGACCAAGTCTTTTGCTCTTTTGTAATAACTTAAGAAATAATAAAAACCCTAATTTAACACTAGCATGGTATAAGTCTCATACACCCATCTTGTATGTATCATCAAGCATGACACAATACATGTACACAAACATACATATCACATATATACAATGTGCACATCAAGTGAGAAAAGAAACCATTAGTGAGCTTAATATTAGTTAATGTAATATAATATATCAAATATATAATTATACATTAAATTATCAAATCAACTCTTGATTTAATAATCCGGCTATATCATATATAACCGACTAATACTATGTGAATCAACTTATCGAATCAACACTTGATCCGATAACCCGGCTATATCATATACAACCGACCGATATCACATCTCGCGAGAATAGAATACGGTATAACATATAGTATTAATCTCGGTCCCGCACATATGGCATATGCGCTCCTACTCCGTTTCGCTTGAGCAGGAAAGCTCTGTGTAGGACTCTAAAGACTCATCAATACGCCAGCAGTAGACGATGATCATATCAAACACCCACATGCCGCAAGCGGTCTGCTAAACGTAACGGACACCCGGGTATTGAGCGATCAGAAGATCAACAAGCAAGCCTATTCGTACTCCTGCGAATCCAATCAGTAACACTATCGTACAGTCTGGTCCCTTCGTCTGATATGTCGCATATCACAGCTTGGAGGTGGTATAACGTCAGACCCCAATATCCTGATATGTCATGCCGATGTGAGGTCTTTAATGGTTCGAGAAACTACTGATAACACTTACCGGTAGATCTCAGCAACCCTGGCCAGGGATTTCATGTTATGGCCAATCGAGCATAGCGCAACATCAACTCCCAATACCGGGAGAGACGAAACCCTTCCTATCGCTCATTGCCTCCATGTGACTCGGGACTGTACCCAAAAGCCACCATTTTGCACGATCTCTTGACCTTGGTAAGGTATAAATCAAAGCACAGTGGAAATCATACAAGACTCTATGACGATCTCGGGTCTACAGACTAACCTGAACCAGTGTCACCAGAGAACAGCTATCCGACGATAGGTATTATACCATCTAGGAGTTCTCGGCGAGTCCGTTCAGTGTACCCAGTCTCCACTGAGCACCCGTATACTGTCTCTGATGTCAAACACCAATGTATATGGGATCATCCATTGCCCATCTGTATGGGTCGAGAAGTTATACGCTAGTCTACTCTGGTATATCGATGCCCTGTCTCGATACACCCTCGACTAGGAATATTTGAAGGATGTACTTAGCGACTACACTGTCCCCACTAGTATGATCTGCATCATAGTCCTGGTAGTCAAGTACATATCCTAAAACCTTTACCAACATGTAATCAAGAGACAATCCGAGTACATGTTAAGATAAAGAGCAACCAGATAGTATACTATCATGTCGAGCAAGATAGTCCTCACTATATATGTTCAAGCATCCACTACAATATACATCGTATGTACAGGAATGGCCTCTAGGGCATACATATAACTAACAATCTCCCACTTGCACTAGGGCCATATGTTGTAGTATCTCATACCCAACAATCAGTAGTGGTTAAAGTATCTCATACTCAACTATCCCATAAAAGTCTCTCCTGGGAATAGGCTTTTGTGAGTAGATCCGCTGTGTTGTCCTCCGAGTCTACTCTCCTATCCTCGATCTCCCTGGAGATCAACCATCTCCATGATCATATGATACTGCCTAAGAATATGTCTGGATAACTGATGGGACGGGGGTTCCTAGGCATAAGACACAACTCCATTGTCACACAATGGTAGGAACGAAGTTCATCTCAAGAACTATTATACATCCAGAATACTTCTTTGATAGCATCCTTGGTAGTGATATATCCATCCTTTATCGTCTAGTATGTCACGGTATCTAGCTTGGAGCTCTTTCAACATACCGTCCTTCCATTGAGGGTAAAGACAATGCCTGTGACTGACATTCAGTCGACCTTATCACTCTGGAAGCTATCCAGTGATTCTCCCCAGGATCTATTGATACATCTCACTACACCTAATGTGAATCCTAACATCCACTTAGATCTATCTCATAGATCCAAAACCCAGGATTTAGGAGGTATCACCTTGATCCTATATGGAGAATCCTTGTGATAAGAGGAGATTGACCGAGCATAGCATAGGAACCTCCTTTCCTATCAAGAGTATGTCATCTACGTATAATACGAGGATCACCACCATACTCCCAACTACCCTTTTTGTATATACAAGGTTCATCTACCATTTTGGTGAAGTCAAACACTTTGACTACCACATCAAAACAGATGTTCCAACTCCGCGATGCCTGTTTTATCCCATAAAGCAACTTGCACACGTTTCCGCTGCTCCCACTGTCTACGAAACCCTCTGGCTGTGTACTTACAGACGCCTTCTTCTAAATCACTATTTAGAACAGCAGTCATGACACCCAACCGCCAGATATCGTAGTCATGGTATGTAGCAATGACAAGTAGGATCCGAATGGACTTAAGCATAGACACTAGAAAAGGTTTCATCACAAACCACACTTGATCGATGACGAGGAACTTTTACAACAAGTCTAGCTTTGAAAGTCTCAACTTTTCCATGTATACCTAGTAATATTCTCAAGATATACTTGCTCCTGATGGGGATTTAACCCTTCAGATAAAGCAACCAAAGTCCATACTTTGTTGGTGCATATGGATTCCATCTCAGATCGCATAGCATCTAGCCATTCTTACAGAGTCCCCACTCCTGATGGCCTGCTCGAAACTAGTTGGGTCATCATCTCATGATGCAATCCTCACTCCCACTGTCATAGTGAAAAACCGAAGTATCTCTCAGGTGGGTGAGGAAACTTACCAGATCGGCGGAGAGGCTGAGGTTCGTCGGGAGCTATTGAATCCTTCGGTTCTACCAAATCATCAGCTGCAGTTTCTATAGCTGGAACTCCTTCCAGTTCTACCTCATGACCACTAATTTCTTCACAAGAAATTCCCTTTCCCAAAGGTGGCATGCTGAGAAACAAAACACCTTTTATTCCTCAGTGGGGTGGAAGATATTCCCTTGCTAATGCTTGGGATATCCAACAAACTTCCACATAACTGACCTTACCTCGAGCTTGTCTAGATTATGCTTTTGATATAGGCCGGACAACCCCAAATCTTAACTTGCTTAAGAGATGGGCTCTTCACATACCATATCACATATGGAGTGGTAGGCACCTGATTTGGTTGGAACCCTATTCAATAGGTATGCAGCTTCTCAAGTGCATAACCCTCAAAAGGAAATAGGTAACTCAGTAGTACTCATCATAGAGCACACCATATCACATAGGGCGCGATTGCTTCGCCCCGATACACCTACATGCTGTGTGAATACGGAGGAGTAATGCTGAGAGAGAATCTCATTCTCCTTTAGAATAGTCCAGGATCTCCGTGCTCAAGTATTCTCCTCCCTAATCCCATAAAAGGACATAATACTTATACCCCTTTTGGTTCTCTACTTCCAACTTATATTCTTTGAATTTCTCAAAAACTTCAGACTTGTGTTTCAACAGGAACACATGTGCGAATCTTGAGAGACCATCAGAGAATGTAATGAAGCAAAAAGAACCGGTCCTAGCATTTGTAGACAGGGGACCTCATACATCATCATGTATCAATCCCAAGAGTTCACCAACTCTTTCTATATTTCCAATAAATAGAGCTATGGTCATCTTATTTTTGTGACGTGACTAGCAAGTTTCACAAGATGTAAATTCAAACTGATTTAAATATGCATCTAAATGTAACTTAGCTAGTCGGGTCGCATTGATATGACCTAGTCTACAATGCTTCAAGCTTCATTTCTGAACTCTTCCTCTTGTGTGCGTTCGATACATTAAGAACTGTGGTTTGATTTAGAACGTATATACTTTTAGATAACGTGCCTGAACCGATCAACTCTTGATATAGGAAATGTTCAAAACATAATCCAATAATACAAAACTATATCCTTCTTTACTAAATAAAGAGACTGATATGATGTTGTATATCAGGTTCGGTATCTAATAACATTCGTTCAGAATCAATGTATTTGGTAATACAGGGTGATAACTGCCAACAAACTTGGCTGCAACACTTGCACCGTTTCCAACTCTTGAAACTTATCACCCATTCTCAGTTCTCTACCTATCTATAGCCCATGTAACATATTACATATCTGGGATCCTGATTCGGTATCTCATACCCAGGACGTAAAGTATATTGAGAAACAGTTCTCTGTAATGAACACACCCGAAGAAGATGCATTATAATGCACTTTCTTTGTTTGGACGGCATGGGAATTCTGGTAATCTCCAATTTCCTGCTCGGTCTTATAACAATTATAAGTTGGAGCGGGTCCAACGTTCCCCAGTACAGTATAACAAGCGGGTTCAGTCAATACATCCATATTATTATCTTGATTAAGGCGTGATATGGTCGCTATCTGGAGAGAGAGAGAGAGAAGAAAACACTCAGTGTGCGCTCTTGCAAGATTAGATTGGTTATTAATTTATCTAATCAGGATGGCTCCTACTGTTTTAGTCAAATCTTCCTTCAAACCCTAAAAGGAAAGACTAGCCTGGATTAATTACACCCTACAAGTTCGCCAATCTTTCAGCCAGGCCAGTGTCGGTACTTTGAGGGAGTTTCCCCGTTCTTTCGCACGGACCTAATTAAAATAAACATCATTTTCCCAGGGGCATAACCCTGTTAACACCTTTCTAGACACCTACTTAATCGACTAATTGTAATGTGTAAAACTCTCCCAGGAGTAACTCTTACACGCAGTGGGTATCGGGATCCAACTATCTCATAGGAGGTATGCAATCTCATTGCAAATTTCAACACTTGAAACTCCCGATAATATTTTGCCCTAGGTGATCTATGACCTTGACAAGGTCAACAAACCATAGACCGCAAGTCAAGTTCAACCCGCCATTTCCCGATTGAATTAAACCCACCCGCATGACCCTTGACAAGGTCAACAAGATCGCACGCTACCTTAATCCAACGCATCATATGCTTATGCAGATAAGCACTAATCAGCTACCACACACTACGCCTTGACAAGGTCAACAAACGTAGCACGAATACTAACTATTACTTATCTGAAATGACGGAGGGCTACGACAGGTTTTTAAGAAAACCTTTTGCGTAATGAACTTGATATCGTTGTAGAATCGAGTGATTTTTAATGGAGTGTTTTTAAGGATTTTACTAGTTTTGCTAAAGAGGTCACTCTCGGTGAAGGGATCGTCGGCTCTTTCCTTATCGAATAAGGTGCAGGATGTTTCACAAATACCACTATGCAAAGCAAAAACTATAGAAGCATTCAAATGACAAACCCAGTGTGTAGCATCTGCTAGTTTCGCTAAAAAGGTCACTCCCGGTGAAGGGATCCCGGCACTTTCCTTATCGAATAAGGTGCTCGATATTCTACAAGGAATACCGCTATGAAAATCAAGAACTAGAGCTACCAGTTTTTAAAACAAGTTTCTACAATATCTTTTAGGTTTCATTTATTTCATTAATCTCATTAATGAAGTCCCATTTTATTATGCTTCACAAGCATCAGATATGAAACGAAATCAACAATATATAATATATATCACATATATATAACATAAGCATTCGTCTCACGCAGTAATATGATCTCATCACAGAACATTGCAGCAGAAGAACATATATGAAATATTGGATATACTAGGATTTCTGTGTTTTATATTAAGCCAGTATAAAACACGGATTCCACGGTCGCGATGAATAGCCAATCCCAAACCCCTAGACCCCTACGAGAGCGGTAAGCAACCCCGCCAATTTTAGAGTTAGGAGACCCGGTCTCGACTCCTCGAGATGGCCTTCCACTGGACCCTAGAACCCGGTTACTTATGCTCCCCGCCTTGGGTCTATCCTAATGTATAAAAGTAAATAATATACAATTATGATATCATCCTCAACCCGGAAGTGCCCCCAATAATAGAATATTACATACAATTAATTTTACATGAATGAAAATGAAAAACTCTCATCTCACATAAAACCCCCGGCAATTCAAACATGACTATCCAATATAACATATCCCAGCAACACATAACATCACATGTCATCAACGTAAGTAAATATGCGTACCACAGTTGTCGTTGACATATAGCACCGAAACCGGCGATACACCACATATTACACTTACGGTCGTAGAAAAGAAAGTGAAAATCTACAACAGTTGGAATCCGCAACCGACTTAGACATCATAAACCTAATGTATCACATATATTGGATTTCATGCCTGACCAAATGAGTTTCTTAGACATCACATGCCTAACAATTATAAATCCCGCATTTTAGTCTCGATCTCGAAAACACTTTTCAATATCTAGTTGGACAATTCAACAAGATTCCCGACATCCTGATCGAATGCTCGTCGGAAACTTTAGTAGACGGCTACACCCCCCGATGCCGTCGACGAACTGCACTAAGGCGGAACACCGCTGCCGCGAGCACCCGAACGGATGCTTTAGGCGACGGGGTTCTCCTACAGTCACTTGGTCGAGGCTATGGGGCGTGGCTATCTATTAAGTTTACCCAGCGAGTATCCGCGTACACTACGTGATTGCGACGGACTTTTGATCACATCAAAATCCCGTGGCAACTGATCAAATGAGACTAAATTGCTAGATTTATAACATTCAAATTAGTTATCTCTGTCACGATCCGAAATGGCACGTGACTGGCACTTGAATCATATGAAGTCTATAGGACCCCATCTAATTCAAGTAAGCCAAAAAAAATCCCAGAAATCTAAACCATTTTAAGGAAGAGATGAAGAAAACTAGTTTTAAAACAAGTTGTTGTAAAAACATAAGCCGAAGTATGCATATCTCAAGTCTTTTCTGAAAATTTCGGTAGAGTTTCCTTTATAAATACTGGCCCCAAACAGGGTACAACATGAATAATATATGCACAATGATAAAAGGCATCCCCAAGCGGGAGCTAGCTCTTCGTCAATTGACGGTCACAACCACGCAAGCAATATAATATACAACGCCGAAGGGCGATGATCAAAACTCAAAAGGAAACTCAAAATGTAACACCTTAGAATGTGTTTTGTAGCTAATTATATTTTAATATATGATTTTTAATAAAAAGTTTACCAAATTAAGTTTTAAATATTTTATCCTATTTAATGAGTATTTTATTAGAATTTTGTTAGGCACACACACACTTGTGCATGATAACTAGGGTTGTTTTTGGGGTTAAACATGATTAGCAATCATGGTTAGCTAGCCATTGTCTTAAGTTAGTTTTATGTTTTGTTTAAGTGTTATGGTTGTTCTTTTAAAAATGGAAAATGAATTTGCAAAAAAGGGTTTTTAAATTTGTTTGAATGGGTTGACTTTGAGAGAGAGAGAGAGAGAGGCATGGTGCTACATGGCCAAGCCATGCTTCTTTAATGAAGAAAGAGAAAGAAAAGGGTGTGTGTGTTTGTTGCTCTCATTTTCCTTTCTCACTCTCATTCTCTGATTCTCTCACTCTCAACACATACACACACTCACACACAGCAGTAGCAGAAGTAGCAGCAAGCAGCAGTGGCAGCATCATCACCATCAGCAACAACATCATCATCATCAGCAGCAGCAGCAGCAGCAGACATCATCAGCAGCAACAGCAACAGCAGGCAGCAACAGCAGCAGGGGCTCCAGCGACTTATAGCAGCTCCTTCCACTTCTTCACCTGCCTTCTAGGGTTCATTAGGGTATACTTCTTGAACCCCATTTCGTGGTTTGCTTAAGTTGTGCATCGATTAGCTTCGATTAGTGTTAATTATGAGTTTAGTGCTAGATTATGGTGATTTGTGTGGAATATTGATTAAGTGATGATTGTGTTAGTTAACCTAGCTTTTTTTAGTTTAGTTAAGGTCACCTTAACTGAGAATTGCCCCAGACTTCACTAAAATACCATAGGGTTTCCTTTTTAGTGAAAATTGGTGTTTTTAAGCGATATTTGTGACATGTGGAATCTGCTTTTGACCCGGTGACTTCAGGTTAAAATTGAGAAAACTGGGGCATGCTCACTAGGTCTAGACAACACCACAAGAACACGAACCCACCATTCCCAATGCAGGCCGCCAATTTATTGATTCTGGCCGCAAATTGCGTCCAGGAAGGGGACAGGGGTGTTGGGGTCTTGGCTAGGGTTCTCTGATGTGTATTGTAGTGTTTTGGCATGTCTAGTTTTGTAAGATTTGGCCTGTAGGAAAATCTGGGACTATATATCGTTTTTGGTGTTCGTTGTGTTTGCGCGATACGCGCGATACGTGAGTGGGTTCTGTGATCCAGCGTATCGCGGCGTGTCGCGATGGTTTTAGACGCGTACACACACGTTTTAGCGTATCGTGCACACGCGCGTTTAGTTCGCGACGCGAGTTTCTCGTTTTGGTTCGATATCGCGCTTCGCGGAATATTTGGCTTATATGTGATTTCTTTGTCTTATTTGCAGGTTTGCAGGCAGGGACTACGGACACTACTAAAGGGGGGAGCAGATGGTAGGATTCACCTAGCGTGGAGCGTAGGTGAGTAGATTTAACATCTACAGGGGAATCGCCCGCATGGCGTTATGCGTCTGGGCTAGGATTCAAATACCTATCGCACATTCTACATCATTGTTAGAATTGCGCCTTTACTTTATTTCTTTGATATAGTTATACTGTGACTAGCAGCCGTAGGACACTGCACACATTATTGACGGTTCATGTTGCATGAGCACGGATTGTATGCTACACACACACCGTCAATAATTGCCAGGTCACACACAACCCCTTATAGATTCTATTGCTTATCACAGATGACATTACCATACCTATATACCTATAGAGTATCGTACCATTAGTGATAGGTACACTTACCCTTTACGATACATCTACATGTATACCTTACTTATATTTTCTTATACCCAGGGGGGGTATACGACATCGGTTCTTATAGGTAGATACCTATACATTGCTACACCTATATGTTACACACATATTCAGTTGCAGTTACATATTTACTTTTACTGATGATTACTTAGCTGTACCTTATTGGTTTTGCATACATCTGGTTTCAGCTACATATTCTCATTTATATGCTCGCATTTCAGATATATCGCATATGTTTATGCCTGGATTGCGCATTATTATTTGGATTTTAGATGATGTTTTCTGGATTTGGGAACCGCGGGAGTTCATGAAATTATGCATACATTGAAAAACCCGGTTTCCTTGATATGATATTTGCGCATCCACCATGAGCTTTATCGGTGCTGATTATATATACCCCTACGAGGAGGCGTCGAGGCCGTAGAGGGTACATGGTGGGGCCCGGTATGGTTCCCCTCGGCAAGAAGATCGATGGATTTTGCCGATTGAGCCTGGAGGCGGGCTAGTACCTACCGGTGACAGTACTGATGACTCGGCGGGGGTCATGGAGACACCGTTGGGAGTCATGCACGTATGCATACGTCGAAAGGCGAGGGTCAGAGCTAGGCACTCGTGCTTTCGGGACAGCGTACGATACGTACCTATCAGGATTTCTGTGTCGATGCTTGGCACATTGTTTTCATGATATTTCTCTTAAACACCTTTTGTATATATAACAGTGGATTTAGCCGTTGTTATATATACCTTTACACCAATATTAGTGGAGTGGGACGCTAATATATGTGTATTGCCCCCATCATATTTATTTCTGTCTATATATATACCTTTAGGATGTTAGAAGATTGCTTGAGATTCGATTCGAGATATAGGAGAGCTACTCGATATCGTACATTGAGATGATGTGAGACCTATGTGATGTGAGAGCCCAGTTGGAGGGCTGATTTGAGGATTTGGGATTTGAGTGTTTTGATGGATTGTGATCCTACTGTAAGTCTACGCTAGCGCCCCGGCCGTCTACAGACGCCAAATGCGGAACAAAAACTTTTAAACTGGCGCTATCGTATACTTTAACCCGGATCTGCCATTATTGCTAAACTAAGAAACTGTAAAGAGTGTAGAAAGGTTATACCGAACGATCCGAGTCCTTCGTTCTTTAACCATCATCCCACGCTCCGTTGCGGCTGCTCCGATCTCGTCGAACTCCGATATCCTCGTCGAGGTGGCACCACATCACTGATTCTTTAAACGGGCTCCCGCCTCTGACTTGAGGCAACTCGGTCGTCAAGTTTGCTAGAAGAGACGACCAAGAATGATGTAGAGAATGAGTAGATGACTTTGTCTCGTTCCGTCCAAAGCTATGGACGGACGGTTAATGAAGTTGCCGAGGGAATTGGGTGATGGAATGAAATGAACTGTAAAATTCCATGCACCCCAAATACTATCATATCTTTTCACAAATGAAAAACCAAGTGAAGTGAGGAGGAGAGAGAGGGCCGGCCACTATATAGAAGGAGGGAGGTGACCGTAGGAGAAAGAGGGTGACCATAAGATATGAAGCTTATCTTGAAGAACAAATATCTTAAGCTTAACAAAAAATGGAGGAAATCAAAGCATGAGTCACTAATACACATCATCAAGTCATTAATGCAACCAATGAAAAATCAACACCAATTAATCCTAGTCACCTCATCTAGAATCTTCTAGAACACTGACTCACCTCAACAGAAGAAAAGATAAATCCGTCTTTAACCGAATGTTAAAAGACGGCTGATAGAAAACTGGAAACTGGCAACTTCCAAAAGTGATCCTGAAACGACTTTCAGGATAACCCCGTATCTGTATAAATATACCCGCATTTGTATTACGACCGAATACAAATGCAACTGAGACAAAGATATTATACCTACTCAATATAATACTCGGATCCGGCTTAAACCAAAGCCGACCAGTATCATCTGCCCGAAAACTGACACGTGCGTAAACGCACGTGCATTTTCCGAACCCTGCCATAAAACCATACGGCCTCTACAACGTTTCGCCTGAACTTGGGAAACTGTCTGTGGGGAACTCTAATGACTCATCAGTACCCTGGCAGTGGGTTTAACCACAAACCGTCAGCTGCACTAGCTATGCGTAACGGCTGCCCATGGACTGACCTCAAGGGAGATTGATGAGCAAACTCAAGGGTGGCCGATGAATGAACTCATCCAGAAAACCCTACTGAGCCTAACAGTGACAATGTATATACAGTCCGGTCCGTTCGTCAATGAGTATCGCATATCCGCCTAGGGGGCTAGTAACGTCAGACCCCCAGAAGCAGTATAAGTCGTGTCGGAGTGAAGCCCAATAACACCCTGAGATACTACTGGAGTACCTACCAGTAAATCTCCTGCCACGGTCGTGGGCTATGTGTAATGGCTCTCCTAGACACAGCACGATCTCGCCCCCAATACCGGGAGAGACGAATCCCCTGCCGATCCGCTCACGTGCCTCCATATGGCTCGGGACTGTACCCAAAAGCTACCTGTTTGCACGACTCCTTTGAGCCGTGGTAGGGTAGAAATCAAAGCACAGTGGGAACTCACACGAGACAAATGACGACCTCAGGTCGATGAACTAACCTGTACACATGTCACCAGGGAACTGCTATCTGACGATAGGTATAGTACTAACTAGCAGATTCCCGGCGAGTCCTGTCCGGTGTACTCATAACCCAATGAGCACCTGTATACATCTTAGGTGATCCAACTGACACCAGTGGCTTGTGAGACCGGCCACCGCCCCTCGTCGGGGTCTCGACTGTATACACTAGTCTACTCCGGAGTATCGATGCCCTGTCTCGAAACTCCCACGACTAGGGACCACAATTAAGGATATGCATATAAACTACCCAACTCTCACGTATATGATCGCCATCATACTGTTGGTAGTAAAGCAAGATCCTAAGCGCTCTATCAAAGTGTAACATGCAATCAGTCACCTGAACATGTACACGACTGATAAAGGCAAACCAGATAGTATACTATCATCTCGAGTAAGACTGTCCTACCGGGATAGGTCCTCCGCAATCATTGCAATCACGTACCTGCGATCCAATAATTGACTATGAGGGCACTATCTCCAACAATCTCCCACTTGCACTCAAGGCTAATTATTGCGATGTCGACTACTCACAGCCCGTGTGAAACCGAACATCCAACTCCTCTACTAATCAGTTTCACAAAGCCCGTTTGTAAAACTATTGTGTTCGAGAAATAGCCTCAGTGAGTGGATCCGCCTAGAAGTATCTTTCTATATCTCTCTTAATCTCAAGTTCGCGGAGAAAGCCATCTCCCGAATTGAGTAGTACCTGTCTTAGAATATGTCTGGATATCTGATGGGACCTTAGTTCATAAATGAACTCCATATCCAAACTTCTTAGACTGTATGGATCACTGAACCTAATCAGTATCCGGCACCATGCCACCCACAGTATCCTCTGGAACCACCTGTCCATAATACTGTCCCTCGTCAGAGGGAAAACTAAAACTCTGACAATCACTCTGTCATCCATGTCACCTTTGAAGCCTGGAATGATAACCGTCTCCCGAAAGAGGCTGCCGTTATCAAATCCGTAGAACATGTACTAATGTTCTAAAACTGCTTCCTTATGTTTCTCCAGGATTGGATTAATACAAACTTATTGCATCTAGTGCAAAAACAACATTTGGTGCGGTACTTGACATCTCATGATTGACTCAATTGCCTAAGCAAGTGATCTGCCAATCATGCACATCCCTCTCCCCTTTAGTCTATACGACACCTTTAGAGAGGGTGACTCCATCACCTGCAGGTACACCACCATGCTAGGAGTCAACTATTCCAAAAACCATTAGAATATCTGTCAAAGTACCCACATTGGGAAACTACCCAAATCCAGATCTAAAACCATAGATCTAGAAACCAGAATGTCAAATATTATATCCATATCCTGTCTGGAGAAACAACTGTGTGACGACCACAATACAACCGATCGTAGTATAGGAATTTTACTTCCTACTCTGTGTATGTCATCCTGATACCATGACATCACACCCTACTACCTTCTTAACTGATCCATCCCCTATTCTGATTGAAGTCAAACCCATGACTGTCACATCAAAATTAGATGATCTATCTCCGCTAAAACTGCTCAAGTCTATAAATGATATAAGCATCTTGCCCACTATGCTTCCGCTGCTCCCACTGACTACGACAACCCTCCTACCGGGTCTCATAGCCTGGAACAACAGTAGTGTCAAGTCTTGGTAGATAAGAACCTCCCTGTCACCGTTCTTGAGGCTACCGAAGTACCTCTCGGGTGTCTGAGGTTACCTACCATATCTGCGGAGTGGCTATTGGAATGTCAAATCTGATTGAATATATAGGTCCTATTAAATTTTCCGTAATCGTTTGCGGTTCTGGAATCACTTCCAGTTCTACCATACTCCCACTACTGTTTTCTGAAAAAGATCCATTTTACTAAAACTGTGGCGAGTCAAGAACAATATCACTATTGATCTTCCAAATGGTAGAATATCAACCCTCGTCATAGCCAGGGTCAACCCACAAACAGCCATTACAGAAACGTGCCCTGAGTTATCCAGAGTCTGGTTTTAAGCATAAGCTGGACAACTCCCCGTACCTTAATTTCTTTTAAGGTACGATCCATTCTATATCCAATACAGAAACTTTGGCACTTATTTAATTGGAACTATATTCAAATCATGCAGCTGTCTCCAGTGCATATCAACTTAATGGAAAGAGGCTAATCAGCATTACTCAACTTAGGAAACCATCCAATTATGAGTAACCTGAAAGAGAAACACGTTTCTCAAAACCATTACTATCATCTGAATACCAATCACAAGAATCTACATCTTCGATCTCTTTGAAGAATCCCGATACTTGTGATACCTGGTTCTCTACTTTATTCTTATACCCACAACTTCTCAAAACTTAGACCTTGTATTTCTACGAAACACTCGTCTAAATACTAGAGAAGTTATAAGTAAACAGAACATAGTACGAGGACCTACCCCTTTATCCTGATGGACACTGGACAACATACAATACTCTGTATAAGTCCGCTGAGTTGAACAACTCATAACCTGTGCGTTGTAGGTGGAAAACTGTACCCTGGCGATTTCCTCAAATATCACCAATTACAACGAATTCCGATATAATGAGGATGATCACCTAATTCCCAATATCTTACTCCCACTCATCATCTGTAAAACCATACAGATATGAGAATGAAACCTGGTAAATACATACCCTTGGAGTAAGTGTCTAATCGGGAAAACAGTTTTTCCTTTAACAATGCACTGAAACATGAAAATGTTTCGTAGGGGTATCCTGGTATTCATAGTAATGCCTCTTCCATAATCCAATTCATGACTTCAACCGTATATTTTATTGCCATCTCTCCAAATCATTTTATTTGTCTTTAGTCGTTACCTTCTGTACACCATCGTTAGGCTAAATGGTTTTCTTCCTTCCCTACCGTTCGGCACCAGCCTATGGTTTGGAAGAAGACTATCCAGTAAGCATAATAGGTGTACCCTCCTAAACCAAGGAGTACT
Organism: Agapanthus africanus; assembly: GCA_030015575.1. Taxonomy (NCBI): domain Eukaryota; kingdom Viridiplantae; phylum Streptophyta; class Magnoliopsida; order Asparagales; family Amaryllidaceae; genus Agapanthus; species Agapanthus africanus. Next base: position 374,690,474 of record CM057344.1, on the reverse strand, counting down.
CGCATCTCGAGAGAAGGTGATGATAAAAGACAACTGAATAATACCTTATTCTTTTAAAGGTGAAATAGGAGCGGCGATGAAGTACGCGGTTTTGGTCGTGAATGATATCAGTCGCAATTTACTTTGCCCTCTTTCTAATCCCTTTATTTTGTCTTTACATATTACCTTCTGCACACCCTACTTAGGCTAATTGGTTTTCTTCATTCCCTACCTTTCGGCACCTGCCTATGGTTTAGAATAAGACTATCCAATAAGCGTAATAGGTGTACTCTCCTAAACCAAGGAGCTCTCGCAACCTGAGAGAAGGTGATAATAAAAGACAACTGAATAAATCAATTCTATTTCTCCTGAACCTGGATCCATCCTCGAAGAAGTCCCTTCGAGTTCGTATATAACCATACGATGGATCTATCCAATGGAAGTGGATATCCGTAGTAATACGGGTGTTCTGAGAAATGCAAAGGGTAAAAGAAGGAGTGGCAATGACTTATGCAACATAGACAATCCAAAAGCCAGTATTTTAAGAAGGTTCGGTCAACTTGGTCACTGAGTCGTAGTCTAGGGTCAGTCAAAAGTCGCTGCCAAAGAGAGAGAGAGAAAAGAAACACTCTGCGTGCACTCTAACCTAGATCAGAATGGTCATAACTTTATCAAATCCGGAAACCTCCCACTGTCCTGTCAAATTCTCCTCCAAACCTGAAAGAAGAATCAATCGGGATCACCCGAAGAGTAAACCAACTCATTAGTGGGAATCGGGATCCAACTCTCATCGCATGATAACGTGATGGAATGCATCCACGTTACTCATACTCCAGAAGGTATGCGCATACTTGGCAAGTTTCAGTTTCTTTAGAAACTCCCGATCTGATTTATGCCCCATGCTCTTATGACCTTGACGTATGCCAACAAATCATAAGTCACATGTCAAGTTCTGCCCGTCATTATCTTGTTAATTTGAACCCACCCGTACATACCCTTGACGTATGCCAACAAGGTAATACGACTGTCCCAAACCAACTCATCTATCTATGCAACAAATGAATACCCAGCAGCTACCAAACACTATGCCTTGACGTATGCCAACAAACATAGCTTGAATACTACTGACCATCCATAAGAAACGACGGAGGGCTACGACTGGTTTTTGGCGAAAAACCTTTAGCGTAGTGAACTTGATATCGCTGAAGGAACTTGATAGCTTTTTAAAATATAGTGGCGAAAACCTTTTGCTAAAGAGGTCACTCCCGGTGAAGGGATCTCGGCTCTTTCCTCGTGGAATGAGGTGCAGGATATTCCACTGAATACCACGGTGCAAAGCAACTTGTAATCGACTATAGTGAAGTTATTACCCTGACGCAAACTTCTGCCCAAGGGGTCAGTCCCGGTGAAGGGATATCGGCCCTTGCCCCGTCGAATGAGGTGCAGGATATTCCACTGAATACCGCTATGCAAAGCAAAAGGAAACGTCTTTGCAATAACACTTTTTAAATTTGTTCCAACAACTAAAACAGGTTTGTTTAACTTTGCATTGATCAGAATCAACGCAGTCCCATCAATAAATCACACCAGAAAAGAACGAAAATAAAATGTACGTATATGCCATCCGCATTCGTCACTGGGTCCCGTCATCACCCGTTAGGTTACTTAACTAACGACAGAGTGGGGACTGGACTAGCGCGGGTGTAAAACATATACAACATCTAATAGTATATAAACCAATATACATAATCGCTCCAGGCGTGATAATATGCAACATTACAGAAAAAGTAATAAGCATCACAGAACAATACAGATATCTGGGATCCCCGGGTTTCACAGAGCCGCTGCTGAAACCCGACGTTCCCCTGTCGTGTGGATAGCCTGTGCAATGAAACCTAGACCCCTACGGGTGCGGCAAGTTACCCGCCAAAACCTGAAGCGAGGCAGTCCCCACAGCATAGTGAATGGAACACCCGGCACTTCACGGAATCCGGTAAATTGAGCACCCCTCCTTGGGTCAACCTGTACCCCCTACGAGTGCGGCGAATAGTCTGCCAATTCTGAAGTGGGGCCCCTCTGCCTCTCAAAGCCATGAGATGCGGACCCGTTGCTTTCCCGAACCCGGCTATCCGTGCACTCCGTCGCGGGGTAAAACCTAGTACAGTAATGAAAAATAGTACAATAGGTACATCGACCGCAACCTGGTCGTGCCCCAAAAGAATATTATACAACAGGCAGTGACGGCAGTCCACAAGTTGGACGCTCGCCCCGCAATATCAAATGTACAAATAAACACAAACTGTACTACCATTGCACACTGCTATCCACCACGACAAATCCGCAACAATACAGCACAACACAGAACATCAACGCGAATGTCATGTTCGCAAACCCGTCTAAAAGAACTATAGCAATCAAACGCGGTTTACCGATCAAATGACATTCCCGGTCGGAGATATAATGTAAGCACTGTAAACTAACATGTTTAAATTTCGATCGACCAAATATCAAAAAGTGGGCCCCACGACTTACTGGTGAACAGTAACAAAACCTGGGCCAAAACGATATTTATCAAAAACCCCAAAATCCAACAAAGAACCCACTGACAAAATTTGGGAGCACGTGCTCCCCACGTGGCCGCGGATGCGCGGCCAAACCATGGGTTTGGCCGCGTTTCCGCGGCAGCTTGGAGGATTCACGACCCCAAATTTTGCCGTGGCTCTTAAAAACGCCTGCACAGATTTTTAAGACCTCCAGAAATAATTTTTGAGACCGTTTAAAATCAACAGAAACTGTCAAGCAAGGATTTTGTCGTTTTTGATTTTCGGTCGGATCGATGTTTTAAACGCGTTAGCACAAGTTAGTATAGCAAAATGGTGAGGCTCTGATACCACTGTAAGTCTACGCTAGCGCCCCGGCCGTCTACAGACGCCAAATGCGGAACAAAAACTTTTAAACTGGCGCTATCGTATACTTTAACCCGGATCTGCCATTATTGCTAAACTAAGAAACTGTAAAGAGTGTAGAAAGGTTATACCGAACGATCCGAGTCCTTCGTTCTTTAACCATCATCCCACGCTCCGTTGCGGCTGCTCCGATCTCGTCGAACTCCGATATCCTCGTCGAGGTGGCACCACATCACTGATTCTTTAAACGGGCTCCCGCCTCTGACTTGAGGCAACTCGGTCGTCAAGTTTGCTAGAAGAGACGACCAAGAATGATGTAGAGAATGAGTAGATGACTTTGTCTCGTTCCGTCCAAAGCTATGGACGGACGGTTAATGAAGTTGCCGAGGGAATTGGGTGATGGAATGAAATGAACTGTAAAATTCCATGCACCCCAAATACTATCATATCTTTTCACAAATGAAAAACCAAGTGAAGTGAGGAGGAGAGAGAGGGCCGGCCACTATATAGAAGGAGGGAGGTGACCGTAGGAGAAAGAGGGTGACCATAAGATATGAAGCTTATCTTGAAGAACAAATATCTTAAGCTTAACAAAAAATGGAGGAAATCAAAGCATGAGTCACTAATACACATCATCAAGTCATTAATGCAACCAATGAAAAATCAACACCAATTAATCCTAGTCACCTCATCTAGAATCTTCTAGAACACTGACTCACCTCAACAGAAGAAAAGATAAATCCGTCTTTAACCGAATGTTAAAAGACGGCTGATAGAAAACTGGAAACTGGCAACTTCCAAAAGTGATCCTGAAACGACTTTCAGGATAACCCCGTATCTGTATAAATATACCCGCATTTGTATTACGACCGAATACAAATGCAACTGAGACAAAGATATTATACCTACTCAATATAATACTCGGATCCGGCTTAAACCAAAGCCGACCAGTATCATCTGCCCGAAAACTGACACGTGCGTAAACGCACGTGCATTTTCCGAACCCTGCCATAAAACCATACGGCCTCTACAACGTTTCGCCCGAACTTGGGAAACTGTCTGTGGGGAACTCTAATGACTCGTCAGTACCCTGGCAGTGGGTTTAACCACAAACCGTCAGCTGCACTAGCTATGCGTAACGGCTGCCCATGGACTGACCTCAAGGGAGACTGATGAGCAAACTCAAGGGTGGCCGATGAATGAACTCATCCAGAAAACCCTACTGAGCCTAACAGTGACAATGTATATACAGTCCGGTCCGTTCGTCAATGAGTATCGCATATCCGCCTAGGGGGCTAGTAACGTCAGACCCCCAGAAGCAGTATAAGTCGTGAAGGAGTGAAGCCCAATAACACCCTGAGATACTACTGGAGTACCTACCAGTAAATCTCCTGCCACGGCCGTGGGCTATGTGTAATGGCTCTCCTAGACACAGCACGATCTCGCCCCCAATACCGGGAGAGACGAATCCCCTGCCGATCCGCTCACGTGCCTCCATATGGCTCGGGACTGTACCCAAAAGCTACCTGTTTGCACGACTCCTTTGAGCCGTGGTAGGGTAGAAATCAAAGCACAGTGGGAACTCACACGAGACAAATGACGACCTCAGGTCGATGAACTAACCTGTACACATGTCACCAGGGAACTGCTATCTGACGATAGGTATAGTACTAACTAGCAGATTCCCGGCGAGTCCTGTCCGGTGTACTCATAACCCAATGAGCACCTGTATACATCTTAGGTGATCCAACTGACACCAGTGGCTTATGAGACCGGCCACCGCCCCTCGTCGGGGTCTCGACTGTATACACTAGTCTACTCCGGAGTATCGATGCCCTGTCTCGAAACTCCCACGACTAGGGACCACAATTAAGGATATGCATATAAACTACCCAACTCTCACGTATATGATCGCCATCATACTGTTGGTAGTAAAGCAAGATCCTAAGGGCTCTATCAATGTGTAACATGCAATCAGTCACCTGAACATGTACACGACTGATAAAGGCAAACCAGATAGTATACTATCATCTCGAGTAAGACTGTCCTACCGGGATAGGTCCTCCGCAATCATTGCAATCACGTACCTGCGATCCAATAATTGACTATGAGGGCACTATCTCCAACACCTACCACGATGTTAGGTTTCCGTGGAAATGACATATTACACCCTATACCTCACACTTATTTATTTTATGCACAGATTCACATATTGGTAGTACCTGTTAGTGTACCCTTATGATAGTTGCATATTTACATTCTCATATCCCTATTGCATGGTCATTGCATATTATTGTTATGTTACTGTTGTTTCACATAGTGATTGTACCTGCTAGTGTACTTCCCTTTATTTAGCATTTGCATGACATGTTATTACTGTAATCGCATATCTTAGATTCATGCTGTACGTACATTCCTGCGATTACCTGCATATGTTATCTACTATTCACGAGTTGGCAACTCACCCCCGTTGTGCCACAGGTGTTTCAGGTTGTTCCACAGAGTAGTCGAGGCAGGCTATTCCTCTATCCAGCTATTCCGCTTTCAGCTATCATCTTTTGCTACAGATACCGCATCAGCTCACAGTACTATTTTGCTTAGGTGGATTTTGGTGGTTATCTGTATTATGTATTGTACATTCGTTGTATCTTGTACTCTCCATCTACTATTGTATTGTTGACTTAGAGACTTGGTGAGGACGTTACTGTGTATTATTGTGGATTTGATGTCTTTTATATACAGTTTCCTTTCTACTGTCTCTTATTTCTTTGCTACGGCGTCGTATACTTGTGATGAGATTGTTTTCCGCCTTTGGGCCACTTTTTACAAAAAGGGGGTGTTCTTAAAATTTTAAAGAAAGAAAGTAAGACTTTTTAAAGAATTTGGGTTGTGCTTTCAAATGTTTCAATAACTTATATTATCTTTTCCGTATTTTCTTGGTTTAGATTTCTGGGTTTTCGGCTTTCTTTTACCGCGTTACGTCTTTAGGCGTTGCGTAGTATTAGGGCCATCACGGGCCAATTTTGGGTCGTGACAAAGTTGGTATCAGAGCGTTAGGTTTTACCTTTCGGAGTGTAGGATGACCTTAGTATGATGGAGTAGGTAGCTTAAGCAGAGTAACGTAGTGTGTGTATGTCTGCAGCATACCCACGATGCGGTACTTCGCATTAAGTGACCTAAGTACAAGTTGCTTGAAATTCCTTCCTTGATGATTCTTACCCTTAAGATTCGACTTCCTTATTCTTATCGAATCTTATCTTATATCTATTTATAGCCTTGCCGCCGGTGACTATGGGGACTCAGAGTGATGCAGCGAGGGCCGAGGTCAGAGTTGGCTCGGGTGAGACGAGTACTGACCAGAATGACACTCTAGTTGCACAGGTGCAGACGGATCAGCCAACGATCTATACTATGGATAGACTTTTGGCAGTGATGCAGGACATCCGCCAGACTATAAGTTCTTTGGTTGATGTCGTTCGGGAGCTACGACAGGAGGTTGTCACCCCTGTTACTCAGCTGTCCCTTACGATCAGCATGCAGTAGTCCGTCACTTACTTAGCACCAGCGGTTGCAGCTCTAGTTGACGAGGCGCATATTCCAGAGGCTCAGAGTGTTCCAGGACAGTGGTGGACTCGTACCAGCGTACCAGCCCAGAGGCAGAGGTTTGGTCGTCGAGACAGATTTCGTGGCCGCCGCGGGAGTAGCAGAGGCTTAGGACGAGGACAGTCGTTCAGCTCTCATCCCCAGGATGGTCAGCAGTCAGCGCGTGGATGTTTTCGATGCGGGAGCCTTCAGCACTTTGTCAGGGATTGTTCCTTAGCACCTCGTCAGAGTCGTATTCAGAGAGGCCGTGGACGTGGAAGATTCGCTCAGAGGGCTCAGTCTACCAGAGGAGTTCATCCAGCTGCGAGTAGAGGGCAGACACAGGAGTTTGCTTCTACTCATCGGGACGCGCAGACGTCCAATGTGGAGTTTTCAGGTATCTTTAATTCGCTGGTTCTCTTCATGTATTCGTTTGTTTTTCATGCTTGTACCGTGGTTGGGTAGTTTAGTCGTAGTTGTGTTAACTTCTGTCAGCGATTCTTTTGTTGCGCGACGCGTATTCAGTTGTGTGCCAATCGGATAGGAAATAGAGATTCGTCCATCGTTTCGATCCTTCTAGAGACGTTGGATTTGACGTTCTCCTGGACACGGACTGGTTAACTACGTGCTAGGCGTCTGTGGACTACCGTGAGGAAACAGTCAAGTTTGTTTTCCCGGCAAGTCAGTTCTTGTTGTGTAGATGGATAGTTGTGTCGCCTCTCACAGCTTGAATTCAGCCTTTTTCGCTAGTCGGCTACTGAGGAGATGTCGTGGATTCTTGGCGTTCATTCGTGATACCGGGGCCACAGTGGGATTGTTGGACCGGGTTCCTTTCGTGCGAGAGTTTTTCCGACGTTGTTCCGGATGAGCTGGTGAAGCTTGGAGCTTAAGGATCAGCTGCAGAGTTGTGGTTTGGGGAGTTTTGTGTGTCTGAGTGTTTCGCTTTTGGAAGCTCCGATTTCTGTTCGTCAAGGAGAAATACGGCAGCTTGAGGTTGTGTATCGACGGATCGTCAATTGAACCGGCTTACGGTGCAGATAGGTATCCTTCACCTCGCCGTGACGATTTCTTCGATCAGCTCCAGAGTGCGAGACATTTTCTAAGTTTGTTCAGGATCATGTCATCATTATTGCGGATTCGGGGTGGTGGCATTCCGAAGACTGCCTTGTGCGTGCGACGGGCTTTGTGTGTTTTTGTGAGTCATTGGATTCACTGATGCCCTAGCAGCATTCGTAGATGTGATGAACCAGATTTCTGCAGGCCATTCCTCGACCAGTCATTGTTGTGTTATTTACGACATTTTGGTCTACCTAATATGTCTTGAGGAACAGGAGTAGCACCTGAGGATTTGTTATGCAGATACTGGGAGAGCACCAGCAGTTTGCTAAATTCTCGGAGTGTTTCTTCAGGCTTGTTTTATGCTGACTCCTAGGTCATGTAGTCACGGGAGACGGTTTCATATGGTTCCGAGGGAGATCGTGGTTGTGCAGCTTAGATCCAGACATGTGTGCAGGACGGAGATCCGCAGATGGTTGGGCTTAGCAGGCTTTTACCGCCGTTTCGTGCAGGATTGCCAGAGTAGTGCTGCACCGTCGACTGAATGGACCGGAAAGGAGGTTTCTTTTCTTTGGACTGAGGCATGTGCGCGGAGTTTTCAGCAGTTGATGATTTTGTTAAACAACTGCATCAGTTCTTTCCTTGCCTTTGGTTCGGGCGACCTTGTTGTTTAACTGTAATGTTTCTTGAGTGGGCTCGAGTGTGTACTGAGGTGACACTATAGAGTTATCACTTTTGCTTTCCTACATTGGAGGAAGTACGAGGAGGATATTCCACTCATGATCTAGAGATGGCCGCGGTGGTTTTGCGTTGGAGTTTGGGGACACTACTTGGTTGAGAGTCGTGTCAGATTTTCCACGGACCACCAGAGCTTAATGTACATCTTCCTGCAGCGGATTTTGATTGTTGTGATAGTCTTCTGCAGATTTACAGTTCTTGTGTGATCGTTGAGTACAGCATAAGTTCGTCTCTATGGAGGGTACAGCTTACTCATGTCCGCGCCCGACCACTTTCCTTAAATCGTTTTCGCGAGACTCTGCCCGCCTATGCTCGTTCGTCAGTGATACTTGAGCATACTCGGCTGGATAATGATTCGGAGACCCTGATTTGTGACAATGACGTGCTAAGTTAGGGACACGTTTGTGTACCCGACCTCATCGGGTAGAGACGTGTAATCCTAGAACATGCACATCTATCAACTCTCTATATGCATTCAAGTTCCACCAACATTAAGCGTGACTAGTGAGATAGTTACAGGTGGACAAGGATGCAATGAGAAATTTCAGGTTTCGTTTCAAGGAGTCTGTCTTGTGGTTTGCTTGGGTTGATCATCTGAGGCCGGCTGGAGAATTGCAATCTTTTACCATTCCGAAGTAGGAGTGGGAGCAGATCTCCACGAATTTCGTTATGGTTTCTACCCAAGGTTAGTCAGGGTGTGACTCCATTCGGATTCTTATCGTCCGGTTTTACTCAATGTGCTTAGTTGTTTCTTGTTATGTGGTGTGTTTGTTTTGATTGTTGTCAGCGGTTGGGGATCGTCACTCGCTATCGTTAGGGTTCTCCCTCGATAGCTGTTATCAAGAGAGACTCCAATTGGCCACCTTTAGGTTTAGGGGTTAGGACGTGTCGATCACCAGTCTGTTGTCTTTCTGACTCTGCGTAAATAGGATTTTGGAACCCAGCTAGTCTAGAGACTTCGGAGATGGTCCAGCTGTGTTAGGTCAGGATGGGAATTGTCCATTGCAAACTGAGGTCTTATGCCTACTGTGTTAGCCATAGACTCGAGTTCGCAGGGACAGATCATGTATTCCTGCGGATTTTTTCCGATAAAAGACATGTTGGATTTTGGGAAGCTTATCCCAGAACTTTGGTCCTTCTGAGATCCTATAAGCAAGTTAGTTCGTCGCCTTTAATTTGGCACTTCCGCCCAGATTATTGGATTTTCACCCCGTATTCTTTGTGATGATACTTTACAATTTCCTTCATGACCTTCCTCACATGATCTAGCATCAGACCACTTAACTTGACGCGATCTTTCGTTCGCCAGCAGCCAATTGTGCTAAGGGCTCGGCAGGTGGAGAAACGTCGGTCAAGGGTCTTGCCATCTGTGAAGGGTTTATCTTGGACGTAGCCGTATAGTGAGATAGTCACTTGGGAGGTTGTGAGCGAGATTTGAGGATTTTAATCTTCTCTTTGAAGGTATGCGTAACAGTATATTTTTAAATTCGAGGACGAATTTCTTTTAAGGGGGGAGATTGTAACACCTTAAAATGTGTTTTGTAGCTAATTATATTTTAATATATGGTTTTTAATAAAAAGTTTACCAAATTAAGTTTTAAATATTTTTTCCTATTTAATGAGTATTTTATTAGAATTTTGTTAGGCACACACACACTTGTGCATGATAACTAGGGTTGTTTTTGGGGTTAAACATGATTAGCAATCATGGTTAGCTAGCCATTGTCTTAAGTTAGTTTTATGTTTTGTTTAAGTGTTATGGTTGTTCTTTTAAAAATGGAAAATGAATTTGCAAAAAAGGGTTTTTAAATTTGTTTGAATGGGTTGACTTTGAGAGAGAGAAAGAGAGAGAGGCATGGTGCTACATGGCCAAGCCATGCTTCTTTAATGAAGAAAGAGAAAGAGAAGGGTGTGTGTGTTTGTTGCTCTCATTTTCCTTTCTCACTCTCATTCTCTCATTCTCTCACTCTCAACACATACACACACTCACACACAGCAGCAGCAGAAGTAGCAGCAAGCAGCAGTGGCAGCATCATCACCATCAGCAACAACATCATCATCATCAGCAGCAGCAGCAGCAGACATCATCAGCAGCAACAGCAACAGCAGGCAGCAACAGCAGCAGGAGCTCCAGCGACTTATAGCAGCTCCTTCCACTTCTTCGCCTGCCTTCTAGGGTTCATTAGGGTTTACTTCTTGAACCCCATTTCGTGGTTTGCTTAAGTTGTGCATCGATTAGCTTCGATTAGTGTTAATTATGAGTTTAGTGCTAGATTATGGTGATTTGTGTGGAATATTGATTAAGTGATGATTGTGTTAGTTAACCTAGCTTATTTTAGTTTAGTTAAGGTCACCTTAACTGAGAATTGACCCAGACTTCACTAAAATACCATAGGGTTTCCTTTTTAGTGAAAATTCGTGTTTTTAAGCGATATTTGTGACATCTGGAATCTGCTTTTGACCCGGTGACTTCAGGTTAAAATTGAGAAAACTGGGGCATGCTCACTAGGTCTAGACAACACCACAAGAACACGAACCCACCATTCCCAATGCAGGCCGCCAATTTATTGATTCTGGCCGCAAATTGCGGCCAGGAAGGGGACAGGGGTGTTGGGGTCTTGGCTAGGGTTCTCTGTTGTGTATTGTAGTGTTTTGGCATGTCTAGTTTTGTAAGATTTGGCCTGTAGGAAAATCTGGGACTATATATCGTTTTTGGTGTTCGTTGTGTTTGCGCGATACGTGCGATACGTGAGTGGGTTCTGTGATCCAGCGTATCGCGGCGTGTCGCGATGGTTTTAGACGCGTACACACACGTTTTAGCGTATCGTGCACACGCGCGTTTAGTTCGCGACGCGAGTTTCTCGTTTTGGTTCGATATCGCGCTTCGCGGAATATTTGGCTTATATGTGATTTTTATGTCTTATTTGCAGGTTTGCAGGCAGGGACTACGGACACTACTAAAGGGGGGAGCAGATGGTAGGATTCACCTAGCGTGGAGCGTAGGTGAGTAGATTTAACATCTACAGGGGAATCGCCCGCATGGCGTTATGCGTCTGGGCTAGGATTCAAATACCTATCGCACATTCTACATCATTGTTAGAATTGCGCCTTTACTTTATTTCCTTGATATAGTTATACTGTGACTAGCAGCCGTAGGACACTGCACACATTATTGACGGTTCATGTTGCATGAGCACGGATTGTATGCTACACACACACCGTCAATAATTGCCATGTCACACACAACCCCTTATAGATTCTATTGCTTATCATAGATGACATTACCATACCTATATACCTATAGAGTATCGTACCATTAGTGATAGGTACACTTACCCTTTACGATACATCTACATGTATACCTTACTCATATTTTCTTATACCCAGGGGGTATACGACATCGGTTCTTATAGGTAGATACCTATACATTGCTACGCCTGTATGTTACACACATATTCAGTTGCAGTTACATATTTATCTTTACTGATGATTACTTAGCTGTACCTTATTGGTTTTGCATACATCTAGTTTCAGCTACATATTCACATTTATATGCTCGCATTTCAGATATATCGCATATGTTTATGCCTGGATTGCGCATTATTATTTGGATTTTAGATGATGTTTTCTGGATTTGGGAACCGCGGGAGTTCATGAAATTATGCATACATTGAAAAACCCGGTTTCCTTGATATGATATTTGCGCATCCACCATGAGCTTTATCGGTGCTGATTATATATACCCCTACGAGGAGGCGTCGAGGCCGTAGAGGGTACATGGTGGGGCCCGGTATGGTTCCCCTCGGCAAGAAGATCGATGGATTTTGCCAATTGAGCCTGGAGGCGGGCTAGTACCTACCGGTGACAGTACAGATGACTCGGCGGGGGTCATGGAGACACCGTTGGGAGTCATGCACGTATGCTTACGTCGAAAGGCGAGGGTCAGAGCTAGGCACTCGTGCTTTCGGGACAGCGTATGATACGTACCTATCAGGATTTCTGTGTCGATGCTTGGCACATTGTTTTCATGATATTTCTCTTAAACACCTTTTGTATATATAACAGGGGATTTAGCCGTTGTTATATATACCTTTACACCAATATTAGTGGGGTGGGACGCTAATATATGTGTATTGCCCCCATCATATTTCTGTCTATATATATACCTTTAGGATGTTAGAAGCTTGCTTGAGATTCGATTCGAGATATAGGAGAGCTACTCGATATCGTACATTGAGATGATGTGAGACATATGTGATGTGAGAGCCCAGTTGGGGGGCTGATTTGAGGATTTGGGATTTGAGTGTTTTGATGGATTGTGATCCTACCACGATGTCAGGTTTCCGTGGAAATGACATATTCCACCCTATACCTCACACTTATTTATTTTATGCACAGATTCACATATTGGTTGTACCTGTTAGTGTACCCTTATGATAGTTGCATATTTACATTCTCAGATCCCTATTGCATGGTCATTGCATATTATTGTTATGTTACTGTTGTTTCACATAGTGATTGTACCTGCTAGTGTACTTCCCTTTATTTAGCATTTGCATGACATGTTATTACTGTAATCGCATATCTTAGATTCATGCTGTACGTACATTCCTGCGATTACCTGCATATGTTATCTACTATTCACGAGTTGGCAACTCACCCCCGTTGTGCCACAGGTGTTTCAGGTTGTTCCCCAGAGTAGTCGAGGCAGGCTATTCCTCTATCCAGCTATTCCGCTTTCAACTATCATCTTTTGCTACAGATACCGCATCAGCTCACAGTACTATTTTGCTTAGGTGGGTTTTGGTGGTTATCTGTATTATGTATTGTACATTCGTTGTATCTTGTACTCTCCATCTACTATTGTATTGTTGACTTAGAGACTTGGTGAGGACATTACTGTGTATTATTGTGGATTTGATGTCTTTTATATACAGTTTCCTTTCTACTGTCTCTTATTTCTTCGCTACGACGTCGTATACTTGTGATGAGATTGTTTTCCGCCTTTGGGCCACTTTTTACAAAAAGGGGGTGTTCTTAAAATTTTAAAGAAAGAAAGTAAGAATTTTTGAAGAATTTGGGTTGTGCTTTCAAATATTTCAAAAACTTATATTATCTTTTCCGTATTTTCTTGGTTTAGATTTCTGGGTTTTCGGCTTTCTTTTATCGCGTTACGTCTTTAGGCGTTGCGTAGTATTAGGGCCGTCACGGGCCAATTTTGGGTCGTGACACAAAATATCAAGAAAACCATAATAATACAACGCGCGATTCTAAGGTCGAAAGAATAAACAACTGGTCTTCTATGTTTAATAAATATACAAGTCTGGTTGATAGAGTTTCTAGATATAACTGAAATAAATAAAGTAAAATGGTAGTCACGATGTGAGTGAACCCACCTACCAAGCAATCATTCGGAATGGAAGCAGTGTGCCAGAAAGCCGCAACGAACCTGTACGGCAAAACCTGCAAGAAACTGTGGCACAATGGGGGTGAGTTGCCAACTCGTGAGTAGAAAACATCACAGAGCAGAAATCGCATGTATGACCCAATCCTAGGTCAATACGATCGGTAATATATAACCTCAAATGATAAAGTCTGAAGCATGAAAAGGTGGCAAGAGTAAACATCTATACCAAGTGTAATACCAAGTGCTCGTGTCAGTGCCTTAGGTAACAACATATCATAAACATGAGGTGTGATCAATGTAATCATTATGAAATCAGTGTCAACTATATCATGAAGTCTATAAGTATGTGGATATCATCCAATTATGTAATCAATGCCTGTATGCATGTGGATCTCGTCCACGTGTCAACCAATGACATAACAACATCATGCATGTAAAAGTCATAAAAGCATATGCATGAAAGTATGAGGATATAAATCAACGTGTGTCCCTCGAGACACATCAAAATCATGGAACCTGAGTGTCCAGCATCGACACTTGAAAACATCATGAAACCCGCGCCCAGCATCGGCACGTAAATCCTCATATATCGGGCTCCGTCAGTCCGGATCGGCCCACGGGTTCTGTCAGTCCAGATCGGCCCATATCATCTCTTGACTCCGGTTGGTATCCTCCGGATATCCGCCGAACCCAAATACTATCACCGGTAGGTATGGTTCCCCTGTCAGGATCATCGGCGTGGTCCATCGACATACATTTCTTGTCCCGGGGTACCTCCGGACCCCTCCATATACCCACACACGGCCTACGACGCCTCCTCGCATGGGGTATATATATATATATATATATATATCAGAACCGATAAAACTCATGGTGGCTGTTGAAATATCATATCAAGAGAAACAGGGTTTTTAAAACAGTACATACTTTCTTTTAAAATACCCACGGTTCTCAAATCCAGAAATATCATGGAAACAACATATCTCAATGCATATAATCATAAAGAATGATGTATGCGACATATAATAGAAATGTAAGCATAGCAGTATATCATGCAACATAAAACAGTAATATGCACATATCGAGAGAAAACCGCTCTTTAAATGAATCCAGTTTAAAAAATATATCATGCGGTTCCCAAATCTCCAAACTCAAGCCAGAATCATCTATGTATGTACAAATATGTATGTATGCCAGTATGGATGTACAAGTGGGTATATACGCAAATATGAGTGTACAATATGCATGTGTGCCAATATGGATGTACAAGTAGGTATATATGCAAATATGAGTGTACAATATGCATGTGCGTTAGTATGACATACAAGGAGTCATATTCTGATGCAAAAATCCTACTTTGTAGTGACATGGCAATTATCGATGATGAAGTGTGTGAGCCGGCAAGCAGGTATACGTAGAACATACGCATCATCGATAATAGTGCTGGTGTCCTGACAGCATGGGTTTAATATAACAATAAACACATTTAAACATACAATGCGATGCGAATAGCAAGAATATGCGGAAAATGAATAATAAACGCAACAGTGAAGAATCTACATCAATATATATATGTCATACAGTTTTGCCATTTGAAATAACACGAATCGTGGTGTTTAGGAAAAATAAGGGCTACGGTGTTTTTAAGAAAGATGTGTCTTTTGATAATATCCGTAGAATCCCATGGCCTATCTTTAAAATACTCACGATTCGTTAGTTTTGAAATAGGTATGACTCGAATCTAGTCTAACATCTATAAGTAAACTACAGGACTAATCGAAAGGTAAGGAAACCACCTAAATCTGAGTTGATACATATAAATATAATAGTCGGTGATCCCGCCTTAATAATATCACATACGATACAATATATATTATGACACCTCAAGTCAAGAGTGTGGATCTATCATCAATATATGCTCATACGTAAATCTGTCGTACGGCATCCCAAATCTGGGTACGGGTCAAATATCACATTCATCTCATTATTCATCTGGTATCCATTATCATCATATCCTGTATTAGGGGTACCGATCTAAGTCTAGTACATACTGATACCATCTATATATATATATATATGCGTGTATGAAAACACACGCTTAAAGGCCCGGTATAATCTCATGTCGTATCTCATAATACGAACCAAAACATATCACCGATCTCACGGTATCATGCCTAATCTCATCGACTCATCCCCAAGTATCATCCAAAATCCTCATCATCCATGTACATACATATATATATATATATGTAGTCCCATACCTGTGTGTGTGTGTGTATACATATCCCCATAAGCGCATAAGTAAAACAATGTAAACATGTGTGTGTGCGCGTGTGGGTGTAAACCATATTCTAAGGTCCGCGACTAAACTAACTAATAACGCTATCATTCAATTATACTAAAATTATCCATGACTTCCTAAAGTCTATCTAGATAGTCATAAAATCATGATAAACACATAAATATATCCATCTAATATATACCATACACTACGCTACAAACTGCGGGGGTGCTATATGCCATCCACCCGACTTCCCCCATAGATGTGTATCTAATCACCTTGATCTTCGCTTGCCGATGCCGATGTCGCCATGCACTTGCTTTTCGTCTCGAAGTCCACATGGGGGTACCTACATGTCACAACGTATCATATCGCATTAAAATCCAATTCAAAACCAAAAAAACACATGAATCTCACATAAGTCAAAACCTATGGTCTACTCTCGCAAATCAACCAAATAACAATCGATATAGACGTACAAACGACAAGTAATCGAATACAATACCAAATACTAAAACTTAAATCCATAACCATCTCAAAACATAACACAGAAACCAAGAAAACTGTAAGTCCATGCTACCTCTCCCGGTACTTTCGGGCATGCGGAATTTGATAAAAAACGATTTTCTTAGAGGTGGTAACATGGACTTAAAACCCGGATCTTTGTTAAACATCTAACTAACAACCTAATTAGGAGTCGTTAACTACTCGGTTAGGGGGTTTATACCTTGCTTGTCTTGAACTCCTTCGTCTTCAAGCTCCGATGGTGGTCCGGATCGGCTTCTTCCCGTCGTCTCCTTACGCCGAAGATAGATCCACCTGAAAGCTCCAACCTTTGGCTACTTCTTCGAACTTTGAAGAAACTAGTTCACTCGGTTTGCTAAACCTTGTGAACTAGAGTGAGTAGAGAAGAGTTTGTATGGGATTTTATATATGGTTCTTGGTTCTCAACTCATGAGACAAGTGAACCATAGAATCAAGAGAGGGAGCAAGAGGAAGAGGGTGAGAGCAAGAGTATGAGAGCTCAAGAACAAGAGAGAGAATGAGCAAGTGAGAATGAGCCTCTCTTTTGTCTTTTTCCCTCTCATAATCCAAAACAATGATAACATATCATATCAATCAAGTGTTATGTGATGGTTTAAGCAACCATAGCCATATCATTTCATGCACTCATTTTGCATAAAAGAGCAAGCAAGCAAAAGTCTTTGCCATGAAATGATAGCTATGATTATCATGATGGTCAACTAGTCCAGCCTAGTCAACCGGTCAACAAAGTCAACAAGTCAACAAAAGTCAACAAGTCAACAACCATGTCACCATAATACTTAATTAATATAATTGTTAATCACATATCATATTCTCATTAGGGTTGAGCAAAAAGTCAATAGTCAACGGTCAACTGTCAACAACCCTAATGAGAATCCTCTGCCTCTATCTCTCCGTCAACTGTGCATACACACCCGCATCCGCGTTCCGAGGAACACGAATACATACTGGATAAATCCAATCCCAAAAGGTACACTAGGATCTGGCTTAAACCAAAGCCCGCTAGTGTAAACTTTCCGGACACTGTACGTGCACAAGTGCACGGATGTGACCGAACCCTGTCGCAAAACCATGCGACCTCTACTCTTTTTCCTAAAGGCGAAAAGCTTTCTGTGTGGGACTCTAAAGACTCGACACTACGCTGGCAGTGGGTTTAACCACAGACCGCAAGCGGCACTAGCTGTGCATAACGGTCCCCAGGTAATGCCGACAAGAAGACTGACGAGGCGAAACCCATCTGAACTCCTACTGAGCCTGAATATGACATTCTCCGTACAGTCCGGTCTGTTCGTCTGATACATCGCATGGCGGGCCTAGGGGGCGGTAAACGTCAGTCCCCCAATAGCGGTACAAGTCGTGTCAGAGTGAAGCCCAAAACACCCTGAGATAACACTGGAAGCCTACCAGTATATCTCGTTTGCCCTGGCCAGGGACTACTCGTGTAATGGCTCTCCTAGACACAGCGCGATGTCAACCCCCAATACCGGGAGAGACGAATCATGTCTAACAGTCACTGCCTCCAAGTGCTTCGGGACTGCACCCAACTACCACCTGTTTGCACGACTCCTTTGAGCCGTGGTAGGGTAGTAATCAAAGTACAGTGGGAACACACTCGAGGCGAAGTGACAGTGTCAAGTCAGCGGACTAAGCTGTACTCATGTCACCTGGGAACTGATAACTGACGATAGGCATAATACCAACTAGTTAGTTCCCGACGAGTCCTGTCTAGTGTACTCGTAACCCAACGAGCACCCGCATACTATCTTAAGTACGACATACCGACGGCTGTGGGACAGACCGTCCCCCACACTGGGATGAGAAGCGCATGCGCTAGTCTACTCCGGAGTATCGATGCCCTGTCTCGATAGTCCTGCGACCAGGGACCTGCATAAGGATGTGCTTATAGATTACCCAGCCCCACTAGTGTGACTGCCATCACAATGCTGCTAATCAAGCAAAGATCCTAAGGGCTCCACTAATGTGTATAGGCGATATACTAAAATAAACACATGTACACATTGAAGTAGAAACAAACCAAGTAGCATACTACTATTTTGAGCAAGATTGTATATACAAGGTGAATATCCCAAGCTTCCATTAAGTAATATACAAACTAGTATGAAACAGTAATGGCCTGTAGGGCATATACACTAACAATCTCCCACTTGCACTAAGGCCATGTACTGGCGTATCGAAGACCTATCATCTCGATCAGCCGCTCGAACTGAGTCTGGGGCAAGGCCTTGGTGAATGGATCTGCAGTGTTATCTTCTGAAGCGACTCTCCGAACCTCGATCTCCTGGCGATCCACGATCTCCCTGATCAGGTGATACCGCCTTAAGATGTGTCTGGATCTCTGATGGGACCTGGGTTCCTTTGCTAAAGCTATAGCCCCGTTGTTGTCGCAATACAGAGGTATTGGATCAACAATGGACAGAACCACCTGAAGCTCTTTCAAGAACTTCCTCATCCAGACAGCTTCTTTTGCGGCATCAGATGCAGCGATGTATTCCGCTTCCATCGTCGAGTCTGCAACGGTTTCCTGTTTGGAACTCTTCCAACACACCGCCCCTCCATTGAGGGCAAAGACAAACCCCGACATGGACTTGGAATCATCCTTGTCACTCTGAAAGCTGGAGTCAGCAAAGGCCTCGATCTGGAGGTCTTTTCCGCCATACACCAAGAACATCTCCTTAGTCCTTCTCAGGTACTTGAGAATGTTCTTTACTGCTATCCAGTGTTTCTCCCCAGGGTTAGACTGATTCCAGCTTACCACACTCAGTGCATAAGCTACATCCGGTCTGGTACACAACATCGCATACATTATAGAGCCTACCGCAGAAGCGTAGGGTATAATAGACATGCGATCCCTCTCCAAATCAGTCTTGGGAGACATCTCTTTAGAGAGGGTGATCCCGTGACAAGCTGGTAGGTTACCGCGCTTGGAATCTTCCATACTGAACCTCTTCAGTGTGGTGTCGATGTACCTGGACTGTGAAAGTCCTAATATCCTCTTGGATCTATCACGATGGATCCGGATCCCAGGATGTATGAGGCATCACCTAGGTCTTTCATGGAGAACCTGTGTGACAAGAACCCCTTGACAGATTGTAGCATAGGAATGTCATTTCCTATTAAGAGAATGTCATCCACGTACAAAACGAGGAATACTACAGTTCTCGCTACAAATCTACAATAGATGCATGGTTCATCTGGATTTTTGATAAATCCAAATTCCTTGACCGTCTCATCAAAACAGATGTTCTAACTCCGCGATGCCTGCTTTAGTCCATAGATGGACTTAAGCAACTTGCACACCTTTCCGCTGCTCCCACTCTGAATGAAACCCTCTGGTTGGTCCATATAGACACACTCTTCTAAATTTCCATTTAGAAAAGCGGTCTTTACGTCTATTTGCCAGATCTCATAATCGTGGAAGGCAGCAATGGTAAGAAGGATCCGAATGGATTTCAGCATAGCCACTGGAGAAAAGGTTTCGTCATAGTCCAAGCCAGGTCTTTGACGGAAACCTTTTGCAACAAGTCTAGCTTTATAGGTCTCAACCTGTCCATCTACACCAATCTTCCTTTTGAAGATCCACTTGCATCCTACGGGTTTTACCCCGTCTGGAGCAATGTCCAACGTCCATACTTTGTTGGTGTGCATGGACTCCATTTCGGTCCGCATTGCATCTGTAGGGTTCCTAGGCACACAGTAGAGGTCTCACAAGGCATCAACCATGCCATTTTTCAAAAATATGGTGCCGAGAAACCCTAGTTAACGGATCGTTGGTAGAAATCTAGGCGAAGAGTAAACTAGTTAACACTTAACTACTAGAATATGGAAATTACAACCTTTGTAGATCCGGATATCCACCTCCACGGCTCCACAACGAAGTCTCCTCGCTGTCCAAGTCGAACTCCGGGCTCTAGCGTCGGCTTCATCGGAGAATGAACGGGCTTGGTCATCGACGACGATGCCGAAGATGATCTACGTCGAGGCATCGCTAGATCAAGCTCCCACTTCACAAAGTGATGAAACTTGTGAAGAAAACACACTTTACTACTTGGCAAGAGGTAGAGGATGAAGAAATAGGAGGTGGGTTCTCTTTAGAATTGGATTTCTCACTCTCAAGCTCAAGTTGCCATTGATGGCCTCAAGGTTTCAAACTTGAAGATGAAGAAGAAGATGAGCTAGAATTATGATAAGTTTATTTTAAAATGAAAAGAAAAACAATACTTATCATAATCAAACTAAGGTTAAGTGTAGAGAGCAAACCATGGTAAGTGGGAATAGTTAGGGTTTAGCATAAGACAAAATGGTTTTTGAGTCAAACTTTCATGAAGCTTCATCAAGCTTCATGACAAAAAGAAAACCATTTTGTTTTCATAAAATTATTTAAATAAAAAGGAATGGATAAATAAATGAGTGATTAAAACAAAACCCTAATTATCTACTTAACCATGGTTTTATTCTTTATACTTAACCATATAAACATGCATCATCAAATATGATACATACAAGTGCACAAAAGTATATCACATATACATCATGCACACCAAGTGAGAAAATCCATATAAAGTGAACCAATACTAGTTAATGCAAAGTAATATATCAAATATATAATTATACATTAAATCATTAAATCAACATTTGATTCAATGATCCGGTCATGTCGCACATAACCGACTAGTATTCAATGTATCGATTTATCGAATCAATGATTCGATAACTAGGTCATATCGAATATAACCAATCGAAACATTTATCGTGAGAATGAAATGCGGTATCACATACACGCATTATTCTCGGTCCTGCACACATCTCATATGCGCTCCTATTTCGTTTCGCTTGAGCCAGGAAACCTCTGTGTAGGACTCTAAAGACTCGTCAATACGCCGGTAGCAGATGATGATCATATCAAGCACCCACAAGCCGCAAGCGGTCTGCTAAACGTAACGGCCATCCGGGTATTGAGCGATCAGAAGATCGACGAGCTAGCCCGCTCACACTCCTGTGAATCCAACCAGTAACACTTACCGTACAGTCCGGTCTGTTCGTCTGATACGTCGCATATCAAGTCTAGGGGTGGTAAACGTCAGACCCCAATACTCGATAATTCGTGCCGATGTGAGGCTCATAACGGGTCGAGAAACTACTGGTAACACTTACCAGCAAATCTCTGATCAGCCCTGACCAGGGACTTCCCTGTTACGGCCAATCGAGCACAGCGCAACATCAACCCCCAATACCGGGAGAGACGAAACCCCTCCTATCGCTCATTACCTCCATGTGACTCGGGACTGTACCCAAAGACCACCGTTTTGCACGCCCTCATGGACGTGGTAAGGTGGAGATCAAAGCACAGTGGGAATCACACAAGACTCTATGACGATCTCGGGTCTACAGACTAACCTGCACAAGTGTCACCTGAGAACTGCCATCTGACGTGAGGTATAATACCATCTGGGAGTTCTCTGCGAGTCCGTCCAGTGTACCCAGTCTCCACTGAGCACCCGTATACCATCTCTGATGTCAAACACCAATGGATATGGGATCATCCATCGCCCATCACATGGGTCGAGAAGCGTATACGCTAGTCTACTCTGGTATATCGATGCCCCGTCTCGATACACCCACGACTAGGGACCTTGAAGGATGTACTTATGGACTACCATGTCCCCACTAGTATGATCTGCATCATAGTCCAGGTAGTCAAGTACACATCCTAAGGGCTTTACCAACATGTAACCATAAGACAGTTTAAAGAGACAAGTATACATGTTAAGATAAAGGGTAACCAGATAGCATACTATCATATCGAGCAAGAAAGTCATCTCTATATATGTCCAAGCATCCAATATAATATACAACATCTGTACAATACTGGCCTCTAGGGCATACATACAACTAACAATCTCCCACTTGCACTAGGGCCAGCTGCTGTAGTATCGCATACCGAGCATCCCGAAGAGTCTCTCAAACTGTATCTGGGGAATGGCCTTCGTGAGTGGATCCGCCGTGTTGTTCTTCGTGTCAACCCTCCTGACCTCGATCTCCCGGCGATCAACTATCTCCCGGATCAGGTGATACCGCCTCAGAATATGTCTGGACCGCTGATGGGACCTGGGTTCCTTGGCCAAAGCCACCGCTCCATTGTTATCGCAATACAAAGGTATTGGATGCTCAATGGATGGAACCACTCCAAGTTCAGTAATGAACTTCTTGATCCAGACAGCCTCTTTGGCAGCATCGTTGGCAGCGATGTATTCAGCCTCCATCGTCGAGTCTGCCACGATTTCCTGCTTGGAACTCTTCCAGCTAACCGCCCCTCCGTAAAAGGTAAAGACAAAGCCCGACTGCGACTTAGAGTCGTCCTTATCAGTCTGGAAGCTCGAATCGGTAAAGGACTCCACTTGGAGTTCTCCGTTACCATACACCAAGAACATATCTCTAGTCCTTCGCAAGTACTTGAGAATGTTCTTCACAGCTGTCCAGTGACTCTCTCCAGGATCTGCTTGATACCGACTCACTACACTTAGTGAGTATGCAACATCGGGTCTAGTACATAGCATCGCATACATGATAGAGCCTACTGCCGAAGCATAGGGTATCCCTTGCATGCGAGCTCTCTCCAATTCAGTCTTGGGAGACATCTCTTTGGAGAGAGTGAGTCCAGAGATCGTGGGTAAGTTCCCACGCTTGGATTCTTCCATACTAAACCTCTTTAGTATGGTGTCAATGTACCTGGATTGGGACAATCCCAAAATCCGTTTGGATCTATCTCTATAGATCCTAATTCCCAGTATGCAGGAGGCATCACCAAGATCTTTCATTGAGAATCTTTGTGATAAGAAGAGCTTGACCGATTGCAGCATAGGAATATCATTTCCTATCAAGAGTATGTCGTCCACGTACAACACGAGGAAGACAACCTTACTCTCTGCCACCTTCTTGTAGATACAAGGTTCATCTGGATTTTTGACGAAATCAAACTCTTTGATAACGACGTCAAAGCAGATGTTCCAACTCCGCGATGCTTGCTTTAATCCATAAATGGATTTAAGCAGCTTGCACACCTTCGCGCTGCTCCCACTGTCAACGAAGCCCTCTGGCTGAGTCATGTACACGCACTCTTCTAAATGACCATTTAGAAAGGCGGTCATAACATCCATTTGCCAGATTTCGTAATCATGATAAGCAGCGATGGCAAGCATGATCCGGATGGATTTAAGCATAGCCACTGGAGAATAGGTCTCGTCATAGTCCACACCTGGTCTTTGACGAAAACCCTTTGCTACAAGTCTAGCTTTGAAAGTCTCCACTTTCCCATCTACACCAAGTTTCTTCTTGAAGATCCACTTGCTCCCAATGGGTTTTACCCCTTCAGGAGCAACGTCCAAAGTCCATACTTTGTTGGTGTACATGGATTCCATCTCGGACCGCATAGCATCCAGCCATTTCACTGATTCCCCACTCGTGATGGCCTGCTCGAAGCTAGTTGGGTCATCATCTTCCATGATGCAATCCTCGCTTCCACCATCAATGAGAAAACCATAGTATCTCTCAGGTGGACGAGAAACCCTACTAGATCGGCGGAGAGGCTGGGGTTCGTCGGGTGCAATCGAATCTTCTGGTTCCACTAAATCTTCAGTTATAGTTTGTGTATCTGGAATTTCTTCCAGCTCTACCACTTTGCCACTAATTTCTTTTTCAAGGAATTCCTTTTCTAAAAAGGTGGCATATTGAGAAACAAACACTTTTTGTTCTTCAGCATGGTAGAAAAAAATATCCTTGGGAATTCCTAGGATATCCCACAAACTTGCAAAGAACTGACCGTGCCTCGAGTTTGTCTGGATTTTGCCTTTTGACATAGGCCGGACAACCCCATATCTTAACTCGTTTAAAATATGGTCTCTTCCCACTCCATATCTCATATGGTGTGGTAGGTACAGATTTAGATGGAACTTGATTCAATAGGTATGTTGCTGTTTCCAGCGCATAACCCCAGAAGGAAATAGGTAACTCAGCTGTGCTCATCATAGAGCGCACCATATCCAATAGGGTCCGATTCCTCCGTTCTGATACACCGTTGTGCTGTGGTGTATATGGAGGAGTCAGCTGAGAGAGAATCCCATTCTCTTTTAGGAAGTCCAGGAATTCATTGCTCAAGTATTTACCTCCTCGATCAGATCGTAGGATTTTAATACTTTTTCCGGTTTGGTTCTCAACTTCTTGTTTATATTCCCTAAATTTCTCAAAAGCTTCTGATTTGTGTTTCATCAGGAACACATACCCGAACCTAGAGAGATCGTCAGTGAATGTAATGAAGTATGAAGAACCATCCCTGGCATGTGTAGACATGGGACCGCATACATCACTATGTATAAGTCCCAAGAGTTCGGTAACTCTTTCTCCGTGTCCCGTAAACGGAGTTTTGGTCATCTTGCCTTTGAGCCATGACTGGCAAGTGTCATAAGATGAAAATTCGAAAGGTTTCAAATATCCATCCTTATGCAACTTTGCCAGTCGTGTCACATTGATGTGACCCAGTCTACAATGCCACAAGAAGGATTCGTTGAGTTCAGAACTCTTCCTCTTGTGTGTGTTTGTTATGCTCAGAACTGTTGATTGATTTAGAACATAAATGCCATTGCATAACGTTCCTGATCCAACCAACTTTTGGTTACGGAAAATGTTCATAACATTGTCCTTTAATACAAAATTATATCCTTCTTTGCTTAATAAAGAAACCGATATAATGTTGCATATCAGGTTCGGCATGTAATAGCATTCGTTCAGAACCAATGTATTACCAGTTGGTAATACAAGGTGATATTCCCCGACAGTCTTAGCTGCAACAATTGCACCATTTCCAACTCTTATGTCTTTATCACCTTCTCCAAGTTCTCTACCTTTCTTAAGCCCATGTAACTGATTACATATATGGGATCCTGACCCGGTATCCAATACCCAGGACGTAGAGCAAATGGAGAAACAGTTCTCAGTGACAAACACACCCGAAGAAAATGCATCATCATGTACTTTCTTCATTCGGATGGCATGGGAATCCTGGTATTCCCCTATATCCTGTTCAGTCCTATAACCCTTATAGGAAAGAATGGAACCAACGTTCCCCAGCACAGTATAACATGCGGGTTCGGTCAATACATCCATATTATTATCTTCATTAGGGCATGAAATGGTCGCTACCTGGAGAGAGAGAGAAGAAAACACTTTAGCGTATGCTCGTGCAAGATCAGATTGGTTATTATCTTATCTAATCAGGATGGCTCCCACTGCTTTTTATCAAATCTTCCTTCAAACCCTAAAAGGAAAGACTAGCCGGGATTAATTACACACTGCAAGTTCGCCAATCTTTCAGCCAGGCCAGTGTCGGTACTTTGAGGGAGGTCCCCCGTGCTTTCGCACGAACCTAATTAATGTAAACCTCGTTTTCCCAGAGGCGTAACCTCGTTAACACCTTTCTAGACACCTACTTGATCGGCTATTTGCAATGTGTAAAACTCTCCCAGGAGTAACTCTTACTCGCAGTGGGTATCGGGATCCAACTATCTCATAGAAGGTATGCAATCTCATTGCAAATTTCAACACTTGAAATTCCTGAAAATCTTTCGCCCCTAGCAGCTATATGACCTTAACATAGTCAACAAATCACAAGTGCTAGTCAAGTTCAACCCGTCATTTCTTGATTGAATTAAACCCACCCGCACGACCCTTAAAATAGTCAACAAAGTCGTACGACTACCCTAATCCAATCTGCATCATATGCATAAGCAGATAAATACTGGTCAGCTACCGCACACTACGCCTTAACATAGTCAACAAACGTAGCACGAATACTAACTAGTACTTATCTGAAATGACGGAGGGCTACAACAGGTTTTTCTGAAAACCATGAGCGTAATGAACTTGATATCGTTGTAGAATCAAATGAAGTTTTGAAATGGAGTGATTTTGAGGCTTTTCTAGTTTTGCTAAAGGAGTCACTCCCGGTGAAGGGATCTCGGTCCTTTCCTCGTCGAATGAGGTGCGGGATATATCATATATATCGCTGTGCAAAGCAAAAACCCAAAAGCAGTCAAAAGCAAACCGAGTGTGTAGCTTCTGCCAGTTATTGCTAAAGGAGTCACTCCCAGTGAAGGGATCTCGGTCCTTTCCTCATCGAATAAGGTGCAGGGTATATCATATATACCGCTGTGCAAAGCAAGAACTGTTGCTACCTGTTTTATTTTAAAATTCGATTCCACAACATCTTAGGTTTCTTATCTTTCATTAATCACATTAATGAAGTCCCATCATTTAAATACCTAAACATCACAGATAGATATGACGTACACTTATGCCATCCGCATTTGCCTCGATGTCCCCTCGTGCACCGTTAGGTTAGGTAACTAACGACAGAGCAGGGCAGGGCTAGCGCGGGTATAAAACATAAGTAACGTCTATATAATATATCGTATATACTATATACTATATCCATCACAGAGTCACAACACAGATATCGCAGCAGAATAAACATATGAAATATTGGATATACTAGGACGTCCGTGTTTTCAATACGAGCCAGTATAAAACACGGATTCCACGGTCGTGATGAATAGCCAATCCCACACCCTTAGACCCCTACGAGAGCGGCAAGCAACCCTGCCAATTCTAGGGTTAGGAGACCCGGACTCGACCCCTCGAGTTGGTCTCCCACTGGACCTCAGAACCCGGTTACTTGTGCTCCCCTCCTTGGGTCTATCCTAATGCGGAAAAGTAAATAATATACAAAAGGTGACAACTTCCGCTACCTGGAAGTGCCCCAAATAAAAGAATATTACATACAAGTTTTTACATGAATGAAAATGAAAGACACTCATCTCACATAAAAACCCCCCGGCTATTCGAACACGACGATCCAATATAACATATCCAGCAACATATAACATCACATGCCATCAACGTAAGTAAGTATGCATACCCCAATTGTCGTTGACGTATAGCAACGAAACCGGCGATATGAACATACTGCACTTACGGTCACAGAAAAGAAAGTGTAAAACTACAACAATTGGAATCCGCAACGTCTTTAGACATCACATGCCTAATCAAATGAAATACTTAGACATCACATGCCTAACAGTTATAAACCCCGCATTTTAGTCTAATTATCGAAAACACTTTTCAATATAAAGTGAAACTAAACCGCTAGATTTATAACATTCATTCAGTTATCACATAACTGTTTGTGAATTCCAATTATTGTATCACATTCCAGATAAACAGAAAATGTTAAACTTTCCGATCGAACATCCGAATACCCAAGTTTTCCCGATACAGCTCAACACATGAAATAAGTCTAACAACATTCAGTTCGTGCCTCAGTACCGACGGTCCAGCCGTAGAAGGGTCAAGCCAACGCCTCACATGTGGCACGCCGTACTGCCCCAAACCCGAAGGTTCAAAGGGCAGTTCAAGACGGTCACATAATCGAGTTAAGGTTTGTTGTCTTCTAGAGGGTCCATCGCGTTACTTGCACTACTTAGAACGTCGTTAAACTACGGAAAAATCCAACACTTGGAAATTTCCCGACAGTGGAAAAATTGGGTATTTATATCCGGTCGAACTTTTTAACATATTCTGAAAATTATCCGGAAATACACAAAAGACGAAATTTGATAATCCGATCGAAATACCGAATCCCCAAAACAACCCTGGAAAATTCAACTCTTGAATGAATATTAAAAATTCCCAGGAAAACCACTACAGAAAAATGAGAATTACTGTGAAAATTAAAATGCACAAAACGACAAAAGCGCCGTGCATCCGCCGCACGAGCCATGCTCGTGCCGCGGATCCGCGGCTCTTTGATGGAATTAGTCCATCGAAATTCACAGTAACTCTTAGATTAGCCTGCTGATTTTTCTGCATATTTTTAATGTGGAAAAATCCCCGATTTTAGAAAAAGGACATAGAGCATGTTTGGTTTGGGGTTTCGGGTTCGTTCGGACTTCAAACGCCATCTAGATTTCGCCTAAGGCTCTAGCTAGGCTCTGATACCACTGTAGGTCAGGCAGCCACCCCATCCAATGGGGTCGCCGTGGCACCAACGGGTCCCTCAGCCGCTACTTTTTACGCATGCCCACTCACGAGGACTACAACCCGCCGGAACATCTTCCGGTCTCGGGAAACCCTGGGGGTAAGAGCCTATGCTTCGCCACACTGTCACACAGTGAGAACCCCCCATAGGTCGACATCCAATGCCTAGTAGCTCTGATACCACTGTAGGGTTCCTAGGCACACAGTAGAGGTCTCACAAGGCATCAACCATTCCATTTTTCAAAAATATGGTGCCGAGAAACCCTAGTAAACGGATCGTTGCTAGAAATCTAGGCGAAGAGTAAACTAGTTAACACTTAACTACTAGAATATGGAAATTACAACCTTTGTAGATCCGGATATTCACCTCCACGGCTCCGCAACGAAGTCTCCTCGCTGTCCAAGTCGAACTCCGGGCTCTAGCGTCGGCTTCATCGGAGAATGAACGGGCTTGGTCATCGACGACGATGCCGAAGATGATCTACGTCGAGGCATCGCTAGATCAAGCTCCCACTTCACAAAGTGATGAAACTTGTGAAGAAAACAACTCTACTACTTGGCAAGAGGTAGAGGATGAAGAAATAGGAGGTGGGTGAAAGGTTCCTAGGCATCCTAATGGAGGTCTCACAAGGCATCGAACATGCCAATTTCAAAAAATCTAGGTGCCGAGAGACCCGACTACGGATCGTTTGCTAGAAAACTAGGCGAAAAAGCTAACTAGTTGTAACGTTTTGAAAATCGTTTCGGTGAAATTTCGAAATAATCGGTAAAATAAGGGGGTTTTCTGTAAAATGTCAAAATACAAATATCTTATTATAAAAATTAAATATACATATTCTAGCTATATAATTGCTATTATTTGGTGTTTATTGAGCCGCTGGTGAAATTTTAAATTTTCTGAAAAAAATTATTTTATTATTATTTTAAGCCGCCACTAATACATTTAATTAGGGAAAATTACAAATTGGAATGAGTTGAAACAAATTTTGTCCATCATAAAACATTAAATAAAATTTTATCATGTGGTTTTTGGAATGAAATCGTTTGCCAAAACGGTTTAGAAATTATTGAAGAAAAAAGGCTTTTTTTAGCGTAAATGGATGTTTGGGGTATTGTATTTATCATTTTCCATCACCCCACATCCATACACACACTCACACACCCCGATTTCCCCTCCCCCTTTACTGAATTCAGCAGCCCCGCTCTCTTGTCCCCACTTGTTTTGCAAAAGAAAAGAAAAGAAAAGAAAAGAGAATGATAGAAGTAAAAGGTGGACTTTGACTTTTCTTCTCACTTTTTCCACCCCACTCTCTCTCCTCCCTCACCCACCCACAATTTCTGAACGAAATTGTGCAGGCCAACAGCAGCCCCCCCCTTCCTTCTTCTCCTCTCTTTCCATCAAAAAAAAATTTGTCAAAAAAATCAATTAAAACCTCACCGAAATCAAAATCCGACTCCTACCCATTTTCCCTCATCCCCTTTAGAATGCATCTTGGTGCAAGGATTTCAAAATGGAGGTCTAGAATTCAAGTTTGATCATGGTTTGTGAGGTATAACTTTTGACCCATTATTCATTTTTTTGATTTAAATTCCTTAATGAAGCTAATTAGGTGTTAAATTGTGGGTTTAATTGAATGTTTGGAAATTCAATTGGGAATTTTGAATTGAAGCTAGGGTTTGAATTAAATTAGGTTCTTTATCATTAGCTTATGATTGTAATGAGGGGATTAACATGTAATTGAATGCAAAATCTAATTTGGTTACTAGTTGCTAATTTGTTAGTTTAAAAATGGTGATAATTATGCTAAATTGCTAACTAGGTTTTAGAAATTAAATAAAAACGTGGGATTAAAATCTAGTTAGGATTTTTAGCACATCATTAAGGTTTCCATGAGTGGTTTAACCATTTAATATATGCAAAACCAAGTTTAATTGTAAAATTATGAATTTTACAATAAAAAGTGTTAAAATTGATATTTTTGCAATCTAGGATTTTGGAAATTATGCAAATTTATGTGATTAAATTATGGAAATGGTTTTTATGACTTATTTAAGTTATTTAATAAGTATTATGGCCGCTAGAATTGTTTAAACATCGAGTTTTGCACTAAAACGGGTAATTTTGCTTGCTAGTTTTTCGGAAAAACGGCTTTTAAAATGAATTTGAGGTTTTTGTGAGTTTTAACCTAGTTTATATTAAAATTAGTGTGCGGGAATGTGCAAATGAGTGTGATTGGATTTTTCTCGATGGTTTGACATTTGTACATCGACATCGAGGGTTGGTTTGACTATTCTTGCATGCGTAGGCGATAGGTTTGGACCTATGCGTGATACGCGTGCCGATTCGATTTTCGTATGCCGTTTCGATTTCGAATTTAATTTTAATGCGATACGGTGCGTTATGATATGTAGGTACCCCATGTGGACTTCGAGACGACCAGCAAGCGCGTGGCGACGTCGGCACCGGCGAGCGAGGACCAGGTGAGTAGATTTATATCTACGGGGAGAAGTCGGGTGGATGGCGTATAACACCCCCGCAGTTCATGGTGATGTATACGGACACGTATACACATATATATATATTGGTTATATATTGTTTGAGTTATTGATGATAAATATGGATATTTGGTGTTCTTGGATGATTGAGTGTCGCGAAACCCTAGAGTAGCGGTCGCACCACACTTGCACACACCCACCCATACTTGCATACTTTCTTCTTTCTTTTTTGCTTATTCGGGAATATATAGTTATGTGTTCACATAGGTATGGGACAGTGTGTTCACATACGGATTTGAGGATAGTACTTGGGATTTATGATGAGTCGATGAGATTTGATTTGAGGCCGTGAGATCGGTGATATAGCGGGGTTCGTATTTGAGATACGACATGACGTTGTAGCCGGTCCTTGACGTAGTTTTTACACACGTGCATGCATACTTAGGCGATATCAGTATTGTACTAGACGTAGATCAGTACCAGATCATAATATTGATAAAGAGGATACCAGGTGAATAGTATGATGAATGTGATTTTGACCCGTACCCAGAATTGGAGGATGCCGTACGACGGATTTACGTACGAGCTATATCTTGATGATTGATCCGCACTCTTGACTTGGGATGTCCGATTATAGATATGGTATCGGATATGATATTATTGAGGCGGGATCACCGACTAATATATATACAGGTATGTATATGTATCGACTCAGACGTTAGGCGGTTTCCTTACCTGTAGTCCAGCTTGTTAGCTTAGCCCTTTAGCTTAGTTTAGTTGTTAGATTAGATTCGATTCTTACCTATTTCAAAACTTACGAATCATGTGTATTTTAAAAGACAGGTCGAGGGATTCTACGGATATTTCAAAAAACGTATCTTTTCTTAAAAACACCGTAGCCCCTATTTTCAAAACCCCATGATTCGTGTTATTTCAAAAGGCACCATTTGTAGGACTTATATTAGATTAGTGCAGATTAGTTATAGTTGCGTCTAGTATTCAGCTCCCGCTCATTTTTACTGTTCGCTCCGCATCGCATACTTATATTATAATTTCTTATTGCATTATTAATATCATGCTGTTAGGACACCAGCACCATTACCGATGACGCGTATGTACCACGTACACTTACTTGCCGGCTCACACACATCTTCATCGGTAATTGACATGTCACGAACACTTTAGAAAATACTATTTCATTTGACATAGGTTGTTAGCTAATAGTTTAGACATGATATTAGTGTACTTGCCTTATATGCTAGTTAGACATTGTAGTTATTGCCTACTACTTCATGCATGTTATTATTCACTGTTGTGTCGCATTCATGGATTCTCATGCCTATATTCACTGTTTACATGCTATTGATGACTTGGATTCGGATTTCATGAGATTTCTTGGATTTGGAGGAAAACCGCAAAAACATAAATAAACCTTTTCTCCCTTTTAAAATAAAAAGTGCGGTTTTCCCATGATGTATGAGTCGTCCACCATGAGTTTGCTGATGGATTTCGAGACCCGATTCGAGGAGTGGAGGAACCGTTTCGGGTACATGGTGGGCCCGGTATGGTACCCCGGGGCAAGAGGAATGTGGTGTTGACGTTGAGCCTGGCTGGGGAGCACTACCTACCGGTGATATTACCCGACACGTCGGATATCCGGAGGATACCGTCGAGGTCTTGAGATGGATGGTAGGGGCCGGTCTGGACTGACGGCGCCCTAGATATTGAGATTGAGACATTGATATTTCGAGACATTGAGATTTATGTTTTGTGTCGATGCTAGACACTGTTGATACTGATTTCATTTATGATACCTCAGTTTAAAAATACAAAGGAAATCTCACTAATTTATGAAAACAGTTCTTCATTTACATGTATTCTGTTTTCATGCATTCATACCTCATTCATATGATATATTGCTACCTGAGGCACTGACACGGGCACATGAGATTACACTCAGGTTAGATATTTACCCTAGCCTTGTTATAGGCTACGTGTTATTCCTATATTTGAGGACATATTATGATCATTGACCTAGGATTGCGTTATTTATGCGATTTCTGTGCATAGATATTTTTCTATTCACGAGTTGGCAACTCACCCCCGTTGTGCCCCAGTTTCTTGCAGGTTTTATTACGGCTTTGCTGACACTATTTCCATTTCCGGGTGGCTTGCTAGTAGGTGGGTTATTTGTATCTTACCCATCATTATATCTTGTATATTATTATTCTGTTGTATCTAGAAGTTCCATCAACCAAACATGTATTTATTGAGATAGAGACCAGTGTTGTTTATTCTTTCGACCTTAGAGTCGCTCGTTATATATTTGGTGGTTTTGAGTTTCCTTTTGAGTTTTGATCCTCGCCGTTGGCGTTGTATATTATATTGCTTGTGTGGTTGTGACCGTCGATTGACGAAGAGCTAGCTCCCGCTTGGGGATGCCTTTTTCTTGATTTCGTATACTATTCATGTTGTATCCCGTTTGGGGGCCAGTATTTACAAAGGAGACTCTGCCGAAATTTTCAGTAAATTTTTGATGTTTTAAAAAACCGCATAATTCGGCTTATGCTATTGAAATTACTTGCTTTAAGTTGGTTTTTCCTGCACTCTACTACTTTTCTTGGTTTGGATTTCTGGGTTTTCGGTTTACTTAGATCACGTACGCCTCGAGACGTTCGTAGTTTAAGTGCCGGTCATGTTCCGTACTTTCGGGTCGTGACAAAGTTGGTATCAGAGCGTTAGGTTTTAACTTTCGGAGCGTAGGATGACCCTTGGTTGATGGAATAGGTGACTAAAGTAGAGTGACGTACCGTTGATATGTTCCGCGGCATATTTACGACACACCACTCCACTTATGAAGCCTTAGGATGTACATTTCCTTGTTCAGTATTATATTCCTTCCTGATCTAGCCTCATCGGTACCAGTTTGGTTTTGCTTCTACGGTTATGGCAGGGAGAGCTACGGCTAGTGTTGCGGTCAGCACAAGCTCGTCACGAACGAGGACTGACCAGGGCATGATTCCGGCGACACACGATTGCGTAGATGTGTCTTTTTACTGTGTTTCCGCGCCACGAGCGTTTGGCGGATCGCCTTTATGAGGTTACTCGGATGTGCTGATCTACACTAGAGGATTGAGCCAATGATAGAGGCCAGCCAGATCTTGATGACCGTTGGTGTGTTGCTTACTCATGATGATTGAGGCACTGTTCAGCGTGCAGACGAGTGAGCTAGTTGTTGCTGCGAGTGACGAGATATCGCCCAATATGTTGGAGCTATTGCGGGACGAGTTGTACTAATAGTTGCTAGAAGGTCGCTAGTCATCGAGGATGAATGACTAGGACATGTGGATCGTTCGCCTACCCCGATGCGAGGTCATCAGATAGATTGATTCCAGCTGGAGACGACTTCACGCGGAGACGTTGAGAGTCGACAGAGACGATCGAATGTCAGAAACCTATTATTCCAAGTTTAAAGTAGTCGGAAAGACATGCAGGCAATTCTATGGTCCCTCTAGAAGAATGAAACCCTAACTCGACTTAATGACCGTGTGAAAGCCTTTGAACCTTCGGGTTTGCGGCAGTTCTACGGCGCCATTAGTGAGGCTTGGGTTTGCCCTTCTATGGCTGGACCACCGATGCTGTGGTATGTACTCGATACTATTAAACTGTGCCCAAGAGGTTGAGCTCTTGGGGGATTATGAGGTTTGACGACTCGGTCGGATGGCTCGACTTAATTCGGATGCTAGGTGGTGAGATGCATTTCTTGGGAGACTCCCGATACGAGGATAGCCGTTGGAGCTCAGTCCATGTAGCCATGATGAGACGATTCCGAAGCAGTCGACATTAGAAAAAGTGGAGTAAAGAGGTCCGTACAAGATCTGGATAAGACGACGTTCCACTCCGCCGACATCAGAGATGCGATACGCATGCCGAGGCAGAGTACTGGATATACCTTCCAGAAGGAGTCGCGATGGGTATGCAGCTGTTCTGGAGCAAGATGCAGATATAGGAAAGGACGATGACTTTCGGACAGTTGGCAGAGGCGAGACATGGAAGAGACCATGAGCAGGATTCCTTCCAGGACACTGCTGCAATGATACTTGCACCCAGGATCAGATGTGTCACGTACATTCAGAGAGCCAGAGGCCGACGCCAGTAATACGCTGTCTTACGAGTGGTCGCGATGATTGACCAAGAGATGACCAGAGAAGTGCCAGAACGGAATCGTCCCCGTTAGCACACCTGACAGGCCGATGAGCCGATGGACCGAAAGATTGGTAATTCACAGTGAAGACCTTGACCCAGGAGTGGTCATTGTTACGCACACCAGCAGGCCAGAATTCATGATCTTCGACGAGACGTCCCACTAGTGACCGCGACAGTTGGCCCAAGATTCTTAGAGGATGCACTTGAGTGGTACTATTCCGCCATTATTGATTTCGATGTTTTGGGTGATTTATTCGCATGATTTGATTTTAATGATTGTGGATTTACGATCCTTGCATAGTGTTACACTTGATATCGTTTTCGTGCTTTGGTTTCACATGTTTGTGATTTTACGGTTTTAGACACTTGAGTTGATTTTGTGCGTATGCATGCACACGATTTGGTTCCTGCACTCTGTATAGTTTATATATGCTTGCAGTGCAGTGATATGCCTTTTTTGCACTTAGATGCATTGGACTTTGATTTCGATGGTGATGTTCGATATTTGTTTTGTGCACCTCGTGCACCTGATTTGATTTTGCGCATGTTCGGCGCCTGATATTGGATTTCATGATTTCGTGCATGATGGATGCCCCTGGTTTTGGGTTTTCGTGCATGTTGAGCGCATGTCTTGAGATGCGATTTTGGTGCACACCAGATGCACTAAATCGAGATTTTTCGTGCATGTCAGATGCACCTGATTTTGCTGTCAGGCACACATGTTGCCTACGACAGATGTTTCGTGCACACCCGATGCACTTAGATGTTGTTTCTGTGCGCATGTATGGCACATTCATGGATTTTGATTTCCGTGCGCACCAGACGCACGTAGCATTCATGTGCATATTTTGGGGATTGATTTCGTATAGAGCAGTACGTTTTTATGATATTGCTATGTGCTTTCGTACTGAGCAGGACTAGTCAGAGGACAGTACCTGAATATATTTGGCATTCATTTCCTTCAGATATTTACATATATAGATTTGATATTTACATGTATAGTTTCGAGTTATATCATACTGGTTTTATATTGGATTTGACATTTGTGTCTTTACCGTGACTCCGATGATTGCGGGATGCTTGACGGAGTTTTGATTTTGAGTTATCTTCTCATGACTCATACGCATGTATTGCGCTATGATGCGTTTTATATACTGAGGATTTCGGAGCCCCGACGACTTGATGGTTTTGCTTAGATGTTTTTGTATTTGGGGGAGTTTGAATTTAAATTCGGGGACCGAATTTCTTTAAGGTGGGAAGATTGTAACGTTTTGAAAATCGTTTCGGTGAAATTTCGAAATAATTGGTAAAATAAGGGGGTTTTCTGTAAAATGTCAAAATACAAATATCTTATTATAAAAATTAAATATACATATTCTAGCTATATAATTGCTATTATTTGGTGTTTATTGAGCCGCTGGTGAAATTTTAAATTTTCTGAAAAAAATTATTTTATTATTATTTTAAGCCGCCACTAATACATTTAATTAGGGAAAATTACAAATTGGAATGAGTTGAAACAAATTTTGTCCATCATAAAACATTAAATAAAATTTTATCATGTGGTTTTTGGAATGAAATCGTTTGCCAAAACGGTTTAGAAATTATTGAAGAAAAAAGGCTTTTTTTTAGCGTAAATGGATGTTTGGGGTATTGTATTTATCATTTTCCATCACCCCACATCCATACACACACTCACACACCCCGATTTTCTCTCCCTCTTGACTGAATTCAGCAGCCCCCCTCTCTTGTCCCCACTTGTTTTGCAAAAGAAAAGAAAAGAAAAGAAAAGAGAATGATAGAAGTAAAAGGTGGACTTTGACTTTTCTTCTCACTTTTTCCACCCCACTCTCTCTCCTCCCTCACCCACCCACAATTTCTGAATGAAATTGTGCAGGCCAACAGCAGCCCCCCCCTTCCTTCTTCTCCTCTCTTTCCATCAAAAAAAAATTTGTCAAAAAAATCAATTAAAACCTCACCGAAATCGAAATCCGACTCCTACCCATTTTCCCTCATCCCCTTTAGCATGGATCTTGTTGCAAGGATTTCAAAATGGAGGTCTAGAATTCAAGTTTGATCATGGTTTGTGAGGTATAACTTTTGACCCATTATTCATTTTTTTGATTTAAATTCCTTAATGAAGCTAATTAGGTGTTAAATTGTGGGTTTAATTGAATGTTTGGAAATTCAATTGGGAATTTTGAATTGAAGCTAGGGTTTGAATTAAATTAGGTTCTTTATCATTAGCTTATGATTGTAATGAGGGGATTAACATGTAATTGAATGCAAAATCTAATTTGGTTACTAGTTGCTAATTTGTTAGTTTAAAAATGGTGATAATTATGCTAAATTGCTAACTAGGTTTTAGAAATTAAATAAAAACGTGGGATTAAAATCTAGTTAGGATTTTTAGCACATCATTAAGGTTTCCATGAGTGGTTTAACCATTTAATATATGCAAAACCAAGTTTAATTGTAAAATTGTGAATTTTACAATAAAAAGTGTTAAAATTGATATTTTTGCAATCTAGGATTTTGGAAATTATGCAAATTTATGTGATTAAATTATGGAAATGGTTTTTATGACTTATTTAAGTTATTTAATAAGTATTATGGCCGCTAGAATTGTTTAAACATCGAGTTTTGCACTAAAACGGGTAATTTTGCTTGCTAGTTTTTCGGAAAAACGGCTTTTAAAATAAATTTGAGGTTTTTGTGAGTTTTAACCTAGTTTATATTAAAATTAGTGTGCGGGAATGTGCAAATGAGTGTGATTGGATTTTTCTCGATGGTTTGACGTTTGTACATCGACATCGAGGGTTGGTTTGACTATTCTTGCATGCGTAGGCGATAGGTTTGGACCTATGCGTGATACGCGTGCCGATTTGATTTTCGTATGCCGTTTCGATTTCGAATTTAGTTTTAATGCGATACGGTACGTTATGATATGTAGGTACCCCATGTGGACTTCGAGACGACCAGCAAGCGCGTGGCGACGTCGGCACCGGCGAGCGAGGACCAGGTGAGTAGATTTATATCTACGGGGAGAAGTCGGGTGGATGGCGTATAACACCCCCGCAGTTCATGGTGATGTATACGGACACGTATACACATATATATATATTGGTTATATATTGTTTGAGTTATTGATGATAAATATGGATATTTGGTGTTCTTGGATGATTGAGTGTCGCGAAACCCTAGAGTAGCGGTCGCACCACACTTGCACACACCCACCCATACTTGCATACTTTCTTCTTTCTTTTGTGCTTATTCGGGAATATATAGTTATGTGTTCACATAGGTATGGGACAGTGTGTTCACATACGGATTTGAGGATAGTACTTGGGATTTATGATGAGTCGATGAGATTTGATTTGAGGCCGTGAGATCGGTGATATAGCGGGGTTCGTATTTGAGATACGACATGACGTTGTAGCCGGTCCTTGACGTAGTTTTTACACACGTGCATGCATACTTAAGCGATATCAGTATTGTACTAGACGTAGATCAGTACCAGATCATAATATTGATAAAGAGGATACCAGGTGAATAGTATGATGAATGTGATTTTGACCCGTACCCAGAATTGGAGGATGCCGTACGACGGATTTACGTACGAGCTATATCTTGATGATTGATCCGCACTCTTGACTTGGGATGTCCGATTATAGATATGGTATCGGATATGATATTATTGAGGCGGGATCACCGACTAATATATATACAGGTATGTATATGTATCGACTCAGACGTTAGGCGGTTTCCTTACCTGTAGTCCAGCTTGTTAGCTTAGCCCTTTAGCTTAGTTTAGTTGTTAGATTAGATTCGATTCTTACTTATTTCAAAACTTACGAATCATGCGTATTTTAAAAGACAGGTCAAGGGATTCTACGGATATTTCAAAAAACGTATCTTTTCTTAAAAACACCGTAGCCCCTATTTTCAAAACCCCATGATTCGTGTTATTTCAAAAGGCACCATTTGTAGGACTTATATTAGATTAGTGCAGATTAGTTATAGTTGCGTCTAGTATTCAGCTCCCGCTCATTTTTACTGTTCGCTCCGCATCGCATACTTATATTATAATTTCTTATTGCATTATTAATATCATGCTGTTAGGACACCAGCACCATTACCGATGACGCGTATGTACCACGTACACTTACTTGCCGGCTCACACACATCTTCATCGGTAATTGACATGTCACGAACACTTTAGAAAATACTATTTCATTTGACATAGGTTGTTAGCTAATAGTTTAGACATGATATTAGTGTACTTGCCTTATATGCTAGTTAGACATTGTAGTTATTGCCTACTACTTCATGCATGTTATTATTCACT
Source organism: Agapanthus africanus (assembly GCA_030015575.1). NCBI lineage: Eukaryota > Viridiplantae > Streptophyta > Magnoliopsida > Asparagales > Amaryllidaceae > Agapanthus > Agapanthus africanus. The sequence goes on along the minus strand of CM057344.1, from coordinate 374,650,824 downwards.
GTTGTGTCGCATTCATGGATTCTCATGCCTATATTCACTGTTTACATGCTATTGATGACTTGGATTCGGATTTCATGAGATTTCTTGGATTTGGAGGAAAACCGCAAAAACATAAATAAACCTTTTCTCCCTTTTAAAATAAAAAGTGCGGTTTTCCCATGATGTATGGGTCGTCCACCATGAGTTTGCTGATGGATTTCGAGACCCGATTCGAGGAGTGGAGGAACCGTTTCGGGTACATGGTGGGCCCGGTATGGTACCCCGGGGCAAGAGGAATGTGGTGTTGACGTTGAGCCTGGCTGGGGAGCACTACCTACCGGTGATATTACCCGACACGTCGGATATCCGGAGGATACCGTCGTGGTCTTGAGATGGATGGTAGGGGCCGGTCTGGACTGACGGCGCCCTAGATATTGAGATTGAGACATTGATATTTCGAGACATTGAGATTTATGTTTTGTGTCGATGCTAGACACTGTTGATACTGATTTCATTTATGATACCTCAGTTTAAAAATACAAAGGAAATCTCACTAATTTATGAAAACAGTTCTTCATTTACATGTATTCTGTTTTCATGCATTCATACCTCATTCATATGATATATTGCTACCTGAGGCACTGACACGGGCACATGAGATTACACTCGGGTTAGATATTTACCCTAGCCTTGTTATAGGCTACGTGTTATTCCTATATTTGAGGACATATTATGATCATTGACCTAGGATTGCGTTATTTATGCGATTTCTGTGCATAGATGTTTTTCTATTCACGAGTTGGTAACTCACCCCCGTTGTGCCCCAATTTCTTGCAGGTTTTATTACGGCTTTGCTGACACTATTTCCATTTCCGGGTGGCTTGCTAGTAGGTGGGTTATTTGTATCTTACCCATCATTATATCTTGTATATTATTATTCTGTTGTATCTAGAAGTTCCATCAACCAAACATGTATTTATTGAGATAGAGACCAGTGTTGTTTATTCTTTCGACCTTAGAGTCGCTCGTTATATATTTGGTGGTTTTGAGTTTCCTTTTGAGTTTTGATCCTCGCCGTTGGCGTTGTATATTATATTGCTTGTGTGGTTGTGACCGTCGATTGACGAAGAGCTAGCTCCCGCTTGAGGATGCCTTTTTCTTGATTTCGTATACTATTCATGTTGTATCCCGTTTGGGGGCCAGTATTTACAAAGGAGACTCTGCCGAAATTTTCAGTAAATTTTTGATGTTTTAAAAAACCGCATAATTCGGCTTATGCTATTGAAATTACTTGCTTTAAGTTGGTTTTTCCTGCACTCTACTACTTTTCTTGGTTTGGATTTCTGGGTTTTCGGTTTACTTAGATCACGTACGCCTCGAGACGTTCGTAGTGTAAGTGCCGGTCATGTTCCGTACTTTCGGGTCGTGACACTAGTTAACATTTAACTATGAGAATACGGATATACAACCTTTGTAGATCCGGTGCTCCACCTCCATAGCTCCGCAACGAAGTCGTCTCCGCTGTCCAAAAGGAATCCGGGCTCTAGAGTCGGCTTCGTCGGAGAAAAAGCGAGCTAGGTCGTCGATGTCCATGCCGAAGATGATCTACGTCGAGGCATCGCTAAGTCAAGCTCCACCTTCACCGAGCCATGATGACTTGTGAAGGAAACACACTCTACTACTTGGCAAGAGGTAGAGGATGAAGAAATAGGAAGTGGGTAGACTTTAGAATTGGATTTCTCACTCTAATTCTCACTTTTCCATTAAAGCTTGTGAAGCTTTTTCTTGAAGTGAAGAAGAAGAAGAAGATGAAGAATATGATAAGTTAATAATAATAAGAATAATAAAATCATTCTTATCATAATCTTTAGCATGGTAATGTGTAGAGAGTTAATCATGGTTGAATGGGATGGTTAGGGTTAAGCATGAGACAAAATGGTCACTTGGTCAAAGTCTTCATGAAGCTTCATGAACAAGACAAAATAAGCCACCATTTTTCTCATTTCCTTTTCATTTTCCAAAAGGATAAATAAATGAATAAAATGAATAAGGAAATAGTAAACCCTAACCATTTCATTAACCAAGGTTTAATTCTTTACACTTAACCAAAAGGCATGTATCATCAAACATGATACAAGCAAGTGCACAAAATCATATCGCATATGCAATGCGCACAGCCGAGTGAGAAAATCCATTTAAAGTGAACCGATACTAGTTAATGCAAAGTAATATATCAAATATATAATTATGCATTAAATAATTAAATCAACACTTGATTCAATGATCCGGTCATGTCGCACACAACCGACTAGTATACAATGTATCGGCTTATCGAATCAATCCTTGATTCGATAACTACGTTATATCGCATACAACCATTCGACACATTCATCGTGAGAATGGAATACGGTATCACATACACGTATTATTCTCGGTCCCGCACATATCTCATATGCGCTCCTATTTCGTTTCGCTTGAGCCAGGAAACCTCTGTGTAGGACTCTAAAGACTCGTCAATACGCCGGCAGCAGGTGATGATCATATCAAGCACCCACAAGCCGCAAGCGGTCTGCTAAACGTAACGGCTACCCGGGTATTGAGCGATCTGAAGATCGACGAGCAAGCCCGCTCACACTCCAGTGAATCCAACCAGTAACACTACCGTACAGTCCGGTCTGATCGTCTGATATGTCGCATATCTCGCCTAGGGGTGGTAAACGTCAGACCCCAATAGCTCGATAAGTCGTGTCGATATGAGGTCTATAACTATTCGAGAAACTACTGGTAACGCTTACCAGTAAATCTCAGCAACCCTGGCCAGGGATTTCCGGTTACAGCCAATCGAACACAGCGCAACATCAACCCCCTATACCGGGAGAGACGAATCCCCTCCTATCGCTCATTGCCTCCATGTGACTCGGGACTGTACCCAAAAACCACCGTTTTGCACGCCCTCTTGGACGTGGTAAGATGGAAATCAAAGCACAGTGGGAACCACACAAGACTCTATGACGATCTCGGGTCAACAGACTACTCTGTACCAGTGTCACCAGAGAACTGCCATCTGACGTGAGGTATAATACCATCTGGGAGTTCTCGGTGAGTCCGTCCAGTGTACCCAGTCTCTACTGAGCACCCGTATATCATCTCCGATGTCAAACACCAATGGATATGGGATCATCCATCGCCCATCTGTATGGGTCGAGAAGGTATACGCTAGTCTACTCTGGTATATCGATGCCCCGTCTCGATGCACCCTCGACTAGGGACTTTGAAGGATGTACTTATGGACTACCATGTCCCCACTAGTATGATCCGCATCATAGTCCAGGTAGTCAAGCACACATCCTAAGGGCTTTACCAACATGTAACAGAGAGACAATCAGTATACACGTTAAGGTAAAGTTCAACCAGATAGCATACTATCATGTCGAGCAAGAAAGTCCTCCCTATATATGTCCCAGCATCCACTACAATATACATCCTATGTACAGTAATGGCCTCTAGGGCATACATATAACTAACAATCTCCCACTTGCACTAGGGCCATCTGTAGCAGTGGTTGTAGTATCTCATACTCAACCATCCCATGAAAGTCTCTCTCTGGGAACAGGCCTTTGTGAGTGGATCCGCTATGTTGTCCTCTGAGTCTACTCTCCTAACCTCGATCTCCCTGGAGATCAACCATCTCCATGATCAAGTGACACTGCCTTAGAATATGTCTGGATCACTGATGGCACCGGCGTTCCTTGGCACAAGCCACAACTCCATTGTCTCACAATGGTAGGAACATAGTTCATCTCATGAACCATTATACATCCAAACATCCACTTTGGTAGCATCTTAAGTAGCGATGTATCCAGCCTTCATCGTCTAGTATGTCACGGTATCTAGCTTGGAACTCTTCCAACATACCGTCCATGTACTGAGGGTAAAGACAATGCCTGTGACTGACATTCAGTCGTCTTTATCACCCTGGAACCCTTCCAGTGATTCTCCCCAGGATCGATTGATACCATCTCACTACAACTAGTGAGAATCCTAACATCCATTTAGATCTATCTCATAGATCCAAAACCCAGGATTTAGGAGGTATCATTATGATCCTATATGGAGAATCATTATGATAATCGGAGATTGATCGAGCGTAGCATAGGAAACTCTTTCCCTATCAAGAGCATGTTATCCACGTACTCTACGAGGATCGTCACCATACTCCCTACTACCTTCTTGTCTATACAAGGTTCATCTACTATTTTGATGATGTCAACTTCTTTGACCGCTTCATCAAAACAGATGTTCCAACTCCGCGATGCCTGCTTTATCCTATAAAGCATCTTGCACACGTTTCCGCTGCTCCCACTGTCTACGAAGCCCTCTGGCTGTGTACTTATAGACACTCTCTTCTAAACATCATTTAGAAAGGCTGTCATGACACCCAACCTCCTGATATAGTAGTCATGGTATGTAGCCGTGGCAAGTATGATCTGGATAGACTTAAGCATAGCTACATAGAAAAGGTTTCATCATCATCCATACCTGGTCAATGATGTAGACCTTTAACAAGTCTAGCTTTGAAAGTCTCAACTCTTCCATGTGCACCAAGTAATCTTCTCAAGATATACTTGCTCCTGATGGGGATTTAACCCTTCAGATATAGCAACCAAAGTCCATACTTTGTTGGTGTATATGGATTCCATCTCAGATTACTAAGCATCCAGCCATTCTTACAGAGTCACACTCCTGATGGCCAGCTCGAAACTAGTTGGGTCATCATCTCATGATGCAATCCTCGCTCCCACTGTCATAGAGAAACCGAAGTATCTCTCAGGTGGGTGAGGAACCTTACTGGATCGGCGGAGAGGCTGAGATTCGTTGGTAACTATTGAATCCTTCGGTTCTACCAAATCATCAGCTGCAGTTTGTATAGCTGGAACCTTTCCAGTTCTACATAACTTACATTGCCTCGAGCTTGTCCGGATTTTGCTTTCAGACATGGGCCGGACAACCCCAAATCTTAATTAACTTAAGAGATGGGCTCTTCCCTTATCATATCAAATATGAAGTGGTAGGCAACTGATTTGATTTGAACCCTGTTCAATAGGTATGCATCTTCTCAAGTGCATAACTCCCAAAAAGGAAATAGGTAACTCAGTAGTACTCATCATAGAGCACACCTTATCATATAAGGTGTGATTGCTCCGCCCCACTATATACCATCGTGCTATGGTGTATTCGGAGGAGTAATGCCGAGAGAGAATCTCATTCTCCTTTAGAATAGTCTAGGATTTCCGTGCTCAAGTATTCTCCTCCTTGATCTCATCATAGGACATAATACTTATACCCGTATTGGTTCTCTACTTCTAACTTATATTCTGTGAATATCTCAAAAGGTTCGGACTTGTGTTTCAACAGGAACATATGACTGAATCTTGAGAGATTATCAGAGAATGTAACGAAGTACAAAGAACCAGTCCTGGTATGTGTAGACAGGGGACCTACATACATCAACATGTATCATCCCAAGAGTTCACTAACTCTTTCTCTGTTTCCAGTAAACGGAGCTATGGTCATTATCTTTGTGACATGACTGGCAAGTTTCACAAGATGTAGATTCAAACTGATTTAAATATGCATCTACATGTAACTTCAGCTAGTCGGGTCATATTGATCTGACCTAGTCTACAATACCTTAAGAAGAATTCGTTCATTTCTGAACTCTTCCTCTTGTGTGTGTTCCATATACTAAGAACTGTAGTTTGATTTAGAACATCAATGCTTTTAGATAACGTGCCTGAACCGATCAACCTTTTATATAGGAAATGTTCAAAACATTATCCAACTATACAAAATTTTATCAGTTCTTTACTAATAAAGAGACTGATATGATTTTGTATATCAGGTTCGGTATCTAATAACATTCGTTCAGAATCAATGTATTGTAATACAGGGTGACAGTGACCAACAGACTTGGCTGCAACTCTTGCCCCGTTTTCTGCCTCATGAAACTTATCACCCGTTCTCAGTTCTCTACCTATCTGTAGCCCTATGTAACAGATTACATATCTGGGATCCTGATCCGGTATCATATACCCAGGACGTAAAGGATACTGAGAAACAGTTCTCTGTAATGAGCACACCCGAAGATGATGCATCAGCATGCACTCTCTTCGTTTGGGCGGCACGGGAAATCTGGTATTCCCCAATTTCCTGCTCTGTCTTATAACAATTATAAGTTGGAGCGGGACCAACGTTCCCCAGCTCAGTATAACAAGCGGGTTCGGTCAATATTCCGTATTATTATCTTGATTAAGGCGTGATATGGTCACTACCAGGGGAGAGAGAGAAGAAAACACTCAGCGTGCGCTCTTGCAAGAATAGATTGGTTATTATTTTATCTAATCAGGATGGCTCCCACTGCTTTTTATCAAATCTTCCTTCAAACCCTAAAAGGAAAGACTAGCCGGGATTAATTACACACTACAAGTTCGCCAATCTTTCAGCCAGGCCAGTATCGGTACTTTGAGGGAGGTCCCCCGTGCTTTCGCACGAACCTAATTAATGTAAACCTCATTTTCCCAGAGGCTTAACCTCGTTGACACCTTTCTAGACACCTACTTGATCGGCTAATTGTAATGTATAAAACTCTCCCAGGAGTAACTCTTACTCGCAGCGGGTATCGGGATCCAACTATCTCATAGAAGGTATGCAATCTCATTGCAAATTTCAACACTTGAAATTCCCGATAATATTTTGCCCCATGCGATCTATGACCTTGACTGAGTCAACAAACCATAGACCGCAAGTAAAGTTCAACCCGTCATTTCTAGATTGAATTAAACCCACCCGCACGACCCTTGACTGAGTCAACAAGGCAGCACGACTACCCTAATTCAATCGCATCATATGCTTTGCAGGTAAGCAATAATCAGCTACCGCACACTACGCCTTGACTGAGTCAACAAACGCAGCACGAATACTAACTATTACCTATCTGAAATGACGGAGGGCTACGACAGGTTTTTAAGAAAACCTTTTGCGTAATGAACTTTATATCGTTGTAGAATCAAATGAATTTGAAATGGAGTGCTTTTGAGGCTTTTCTAGTTTTGCTAAAGGAGTCACTCCCGGTGAAGGGATCGTCGGTCCTTTCCTCGTCGAATGAGGTGCGGGATATATCATATATATCACTGTGCAAAGCAAAAATACTTAAAAGCAATCAAAAGACAAACCGAGTGTGCAGCATCTGCCAGTTATTGCTAAAGGAGTCACTCCCGGTGAAGGGATCTCGGTCCTTTCCTTATCGAATAAGGTGCAGGATATATCACATATACCGCTGTGCAAAGCAAGAACTGTAGCTACCTGTTTTATTTTGAAATTCGATTCTACAACATCTTAGGTTTCTTTTATTTCATTAATCACATTAATGAAGTCCCATCATATAAGTACCTAAACATCACAGATAGATATGACGTACACTTATGCCATCCGCATTCGCCTCGATGTCCCCTCGTGCACCGTTAGGTTAGGTAACTAACGGCAGGGCAGGGCAGGGCTAGCGCGGGTGTAAAACATAAGTAACATCTATATAATATATCATATATACTATATATAATACCTGTCACAGAACATCACATGATCTCATCACAGATAAAGCACAGCAGAAGAATCATATGAAATATTGGATATACTAGGACGTCCGTGTTTTCAATACGAGCCAGTATAAAACACGGATTCCACGGTCGTGATGAATAGCCAAACCCACACCCCTAGACCCCTACGAGAGAGGCAAGCAACCCTACCAATTCTGGAGTTAGGAGACCCGGACTCGACTCCTCGAGTTGGTCTCCCACTGGACTCCAGAACCCGGTTACTTGTGCCCTCCTCCTTGGGTCTATCCTAGTGCGGAAAAGTAAATAATATACAACAGGTGACAACTCCCGCAACCTGGAAGCGGCCCAATAAAAGAATATTACATTCAAGTTTTTACATGAATGAAAATGAAAAACACTCATCTCACATAAAAACCCCCGGCTATTCAAACACGACGATCCAATATAACATATCCAGCAACACATAACATCACATGTCATCAACGTAAGTAAATATGCGCATCCCAATTGTCGTTGACATATAGCAACGAAACCGGCGATATCACATATTACACTTACGGTCACAGAAAAGAAAGTGTAAAACTACAACAGTTGGAATCCGCAACCACCTCAGACATCGCATGCCTGACCAAATGAATTCCTTAGACATCGCATGCCTAACAATTATAAACCCCGCATTTTAGTCTCAAAATCGAAAACACTTTTCAATACCAAGTCAGGTAATTCAACAAGATTCCCGACAGTCTGATCGAATACTCGTCGCAAACTTTAGTAGGCGGCCGCACCCCCGATACCGTCGACGAAGTGCACCAAGGCGGAACACCGCTACCGCGAGCACCCGGACGGATGCTTTCGGCGACGGGGTTCTCCTACAGTCACTTGGTCGGGGCTATGGAGCGAGGCTGTCTATTAAGTTTACCCGGCGAGTATCCGCGTACGCTACGTGATTGCAACGGACTTTTGATCACATCAAAATTCCGTGGCAACCGATCAAGTGAGACTAAACTGCTACGTTTATAACATTCATTTAGTTATCTCATAACTACTTGTGAATTCCAATTATTGTATCCCATTCCGAATAAATAGAAAATGTTAAACTTTCCGATCGAACAATCGAACACCCAAGTTTTCCCGATACAGATCAACACATGAAACAAGTCTAACAACATTCAGTTCGTGCCTCAGTACCAACGGTCCAGCCGTAGAAGGGTCAAGCCAACGCCTCACATGTGGCACGCCGTACAGCCCCAAACCCGAAGGTTCAAAGGGCAGTTCAAGACGGTCACATAATCGAGTTAAGGTTTGTTGTCTTCTAGAGGGACCATCGCATTACTTGCACTACTTAGAACGTCGTTAAACCACGGAAAAATCCAACACTTGGAAATTTCCCGACAGGGGAAAAATTGGGTATTTATATCCGGTCGAACTTTTTAACACATTCTAAAAATTATCCGGAAAGCCACACAGACAAAATTTGATACTCCGATCGAAACACCGAATCCCCAAAATAATCCCAGAAAATACAACTCTGGAATAAATTTTAAAAATACCCAGAAAATCCAACATAAAATAATAGGAGTTACCGTGCAAACAGTGTACGATGACGTCATCATTCCGCCGCGGAACCGCCGCAGAAGGCAGGCTTCTGCCGCGGTTCCGCCGCGGTTTGTACTGTTCATCGAAAAAAATTTGCATCATAATTCTTATTTTTTCCTGCTGAATTTTTTAGCAATTTTTAATTTGAAAAAATCCACGTTTTCAGAAAACGTCCAGAGAGCATTTTCCGGTTGGGGTTTCGGGTCGTTCGGACTTCAAAATCCGTCTGGACTTCGCCTAAGGCTCTAGCTAGGCTCTGATACCACTGAAGGGTTCCTAGGCATCCTAATGAGGTCTCACAAGGCATCGAACATGCCAATTTCAAAAAATCTAGGTGCCGAGAGACCCGACTACGGATCGTTTGCTAGAAAACTAGGCGAAAAAGCTAACTAGTTAACATTTAACTATGAGAATACGGATATACAACCTTTGTAGATCCGGTGCTCCACCTCCATAGCTCCGCAACGAAGTCTTCTCCGCTGTCCAAAAGGAATCCGGGCTCTAGAGTCGGCTTCGTCGGAGAAAAAGCGAGCTAGGTCGTCGATGTCCATGCCGAAGATGATCTACGTCGAGGCATCGCTAAATCAAGCTCCACCTTCACCGAGCCATGATGACTTGTGAAGGAAACACACTCGACTACTTGGCAAGAGGTAGAGGATGAAGAAATAGGAAGTGGGTAGACTTTAGAATTGGATTTCTCACTCTAATTCTCACTTTGCCATTAAAGCTTGTGAAGCTTTTTCTTGAAGTGAAGAAGAAGAAGAAGATGAAGAATATGATAAGTTAATAATAATAAGAATAATAAAATCATTCTTATCATAATATTTACCATGGTAATGTGTAGAGAGTTAATCATGGTTGAATGGGATGGTTAGGGTTAAGCATGAGACAAAATGGTCACTTGGTCAAAGTCTTCATGAAGCTTCATGAACAAGACAAAATAAGCCACCATTTTTCTCATTTCCTTTTCATTTTCCAAAAGGATAAATAAATGAATAAAATGAATAAGGAAATAGTAAACCCTAACCATTTCATTAACCAAGGTTTAATTCTTTACACTTAACCAAAAGGCATGTATCATCAAACATGATACAAGCAAATGCACAAAATCATATCGCATATGCAATGCGCACAGCCGAGTGAGAAAATCCAGTTAAAGTGAACCGATACTAGTTAATGCAAAGTAATATATCAAATATATAATTATGCATTAAATAATTAAATCAACACTTGATTCAATGATCCGGTCATGTCGCACACAACCGACTAGTATACAATGTATCGGCTTATCGAATCAATCCTTGATTCGATAACTAGGTTATATCGCATACAACCATTGGACACATTCATCGCGAGAATGGAATACGGTATCACATACACGTATTATTCTCGGTCCCGCACATATCTCATATGCGCTCCTATTTCGTTTCGCTTGAGCCAGGAAACCTCTGTGTAGGACTCTAAAGACTCGTCAATATGCCGGCAGCAGGTGATGATCATATCAAGCACCCACAAGCCGCAAGCGGTCTGCTAAACGTAACGGCTACCCGGGTATTGAGCGATCTGAAGATCGACGAGCAAGCCCGCTCACACTCCAGTGAATCCAACCAGTAACACTACCGTACAGTCCGGTCTGATCGTCTGATATGTCGCATATCTCGCCTAGGGGTGGTAAACGTCAGACCCCAATAGCTCAATAAGTCGTGTCGATATGAGGTCTATAACTATTCGAGAAACTACTGGTAACGCTTACCAGTAAATCTCAGCAACCCTAGCCAGGGATTTCCGGTTATAGCCAATCGAACACAGCGCAACATCAACCCCCTATACCGGGAGAGACGATTCCCCTCCTATCGCTCATTGCCTCCATGTGACTCGGGAATGTACCCAAAAACCACCGTTTTGCACGCCCTCTTGGACGTGGTAAGATGGAAATCAAAGCACAGTGGGAACCACACAAAACTCTATGACGATCTCGGGTTAACAGACTACTCTGTACCAGTGTCACCAGAGAACTGCCATCTGACGTGAGGTATAATACCATCTGGGAGTTCTCGGCGAGTCCGTCCAGTGTACCCAGTCTCTACTGAGCACCCGTATATCATCTCCGATGTCAAACACCAATGGATATGGGATCATCCATCGCCATCTGTATGGGTCGAGAAGGTATACGCTAGTCTACTCTGGTATATCGATGCCCCGTCTCGATACACCCTCGACTAGGGACTTTGAAGGATGTACTTATGGACTACCATGTCCCCACTAGTATGATCCGCATCATAGTCCAGGTAGTCAAGCACACATCCTAAGTGCTTTACCAACATGTAACAGAGAGACAATCAGTATACACGTTAAGGTAAAGTTCAACCAGATAGCATACTATCATGTCGAGCAAGAAAGTCCTCCCTATATATGTCCCAGCATCCACTACAATATACATCCTATGTACAGTAATGGCCTCTAGGGCATACATATAACTAACAGTGGGTTCTTTTTAGAATTGGATTTCTCACTCTCAAGCTCAAGTTGCCATTGATGGCCTCAAGGTTTCAAACTTGAAGATGAAGAAGAAGATGAGCTAGAATTATGATAAGTCTATTTTAAAATGAAAAGAAAAACAATACTTATCATAATCAAACTAAGGTTAAGTGTAGAGAGCAAACCAGGGTAAGTGGGAATAGTTAGGGTTTAGCATGAAGACAAAATGGTCTTTGAGTCAAACCTTCATGAAGCTTCATGACAAAAAGAAAACCATTTTGTTTTCATAAAATTATTTAAATAAAAAGGAATGGATAAATAAATGAGTGATTAAAACAAAACCCTAATTATCTACTTAACCATGGTTTTATTCTTTATACTTAACCATATAAACATGCATCATCAAATATGATACATACAAGTGCACAAAAGTATATCACATATACATCATGCACACCAAGTGAGAAAATCCATATAAAGTGAACCAATACTAGTTAATGCAAAGTAATATATCAAATATATAATTATACATTAAATCATTAAATCAACATTTGATTCAATGATCTGGTCATGTCGCACATAACCGACTAGTATTCAATGTATCGATTTATCGAATCAATGATTCGATAACTAGGTCATATCGAATATAACCAATCGAAACATTTATCGTGAGAATGAAATGCGGTATCACATACACGCATTATTCTCGGTCCTGCACACATCTCATATGCGCTCCTATTTCGTTTCGCTTGAGCCAGGAAACCTCTGTGTAGGACTCTAAAGACTCGTCAATACGCCGGTAGAAGATGATGATCATATCAAGCACCCACAAGCCGCAAGCGGTCTGCTAAACGTAACGGCCATCCGGGTATTGAGCGATCAGAAGATCGACGATCTAACCCGCTCACACTCCTGTGAATCCAACCAGTAACACTTACCGTACAGTCCGGTCTGTTCGTCTGATACGTCGCATATCAAGTCTAGGGGTGGTAAACGTCAGACCCCAATACTCGATAATTCGTGCCGATGTGAGGCTCATAACGGGTCGAGAAACTACTGGTAACACTTACCAGCAAATCTCTGATCAGCCCTGGCCAGGGACTTCCCTGTTACCGCCAATCGAGCACAGCGCAACATCAACCCCCAATACCGGGAGAGACGAAACCCCTCCTATCGCTCATTGCCTCCATGTGACTCGGGACTGTACCCAAAGACCACCGTTTTGCTCACCCTCATGGACGTGGTAAGGTGGAGATCAAAGCACAGTGGGAATCACACAAGACTCTATGACGATCTCGGGTCTACAGACTAACCTGCACAAGTGTCACCTGAGAACTGCCATCTGACGTGAGGTATAATACCATCTGGGAGTTCTCGGCGAGTCCGTCCAGTGTACCCAGTCTCCACTGAGCACCCGTATACCATCTCTGATGTCAAACACCAATGGATATGGGATCATCCATCGCCCATCACATGGGTCGAGAAGCGTATACGCTAGTCTACTCTGGTATATCGATGCCCCGTCTCGATACACCCACGACTAGGCACCTTGAAGGATGTACTTATGGACTACCATGTCCCCACTAGTATGATCTGCATCATAGTCCAGGTAGTCAAGTACACATCCTAAGGGCTTTACCAACATGTAACCATAAGAAAGTTTAAAGAGACAAGTATACATGTTAAGATAAAGAGTAACCAGATAGCATACTATCATATCGAGCAAGAAAGTCATCTCTATATATGTACAAGCATCCAATATAATATACAACATCTGTACAATACTGGCCTCTAGGGCATACATACAACTAACAGCATCCATTCATTTTACTGAGTCAACGCTATGAACGGCCTGCTGGAAGCTAGTAGGCTCATCATAATCTATGATGCAATTCTCTCTATCCCCGTCTATGAGGAAACCGTAGTATCTCTCGGGTGGATGAGACTGCCTACTACTCCTGCGGAGCGGCGTAGGAATGTCCTGTTCTTTTGAACCCTCTGGTTCTATTAAACTTTCAGTAATAGTCTGTGGTTCTGGAATTTCTTCCAGCTCTACTGCGCTCCCACTAATTTCCTTTTCTAAGAACTGGTGTTCTAGAAAGTGGGCATGACGAGAAACAAGGACTTTTTGTTCCCCTTCGCAGTAGAAGAAATATCCCTTGGAATTCTTTGGATATCCCACAAACTTACACAGTACTGAGCGTGCCTCGAGCTTGTCCGCATGCTGCTTTTTGACAAAAGCTGGACTTCCCCATGTCTTAATGTGATTAAGATGGGGTCTCTTCCCACACCAAATTTCATATGGTGTAGTAGGCACAGTCTTAGTAGGAACTCGGTTCAAAAGGTATGCAGCTGATTCTAGTGCATACCCCCAGAATGATCGCGGTAACTCAGCGTTACTCATCATGGACCGTACCATATCCAATAGGGTTCGGTTCCGTCTCTCCGATACACCGTTATGTTGCGGAGTGTATGGAGGAGTAAGATGAGAGAGAATTTCATTCTCTTTTAAGTAATTCAGGAATTCGGCACTTAAGTATTCTCCACCTCGATCCGATCTTAGAATCTTGATACTTTTGCCGGTTTGTTTTTCTACTTCATTCTTATACTCCTGGAATTTTCCAAAGGCTTCGGACTTATGTTTCATTAAGAAGACATAACCGTACCTTGAAAAGTCATCCGTAAAAGTGATGAAGTAAGAATAACTGCTTCGCGCATGTGTTGACATTGGACCGCACACGTCGCTGTGTACGAGTCCCAAGAGCTCGCTCGCCCTTACTCCGTGTCCAGTAAACGGAGTCTTTGTCATCTTTCCTTTGAGACAGGATTGACAAGTGGCATACGATTGATATTCGAACGGATTCAAATATCCTTCTGTATGTAACTTCGTCAACCTTCTCTCATTGATGTGACCCAGTCTACAATGCCACAAGAAAGTCTGATTTATTTCCGGAGACTTTCTTTTGTGTGTATTCTGGACATTGAAAATCTGTGGTTGGTTTAATACGTATATACCATTGCTCAATGTACCTGACCCAATCAAAACTTGATTAAGGTGAATGTTTACAACATTACTTACAAAAGCAAATCATAACCTTCTTTAGAAACTAAAGATACAGAAATGATATTACAAGTTGCGTTGGGTACAAAAAAGCAATTACGCAAAACCAAAACATGTCCATCTGACATTCCCAGGTGATAGCCCCCCACGGCTTTAGCATCCATGCTAGCTCCGTTCGCAACTCTGAGGGTCATGTCACCTGCCTTCAAAACCCTACGGTTTCTCAACGCCTGCAATGAATTACAGATATGAGATCCTGATTCGGTATCCAATACCCAGGAAGTAGAGTTTATTGAAAGACAATTTTCAATAACATACACACCTGAAGCTGAAGCTGCAACCTGCTTCAATTCCTGTGCCCTGGCTTTCCAAGCCCTGCAATCATTCTTCCAGTGTCCTTTCTTATGACAATAGAAGCATTCTTCCTTATCTACAAGCTTCCCCGCTTTCTTTGTTGCTTTTGCTTTTCCCTTCGTATCCACTTTACTAACACCGCCTCTTGGTTTGGCGGGGGCTTTCTTCTTCTTTCCCTTGGCTTTCGCCTTGGACCTAGAAGAAGATGATCCTCCTACAAACAAAGTGGATGTTTCCCTACCTTTCTGTAGGGCGCCCTCTGCGCTCCTCAGCATGTTGAGGAGCTCTAAAAGTTCAACTTCCTTTTCTTGTAAGTTGAAGTTCAGTATAAACTGGGCATAAGTGGAAGGAAGGGACAGGAGAACTAAGTCCGTATAGAGCTCACTCTCCAATGTGGTCCCTAGGTCCGCGAGCTCCTCAGTGTAGCTGATCATCTTTAGCACGTGCTCTGCTACTGATGATCCGACGGCCATCCTTGCCGAAAATAACTTTTTCGACGCTTCGTATCTTGCGATACGAGATTGCTCTCCATACAGTTCTTTTGTATGAAGAAATATGGATTCCAAGTCCATATTCTCGTGCCTCCTCTGATGTTCATTGTCCATAGAGGCAAGTACGAGGCATTTGGCCTTCGCGCTATCAATCTCCCAAGTCTTACGGATTTCCTTATCCGCGACGCTGGAAGTGGGACCAGGGACAGGGGGGATTTGGTGGTAAGAAGATACCCCAGCTTGTCGTAAGTGATTGCCATCTTGACATTCCTGAGCCAATCTTTGTAGTTTGGCCCTGTCAGTATGTTTTTATCTAGAAGTAACTTAAGTCCAGTCATGTTGATTGGTCGCTGCAATTAGGAGAGAGAAGAAACACTCAGCCTGATGCTCTTGCAAGTTTAGAATGGTTTTTAGTTTGTCTAAACAGGATGGCTCCCACTGTTTCTCGAATCCCTCCTCAAACCAAAAAGGAAGAATTAGTCGGGATCAATCTCACCGCACAATACTTGCTTAACCGTTCAGCCAGGCCAGTGTCGGTACTTCGAGGGAGGTTTTCCAACGCTTTCGCGAAGTTCCTTAATTCAAGAACCTCTTTTCCCTGGGGGCGTAGCCCTGCTAACACCTTTCTAGGCACCTACTAGGTTTATAGCATTGATCGTTTAGTGAGAAATTTCCCGAGGAGTAGCATATACTCACGGTAGGATCGGGATCCAAATAACATCGCGTGACGAAACTGAAGGAATCCTACCAGAATCATCACACTCCAAGTGGTATGCAAATCTAGCAAGTTTCAGTACTTATGAAACTCCCGATGTGGATTTTTGCCCCATGCTCTTATGACCTTGACTTTAGCCAAAATATCATAAGTCACATGTCAAGTTCTACCCGTCATTATCCAGGTTAATTTGGATCCATCCATACCTACCCTTGACTTTGGCCAAAATGGCAGTACGACTGTCCCAAACCAACGCATCTATCTATGCTACACATGAATACCCAATAGCTACCAATCACTATGCCTTGACTTTGGCCAACATACACAGCTTGAATACTATTGACTATTCATGTGAAACGACGGAGGGCTACGAATGGTTTTGGCAAAACCGTGAACGTAGTGAACTTGATATAATCGATGGAACGAGATAGCTTTTAAAAGGAGTGGCTCAAGCTCCGCATTTAAAAGTTAGTTTTGAAAAGAACCGAGTGGTTTTTCGAAAGTGTTCCAACGATTTTAACTTGGTTTATTTTCTTGCATTAGTTCTTTTAATGCGTGATATTCTTGCATTAGTTCCTTTAATGCGTCCCATCATTTAATCCTATCATTGCAGAAAACAACCAAAATATGACGTATGCTTATGCCATTCGCATTCGCCACGGGGCCCCGTCATTACCCGTTAAGTTACTTAACTAACGACAGAGCGGGAGCTGGGCTAGCGTGGCTGTAAAACATAAGCAACGCCTAAATAATATCATATATATATATATTGCAATGATAGCCATTTCAGATCACAGATGAACACATTGGATATACTAGGAAGCTGCAATTCGTACGAGCCTGTAACGAAAAGCAGATTACACGGTCGCGGTGAATAGCCAAGACCCCACCCAAGACCGCTACGGGTGCGGCAAACTACCCGCCAAGTACCCGAAGCGAAGCAACCTCCCTCATCCCCGTGAGTAGGCCACTCG
This sequence comes from Agapanthus africanus, assembly GCA_030015575.1. Lineage (NCBI taxonomy): Eukaryota > Viridiplantae > Streptophyta > Magnoliopsida > Asparagales > Amaryllidaceae > Agapanthus > Agapanthus africanus. The sequence goes on along the minus strand of CM057344.1, from coordinate 374,633,563 downwards.
GCACTTCGGCATACCCGGTAGTTTGTGCACCCCCTCCATGGGTCTATCCTAGGAGCAAAAACAGTAAAAAGAAATTATACAATGACGGCTACAACCCCGACCCGGTTGTGCAGCCATACAAATAATTATTACATCAATTTACAAATTTACATGAATTGAAAGAAAAGAAAACTCTCGTCTCACAACCCCCGGCTATTCAGCCGCGACAATCCAACATATTCATATCCACATTCCAGCAACATTACAGATCACAGATTTGTATAACCCCCACTAATCGACATATAGCGATTAGTAGACGTTCAATACAAATATCACATCACAGAAAAACCCGTCAGCTTAAGTCTTTTAGAAGTTCGATCAAAAATACGGATTTTCGGGACCCCAAAAATAAAATTTTCGTTCTGGAAAATCTGGGCAGAAAACACATATTCCAAAAATCCCAAAACAACCCCAGAAACACACTGCACCAAAGATGGACCTCGGCTGAGTCAACTCGGCCGCGGAACCGCGGCGGGAGCGTGCTCCCGCCGCGTTTCCGCGGCTCTTTGACTCGATCGGTGGACCAAATTTGGTGGTTATTCTAACAAAAGCCTGAGCCGATTTTTAAGATGAAAATTATCAACTTTTGAACAGAATAAAAATCGGCAGAAACTGGACAGTTTTGGGTTTGTTTTGCGACTTTGTTTTGATCGATCTTCTAGCTACTTTGCTAACATGTTAGATAGAGTTTAACTAGGCTCTGATACAACTGTAAGTCCATGCTACCTCTCCCGGTACTTTCGGGCATGCGGAATTTGATAAAAAACGATTTTCTTACAGGTGGTAACATGGACTTAAAACCCGGATCTTTGTTAAACATCTAACTAACAACCTAACTAGGAGTCGTTAACTACTCGGTTAGGGGGTTTATACCTTGCTTGTCTTGAACTCCTTCGTCTTCAAGCTCCGATGGTGGTCCGGATCGGCTTCTTCCCGTCGTCTCCTTACGCCGAAGATAGATCCACCTGAAAGCTCCAACCTTTGGCTACTTCTTCGAACTTTGAAGAAACTAGTTCACTCGGTTTGCTAAACCTTGTGAACTAGAGTGAGTAGAGAAGAGTTTGTATGGGATTTTATCTATGGTTCTTGGTTCTCAACTCATGAGACAAGTGAACCATAGAATCAAGAGAGGGAGCAAGAGGAAGAGGGTGAGAGCAAGAGTATGAGAGCTCAAGAACAAGAGAGAGAATGAGCAAGTGAGAATGAGCCTCTCTTTTGTCTTTTTCCCTCTCATAATCCAAAACAATGATAACATATCATATCAATCAAGTGTTATGTGATGGTTTAAGCAACCATAGCCATATCATTTCATGCACTCATTTTGCACAAAAGAGCAAGCAAGTAAAAGTCTTTGCCATGAAATGATAGCTATGGTTATCATGATGGTCAACTAGTCAAGCCTAGTCAACCGGTCAACAAAGTCAACAAGTCAACAAAAGTCAACAAGTCAACAAAGTCAAAAAGTCAGCAACCATGTCACCATAATACTTAATTAATATAATTGTTAATCATATATCATATTCTCATTAGGGTTGAGCAAAAAGTCAATAGTCAACGGTCAACTGTCAACAACCCTAAAGAGAATCCTCTGCCTCTATCTCTCCGTCAACTGTGCATACACACCCGCATCCGCGTTCCGAGGAACACGAATACATACTGGATAAATCCAATCCCAAAAGGTACACTAGGATCTGGCTTAAACCAAAGCCCGCTAGTGTAAACTGTCCGGACACTGTACGTGCACAAGTGCACGGATGTGACCGAACCCTGTCGCAAAACCATGCGACCTGTCGCAAAACCATGCGAGCTCTACTCTTTTGCCTAAAGGCGAAAAGCTTTCTGTGTGGGACTCTAAAGACTCGACACTACACTGGCAGTGGGTTTAACCACAGACCGCAAGCGGCACTAGCTATGCGTAACGGTCCCCAGGTAATGCCGACAAGAAGACTGACGAGGCGAAACCCATCTGAACTCCTACTGAGCCTGAATGTGACATTCTCCGTACAGTCCGGTCTGTTCGTCTGATACATCGCATGGCGGGCCTAGGGGGCGGTAAACGTCAGTCCCCCAATAGCGGTACAAGTCGTGTCGGAGTGAAGCCCAAACACCCTGAGATAACACTGGAAGCCTACCAGTATATCTCGTTTGCCCTGGCCAGGGACTACTCGTGTAATGGCTCTCCTAGACACAGCGCGATGTCAACCCCCAATACCGGGAGAGACGAATCCTGTCTAACCGTCACTGCCTCCAAGTGCTTCGGGACTGCACCCAACTACCACCTGTTTGAACGACTCCTTTGAGCCGTGGTAGGGTAGTAATCAAAGTACAGTGGGAACACACTCGAGGCGAAGTGACAGTGTCAAGTCAGCGGACTAAGTTGTAATCATGTCACCTGGGAATTGATAACTGACGATAGGCATAATACCAACTAGTCAGTTCCCGACGAGTCCGGTCCAGTGTACTCGTAACCCAACGAGCACCCGCATACTATCTCAAGTACGACGTACCGACGGCTGTGGGACAGACCGTCTCCCACACTGGGATGAGAAGCGCATGCGCTAGTCTACTCCGGAGTATCGATGCCCTGTCTCGATAGTCCTGCGACCAGGGACCTGCATAAGGATGTGGTTATAGATTACCCAGCCCCACTAGTGTGACTGCCATCACAATGCTGGTAATCAAGCAAAGATCCTAAGGGCTCCACTAATGTGTATAGGCGATATACTAAAATAAACACATGTACACATTGAAGTAGAAACAAACCAAGTAGCATACTACTATTCTGAGCAAGATTGTATATACAAGGTGAATATCCCAAGCTTCCATTAAGTAATATACAAACTAGTATGATACAGTAATGGCCTCTAGGGCATATAAACTAACAAAAACAAGATCCAGATTTTAGTTCAGGGGAAACCAAGGTGCACAAACAACACTGGGGTGATATATATGGTGTATGTGAGCTACTGAAGCAACCTGGGCACCTAATTCATCCAAGTGGCCGGCTACACTACCCAAAATTCCGGCCTCCTCGGTTTTCGGGACTTGGATTGGGTTCATTTTGGTTTGGATGTTTCGTAGTGCTCTAACTAGGTCTCTGAAGTTGTTTGCTTATCTAGTAATGGCCCCGGATCACTCCAGATTTCCCTGCACTCACTAGATTCTCACAAAACCGACATGAATAGTTTCAGTTTTCAGTATTTGGGTTTGTTTCGAGTTGGCCTAGGTTTCTAACATCATAGGGGGGTTTAAGGTCACCACTAGATAAGGGGTTTAAGGTCACCACTAGAGTTCAATTGCACAACCACAACTCAAGAATTCCTTAACCCCCTCTAGGAAACTTCAAAGTTCACAAAACTACACTAAATCGGTTTTAAACTTGAAAAGAGGCTAAAGCAAATGAAATATGTGAAAGAATTACCTCATTTATCAACTCAAGAATTTTCTTGAGTTACCCAAGTGCCCAAAATGCAAACTTTCTTGGTCCAAAGTGTAGCTTGTGAGCTTGTGCATGCTTTTTGTGAAGTGATGATGAACTTTTGATGAAGATTTGAGGGTGTTTGTGGGGGTTGTAGAGGATGTAAGTCTACGGTAGCGCCCCGACCATCTTTCCGAGGCCAAAATGCGGAAACAAAACTTTTTCATAACTTGAAAACTGGCGCTATCGTATACTTTTTCCCCGGATCGGACCATTAACCTACTACTAGCTATCAAGAGAAGGGATAGAATGCTATACCGAGCGATCCGTGTCCTTCGGTCTTCGGCCACCATCCCAAGCTCCCCGCGGCAACTCCGGTCTTCATCTCCTCGTCGGAAAGGGCACCACATCGAGAAGTCTTTTTACGGGCTCCCGCTTCATCCGAAACAACTCGGGCACGAAATGTGCTAGCCGACGTGTCCAAGGTGTTGTAGAGAATGTTTATGATCACTTTGCCTCTTGCATCCATTTCTTGGATGGAGGTTGAAGGTATTGCCATTAATGGAGTTGTGAGCTAGAGGAGGAAGAAGAAGAAGAGAAGGCTTTTTCTTCTTTTCTTTTCTTATGTTGGAATAATGAGAGTGAGAGAGAGTGAGAGAGAGTAATATGAGACCAAGCTCATGATTGTTAGAGATTCTGCGTGTTCAAGTTTTAGTTAAATACCGCAATCAAGACGGTTTCGCTTGTAGCTAGCCGGTTGACTACGGGTCGTCCGCAGGGAGATGGGAATCTTTTTCTATGTGCTTTAACGAGTTAAGTCCAGTTTTTCAGATTTTGTTGTGATTAATTAAGTGGTAAAATGATATGTAAAGAGAGCTTGTTAGGGTTAGGATTAGGTTAGTTTGAGTTAGGAGTCTCCACATATTTCGTTGCCCCTCTTAATATCGGTGTTACGGTAATCGGCAACAACGGGGATTAGCACGACTAGGAAGGAACTTGCGAGTATAAGCTTGGCTTTCCAACGCATAAGTTCTTCCTTTTGGTGCTTGTCCGTCCGTTCTTGGCTCTTATCCATAACCTCCGGTTAATTCAACCACAACCGGTCTCACTACGGAATCACCGCTATCATGTAGGATAGGGTGCCGTAAGGAGCGGATTGTGGTTCAATTAACGGGAGTCGAATTAAGCTGTTGGGCAAGGAAAGAGTGAGAGAGATTTCCTTCTCTCAAACTTCCCTTATCCTACCCTAACAAGTATTAAACTACTCACACATCATGATACGGAAAAATAAAACAAAACAAAAGAGGAAGATAGAAAGAAAGAGATTAGAAGATAACAACTAGCTATTTGCGACCTCACCTCGGTAAGGATCAAGCGTAAGCATCATGGTTGTGTTAAGGATAAAGAAAAAGAGAGAAGAAAGAAACAACAAGAAATAACAACAACTAGTTAAGAAATGAAAATTACAACAATTAACAAGATAATGAGACAAGCAAAATAATAAAATGATCTTCTTCATTCACCATTCTTCACTCACCAAGCTCATTACAAGTTTTAATGGAGAAGAGATGAGAAGAGGAAGAAGAAAACAACTAAACCTAGAAAATGAGAATACAAGAATATGGACCCTTTCCTTCACAAAGTTCTGGGCTATTTATAGGCTGAGAAATGAAAACCTAGGGCAACCAACAGAACACAAAAAAGACCAAAACACCCCTGGAAAAGTTTCATCTGCCGCCGCCATACGGCCGCGGATCCGCGGCCTAAGCATGCTTAGGCCGCAGTTCCGCGGCCTAATAGAGGAGTTGGGCCTAGGGCTTTTTGGTGGTACCCTGGTTTGATGTACCCTTCAATCTGGTATATGTGTTTTCTCAAATTGGCTTCACGATTTTTCCAGAATTTCTGTTGAGGGAAAGGTGGACTTTTTGTGGATGTTTTTGTCATGATTGCCTCGAGCTCCGCGTAGATTTCTTGGATCTTGTGCTGCCATTGAGCCTTGTGCATGAAAACGACATTGATTTGCCATTTTGTCTTCCTAAACTGGTATCTGGCAACATACGGATGAGAGCGGAGACCGTGTTTCCTCAGTGGTTTGGCAGGAACCCGGATTTTGTCGTGTATTCCATGAATTTCACCGTTTTAGAACCGAGAACCTGTATCCTGCATTTTACTAGCAAACACGGCTCAAGAGTATCTACCGATAAGCAATGTGATAAAAATTGGGCGGTATGAAAATGCAAAAATCTGATATGAACAAAAACCCCCAAACTTATCATTTTCTCGTCCCGAGCAAAGCCAATTTATTCACAAAAAATTTCCTAACCTCACTTTCGCAGGGAACGCGATTGCTCTGAGCATGTGCAACAAGCCGTTAAACCTCTAGGTGTCCCTAGTAGGAGGAGTGTTGTCTCCTGAGGGTTTTCAGCGGATACTACCCACAAAATCCGGTCAAGTTGGTTTTGTAAAATAACTAAGATTCAAACCCTAAAGTTGTGTTTTAGAAAATAACAATTCTATAATCCTAAGTCTAGATCATCGAACCTTTATTTTTCACACCTCACTTCTTATTTAACTACAGATTTTATATGTCATTACGTGCAGTGCAAATAGTGTCGCTAAGTTCCAGAAGGATCGATTAAAGTCATCATGTCGCACACTAAAGCCTAGATAACAATTTTAAAAGGATCACATAAGTTTTATAAAGAGTTAAGCATTTTTCAAGTTTCGTTTTCCAGTAAAGCTTCAACTTCAGAATTTCTATCTTCCCTAACAGGAAACTAGGTCTTATTCTTCACTCCACCTTTTTCTTGTTTTCATTTCATACACACCTCTGTGAACGTGCAATAGTCTTTATCATAGAGTAAAACCTTCATATCTCAGCTAAATTTTTTTTTATAAAAGTCTGTCTTTTATCAAGATTATTCTCACACAAAGAACCGTTAGGAATTTTAACTCGAAGAGAACACTTGCTTGACTTTGTTTTAATCTGGACTTTCTAGGCTTCTTAGCGAGCTTTGGGCCAATGCACCCAAACCAGTTGGTTTTAGGGCATTAGGTGTAGAAACACCCCAGCGGACTTAATTACTCAAGTTACCTAGGTCCAAAAACAAAAGACAGTTTGGCGTGAAAATCAGATGATTTAATACGAACGGAGATATAACCGGCAGTTCAATTAGTTTTTTGGATAAAAGACGTGTTTAGTGGATTTTGGTTTGTAATCATTCCAATCAAGTTTCGGATGGGTTATTTTTCAGACTTACTTCCAATTACGGCATCAATAACATTCCTTCATATTTGCTTTACTTCATAAACTATTCTTGACATTACTTATTTCAGAACAAACCTATTTGATCCTCAGAAAATCATTTATCTGTTTAAAAGTTTTTAAACATAAAAGACTTGTCATCTAATTCCCAAAAACTCACGACACGTGTAGTGTGATGTAAAGACGTATATCAGCTATAGTTAACTTCAAAGGAGAGTTATCTTTCAGGTTTTCAAAATCTAAACATAAGATTTAGTTATTCCTATTTTTTCCAACAAAAACCGTCGAAATGTTGAATCAGAGTTCTTCCACAAGCGAACTTGATAAAAAGTTTTTATATTTTTTAGAAAATTTTCAGATTTTTATGGATTTTATGGATTTTAATATGCAGATGCAAAATATACATATGAATGCGAAGGTAAGAAATGCGTACCGAGCGTACCCCAAAACTTAAACTGGACAGTGTCCTCACTGTCGTTGCATGAAGAGATCATTTGAGGGGTCAAAATTGTCGGTTAGCGATACACAAATTTTTTGTTTTTGTTTTTAAAGAAAAAGAATATACACAAATATATACAAAATGGTTTGTACATACCTCCAAACTTATTCGGAACAGTGTCCACTGTTCTTGGCTGGATAACCGAAGTTTGGAGGTAGGCAGAGGAAGATCATTCAGGGTAAACCGGCTCCTGTAGGAACAGGAGCTCCTCTGTTGGTTCGGCGCTAAGGTACGGTTTGCATCGGTGCCCGTTTACTTTGAAAAGTGAACCGTCCTTTGGATTTTCCAAATCCACAGCGCCCTGGGGATACACATTCCGCACAAAATACGGCCCTTTCCAGCGAGATTTGAGCTTTCCAGGATGGAAGTGAAGTCGGGTGTCGTAAAGCAGTACCTGCTGACCAGGTACGAAGGTTTTGCGCAAAAGGTGTTTATCATGAAACACCTTCGTTTGGTTCTTAACGACAACCGCGTTATCGTAAGCCTCATCCCTAAGCTCGCTCAGTTCGTTCAACTTCAGCTTCCGATGGCTGCCCGCATCCTCGAGAGACAGATTCAGCTCTTTTATCGCCCAAAATGCGCGATGCTCTATTTCGACAGGTAGGTGGCAGGCTTTTCCGTACACAAGCCGATAGGGAGACATGCCAAGGTCGGTCTTATAAGCGGTTCGAAATGCCCAAAGGGCATCAGTGAGTTTCAGCGACCAATCCTTACGGTTCTTGGAAACCGTCTTCTCCAGTATCTGCTTGATTTGCCGATTTGAAACTTCGGCCTGCCCGCAGGTTTGGGGGTGGTAGGGCGTAGAGAGCTTATGATTAATGGAGTATTTCCGCATCAAGGCTTCGAAAGTTTTATTGCAGAAATGCCTTCCATTGTCGCTAATGATCGCTCGGGGGTGCCCAAAACGAGAGAAAATGTTTTCTTTAAGGAACCTAATGACAACCTTGTTGTCGTTAGTTCGGCTGGGCACAGCCTCGACCCATTTAGAGACGTAATCAACAGCGAGAAGGATGTACAAGTTCCCGAAAGAGCTGGGAAATGGCCCCATGAAATCTATCCCCCAAACATCGAAAATCTCCACAACCAAGATCGGTTGGAGCGGCATCTCGTTCCTCTGGGATATCCGGCCCATGTGTTGGCACCGGGAGCAAGTCTTGCAATAGTCATGAGCGTCTTTGAAAAGTTGTGGCCAGTAGAAACCACATTGCATGATCTTCTCAGCTGTCTTTCTGGGGCCAAAATGCCCGCCACACGCTTGATCGTGGCAAAATGACAGCACACTCTTGAATTCCCCATCAGGGACACACCGACGAATAATCTGGTCGGGACAGTACTTGAACAAATAGGGTTCGTCCCAGTAAAAGTGTTTTACTTGGGATAAGAAGCGAAGTCTGTCCTGACTTGACCATTCGGTCGGTAGTAATCCTGTGGCCAAATAGTTCACAATATCTGCGAACCAGGGTTCGCACGATACTGTCAAGAGCTGTTCATCCGGGAAAACGTCGTTGATTGGAATTGGAAGCGAAGGCGAAGAAGGAAGTCGTGAGAGATGGTCGGCAACTACGTTTTCACATCCTCGTTTGTCCTTAATGACAAGGTCAAACTCTTGAAGCAAGAGGATCCAACGTATTAACCGAGATTTTGCATCTTTCTTTGGAAAAAGATGGTGTAGAGCAGAATGGTCAGTGTAGACAATGACTGGAGAGCCGATGAGGTAGGGCCTGAACTTTTCTAAGGCAAATACAACAGCTAAGAATTCCTTCTCAGTTGTTGTATAGTTGAGTTGGGCGTCATTCAGGGTTCGGCTCGCGTAATAGATTACGTGCGGCATCTTGTTGATGTGTTGTCCAAGGACAGCACCAATGGCAAAGTCGGATGCATCGCACATAATCTCAAATGGGTGTGTCCAGTCAGGCGAAAAGCTTTCTGTGTGGGACTCTAAAGACTCGACACTACACTGGCAGTGGGTTTAACCACAGACCGCAAGCGGCACTAGCTATGCGTAACGGTCCCCAGGTAATGCCGACAAGAAGACTGACGAGGCGAAACCCATCTGAACTCCTACTGAGCCTGAATGTGACATTCTCCGTACAGTCCGGTCTGTTCGTCTGATACATCGCATGGCGGGCCTAGGGGGCGGTAAACGTCAGTCCCCCAATAGCGGTACAAGTCGTGTCGGAGTGAAGCCCAAACACCCTGAGATAACACTGGAAGCCTACCAGTATATCTCGTTTGCCCTGGCCAGGGACTACTCGTGTAATGGCTCTCCTAGACACAGCGCGATGTCAACCCCCAATACCGGGAGAGACGAATCCTGTCTAACCGTCACTGCCTCCAAGTGCTTCGGGACTGCACCCAACTACCACCTGTTTGAACGACTCCTTTGAGCCGTGGTAGGGTAGTAATCAAAGTACAGTGGGAACACACTCGAGGCGAAGTGACAGTGTCAAGTCAGCGGACTAAGTTGTAATCATGTCACCTGGGAATTGATAACTGACGATAGGCATAATACCAACTAGTCAGTTCCCGACGAGTCCGGTCCAGTGTACTCGTAACCCAACGAGCACCCGCATACTATCTCAAGTACGACGTACCGACGGCTGTGGGACAGACCGTCTCCCACACTGGGATGAGAAGCGCATGCGCTAGTCTACTCCGGAGTATCGATGCCCTGTCTCGATAGTCCTGCGACCAGGGACCTGCATAAGGATGTGGTTATAGATTACCCAGCCCCACTAGTGTGACTGCCATCACAATGCTGGTAATCAAGCAAAGATCCTAAGGGCTCCACTAATGTGTATAGGCGATATACTAAAATAAACACATGTACACATTGAAGTAGAAACAAACCAAGTAGCATACTACTATTCTGAGCAAGATTGTATATACAAGGTGAATATCCCAAGCTTCCATTAAGTAATATACAAACTAGTATGATACAGTAATGGCCTCTAGGGCATATAAACTAACAAAAACAAGATCCAGATTTTAGTTCAGGGGAAACCAAGGTGCACAAACAACACTGGGGTGATATATATGGTGTATGTGAGCTACTGAAGCAACCTGGGCACCTAATTCATCCAAGTGGCCGGCTACACTACCCAAAATTCCGGCCTCCTCGGTTTTCGGGACTTGGATTGGGTTCATTTTGGTTTGGATGTTTCGTAGTGCTCTAACTAGGTCTCTGAAGTTGTTTGCTTATCTAGTAATGGCCCCGGATCACTCCAGATTTCCCTGCACTCACTAGATTCTCACAAAACCGACATGAATAGTTTCAGTTTTCAGTATTTGGGTTTGTTTCGAGTTGGCCTAGGTTTCTAACATCATAGGGGGGTTTAAGGTCACCACTAGATAAGGGGTTTAAGGTCACCACTAGAGTTCAATTGCACAACCACAACTCAAGAATTCCTTAACCCCCTCTAGGAAACTTCAAAGTTCACAAAACTACACTAAATCGGTTTTAAACTTGAAAAGAGGCTAAAGCAAATGAAATATGTGAAAGAATTACCTCATTTATCAACTCAAGAATTTTCTTGAGTTACCCAAGTGCCCAAAATGCAAACTTTCTTGGTCCAAAGTGTAGCTTGTGAGCTTGTGCATGCTTTTTGTGAAGTGATGATGAACTTTTGATGAAGATTTGAGGGTGTTTGTGGGGGTTGTAGAGGATGTAAGTCTACGGTAGCGCCCCGACCATCTTTCCGAGGCCAAAATGCGGAAACAAAACTTTTTCATAACTTGAAAACTGGCGCTATCGTATACTTTTTCCCCGGATCGGACCATTAACCTACTACTAGCTATCAAGAGAAGGGATAGAATGCTATACCGAGCGATCCGTGTCCTTCGGTCTTCGGCCACCATCCCAAGCTCCCCGCGGCAACTCCGGTCTTCATCTCCTCGTCGGAAAGGGCACCACATCGAGAAGTCTTTTTACGGGCTCCCGCTTCATCCGAAACAACTCGGGCACGAAATGTGCTAGCCGACGTGTCCAAGGTGTTGTAGAGAATGTTTATGATCACTTTGCCTCTTGCATCCATTTCTTGGATGGAGGTTGAAGGTATTGCCATTAATGGAGTTGTGAGCTAGAGGAGGAAGAAGAAGAAGAGAAGGCTTTTTCTTCTTTTCTTTTCTTATGTTGGAATAATGAGAGTGAGAGAGAGTGAGAGAGAGTAATATGAGACCAAGCTCATGATTGTTAGAGATTCTGCGTGTTCAAGTTTTAGTTAAATACCGCAATCAAGACGGTTTCGCTTGTAGCTAGCCGGTTGAGTACGGGTCGTCCGCAGGGAGATGGGAATCTTTTTCTATGTGCTTTAACGAGTTAAGTCCAGTTTTTCAGATTTTGTTGTGATTAATTAAGTGGTAAAATGATATGTAAAGAGAGCTTGTTAGGGTTAGGATTAGGTTAGTTTGAGTTAGGAGTCTCCACATCTTTCGTTGCCCCTCTTAATATCGGTGTTACGGTAATCGGCAACAACGGGGATTAGCACGACTAGGAAGGAACTTGCGAGTATAAGCTAGGCTTTCCAACGCATAAGTTCTTCCTTTTGGTGCTTGTCCGTCCGTTCTTGGCTCTTATCCATAACCTCTGGTTAATTCAACCACAACCGGTCTCACTACGGAATCACCGCTATCATGTAGGATAGGGTGCCGTAAGGAGAGGATTGTGGTTCAATTAACGGGAGTCGAATTAAGCTGTTGGGCAAGGAAAGAGTGAGAGAGATTTCCTTCTCTCAAACTTCCCTTATCCTACCCTAACAAGTATTAAACTACTCACACATCATGATACGGAAAAATAAAACAAAACAAAAGAGGAAGATAGAAAGAAAGAGATTAGAAGATAACAACTAGCTATTTGCGACCTCACCTCGGTAAGGATCAAGCGTAAGCATCATGGTTGTGTTAAGGATAAAGAAAAAGAGAGAAGAAAGAAACAACAAGAAATAACAACAACTAGTTAACAAATGAAAATTACAACAATTAACAAGATAATGAGACAAGCAAAATAATAAAATAATCTTCTTTATTCACCATTCTTCACTCACTAAGCTCATTACAAGTTTTAATGGAGAAGAGATGAGAAGAGGAAGAAGAAAACAACTAAACCTAGAAAATGAGAATACAAGAATATGGACCCTTTCCTTCACAAAGTTCTGGGCTATTTATAGGCTGAGAAATGAAAACCTAGGGCAACCAACAGAACACAAAAAAGACCAAAACACCCCTGGAAAAGTTTCATCTGCCGCCACCATACGGCCGCGGATCCGTGGCCTAAGCATGCTTAGGCCGCGGTTCCGCGGCCTAATAGAGGAGTTGGGCCTAGGGCTTTTTGGTGGTACCCTGGTTTGATGTACCCTTCAATCTGGTATATGTGTTTTCTCAAATTGGCTTCACGATTTTTCCAGAATTTCTGTTGAGGGAAAGGTGGACTTTTTGTGGATGTTTTTGTCATGATTGCCTCGAGCTCCGCGTAGATTTCTTGGATCTTGTTCTGCCATTGAGCCTTGTGCATGAAAACGACATTGATTTGCCATTTTGTCTTCCTAAACTGGTATCTGGCAACATACGGATGAAGAGCGGAGACCGTGTTTCCTCAGTGGTTTGGCAGGAACCCGGATTTTGTCGTGTTTTCCATGAATTTCACCGTTTTAGAACCGAGAACCTGTATCCTGCATTTTACTAGCAAACACGGCTCAAGAGTATCTACCGATAAGCAATGTGATAAAAATTGGGCGGTATGAAAATGCAAAAAACTGATATGAACAGCTCACTCAAAGCAGCCCCTCTCTCTCTCCTCTCATCATATCAACCCAAAAACATCATATAATGTGACATTAACACACAAAAAGAGACCACGAGTCACTAATGTGTTCATGTCACATTTAATGCATGTCATGATGAAATCTAGCTCACTAATTCCATTATCCAAACATTAATCCAAATGTTTGGTCCAACAAAAAGATCCGGCAACATCTAAAGTAAACTCGTGACGGATCATAAGGATACCCCTCACCTATATATACATACCTGCATCCGCATTCCTACTGAATGCGAATGTGATGAGACTAAAGTAATCCAACAAATCTAATACTAGGATCCGGCTTAAACCAAAGCCCACTATTATGATCCGTCCGATCAAGATCCATGCAATACCACACGTATAAGATCGAACCCTGCCATATATCATACGGCCTCTATAACGTTTCGCCCGAAACTTGAGAAACTGTCTGTGGGGGACTCTAAAGACTCGTCAATACCGTGGCTGTGGATTTAACCACTAGCAAGTCAGAGGTATTAGCTATACATAACGGGCTACCAGGTATTGACCAAAAGGGAGGTCGATGAGCGAACTCATCCTGACACCCAACTGAGCCTGTCAGTGACAATATCCGTACAGTCCGGTCCGTTCGTCTATGAGCATCGCATGGCTGGCTTAGGGGTTTGGTAAAAGTCAGACCCCCAAAAGCGGTACAAGTCGTGTCGGAGTATAGCCGAGAACACCCTGAGATACTACTGGAATACCTACCAGTAAATCTCCTGCCTCGGCCGAGAGCTTTGTGTAATGGCTCTCCTAGACACAGCGCGATCTCACCCCCAATATCGGGAGAGACGAATCCCCTGCCGATCCGCTCACTGCCTCCATGTTGCTCGGGACTGTACCTAACTAAAACCTGTTTGCACGCCTCCTTTGAGCCGTGGTAGGGTAGTAATCAAAGTACAGTAGGAACTCACACGAGACAAATGATGATCTCAGGTCGATGAACTAACCTGTACACATGTCACCAGGGAACTGCTATCTAACGTCAGGTATAATACAAACTAGCATGTTCCCGGCAAGTCATGTCCGGTGTACTCATAACCCAATGAGCAACTGTATACATCTTAGATGAACCAACTGACACCAGTGGCTTGTGAGACTGGCCACCGCCCCTCGTCGGGGTCTCGACTTTATACACTAGTCTATTCGGGAGTATCGATGCCCTGTCTCGAAAACTCCCACGACTAGGGACCACTTTAAGGATGTGCTTATAGACCCCAGCTCCCATGTATATGATTGCCATCATACTGCTGGCAGTCAAGCAAGAATCCTAAGGGCTTTATCAAGTGTAGTAGTGACCTCTAAGGTCACCTAAAGCAGTACACGATGATAAAGATAAACCAGATAGCATACTATCATCTTGAGTAAGACTGTCCTACCAGTATAGGTCCTCCTACAATCATTGCAATCACGTGCCTGTGATCCAATAATTCACTCTGAGGGCATTATATCCAACAATCTCCCACTTGCACTCATGGCTAATTATTGCGATGTCGCATACTCACAGCCCGTGTGATACCGAACACCCAACTCCTCTACTAATCAGTCTCACAAAGCCCGTTTGCGAAACTATTGCGTTCGAGGAATAGCCTTAGTGAGTGGATCCGCCTTGATGTTTCTTTCTATGTCTCTCTTTATCTCAAGTTCGCGGAGAAAGCCATCTCCCGAAATGAGCAATACCTGTCTTAGAATATGTCTGGATATCTGATGGGACCTAGTTCATAAATGAACTCCAAATCCAAACTTCTTAGACTGTATCGTCAATTGAACTTAATCGGTATCCTGCGCCATGTCTCCCTCAGTATCCCCTTAGACCACCTGTCCAAATACTGCCCCTCATAAGAGGTAAAACTATAACTCTGACAGCCACTCTGTCACCCAGGTCACCTTGGAAGCCTGGAATGATAATCGTCTCCCGAAGGAGGATGCCGTTATCATATCCCTTGAACATCCACTTATGTTCTAAAACTGCTTCCGATCGTTTCTCCAGGACTGGATTAATATCAACATATTGCATCTAATGCAAAAACAACATCTGGTGTCGTACTTTACATCTCATGATCAACTCAATTGCCAAAGCAAGTGATCTGCCAATCATGTACATCCCTCTCCCCTTTAGTCTGTAAGACACCTTTAGAGAGGGTGACTCCATCACCTGCAGGTACACCACCATGCCAGGAGTCGTCCATTCTAAATACCTTTAGAATGCTGTCTAACTACCCAGATTGGGAAACTACCCAAATCTAGATCTAGAACCATAGATCTAGTAACCAGAATGTTAGATATAATATCCAAGTCCTATGTGAAGAAACCACTGTGTGACAACCAAAGTATAACCGATCGTAGTATAGAAACTTCACTTCCTACTCTGTGTATGTCATCTAAATACCAGGACATTACACCCTACTACCTTCTGAACAGATCCATCTCCTATTCTGATGAAGTCAAACCTATGACTGTCACATCAGAAATAGATGATCTATCTCCACTATATCTGCTTTAGTCTATAAATAGACATAAGCCACTTGTCCACTATGCTTCCGCTGCTCCCACTGACTATGACAACCCTCTGGCAGAATCATATACACGTGCACTTCTAAAGCTTGTTTAGAACGACGCTATACTCATCCTCCTGCCGGGTCTCATAGCCTGGAACAACAGTAGTGTCAAGTCCCCACTTAGCTTCCGCTGCTCCCACTGACCACGACAACCCTCTGGCAAAGTCATATAAACGTACACTTCTAAAGCTACTTTAGAACGACGCTATACTCATCCTCCTGCCGGGTTTCACAGTCAGGAACAATAGCAATGGCAAGTCTGGGTAAACAAGAACCTCCCTGTCACTGTCTTTGAGCATACCAGATTACCTCTCGGGTGCCTGAGGTTACCCACCTTATCTGCGGAGTGGACAATGGAATGTCAAACCAGATTGAATCTTTAGGTTCTTATCAAATTTTCAGTAATCGTTTGCGGTTCTGGAATCACTTCCAGTTCTACCATACTCCCGTACTGTTTTCTGAAAAAATCCATTTTACTAAAACTGTGGCGAGTCAAGAACAATATCACTATTGATCTTCCAGATGGTAGAAAGTTAACCCTCGTCATAGCCCGGGTCAACCCACAAACAGCCATTACAGAAACGTGCCTTGAGTTATCCAGAGTCTGGTTTTAAGCATAAGCCGGACAACTCCCCGTACCTTAACATCGTTAAGATATGAACTGTTCTATATCCAATATAGAAACAGAGGCACTGATTTAATTGGAACCAGATTCAAATCATGCAACTGTCTCCAGTGCATGTCAACTAAATGGAAGGAGGCCGATCAGCGTTACTCAACTTAGGAATGCATCCAGATATGAGCAACCTGAAAGAGAAACGAGTTTCTCAAAACCATTACTATCAAATGAATACCATACACAAGTATCTACATCTTCGATCACCTTGAAGAATCCCGATACATGCAACACCTGGTTCTCTACTTTATTCATATACCTATAACTTCTCAAAACTTGGACCTTGCATTTCTACGAAACACATGTCTAAGAACTAGAGAAGTCACAAGAAAACAGAATATAGTACGAGTACCAACCCCTCTGTCTTGATGGACACTGGACAACATACAATACTCTTTATAAGTCCCCTGAGTCTAATAACTCAATCCCTGTGTGTCGTAGGTTGAAAACTGTACTATGGTTATGAAGAATTACACCGCTGTTTAATGCTCCTTACCTAAACATCAATTGATATAGGTAAATGTCATCGACATAATTTCAAAAAGTTATATCTCACTTTATTAAAATAAACGTACAGATATATCGATTTGAAATTTGTGCATAACAATCGGATATTCAAAACCAAATATTTGCCATCCGGCAAACAACCCAGGCGATTTCCTCAAATATCACCAATTACAACGAATTCCGATATAATGAGGATGATCACCTAATTCCCAATAACTTACTTCCACTCATCATCTGTAAAACCATACAGATGTGAGAATCATACCTGGTAAATACATACCCTGGAGCAAGGGGTAATTAGGAAATAAGTTTTCTTTTAACGGTACACAGTGAAACTGAAACATTGAAATGCTTCGTAGGGGTATCCGGGTACTCCTAGTAATACCTCTTCCATTATCCAGATTCACAACTGTAACCGTATATTTCTTTGCCATCTCTCCAAATCCCTTCATATGCCTTTAGTCATTACCTTCTGTACACCCTCTTAGGCTAAATGGTTTTCTTCCTTCCCTACCGTTCGGCACCAGCCTATAGCCTGGAAGAAGACTATCCAATAAGCGTAATAGGTGTACTGTCCTAATCCTAGGAGCACTCGCAATGCGAGAGAAGGTGAAGATAAAAGACAACTGAATGAAGCTTATTCTTATTTCTCCTGAACCAGAATCCATCCCCGAACTGGAACAAGTTCCTTTCGAGTTCGTATATAACCATACGATCGAATATCCAAATAACTGTGGATCTTCGTAGTGATATGGAGTGTTCTGGAGAAATACAAAGGTGAAGTAGGAGTGGCGATGAAATACTTGGTTTGGTCGTGAATAGCAGTAGCAGTTTACTTTGCCCTCTTACTAATCCCTTTATTTGACTTTACTTAATACCTTCTGTAGACCACCGTTAGGCTAATTGGTTTTCTTCATTCCCTACCGTTCGGCACCTGCCTATGGTTTGGAATAAGACTATACAATTAGCGTAATAGGTGTACCGTCCTAATCCAAGGAGCACTCGCAACATGAGAGAAGGTAAAAGGAAAAGACAACTGAATAGTCCTATTCGTTTTCTCCCGAACCGGAAACTATCCTTGAATCTGGAACAAGTTCCTTCGAGTTCGTATATAACCATACGATGGTTTTATCCAATGGAAGTAGACATTCATAGTAATACGGGGTATTCTGGAGAAAAGGGTAAAAGTAGGAGTGACAATGAGGTATGCAACTCTGACAATCCAAAAGCCAGTGTTTTAAGAAGGTTCGGTTAATCTTGGTCACTGAGTCATAGTATAGGGTCGGGTCATGGTCGCTGCCAAAGAGAGAGAGAAAAGAAACACTCAGCGTGCACTCTAACCTAGATCAGAAAGGTTATCACTTTATCTAATCAGGAAACCTCCCACTGAACGTCAAATTCTCTTCCAAACCTGAAGGAAGAATTAGCCGGGATCACCCGAGGAGTAAACCAACTCATCAGTAGGAATCGGGATCCAACTATCATCGCATGATAACGTGATGGAATCCACTCACGTTATCACACTCCAGAAGGTATGCGCATATCTGGCAAGTTTCAGTTTCTTTAGAAACTCCCGATGTGATTTTTACCCCATGCTCTTATGACCTTGACTAAGGCCAACAAATCATAAGTCACATGTCAAGTTCCACCCGTCATTGTCCAGGTTAATTTGAACCCACCCGTACAAGCCCTTAAGTTAGGCCAACAATACTGTATGACTGTCCCAAACCAACGCATCTATCTATACAATAGAAAAGTAACAAACAGCTACCATACACTATGCCTTGACTAAGGCCAACAAACATAGAATGAATACTAAGTGCTACCTTTCTGAAATGATGGAGGGCTACGAATGGTTTTTGGCGAAAAACCTTTAATGTAATGAACTTGATATCGTTGAAGGAACCGGATAGCTTTATATAAAAATATAGTGGTGAAAACCCTTTGCTAAAGAGGTCACTCCCGGTGAAAGGATCTCGGCTCTTTCCCTATAGAATGAGGTGCAGGATATTCCAACTGAATACCACGATGCAAAGCAAAAAGTAATCGACTATAGTGAAGTTATTACCCTGACGCAAACTTCTGTCCAAGGGGTCACTCCCGGTGAAGGGATCTCGGCCCTTGCCTCGTCGACTGAGGTGCTGGATATTCATAACCGAATACCACTGTGCAAAACAAAAGAGAACATCCCTGCAATAACAGCTTTCTGAAAAATTGTTCCAACAACGTCAGAATAGGTTTGTTTAGCTTGCATTGATCCGAATCAACGCAGTCCCATCAATTGATCACACCACAAAAGAACGAAAATACGATGTATGTATATGCCATCCGCATTCGCCACTGGGTCTCGTCATCACCCGTTAGGTTACTTAACTAACGACAGAGCGGGGACTGGACTAGCGCGGATGCAAAACATATACAACATCTACTAGTATATATATCAATATATAACAATCGCTCAAGGCGTGATAAAATGCAACATCACAGAAATGTATTAAGCATTACAGAACAATACAGATATCTGGGATCCCCGGGTTTCATAGAGCCGCTACTGAAACCCGACGCTCCCCTGGTCGGGTGGATAGCCTGTGCAATGAAATTCTAGACCCCTACGGGCGCGGCAAGTTACCCTCCAAAACCGGAAGCGAGGCAGTCCCCTTCAACAATGTGTATGGACCACCCAGCACTCCACGGAATCCGGTAACTTGAGCACCCCTCCTTGGGTCAACCTGTAGCCCCTACAAGTGCGGCGAATAGCCCGCCAATTCTAGATTGAAGCACCCTCCGTCTCAAAGCCATGAGATGCGGGCCCGTTGCCCTCTAGAACCCGGCTATCTGTGCACCCCACCGCGGGGTAATCCTAGTACATAATGTAAAATATATACAACGAGTACATCGACCTCAGCCCGGTCGTGCCCCAAAAGAATAATATACAAACAGGAAGTGACGGCAGTCCACATGTCGGACGCTCGCCCCGCAATATCAAATGTACATATACAACAAAAACTGTACTACCATTGCATCCAGGCTATCCACCACGACAAATCCGCAACATCACAGCACAACACAGAACATCAATATGAATGTCACGTTCGCAAATCCGTCTAAAAGAACTATAGCAATTAGACAGGATTTACCGATCAAATGACATTCACGGTCGCAGATATAATGTAAATACTGTGAACTAACATGTTTGAAATTATCGATCGACTAGATTTTCCCAAGTGGGCCCCAAGCACAATACCCAGTACTCAAAATAAATCTGGGCCCAAACTGAATATACCAAAAACCCCATTTCCAAGTCAGGGACAAATCTGGAAATTTTTGTGCACTGTTGCTTCAATACTGCGGCGGAACTGCGACCAGAACGTGGGTAAGGCCGCGGTTCCGCGGCGCTACAGGCATAACAGTGAACCAAATTTTTCCAGAACTCTTAAAAAACCCTGCACGAATTTCTGCAATACACTAAATGATTTTTTGACCACAGAAAAAATTCGACAAAAACTGTGACTTGAAAATGCGGTTTTTAGAAAATTCGTTCGATCGAACTTGTAAATACGTTAGAGCAAGATAGTAAAGGTTAATGGCGTGTCTCTGATACCGTGTAAGTCTACGGTAGCACCCCGGCCGTCTTTCCGAGGCCAAAATGCAGAAACAATACTTTTTCATAATTTGAAAACTGGCGCTATCGTATACTTTTTCCCCGGATCGGACCATTAACCTACTACTAGCTATCAAGAGAAGAGATAGAATGCTATACCGAGCGATCCGTGTCCTTCGGGTCTTCGGCCACCATCCCAAGCTCCCCGCGGCAACTCCGGTCTTCATCTCCTCGTCGGAAAGAGCACCACATCGAGAAGTCTTTTTACGGGCTCCCGCTTCATCCGAAGCAACTCGGGCACGAAGTGTGCTAGCCGATGTGTCCAAAGTGTTGTAGAGAATGTTTGTGATCACTTTGCTTCTTGCATCCATTGCTTGGATGGAGGTTGAAGGTGTTGCCATTAATGGAGTTGTGAGCTAGAAGAGGAAGAAGAAGAAGAGAAGACTTTTTCTTCTTTTCTTTTCTTGTGTTGGAATAATGAGAGTGAGAGAGAGTAATATGAGACCAAGATCACTCAAGGAAGCCCCTCTCTCACTCCTCTCATCAGATCAACCCAAAAACATCATATAATGTGACATTAACATACAAAAAGAGACCATGAGTCACTAATGTGTTCATGTCACATTTAATGCATGTCATGATGAAATCTAGCTCACTAATTCCATTATCCAAACATTAATACAAATGTTTGGTCCAACAAAAAGATCCGGCAACATCTAAAGTAAACTCGTGACGGATCACAAGGATACCCCTCACCTGTATATACATACCTGCATCCGCATTCCGACTGAATGCGAATGCGATGAGACTAAAGTAATCCAACAAATCTAATACTAGGATCCGGCTTAAACCAAATCCCACTAGTATGATCCGTCCGATCAAGATCCGTGCAATACCGCAAGTATAAGATCGAACCCTGCCATATATCATACGGCCACTACAACGTTTCTCCCGAAACTTGAGAAACTGTCTGTGGGGAACTCTAAAGACTCGTCAATACCTCGGCTGTGGATTTAACCACTAGCACGTCAGAGGTATTAGCCATACATAACGGGCTACCAGGTATTGATCAAAAGGGAGGTCGATGAGCGAACTCATCCTGACACCCTACTGAGCCTGTCAGTGACAATATCCATACAGTCCGGTCCGTTCGTCTATGAGAATCGTATGGCGGGCCTAGGGGGTTGGTAATAGTCAGACAGCCAAAAGCGGTACAATTCGTGTCGGAGTGTAGCCCAGAACACCCAAAGATACTACTGGAATACCTACCAGTAAATCTCCTGCCTCGGCCGAGGGCTTTGTGTAATGGCTCTCCTAGACACAGCACGATCTCACCCCCAATACCGGGAGGGAGGAAACCCCTGCCGATCCACTCACTGCCTCTATGGCTCGGGACTGTACCCAACTAAAACCTGTTTGCACGACTCCTTTGAGCCGTGGTAGGGTACTAATCAAAGTACAGTGGGAACTCACATGAGACAAATGACGATCTCAGGTCGATGAACTAACCTGTACACATGTCACCAGGGAACTGCTATCTGATGTCAGGTATAATACCAACTAGCATGTTCCCGGCGAGTCCTGTCTGGTGTACTCATAACCCAATGAGCACCTGTATACATCTTAGGTGAACCAACTGACACCGGTGGCTTGTGAGACCGTCCACCACCTCTCGTCGTGGTCTCGACTGTATACACTAGTCTACTCTGGAGTATCGATGCACTGTCTCGAAAACTCCCACGACTAGGGACCACTTTACGGATGTGCTTATAGAACCCAGCTCCCAAGTATATGATCGCCATCATACTACTGGCAGTCAAGCAAGAATCCTAAGGGCTCTATCAAGTGTAATAGTGACCTCTAAGGTCACCTAAAGCAGTAAACGATGATAAAGATAAACAAGATAGCATACTATCATCTTGAGTAAGACTGCCCTACCGGTATAGGTCCTCCCACAATCATTGCAATCACGTGCCTGTGATCCAATAATTGACTCTGAGGGCAGTATATCCAACAGAAGAGACAGAATGAGGTACTGCTATGGGATGGGAGGAGACAAAGTTGATGAAGGAAATGAGAAGAGAAAGGAATGGCCAAGACCTAGGTTTGACCCCTCACCCTCTTTCTTTTCTCTCTCGTGCCCATCCCTCAATATTCTATTCCATTTTATTTTATTTTTCTTTATTTAAAGCAACAACCATGAAATGAAAATGAAGAGAAAGCCATGATAAAATGTAACAAGTGTAATTTGACATGGTGCATGTTTTGCACAAAACAAGTTTAATGCGCGATTAGCGATATTTAATCGCGATTAGCACTAAATAGTGTATAATTAATTATAAAAACTTATAATTTGCATAAATCACATAAAGCACCCTCATTTCAGTAATTTCCATAATTTTCTAAATTTTTCCAAATTTATCGGTATTTAATTATACCGCCTTATTAAAATATTCAATATAATATTATTTAATTATAAAAATCCCCAAAAACAATATTTTATTTTTCTGAAATGTTACAATCTTCCCACCTTAAAGAAATTCGGTCCCCGAATTTAAATTTAAACCCCTCAAATACTAAAACATTTCATTAAAAAGTCTATGTCATCGGGGCTCCGAAATCATCAATACATAAAACGCATCATAACGCAATGCATGCGCATGAACAATGAGTAGATAACTCCAAATCAAAACTCCGTCAAGCATCCCGCAATCATCGGAGTCATGGTGAAGACACAAATGTCAAATCCAATACGAAAACCAATATGATATACATCAAAACTATACATGTAACATCTGAAGGAAATGCATGCCAAACCTTTCATGTTGTTGTGAGATGCGCGTATCGCGGCACTGTGGAGGAAATCTATTGTAAGAAAATAACTATTTATATACTTATTCTTTGTTTAATATGTACGTCCCGCCGTTTTTGAAAATAATTTAGAAGGGTTTCCTTTATAATTGTTCTGTGTCATCTCAGACACGTAGCTAAATACTGAGACTATAGCTCCCCCTTTTTTTTGGAAATCCCTTCGATAACTATCAATGTATGCAAAAATATGTCCAGGTACTGTCCTCGGACTAGTCCTGCTTAGTACGGAAACAAATAGTAAATATCATAAAAATGTACTGTTCCAAAAAAAAATCAATCCCAAAACGTGCATAAGAATGCCGCGTGCGTCTGGTACGCACGGAAATCAAAATCCATGAATGTGCCATAAATGTGCACAGAAACAACATCTAAGTGCAACGGGTGTGCATTAAACACCTGTCAGAGGCAACACTGTGCCTGACAGTAATATTAGGTGCATCTGATATGCACAAAGAATCTCGATTTAGTGTATCTGGTGTGCACCAAAATCGCATCTCATATCATGCGCCCGACAACCGCGAAAATCCAAATCATGTGCATCCATCATGCATGAATAAAATCTAAATCATGTTCATCCAACATGCACGAAATCATGAAATCCAATATCAAGCGCCGAACATGCGTAAAAGTCCAATCCAAGCGCGTCAAATATGCGCAAGAATCCAATCAGGTGCATAAGGTGTACAAAACAAATATCGAGTATCACAATCGAAATCGACGGTATACAACACCTTTCAATCTAAATCCAAATCAAGTATACTGTGGTATATAATCTCACAACCATGTTTATCAGCGTGCACAAAAGAAAATCAAAATACTAAAAGTGCATGAAAACTATGCCGAAAGCATAAGTCAAATCATATGCATGCCCTAGGCATGAAATCACAATCAATATCTCAAATGACATCAAAACGAAGTCAGGTGCAACTGTGGTGCACAAAATACGTATCAATGCACTGCAAGCATATGTGAACTATACCGAGTGCAAAAACCAAATCGAATGCGTACCATATGCACAAAATCAACCCAACTGTATGAAATCCATGAAATCATAAACATGTGCAGCCAAGGCAAAAAACGATATTAAGTACAATAACTGTGCACAAATCATAATTCAACACAACGGTGTATAAAGCATATCTCAAGTGTAATAACTATGAGCAAAATATAAATACCCATTAGGTGCAACCATGGTGCACGAAAACAAATATCATGAAACTCAGTCATCAAAACTCAATCATGCGAATAGATCGCCTAAAATACCGAAATCAAGTATGGCGGAATAGTCCCGCTCAAGCACATCCTCTAAGAATCTCTGGCCTGCTGGGTGCGCGTAAAATGACCGCTCCTGGGTCCAAGTCTTCTCGTATAATATTCCAGAAAGGTCCTGTTGAGGTCTCTCCCAAATCTCGTTCCTACTGAACTGCCCGAAAGTGGTCGTCCTTTATTAATTCTGTTTTCTTGTTTTGGAACGGCTGCATACTCATCGCGACTCCTTCTGGAAGATATATCCATATACAACGCCTCTGCATGTATATCACATCTCTGATGTCGGAGGAGCGGAACGTCATCTCATCAAGATCTCGTACAAACCTCTTACTCCACTTTTTTCTAATGTCGACTGCTTTAGACTCGTCTCTTCGTGGCTGCATGGACTGCGCTCCAACGGCTATACTCGTATTTAGAGTCTCCCAAGCAATGCATCCCATCACATGATATCCGAATGAAGTCAAACCATTCGATCGATTCGTCAAAACCTCATAATCCCCAAGAGCTCAACATCTTGGTGTAGGGTTCCTAGGCACTCTCAAGAGGTCTCACAAGGCATCAACCATGCCAATTTCAAAATTTACGGTGCCGAGAAACCCAAGACTACGGATCGTTGGCTAGAAGTTTAGGCGAAACAAGAACTAGTAAACTACTTTACTAATAAAGAACGGAAATACAACCTTTGTAGATCCGGTCCTTCATCTCCATAGCTCCGCAACGTGGTCTCCTCGCTGTCCAAATGAAAACCCGGGCTCTTGCGTCGGCTTCATCGGAGAAATGGGCGGGCAAGGTCGTCGGCTTCGTGCCGAAGATGATCTACGTCGAGGCATCACTAGATCAAGCTCCCACTTCACCAAGTCATGAAACTTGTGAAGAGAACACCCTATACTACTTGGCAAGAGGTAGAGGATGAAGAAATAGGAAGTGGGTTCACTTTAGAATTGGATTTCTCACTCATTTGCTCAAGTTGCCATTGTTGAAGCAAGCTTTCTTCAAGTGAAGAAGAAGAAGAAGAAGATGAATATTATGATAAGTTCATTTAAAAACAAAAAGTAAATGAATACTTATCATAATCATAACCATGGTCAAGTGTAGAGAATAAATCATGGTTAGTGGGAATGGTTAGGGTTAAGCATGGAGACAAAATGGTCACTTGGTCAAAGCTTCATGAAGCTTCAACATGCATCCAAAGAAAGCCACAATTTTGCATTATGCTAAATATTTTTCCAAAAAGAATAAATAGATAAATAAATGAGAAAAGGAAATGAAACCCTAACCACTTAAGTAACCATGGTTTAATTCTTTACACAAACCCAAACTAGCATGTATCATCAAACATGATACAATCTTGTGCACAAAAAATATATCATATATACAATGTGCACAAACAAGTGAGAAAATCCATTTAAAAGTGAACCGATACTAGTTAATACAAAGTAATATATCAAATATATAATTATGCATTAAATCATTAAATCAACACTTGATTTAACGATCCGGTCATATCGCATATAACCGACTAGTATCCAATGTATCGGCTTATCGAATCAACCCTCGATTCGATAACTAGGTTATATCGCATATAACCATTCGATACATTCATCGCGAGAATGGAATACGGTAACACATACATGCATTATTCTCGGTCCCGCACATATCTCATATGCGCTCCTATTTCGTTTCGCTTGAGCCAGGAAACCTCTGTGTAGGACTCTAAAGACTCGTCAATATGCCGGCAGCAGGTGATGATCATATCAAACACCCACAAGCCGCAAGCGGTCTGCTAAACGTAACGGCCACCCGGGTATTGAGCGATCAGAAGATCGACGAGCAAGACCGCTCACACTCCAGTGAATCCAACCAGTAACACTACCATACAGTCCGGTCTGATCGTCTGATATGTCGCATATCTCGCCTAGGGGTGGTAAACGTCAGACCCCAATAGCTCGATAAGTCGTGTCGATATGAGGTCTATAACAGTTCAAGAAACTATTCGTAACACTTACAAGTAAATCTCAGCAACCCTGGCCAGGGATTTCTGGTTATAGCCAATCGAACACAGCGCAACATCAACCCCCTATACCGGGAGAGACGAATCCCCTCCTATCGCTCATTGCCTCTATGTGACTCGGGACTGTACCCAAAAACCACCGTTTTGCATGCCCTCTTGGACGTGGTAAGGTGGAAATCAAAGCACAGTGGGAACCACACAAGACTCTATGACGATCTCGGGTCAACAGACTACTCTGTACCAGTGTCACCAGAGAACTGCCATCTGACATAAGGTATAATACCATCGGGGAGTTCTCGGTGAGTCCGTCCAGTGTACCCAGTCTCCACTGAGCACCCGTATATCATCTCTGATGTCAAACACCAATGGATATGGGATCATCCATCACCCATCTGTATGGGTCGAGAAGGTATACGCTAGTCTACTCTGGTATATCGATGCCCCATCTCGATACACCCACGACTAGGGACCTTGAAGGATGTACTTATGGACTATCCTGTCCCCACTAGTATGATCCGCATCATAGTCCAGGTAGTCAAGTACACATCCTAAGGGCTTTACCAACATGTAACAGAGAGACAATCAGTGTACATGTTAAGGTAAAGATCAACCAGATAGCATACTATCATATCGAGCAAGAAAGTCCTCCCTATATATGTCCAAGCACCCTCTACAATATACATCCTATGTATAGTAATGGCCTCTAGGGCATACATATAACTAACACTTGGGTATAGTTTAATAGTATTCTAGTACATGCCACAGTACCTATGGACCAATCGTAGAAGGGCAAACCCAAGCCTCACTAATGGCACCGCTGAACTGCCGCAAACCCTAAGGTTTTAAAGCGTTCTCATGGTCATTATGTCGAGTTAAGGTTTCATTCTTCTAGAGGGTCCATAGCATTACTTGCATTTGTCTCTGAATATTTTAAACTTGGAAAATGGGCTTCTGACATTCGATCGTCTCTATCGACACTCAACGTACCTGCGTGAAGTCTCCACAAGCTGAAATCAATCAATCTGATGACCTCGCATCGGGGTAAGCGAACGAACCACATGTCCTAGTCACTCATCCTTGATGACTAGCGATCTTCTATCGTACCTCTATATTAGTTGTATGTATGCCCTAGAGGCCAGTATTGTACAGATGTTGTATATTATATTGGATGCTTGGACATATATAGAGATGACTTTCTTGCTCGATATGATAGTATGCTATCTGGTTACTCTTTATCTTAACATGTACACTAGTCTCTTTAAACTGTCTTATAGTTACATGTTGGTAAAGCCCTTAGGATGTGTACTTGACTGCCTGGACTATGATGCAGATCATACTAGTGGGGACATGGTAGTCCATAAGTACATCCTTCAAGGTCCCTAGTCGTGGGTGTATCGAGACGGGGCATCGATATACCAGTGTAGACTAGCGTATACGCTTCTCGACCCATGAGATGGGCGATGGATGATCCCATATCCGTTGGTGTTTGACATCAGAGATGGTATGCGGGTGCTCAGTGGAGACTGGGTACACTGGACGGACTCGCCGAGAACTCCCAGATGGTATTATACCTCACGTCAGATGGCAGTTCTCAGGTGACACTTGTGCAGGTTTGTCTGTAGACCCGAGATCATCATAGAGTCTTGTGTGATTCCCACTGTGCTTTGATCTCCACCTTACCACGTCCATGAGGGCGTGCAAAACGGTGGTCTTTGGGTACAGTCCCGAGTCACATGGAGGCAATGAGCGATAGGAGGGGTTTCGTCTCTCCCGGTATTGGGGGTTGATGTTGCGCTGTGCTCGATTGGCCGTAACAGGGAAGTCCCTGGCCAGGGCTGATCAGAGATTTGCTGGTAAGTGTTACCAGTAGTTTCTCGACCCGTTATGAGCCTCACATCGGCACGACTTATCGGTTATTGGGGTCTGACGTATACCACCCCTAGACTTGATATGCGACATATCAGACGAACAGACCGGACTGTACGGTAAGTGTTACTGGTTGGATTCACAGGAGTGTGAGTGGGCTAGCTCGTCGATCTTCTGATCGCTCAATACCCGGATGGCCGTTACGTTTAGCATACCGCTTGCGGCTTGTGGGTGCTTGATATGATTATCATCTGCTACCGGCGTATTGACGAGTCTTTAGAGTCCTACACAGAGGTTTCCTGGCTCAAGCGAAACGAAATAGGAGTGCATATGAGATATGTGCAGGACCGAGAATAATGCGTGTATGTGATACCGCATTTCATTCTCGTGATATATGTTTCGATTGGTTATATTCGATATGACCTAGTTATCGAATCATTGATTCGATAAATCGATACATTGCATTCTAGTCGGTTATGTGCGACATGACCGGATCATTGAATCAAATGTTGATTTAATGATTTAATGTATAATTATATATTTGATATATTACTTTGCATTAGCTAGTATTGGTTTACTTTATATGGATTTTCTCACTCGATGTGCAAGAAGTATATATTATATACTTTTGAGCACTACTTTGTGTCATGTTTGATGATACATGTAGTTTGGTGTTGTGTTAAGACTTAAACCATTGTTATGATAATAGTTAGGGTTTTTATTTATTTACTTATTTATTTATCTATTCTTTTTGATAAATAAATATATATGATAACAAAATGGTTTCTTTCATGAAGCTTGATGAAGCTTCATGAAGCTTTGACTAAAGTGACTATTTTGTCATCATCCTTAACCCTAACCATTCTCATTTGACCATGGTTTATTCTCTACACTTAACCTAGGTTAGAAGATGATAAGTGTTGATTTTATTATTCTTTTTTCACAAGACTTATCATATTCTATCTACTTCTTCTTCTTCATCTTCAAGAAAGAAACTATGATGCCATCAATGACAACTTGAGATCCAAAGTGAGAAATCCAATTCTAAAGTGAACCCACCTCCTATTTCTTCACCCTCTACCTCTTGCCAAGTTGTTTTGGGTGTTTTCTTCACAAGTTTCACAACTTTGTGAAGTCGGAGCTTGAACTTGTGATGCCTCGAAGTAGATCGTCTTTGACACGAAGCCGACGACCTATTCCGCTCGTTTCTCCGATGAAGCCGACGATTGAGTTCGGGATTCATGATGGACAGCGAGAGGACACCCATGTGGAGCTAAGGAAGTGGATAACCGGATCTACAAAGGTTGTAGCTCTCTTCTTTTAGTTAAGTTGTTAACTAGTTTACCGTTTCGCCTAGAAATCTAGCCGACGATCCGTATTAGGGTTTCTCGGCACCCATAAAATTTTAAATTGCCATGATCGATCCCTTGTGAGACCTTTATAGTGTGCCTAGGAACCCTACAGTGGTATCAGAGCCTAGCTAGAGCCTTAGGCGAAGTCTAGACGCAATTTGAATCCCGAACGAACCCGAAACCCTAAACCAAACATGCTCTCTGGACTTTTTCCAAAATCTGGAGTTTTTCGATATTAAAAATATGCAGAAAAATCAGCAGGAAATTCTAAGGTTTACTGTGAAATTCGTGAGCCTAATTCCACTTTATCACCGCGGTTCCGCGGCATGAGCAAGGCTCATGCGGCGTTTCCGCGGCCATACGGCCACAGTATGTAAAGTTTTTTGCACGGTAACTCTTAGTTTCCAGTGGTGATTTTCCTGGGAATTTTTAATGTTTTTTCCAGAGTTTTAATTTTCAGGGTTGTTTTGGAGATTCGGTATTTCGATCGGATTATCAAATTTCGTCTTTTGTGTATTTCCGAATAATTTTTAGAATATGTTAAAAAGTTCGACCGGATATAAATACCCAATTTTTCCCCTGTCGGGAAATTTCCAAGTGTTGGATTTTTCAGTAGTTTAACGACATTCTAAGTAGTGCAAGTAACGCGATGGACCCTCTAGAAGACAACAAACCTTAATTCGATTATGTGACCGTCTTGAACTGCCCTTTGAACCTTCGGGTTTGGGGCAGTACGGCGTGCCACATGTGAGGCGTTGGCTTGACCCTTCTACGGCTGGACCGTTGGTACTGAGGCATGAACTGAATGTTGCTAGACTTATTTCATGTGTTGGACTGTATCGGGAACACTTGGGTGTTCGAATGTTCGATCGGAAAGTTTAACATTTTCTGTTTATCTGGAATGTGATACGATAATTGGAATTCACAAAAAGTTATGAGATAACTGAATGAATGTTATAAATCTAGCAGTTTAGTCCCACATGATATTGAAAAGAGTTTTCGATAATGAGACTAAAATGCGGGATTTATATCTGTTAGGCATGTGATGTCTAAGTATTTCATTTGATTAGGCATGCGATGTCTAAAGAGGTTGCGGATTCCAACTGTTGTAGTTTTACACTTTCTTTTCTGTGACCGTAAGTGTAGTATGTTCATATCGCCGGTTTCGTTGCTATACGTCAACGACAATTGGGGTATGCATACTTACTTACGTTGATGACATGTGATGTTATGTGTTGCTGGATATGTTATATTGGATTGTCGTGTTTGAATAGCCGGGGGTTTTTATGTGAGATGAGTGTTTTTTCATTTTCATTCATGTAAAAACTTGTATGTAATATTCTTTTATTTGGGGCACTTCCAGGTAGCGGAAGTTGTCACCCTTTGTATATTATTTACTTTTCCGCATTAGGATAGACCCAAGGAGGGGAGCACAAGTAACCGGGTTCTGGGGTCCAGAGGGAGACCAACTCGAGGAGTCGAGTCCGGGTCTCCTAACCCTAGAATTGGCAGGGTTGCTTGCCGCTCTCGTAGGGGTCTAGGGGTGTGGGATTGGCTATTCATCACGACCGTGGAATCCGTGTTTTATACTGGCTCGTATTGAAAACACGGACGTCCTAGTATATCCAATATTTCATATGTTTCTTCTGCTGCGATATCTGTGATGTGATCATGTGATGTTCTGTGATGGATACAGTATATAGTATATATGATATATTATATAGACGTTACTTATATTTTACACCCGCACAAGCCCTGCCCTGCTCTGCCGTTAGTTACCTAACCTAACGGTGCACGAGGGGACATCGAGGCGAATGCGGATGGCATAAGTGTACGTCGTATTTATCTGTGATGTTTAGGTATTTAAATGATGGGACTTCATTAATGTGATTAATGAAAGAAAAGAAACCTAAGATGTTGTAGAATCAGATTTTAAACAAAACAGGTAGCTACAGTTCTTGCTTTGCATAGCGGTATATATGATATACCCCGCACCTTATTCGATGAGGAAAGGACCGAGATCCCTTCACCGGGAGTGACTCCTTTAGAAATAACTGGCAGATGCTACACACTCGGTTTATTTTTGATTGCTTCTATAGTTTCTTCTTTGCACAGCGATATATATGATATATCCCGCACCTCATTCGACGAGGAAAGGGCCGACGATCCCTTCACCGGGAGTGACCCCTTTAGCGAAACTGGAAAAGCCTCAAAATCACTCCATTTCAAAACTTCATTTAATTCTACAACGATATCAAGTTCATTACGCAATAGGTTTTCAGAAAAACCTGTCGTAGCCCTCCGTCATTTCAGATAAATCCTGTTTAGTATTTGTGCTGCGTTTGTTGACCTTGTCAAGGCGCAGTGTGCGGTAGCTAACCAGTATTTATCTGCTTATGCATATGATGCAGATTGAGTTAGGGTAGTCGTACGGCCTTGTTGACCTTGTCAAGGGTCGTGCGGGTGGGTTTAATTCAATCAAGAAATGACGGGTTGAACTTGACTTACGGTCTATGGTTTGTTGACCTTGTCAAGGTCATAGATCGTTTGGGGCAAAAGCATTATCGGGAATTTCAAGTGTTGAAATTTGCAATGAGATTGCATACCTTCTATGAGATAGTTGGATCCCGATACCCACTGCGAGTAAGAGTTACTCCTGGGAGAGTTTTACACATTGCAATTAGCCGATCAAGTAGGTGTCTAGAAAGGTGTCAACGGGGTTACGCCTCTGGGAAAACGAGGTTTACATTAATTAGGTTCGTGCGAAAGCACGGGGGACCTCCCTCAAAGTACCGACACTGGCCTGGCTGAAAGATTGGCGAACTTGTAGTGTGTAATTAATCCCGGCTAGTCTTTCCTTTTAGGGTTTGAAGGAAGATTTGACAAAAAGCAGTGGGAGCCATCCTGATTAGATAAGATAATAACCAATCTGATCTTGCACGACCATACGCTAAAGTGTTTTCTTCTCTCTCTCTCCAGGTAGCGACCATTTCATGCCCTAATGAAGATAATAATATGGATGTATTGACCGAACCCGCATGTTATTCTGTGCTGGGGAACGTTGGTTCCGTTCTTTCTTATAAGAGTTATAGGAATGAACAGGATATAGGGGAATGCCAGGATTCCCATGCCACCCGAATGAAGAATGTACATGTTGATGCATTTTCTTCGGGTGTGTTCGTTACTGAGAACTGTTTCTCCATTTGCTCTACGTCCTGGGTATTAGATACCGGGTCAGGATCCCATATATGTAATCAGTTACATGGGCTCAGGAAAGGTAGAGAACTTGGAGAAGGTGATAAAGACATTAGAGTTGGAAATGGTGCAATTGTTGCAGCTAAGACTGTCGGGGAATATCACCTTGTATTACCAACTGGTAATACATTGGTTCTGAACGAATGCTATTACATGCCGAACCTGATATGCAACATTATATCGGTTTCTTTATTAAGTAAAGAGGGATATAATTTTGTATTACAGGATAATGTTATGAACATTTTCCATAACCAAAAGTTGGTTGGATCAGGCACGTTGTGCAATGGCATTTATGTTCTAAATCAATCAACAGTTCTGAACATAACAAACACACACAAGAGGAAGAGTTCTGAACTGAACGAATCCTTCTTGTGGCATTGTAGACTGGGTCACATCAATGCGACACGACTAGCTATGTTACATAAAGATGGATATTTAAATCCGTTTGAATTTTCATCCTATGACACTTGCCAGTCATGTCTCAAAGGCAAGATGACCAAAACTCCGTTTACGAGACACGGAGAAAGAGTTACCGAACTCTTGGGACTGATACATACTGATGTATGCGGTCCCATGTCTACACATGCCAGGGATGGTTCTTCATACTTCATTACATTCACTGACGATCTCTCTAGGTTCGGGTATGTGTTCCTGATGAAACACAAATCAGAAGCTTTTGAGAAATTTAGGGAATATAAACAAGAAGTTGAGAACCAAACCGGAAAAAGTATTAAAATCCTACGATCTGATCGAGGAGGAGAATACTTAAGCAATGAATTCCTGGACTTCCTAAAATAGAATGGGATTCTCTCTCAGCTTACTCCTCCTTATACACC
The DNA here is from genome assembly GCA_030015575.1 of Agapanthus africanus. NCBI lineage: Eukaryota > Viridiplantae > Streptophyta > Magnoliopsida > Asparagales > Amaryllidaceae > Agapanthus > Agapanthus africanus. The sequence continues at coordinate 374,599,725 of CM057344.1, read as the reverse complement.
ACAGCACAACGGTGTATCAGAGCGGAGAAATCGCACCCTATTAGATATGGTGCGCTCTATGATGAGTACAGCTGAGTTACCTATTTCCTTCTGGGGTTATGCGCTGGAGACAGCAGCATACCTATTGAATCAAGTTCCATCTAAATCTGTACCTACCACACCATATGAGATATGGAGTGGGAAGAGACCATGTCTTAAACGAGTTAAGATATGGGGTTGCCCGGCCTATGTCAAAAGGCAAAATCCGGACAAACTCGAGGCACGGTCAGTTCCATGCAAGTTTGTGGGATATCCAAAGAATTCTTATGGGTATTTTTTCTACCACAATGAGGAACAAAAAGTGTTTGTTGCTCAACATGCCACCTTTTTAGAAAAGGAATTCCTTGAAAAAGAAATTAGTGGCAAAGTGGTAGAGCTGGAAGAAGTTCCAGATACACAAACCGTAACTGAAGATTTAGTGGAACCAGAAGATTCAGTAGTTCCCAATGAACCTCAGCCACTCCGCCGATCTAGTAGGGTTCCTCGCCTACCTGAGAGATACTACGGTTTTCTCATGGACGGTGGGAGCGAGGATTGCATCATGGAGGATGATGACCCAACTAGCTTCGAGCAGGCCATCACGAGTGGAGACTCAGTGAAATGGCTGGATGCTATGCGGTCCGAGATGGAATCCATGTACACCAACAAAGTATGGACTTTGGACGTTGCTCCTGAAGGGGTAAAACCCATTGGGAGCAAGTGGATCTTTAAGAAGAAACTTGGTGTAGATGGGAAAATGGAGACTTTCAAAGCTAGACTTGTAGCAAAGGGTTTTCGTCAAAGACCAGGTGTGGACTATGACGAGACCTTTTCTCCAGTGGCTATGCTTAAATCCATCCGGATCATGCTTGCCATCGCTGCATATCATGATTACGAAATCTGGAAAATGGATGTTAAGACCGGCTTTCTAAATGGTGATTTAGAAGTGTGCGTGTACATGACTCAGCCAGAGGGTTTCGTAGATAGTGGGAGCAGCGGGAAGGTATGCAAGCTGCTTAAATCCATTTATGGATTAAAGCAAGCATCGCGGAGTTGGAACATCTGCTTTGACGTCGTTATCAAAGAGTTTGATTTCGTCAAAAACCCAGATGAACCTTGTATCTACAAGAAGGTGGCAGAGAGTAAGGCTGTCTTCCTCGTATTGTACGTGGACGACATACTCTTGATAGGAAATGATATTCCTATGCTGCAATCGGTCAAGCTCTTCTTATCACAAAGATTTTCAATGAAAGATCTTAGTGATGCCTCCTGCATATTAGGAATTAGGATCTATAGAGATAGATCCAAAAGGATTTTGGGATTGTCCCAATCCAGGTACATTGACACCATACTAAAGAGGTTTAGTATGGAAGAGTCCAAGCGTGGGAACTTGCCTACGATCTCTGGAGTCACTCTCTCCAAAGAGATGTCTCCCAAGACTGATTTGGAGAGAGCTCGCATGCAAGGGATACCCTATGCTTCGGCAGTAGGCTCTATCATGTATGCGATGCTATGTACCAGACCCGATGTAGCATACTCACTAAGTGTAGGGAGCAGGTATCAAGCTGATCCTGGAGAGAGTCACTGTATAGCTGTGAAGAGCATTCTCAATTACTTACGAAGGACTAGAGATATGTTCTTGGTGTATGGTAACGGAGAGCTCCAAGTGGAGTCCTTTACCGATTCGAGCTTCCAGAGTGATAAGGACGACTAAGTCGCAGTCGGGCTTTGTCTTTACCCTTTACGGAGGGGAGGTTAGCTGGAAGAGTTCCATGCAGGAAACCGTGGCAGACTCGACGATGGAGGCTGAATACATCGCTGCCAATGATGCTGCCAAAGAGGCTGTCTGGATCAAGAAGTTCATTACTGAACTTGGAGTGGTTCCATCTATTGAGCGTCCAATACCTTTGTATTGCGATAACAATGAAGCGGTGGCTTTGGCCAAGGAACCCAGGTCCCATCAGCGATCCAGGCATATTCTGAGGCGGTATCACCTGATCCGGGAGATAGTTGATCGCTGGGAGATCGAGGTCAGGAGGGTTGACACGAAGAACAACACGGCGGATCCACTCACGAAGGTCATTCCCCAGATACAGTTTGAGAGACTCTTCGGGATGCCAGGTATGCGATACTACAGCAGCTGACCCTAGTGCAAGTGGGAGATTGTTAGTTGTATGTATGCCCTAGAGGCCAGTATTGTACAGATGTTGTATATTATATTGGATGCTTGGACATATATAGAGATGACTTTCTTGCTCGATATGATAGTATGCTATCTGGTTACTCTTTATCTTAACATGTACACTAGTCTCTTTAAACTGTCTTATAGTTACATGTTGGTAAAGCCCTTAGGATGTGTACTTGACTGCCTGGACTATGATGCAGATCATACTAGTGGGGATATGGTAGTCATAAGTACATCCTTCAAGGTCCCTAGTCGTGGGTGTATCGAGACGGGGCATCGATATACCAGTGTAGACTAGCGTATACGCTTCTCGACCCATGAGATGGGCGATGGATGATCCCATATCCGTTGGTGTTTGACATCTGAGATGGTATGCGGGTGCTCAGTGGAGACTGGGTACACTGGACGGAATCGCCGAGAACTCCCAGATGGTATTATACCTCACGTCAGATGGCAGTTCTCAGGTGACACTTGTGCAGGTTAGTCTGTAGACCCGAGATCGTCATAGAGTCTTGTGTGATTCCCACTGTGCTTTGATCTCCACCTTACCACGTCCATGAGGGCGTGCAAAACGGTGGTCTTTGGGTACAGTCCCGAGTCACATGGAGGCAATGAGCGATAGGAGGGGTTTCGTCTCTCCCGGTATTGGGGGTTGATGTTGCGCTGTGCTCGATTGGCCGTAACAGGGAAGTCCCTGGCCAGGGCTGATCAGAGATTTGCTGGTAAGTGTTACCAGTAGTTTCTCGACCCGTTATGAGCCTCACATCGGCACGACTTATCGGTTATTGGGGTCTGACGTATACCACCCCTAGACTTGATATGCGACATATCAGACGAACAGACCGGACTGTACGGTAAGTGTTACTGGTTGGATTCACAGGAGTGTGAGCGGGCTAGCTCGTCGATCTTCTGATCGCTCAATACCCGGATGGCCGTTACGTTTAGCAGGCCGCTTGCGGCTTGTGGGTGCTTGATATGATCATCATCTGCTACCGGCGTATTGACGAGTCTTTAGAGTCCTACACAGAGGTTTCCTGGCTCAAGCGAAACGAAATAGGAGAGCATATGAGATATGTGCAGGACAGAGAATAATGCGTGTATGTGATACCGCATTTCATTCTCGCGATATATGTTTCGATTGGTTATATTCGATATGACCTAGTTATCGAATCATTGATTCGATAAATCGATACATTGCATTCTAGTCGGTTATGTGCGACATGACCGGATCATTGAATCAAATGTTGATTTAATGATTTAATGTATAATTATATATTTGATATATTACTTTGCATTAGCTAGTATTGGTTCACTTTATATGGATTTTCTCACTCGATGTGCAAGAAGTATATATGATATACTTTTGTGCACTACTTTGTGTCATGTTTGACGATACATGTAGTTTGGTGTTGTGTTAAGACTTAAACCATGGTTATGATAATAGTTAGGGTTTTTATTTATTTACTTATTTATTTATCTATTCTTTTTGATAAATAAATATATATGATAACAAAATGGTTTCTTTCATGAAGCTTCATGAAGCTTCATGAAGCTTTGACTAAAGTGACTATTTTGTCATCATCCTTAACCCTAACCATTCTCATTTGACCATGGTTTATTCTCTACACTTAACCTAGGTTAGAAGATGATAAGTGTTGATTTTATTATTCTTTTTTCACAAGACTTATCATATTCTATCTACTTCTTCTTCTTCATCTTCATGAAAGAAACTATGATGCCATCAATGGCAACTTGAGATCCAAAGTGAGAAATCCAATTCTAAAGTGAACCCACCTCCTATTTCTTCACCCTCTACCTCTTGCCAAGTTGTTTTGGGTGTTTTCTTCACAAGTTTCACAACTTTGTGAAGTCGGAGCTTGAACTTGTGATGCCTCGAAGTAGATCGTCTTTGACACGAAGCCGACGACCTATTCCGCTCGTTTCTCCGATGAAGCCGACGATTGAGTTCGGGATTCATGATGGACAGCGAGAGGAAACCCACGTGGAGCTAAGGAAGTGGATAACCGGATCTACAAAGGTTGTAGCTCTCTTCTTTTAGTTAAGTTGTTAACTAGTTTACCGTTTCGCCTAGAAATCTAGCCGACGATCCGTATTAGGGTTTCTCGGCACCCATAAAATTTTAAATTGGAATGATCGATGCCTTGTGAGACCTCTATAGTGTGCCTAGGAACCCTACACTCTAAGTACAACTCGTACTGCAATAGCTCCAACATCTAGGGCAATATCTCGTCGTTCGCAGCAACAACTGGCTCATTCATCTGCACGCTGAATAGTGTCTCAATCATCAAGAACAATCTGTGCATTTATGGTCATCATATTCTGGCTGGCCTCTATCAGTGGCTCAATCCTCTGGTGCTGATCTGCACGTCCGAGTAATCTCGTAAAAGCGATCCATCAAACGCTTCTGGCATGAAAACACAATAAAACGACGCCTCTAAGAAAATCGCATGTCCTTGGAATCACGCCCTGGTCAGTCCTCATTCGTGACGAGCTCCTGCTGACGCAACTCTAGCCGTAGCTCTCTCTGCCCGTGTAATTGTGGCAACAAAACCATAAACCAATATCGATGAGGATAGATCATGAATGAATATAATGCTGTGCAAGTAAATGTACATCCTAAGGCTTCTTAAGCGGAGTAGCGTATCGTAAGTATGCCGTGGAACATACACACGGTACGTCACTCTCCTTAAGTCACCTACTCCATCAACCAAGGTCAACCTATGGGACGAAAGTTCGGGTCTAATACCCCCTCGACTAAGTCTAAGTTCCGTAAGGTCGAGCCTAGATTCCGTATATATACAAACGCCCTAGGCTCTGCATAGTCAAACATAGACTCGAACCAAGGTTAACCTAGTGGTCTGATACCAACTTTGTCATGACCCGAAATGGCACGTGACTGGCAATTGAATCATATGAAGTCTATAGGACCCCATCTAATTCAAGTAAACCAAAAAAATCCTAGAAATCTAAACCATTTTAAGGAAGAAGTGAAGAAAACTAGTCTTAAAACAAGTGGTTTTAAAAACATAAGCCGAAGTATGCACTTTTAAAATCTCAAGTCTTTTCTGAAAATTTCGACAGAGTTTCCTTTATAAATACTGGCCCCAAACGGGGTACAACATGAATAATATATGCACAATGATAAAAGGCATCCCCAAGCGGGAGCTAGATCTTCGTCAATCGACGGTCACAACCACGCAAGAAATATAATATACAACGCCGAACGGGCGAGGTTCAAAACTCAAAAGGAAACTCAAAATATCAAGAAAACCATAATAATACAACGCGCAACTCTAAGGTCGAAAGAATAAACAACTGGTCTTCTAAGTCTAATAAATATACAAGTCTGGTTGATGGAGTTTCTAGATACAACTGAAATAAATAAAGTAAAATGGTGGTCACGATGCGAGTGAACCCACCTTCCAAGCAATCATCCAGAATGGAAGCAGTGTGCCAGAAAGCCGCAACGAACCTGTACAGCAAAACATGCAAGAAACTGTGGCACAACGGGGGTGAGTTGCCAACTCGTGAGTAGAAAACACCACAGAGCAGAAATCGCATGTATGACTCAATCCTAGGTCAATACGATCAGTAATATATAACCTCAAATGATAAAGTCTGAAGCATGAAAAGGTGGCAAGGGTAAACATCTATACCAAGTGTAATACCAAGTGCTCGTGTCAGTGCTTCAGGTATTAACATATCATAAACATGAGGTGTGATCAATGTAATCATCATGAAATAAGTGTCAACTATATCATGAAGTCTATAAGTATGTGGATATCATCCAACTATGTAATCAATGCCTGTATGCATATGGATCTCGTCCGCGTGTCAACCAATGACATAACAACATCATACATGTAAAACTCATAAAAGCATATGCATGAAAGTATGAGGATATAAACCAACGTGTGTCCCTCGTGACACATCAAAATCATGAAACCTGAGTGTCCAGCATCGACACTCGAAAACATCATGAAACCCGTGCCCAGCATTGGCACGTAAATCCTCATATATCGGGCTCCGTCAGTCCGGATCGGCCCATATCATCTCTCGACTCCGGTCGGTATTCTCCGGATATCCGCCGAGCCCAAATACTATCACCGGTAGGTATGGTTCCCCTGTCATGCTCATTGGCGTGGTCCAACGACATACCTTTCTTGTCCCGGGATACCTCCGGGCCCCACCATGTACCCGCACACGGCCCACGCCTCTTCCTCGCATAGGGTATATATATATCAGAATCGATAAAACTCATGGTGGCTGCTGAAGTATCAAATCAAGAGAAATTGGGTTTTTAAAACAGTACATACTTTCTTTTAAAATACCCACGGTTCTGAAATTCAGAAATATCATAGAAACAACATATCTCAATGTGTATAATCATAAAGCATGTTGTATGCGACATATAATAGAAATGTAAGCATACCAGTATATCATGCAACATAAAACAGTAATATGCACATATCGAGGGAAAACCGCTCTTTAAATGAATCCAGTTTAAAAAATATAACATGCGATTTCCAATTCTCCAAAATCAAGCCAGAATCATCTATATATGTACAAATATATATGTATGCTAGTATGGATGTACAAGTGGGTATATACGCAAATATGAGTGTATAATATGCATGTGCGCCAATATGGAAGTACAAGTAGGTATATACGCAAATATGAGTGTACAATATGTATATGCGCCAGTATGTCATACAAGGAGTCATATCCTGATGCAACAATCCTACTTTGTAGTGACATAGCAATTATCGATGATGAAATGTGTGAGCCGGCAAGCAGGTATACGTGGAATATACACATCATCGATAATGGTGCTGGTGTCCTGACAACATGGGTTTAATATAACAATAAACACATTTAAACATACAATGCGATGCTAATAGCAAGAATATACGGAAAATGAATAATAAACACAACAGTGAAGAATCTACATCAATATATATATGTCATACAGTTTTGCCATTTGAAATAACACGAATCATGGTGTTTATAAAAAATAAGGGCTACGGTGTTTTTAAGAAAAGATGCGCCTTCTGAAAATATCCGTAGAATCTCTTGTCCTGTCTTTAAAATACTCACGATTCGTTAGTTTTGAAATAGGTATGACTCGAGTCTAGTCTAACATCTATAAGTAAACTACAGGACTAATTGAAAGGTAAGGAAACTACCTAAATCTGAGTCGATACATATAAATATAATAGTCGGTGATCCCGCCTCAATAGTATCACATATGATACAATATATATTATGACATCCTCGAGTCAAGAGTGCGGATCTATCATAAATATATAGCTCGTACGTAAATTCGTCGTACGGCATCCCAAATCTGGGTACGGCTCAAATATCACATTCATCTCATTATTCATCTGGTATCCATTATCATCATATCCTGTATTAGGGGTACTGATCTAAGTCTAGTACATACTGATACCATATATATATATATATATATATATATATATATATATATATATATGCGTGTATGAAAACACACGCCTAAAGGCCATCTATAATCTCATGTCGTATCTCATAATACGAACCAAAACATATCACCGATCTCACGGCATCATGTCTAATCTCATCGACTCTTCCCCAAGTATCATCTAAAATCCTCATCATCCATATATATATATATATATAATCCCATACCTATGTGTGTGTGTGTATATATATATACATATCCCCATAAACGCACAAGTAAAACAATGTAAACATGTGTGTGTGTGCGCGCGTGTGGGTGTAAACCTTATTCTAAGGTCCGCGACTAAACTAACTAATGACGCTATCATCTAATTATACTAAAATTATCCATGACTTCCCAAAGTCTATCTAGATAGTCATAAACTCACGATAAACATATAAATATATCCATCTAATATATACCATACACTACGCTACGAACTGCGGGGATGCTATACGTCATCCACCCGACTTCCCCCGTAGATGTGTATCTACTCACCTTGAACTTCGCTTGCCGATGCCGATGTCGCCATGCGCTTGCTTGTTATCTTGAAGTCCACATGGGGGTACCTACATGTCACAATGTTCGTATCGCATTAAAATCCAATTCAAAACCAAAATGACACACGAATCTCACATAGGTCAAAACCTATGGTCTACTCTCGCAAATCAACCAAATAACAATCGATATAGACGTACAAACGTCAAGTAATCGAATACAATACCAAATACCAAAACTTAAATCCATAACCATCTCAAAACATAAGGCAGAAACCAAGAAAACAAGCTCCATATTTTAGTTCAACGGAAACCAAGGTGCACAAACAACACTGGGGTGATATATAGGGTGTATGTGAGCTACTGAAGCAACCTGGGCACCTAACTCATCCAAGTGGCCGGCCACACTAGCCAAAATTCCGGCCTCCTCAGTTTTTGGGACTTGGATTGGGTTCGTTTTGGTTTGGTGGTCTCATAGTGCTCTAACTAGGTCTCTGAAGTTGTTTGCTTATCTAGTAATGGGCCCGGATCACTCCAGATTTCCTTGCACTCACTAGATTCTTCCAAAACCGACATGAATAGTTTCAGTTTTCAGTATTTGGGTTTGTTTCGAGTTGGCCTGGGTTTCTAACATCATAGGGGGGGGTTTAAGATCACCACTAGAGTTCAATTGTACAACCACAACTCAAGAATTTCTTAACCCTCTTTAGGAAACTTCAAAGTTCACAAAACTTAACTAAATCGGTTATAAACTTGAAAAGAGGCTAAAACAAATGAAATACTACACTTAATGTGAAAGAATTATCTCATTTGGCAACTCAAGAATTTTCTTGAGTTGCGCAAGTGCCCAAAATGCAAACTTTCTTGGTCCAAAGTGTAGCTTGTGAGGTTGTGCATGCTTTTTGTGAAGTGGTGATGAACTTTTGATGATGATTTAAGGGTATTTATGGGGGTTGTAGAGGAGAGGGAAGGAGGTGCTTCCATGAGAGGGGAGGAGACAAAGTTGATGAAGGAAATGAGAAGAGAAAGGAATGGCTAAGACCTTGGTTTGACCCCTCACCCTCTCTCTTTTCTCTCTCATGCCCATCCCTCAATATTCTATTCCATTTTCTTTTCTTTTCTTTATTTAAAGCAACAACCATGAAATGAAAATGAAGAGAAAGACATGATAAAATGTAACAAGTGTAATTTGACATGGTGCATGCTTTGCACAAAACAAGCTTAATGCGCGATTAGCGATATTTAATCGCGATTAGCACTAAATAGTGTATAATTAATCATAAAAACTTATAATTTGCATAAATCACATAAAGCACCCTCATTTCAGTAATTTCCATAAATTTCCAAATTTTTCCCAATTTATCGGTATTTAATTATACCGCCTTATTAAAATATTCAATATAATATTATTTAATTATAAAAATCCCCAAAAATAATATTTTATTTTTCTGAAATGTTACACTCTCATAACTACATTTGTGGATTTCAAATATTGTATCCCATCACATGATACCCGGCCGAGGTTAAACTTTTCGATTGATTCATCAAAGTCCCACAATTTCCCGATCACTCTACACTTGAGCACAGTTTTAGTAGTACCCAGAATATGCCACAGTACCTATGAAATAGCCGTAGAAGGGTCAAACCAACGCCTCACATATGACAACGCCGAACTACCACAAACCCTTGGGTATAGTGGCGGTTCTGACGGCCACATAATCGAGTTAGGGTTTCGTTCTTCTAGAGGGTCCACAGAATCACTTGCATATGTTTCCGAATACTTTAAAATTTGAAAAATGGGTTTTTGACATTCGATCGAACTTTTTAACTTCGTCTAGACAACATGCGAATAACCCGAAACAATGTTAAAACTACGAATACGAAATACTCCGAATGGTTTTTGTGTAAGATTATATCACATGCAAAATTAACAAAAATAAACAACACCTGAAACACCAAATCCCAGTGACTGGAACACACCCAAAAAAAATTACCTAATTCCCCATAAGAAGTCCGGCGTCGCCGGAATCCCTATCTTGGTCGCCGGCCATTTCCCGAGGGGTGCGGGTGAATTTTCTTGTGTGTTCAAGTAGTATCACATAAAACATTCTGCACTTGTTTAAATAATTTTTTGAACACTATTTAAAATCGACAGAAACTGGTGTTTTCCGTTTCAAGTTTCGGAGTCGTTTCGGTTTCGTAATTCTAACAAAATCCGTATTAATTTCTAGCATGGCTCTGATACCACTATTGGGTTGTATACAACGGCAGCAAGGTTTCGAGAGGTATCGTCCATGCCAAATTAAAAAATTGCGATTCTAGCTAACCCTAAACATGAATCGATTACTAGAAATAATACGGAAAACATATGCAAACACTTTGCAAGTTATAGTGAGCAAGGAATACAACTTTTGTAGACTGGTCCTTCACTTCAAATAGCTCCGTGTAGTAGTCCCTTTCGCTGTGATCGTGAACTCCGGACTCTAAAGAGGCTCTCTTGAAGAAACGAACGTGCTTGCTTCGAAGACTTCGAGGCCGAAGATGATCTACGTCGAAGAGACACTAACCCAAGCTATTTCCTCACTAATCATGGAATTAGTGAAGCAAACACACTCTACTAAATAGCAAGTAGTAGTGGATGATGAAGTAGGAAGTGGGCTCACTTTAGATTTCATTTTCTCACACTTTTTCTCAAAACTCCATTAAAGCTAGTAAGCTTTTGATGAAGAAGAAGAAGAAGAAGAAGAAGAAATATCTCACATGAATAATTCATCCAAATGAATTATGTTGGGTATGCGATACCATAACAGATGGCCGTAGTGCAACCGCGGCTCCACTGTAGGGTTGCTAGGCACGCGCACAAGGGTCTACGAGGCATCAACCATGCCCGATTTAAAATTTAGCCGTGCCGAACAACCCGAATACGGAACTTTAAACTAGAGATTAGGCGAAAACAAGCATGCTAAAGACTTTAACACGAAGTGAAGGACCGGATCTACAAAGGTTGTAATCCCTCTCACTTAGTGTTAAAGTGTTTAGCATGCTTGTTTTCGCCTAATCTCTAGTTTAAATTTCCGTATTCGGGTTGTTCGGCACGGCTAAATTTTAAATCGGGCATGGTTGATGCCTCGTAGACCCTTGTGCATGTGCCTAGCAACCCTACAGTAGAGCCGCGGAACCGCGGCGCCACTGTAGGGTTGCTAGGCACGCGCACAAGGGTCTACGAGGCATCAACCATGCCCGATTTAAAATTTAGCCGTGCCGAACAACCCGAATACGGAACTTTAAACTAGAGATTAGGCGAAAACAAGCATGCTAAACACTTTAACACTAAGTGAGAGAGATTACAACCTTTGTAGATCCGGTCCTTCACTTCATATGCTCCGTGTTGTGGTCCCTTCGCTGCGATCATCGGGATCCGGACTCTCGAGAGGTTCCACGAAGAGAAAGACGCAACCTTTGCTTCCGATCTTCGATACTAAGATGATCTACCTTGAAGTTTCTTTCACACAAGCTAACACTCATGAAATGATGTGAACACCCTCATCTAAATGGCAAGGGAAGATGAGGATGATGAAGTAGGATTTTTGCTCTCTTTATTTATCTTTTTCTCATATTTATTCATCACTTTTGAAAAATTAAGCAAGGTTTTTCATGAAAGAATGAAGGAAGAAGAAGATGAACATAATAATAATCCTTTTGTGATGAATAGGAAAAGGAGATAATGATCAATTATGCAACCATGGTTCACTTAACCATTGTAGAGATTTGACTAAGGTTAAAGGTTTGGTTAGGTTAAGGAAATATCTAGCATAATATCTTAACAAAGACAAAGAAAGAAAGCTTCTAGAAACTTCTAGAAAACCTTAACCCTAATCAAACCCTAACCATGTTTAATCTCTACTAAACAAGTTGCATAAGTTATCATATCATGTTACAATATTATATATCACATATATAATATTTATCGTAACCAAATAAAATAATAGAATTAACATATATCGCATATATATCAATGTATTACCCGAGTGAGAAAAAGAATCTTTTAGTGAGCAAATATTAGTTAATGTAATTTAATATATCTTATATATTATTATACATTAAATTATCGAATCAACACTTGATCCGACAATCCGGCTATATCGCATATAACCGGCTAATATTTATCCGTACCGATTCATCGAATCAACACTTGATCCGATGACCCGGCTGATATCAAATATCGCGAGAATATAATACGATATCACATATCGCATTAACCTCGGTCCCGCACATATCACATATGTGCTCCTACTCCGTTTTGCCTGAGTCAAGAAACCTCTGTGTAGGACTCTAAAGAATCGTCAATACGCCGGCAGTAGGTGATGATCATATCAAACACCCACAAGCTGCAAGCGGTCAGCTAAACGTAACAGCTACCCAGGTATTGAGCGCTCAGAAGATCAACAAGCAAGCCTGTACATTCTCCTGCGAATCCAAACAGTAACACTCCCGTACAGTCCGGTCTCGTCGTCTGATATGTCGCATATCTCGCCTAGGGGTGGTAAATGTCAGACCCAGTAGCTCGATAAGTCGTGTTGATATGAGGTCTATAACAGTTCGAGAAACTACTAATAACACTTACCAGTAAATCTCAGCAACCCTGGCCAGGGATTTCCGGTTATAGCCAATCGAACACAGCACAACATCAACTCCCTATACCGGGAGAGACGAATCCCCTCCTATCGCTCATTGCCTCCATATGATTCGGGACTGTACCCAAAAGCCACCTTTTTGCATGCCCTCTTGGACGTGGTATGATGGAAATCAAAGCACAGTGGGAACCATACAAGACTCTATGACGATCTCGGGTCAACAGACTACTCTGTACCAGTGTCACCGGAGAACTGCCATCTGACGTACGGTATAATACCATCTGGGAGTTCTCGGCGAGTCCGTCCAGTGTAGCCAGTCTCCACTGAGCACCCGTACACCATCCTTGATGTCAAACACCGATGGATATGGGATCATCCATCGCCCATCATATGGGTCAAGATGCGTATACGCTAGTCTACTCTGGTGCATCGATGCCTTGTCTCGATACACCCTCGACTAGGAACAGTTATAGGATGTACTCGTCGACTACCGTGGCCCCACTAGTATGATCTCATCATAGTCCCAGTAGTCGAGTACATATCCTAAGGGCTTTATCAACATGTAACATAGAGACAATCAGAGTACATGTTAAGATAAAGTACAACCAGATAGCATACTATCATGTCGAGCAAGAAAGTCCTCCCTATATATGTCCTAGCATCCACTACAATATACATCGTATGTACAGTAATGGCCTCTAGGGCATACATATAACTAACAATCTCCCACTTGCACTAGGGCCATCTGTTATGGTATCGCATACCCAACAATTAGCTGCGGTTGAAGTATCTCATACTCAACCATCCCGTAAAAGTCTCTACTGGGAAAAAGGCCTTCATGAGTGAATCCGCGCTGTTGTCCTCTGTATCTACTCTCCTTACCTCGATCTCCCTGGAGATCAACCATCTCCATGATCAGGTGATACTGCCTAAGAATTATATCTGGATTTCTGATGGGACGGTAGTTCCTTGGCATAAGCCACAACTCCATTGTCACACAATGGTAGGAACGAAGTTCATCTTATGAACTTATATATATATCCAGACTGTCTCTTTGGTAGCATCCTTGGTAACGATGTATGTTGCCTCTAATCGTCTAGTATGTCACGGTATCTAGCTTGGAACTCTTCCAACATACCGTCCCTCCACTGAGGGTATAGACAATGCCTGCGACTGACATTCAGTCGTCCTTATCACCCTGGAACCTTTCCAGTGATTCCCCCAAGGATCGATTGATACCATCTCACTACAACTAGTGAGTGTCCTAACATCCAATTAGATATATCTCATAGATCCAAAACCCAGGATTTAGGAGGTATCACTTTTATCCTATATGGAGAATCCTTGTGATAAGCGGAGATTGACCGAGCGTAGCATAGGAAACTCCTTCCCTATCAAGAGTATGTCATCCACGTACTCTACGAGGATCACCACCATACTCTCTACTACCTTTTCGTATATACAAGGTTCATCTACCATTTTGATGAAGTCAAACTCTTTGACTACCATATCAAAACAGATGTTCCAACTCCGCGATGCCTGTTTTATCATATAAAACATCTTGCACACGTTTCCGCTGCTCCCACTGTCTACGAAGCCCTCTGGCTGTGTACTTATAGACGCTCTCTTCTAAAACATCATTTAGAAAAGCAGTCATGGCACCCAACCACTAGATATCGTAGTCATGGTATGTAGCCATGGCAAGTAGGATCTGGATGGACTTAAGCATAGCTTTGAAAGTCTCAACTTTTCCATGTACACCAAGTAATCTTCTCAAGATATACTCGCTCCTGATGGGGATTTAACCCTTCAGATAAAGCAACCAAAGTCCATACTTTGTTGGTGTATAAGGATTCCATCTCAGATCGATAAGAATCCAGCCATTCTTACAGAGTCCCACTCCTGATGGCCAGCTCGAAACTAGTTGGGTCATCATTTCATGATACAATCCTCGCTCCCACTGTCATAGAGAAACCGAAGTATCTCTCAGGTGGGTGAGGAACCCTACTAGATCGGCGGAGAGGCTGAGGTACGTTGGTAACTATTGAATCCTTTGGTCCTACCAAATTATCAGCTGCAGTTTGTATGGCTGGAACATTTCCAGTTCTACATAACAGACCATGCCTCGAGCTTGTCCGGATTTTGCTTTTAGACATAGGCCGGACAACCCCAAATCTTAACAAACTTAAGATATAGGCTCTTCCCTTTCCATATCACATATGAAGTAGTAGGCAACTGATTTGATTTGAACCCTATTCAATAGGTATGCAGCTTCTCAAGCGCATAACACCCAAAAGGAAATAGGAAACTCAGTAGTACTCATCATAGAGCACACCATATCAAATAGGGTGCTATTGCTCTGCCCCGATACACCGACGTGCTGTGGTGTATTCGGAGGAGTAATGCTGAGAGTGAATCTCATTCTCCTTTAGAATAGTCCAGGAATTCCGTGCTCAAGTATTCTCCTCCTTGATCACATCAAAGGACATAATACTTTTACCCGTATTTGTTGGTTGTCTACTTCTAACTTATATTCTGTGAATATCTCAAAAGCTTCGGACCTATGTTTCAACAGAAACATATGTCTGAATCTTGAGAGATTATCAGAGAATGTAATGAAGTAGAAAGAACCGATCTTGGCATGTGTAGACAGGGGACCTTACATACATCAACATGTATTAATCCCAAGAGTTCACTAACTCTTTCTCTATTTCCATCAAACAGAGCTGTGGTCATTTTATCTTTGTGACATGACTGGCAAGTTTCATAAGGTGTAAATTCAAACTAATTTAAATATGTATCTATATGTAACTTCAGCCAGTCGGGTCGCATTGATATGACCCAGTCTACAATACCTCAAGAAGGATTCATTCATATCTGAACTCTCCCTCTTGTGTGTGTTTCGTATACTAAGAACTGTAGTTTGATTTAGAACGACAATGCTTTTAGATAACGTGCCTGAACCGATTAACTCTTGATATAGGAAATGTTCAAAACATTATCCAACAATACAAAATTATATCCTTTCTTTACTAATAAAGAGACTGATATGATTTTGTATATCAGGTTCGGTATCTAATAACATTTGTTCAGAATCAATGTATTCAGGTAATACAGGGTGATAGTGACCAACAGACTTGGCTGCAACACTTGCACCGTTTTCTGCCTCATGAAACTTATCACCCGTTCTCAGTTCTTTACCTATCTATAGCCCATGTAACAGATTACATATACGGGATCCTGATCCGGTATCACATACCCAGGACGTAAAGGATACTGAGAAACAGTTCTCTGTAATGAACACACCCGAAGATGATGCATCAGCATGCACTTTCTTCGTTTGGGCGGCATGGGAAATCTGGTATTCCCCAATTTCCTGCTCTGTCTTATAACAATTATAAGTTGGAGCGGGACCAACGTTCCCCAGCTCAGTGTAACAAGCGGGTTCGGTCAATTATATCCGCAATATTATCTTGATTAAGGCGTGATATGGTCGCTATCTGGAGAGAGAGAGAAGAAAACACTCAGCGTATGCTCTTGCAAGATTAGATTGGTTATATAATATATCTAATCAGGATGTCTCCCACTGTTTTAGTCAAATCTTCCTTCAAACCCTAAAAGGAAAGACTAGCCGGGATTAATTACACACTACAAGTTCGCCAATCTTTCAGCCAGGCCAGTGTCGGTACTTTGAGGGAGGTTCCCCGTGCTATCGCACGAACCTAATTAATGTAAACCTCGTTTTCCCAGAGGCGTAACCCCATTGACACCTTTCTAGACACCTACTTGATCGGCTAATTGTAATGTATAAAACTCTCCCAGGAGTAACTCTTACTCGCAGCGGGTATCGGGATCCAACTATCTCATAGAAGGTATGCAATCTCATTGCAAATTTCAACACTTGAAATTCCTAATAATATTTTGCCCCTAGCGATCTATGACCTTAACTAAGTCAACAAA
Organism: Agapanthus africanus; assembly: GCA_030015575.1. Classification (NCBI taxonomy): domain Eukaryota; kingdom Viridiplantae; phylum Streptophyta; class Magnoliopsida; order Asparagales; family Amaryllidaceae; genus Agapanthus; species Agapanthus africanus. The sequence continues at coordinate 374,582,931 of CM057344.1, read as the reverse complement.
CCATAAATCGCAAGTCAAGTTCAACCCGTACATTTCTCGATTGAATTAAACCCACCCGTACGACCCTTAACTGAGTCAACAAAGCCGTACGAACACCCTAATCCAATCACATCTTATGTTTTAGCAGATAAACATTACTTAGCTACCGTACACTATGCCTTAACTAAGTCAACAAACATAGCACGAATACTAAATAATATCTATCTGAAATGACGGAGGGCTACGCAGGTTTTTCAGAAAACCCTGAGCATAATGAACTTGATATCGTCGTAGAATCGAGTGATTTTAAATGGAGTGTTTTTGAGGCTTTTCTAGTTTTGCTAAAGGGGTCACTCCCGGTGAAGGGATCGTCGGCCCTTTCCTCATCGAATAAGGTGCATGATATATCACAAATATCACTATGCAAAGCAGAAACTATAGAAGCAATCAAAAGACAAACCTATTTTGTAGCATCTGCCAGTTATTGCTAAAGGAGTCACTCCTGGTGAAGGGATCTCGGTCCTTTCCTTATCGAATAAGGTGCTGGATGTTCTACAAGGAACACCGCTATGCAAAGCAAGAACTGTAGCTACCAGTTTTTGAAAACAAGTTTCTACAACATCTTAGGTTTCTTTTATTTCATTAATCTCATTAATGAAGCCCCATTTTATTATGCTTCACAAGCATCTCTTTTGAAACGAAATCTGCAATATAACATATATCCCATATATATATAATATAAACATTCGTCTCAGGCAGTAATATGATCTCATCACAGAACATTGCAGCAGAAGAACATATATGAAATATTGGATATACTAGGACGTCCGTGTTTTCAATACGAGCCTGTATAAAACACGGATTCCACGGTCGCGATGAATAGCCAAACCCACATCCCTAGACCCCTACGAGAGCGGCAAGTAACACTGCCAATTCTAGGGTTAGGAGACCCGGTCTCGACTCCTCGAGATGGTCACCCACTAGACCCTAGAACCCGGTTACTTGTGCTCCCCGCCTTGGGTCTACCTAATGCGGAAAAGTAAATAATATACAACGGTGACATCTTCCGCTACCTGGAAGTGCCCCAATAAAAGAATATTACATACAAATGAATTTTACATGAATGAAAAAGAAAAACTCTCATCTCACATAAAACCCCCGGCTATTCAAACGCGACGATCCAATATAACATATCACAGCAACACATAATATCTCATATCATCAACGTAAGCAAGTATGCGTATCCCGATTGTCGTTGATGTATAGTAACGAAGCCGGCGATACACCACATACTACGCTTACGGTCACAGAAAAGAAAGTGTAAAACTACAACAGTTGGAATCCGCAACCTCTTTAGACATCGCATGCCTAACCAAATGAATTCCTTAGACATCGCATGCCTAACAATTATAAACCCCGCATTTTAGTCTCATTATCGAAAACTCTTTTCAATGTCAAGTCGGGGAATTCAACTAGATTCCCGATGTCCTGATCGAATGCTCGTCGCAAACTTTAGTAGACGGCCGCACCCCCAGATGCCGTCGACGAAGTGCACTAAGGCGGAACACCGCTGCCGCGAGAACCCGAACGGATGCTTTCGGTGACGGGGTTCTCCTACAGTCACTTGGTCGGGGCTATGGGGCGTAGCTGTCTATTATGTTTACCCGGCGAGTATCCGCGTACACTACGTGATTGCGACGGACTTTTGATCACATCAAAATTCCGTGGCAACCGATCATCTGAGACTAAACTGCTATGTTTATAATATTCAAATTAGTTATCTCATAATTACCTGTGGATTCCAAATATTGTATCACATTCCAGATAAATAGAAAAAGTTAAACTTTCCGATCGAATCATCAAGCACCCAAGATTTCCCCAATATATCTCAACACTTGAAATCAGTTTAAAAAACATTCATCACATGCCACAGTACCAATGGTCCAGCCGTAGAAGGGTCAAGCCAACGCCTCACATGTGGCACGCCGTACTGCCCCAAACCCTAAGGTTCAAAAGGCAGTTCAAGACGGTCACATAATCGAGTTAAGGTTTGTTGTCTTCTAGAGGGTCCACCGAGTTACTTGCACGACTTAGAACGTTCTTAAACACGAGGAAAAATCCAACTTTTGAAAAAAAATTCCGATAGGGGAAAAAGTGAGTTATTGATATCCGTTCGAACTTTTTAACAGTTTCTAAAAATTATCCGGACAAAACACACAGACAAAATTAGACAATCCGATCGAATATTCGAATCCCCAAAACAACCCCAGAAAAACTCAACTGTTGAGTAAAAATAAAAATTTCCAGAAGACTCAGCACATAAAGTTACTAATTACTGTGCAAAGCACGTGCAGTGATTCAGTAATTTGGCCGCGGAACCGCCGCACAAGCCAGGGTGGCGCCGCGGTTCCGCGGCTCTTCTGTGGAATCAATAGCACGTGCTTCACAGTAATTCATCAAATTCCCTGCTGAATTTTTTGGCAATTTTTAATTCACAAAAATCCAAATTTTCAGAAAATTTCCAGAGAAGGGGTTTGTTCGGGTTTTCCGGGTTCGATCGGACTTCAAACTTCGTCTAGACTTCGCCTAAAGCTCTAGCTTGGTTCTGATACCACTGTAGGGTTGCTAGGCACGCGCACAAGGGTCTACGAGGCATCAACCATGCCCGATTTAAAATTTAGCCGTGCCGAACAACCCGAATACGGAACTTTAAACTAGAGATTAGGCGAAAACAAGCATGCTAAACACTTTAACACTAAGTGAGAGGGATTACAACCTTTGTAGATCCGGTCCTTCACTTCATATGCTCCGTGTTGTGGTCCCTTTGCTGCGATCATCGGGATCCGGACTCTCAAGAGGTTCCACGAAGAGAAAGACGCAACCTTTGCTTCCGATCTTCGATACTAAGATGATCTACCTTGAAGTTTCTTTAACACAAGCTAACACTCATGAGAACACCCTCATCTAAATGGCAAGGAAAGATGAGGATGATGAAGTAGGATTTTTGCTCTCTTTATTTATCTTTTTCTCATATTTATTCATCACTTTTGAAAAATCAAGCAAGGTTTTTCATGAAAGAATGAAGAAAGAAGAAGATGAACATAATAATAATCCTTTTGTGATGAATAGGAAAAGGAGAAAATGATCAATTATGCAACCATGGTTCACTTAACCATTGTAGAGATTTGACTAAGGTTAAAGGTTTGGTTAGGTTAAGGAAATATCTAGCATAATATCTTAACAAAGACAAAGAAAGAAAGCTTCTAGAAACTTCTAGAAAACCTTAACCCTAATCAAACCCTAACCATGTTTAATCTCTACTAAACAAGTTGCATAAGTTATCATATCATGTTACAATATTATATATCACATATATAATATTTATCGTAACCAAATAAAATAATAGAATTAACATATATCGCATATATATCAATGTATTACCCGAGTGCGAAAAAGAATCTTTTAGTGAGCAAATATTAGTTAATGTAATTTAATATATCATATATATTATTATACATTAAATTATCGAATCAACACTTGATCCGACAATCCGGCTATATCGCATATAACCGGCTAATATTTATCCGTACCGATTCATCGAATCAACACTTGATCCGATGACCCGGCTGATATCAAATATCGCGAGAATATAATACGCTATCACATATCGCATTATCCTCGGTCCCGCACATATCACATATGTGCTCCTACTCCGTTTTGCCTGAGTCAAGAAACCTCTGTGTAGGACTCTAAAGAATCGTCAATACGCCGGCAGTAGGTGATGATCATATCAAACACCCACAAGCTGCAAGCGGTCAGCTAAACGTAATAGCTACCCAGGTATTGAGCGCTCAGAAGATCAACAAGCAATCCTGCACATTCTCCTGCGAATCCGAACAGTAACACTCCCGTACAGTCCGGTCTCGTCATCTGATATGTTGCATATCTCGCCTAGGGGTGGTAAACGTCAGACCCCAGTAGCTCGATAAGTCGTGTTGATATGAGGTCTATAACAGTTCGAGAAACTACTGATAACACTTACCAGTAAATCTCAGCAACCCTGGCCAGGGATTTCCGGTTATAGCCAATCGAACACAGCACAACATCAACTCCCTATACCGGGAGAGACGAATCCCCTCCTATCGCTCATTGCCTCCATGTGATTCGGGACTGTACCCAAAAGCCACCTTTTTGCACGCCCTCTTGGACGTGGTATGATGGAAATCAAAGCACAGTGGGAACCACAAAAGACTCTATGACGATATCGGGTCAACAGACTACTCTGTACCAGTGTCACCGGAGAACTGCCATCTGACGTACGGTATAATACCATCTGGGAGTTCTCGGCGAGTCCGTCCAGTGTACCCAGTCTCCACTGAGCACCCGTACACCATCCTTGATGTCAAACACCGATGGATATGGGATCATCCATCGCCCATCATATGGGTCAAGATGCGTATACGCTAGTCTACTCTGGTGCATCGATGCCCTGTCTCGATACACCCTCGACTAGGAACAGTTATAGGATGTACTCGTCGACTACCGTGGCCCCACTAGTATGATCTCATCATAGTCCCAGTAGTCGAGTACATATCCTAAGGGCTTTATCAACATGTAACATAGAGACAATCAGAGTACATGTTAAGATAAAGTACAACCAGATAGCATACTATCATGTCGAGCAAGAAAGTCCTCCCTATATATGTCCTAGCATCCACTACAATATACATCGTATGTACAGTAATGGCCTCTAGGGCATACATATAACTAACAAATTATTGCAACCATGAGTGTGTTAAAGCCATCATGCTTAACTCATATAGAGAATAAACCCAAGGCTATGGTTAAAGGTTGGGTCAAGGAAAAATATCCTAAGGAATGACAAAAGAGTTGATCTTGACAAAGTTCTACAAGCTTCTCCAAGCTTCAAAACTTTGACCAAGTCTTTTGCTCTTTTGTAATAACTTAAGAAATAATCAAAACCCTAATTTAACCCTAGCATGGTATAAGTCTCATACACCCATCTTGTATGTATCATCAAGCATGACATAATATATGTACACAAACATACATATCACATATATACAATGTGCACATCAAGTGAGAAAAGAAATCATTAGTGAGCTTATTATTAGTTAATGTAATATAATATATCAAATATATAATTATACATTAAATTATCAAATCAACTCTTGATTTAATAATCCGGCTATATCATATATAATCGACTAATACTATATGAATCAACTTATCGAATTAACACTTGATCCGATAACCCGGCTATATCATATATAACCGACCGATATCACATATCGCGAGAATAGAATGCGGTATCACATATCGTATTAATCTCGGTCCAGCACATATCACATATGCGCTCCTACTCCGTTTCGCTTGAGCCAGGAAACCTCTGTATAGGACTCTAAAGACTCGTCAATACGCCGGCAGAAGGTGATGATCATATCAAACACCCACAAGCCGCAAGCGGTCTACTAAACGTAACGGCTACCTGGGTATTGAGCGATCAAAAGATCAACAAGCAAGCCTATTCGTACTCCTACGAATCCAATCAGTAACACTACCGTACAGTCCGTTCTCTTCGTCTGATATGTCGCATATCACAGCCTAGGGGTGGTATAACATCAGACCCCAATAGCTTGATAAGTCATGCCGATGTGAGGTCCATAACGGTTCGAGAAACTACTGATAACACTTACCAGTAGATCTCAGCAAGCTTGGCCAGGGATTTCATGCTATGGCCAATCGAGTATAGCGCAACATCAACTCCAAATAACGAGAGAGACGAAACCCCTCCTATCGCTCATTGCCACCATGTGACTCGGGACTGTACCTAAAAGCCACCGTTTTGCACGATCTCTTGACCGTGGTAAGATGGAAATCAAAGCACAGTGGGAATCACAGAAGACTCTATGACCATCTCGGGTCTACAGACTAACCTGTACAAGTGTCACCAGAGAACTGCTATCCGACGATAGGTATTATACCATCTAGGAATTCTCGGTGAGTCCATTCAGTGTACCCAGTCTCCACTGAGCACCCGTATATTGTCTCTGATGTCAAACACCAATGGATATGGGATCATCCATCGCCCATCTGTATGGGTCAAGAAGTTATACGCTAGTCTACTCTGGTCGATGCTCTGTCTCGATACACCCTCGACCAGGAACATTTGAAGGATGTACTTAGCGACTACACTATCCCCACTAGTATGATCTGAATCATAGTCCTGATAATCAAGTACACATCCTCAGGGCTTTACCAACATGTAATCAAGAGACAATCCGAGTACATGTTAAGATAAAAAGCAACCAGACGGCATTCTACATGTCGACTGAGAAAGTCCTCACTATATATGTCCAAGCATCCACTACAATATACATCGTATGTACAGTAATGGACTCTTGGGCATACATATAACTAACATTATCGATATACTATGTGGAGAAACATCTGTGACAACCAAAGTTTAACCGATTGTAGTATAAGAACATCACTTCCTATCAGGAGTATGTTATCCAAATACCAGGACAGAACTCCCTACATCCTTTTTACTATCTTTATCTGTTGTTTAGATGAAGTCAATCACATTGACTGTCTCATCAAAATAGATGATCCGTCTCCGATATGCTTGCTTCAGTATATAAATAGACATAAGCAACTTGCACACCTTCTGCTGCTCATACTGACTACGATAAACCTCTGGCAAAGTCATAAACATGTGTATATCTAAATTCCCATTTAGAAAGACCTTATAGCCATCCTCTTGCCTAATCTCATAGTCATGAATAGCAGCAGAGGCAAGTTATATCCGTATGGACTTCAGCGTAGGCATTGAAGTAAAGTTTTCATCACAATTCACACCGGGTATTTAATGAAAAACTCTTTAATATAAGTCTAGCCTTATTAGGTTAGTACCTTTCCACCTGCACAGACCTCAAAGATCTACTTGCTCCTGATAGGTTTTACTCCTTCAGGAGCCCAGCAAATTCCATAACATGGTAAAGTGGGTGGAGTCCAACTGGGATATAACACATCTGATTATTTGGAAGTCACCACTTCCTATGACCTGCTGATAACTAGTAAGGCCATCATCACAATGATGAAGACCTCCCTTGTTAGTGTATATGCCCTAGAGGCCATTACTGTATCATACTAGCTTGTATATTACTTGATGGAAGCTTAGGATATTCACAGTTGTATAGACAATCTTGCTCAAAATGGTAGTATGCTACTTGGTTTGTTTCTACTTTAATGTGCAGATGTGTTTCTTTTAGTATATCACCTATACACATTAGTGGAGCCCTTAGGATCTTTGTTTGATTACCAGCGTTGTGATGGCAGTCACACTCGTGGGGGCTGGGTAATCCACAAGCACATCCTTATACAGGTCCCTAGTCGTAGGGCTATCGAGACAGGGCATCGATACTCCAGAGTAGACTAGCGTATGCGCTTCTCATCCCAGCAGGGGAGACGGTCTGTCCCACAGCCGTCAGTACGTCGTACTTGAGATAGTATGCGGGTGCTTGTTAGGTTACGAGTACACTGGACAGGACTCGTCGGGAACTGTTGGTTAGTAGTATACTTATCGTCAGTTATCAGTTCCCAGGTGACATGAGTACAGCTTAGTCCGCTAACTTGACACTGTCCCTTCGCCTCGAATGTGTTCCCACTGTACTTTGATTACTACCCTACAACGGCTCAAAGGAGTCGTGCAAACAGGTAGTAGTTGGGTGCAGTCCCGAAGCATTTGGAGGCAGTGACGGTTAGACAGGATTCGTCTCTCCCGGTATTGGGGGTTGATATCGCGCTGTGTCATGGAGAGCCATTACACATAGTCGTCCCTGGCCAGGGCAAGCGAGATATACTGGTAGGTTTCCAGTGCTATCCCAGGGTGTTCTGGGCTACACTCCGAAACGACTTGTACCGCTATTAGAGGACTGACGTTTACCACCCCCTAGGCCCTCCATGCGATATTCTCAGACGAACAGACCGAACTGTACGGAGACTGTCATATTTAGGCTCAGTAGGAGTTCAGATGGGTTTCACCTCATCAGTCTTCTTATCGGCATCTACCTGGGGGACGTTACGCACAACTAGTGCCGCTTGCGGTCTGTGGTTAAACCCACTTCCAGCGTAGTGTCGAGTCTTTAGAGTCCCACACAGAGAGCTATTCGCCTTTAGGCAAAACAGAGTAGAGGTCGCATGGTTTTGCGACAGGGTTCGGTCACATCAGCGCACTTGTGCACGTTTGGTGTCCGGGCAGTTATTACTAGCGGGCTTTGGTTTAAGCCAGATCCTAGTATACGTTTTGGGATTGATTTTATCTCGTTAGTATTCGTGTTCCTCGGAACGCGGATGCGGGTGTGTATGCACGGTTGACCGAGACAGAGGTAGAGGATTCTCATTAGGGTAGTTGACTGTTGACTTTTTCTAAACCCTAATGAGAATAAGAAATATGATTAGTAATAATATTAATTAAGTATTATTGTGCCATGGTTGGGTTGAAAGTTTGACTTTGTTGACTTGTTGACTTTGATGACCGGTTGACTAGCTTGGACTTATTGACCATCATCATGACAATGGCTATCATTTCATGGCTATGACTTTTGCTTGCTTGTTGGTTTGCAAAATGCATTAAATGCATGAAATGATAATGCCATTGACATGAACCATCCCAAGATGCTTAATTATTGTTATTATTATGATTATTTTGTTTTTGAGAGCATGGTTGCAAAAGTCTTCTCTCATTCTATCATATTGATTCTCTCTCATCCTCAAGCTCTCCTTCTTCCTCTTGCTCTCTCTCTAGCTCATGGTTCTATTGTCTCATGAGTTAAGAAACAAGAATCATAGAGATAAGACCCAAAACACTTCTCTACTCATCCTAGTGTACAATGTTGGAGATAGTGCCCTCAGAGTCAATTATTGGATTACAGGCACGTGATTGCAATGATTGAGGGGAGGACCTCTCCCAGAAGGACAGTCTTACTCGAGATGATAGTATGCTATCTGGTTTATCTTTATCATCGTGTACTGCTTTAGGTGACATGACATGTCGCTATTACACGTTGATAGAGCCCCTAGGATTCTTGCTTGACTGCCAGCAGTATGAGGGCGATCATATAAGTGAGAGCTGGAGTCTATAAGCACATCCTTAAAAGGTCCCTAGTCGTGGGAGTTTCGAGACAGGGCATTGATTCTCCAGAGTAGACTAGTGTATACAGTCGAGACCCCGACGAAGGGCGGTGGCCGGTCTCACAAGCCACTGGTGTCAGTTGGTTCACCTAAGATGTATACAGGTGCTCATTGGGTTATGAGTACACCGGACAGGACTCGCCGGGAACATGCTAGTTGGTCTTATACCTGACGTCAGATAGCAGTTCCCAGGTGACATGTGTACAGGTTAGTTCATCGACCTGGGGATCGTCATTTGTCTCGTGTGAGTTCCCACTGTGCTTTGATTACTACTCTACCACGGCTCAAAGGAGTCGTGCAAACAGGTTTTAGTTGGGTACAGTCCCGAGCCAGATGGAGGCAGTGAGCGGATCTTCAGGGGTTCGTCTCTCCCGGTATTGGGGCTGAGGTCGCGCTGTGTCTAGGAGAGCCATTACACGAAGTCCTTGGCCAAGGCAGGAGATTTACTGGTAGGTATTCCAGTAGTATCTCAGGGTGTTCTGGGCTACACTCCGACACGACTTGTACCGCTTTTGGGGGTCTGACTTTTACCCACCCCCTAGGCCCGACATGCGATGCTCATAGACGAACGGACCGGACTGTACGGATATTGTCACTGACAGGCTCAGTAGGGTGTCAGGATGAGTTCGCTCATCGACGTCCCTTTTAGTCAATAGCTGGTGGCCCGTTACGTATTGGCTTATACCTCTGACGTGCTAGTGGTTAAATCCACAGCCATAGTATTGACGAGTCTTTAGAGTCCACCACACATTCAGTTACTCAGCTTTCGGGCGAAACGCTGTGGAGGCCGTATGGAGATATGGCAGGGTCCGATCAGATACGTGCGGTATTGCACGGATCAGGATCGGACGGTTTGTACTAGAGGCCGTATAGTTATATGGCAGGGTTCGATCAGATACGTGCGGTATTGCACGGATCAGGATCGGACGAATATTACTAGCCGGCTTTGGTTTAAGCCGGATCCTAGTATAGTACAGTGTAGATTTTGTCTCATTGCATTTGTATCCGGTCGGAATACAGATGCGGGTGTGTATGCACAGTATCGGGGTTTTCCTGTAATTTATTACGGGACCAGTTTTCTGGAGTTGCCAGTTTGCTTTCCGTTCCGGCCGGTTTTCCTTTGTTCTTTCCAGGCCGGACTTTTCCGATGGAGGGGGTTATTTGCAAGTTTGCAAATAACACTTTGTGGAGGGGTTTATTGCATAAAAGATTGATATGTTAAGCATCTTTGGTTTTTCATCCATGATGCATTTATTGTGATTAGATGAGGGTATGGGTTTGATGTTCATATGTTATCATGATGTTTTTTGATGTGGTCACCTCTTTTCTTCTCCTACACTCACCTTCCTCTTGTAATATATTTTGCCTCCACCATCATTTCCATATAGAAGTGGCCGGCCACTATTTTTGGAGAAGAGGAAAAAATGAGAGAGTTTCATTTGGTGTGGGAAATATATCATCCATCTCATTTTTCATTGCTACAAAAATCCCCATGTTCATATCTTGTTGATTCCTCCATCAAGGCAACATAACCCCAAAGAGACAAAGCACTACACATTCTACAGCAAACCTTGGGCACGTCGACCTGCCAGCTTCGTGCCCGAGTTGCCTCGGTATTGAGGTGGGAGCCCGTAAAAGTACCCGGCTTCGTGGTGCCCTTCCGGCGAGGAGGCGACGACCGGAGTTTCCGCAGGAGATCGGGACGACGACGAGAAGACCGGAGGACTCGGATCACTCGGTATATCTCTAACCCGTCTTGTTGTTAGCTAGATCTAGTTTAATGGCCCGATCCGGGGTTTAGTGCGCGGTGGTGCCGGTTTGCTATGTTCGCAAAATTAAAGTTTATCACCGCTTCCGCATTTGGCCGTCGGTTTGACGGCCGGGGCGCCGCCGTGCACTTACAGTGGTATCAGAGCCTCGCCATTAACTTCGTCTAGCTTCGTTTGATGTGTTTTGCATTTCCGATCAACCAAAATTCCAAAACTTGCTTTTTTGTTCACATCAGTTTTCTGTTGAAATTTTTTGGTCTCGAAAAATATTTCAGGTTGTCTCAGAATGATGTGCAGGGAGTTCTAAGACTGCTGTAAAAATTCGACGCAGTGAGTCGTTGAGTCAAGCGCGGAACCGCGGCCAAACCCCCCCTTGGCCCGCGGTTCCGCCGCACATTGGTATCCTCACTGTGTCCAATTTCTCCAGTGGGCTTCTGGGCTAATTTTAGGGGTTTTGGAATAATAACATTGGGCCCAGAATTTCCTGATCTGCTATAGTAATGCTTGGGGGCCCACTTGTTAAATTTTTGATCGATCGGATATTTTAAACACATTATTTCACAGTATTTACATTATATCTGCGACCGTGAATGTCACTCGATCGGTAAATCCGGTCTAACTGCTATAGCCCGGTTAGACGGATTTGCGAACGTGACTTTCACGTTGATGTTTTGTGATTTTGCTGTGATGTTGCGAATCGGTCGTGGGGGATAGCCTGGATGCAATGCTAGTACAGTAATGTTGTATTATGTACATTTGATATTGCGGGACGAGCGTCCGACATGTGGACTGCCGTCACTGCCTGTTTGTATTATTCTTTTGGGGCACGACCTGGTTGCGGTCGATGTACCCATTGTATGTATATTTTACTTTCTGTACTAGGGTTACTCCGCGGAGGGGTGCACGGATAGCCGGGTTCTAGAGGGCAACAAGCCCGCATCTCAGGGCATTGAGACGGAGGGGGCTTCAGTCTGGAATTGGCGGGCTATTCGCCGCACTCGTAGGGGGTACAGTGAAAGGTTCCTAGGCACTCTAGAAAGGTCTCACAAGGCATCGAACATGCCAATTTAAAATTTTTAGTGCCGAGAAACCCTAGACTACGGATCTTTAACTAGATGTTTAGGCGAAAAAGATAACTAGTTAACAGTTAACTACTAAGATACGGATATACAACCTTTGTAGATCCGGATTTCCGCCTCCACGGCTCCGCAACGTCATGTCCTCGCTGTCCATCATGAATTCTCGACTCGATCATCGGCTTCATCGGGAAAGCAAGCGGAATAGGTCGTCGGCCTTGTGTCAAAGACGATCTACGTCGAGGTTGCACAAACTCAAGCTCCGACTTCACAAACTTGTGAAACTTGTGAAGTAAACACCCAAAACAACTTGGCAAGAGGTAGAGGGTGAAGAAATAGGAGGTGGGTTCACTTTAGATTTGGATTTAACTCACTAAAGCTCAAGTTGCCATTGGAGTAGCAAGCTTGAAGAAGAAGAAGAAGATGAGCTCAAGAAAAGATTATGATAAGTGTTATGATAAAAATAAATATAAATCAAATACTTATCATAACTTGAACTAGGGTTAAGTGTAGAGAATTAACCATGGTCACTTTGATGGGTTAGGGTTAAGCATGAAGATAAGGATGGTTGCTAAAGTCAAAGCTTCATGAAGCTTCAACAAATGACAAAGAAAGCCACCATTCTCATCTTATTCTTTTTCAAATAAATAAATAAACAAATAAATAAATAAATGAAAATGCAAAACCCTAATTATCATATTAACCATGGATTAATTTTATACACTTAACTAAATGATCAAGTATCATCAAACATGATACAAAAAAGTGCACGAAAGTATATCACATATACAATGTGCAATCCAAGTGAGAAAAATCCGTTTAAAGTGAACCAATACTAGTTAATGCAAAGTAATATATCAAATATATAATTATACATTAAATCATTAAATCAACACTTGATTCAATGATCCGGTCATGTCGCACATAACCTACTAGTATTCAATGCATCGATTTATCGAATCAATGATTCGATAACTAGGTTTTATCGAATATAACCAATCGAAACATATATCGCGAGAATGAAATGCGGTATCACATACACGCATCATTCTCGGTCCTGCACATATCTCATATGCGCTCCTATTTCGTTTCGCTTGAGCCAGGAAACCTCTGTGTAGGACTCTAAAGACTCGTCAATACGCCGGTAGCAGATGATGATCATATCAAGCACCCACAAGCCGCAAGCGGTCTGCTAAACGTAACGGCCACCCAGGTATTGAGCGATCAGAAGATCGACGAGCTAGCCCGCTCACACTCCTGCGAATCCGACCAGTAACACTTACCATACAGTCAAGTCTCTTCGTCTGATACGTCGCATATCAAGTCTAGGGGTGGTATACGTCAGACCCCAATAACCCGATAAGTCGTGCTGATGTGAGGCTCGTAACGGGTCGAGAAACTACTGGTAACACTTACCAGCAAATCTCTGATCAGCCCTGGCCAGGGACTTCCCTGTTACGGCCAATCGAGCACTGCGCAACATCAACTCCCAATACCGGGAGAGACGAAACCCCTCCTATCGCTCATTGCCTCCATGTGACTCGGGACTGTACCCAAAGACCACCGTTTTGCACGCCCTCATGGACGTGGTAAGGTGGAGATCAAAGCACAGTGGGAATCACACAAGACTCTATGACGATCTCGGGTCTACAAACTAACCTGTACAAGTGTCACCTGAGAACTGCCATCTGACGTGAGGTATAATACCATCTGGGACATCTCGGCGAGTCCGTCCAGTGTACCCAGTCTCCACTGAGCACCCGTATACCAACTCTGATGTCAAATACCAATGGATATGGGATCATCCATCGCCCATCACATGGGTCGAGAAGCGTATACGCTAGTCTACTCTGGTATATCGATGCCCCGTCTCGATACACCCACGACTAGGGACCTTGAAGGATGTACTTATGGACTACCATGTCCCCACTAGTATGATCTGCATCATAGCCCAGGTAGTCAAGTACAAATCCTAAGGGCTTTACCAACATGTAACTATAAGACAGTATAAAGAGACTAGTGTACATGTTAAGATAAATAGCAACCAGATAGCATACTATCATGTCGAGCAAGAAAGTCATCTCTATATATGTCCAAGCATCCAATATAATATACATAATCTGTACAATACTGGCCTCTAGGGCATACATACAACTAACAATCTCCCACTTGCACTAGGGCCAGCTGCTGTAGTATCTCATACCGAGCATCCCGAAGAGTCTCTCAAACTGTATCTGGGGAATGGCCTTCGTGAGTGGATCCGCCGTGTTGTTCTTCGTGTCAACTCTCCTGACCTCGATCTCCCGGCGATCAACTATCTCCCGGATCAGGTGATACCGCCTCAGAATATGCCTGGACCGCTGATGGGACCTGGGTTCCTTGGCCAAAGCCACCGCTCCATTGTTATCGCAATACAAAGGTATTGGACGCTCAATGGATGGAACCACTCCAAGTTCAGAAATGAACTTCTTGATCCAGACAGCTTCTTTAGCAGCATCGTTGGCAGCAATGTATTCAGCCTCCATCGTCGAGTCTGCCACGGTTTCCTGTTTGGAACTCTTCCAGCTAACCGCCCCTCCGTAAAGGGTAAAGACAAAACCCGACTGCGACTTAGAGTCGTCCTTATCACTCTGGAAGCTGGAATCGGTAAAGGACTCCACTTGGAGTTCTCCGTTACCATACACCAAGAACATATCTCTAGTCCTTCGTAAGTACTTGAGAATGCTCTTCACAGCTGTCCAGTGACTCTCTCCAGGATCAGCTTGATACCTGCTCACTACACTTAGTGAGTATGCTACATCGGGTCTGGTACATAGCATCGCATACATGATAGAGCCTACTGCCGAAGCATAGGGTATCCCTTGCATGCGAGCTCTCTCCAAATCAGTCTTAGGAGACATCGCTTTGGAGAGAGTGACTCCAGAGATCGTGGGTAAGTTCCCACGCTTGGACTCTTCCATACTAAACCTCTTTAGTATGGTGTCAATGTACCTGGATTGGGACAATCCCAAAATCCGTTTGGATCTATCTCTATAGATCCTAATTCCCAATATGCAGGAGGCATCACCAAGATCTTTCATTGAGAATCTTTGTGATAAGAAGAGCTTGACCGATTGCAGCATAGGAATATCATTTCCTATCAAGAGTATGTCGTCCACGTACAATACGAGGAAGACAACCTTACTCTCTGCCACCTTCTTGTAAATACAAGGTTCATCTGGATTTTTGACGAAATCAAACTCTTTGATAACGACGTCAAAGCAGATGTTCCAACTCCGCGATGCTTGCTTTAATCCATAAATGGATTTAAGCAGCTTGCACACCTTCCCGCTGCTCCCACTGTCTACGAAGCCCTCTGGCTGAGTCATGTACACGCACTCTTCTAAATCACCATTTAGAAAGGCGGTCTTAACATCCATTTGCCAGATTTCGTAGTCATGAAAGGCAGCAATGGCAAGCATGATTCGGATGGATTTAAGCATAGCCACTGGAGAAAAGGTTTCGTCATAGTCCACACCTGGTCTTTGACGAAAACCCTTTGCTACAAGTCTAGCTTTGAAAGTCTCCACTTTCCCATCTACACCAAGTTTCTTCTTAAAGATCCACTTGCTCCCAATGGGTTTTACCCCTTCAGGAGCAACTTCCAAAGTCCATACTTTGTTGGTGTACATGGAATCCATCTCGGACCGCATAGCATCCAGCCATTTCACTGAGTCCCCACTCGTGATGGCCTGCTTGAAGCTAGTTGGGTCATCATCCTCCATGATGCAATCCTCGCTCCCACCATCCATGAGAAAACCGTAGTATCTCTCAGGCTGGCGAGGAACCCTACTAGATCGGCGGAGAGGCTGAGGTTCATTGGGAGCTACTGAATCTTCCGGTTCCACTAAATCTTCAGTTACTGTTTGTGTATCTGGAACCTCTTCCAGCTCTACCACTTTGCCACTAATTTCTTTTTCAAGAAATTCCTTTTCTAAAAAGGTGGCATATTGAGAAACAAACACTTTTTGTTCTTCAGCATGGTAGAATAAATATCCTTGGGAATTCCTAGGATATCCCACAAACTTGCAAAGAACTGACCGTGCCTCGAGTTTGTCTGGATTTTGTCTTTTGACATAGGCCGGACAACCCCATATTTTAACTCGTTTAAAATATGGTCTCTTCCCACTCCATATCTCATATGGTGTGGTAGGTACAGATTTAGATGGAACTTGATTCAATAGGTATGCTGCTGTCTCCAGCGCATAACCCCAGAAGGAAATAGGTAACTCAGCTGTCCTCATCATAGAGCGCACCATATCTAATAGGGTGCGGTTCCTCCGCTCCGATACACCGTTGTGCTGTGGTGTATATGGAGGAGTCAGCTGAGAGAGAATCCCATTCTCTTTTAGGAAGTCCAGGAATTCATTGCTCAAGTATTCACCTCCCCGATCTGATCGAAGGATTTTAATACTTTTTCCGGTTTGGTTCTCGACTTCTTGTTTATATTCTCTAAATTTCTCAAAAGCTTCTGATTTGTGTTTCATCAGGAACACATATCCGAATCTAGAGAGATCGTCAGTGAATGTAATGAAGTACGAAGAACCATCCCTGGCATGTGTAGACATGGGACCGCATACATCACTATGTATCAGTCCTAAGAGTTCGGTAACTCTTTCTCCGTGTCCCGTAAACGGAGTCTTGGTCATCTTTCCTTTGAGACATGACTGGCAAGTGTCATAAGATGAAAATTCGAAAGGTTTCAAATATCCATCTTTATGCAACTTAGCCAGTCGTGTCACATTGATGTGACCCAGTCTACAATGCCACAAGAAGGATTCGTTGAGTTCAGAACTCTTCCTCTTGTGTGTGTTTGTTACGCTCAGGACTGTTGATTGGTTTAGAACATAAATGCCATTGCACAACGTGCCTGATCCAACCAACTTTTGGTTATGGAAAATGTTCATAACATTGTCCTGTAATACAAAATTATATCCCTCTTTACTTAATAAAGAAACCGATATAATGTTGCATATCAGGTTCGACATGTAATAGCATTCGTTCAGAACCAATGTATTACCAGTTGGTAATACAAGGTGATATTCCCCGACAGTCTTAGCTGCAACAATTGCACCATTTCCAACTCTTATGTCTTTATCACCTTCTCCAAGTTCTCTACCTTTCCTAAGCCCATGTAACTGATTACATATATGGGATCCTGACCCGGTATCCAATACCCAGGACGTAGAGCAAATGGAGAAACAGTTCTCAGTAACGAACACACCCGAAGAAAATGCATCATCATGTACTTTCTTCATTCGGGTGGCATGGGAATCCTGGCATTCCCCTATATCCTGTTCATTCCTATAACTCTTATAAGAAAGAACGGAACCAACGTTCCCCAGCACAGTATGACATGCGGGTTCGGTCAATACATCCATATTATTATCTTTATTAAGGCATGAAATGGTCGCTACCTGGAGAGAGAGAGAAGAAAACACTTTAGCGTATGCTCGTGCAAGATCAGATTGGTTATTATCTTATCTAATCAGGATGGCTCCCACTGCTTTTTATCAAATCTTCCTCCAAACCTTAAAAGGAAAGACTAGCCGGGATTAATTACACACTACAAGTTCGCCAATCTTTCAGCCAGGCCAGTGTCGGTACTTTGAGGGAGGTCCCCCGTGCTTTCGCACGAACCTAATTAATGTAAACCTCGTTTTCCCAGAGGCGTAACCTCGTTAACACCTTTCTAGACACCTACTTGATCGGCTAATTGTAATGTGTAAAACTCTCCCAGGAGTAACTCTTACTCGCAGCGGGTATCGGGATCCAACTATCTCATAGAAGGTATGCAATCTCATTGCAAATTTCAACACTTGAAATTCCCGATAATATTTTGCCCCTAGCAGCTATATGACCTTAACATAGTCAACAAATCATAAGTGCTAGTCAAGTTCAACCCGTCATTTCCCGATTGAATTAAACCCACCCGCACGACCCTTAACATAGTCAACAAAGTCGCACGACTACCCTAATCCAATCGCATCATATGCTTATACAGATAAGCACTAATTAGCTACCGCACACTACGCCTTAACATAGTCAACAAACGTAGCACGAATACTAACCAGTACTTATCTGAAATGACGGAGGGCTACGCAGGTTTTCATAAAACCATGAGCGTAATGAACTTGATATCGTTGTAGAATCAAATGAAGTTTTGAAATGGAGTGATTTTGAGGCTTTTCTAGTTTTGCTAAAGGAGTCACTCCCGGTGAAGGGATCTCGGTCCTTTCCTCGTCGAATGAGGTGCGGGATATATCATATATATCGCTGTGCAAAGCAAAAAACCAAAAAGCAGTCAAAAGCAAACCGAGTGTGTAGCATCTGCCAGTTATTGCTAAAGGAGTCACTCCCGGTGAAGGGATCTCGGTCCTTTCCTCGTCGAATGAGGTGCGGGGTATATCATATATACCGCTATGCAAAGCAAGAACTGTAGCTACCTGTTTTATTTTAAAATTCGATTCTACAACATCTTAGGTTTCTTATCTTTCATTAATCACATTAATGAAGTCCCATCATTTAAATACCTAAACATCACAGATAGATATGACGTACACTTATGCCATCCGCATTCGCCTCGATGTCCCCTCGTGCACCGTTAGGTTAGGTAACTAACGACAGAGCAGGGCAGGGCTAGCGCGGGTGTAAAACATAAGTAACGTCTATATAATATATCATATATATACTATATACTATATCCATCACAGAATCACAACACAGATATCGCAGCAGAATTAACATATGAAATATTGGATATACTAGGACGTCCGTGTTTTCAATACGAGCCAGTATAAAACACGGATTCCACGGTCGTGATGAATAGCCAATCCCACACCCCTAGACCCCTACGAGAGCGGCAAGCAACCCTGCCAATTCTAGGGTTAGGAGACCCGGACTCGACTCCTCGAGTTGGTCTCCCACTGGACCCCAGAACCCGGTTACTTGTGCTCCCCTCCTTGGGTCTATCCTAGTGCAGAAAAGTAAATAATATACAAAGGGTGACAACTCCCGCATCCTGAAAGTGCCCCGAATAAAAGAATATTACATACAAGTTTTTACATGAATGAAAAAGAAAAACACTCATCTCACATAAAAACCCCCGGCTATTCGAATACGACGATCCAATATAACATATCCAGCAACACATAACATCACATGTCATCAACGTAAGTAAGTATGCATACCCCAATTGTCGTTGACGTATAGCAACGAAACCGGCGATATGAACATACTACACTTACGGTCACAGAAAAGAAAGTGTAAAACTACAACAATTGGAATCCGCAATCTCTTTAGACATCACATGCCTAACAGTTATAAACCCCGCATTTTAGTCCCATCATCGAAAACTCTTTTCGATATCCTGTGAAACTAAACTGCTAGATCTATAACATTCATCCAGTTATCTCATAACTGTTTGTGAATTCCAATTATTGTATCCAATTCCGGATAAATAGAATATATTAAACTTTCCGATCGAACATTCGAACACCCAAGTTTTCCCGACACCGATCAACACATGAAATAGGTTTAAAGACATTCACTTCATGCCTCAGTACCAACGGTCCAGCCGTAGAAGGGTCAAGCCAACGCCTCACATGTGGCACGCCGTACTGCCCCAAACCCGAAGGTTCAAAGGGCAGTTCAAGACGGTCACATAATCGAGTTAAGGTTTGTGTCTTCTAGAGGGACCATCGCGTTACTTGCACTACTTAGAACGTCTTTTAACCACAGAAAAATCCAACACTTGGAATTTTCCGGCAGGGAAAAACCCGGGTATTTATATCCGGTCGAACTCTTTAACATATTCTACAGTTATCTGGAAAAACACAAAAGACGAAATTTGATAATCCGATCGAAATACAGATTCCCAATAGTACCCCAGAATACTCTTCTGTAAAGTCACAATAAAAATATCCCAGAAAACACAGCATTGAATTATATGAGTTACTGTGAAGAAAAAATTGTGCAAGGGAACAGTACTGCCGCGGAAGCGCCACACATGCCAAGCATGTGCCGCCCTTCCGCGGTGGAAAAGTTGAATTACCCCCTCGAATTTCACAGTAATTCTAATAACACCCTGCTTGATTTTCTACATATTTTAAATTGACAAAAATCCGAATTTTTAGAAAAAGTCCAGAGAGCATTTTTAGGTTTTGGATTTCGGTTCGATCGGGTTTCAAACGTCGTCGGGACTTCGCCTAAGGCTCTAGCTAGGCTCTGATACCAGTGAAAGGTTCCTAGGCACTCTAGAAAGGTCTCACAAGGCATCGAACATGCCAATTTAAAATTTTTAGTGCCGAGAAACCCTAGACTACGGATCTTTAACTAGATGTTTAGGCGAAAAAGATAACTAGTTAACAGTTAACTACTAAGATACGGATATACAACCTTTGTAGATCCGGATTTCCGCCTCCACGGCTCCGCAACGTCATGTCCTCGCTGTCCATCATGAATTCTCGACTCGATCATCGGCTTCATCGGGAAAGCAAGCGGAATAGGTCGTCGGCCTTGTGTCAAAGACGATCTACGTCGAGGTTGCACAAACTCAAGCTCCGACTTCACAAACTTGTGAAACTTGTGAAGTAAACACCCAAAACAACTTGGCAAGAGGTAGAGGGTGAAGAAATAGGAGGTGGGTTCACTTTAGATTTGGATTTAACTCACTAAAGCTCAATTTGCCATTGGAGTAGCAAGCTTGAAGAAGAAGAAGAAGATGAGCTCAAGAAAAGATTATGATAAGTGTTATGATAAAAATAAATATAAATCAAATACTTATCATAACTTGAACTAGGGTTAAGTGTAGAGAATTAACCATGGTCACTTTGATGGGTTAGGGTTAAGCATGAAGATAAGGATGGTTGCTAAAGTCAAAGCTTCATGAAGCTTCAACAAATGACAAAGAAAGCCACCATTCTCATCTTATTCTTTTTCAAATAAATAAATAAACAAATAAATAAATAAATGAAAATGCAAAACCCTAATTATCATATTAACCATGGATTAATTTTATACACTTAACTAAATGATCAAGTATCATCAAACATGATACAAAAAAGTGCACGAAAGTATATCACATATACAATGTGCAATCCAAGTGAGAAAAATCCGTTTAAAGTGAACCAATACTAGTTAATGCAAAGTAATATATCAAATATATAATTATACATTAAATCATTAAATCAACACTTGATTCAATGATCCGGTCATGTCGCACATAACCTACTAGTATTCAATGCATCGATTTATCGAATCAATGATTCGATAACTAGGTCATATCGAATATAACCAATCGAAACATATATCGCGAGAATGAAATGCGTTATCACATACACGCATCATTCTCGGTCCTGCACATATCTCATATGTGCTCCTATTTCGTTTCGCTTGAGCCAGGAAACCTCTGTGTAGGACTCTAAAGACTCGTCAATACGCCGGTAGCAGATGATGATCATATCAAGCACCCACAAGCCGCAAGCGGTCTGCTAAACGTAACGGCCACCCGGGTATTGAGCGATCAGAAGATCGACGAGCTAGCCCGCTCACACTCCTGCGAATCCGACCAGTAACACTTACCATACAGTCAAGTCTCTTCGTCTGATACGTCGCATATCAAGTCTAGGGGTGGTATACGTCAGACCCCAATAGCCCGATAAGTCGTGCTGATGTGAGGCTCGTAACGGGTCGAGAAACTACTGGTAACACTTACCAGCAAATCTCTGATCAGCCCTGGCCAGGGACTTCCCTGTTACGGCCAATCGAGCACTGCGCAACATCAACTCCCAATACCGGGAGAGACGAAACCCCTCCTATCGCTCATTGCCTCCATGTGACTCGGGACTGTACCCAAAGACCACCTTTTTGCACGCCCTCATGGACGTGGTAAGGTGGAGATCAAAGCACAGTGGGAATCACACAAGACTCTATGACGATCTCGGGTCTACAGACTAACCTGTACAAGTGTCACCTGAGAACTGCCATCTGACGTGAGGTATAATACCGTCTGGGAGTTCTCGGCGAGTCCGTCCAGTGTACCCAGTCTCCACTGAGCACCCGTATACCATCTCTGATGTCAAACACCAATGGATATGGGATCATCCATCGCCCATCACATGGGTCGAGAAGCGTATACGCTAGTCTACTCTGGTATATCGATGCCCCGTCTCGATACACCCACGACTAGGGACCTTGAAGGATGTACTTATGGACTACCATGTCCCCACTAGTATGATCTGCATCATAGCCCAGGTAGTCAAGTACAAATCCTAAGGGCTTTACCAACATGTAACTATAAGACAGTATAAAGAGACTAGTGTACATGTTAAGATAAATAGCAACCAGATAGCATACTATCATGTCGAGCAAGAAAGTCATCTCTATATATGTCCAAGCATCCAATATAATATACATAATCTGTACAATACTGGCCTCTAGGGCATACATACAACTAACATACAGGTTGACCCAGGAGCGGTGCCCAAGTTACCGGATTCCGTGAAGTGCTGGGTGGTCCATTCACTGCGCTGAAGGGGGCTGCCTCGCTTCAGGTTTTAGCGGGTGACTTGCCGCGCCCGTAGGTGTCTAGGATTTCATTGCACAGGCTATCCACACGACCAGGGGAACGTCGGGTTTCAGTAGTGGCTCTGTGAAACCCGGGGATCCCAGACATCTGTATTGTTCTGTGATGCTGTACATTTCTGTGATGTTGCATTTTATTCATGCCTTGAGCGAATATAATATATTGGTATATATATTAGTAGATGTTGTATATGTTTTTCATCCACGCTAGTCCAGTCCCCGCTCTGCCGTTAGTTAGCTAACCTAACGGGTGATGACGGGACCCAGTGGCGAATGCGGATGGCATATACGTACGTCAGTATATTTTCGTTCTTTGTGGTGTGATCAATTGATGGGACTGCGTTGATTCGGATCAATGCAAGTTAAAACAAACCTATTCTGATGTTGTTGGAACACTTTTCAAAAAGCTGTTATTGCAAGGACGTTCACTTTTATTTTGCATCGTGGTATTCATTTGGAATATCCTGCTCCTCAGTCGACGAGGCAAGGGCCGAGATCCCTTCACCGGGAGTGACCCCTTGGACAGAATTTTGCGTCAGGGCATTAACTTCACTATAGCCGATTACTTTTGCTTTGCATCGTGGTATTCATTTGGAATATCCTGCACCTCATTCTACGGGGAAAGAGCCGAGATCCCTTCACCGGGAGTGACCTCTTTAGTGAAGGTTTTCGTCACTATATTTTCTAAAAAGCTATCCGTTCCTTCAACGATATCAAGTTCTTTACGTTAAAGGTTTTCGCCAGAAACCATTCGTAGCCCTCCGTCGTTTCAGACGGGTAGCACGTAGTATTCATGCTATGTTTGTTGGCCTTCGTCAAGGCATAGTGTATGGTAGCTGCTTGTTGCCTTTCTGCAGCATAGATAGATGCGTTGGTTTGGGACAGTCGTATAGCCTTGTTGGCCTTCGTCAAGGGCTTGTGCGGGTGGGTTCAAATCAACCTGGAGAATGACGGGTAGAACTTGACATGTGACTTATGATTTGTTGGCCTTCGTCAAGGTCATAAGAGCATGGGGCAGAAATCACATCGGGAGTTTCAAAAGAACCGAAACTTGCCAGATATGCGCATACCTTCTGGTGTGTGATGACGTGAGCGGATTCCGTCACGTTATCATGCGATGATAGTTGGATCCCGATTCCCACTATTGAGTTGGTTTACTCCTCGGGTGACCCCGACTAATTCTTCTTTCAGGTTTGGAGGAGAATTTGAGGTACAGTGGGAGGTTTCCAGATTAGATAAATTGGTAACCATTCTGATCTTGGTTAGAGTGCACGCTGAGTGTTTCTTTTCTCTCTCTCTCTGGCAGCGACCGTTGACCCGACCCTAAGAGTATGACTCAGTGACCAAGTTAACCGAACCTTCTTTACACCGGCTTTTGGATTGTCAGAGTTGCAGACCTCATTGCCACTCCTACTTTTACCCTTTTCTCCAGGACACCCCGTATTACTATGAACGTCCACTTCCATTGGACAAAACCATCGTATGGTTAGATACGAACTCGAAGGGATTCGAGGATGGTTTCCGGTTCTGGAGAAAACGGATAGGATTATTCAGTTGTCTTTTCCCTTTTACCTTTTCTCAAGTTGTGAGTACTCCTTGGTTTAGGAGATAGTACACCTATTACGCAAATTGGATAGTCTTCTTCCAAACCTTAGGCTGGTGCCGACCGGTAGGGAATGAAGAAAACCAATTAGCCTAAACGGTGTGCAGAAGGTATTAAGATTAAGACAAAGCAAGGGATTAGTAAGAGGGCAAGGTAAATTGCGACTGATATTCACGACCAAACCAAATATTTCTTCGCCAATCCTAAATCACCTTTGTATTTCTCCAGGACACTCCGTATCACTACGAAGATCTACAGTTTATTGGATACTCCATCGTATGGTTATATACGAACTCGAAAGGAACTTGTTCCAGTTCGGGGATGGATTCTGGTCCAGGAGAAATAGGAATTAGGTTTATTCGGTTGTCTTTTATCTTCACCTTCTCTCGCATTGCGAGTGCTCCTAGGACTAGGACAGTACACCCATTATGCTTATTGGATAGTCTTCTTCCAAACCATAGGCTGGTGCCGAACGGTAGGGAAGGAAGAAAACCATTTGGCCTAAGGGGTGTGCAGAAGGTAACGACTAAAGACATATAAAGGGATTTGGAGAGGTGGCAAAGAATTATACGGTTATAGTTGTGAATCTGGATAATGGTAGAGGCATTACTAAGAATACCAGGATACCCTATCGAAACATTTCAATGTTTCAGTTCAACTGCGTACTGTTAAAAGAAAACTGATTTCCCGATTGGACACTTGCTCCAGGGTATGTATTTACCAGGTTTGATTCTCACATCTGTATGGTTTTACAGATGATGAGTGGGAGTAAGTTATTGGGAATTGGGTGATCATCCTCATTATATCAGGATTCGTTGTAATTGGTGATATTTGAGGAGATCACCTGGGCTGTTTGCCGGTCGGCAAATATATGGTTTTGAATATCCGCTGTTGTGCACCAATTTCAAATTGATATATCTGTACGTCTATTTTCATAGAGTGAGATATACCTTTTGATATTATGTCGATGACATTTACCTATATCAGTGGATGGTTAGGTAAGGAGCATTAAACAGCGGTGTAATTCTTCTTAACCATAAGTACAGTTTTCAACCTACGACACACAGTGAAAGAGTTGTTAGACTCGGCGGACTTATACAGAGTATTGTATGTTGTCCAGTATCCATTAGGACAGAGGGGTTGGTCCTCATACTATATTCTGTTTACTTTTAACTTCTCTAGTTCTTAGACGTGTGTTTCGTAGAAACACAGGGTCTAAGTTTTGAGGAGTTATAGGTATTTGAATAGAGTAGAGAACCAGGTGTAGCAAGTATCGGGATTCTTCAAAGTGATCGAAGATGTAGATACTTGTGTATGGTATTCAGTTGATAGTAATGATAAAGAGAACTTGCTTCTCTTTCAGGTTACTCATAATTGGAAGCATTCCTAAGTTGAGTATCGCTGATCGGCCTCCTTCCATTTAGTTGACATGCACTGGAGATAGCTGCATGATTCGAATCTGGTTCAATTAATTCAGTGCCTCTGGTTCTATATTGGATATAGTACAGTTCATATCTTAACATTGTTAAGGTACGGGGAGTTGTCCGGCTTATGATTAAAACCAGACTCTGGATAACTCAAGGCACGTTTCTGTAATGGCTGTTTGTGGGTTGACCCAGGCTATGACGAGGGTTGACTTTCTACCATCTGGCAGATCAATAGAAATATTGTTCTAGACTCGCTACAGTTTTAATAAAAATAGATTTTTCAGAAAACAGTAGTGGGAGTATGGTAGAACTGGAAGTGATTCCAGAACCGCAAACGATTACTGAAGATTTGATAAGGAACCTAAAGATTCAATCTGATTTGACATTCCATAGGCCACTCTGCAGATAAGGTGGGTAACTTCTGGCACCCGAGAGGTACTCCGGTAGGCTCAAGGACGGTGACAGGGAAGTTCTTGTTTACCCACACTTTCCATTGTTGTTGTTCCAGGCTGCGAGACCCGGCAGGAGGATGAGTATAGCGTCGTTCTAAACTAGCTTTAGAAGTGAGCGTCTATATGACTCTGCCAAAGGGTTTTCGTAGTCAGTGGGAGCAGCGGAAGCATTGGTGGACATCAGGCTTATGTCTATTTATAGACTAAAGCAAAGATAGCGGAGTTAGATCATCTGTTTCTGATGTGACAGTCATAGTTTTGACGTCATCAGAATAGGGGATGGATCTGTTAAGAAGGTAGTAGGGTGTGATGTCCTGGTTTTGGATGACATACACAGAGTAGGAAAGGAAACTCCTATAATACGATCGGTTATACTTTGGTCGTCACACAGTGGTTTCTCCACAAGGGACTTGGATATTATATCAGACATACTGGTTACTAGATCTATGGTTTTAGATCTAGATTTGGGTGGTCTCCCAATCAGGGTACTTAGACAGCATTCTAAGAGTATTTAGAATGGACGACTCCTGGCACGGTAGTGTACCTGCAGGTGATGGAGTCACCCTCTCTAAAGGTGTCTTATAGACTAAAGTAGAGAGGGATGTGCATGATTGGCAGATCACTTGCTTAGGCAATTGAGTCAATCATGAGATGTCAAGTACCACACCAGATGTTGTTCTTGCACTAGATGCAATAAGTTGACATTGATCCAATCCTGGAGAAACAGTCGGAAGCAGTTTTAGAACATAAGTGGATGTTCTAGGGATATGATAACGACAGCCTCATTTGGAAGACAGTTATCATTCCAGGCTTCCAAGGTGACATGGACGACAAGGAGGTTGTCAGAGTTATAGTTTTCCTTCTGACGAGGGGCAGTATTTTGGACAGGTGGTCCAAAGAAAATACTGAGGGTGGCATGGCGCAGGATACTGATTAAGTTCAGTTGACGATACAGTCGAAGAAGTTTGGATTTGAAGTTCATTTATGAGCTAGGTCCCATCAGACATCCAGACATTCTAAGACAGGTATTGCTCATTTCGGGAGATGGCTTTCTCCGCGAACTTGAGATATAGAGAGACATAGAAAGAAACATCTAAGCGGATCCACTCGCTGAGGCTATTCCTTGAACGCAATAGTTTCACAAACGAGCTTTGTGAGACTGATCAGTAGAGGAGTTGGGTGTTCGGTATCACACGGGCTGTGCGTATGCGACATCGCAATAATTAGCCTTGAGTGCAAGTGGGAGATTGTTGGAGATAGTGCCCTCAGAGTCAATTATTGGATCACAGGCACGTGATTGCAATGATTGAGGGGAGGACCTGTCCCAGAAGGACAGTCTTACTCGAGATGATAGTATGCTATCTGGTTTATCTTTATCATCGTGTACTGCTTTAGGTGACATGACATGTCGCTATTACACGTTGATAGAGCCCCTAGGATTCTTGCTTGACTGCCAGCAGTATGAGGGCGATCATATAAGTGAGAGCTGGAGTCTATAAGCACATCCTTAAAAGGTCCCTAGTCGTGGGAGTTTCGAGACAGGGCATCGATTCTCCAGAGTAGACTAGTGTATACAGTCGAGACCCCGACGAAGGGCGGTGGCCGGTCTCACAAGCCACTGGTGTCAGTTGGTTCACCTAAGATGTATACAGGTGCTCATTGGGTTATGAGTACACCGGACAGGACTCGCCGGGAACATGCTAGTTGGTCTTATACCTGACGTCAGATAGCAGTTCCCAGGTGACATGTGTACAGGTTAGTTCATCGACCTGGGGATCGTCATTTGTCTCGTGTGAGTTCCCACTGTGCTTTGATTACTACTCTACCACGGCTCAAAGGAGTCGTGCAAACAGGTTTTAGTTGGGTACAGTCCCGAGCCAGATGGAGGCAGTGAGCGGATCTTCAGGGGTTCGTCTCTCCCGGTATTGGGGGTGAGGTCGCGCTGTGTCTAGGAGAGCCATTACACGAAGTCCTTGGCCAAGGCAGGAGATTTACTGGTAGGTATTCCAGTAGTATCTCAGGGTGTTCTGGGCTACACTCCGACACGACTTGTACCGCTTTTGGGGGTCTGACTTTTACCCACCCCCTAGGCCCGACATGCGATGCTCATAGACGAACGGACCGGACTGTACGGATATTGTCACTGACAGGCTCAGTAGGGTGTCAGGATGAGTTCGCTCATCGACGTCCCTTTTAGTCAATAGCTGGTGGCCCGTTACGTATTGGCTTATACCTCTGACGTGCTAGTGGTTAAATCCACAGCCATAGTATTGACGAGTCTTTAGAGTCCACCACACATTCAGTTACTCAGCTTTCGGGCGAAACGCTGTAGAGGCCGTATGGAGATATGGCAGGGTCCGATCAGATACGTGCGGTATTGCACGGATCAGGATCGGACGGTTTGTACTAGAGGCCGTATAGTTATATGGCAGGGTTCGATCAGATACGTGCGGTATTGTACGGATCAGGATCGGACGAATATTACTAGCCGGCTTTGGTTTAAGCCGGATCCTAGTATAGTACAGTGTAGATTTTGTCTCATTGCATTTGTATCCGGTCGGAATACAGATGCGGGTGTGTATGCACAGTATCGGGGTTTTCCTATAATTTATTACGGGACCAGTTTTCTGGAGTTGCCAGTTTGCTTTCCGTTCCGGCCGGTTTTCCTTTGTTCTTTCCCGGCCGGACTTTTCCAATGGAGGGGGTTATTTGCAAGTTTGCAAATAACACTTTGTGGAGGGGTTTATTGCATAAAAGATTGATATGTTAAGCATCTTTGCTTTTTCATCCATGATGCATTTATTGTGATTAGATGAGGGTATGGGTTTGATGTTCATATGTTATCATGATGTTTTTTGATGTGGTCACCTCTTTTCTTCTCCTACACTCACCTTCCTCTTGTAATATATTTTGCCTCCACCATCATTTCCATATAGAAGTGGCCGGCCATTATTTTTGGAGAAGAGGAAAAAATGATAGAGTTTCATTTGGTGTGGGAAATATATCATCCATCTCATTTTTCATTGCTACAAAAATCCCCATGTTCATATCTTGTTGATTCCTCCATCAAGGCAACATAACCCCAAAGAGACAAAGCACTACACATTCTACAGCAAACCTTGGGCACTTCGACTTGCCAGCTTCGTGC
The DNA here is from genome assembly GCA_030015575.1 of Agapanthus africanus. Lineage (NCBI taxonomy): Eukaryota > Viridiplantae > Streptophyta > Magnoliopsida > Asparagales > Amaryllidaceae > Agapanthus > Agapanthus africanus. Next base: position 374,553,638 of record CM057344.1, on the reverse strand, counting down.
CCGAGTTGCCTCGGTATTGAGGTGGGAGCCCGTTAAAGTACCCGGCTTCGTGGTGCCCTTCCGGCGAGGAGGCGACGACCGGAGTTTCCGCAGGAGATCGGGACGACGACGAGAAGACCGGAGGACTCGGATCACTCGGTATATCTCTAACCCGTCTTGTTGTTAGCTAGATCTAGTTTAATGGCCCGATCCGGGGTTTAGTGCGCGGTGGTGCCGGTTTGCTAAGTTCGCAAAATTAAAGTTTATCACCGCTTCCGCATTTGGCCATCGGTTTGACGGCCGGGGCGCCGCCGTGCACTTACATACAAGGTCTAGCAAGCCAAGTATTCTAGTTTCCTCTAGATTGAGGTTGGAGCCAAAGGTAGAAGCTTTCGGGTGGATCCATCTTCGGTACAAGGAGACGACGAGGTGAGGCCGATCCGACCACTATAAGGAGTCGAAGAGAAGGAATTCAAGTTAAGGTATAACTCCTAACATAGTAGTTAAACTCTTAGTTAGGTTGTTAGATAGTTTGTTTAGCAAAGATCCATTTTTAGAGTCCATGCTACCTCTACCGAAAAAATCATTTTTCACCATTTCCCATCCCCGAAAGAACCGGGAAGGGTAACGTGGACTTACAGTGGTATCAGATCCTAGCTAAACACTATCTAACATGTTAGCAAAGTATCTAGAATTTCGATTGGAGAAAAAACCGCAAAACACTCCGAAAAAGTGAACTTTCTACCGATTTTTATTTCTGTTCAAAAATAATAAATCATGTACTAAAAATCGGCTCAGGGTTTTTAAAGAACACCCAAGAAAAATGATCCAGTGACTCTGTCAAAGCGCCGCGGAAACGCGGCAAGAGCATGCTCTTGCCGTGGATCCACGGCCGAGTTGACTCGGCCGTGGGTTGTTTTTCCTGCAGTGTTCTTATAATGGTGTTTTGTGATTTTTAGGATGGTTTGTTTCTGCCCAGAATTTCCAGAGAACAAATTTGTTTTTGGGGTGGTTAAAAATCCGTAATTTGATCGAAATTCTCTAGTCTTTGGCTAACGGCTTATATCTGTGATATGATATATGTATTGAACGTCTGCTATTCGCTATATGTCGATTATTAGGGGTTATACATATCTATGATCTGTAATGTTGCTGGTATGTGTATATGAATTCGTTGGATTGTCGCGGATGAATAGCCGGGGGGTTGTGAGATGAGAGTTTTCTTTATCTTTCAATTCATGTAATTTGTAATTGATGTAATATTATTTATATGGCCGTACATCCGGGATGAGGTTGTAACCGCCATTGTATAATTTCTTTTACTGTTTTTGCTCCTAGGATAGACCCAAGGAGGGGGTGCACAAACTACCGGGTACCTCGAAGTGCCGAGTGGCCTACTCACATTGTTGAGGGAGGTTGCTTCATTTCGGGTATTTGGCGAGTAGTTTGCCGCACCCGTAGGGGTCTAGGGTGGGGTATTAGCTATTCATCGCGACCGTGTAATCCGCTTTTCGTTGCAGGCTCGAACGAATCGCGGATTCCTAGTATATCCAATGTGTTCATCTGTGATCTGGAATGGCTATCATTGCATCTGACGAATGTGTATATATCTATATATGATATCTATTTAGGCGTTGCTTACGTTTTGCATCTGCGCTAGTCCATCCCCCGCTCTGTCGTTAGTTAAGTAACCTAACGGGTAATGACGGGCCCCGTGGCGAATGCGGATGGCATAAGCGTACGTCATATTTTCGTTGTTCTCTGCAATGGTAGGATTAAATGATGGGACACATTAAAATTAGTGCAAGAAAATAAACCAAGTAAAGTCGTTGGAACACTTTCAAAACCACTCGGTTTCTTTTCAAAAACAACTTTTAAACGCGGAGCTTAAGCCACTCCTTTTAAAAGCTATCTCGTTCCATCGATTATATCAAGTTCACTACGTTCATGGTTTCGCCAAAACCATTCGTAGCCCTCCGTCGTTTCATATGAATATCCAACAGTATTCAAGCTGTGTTTGTTGGTCTTAGTCAAGGCACAGTGTTTGGTAGCTGGTGGGTATTCATATGTTGCATAGATAGATGCGTTGGTTTGGGACAGTCGTATTACTTTGTTGGTCATAGTCAAGGGTATATACGGGTGGGTTCAAATCAACCTGGACAACGACGGGTAGAACTTAACATGTGACTTATGATTTGTTGGCCTTAGTCAAGGTCATAAGAGCATGGGGAAAAAATCCACATCGGGAGTTTCTAAAGAAACTGAAACTTGCTAGCGTTGCATACCATTTGGAGTGTAATGATTCTGGTAGGATTCCTTCAGTTTTGTCACGCGATGATATTTGGATCCCGATCCTACTGTGAGTATATGCTACTCCCCGGGAAATTTCTCACTTAACAATCAATGCTATAAACCAAGTAGTTGTCTAGAAAGGTGTTAGTGGGGCTACGCCCCCAGGGAAAAGAGGTTCTTAAATTAAGGAACTTCGCGAAAGCGTTGGAAAACCTCCCTCGAAGTACCGACACTGGCCTGGCCAAACGGTTAAGCAAGTATTGTACGGTGAGATTGATCCCGACTAATTCTTCCTTTTTGGTTTGAGGAGGGATTCGAGAAACAGTGGGAGCCATCCTGTTTAGATAAACTAAAAACCAATCTAAACTTGCAAGAGCATCATGCTGAGTGTTTTCTTCTCTCTCTCTCTTAATTGCAGCGACCCAGTGACCACACATAGGTTACATCTAGATAATAAAATGACTGAATCTGACTGTTATGATTGGCAAAAGTCTGTCCAGATGTCCATTGCCCATGACAAGCTGTGACACCTCATAACTAATCAAACCCCTGCCGTCTCAGGACCAGTTTCCTTTATCACGGATAGTGATATCCGTAAGACATCGGAAAAAGACTGTGCGAGAGCCAAGTGCCTCGTGGTAGCCTCAGTTGATGGTGCATACCAAAGGCAGCATGAGAAGATGGACTTAGTTTCTGTCTTCCTCCATAACAAGGATTTATATGGAGAGCAATATCGTATCGCAAGATATGAGACCTCGAACGAATTGCTTCAGGCGAGGTTGGCTATCGGGTCATCTGTAGAGGGCAATGTCCTTACAGAGACCAGCTATTTTGAGCTTACGGACCTGAAGACCACGTTGAAGAACGGGTCAGATGCTGACTTGATACTACAGTCTCTACCTTCTACCCTGAAGGAAACCAGGGAAGTAGAAGGAAAGGGAAGGGCAAAAGTTTCGGGACTGGATGTAGTAAAAGAGGGACGTTCCTATTGTTACGGGAATGAACATTGGCAGAAGGATTGCAGTGGTAGCAAAGCCAGTAGCCAGAATTCGAAGCATGTTGTGGTTTCGGCTTCGGGTGTGTTAGTAATAGAGAACTGTATGTCAGTTAACCCTACTTCCTGGGTATTGGATACCAGATCAGGATTTCACATCTGTAATTCGTTACAGGCTCTGAGAAATCGTAGGGTCATCAGGAAAGGTGATATGACTCTCAGGGTTGCTAACGGAATGAGCATTGATGCTGAATCCGTAGGGAAATATCATCTTGGACTGACAACTGGGCAGATATTGATTCTGCGTAACTGTTTGTATGTACCAGGTGCGACTTGTAATATCATATATGTATCCTTACTTTCTAAGGAAGGATATGATTTTACTTTTGTAAGCGATGTGGTCCACATCCACCTAAATCAAGTTCTGATTGGGTCAGGTACATTAAATAACGGGATATACGTATTGAATCTGGCTCAGATTTTCAGTGTCCAGAACACACTTAAAAGGAAGTCTCTGGAAACAAATCAGGCTTTCTTATGGCATTGTAGACTGGGTCACATCAATGAAAGAAGGCTAACAAAGTTGCATACAGAAGGATATTTCGATCCATTCGAATATCAGTCATATGCAAGTTGTCAATCCTGTCTCATGGGAAAGATGACAAAGACTCCGTTCACTAGACACAGAGAAAGAGCAAGCGAGCTCTTGGGACTCATACACAGTGACGTGTGTGGTCCAATGTCTACACATGCGCGAAGTGCTTATGCATACTTCATTACTTTCACAGATGATTTCTCTAGGTTTGGACATGTCTTCCTGATGAAGCATAAATCCGAAGCCTTTGAGAAATTTCGGGAATACAAGAATGAAGTTGAAAAACAAACAGGAAAAATTATCAAGACACTGAGATCTGATCGAGGTGGAGAATATTTGAGTGCCGAGTTTCTGGACTACTCAAAAGAGAATGGAATTCTCTCGCAGCTTACTCCTCCATACACACTACAACACAACGGTGTATCGGAAAGACGGAATCGAACTCTATTGGATATGGTTCGTTCCATGATGAGTAAGGCTGAGTTACCGCGATCTTTTTGGGGTTATGCACTAGAAACAACTGCATATCTTTTGAACCAAGTTCCTACTAAGACAGTGCCTACCACACCATATAAGATGTGGAGTAGGATGAAACCCTGTCTTAAACACTTTAAGACATGGGGATGTCCAGCTTTTGTCAAAAGCAGCATGCGGACAAGCTCGAGGCACGCTCAGTACAGTGTAAGTTTGTGGGATACCCAAAGAACTCCAAGGGGTATCTTTTCTATTACGCAGAGGAGCAAAAAGTCTTTGTTTCTCGTCATGCCCGCTTCTTGGAAACTGAGTTTTTGGAAAACCGGATAAGTGGGAGCGCAATACAACTGGAAAAAATTCCAGAACCACAAGCTATTACTGAAACCTTGGTAGAACCAGAAGTTTCAGGAGAACCGGACATCCCAGCGCCACTCCGCAGGAGTAGTAGGCAGTCTCATCCGCCGAGAGATACTACGATTTTCTCATAGAAGGGGATAGAGAGGATTGCGTCATTGATTATGATGAGCCTACTAGCTTCCAGCAAGCCATTCAGAGCGGTGACTCAGTAAAATGGCTGGATGCAATGCGGACCGAGATGGAGTCTATGTACACCAACAAAGTTTGGACTTTGGACTTTGCTCCAGAAGGGGTAAAACCCGTAGGCTGCAAATGGATCTTCAGAAAGAAGATTGGTGTAGATGGGCAGGTTGAAACCTATAAAGCTAGACTTGTTGCAAAGGGTTTTCGTCAAAGACTTGGTTTGGACTATAACGAGACCTTTTCTCCAGTGGCTATGCTCAAATCCATTCGGATCCTTCTCGCCATTGCTGCTTTCCACAATTATGAGATCTGGCAGATGGACATAAAGACGGCTTTCCTAAATGGAAATTTAGAAGAGTGCGTCTATATGGATCAGCCGGAGGGATTCATTCAGAGTGGGAGCAGCGGTAAAGTGTGCAAGTTGCTCAAGTCCATCTATGGACTGAAGTAAGCATCGCGGAGTTGGAACATCTGCTTTGATGATACTGTCAAAGAATTCGACTTTATCAAAAACCCAGATGAACCGTGCATTTATAGTAAGATTGTAGGGAGAACTGTGGTATTCCTCGTCTTGTACATGGATGACATTCTCCTAATAGTAAATGATATTCCTATGTTACAGTCAGTCAAAGGATTCTTGTCACAGAGGTTCTCCATGAAGGACCTGGGCGATGCAAACTACATTCTGGGGATCCAGATCTATCGTGATAGATCCAAGAGGATGTTGGGACTTTCACGGTCCAGGTACATTGACACCATACTGAAACGATTCAGTATGGAAAATTCCAAGCGCGGTAATCTACCGGCTTGTCACGGAATCACCCTCTCCAAAGAGATGTCTTCCAAGACTGATTTGGAAAGGGCTCGCATGTCATATATATCCTACGCATCTGTGGTAGGCTCTATAATGTATGCGATGTTGTGTACCAGACCAGATGTAGCATACGCATTGAGCGTTGTAAGCCGGTATCAGTCGGACCCAGGAGAGAAACACTGGATAGCAGTAAAGAACATTCTCAAGTACCTGAGAAGGACTAAGGAGATGTTCTTGGTGTATGGCGGAAAAGACCTCCAGATCGAGGCCTTTGCTGACTCCGGATTCCAGAGTGACAAGGATGACTCCAAGTCTATGTCGGGTTATGTCTTTACCCTCAATGGATGGGCGGTTTGCCGGAAGAGCTCCAAGCAGGAAACCGTTGCTGACTCAACTATGGAAGCGGAGTACATAGCTGCTTACGATGCCGCGGAGGAAGCTGTCTGGAAGAAGAAGTTCCTCACGGAGCTTCAGGTGGTTCCAACCATTGTTGATCCAATAACGTTGTATTGTGACAACAACGGCACTATAGCTTTAGCGAAGGAACCCAGGTCCCATCAGATGTCCAGGCACATTTTGAGGCGGTTCCACCTGATCAGGGAGATCGTAGATCGCCGGGAGATCGAGGTGAAGAGAGTAAATTCAGAAGATAACACTGCAGATCCACTCACGAAGGCCTTACCCCAGACTCAGTTCGAGCGGCTGATCGAGATGATAGGTCTTCGATACGCCAGTACATGGCCTTAGTGCAAGTGGGAGATTGTTAGTATATATGCCCTAGAGGCCATTACTGTATCATACTAACTTGTATATTACTTGATGGAAGCTTGGGATATTCACAGTTGTATAGACAATCTTGCTCAAAATGGTAGTATGCTACTTGGTTTGTTTCTACTTTAATGTGTACATGTGTTTCTTTTAGTATATCACCTATACACATTAGTGGATCCCTTAGTATCTTTGCTTGATTACCAGCAATGTGATGGCAGTCACACTCGTGGGGGCTGGATAATACACAAGCACATCCTTATACAGGTCATTAGTCGTAGGACTATCGAGACAGGGCATCGATACTCCAGAGTAGACTAACGTATGCGCTCCTCATCCCAGCAGGGGAGACGGTCTGTCCCATAGTCGTCAGTACGTCGTACTTGAGATAGTATGCGGGTGCTCGTTAGGTTACGAGTACACTGGACAGGACTCGTCGGGAACTGTTGGTTGGTACTATACCTATCGTCAGTTATCAGTTCCCAGGTGACATGAGTACAGCTTAGTCCGCAGAATTGACACTGTCACTTCGCCTCGAATGTGTTCCCACTGTACTTTGATTACTACCCTACCACGGCTCAAAGGAGTCGTGCAAACAAGTAGTAGTTGGGTGCAATCCCGAAGCATTTGGAGGCAGTGACGGTTAGATAGGATTCGTCTCTCCGGGTATTGGGGGTTGATATCGCGCTGTGTCATGGAGAGCCATTACACATAGTCGTCCCTGGCCAGGGCAAGCGAGATATGTTGGTAGGTTTCCAGTGTTATCTCAGGGTGTTCTGGGCCACACTCCGACACGACTTGTACCGCTATTAGGGGACTGACATTTACCGCCCCCCTAGGCCCGCCATGCGATATTCTCAGACGAACAGACCGGACTGTACGGAGACTGTCACATTCAGGCTCAGTAGGATTTCAGATGGGTTTCACCTCGTCAGTCTTCTTATCGGCATCTACCCGGGGGTCGTTACGCACAGCTAGTGCCACTTGCGGTCTGTGGTTAAACCCACTACCAGCTTAGTGTCGAGTCTTTAGAGTCCCACACATAGAGCTATTCGCCTTTAGGAAAAACAGAGTAGAGATCGCATGGTTTTGCGACAGGGTTCGGTCACATCCGCGCACTTGTGCACGTTTGGTGTCCGGGCAGTTTTTACTAGCGGGCTTTGGTTTAAACCAGATCCTAGTATACATTTTGGGATTGGTTTTATCTCGTTAGTATTCGTGTTCCTCGGAATGCGGATGCGGGTGTGTATGCATGGTTGACCGAGAAGAGGCAGAGGATTCTCATTAGGCTTGTTGACTGTTGACTTTTTCTAAACCCTAATGAGAATAAGAAATATGATTAGTATTAATATTAATTAAGTATTATTGTGCCATGGTTGGGTTGAAAGTTTGACTTTGTTGACTTGTTGACTTTGTTGACTAGCTTGGACTTGTTGACCATCATTATGATAATGGCTATCATTTCATGGCTATGACTTTTGCTTGCTTGTTGGTTTGCAAAATGCATTAAATGCATGAAATGATAATGCCATTGACATGAACCATCACAAGATGCTTAATTATTGTTATTATTATGATTATTTTGTTTTCGAGAGCATGGTTGCAAAGGTCTTCTCTCATTCTATCATATTGATTCTCTCTCATCCTCAAGCTCTCCCTCTTCCTCTTGCTCTCTCTCTCTAGCTCATGGTTCTATTGTCTCATGAGTTTAGAAATAAGAACCATAGAGATAAAACCCAAAACACTTCTCTACTCATCCTAGTGTACTAGGTCTAGCAAGCCAAGTATTCTAGTTTCCTCTAGATTAAGGTTGGAGCCAAAGGTAGAAACTTTCGGGTGGATCCATCTTCGGCACAAGGAGACGACGAGGTGAGGCCGATCCGACCACCACAAGGAGTTGAAGAGAAGGAGTTCAAGTTAAGGTATAACCCCTAACATAGTAGTTAAACTCTTAGTTAGGTTGTTAGATAGTTTGTTTAGCAAAGATCCGTTTTTAGAGTCCATGTTACCTCCACCGAAAAAATCATTTTTCACCATTTCCGCATCCCCGAAAGAACCGGGAAGGGTAACATGGACTTACATCCCTGTCACCGTCTATGAGAAAACGGAAGTATCTCTCAGGTGGCTAAGGTCACCTAATAAATCCGCGGAGTGTCTAAGGTTTGTCAGTTCCAATTGAATCTTTAGGTTCTACTAAATTTTCAGTAATCGTTTGTGGTTCTGGAATCACTTTCAGTTCTTTCATACTCCCACTAGTTTTTTTGCAAAAGATTCCTTTTATGAAAAAGGTGGTGACTCAAGAACAAATCAACTTTTGATCTAGAAAATGGTAGAAGTTAAACCCTTATGAATACTTAGGATAACCCACAAACTGCCATTACTGAAACGTGCCTTGAGTTTGTCCAGATTCTCCTTTTAAATAGAAATCGGATAACTCCATATCTTACATCCTTAAGATATGCTACCCTTCTATATCCATATAGAACTAAAGGCACAAATATCGATGGAACCATATTCAATGGCATGTAGTTGTTTCTAATGCATATTACCTAAATGAAAAAGGCCATACAGCATTACTCACCACAGAGCACACCCACGAGTGAGTAACCTATGATAGAATCAAGTTCTCAATATTACTACGACGGAATACCTAGCATAAGTATCTACATCTTCGATCACTTCGAAGAATCTTGATACTTCCAACGTATGGTTCTCTACTTTATTCTTATACATATAGACTTCTCAAAATCTTTGGACCTTACATTTCAACAAATGCATGTCTAATACCAGAGAACTCATAGGTAAACTGAATGAAGTATGATTATCAACCCTTGTCCTAAAGGACACGGACAATATACAATACATTGTATAAGTCCCAAGAGTTCAATAACTCGTACTCTGTGTGTTGTAGGTTGAAAATTGTATTTTAGTTAAGAATGTCTTACACATTATTCAATACACCTTACCTTATCCTCAACTGATAAAGGAAATATTTTCAAAAATTATATCTCACTCTATAAAATAAAAAGACAGATATTTCAGTTTAAAAATTGGTGTATAAAAATGGTTATACAAAACTAAATATTTGTCATTAAACAAAACCCGGTGATTTAATCTAATATCATCAACTACTACAAATTTCGATATTGAGGATCAAATCATCCATTTCTCAATATTCTAATCCTTCTCGGTATCTGTAACGTCATACAGATGTGAGATTCTAATCTGGTATATACATATCATGGAGTCAGAATTAATTAAGAAATAGTTTTCTATTACAAGTACATAGAAAAACTGAAACATAAGAATGTTTCAATGGGGGTGGCCGGGTATTTCAAGTAATGCTCTTCCAATATCCGGATTTACGATAGTAATTGCAATTTCCTTTTCCTCACTACAACCCTTTATATGTCTCTACATCTTACCTTCTGTAAACCATACTTATTCAAGTTGGTTTCTTCCTTCCCTGCCTGTTGGCACCGGCCGAAGGTTTGGAAGAAGAATATCCAACAAGCGTAACAGGTGTACTCTCCTAGTACAAAGAGCTCTCAACTAGAGAGAAGGTGAAGTAGGAGAGACAACAGAATTATACAATCCAAATTTTTCAGAACCAGTGGTTATCCTCGATTGAAATAATTCTTCGAGTTCGTATGTAACTATATGATGGCCTTTCCAAGCAATATGGATCATCGTAGTGATACAGAGTGTTCTAGAGAAGGCAAAGGGAAAGTAGGAGCAACAGGAAATAAGCAAGTTTGTCGTGAATCATGACAATTTAAAGCCAGATGGAAAAAAGTGTTGGCTACAGTGCCCTCAAGGAAATTATTGTAATTATAGGTAGGGCGATTATGATAATTAAGGGAGAACTTATACAGGTAGAACAGTCTCGCTTGAGATGATAGTATGCTATCTGGTTTGTCTTTTATCATTGATATGTATACGTTTTACATGTTATTGCGTGTCAGTAATGCATAATGATGAAGCCCGTAGGATTCTTGCTTGACTACCAGCATTATGATGGTGATCATATACGTGGAGCTGAGCAATCCATAAGCACATCCTTAAATGTCCCTAGTTGGGGAGTATCAAGACCAGGCATCGATATTCTGGAGTAGACTGGTGTATACGTTTGTAGACCCCGACGAGGAGCAGTGGCCAGTATCACAAGCCATTAGTGTTGTGTCAATAAAGATAGTATACATGTGCTCACTGGAGGTGAGTACACCGGACGGACTCGTCGAGAACTTCTAGATGGTATTATACCTATCGTCAGATATCAGTTCTCTAGTGGCATGAGTACAGGTTAGTTCTATGACCTGAGATCGTCATTTGTCTCATTTAATTTCCCACTATACTTAGATTACTGCCCTACTATAGCTTAAAAGAGTCGTGCAAACAAGTTTTAGTTGGGTGCAGTCCCGAGCCACATAGAGGCAGTGAGCGATCGTCAGGGATTCGTCTTTCCCGGTATTGGGAGTTGATGTTGCGCAGTGTTCAGTTGGCTATCATCATAAGTCCATGTCTATGGAGGATGAGATTTGCTAATGGAAGATCAGTAGTTTCTTCATTTGTGATGAGCTTGACACCAGCACGACTTATCGAGTTATTAGGGGTCTGACGTATTCCACCCCTAGACTCGGTATGTAATACTCTTAGATGTGTTAAGAATATGTATGCCCTAGAGGCCATTATTGTATGATATAGTAGATGCTTGTACATATATATAGAGGACTTTCTTGCTCGACAAGATAGTATGCTATCTGGTTGCTCTTTATCTTAACATGTACACTTGTATTATTATATTGTCTCTGTGATACATGTTGATAAAGCCCTTAGGATGTTGGCTTGACTACCAGGACTATGATGCAGATCATACTAGTAGGGCTTGTGTAGTCTACAAGCACATCCTTTAACAGTTCCTAGTCGAGAGAGTATCGAAACAGGGCATCGATATTCCAGAGTAGACTAGTGTGTACGTTTCTCGACCCTGTATGGGGCGATGGTTGTGTTGGATATAGTGCCCTCAAGGCAATTATTGTAAATGCAGACACGCAATTATGATAATTGAGGGGGGACCTATACAGGTACAACAATCTTACTCGAAATGATAGTATGCTATTTGGTTTGTCTTTATCATTGATGTGTACACGTTTTACTTGTTATTGCGTGTCGCTAATACATAATGGTGAAGCCCGTAGGATTCTTGCTTGACTACCAGCATTATGATGGCGATCATGTATGTGAGAGCTGGGTAGCCTATAAGCACATCATTAAATGTCCCTAGTCGTGGGAGTATCGAGACTGGTCATCGATATTCCGGAGTAGACTAGTGTATACGTTTCGAGACACTGATGAGCGGCGGTGGCCGGTCTCACAAGCCATTGGTGTTATGTCACCTAAGATAGTATACACTCACTAGAGCTAAGTACAATGGACGGACTCACCGAGAACTTCTAGATGGTATTATACCTATCGTCAGAAGGAAGTTCTCAGGTGGCATGAGTACAGATTAGTCCTTTGACCTGAAGTCGTCATTTGTCTCGTGTGAGTTCCCACTGTACTTTGATGACTACCTTACTATGACTCAAGGAGTCATGCAAACAGGTTTAGTTGGGTACAGTCCCGAGCCACATAAAGGCAGCGGTCGACAGTCAAGGATTCGTCTCTCCTGGTATTAGGAGTCGATGTCGCATTGTGTTCAGTTGGCTATCACCAGAAATCCGTAGCCACGGTGGGCAAGATTTACTGATAGTTGATCAGTAGTATCTCAGTTGGTGATGAGCTAGACTCAGACATGCTTTATCGGTTAGTAGGGGTATGACGTTATCCACCCCTAAATCCGATATGCAATACTCTTTAACGAAGAGACCGGACTGTACAGAGATTGTCACATTTAGGCTCAGTAGGGTAAGGACGCACTTGATTGTCGACCCCCCTTTTCAACAAGTACCTGGGTAGCCGTTACGTACAGCTAGTGCCGCTGACGTGCTTGTGGTTAAACCCACTGCCAGCTTACTGTCGAGACTTTAGAGTCCCACACAGAGGGTTTTCCCGGTTCAGGAGACAGATGTAGGAGCCGTACGGTGGTACGTGCAGGGGTCCGATTAAATACGTGTACGCGATACACGGACTTTAATCGAACGGTTGATAATACTAGCCGTCTTAGGATTAAGCCGGATTATTAAATCAGGTTTTGATTTGATAATTTATATATGTATTTTGATACATATATTTTATTATTTTTGTTCACTATTCATTTTCTCTCTTTGGTGCTATTCGTATTTTTATACGGATACGCGTATATGTAGCGATACATATACCAGGTGAAGTATTCCGTATTTATACAGGAATGCTTCTAGAAGAAGAACACCTTATATTTATTTTTCTATTTAGAAAAATAAAAAAGGAAATGAGGTGGAAATTGGAAGTTATGAGGCATGGCTTTGATTTTAAAATGATTATTTCATTTGGTTTCACTATTGGTGCATGGTTGATATTTTATGGTAGCCATTCTTTTCTACAAGTGAGTTTTGATGATTTTCATCATCTCCTCCATTCATGCTTCATGCTTCCTCTAGCTCCTATTCTTCTTCTTCTTGCTCTCTATTTTTGAGCATGGTTCAAGAGAGAAAATTTAGTGAAGTATTCCTACATTACCAACCATCAAAACCTAGCGAGTTTGGATCGTCGGTTAGAGCCTCCTCCGTGTTCCCTTGGATGGATCGTCTTCGGCAAAGGGTGGTCAATTCTCAAGCACGATCCCGGCGGTAACGAACTTGGAGGGGTCTTCCACAAATGGATGGACACGCAACAAAGGTTGTATTCTATATGTTTACATGCTTGGTTTGCTAGTTTAGGAGTTTGGATCGATTCTAGGTTCGGGGTTCCTTCATGTTTGCTCGAAATTTTTGTTCACCGTCCGCGCTTGCGCTGAGCCGCGGGCACTAGGGAACCCTACAGTGGTATCAGATCCTCCTAAACACCTTAAACTAGCTAGTTATGACATTAGAATTTGTTGGATATAGTGCCCTCAGAGTCAATTATTGGATCACAGGCACGTGATTGCAATGATTGAGGGAGGACCTATACCGGTAGGACAGTCTTACTCGAGATGATAGTATGCTATCTGGTTTATCTTTATCATCGTGTACTGCTTTAGGTGACCTTACGAGTCGCTATTGCATGTTGATAGAGCCCCTAGGATTCTTGCTTGACTACCAGCAGTATGAGGGCGATCATATACGTGAGAGCTGGAGTCTATAAGCACATCCTTAAAAGGTCCCTAGTCGTGGGAGTTTCGAGACAGGGCATCGATTCTCCAGAGTAGACTAGTGTATACAGTCGAGACCCCGACGACGGGCGGTGGCCGGTCTCACAAGCCACTGGTGTCAGTTGGTTCACCTAAGATGTATACAGGTGCTCATTGAGTTATGAGTACACCGGACAGGACTCGCCGGGAACCTGCTAGTTGGGATTATACCAGACGTCAGATAGCAGTTCCTAGATGACATGTGTACAGGTTAGTTCATCGACCTGAGATCGTCATTTGTCTCGTGTGAGTTCCCACTGTGCTTTGATTACTACCCTACCATGCTCAAAGGAGACGTGCAAACAGGTTTTAGTTGGGTACAGTCCCGAGCCACATGGAGGCAGTGAGCGTATCTGCAGGGGTTCGTCTCTCCCGGTATTGGGGGTGAGGTCGCGCTGTGTCTAGGAGAGCCAGTACATGAAAAGTCCCTTGCCAAGGCAGGAGATTTACTGGTAGGTATTCCAGTAGTATCTCAGGGTGTTCTAGGCTACACTCCGACACGACTTGTATCGCTATTTGGGGTCTGACTTTTACCAACCCCCTGTAAGTCCACGTTGCGACCCCCGGTTCTTACGGGGAGGCAGAAACGGTATAAAAATCAAATTTTTAGCGCATGGGGCAACATGGACTAACAAAGTCGGGATCTTTTCCTAAACTAGAACTAGCAAACTTGCTAAAGAGAGTTAGCTACTCGGAAAGATGGTAATACCTAAACTTGAACTCCTTCTTCTTGAAACCTTGTAGAGGTTGATGGTTCTCTTCTCGTCGCCTTCTTCCGTCGAAGATGGATCCACCTGAGGGTTCAACCTTCGGGCTCTTTCTCGAACTTAGAGAGAACTAGAATCTCCGGCTTGCTAATCCTTTGATCCTAGAGTGAGTAGAGAGTGTCTAAGGGGTGCTTTTGTTTTAAGGAGAGGGATTCTCAACACATGAGAAGGGTTCTCCTTTTGCTAGAGGAAGAAGAAGATGAAGTGAGAAGAGAGAATGGTTATGAAAGAATGAGCTCTCTTTTTCCTTTTTGCAACCATATCAAAAGAAAAAGAATTATCTAATTAGTAATAATAATTCAAATGAGAATAGTTGATGGTAGTTTTGGAATGACCACTATCATACTTCATTAAATGAGTGTAAGCATGAATCAAGGAGAATCCTTTCAAAGCATGATGGTGGTCAACATTCAACCATGGTCAACAAGTCAACCATGGTCAACAAGTCCACAAAATCAACCATAACAATATTTCATTTAATTACTATTATTAATTGATATTTCATAAATCTATTAGGGTTTGGAAAATGATGACTGTCAACTGTGCATACGCACCCGTTCCGAAACCCTAATGAAATACCTCATCCTCCGCCTCAAGCAACTGTGCATACACACCTGCATTCTCGTTCCGAGGAACAAGAATACCGAGATATAAAAGCAACCCCAAAACATATACCAGTATCTGGCTCAAACCAGAGCCTGCCAGTATAATCCGTCCGGACTCCAAACGTGCACAAGTGCGCGGATGAGAACGAACCCTGCCGCAAAACCATGCGACCTCTACTCTGTTTTGCCCAGAGGCGAATACCCTCTGTGTGGGACTCTAAAGACTCGACACTACGCTGGCAGTGGGTTTAACCACAGACCGCAAGCGGCACTAGCTGTGCGTAACGATCCCCAGGTAGATGCCGACAAGAAGGCTGACGAGGTGAACCCCATCTGAACTCCTACTGAGTCTGAATGTGACATTCTCCGTACAGTCCGGTCTGTTCGTCTGATGCATCGCATGTCGGGCCTAGGGGGCGGTAAAACGTCAGTCCCCCAATAGCGGTACAAGTCGTGTCGGAGTGAAGCCCAAAACACCCTGAGATAACACTGGAAACCTACCAGTATATCTCGCTTGCCCTGGCCAGGGACTACTCGTGTAATGGCTCTCCTAGACACAGCGCGATGTCAACCCCCAATACCGGGAGAGACGAATCCTGTCTAACCGTCACTGCCTCCAAGTGCTTCGGGACTGCACCCAACCACTACCTGTTTGTACGACTCCTTTGAGCCGTGGTAGGATAGTGATCAAAGTGCAGTGGGAACACACTCGAGGCGAAGTGCCAGTGTCAAGTCAGCGGACTAAGCTGTACTCATGTCACCTGGGAACTGATAACTGACGATAGGTATAATACCAACCTGTCAGTTCCCGACGAGTCCTGTCCAATGTACTCGTAACCTAACGAGCACCCGTATACTATCTCCAGTACGACGTACTGATGGCTGTGGGACAGACCATCTCCCACACTGGGATGAGAAGCGCATACGCTAGTCTACTCCGGAGTATCGATGCCCTGTCTCGATAGTCCTGCGACTAGGGACCTGTAGAAGGATGTGCTTATAGATTACCCAGCCCCCACTAGTGTGACTGCCATCACAACGCTGGTAATCAAGCAAAGATCCTAAGGGCTCCACTAATGCGTATAGGTGATATCGCAAAATAAACACATGTACACATTGGAGTAGAAACAAACCAAGTAGCATACTACTATATTGAGCAAGATTGTGTATACAAGGTGAATATCCCAAGCTTCCATTAAGTAATATACAAACTAGTATGATACAGTAATGGCCTCTAGGGCATATACACTAACAATCTCCCACTTGCACTAAGGCCATGTACTGGCATATCGAAGACCTATCATCTCGATCAGCCGCTCGAACTGAGTCTGGGGTAGGGCCTTGGTGAATGGATCTGCAGTGTTTTCTTCTGAAGCAACCCTCCGAACCTCGATCTCCTTGCGATCCACGATCTCCCTGATCAGGTGATACCGCCTCAAGATGTGCCTGGATCTCTGATGGGACCTGGGTTCCTTCGCTAAAGCTATAGCCCCGTTGTTGTCGCAATACAGAGGTATTGGGTCAACAATGGACGGAACCACCTGAAGTTCTTTCAAGAACTTCCTTATCCAGACAGCTTCTTTTGCGGCATCAGATGCAGCGATGTATTCCGCTTCCATAGTCGAGTCTGCAGCGGTTTCTTGTTTGGAACTCTTCCAACACACCGCCCCTCCATTGAGGGTAAAGACAAAACCCGACATGGACTTGGAATCATCCTTGTCACTCTGGAAGCTGGAGTCAGCAAAGGCCTCGATCTGGAGGTCTTTTCCTCCATACACCAAGAACATCTCCTTAGTCCTTCTCAGGTACTTGAGAATGTTCTTTACTGCTATCCAATGTTTCTCCCCAGGGTTTGACTGATACCGGCTTACTACACTCAGTGCATAAGCTACATCCGGTCTGGTACACAACATCGCATACATTATAGAGCCTACCGCAGAAGCGTAGGGTATAATAGACATGCGATCCCTCTCCAAATCAGTCTTGGGAGACATCTCTTTAGAGAGGGTGATCCCGTGACAAGCCGGTAGGTTACCGTGCTTGGAATCTTCCATACTGAATCTTTTCAGTACGGTGTCGATGTACCTGGACTGTGAAAGTCCTAATATCCTCTTGGATCTATCACGATGGATCCGGATCCCCAGGATGTATGAGGCATCACCCAGGTCTTTCATGGAGAACCTGTGTGACAAGAAACCCTTGACAGATTGTAGCATAGGAATGTCATTTCCTATTAAGAGAATGTCATCCACGTATAAAACGAGGAATACTACAGTTCTCGCTACAAATCTACTATAGATGCATGGTTCATCTGGATTTTTGATAAAGCCAAATTCCTTGACCGTCTCATCAAAACAGATGTTCCAACTCCGCGATGCCTGCTTTAGTCCATAGATGGACTTAAGCAACTTGCACACCTTTCCGCTGCTCCCACTCTGAATGAAACCCTCTGGCTGATCCATATAGACACACTCCTCTAAATTTCCATTTAGAAAAGCGGTTTTTACGTCCATCTGCCAAATCTCATAATCGTGGAAGGCAGCAATGGCAAGAAGGATCCGAATGGATTTCAGCATAGCCACTGGAGAAAAGGTTTCGTCATAGTCCAAGCCAGGTCTTTGACGGAAACCCTTTGCTACAAGTCTAGCTTTATAGGTCTCAACCTGTCCATCTACACCAATCTTCCTTTTGAAGATCCACTTGCATCCTACGGGTTTTACCCCGTCTGGAGCAATGTCCAACGTCCATACTTTGTTGGTGTACATGGACTCCATTTCGGTCCGCATTGCATCCAGCCATTTTACCGAGTCAACACTCTGAATGGCCTGTTGGAAGCTAGTAGGCTCATCATAATCTATGATGCAATCCTCTCTATCCCCGTCTATGAGAAAACCGTAGTATCTCTCGGGCGGATGAGACTGCCTACTACTCCTGCGGAGCGGCGTAGGAATGTCCTGTTCTTTTGAACTTACTGGCTCTTCCAAGCTTTCAGTAATAGCTTGTGGTTCTGGAATTTCTTCCAGTCTATTGCGTTCCCACTTATCTGGGTTTCCAAAAACTCAGTTTCCAAGAAGCGGGCATGTTGAGAAACAAAAACCTTTTGTTCCTCAGCGGAATAGAACAGATACCCCCTGGAGTTCTTTGGGTATCCCACAAACTTACACTGTACAGAACGTGCCTCGAGCTTGTCCGCATGCTGCTTTTTTACAAAAGCTGGACATCCCCATATCTTAAGGTACTTAAGACAGGGTTTCTTCCCACTCCACATCTGATATGGAGTGGTAGGCACAGTCTTGGAACTTGTTCAAGAGATACGCAGCTACTTCTAGTGCATAGCCCCAGATAGATCGCGGTAACTCAGCCTTACTCATCATAGAACGAACCATATCCAATAGGGTTCGATTCCTCCTTTCCGATACACCGTTATGTTGCGGAGTGTATGGAGGAGTACGCTGAGAGAGAATTCCATTCTCTTTTAAATAGTCCAGGAACTCGGCACTCAAGTATTCACCACCTCGATCCGATCTTAGAATCTTAATACTTTTGCCTGTTTGTTTTTCAACTTCATTCTTGTAATCCCGAAATTTCTCAAAGGCCTCGGATTTGTGCTTCATTAAGAAGACATGTCCATACCTAGAGAAATCGTCTGTGAAAGTAATGAAGTATGAATAACCGCTTCGCGCATGTGTAGACATTGGACCACACACGTCACTGTGTATGAGTCCCAAGAGCTCGCTCGCTCTTTCTCCGTGTCCAGTGAACGGAGTCTTTATCATCTTTCCCATGAGACAAGATTCACAAGTGGCATAAGACTGATACTCGAACGGATCCAAGTATCCTTCTTTATGTAACTTAGTCAACCGTGTCTCATTGATGTGACCCAGTCTACAATGCCATAAGAAAGCCTGATTGATATCTGGAGACTTTCTTTTGTGTGTATTCTGGACATTGAAAATCTGTGGTTGGTTTAATACGTATATACCATTGCTCAATGTACCTGACCCAATCAGAACTTGATTAAGGTGAATGTTTACAACATTACTTACAAACGCAAATTCATAACCTTCTTTAGAAACCAAAGATACAGAAATGATATTACAAGTTGCGTTGGGTACAAAAAAGCAATTACGCAAAACCAAAACATGCCCATCTGACATTCCCAGGTGATAGTCCCCCACGGCTTTAGCATCCATGCTAGCTCCGTTCGCAACTCTGAGGGTCATGTCACCTTCCTTCAAAAACCTACGGTTTCTTAACGCCTGCAAAGAATTACAGATATGAGATCCTGATCCGGTATCCAATACCCAGGAAGTAGAGTTTATAGAAAGACAGTTTTCAATAACATAAACACCTGAAGCTGAAGCCGCAACCTGCTTCAGTTCCTGTGTCCTGGCCTTCCAAGCCCTGCAATCTTTCTTCCAGTGTCCACTCTTATGACAATAGAAGCATTCTTCCTTTCCAACAAGCTTCCTCGCAATCTTTGTTGCCTTTTCCTTTCCCTTCGTACCCACTTTACTAACACCGCCTCTTGGTTTGGCGGGGGCTTTCTTCCTCTTTCCCTTGGCTTTCGCCTTGGACCTAGAGGAAGAAGATCCTCCTACAAACAAAGCGGGTGTTTCCCTACCCTTCTGTAGGGTGCCCTCTGCGCTCCTCAGCAGGTTGAGGAGTTCTGAAAGTTCAACTTCCTTTTCTTGTAAGTTGAAGTTCAGTATAAACTGGGCGTAAGTGGATGGAAGGGACTGGAGAATTAAATCCGTATAGAGTTCACTGTCCAACGTGGTCCCAAGTTCTGCGAGCTCCTCAGTGTAGCCAATCATCTTAACCACGTGGTCCGCTACTGATGATCCGACGGCCAACTCAGTCGAAAATAACTTCTTCGACACTTCGTATCTTGCGATACGAGACTGCTCTCCATACAGTTCTTTTATATGGAGAAATATGGACTCGAGGTCCATATTCTCATGCCTCCTCTGATGTTCGTTGTCCATAGAGGCAAGAACGAGGCACCTGGCCTTCGCGCAATCAATCTCCCAAGTCTTATGGATTTCCTTATCCGCGACGCTGGAGGTGGGACCTGGGACGGGGGGAGCTTTGGTGGTAAGAAGATACCCCAGCTTGTCGTAAGCGATTGCCAATTTACATTCCTGAGCCAATCTTTGTAGTTTGGCCCTGTCAGTATGTTTTTATCTAGAAGTAACTTAAGTCCAGTCATTTCGAATTTGGTCGCTACAGGGGGGAGAGAAGAAACACTTTAGCACGATGCTCTTGCAAGTTTAGAATGGTTTTTAATTTGTCTAAACAGGATGGCTCCCACTGTCTCTCGAATCCCTCCTCAAACCACAAAGGAAGAATTAGCCGGGATCAATCCCACCGCACAATACTTGCTTAACCGTTCAGCCAGGCCAGTGTCGGTACTTCGAGGGAGGTTTTCCAACGCTTTCGCGAAGTTCCTTAATTTAAGAACCTCTTTTCCCTGGGGGCGTAGCCCCGCTAACACCTTTCTAGGCACCTACTAGGTTTATAGCATTGATCGTTTAGTGAGAAATTTCCCGAGGAGTAGCATATACTCACAGTAGGATCGGGATCCAAATATCATCGCGTGACGAAAATGAAGGAATCCTACCATAATCATCACACTCCAAATGGTATGCAAATCTAGCAAGTTTCAGTACTTATGAAACTCCCGATGTGGATTTTTGCCCCATGCTCTTATGACCTTGACGAAGGTCAACAAATCATAAGTCACATGTCAAGTTCTGCCCGTCATTATCCAGGTTAATTTGAACCCACCCGTATATACCCTTGACGAAGGTCAACAAGGCAATACGACTGTCGCAAACCAACGCATCTATCTATGCTACATATGAACACCCAACAGCTACCAATCTCTATGTCTTGACGAAGGTCAACAAACATAGCTTGAATACTATTGAATATTCATACGAAACGACGGAGGGCTACGAATGGTTTTGGCGAAACCGTGAACGTAGTGAACTTGATATAATCGATGGAACGAGATAGCTTTTAGAAGGAGTGGCTCAAGCTCCGCATTTAAAAGTTAGTTTTGAAAAGAACCGAGTGGTTTTTCGAAAGTGTTCCAACGACTTTAGCTTGGTTTATTATCTTGCATTAGTTCTTTTTAATGCGTGATATTCTTGCATTAGTTCTTTTAATGCGTCCCATCATTTAATCCTACCATTGCAGAAAACAACCAAAATATGACGTACGCTTATGCCATTCGCATTCGCCACGGGGTCCCGTCATCACTCGTTAGGTTACTTAACTAACGACAGAGCGGGGGCTGGGCTAGCGCGGCTGTAAAACATAAGCAACGCCTAAATATAAAGCAATGATAGACATTACAGATCACAGATGAATACATTGGATATACTAGCAATCTGCAATCCGTTCGAGCCTGCAACGAAAAGCGGATTACACGGTCGCGGTGAATAGAAAATACCCCACCCAAGACCCCTACGGGTGCGGCAAACTACCCGCCAAGTACTCGGCAGTTTGTGCACCCCTCCATGGGTCAATCCTAGGAGCAAAAACAGTAAAAAGAATTATACAATGACGGCTACAACCCCGACCCGGTTGTGCGGCCATACAAATAATAATATTACATCAATTTACATTTACAAATGAATGAAAGAAAAACAAAAGCTCATCTCACATCCACCCCGGCTATTCACCCGCAACAGTCCAACAGATTCATATACACATTCCAATATCAAACACAGATCACAGAGATGCATAACCCCGACTAATCGACTTATAGCGATTAGCCGACGTTCAATACATGCAAACATCACAGATATAACCATCATAGTCAAAGTGCAGTGAAGTTCGGAAAAAATACGGAATTATAGGACCCCAAAAGTAAATTTCAGTTCTAGAAAATCTGGGCACATATAATATATCTTAAAAATCCCAAAATCCTACCAGAAGAACACTGCACTAAAAACGATCACAAGAGGAAACAAAACGGCGGCGGTTCCGCGGCCTAAGCCACCTATTGCCGCGGAACCGCGGCGCTTTAAGGGAATCATGCGATCGTTTTTCTTGGGTGTTCTCACAAAACCCTGAGCCGATTTTAGGTGTATAACAAATCTTGTTTTGATCAGAAAAAATTTTAACAGAAACTAGGGTTTTGTAAAAGTTTGGTTTTTGGATTTTTACGGTTCCGAACTTCGTTACACTTCACTACCAAGATAGTTTAAGTTTAGTTAGGCTCTGATACCACTGTATGTCCACGTTGCGACCCCCGGTTCTTACGGGGAGGCGGAAACGGTATAAAAATCAAATTTTTAGCGCATGGGGCAACATGGACTAACAAAGTCGGGATCTATTCCTAAACTAGAACTAGCAAACTTGCTAAAGAGAGTTAGCTACTCGGAAAGATGGTTATACCTAAACTTGAACTCCTTCTTCTTGAAACCTTGTAGAGGTTGATGGTTCTCTTCTCGTCGCCTTCTTCCGTCGAAGATGGATCCACCTGAGGGTTCAACCTTCGGGCTCTTTCTCGAACTTGGAGAGAACTAGAATCTCCGGCTTGCTAATCCTTTGATCCTAGAGTGAGTAGAGAGTGTCTAAGGGGTGCTTTTGTTTTAAGGAGAGGGATTCTCAACACATGAGAAGGGTTCTCCTTTTGCTAGAGGAAGAAGAAGATGAAGTGAGGAGAGAGAATGGTTATGAAAGAATGAGCTCTCTTTTTCCTTTTTGCAACCATATCAAAAGAAAAAGAATTATCTAATTAGTAATAATAATTCAAATGAGAATAGTTGATGGTAGTTTTGGAATGACCACTATCATGCTTCATTAAATGAGTGTAAGCATGAATCAAGGAGAATCCTTTCAAAGCATGATGGTGGTCAACATTCAACCATGGTCAACAAGTCAACCATGGTCAACAAGTCCACAAAACCAACCATAACAATATTTCATTTAATTACTGTTATTAATTGATATTTCATAAATCTATTAGGGTTTGGAAAATGATGACTGTCAACTGTGCATACGCACCCATTCCGAAACCCTAATGAAATACCTCATCCTCCGCCTCAAGCAACTGTGCATACACACCTGCATTCTCGTTCCGAGGAACAAGAATACCGAGATATAAAAGCAACCCCAAAACATATACCAGTATCTGGCTCAAACCAGAGCCTGCCAGTATAATCCGTCCGGACTCCAAACGTGCACAAGTGCGCGGATGAGAACGAACCCTGCCGCAAAACCATGCGACCTCTACTCTGTTTTGCCCAGAGGCGAATACCCTCTGTGTGGGACTCTAAAGACTCGACACTACGCTGGTAGTGGGTTTAACCACAGACCGCAAGCGGCACTAGCTGTGCGTAACGGTCCCCAGGTAGATGCCGACAAGAAGGCTGACGAGGTGAACCCCATCTGAACTCCTACTGAGTCTGAATGTGACATTCTCCGTACAGTCCGGTCTGTTCGTCTGATGCATCGCATGTCGGGCCTAGGGGGCGGTAAAACGTCAGTCCCCCAATAGCGGTACAAGTCGTGTCGGTGTGAAGCCCAAAACACCCTGAGATAACACTGGAAACCTACCAGTATATCTCGCTTGCCCTGGCCAAGGACTACTCGTGTAATGGCTCTCCTAGACACAGCGCGATGTCAACCCCCAATACCGGGAGAGACGAATCCTGTCTAACCGTCACTGCCTCCAAGTGCTTCGGGACTGCACCCAACCACTACCTGTTTGCACGACTCCTTTGAGCCGTGGTAGGGTAGTGATCAAAGTGCAGTGGGAACACACTCGAGGCGAAGTGCCAGTGTCAAGTCAGCGGACTAAGCTGTACTCATGTCACCTGGGAACTGATAACTGACGATAGGTATAATACCAACCTGTCAGTTCCCGACGAGTCCTGTCCAGTGTACTCGTAACCTAACGAGCACCCGTATACTATCTCCAGTACGACGTACTGATGGCTGTGGGACAGACCATCTCCCACCGCTGGGATGAGAAGCGCATACGCTAGTCTACTCCGGAGTATCGATGCCCTGTCTCGATAGTCCTGCGACTAGGGACCTGTATAAGGATGTGCTTATAGATTACCCAGCCCCCACTAGTGTGACTGCCATCACAACGCTGGTAATCAAGCAAAAATCCTAAGGGCTCCACTAATGCGTATAGGTGACATCGCAAAATAAACACATGTACACATTGAAGTAGAAACAAACCAAGTAGCATACTACTATATTGAGCAAGATTGTTTATACAAGGTGAATATCCCAAGCTTCCATTAAGTAATATACAAACTAGAATGATACAGTAATGGCCTCTAGGGCATATACACTAACACCCCCTAGGCCCGCCATGCGATGCTCATAGACGAACGGACCGGACTGTACGGATATTGTCACTGACAGGCTCAGTAGGGTGTCAGGATGAGTTTGCTCATCGACGTCCCTTTTGGTCAATACCTGGTAGCCCGTCACGTATGGCTAATACCTCTGACGTGCCAGTGGTTAAATCCACAGCCATAGTATTGACGAGTCTTTAGAGTCCACCACACACAGTTACTCAAGTTTCGGGCGAAACGCTGTAGAGGCCGTATGGAGATATAGCAGGGTTCGATCAGATACGTGCGGTATTGCACGGATCGTGATCGAACGGATTTTACTAGCCGGCTTTGGCTTAAGCCGGATCCTAGTATTAGACAGTGTAGTCTTGTCTCTTTGCATTTGTGTTCAGTGGGAATACAAATGCGGGCATATATATGCAGTAGCTGGGTTTTCCTGTAATTTATTACGGGATCAGTTTTCTGAAGTTGCCAGATTGCATTCTGTTCCGGCCAGTTTTCTTTTGTTCCTTCGCGGCCGGACTTTTCCGATGGAGAGGGTAATTTGCAATTGTGCAAATTACTTTTTGTGGAGGGGGTTTCTTGCTTTTGTTGGCTTCATGATGGTTTATTCATCATGAGATTCTTTTCTAGTCCATTCCTATGCATTTATTGTGATGAGATTGAGTGGGGTTTAGACGAGAAATGAGGGTGACCATTTTCTTATTATCTTTCTCTTCTCCTCTTGCATTATTCTATGGTTCTCCTTTTTTTTCCACCATTCTCATTATGGGGGGGCCGGCCACATTCTAGTGAGAAGAGGGAGATGTTCATTTTTGTGGGGGTTGCATTATGTTCATCTCATACCATTTTTCCTTTCACCAAAAATCCCAAAAGCACATTCCAAAGTTCTTGGTTCACCTCCATCATCTTCAAAGGAAACTTCATATACCCCAAAGAGACTACGATTCTACACCACATCTACAGCATCCATTGGACGCGTCGGCTAGCCAACTTCGCGCCCGAGTTGCCTCGGTCCAGAGGTGGGAGCCCGTAAAAGAATCCGGCTACGTGGTGCCCTTTCCGACGAGGAGGTGACGAACAGAGTTTCCGTGGGAGATCGGAGTGGAGACGAAGATCGAAGGACACAGATCGCTTGGTATATCTCTACCCATCTTTTAGTTTGCTAGTAGCTAGGTTAATGGCCCGATCCGGGTTTATAGTGCGCGGTGGTGCCGGTTTGCAAGTTTCGCAAAGTTTTTCGTTTCCGCGTTTCCGACGTCGGATCGACGGCCGGGGCGCCGCCGTGCACTTACATTGGTATCAGAGCCACGCCATTAACCTAGTCTAGCTCTCTAACATGTTTAGAACTCGATCGAACCAAAAAATCCCAAAAACCGTGTTTTCCAAACCACAAGTTTCTGTCGAATTTTTTTTTTTGGGCTCTAAAAATTTTTCAGGTTGTTTCAGAAACATGTGCAGAGAATTCTAAGAATACTGAAAAAATTTGGTGACCTAATACTTCCAAAGAGCCGCGGAACCGCGGCCATAACCCCACTTTGGCCGCGGTTCCGCCGCAGTAATATAGCTTCACTTCACCAGTTTTTTCTAGTGGGCTTTCGGCTTGGAAATAGGGGTTTTGGGATATTCTTTTTGGGCCCAGATTTTCTGTGAGTGCTACAGTAGTGCTAGGGGCCCACTTTGATAAATTTGTTTGATCGGATATTTTAAACATATTAGTTCACAGTATTTACATTATATCTGCGACCGTGAATGTCATTCGATCGGTAAATCCAGTCTATCAGCTATAGCCCTTTTATACGGATTTACGAACGTGACATTCACGTTGATATTCTGTGTTGTGCTGTGATGTTGCAGATCGGTCGTGGGGATAGCCTGGTTGCAGTGGTAGTACAGTTTTGTTTTATATGTACATTTAATATTGCGGGGCGAGCGTCCGACATGTGGACTGCCGTCACTGCCTGTTTGTATTATTCTTTTGGGACACGACCGGGTCGAGGTCGATGTACCCGTTGTATGTATATTTTACTTTCTATACTAGGATTACCCCGTGGAGGGGTGCACGGATAGCCGGGTTCTAGAGGGCAACAAGCCCGCATCTCATGGCGTTGAGACGGAGGGGGCTTCACTCTAGAATTGGCGGGCTATTCGCCGCACTCGTAGAGGGTATAGGTTGACCCAGGAGGGGTGCCTAAGTTACCGGATTCCGTGAAGTGCTGGGTGGTCCATTCATGTTGCTGAAGGGGGCTGCCTCGCTTCAGGTTTTGGTGGGTAACTTGCCGCGTCCGTAGGGGTCTAGGATTTCATTGCACAGGCTATCCACACGACCAGGGGAACGTCGGGTTTCAGTAGCGGCTCTATGAAACCCGGGGATCCCAGATATCTGTATTGCTCTGTGATGCTGGTTACATTTCTGTGATGCTGCATTTTTTATCACGCCTTGAGCGAAATATTATATATTTATATATATACTAGTAGATGGTGTATATATTTTTCATCCGCGCTAGTCCAGTACCCGCTTTGTCGTTAGTTATCTAACCTAACGGGTGATGACGGGACCCAGTGGTGAATGCGGATGGCATATACGTACGTTATTATTTTCGTTCTTTATTGGTGTGATCAATTGATGGGACTGTGTTGATTCGGATCAATGCAAGATAAACAAACCTATTCTGATGTTGTTGGAACATTTTTCAAAAAAAGCTATTATTGCAAGGGCGTTCTCTTTTGTTTTGCATTGTGCTATTCAGTTGGAATATCCTGCTCCTCAGTTGATGAGGCAAGGGCCGAGATCCCTTTACCGGGAGTGACCCCTTGGACAAAAGTTTGCGTCAGGGAAATAACTTCACTATAGCCGATTACTTTTGCTTTGCATCATGGTATTCAGTTGGAATATCCTGCACCTCATTCCACGGGGAAAGAGCCGAGATCCCTTCACCGGGAGTGACCTCTTTAGCAAAGGTTTTCGTCACTATATTTTTAAAAGCTATCCGGTTCCTTCAACGATATCAAGTTCATTACGTTAAAGGTTTTCGTCAGAAACCATTCGTATGTAGGGTTCCTAGGCACCCCAAGGAGGTCTCACAAGGCATCAACCATGCCAATTTCAAAAATTACGGTGCCGAGAAACCCTAGTGTACGGATCGTTGGCTAGAATTCTAGGCGAAAAAGAAACTAGTTAACAACTTAACTAAAGTTTAAACGGAAATACAACCTTTGTAGATCCGGTGCTCCACCTCCACGGCTCCGCAACGAAGTCCCCTCGCTGTCCAAATGAATTCCCGGGCTCTAGCATCGGCTTCGTCGGAGAAATGGCGAGCTAGGTCGTCGATGTCCATGCCGAAGATGATCTACGTCGAGGCATCGCTAGATCAAGCTCCACCTTCACCAAGCCTTGAAAACTTGTGAAGGAAACACACTCTACTACTTGGCAAGAGGTAGAGGATGAAGAAATAGGAAGTGGGTAGACTTTAGAATTGGATTTCTCACTCTAATTCATCAATCACCATTGATGAGGCAAGCTTTCTTCTTGAAGTGAAGAAGAAGAAGATGATAAAAGTTATGATAAGTTCATTTTGTAAAAAGAAATAAATATCAATACTTATCATTAACCAACCATAGTTTAGTGTAGAGAATAAATCATGGTTAGATTGAAGGGTTAGGGTTAAGCATCAAGACAAAATGGTGACTTAGTCAAAGTTTCATGAAGCTTCATCATCCATCCAAAGAAAGCCACCATTTATTCTTTATGCAAATCATTTTCCAAAAAGAATAAATAGATAAATAAATGAATAAGTAAAAACAAAACCCTAACCATTACACAACCATGGTTTAATCTTTACACTTAGCCAATTTAGCATGCATCATCAAACATGATACAAACTAATGCACAAAAGTATATCACATATACAATGTGCACATCCGAGTGAGAATATCCATTTAAAGTGAACCAATACTAGTTAATGCAAAGTAATATATCAAATATATAATTATACATTAAATCATTAAATCAACACTTGATTTAATGATCCGGTCATATCGCATATAATCGACTAATATCAACAGTAACAACTTATCGAATCAACACTTGATCCGATATGCCGGCTATATCGCATATAACCGATCAATGTCACATATCGCGAGAATCGAATACAGTATCACATACTGGTATCATTCTCGGTCCCGCACATATCTCATATGCGCTCCTATTTCGTTTCGCTTGAGCCAGGAAACCTCTGTGTAGGACTCTAAAGACTCGTCAATACGCCGGCAGCGGATGATGATCATATCAAACATCCACAAGCCGCAAGCGGTCTGCTAAACGTAACGGCCACCCGGGTATTGAGCGATCAGAAGATCGACGAGCAAGCCCGCTCACACTCCAGTGAATCCAACCAGTAACACTACCGTACAGTCCGGTCTGATCGTTTGATATGTCGCATATCTCGCCTAGGGGTGGTAAACGTCAGACCCCAATAGCTCGATAAGTCGTGTCGATATGAGGTCTATAACTGTTCGAGAAACTACTGGTAACACTTACCAGTAAATCTCAGCAACCACGGCCAGGGATTTCCTGTTATAGCCAATCGAACACAGCGCAACATCAACTCCCTATACCGGGAGAGACGAATCCCCTCCTATCGCTCATTGCCTCCATGTGACTCGGGACTGTACCCAAAAACCACCGTTTTGCACGCCCTCTTGGACGTGGTAAGATGGAAATCAAAGCACAGTGGGAACCACACAAGACTCTATGACGATCTCGGGTCAACAGACTACTCTGTACCAGTGTCACCAGAGAACTGCTATCTGACGTGAGGTATAATACCATCTGGGAGTTCTCGGCGAGTCCGTCCAGTGTACCCAGTCTCTACTGAGCACCCGTATATCATCTCTGATGTCAAACACCAATGGATATGGGATCATCCATCGCCCATCTGTATGGGTCGAGAAGGTATACGCTAGTCTACTCTGGTATATCGATGCCTCGTCTCGATACACCCATGACTAGGGACTTTGAAGGATGTACTTATGGACTACCATGTCCCCACTAGTATGATCCGCATCATAGTCCAGGTAGTCAAGTACAGATCCTAAGGGCTTTACCAACATGTAACAGAGAGAAAATCAGCATACACGTTAAGGTAAAGGGTAACCAGATAGCATACTATCATGTCGAGCAAGAAAGTCCTCCCTATATATGTCCCAGCATCCACTACAATATACATCCTATGTACAGTAATGGCCTCTAGGGCATACATATAACTAACAATCTCCCACTTGCACTAGGGCCATCTGTAGCAGTGGTTGAAGTATCTCATACTCAACCATCCCATGAAAGTCTCTCTCTGGGAAAAGGCCTTTGTGAGTGGATCCGCTGTGTTGTCCTCTGAGTCTACTCTCCAAACCTCGATCACCCTGGAGATCATCCATCTCCATGATCAGGTGACACTGCCTTAGAATATGTCTGGATCACTGATGGGACCGGCGTTCCTTGGCATAAGCCATGACTCCATTGTCACACAATGGGAGGAACATAGTTCATCTCATGAACCAATATACACCCAAACAGCCTCTTTGGTAGCATCTTAAGTAGCGATGTATCCAGCCTTTATCGTCTAGTGTGTCACGGTATCTTGTTTGGAACTCTTCCAACATACCGTCCCTTTACTGAGGGTAAAGACAATGCCTGTGACTGACATTCAGTCGTCTTTATCACTCTGGAACCATTCCAGTGATTCTCCCCAGGGTCGATTGATACCATCTCACTACAGCTAGTGAGTATCCTAACATCCATTTAGATCTATCTCATAGATCCAAAATCCAGGATTTAGGAGGTATCACTTTGATCCTATTTGGAGAATCATTGTGATAAGCGGAGATTGACCGAGCGTAGCATAGGAAACTCCTTCCCTATCAAGAGCATGACATCCATGTACTTTACGAGGATCACCACCATACACCCTACTACCTTTTTGTTTATACAAGGTTCATCTACCATTTTGATGATGTCAAACTCTTTGACTTATCCATCAAAACAGATGTTCCATCTCCGCGATGCCTGCTTTATCCTATAAAACATCTTGCACACGTTTCCGCTGCTCCCACTGTCTACGAAGCCCTCTGGCTGTGTACTTATAGACACACTCTTCTAAATCATCATTTAGAAAAGCTGTCATGACACCCAACCACCAGATATCGTAGTCATGGTATGTGGCCGTGGCAAGTAGGATCTGGATGGACTTTAGCATAGGTACTGGAAAAGGTTTCATCATTATCCACTCCTGGTCGATGACGAAAACCTTTAACAAGTCTAGCTTTGAAAGTCTCAACCTTTCCATTTACACCAAGTAATCTTCTCAAGATATACTTGCTCCTGATGGGGATTTAACCCTTCAGATATAGCAACCAAAGTCCATACTTTGTTGGTGTATAAGGATTCCATCTCAGATCACTAAGCATCCAGCCATTCTTACAGAGTCTTCACTCTCGATGGCCTGCTCGAAACTAGTTGGGTCATCATCTCATGATGCAATCCTCGCTCCCACTGTCATAGAGAAACCGAAGTATCTCTCAGGTGGGTGAGGAACCCTACTAGATCGGCGGAGAGGCTGAGGTTTGTTCGAATCTACTGAATTCTTTGGTTCTACCAAATCATCTGCTGTTGTTTGTATAGCTGGAACCTTTCCAGTTGTACATAACAGATCTTGCCTCGAGCTTGTCCGGATTTTGCTTTTCAGACATAGGCTGGACAACCCCAAATCTCAACTAACTTGAGAGATGGGCTCTTCCCTTATCATATCAAATATGAAGTGGTAGGCAACTGATTTGATTCGAACCCTATTCAATAGGTATGCAGCTTTTCAAGCGCATAACTCCCTAAAGGAAATAGGTAACTCAGTATTACTCATCATAGAGCACACCATATCAAATAGGGTGTATCTGCTCCGCCCCGATATACCATCGTGCTATGGTATATGCGGAGGAGTAATGCTGAGAGAGAATCTCATTCTCCTTTAGAAAAGTCCAGGATTTCCGTGCTCAAGTATTCTCCTCCTCGATCACATCAAAGGACATAATACTTATACCCTTATTTTGGTTCTCTACTTCTAGCTTATATTCTGTGAATATCTCAAAAGGTTCGGACTTGTGTTTCAACAGGAACATATGTCTGAATCTTGAGAGATTATCAGAGAATGTAATGAAGTAAAAAGAACCGGTCTTGGCATTTGTAGACAGGGGACCTACATACATCATCATGTATCATCCCAAGAGTTTACTAACTCTTTCTCTGTTTCCAGTAAACGGAGCTATGGTCATCTTATCTTTGTGACATGACTGGCGAGTTTCACAAGATGTAAATTCAAACTGATTTAAAAATGCATCTATATGTAACTCTAGCTAGTCGGGTCATATTGATCTGACCTAGTCTACAATGTCTCAAGAAGAATTCGTTCATTTCTGAACTCTTCCTCTTGTGTGTGTGTGTGATCCGTATACTAAGAACTGTAGTTTGATTTAGAACATCAATGCTTTTAGATAACGTGCCTGAACCGATCAACTTTTGATATAGGAAATTTTCAAAACATTATCCAACAATACAAAATTTTATCATTTCTTTACTAATAAAGAGACTGATATGATTTTGTATATCAGGTTCGGTATCTAATAACATTCGTTCAGAATCAATGTATTGGTAATACAGGGTGACAGTGACCAACAGACTTGGCTGCAACACTTGCCCCGTTTTCTGCCTCATGAAACTTATCACCCGTTCTCAGTTCTCTACCTTTCTGTAGCCCTATGTAACAGATTACATATCTGGGATCCTGATTTGGTATCACATACCCAGGACGTAAAGGATACAGAGAAACAGTTCTTTGTAACGAACACACCCGAAGATGATGCATCAGCATGCACTCTCTTCGTTTAGGCGGCACGGGAATTATGGTAATCCCCAATTTCCTGCTCTGTCTTATAACAATTATAAGTTGGAGCGGGACCAACGTTCCCCAGCTCAGTATAACAAGCGGGTTCGGTCAATATTCCGTATTATTATCTTGATTAAGGCGTGATATGGTCGCTACCAGGAGAGAGAGAGAAGAAAACACTCAGCGTGCGCTCTTACAAGAATAGATTGGTTATTATTTTATCTAATCAGGATGGCTCCCACTGCTTTTTATCAAATCTTCTTTCAAACCCTAAAAGGAAAGACTAGCCGGGATTAATTACACACTACAAGTTCGCCAATCTTTCAGCCAGGCCAGTGTCGGTACTTTGAGGGAGGTCCCCCGTGCTTTCGCACGAACCTAATTAATGTAAACCTCGTTTTCCCAGAGGCGTAACCTCATTAACACCTTTCTAGACACCTACTTGATCGGCTAATTGTAATGTATAAAACTCTCCCAGGAGTAACTCTTACTCGCAGCGGGTATCGGGATCCAACTATCTCATAGAAGGTATGCAATCTCATTGCAAATTTCAACACTTGAAATTCCCGATAACATTTTGCCCCTAGCTCGCTATGACCTTGACGCATGCCAAACAACCCATAGTCTGCTAGTCAAGTTCAACCCGTACATTTCTTGATTGAATTAAACCTACCCGCACGACCCTTGACGCATGCCAAACAACGCCGTACGAATACCCTAATCCAATCGCATCGTATGCTAGCAGATAAGCACTAGTTAGCTACCGTATACTACGCCTTGACGCATGCCAAACAACCGCAGCACGAATACTAACTAGTACTTATCTGAAATGACGGAGGGCTACGACAGGTTTTTCTGAAAACCTATTGCGTAATGAACTTGATATCGTTGTAAAATCAAATGAATTTTGAAATGGAGTGTTTTTGAGGCTTTTCTAGTTTTGCTAAAGGAGTCACTTCCGGTGAAGGGATCGTCGGTCCTTTCCTCGTCGAATGAGGTGCGGGATATATCACATATATCACTGTGCAAAGCAAAAACTCTTAAAAGCAATCAAAAGACAAACCGAGTGTGTAGCATCTGCCAGTTATTGCTAAAGGAGTCACTCCCGGTGAAGGGATCTCGGTCCTTTCCTCATCGAATAAGGTGCAGGATATATCATATATACTGCTGTGCAAAGAAAGAACTGTAGCTACCTGTTTTATTTTGAAATTCGATTCTACAACATCTTAGGTTTCTTTTATTTCATTAATCTCATTAATGAAGTCCCATCATTTAAGTACCTAAACATCACAGATAAATACGACGTACACTTATGCCATCCGCATTCGCCTCGGTGTCCCCTCGTGCACCGTTAGGTTAGCTAACTAACGGCAGAGTGGGGCAGGGCTAGCACGGGTGTCAAACATAAGTAACGTCTATATATAATATATCATATATACTATATACAAGTATCTATCACAGAACATCACATGATCACATCACAGATATCGCAGCAGAAGAATCATATGAAATATTGGATATACTAGGACGTCCGTGTTTTCAATACGAGCCAGTATAAAACACGGATTCCACGGTCGCGATGAATAGCCAAACCCACACCCCTAGACCCCTACGAGAGCAGCAAGCAACCCTACCAATTCTGGAGTTAGGAGACCCGGACTCGACTCCTCGAGTTGGTCTCCCACTGGATTCCAGAACCCGGTTACTTATGCTCTCCTCCTTGGGTCTATCCTAGTGCGGAAAAGTAAATAATATACAAACGGTGACATCTTCCGCAACCTGGAAGTGCCCCAATAAATAAAAGAATATTACATACAAGTTTTTACATGAATGAAAATGAAAAACACTCATCTCACATAAAAACCCCCGGCTATTCAAACACGACGATCCAATATAACATATCCAGCAACACATAACATCACATGTCATCATCGTAAGTAAATATGTCCATCCCAATTGTCGTTGACATATAGCAACGAAACCGGCGATATCACATATTACACTTACGGTCACAGAAAAGAAAGTGTAAAACTACAACAGTTGGAATCCGCAACCTCCATAGACATCGCCTGCCTAATCAAATGAAATACTTAGACATCACATGCCTAACAATTATAAACCCCGCATTTTAGTCTCATTATTGAAAACACTTTTCAATATTAAGTCGGGTAATTCAACAAGATTCCCGACATCCTGATCGAATGCTCGTCGCAAACTTCAATAGACGGCTGCACCCCCGATACCGTCGATGAAGTGCACCAAGGCGGAACACCGCTACCGCGAGCACCCGAACGGATGCTTTCGGCGACGGGGTTCTCCTACAGTCACTTGGTCGGGGCTATGGAGTGAGGCTGTCTATTAAGTTTACCCGGCGAGTATCCGCGTACGCTACGTGATTGCGATGGACTTTTGATCACATCAAAATTCCGTGGCAACCGATCAAGTGAGACTAAAGTGCTATGTTTATAACATTCATTCAATTATCTCATAACTTCTTGTGAATTCCAATTGTTGTATCCCATTCCAGATAAACAGAAAATGTTAAACTTTTCGATCGAACAGTCAAACACCCAAGTTTTCCCGATACAGCTCAACACATAAAATAAGTCTAACAACATTCAGTTCGTGCCTCAGTACCAACGGTCCAGCCGTAGAAGGGTCAAGCCAACGCCTCACATGTGGCACGCCGTACTGCCCCAAACCCGAAGGTTCAAAGGGCAGTTCAAGACGGTCACATAATCGAGTTAAGGTTTGTTGTCTTCTAGAGGGTCCATCGCGTTACTTGCACTACTTAGAACGTCGTCAAACTATGGAAAAATCCAACACTTGGAAATTTCCCGGCAGGGGAAAAAGTGGGTATTTATATCCGGTCGAACTTTTTAACATATTCTAAAATTTATCCGGAAAGCCACATAGACAAAATCTGATAATCCGATCGAACATTCGAATCCCCAAAACAACCCAGAAAATTCAACACTTGAATTAATATTAAAAATTCCCAGAAAATCCAGCATAATTAATTAGGAGTTACTGTGTAAGATTCACTGAACAATGAGGCCGTACGGCCGCGGAACCGCCGCACGAGCCATGCTCGAGCCGCGGAACCGCGGCAGGTTGATGGAGTTAGACACTCGAACTTCACAGTAACCCTTAAAATCGCCTGCTGATTTTTCTGCATATTTTTAATGTTGAAAAATCCCAGATTTTAGAAAAAGGACAGAGAGCAAGTTCCGGGTTGGTTTTCGGGTTCGTTCGGGTTTCAAATTCCATCTAGACTTCGCCTAAGGCTCTAGCTAGGCTCTAATACCACTGTAGGGTTCCTAGGCACCCCAAGGAGGTCTCACAAGGCATCAACCATGCCAATTTCAAAAATTACGGTGCCGAGAAACCCTAGTGTACGGATCGTTGGCTAGAATTCTAGGCGAAAAAGAAACTAGTTAACAACTTAACTAAAGTTTAAACGGAAATACAACCTTTGTAGATCCGGTGCTCCACCTCCACGGCTCCGCAACGAAGTCCCCTCGCTGTCCAAATGAATTCCCGGGCTCTAGCGTCGGCTTCGTCGGAGAAATGGCGAGCTAGGTCGTCGATGTCCATGGCGAAGATGATCTACGTCGAAGCATCGCTAGATCAAGCTCCACCTTCACCAAGCCTTGAAAACTTGTGAAGGAAACACACTCTACTACTTGGCAAGAGGTAGAGGATGAAGAAATAGGAAGTGGGTAGACTTTAGAATTGGATTTCTCACTCTAATTCATCAATCACCATTGATGAGGCAAGCTTTCTTCTTGAAGTGAAGAAGAAGAAGATGATAAAAGTTATGATAAGTTCATTTTGTAAAAAGAAATAAATATCAATACTTATCATTAACCAACCATAGTTTAGTGTAGAGAATAAATCATGGTTAGATTGAAGGGTTAGGGTTAAGCATCAAGACAAAATGGTGACTTAGTCAAAGTTTCATGAAGCTTCATCATCCATCCAAAGAAAGCCACCATTTATTCTTTATGCAAATCATTTTCCAAAAAGAATAAATAGATAAATAAATGAATAAGTAAAAACAAAACCCTAACCATTACACAACCATGGTTTAATCTTTACACTTAGCCAATTTAGCATGCATCATCAAACATGATACAAACTAATGCACAAAAGTATATCACATATACAATGTGCACATCCGAGTGAGAATATCCATTTAAAATGAACCAATACTAGTTAATGCAAAGTAATATATCAAATATATAATTATACATTAAATCATTAAATCAACACTTGATTTAATGATCCGGTCATATCGCATATAACCGACTAATATCAACAGTAACAACTTATCGAATCAACACTTGATCCGATATGCCGGCTATATCGCATATAACCGATCAATGTCACATATCGCGAGAATCGAATACAGTATCACATACTGGTATCATTCTCGGTCCCGCACATATCTCATATGCGCTCCTATTTCGTTTCGCTTGAGCCAAGAAACCTCTGTGTAGGACTCTAAAGACTCGTCAATACGCCGGCAGCGGATGATGATCATATCAAACATCCACAAGCCGCAAGCGGTCTGCTAAACGTAACGGCCACCCGGGTATTGAGCGATCAGAAGATCGACGAGCAAGCCCGCTCACACTCCAGTGAATCCAACCAGTAACACTACCGTACAGTCCGGTCTGATCGTCTGATATGTCGCATATCTCGCCTAGGGGTGGTAAACGTCAGACCCCAATAGCTCGATAAGTCGTGTCGATATGAGGTCTATAACTGTTCGAGAAACTACTGGTAACACTTACCAGTAAATCTCAGCAACCCTGGCCAGGGATTTCCTGTTATAGCCAATCAAACACAGCGCAACATCAACTCCCTATACCGGGAGAGACGAATCCCCTCCTATCGCTCATTGCCTCCATGTGACTCGGGACTGTACCCAAAAACTACCGTTTTGCACGCCCTCTTGGACGTGGTAAGATGGAAATCAAAGCACAGTGGGAACCACACAAGACTCTATGACGATCTCGGGTCAACAGACTACTCTGTACCAATGTCACCAGAGAACTGCCATCTGACGTGAGGTATAATACTATCTGGGAGTTCTCGGCGAGTCCGTCCAGTGTACCCAGTCTCTACTGAGCACCCATATATCATCTCTGATGTCAAACACCAATGGATATGGGATCATCCGTCGCCCATCTGTATGGGTCGAGAAGGTATACGCTAGTCTACTCTGGTATATCGATGCCTCGTCTGGATACACCCACGACTAGGGACTTTGAAGGATGTACTTATGGACTACCATGTCCCCACTAGTATGATCCGCATCATAGTCCAGGTAGTCAAGTACAGATCCTAAGGGCTTTACCAACATGTAACAGAGAGACAATCAGCATACACGTTAAGGTAAAGGGTAACCAGATAGCATACTATCATGTCGAGCAAGAAAGTCCTCCCTATATATGTCCCAGCATCCACTACAATATACATCCTATGTACAGTAATGGCCTCTAGGGCATACATATAACTAACATCGTAGCCCTCCGTCATTTCAGACGGGTAGCACGTAGTATTCATGCTATGTTTGTTGACCTTCGTCAAGGCATAGTGTATGGTAGCTGCTTGTTGCCTTTCTGCTGCATAGATAGATGCGTTGGTTTGGGACAGTCGTATAGCCTTGTTGAACTTCGTCAAGGGCTTGTACGGGTGGGTTCAAATTAACCTGGACAATGACGGGTAGAACTTGACATGTGACTTATGATTTGTTGACCTTCGTCGAGGTCATAAGAGCATGGGGCAAAAATCCACATCGGGAGTTTCTAATGAAACTGAAACTTGCCAGATATGCGCATACCTTCTGGAGTGTGATAACATGAGCGGATTCCGTCACGTTATCGTGCGATGATAGTTGGATCCCGATTCCCACTGATGAGTTGGTTTACTCCTCGGGTGATCCCGACTAATTCTTCTTTCAGGTTTGGGGAAGAATTTGACGTTAGAGTGGGAGGTTTCCAGATTAGATAAAGTGATAACCATTCTGATCTAGGCTAGAGTGCATGCTGAGTGTTTCTTTTCTCTCTCTCTTTTGCAGCGACTATTGACCCGACCCTAGACTATGACTCAGTGATCAAGTTGACCGAACCTTCTTAGCACTGGCTTGTGGATTGTCACAGTTGTATACCTCATTGCCACTCCTACTTTTACCCTTTTCTCCAGGACACCCCGTATTACTACGAACGTCCACTTCCATTGGACAAAACCATCGTATGGTTATATACGAACTCGAAGGAATTCGAGGATGGTTTCCGGTTCTAGAGAAAACGAATAGGACTATTCAGTTGTCTTTTCCTTTTACCTTCTCTCAGGTTGCGAGTACTCCTTGGTTTAGGAGATAGTACACCTATTACGCAAATTGGATAGTCTTCTTCCAAACCTTAGGCTGGTGCCGAACGGTGGGGAATGAAGAAAACCAATTAGCATAATGATGGTGTGCAGAAGGTATTATATAAAGACAAAGAAAGGGATTAGTAAGAGGGCAAAGTAAATTGCGACTACTACTCACGACCAAACTAAAAATTTCTTCGCCAATCCTAAATCACCTTTGTATTTCTCCAGGACACTCTGTATCACAATGAAGATCCACAGTTTATTGGATACTCCATTGTATGGTTATGTACGAACTCGAAAGGAACTTGTTCCAATTCGGGGATGGATTCTGGTTCAGGAGAAATAGGAATAAGGTTTATTCGGTTGTCTTTTATCTTCACCTTCTCTCGCAATGCGAGTGCTCCTAGGATTAGGACAGTACACCCATTATGCTTATTGGATAGTCTTCTTCCAAACCATAGGCTGGTGCCGAACGGTAGGGAAGGAAGAAAACCATTTGGCCTAAAAGGGTGTACAGAAGGTAATAACTAAAGACATATAAAGGGATTTGGGGAGATGGCAAAAACATATACGGTTATAGTTGTGAATCGGATAATGGAAGATGCATTAC
Source organism: Agapanthus africanus (assembly GCA_030015575.1). Lineage (NCBI taxonomy): Eukaryota > Viridiplantae > Streptophyta > Magnoliopsida > Asparagales > Amaryllidaceae > Agapanthus > Agapanthus africanus. The sequence continues at coordinate 374,514,247 of CM057344.1, read as the reverse complement.
TAAGAATACCGGGATACCCCATCGAAACATTTCAATTTTTTAGTTTCACTATGTACTGTTAAAAGAAAACTGATTTCCCAATTAGACACTTGCTCCAGGGTATGTATTTACCAGGTATGATTCTCACATCTGTATGTTTTTACAGATGATGAGTGGGAGTAAGTTATTGGGAATTGGGTGATCATCCTCATTATATCGAGATTCGTTGTAATTGGTGATATTTGAGGAAATCGCCCGGGTTGTTTGCCGGACGGCAACTATTTGGTTTTGAATATCCGTTGTTATGCACCAATTTCAAATTGATATATCTGTACGTCTATTTTTATAGAGTGAGATATACCTTTCTGAAATTATGTCCATGACATTTACCTATATCAGTGGATGGTTAGGTAAGGAGCATTAAACAACGGTGTAATTCTTCATAACCATAAGTACAGTTTTCAACCTACGACACACAGTGAATGAGTCGCTTGACTCAGGGGACTTATACAGAGTATTGTATATTGTCCAGTGTCCATCAGGACAGAGGGGTAGGTCCTCGTACTATATTCTGTTTACTTGTGACTTCTCTAGTTCTTAGACAGGTGTTTCGTAGAAACATAAGGCCTAAGTTTTGAGAAGATATAGCTATAAGAATAAAGTAGAGAACCAGATGTTGCAATTATCAGATTCTTCAAGGTGATCGAAGATGTAGATACTTGTGTATGGTATTCAGTTGATAGTAATGATTAAGAGAACTTGCTTCTCTTTCAGGTTACCCATAATTGGAAGTACTCCTAAGTTGAGTAACGCTGATCGCCCTCTTTCCATTTAGTTAACATGCACTGGAGACAGCTGCATGATTTGAATCTGGTTCAATTAAATCAGTGCCTCTGTTCCTGTATTGGATATAGAACAGTTCATATCTTGACATTGTTAAGATACGGGGAGTTGTCTAGCTTATGCTTAAAACCAGACTCTGGATGACTCAAGGCACGTTTCTGTAATGGCTGTTTGTGGGTTGACCCGGGCTATGATGAGGGTTGACTTTCTACCATCTGGAAGATCAATAGTGATATTGTTCTTGACTCGCCACAGTTTTAATAAAAATGGATTTTTTTCAGAAAACAGTAGTGGGAGTATTGTAGAACTGGAAGTGATTCCAGAACCGCAAACGATTACTGAAGATTTGATAAGAACTTAAAGATTCAATCTAGTTTGACATTCCATTGGCCACTCCGCAGATATGGTGGGTAACCTCAGGCACCCGAGAGGTACTTCGGTATGCTCAGGGACGGTGGCCGGGAGGTTCTTGTTTACCCAGACTTGCCATTGCTGTTGTTCCAGACTATGAGATCCGGCAGGAGGATGAGTATAGCGTCATTCTAAACTAGTTTTAGAAGTGTACGTCTATATGACTCTGCTAGAGGGTTGTCGTAGTCAGTGGGAGCAGCGGAACCATTGGTGGACAACAGGCTTATGTCTTTTTATAAACTAAAGCAGATATAGCAGAGATAGATCATCTATTTCTGATGTGACAGTCATAGGTTTGACTTCATCAGGATAGGGGATGGATCTGTTAAGAAGGTAGTAGGGTGTGATGTGCTGGTATTTGGATGACATACACAGAGTAGGAAGTCAGATTCCTATACTACGATCGGTTATACTTTGGTCGTCACACAGTGGTTTCTCCACACAGGACTTGGATATTATATCAGACATTCTCATCACTCGATCTATGGTTTTAGATCTAGATTTGGGTGGTTTCCCAATCTGGGTACTTAGACAGCATTCTATGAGTATTTATAATGGACGACTCCTGGCACGGTAGTATACCTGCAGGTGATGGAGTCACCCTCTCTAAAGGTGTCTTACAGACTAAAGGGGAGAGGGATGTGCATGATTGGCAAATCCCTTGCTTAGGCAATTGAGTCAATCATGAGATGTCAAGTACCACACCAGATGTTGTTTTTGTTAGTGTATATGCCTTAGAGGCCATTACTGTATCATACTAGTTTGTATATTACTTAATGGAAGCTTGGGATATTCACCTTGTATATACAATCTTGCTCAAAATAGTAGTATGCTACTTGGTTTGTTTCTACTTCAATGTGTACTTGTGTTTATTTTAGTATATCACCTATACACATTAGTGGAGCCCTTAGGATCTTTGCTTGATTACCAGTGTTGTGATGGCAGTCACACTAGTGGGGGCTGGGTAATTTATAAGCACATCCTTATGCAGGTCCCTAGTCGCAGGACTATCGAGACAGGGCATCGATACTCCGGAGTAGACTAGCGCATGCGCTTCTCATCCCAGTGTGGGAGACGGTCTGTCCCACAGCCGTTAGTACGTCGTACTGGACAGGACTTGTCGGGAACTGACCGGTTGGTATTATACCTATCGTCAGTTATCAGTTCCCAGGTGACATGAGTACAGCTTAGTCCGCTGATTTGACACTGTCACTTCTCCTCGAGTGTGTTCCCACTGTACTTTGATTACTACCCTACCACGGCTCAAAGGAGTCGTGCAAACAGGTAGTAGTTGGGTGCAGTCCCGAAGCACTTGGAGGCAGTGACGGTTAGACAGGATTCGTCTCTCCCGGTATTGGGGGTTGACATCGCGCTGTGTCTAGGAGAGCCATTACACGAGTAGTCCCTGGCCAGGGCAAGCGAGATATACTGGTAGGCTTCCAGTGTCATCTCAGGGTGTATTGGGCTTCACTCCGACACGACTTGTACCGCTATTAGGGGACTGACGTTTACCGCCCCCTAGGCCCGCCATGCGATGTATCAGACGAACAGACCGGACTGTACGGAGATTGTCACATTCAGGCTCAGTAGGAGTTCAGATGGGTTTCACCTCGTCAGTCTTCTTGTCGGCATCTACCTGGGGACCGTTACGCACAGCTAGTGCCGCTTGCGGTCTGTGGTTAAACCCACTGCCAGCGTAGTGTCGAGTCTTTAGAGTCCCACACAGAAAGCTATTCGCCTTTAGGCAAAAGAGTAGAGGTCGCATGGTTTTGCGACAGGGTTCAGTCACATCCGTGCACTTATGCACGTTTAGTGTCCGGACAGTTTACACTAGCGGGCTTTGGTTTAAGCCAGATCCTAGTGTACGTATTGGGATTGGTTTTATCCAGTTTGTATTCGTGTTCCTCGGAACGCGGATGCGGGTGTGTATGCACAGTTGACGGAGAGACAGAGGCAGAGGATTCTCATTAAGGTTGTTGACCATTGACTGTTGACTATTGACTTTTTGCTCAACCCTAATGAGAATATGATATATGATTAACAATAATATTAATTAAGTATTGTGGTGACATGGTTGTTGAGGGGTTGACTTTGTTGACTTGTTGACTTTGTTGACCGGTTGACTAGGTTGGACTAGTTGACCATCATGATGACAATGGCTATCATTTCATGGCAAAGACTTTTCACTTGCTTGTTCTCTTGTGCAATTTGAGTGCATGAAATGATATAGCCATTTTGACTTAAACCATTTACATAATACTTGATTACTATTTTTGTGATGATGGCTTTGGATTATAAGAGCCAAGTGAGAAAAGTCTTTCTCATTCTATCATTTTCATTCTCTCTCTTGCGTTCTTGAGCTCTCATCTTCTTCTTCTTGCTCTCCCTCTCTTTAGTCTATGGTTCACTTGTCTCATGTGTTGAGAACCAAGAACCATAGAGAAAATCCCTACACACTCATCTCTCCTCACTCTAGTTCATAAGGTTTAGCAAACAAAGTGAACTAGTTTTCTTCAAAGACCGAAGAAAAAGCCAAAGGTAGAAGCTTTCAGATGGATCGATCTTCGGCGCAAGGAGACGATGGGGTGAAGCCAATCCGGACAACCATCGAGTCTTGAAGACGAAGGAGTTCAAGAAAGAAAGGTATAACCCCCTAACCGAGTAGTTAACAACTCCTAGTTTGGTTGTTAGTTAGATGTTTAACAAAGATCCGGTTTTGAGTCCATGTTACCACCTCTAGAAAATTGTTTTTCACCAAATTCCGCATGCCCGAAAGTACCGGGAGAGGTAGCATGGACTTACAGTGGTATCAGAGCCTAGTTAAACTCTATCTAACATGTTAGCATAGTAGCTAGAAATTCGATCGGAGAAAAAGTCCCGAAATAAACCCGAAATTCATGCTTGCTGTCGATTTTCAAAGTACTGTAAAAGTAATAAATCATGCTTTAAAAATTGACTCAGGTTTTTTATAGTCTACTGTAGAAAAACGGTCCAGAGATCTCACCAAACCACCGCGGAAACGCAGCGATAGCTTGCTATAGCCGCGGTTCCGCGGCCGATTGAGCTCCTCTCTGGATCGTCTTCACTGCAGTTTGTTCTATGGGGTATTTTGGGAATTTTGGTATATATTTTTTCAGCCCAGATTTTCCAGAAAGAAAAATTTGTTTTTGGGGCTCTAAAAACCGTATTTTGATCGAGTTTCTAAAGACTTAACCTGACGGGTTTTTATCTGTGATGTGATATTTGTATTGAACGTCTGCTAATCGCTATATGTCGATTAGTGGGAGTTATACAAATCTGTAATCTGTAATGTTGCTGGAATGCGTATATGAATTCATTGGATTGTCGCGGGTGAATAGCCGGGGGTTGTGAGACGAGAGTTTTCTTTTCTTTCAATTCATGTAAATTTGTAAATTGATGTAATAATTATTTGTATGGCCGCACAACCGGGTCGGGGTTGTAGCTGTCATTGTATAATTTCTTTTTACTGTTTTTGCTCCTAGGATAGACCCATGGACGGGGTGCAAAAACTACCGGGTATCTCGAAGTGCCGAGTGGTCTACTCACGTCGTTGAGGGAGGTTCCTCCGCTTCGGATATTTGGCGGGTAGTTTGCCGCATCCGTAGGGGTCTTGGGTGGGGTATTGGCTATTCACCGCGACCGTGTAATCTGCTTTTCGTTACAGGCTCGTACGAATTGCGGATTCCTAGTATATCCAATGTGTTCATCTGTGATCTGAAATGGCTATCATTGCAATATATCTATATATGATATTATTTAGGCGTTGCTTATGTTTTACAGCCGCGCTAGCCCAGCCCCCGCTCTGTCGTTAGTTAAGTAACCTAACAGGTAATGACGGGGCCCCGTGGCGAATGCGAATGGCATAAGCGTACATCATATTTTGGTTGTTTTCTGCAATGGTAGGATTAAATGATGGGACGCATTAAAAGAACTAATGCAAGAATATCACGCATTAAAAGAACTAATGCAAGAAAATAAACCAAGTTAAATTCGTTGGAACACTTTCGGAAAACCACTCGGTTCTTTTCAAAACTAACTTTTAAATGCGGAGCTTGAGCCACTTCTTTTAAAAGCTATCTCGTTCCATTGATTATATCAAGTTCACTACGTTCACGGTTTTGCCAAAACCATTCGTAGCCCTCCGTCGTTTCACATGAATAATCAATTGTATTCAAGCTGTGTATGTTGGCCAAAGTCAAGGCATAGTGATTGGTAGCTATTGGGTATTCATGTGTAGCATAGATAGATGCGTTGGTTTGGGACAGTCGTACTGCCATTTTGGCCAAAGTCAAGGGTAGGTACGGATGGATCCAAATTAACCTGGAGAATGACGGGTAGAACTTAACATGTGACTTATGATATTTTGGCCAAAGTCAAGGTCATAAGAGCATGGGGCAAAATTCCACATCGGGAGTTTCAAAAGAACTGAAACTTGCTAGTGTTGCTTACCATTTGGAGTGTGATGATTCTGGTAGATTTCCTTCAGTTTCGTCACGCGATGATATTTGGAACCCGATCCTACTGTGAGTATATGCTACTCCTCGGGAAATTTCTCACTTAACGATCAATGCTATAAACCAAGTAGGTGTCTAGAAAGGTGTTAGCGGGGCTACGCCCCCAGGGAAAAGAGGTTATTTAATTAAGGAACATCGCGAAAGCTTTGGAAAACCTCCCTCGAAGTACCGACACTGGCCTGGCTGAACGGTTAAGCAAGAATTGTACGGTGAGATTGATCCTGACTAATTCTTCCTTTTTGGTTTGAGGAGGGATTCGAGAAACAGTGGGAGCCATCCTGTTTAGGCAAACTAAAAACAATTCTAAACTTACAAGAGCATCATGCTGAGTGTTTCTTCTCTCTCTCCTAATTGCAGCGATCAATCGACATGACTGGACTTAAGTTACTTCTAGATAAAAACATACTGACAGGGCCAAACTACAAAGATTGGCTCAGTAATTTCAAAATGGCAATCACTTACGACAAGCTGGGGTATCTTCTTACCACCAAAGCTCCCCCTGTCCTAGGTCCCAAAACCAGCGTCGCGGATAAGGAAATCCGTAAGACCTGGGAAATCGATTGCGCGAAGGCCAAGTGCCTCGTGCTTGCCTCTATGGACAACGAATATCAGAGGAGGCACGAGAATATAGACCTCGAATCCATATTTCTCCATACAAAAGAACTGTATGGAGAGCAGTCTCGTATCGCAAGATACGAAGTGTCGAAGAAGTTATTTTCGGCATAGTTGGCCGTCGGATCATCGGTAGCGGAACACGTGCTTAAGATGATTGGCTACATAGAAGAGCTCGCGGACCTTGGGACCACGTTGGAGAATGAGCTCTATACGAACTTGATTCTCCAGTCCCTTCCTTCCACTTACGCCCAGTTTATCCTGAACTTCAACTTACAAGAAAAGGAAGTTGAACTTTCAGAACTCCTCAACATGCTGAGGAGCGCAGAGGGCACCCTACAGAAAGGTAGGAAAACATCCACTTTGTTTGTAGGAGAATCTTCCTCTTCTAGGTCCAAGGCGAAAGCCAAGGGAAAGAAGAAGAAAGCCCCCGCCAAACCAAGGGGCGGTGTTAGTAAAGTGGATACGAAGGGAAAGGCAAAAGCAACAAAGAAAGTGGGAAAGCTTGTGGATAAAGAAGAATGCTTCTATTGTCATAAGAAGGGACACTGGAAGAGTGATTGCAGGGCTTGGAAAGCCAGAACACAGGAACTCAAGCAGGTTGCGGCTTCAGCTTCGGGTGTGTATGTTATTGATAACTGTCTTTCAATAAACTCTACTTCCTGGGTATTGGATACCGGATCAGGATCTCATATCTGTAATTCTTTGCAGGCGTTGAGAAACCGTAGGTTTTTGAAGGCAGGTGACATGACCCTCAAAGTTGCAAACGGAGCTAGCATGGATGCTAAGGCCGTGGGGGACTATCACCTGGGAATGTCAGATGGACATGTTTTGGTTTTGCGTAATTGCTTTTTTGTACCCAACGCAACTTGTAATATCATTTCTGTATCTTTGGTTTCTAAAGAAGGTTATGAATTTGCGTTTGTAAGCAATGTTGTAAACATTCACCTTAATCAAGTTATGATTGGGTCAGGTACATTGAGCAATGGTATATACGTATTAAACCAACCACAGATTTTCAATGTCCAGAATACACACAAAAGAAAGTATCCAGAAATCAATCAGACTTTCTTATGGCATTGTAGACTGGGTCACATCAATGAGAGAAGGTTGATGAAGTTACATACAGAAGGAAAGATGACAAAGACTCCGTTCACTGGACACGGAGTAAGAGAGAGCGAGCTCTTGGGACTCGTACACAGCGACGTGTGCGGTCCAATGTCTACACATGCGCGAAGCGGTTTCTTATACTTCATTACTTTTACGGATGACTTTTCAAGGTACGGTTATATCTTCTTAATGAAACATAAGTCCGAAGCCTTTGGAAAGTTCCAGGAATATAAGAATGAAGTAGAAAAACAAACCGGCAAAAGTATCAAGATTCTAAGATCGGATCGAGGTGGTGAATACTTGAGTGCCGAGTTCCTGGACTATTTAAAAGAGAACGGAATTCTCTCTCAGCTTACTCCTCCATACACTCCGCAACATAACGGTGTATCGGAGAGACGGAACCGAACCCTATTGGATATGGTACGGTCCAAGATGAGTAACGCTGAGTTACCGCAATCATTCTGGGGGTATGCGCTAGAATCAGCAGCATACCTTTTGAACCGAGATCCCACTAAGACTGTGCCTACTACACCATATGATATGTGGTGTGGGAAGAGGCCCCATCTCAATCACATTAAGACATAGGGAAGTCCAGCTTTTGTCAAAAAGCAGCATGCGGACAAGCTCGAGGCATGCTCAGTACAGTGCAAGTTTGTGGGATATCCAAAGAACTCCAAGGGATATTTCTTCTACTGCGAAGAGGAACAGAAGGTTTTTCTTTCTCGTCATGCCTACTTTCTAGAACACCAGTTCTTAGAAAAGGAAATGAGTGGAAGCGCAGTAGAACTGGAAGATATTCCAGAACCACAGACTATTACTGAAAGCTTAGTGGAACCAGAGGGTTCAAAAGAACAAGACATTCCTACGCCGCTCCGCAGGAGTAGTAGGCAGTCTCATCCGCCCGAGAGATACTACGGTTTTCTCATAGACGGGGATAGAGAGGATTGCATCATAGATTATGATGAGCCTACTAGCTTCCAGCAGGCCGTTCAGAGCGTTGACTCGGTAAAATGGCTGGATACAATGCGGACCGAAATGGAATCCATATACACCAACAAAGTATGGACGTTGGACATTGCTCCAGACGGGGTAAAACCCGTAGGATGCAAGTGGATCTTCAAAAGATAGATTGGTGTAGATAGACAGGTTGAGACCTATAAAGCTAGACTTGTTGCAAAGGGTTTTCGTCAAAGACCTGGTTTGGACTATGACGAAACCTTTTCTCCAGTGGCTATGCTGAAATCCATTCGGATCCTTCTTGCCATTGCTGCCTTTCACGATTATGAGATCTGGCAGATGGACGTAAAGACCGCTTTTCTAAATGGAAATTTAGAGGAGTGTGTCTATATGGACCAACCAGAGGGTTTCATTCAGAGTGGGAGCAGCGGAAAGGTGTGCAAGTTGCTTAAGTCCATCTATGGACTAAAGCAGGCATCGCGGAGTTGGAACATCTGTTTTGATGAGACGGTCAAGGAATTTGGCTTTATCAAAAATCCAGATGAACCATGCATCTATAGTAGATTTGTAGCGAGAACTGTAGTATTCCTCGTTTTATACGTGGATGACATTCTCTTAATAGAAAATGACATTCCTATGCTACAATCAGTCAAGGGGTTCTTGTCACACAGGTTCTCCATGAAAGACCTGGGTGATGCCTCATACATCCTGGGGATCCGGATCCATCGTGATAGATCCAAGAGGATATTAGGACTTTCACAGTCCAGGTACATCGACACCATACTGAAGAGATTCAGTATGGAAGATTCCAAGCGCGGTAACCTACCGGCTTGTCACGAGATCACCCTCTCTAAAGAGATGTCTCCCAAGACTGATTTGGAGAGGGATCGCATGTCCATTATACCCTACGCTTCTGCGGTAGGCTCCATAATGTATGCGATGTTGTGTACCAGACCGGATGTAGCTTATGCACTGAGTGTGGTAAGCCGGTATCAGTCAAACCCTGGGGAGAAACACTGGATAGCGGTAAAGAACATTCTCAAGTACCTGAGAAGGACTAAGGAGATGTTCTTGGTGTATGGCGGAAAAGACCTCCAGATCGAGACCTTTGCCGACTCCAGCTTCCAGAGTGACAAGGATGATTCCAAGTCCTTGTCGGGTTTTGTCTTTACCCTCAATGGAGGGGCGGTGTGTTGGAAGAGTTCCAAATAGGAAACCGTTGCTGACTCGACTATGGAAGCGGAATACATCGCTGCATCTGATGCCACAAAAGAAGCTGTCTGGATGAGGAAGTTCTTGAAAGAACTTCAGGTGGTTCCGTCCATTGCTGACCCAATACATTTGTATTGCGACAACAACGGGGCTATAGCTTTAGCGAAGGAACCCAGGTCCCATCAGAGATCCAGACACATCTTGAGGCGGTATCACCTGATCAGGGAGATCGTGGATCGCCAGGAGATCGAGGTTCGGAGGGTTGCTTCAGAAGATAACACTGCAGATCCATTCACCAAGGCCTTGCCCCAGACTTAGTTCGAGCGGCTGATCGAGATGATAGGTCTTCGATACGCTAGTACATGGCCTTAGTGCAAGTGGGAGATTGTTAGTGTATATGCCCTAGAGGCCATTACTGTATCATACGAGTTTGTATATTACTTAATGGAAGCTTGGGATATTCACCTTGTACATACAATCTTTCTCAAAATAGTAGTATGCTACTTGGTTTGTTTCTACTTCAATGTGTACTTGTGTTTATTTTAGTATATCGCCTATACACATTAGTGGAGCCCTTAGGATCATTGCTTGATTACCAGCGTTGTGATGGCAGTCACACTAGTGGGGGCTGGGTAATCTATAAGCACATCCTTATGCAGGTCCCTAGTCGCAGGACTATCGAGACAGGGCATCGATACTCTGGAGTAGACTAGCGCATGCGCTTCTCATCACAGTGTGGGAGACGGTCTGTCCCACAGCCGTTAGTATGTCGTACTGGAGATAGTATGCGGGTGCTCGTTAGGTTACGAGTACACTGGACAGGACTCGTCGGGAACTGACCGGTTGGTATTATACCTATCGTCAGTTATCAGTTCCCGGGTGACATGAGTACAGCTTAGTCCGCTGACTTGACACTGTCACTTCGCCTCGAGTGTGTTCCCACTGTACTTTGATTACTACCCTACCACGGCTCAAAGGAGTCGTGCAAACAGGTAGTAGTTGGGTGCAGTCCTGAAGCACTTGGAGGCAGTGACGGTTAGACAGGATTCGTCTCTCCCGGTATTGGGGGTTGACATCGCGCTGTGTCTAGGAGAGCCATTACACGAGTAGTCCGTGGCCAGGGCAAGCGAGATATACTGGTAGGCTTCCAGTGTTATCTCAGGGTGTATTGGGCTTCACTCCGACACGACTTGTACCGCTATTAGGGGACTGACGTTTACCGCCCCCTAGGCCCGCCATGCGATGTATCAGACGAACAGACCGGACTGTACGGAGACTGTCACATTCAGGCTCTGTAGGAGTTCAGATGGGTTTCACCTCGTCAGTCTTCTTGGCGGCATCTACCTGGGGACCGTTACGCACAGCTAGTGCCGCTTGCGGTCTGTGGTTAAACCCACTGCCAGCGTAGTGTCGAGTCTTTAGAGTCCCACACAGAAAGCTATTCGCCTTTAGGCAAAAGAGTAGAGGTCGTATGGTTTTGCGACAGGGTTCAGTCACATCCGTGCACTTATGCACGTTTAGTGTCCGGACAGTTTACACTAGCGGGCTTTGGTTTAAGCCAGATCCTAGTGTACGTATTGGGATTGGTTTTATCCAGTTTTTATTCGTGTTCCTCGGAACGCGGATGCGGGTGTGTATGCACAGTTGACGGAGAGACAGAGGCAGAGGATTCTCATTAGGGTTGTTGACCATTGACTGTTGACTATTGACTTTTTGCTCAACCCTAATGAGAATATGATATATGATTAACAATAATATTAATTAAGTATTGTGGTGACATGGTTGTTGAGGGGTTGACTTTGTTGACTTGTTGACTTTGTTGACCGGTTGATGATCGCACGCCGATGGCGTGTCGGATGTTCAAAGAATTAAAGTATAACCGCGATCAGGACGGTGTCGCTTTGCAGCTAGCCGGTTGAGCACGGGTCGGTCCACAGGGAGATGGTGGTATCTTACCTTCTTGTCTTAGACGAGTCAATAAAGAATTGTATGTGTTTGTTCAGTCTAACCTATGTGTTTATCTGCAAGTATAAAGTTGTTAAGAAAATACGAGATTGTAAGCTAAGAAATCCGTACTCAAAAACCTTTGAGCCGAGTCTTGACCAATTGAAGCTAAGCAATCGGCAACAACGTGGATTAGGGGATTTAAGCGCGGTATTCGTGGAATCCGACTTATTTACCCTTGTCCTTCCGTTCTTGTCTCTTGCCTTCGCCTCCGGCCAAACCGAACGCAACCGGTCGTGGTTAGGAATCACCGTTACCTTGTCAGGGTACGGTGCCTAACGGAGCGCTTGCGTATGGTTTGGGCGAAGTTCAAATGGAAAATAACGGGAAAAGGAATTGGCAAAGAAATGTTAACTTATAAAACCGTATTAATTCTTATCAATAACAATAATTACAACATTTACAAAATGAACAAAAGAGAACAAAAAGAAAAGAACAAAGAAAAGAAAAGATACAAGTAATAAAGAGCATGAATAAAATTGCATGAAATAGAATGCAAGTAATAAAAAGACAAGTAATAAAAAGCGAGTAATAAAAGAATATGGAACTAGGACCCAAGCCAAGCATGTGCTCAATAGCCAACCCTTAAACTTGCAAGCTCAATGAAGAGGTTGCAAGATCAAGGGAAGGGTAGAAAACGCATGTGAAATGAAGTGCTAGTCCCGGAAGAAAATACGACCCTTGAGATCAATAACTAACTCTTAACCATTCAACCTCAATGAAGAGATTGAATGAGCAAGAGAAAGCAGAAATCTCAAGGGGGAGCAAACTAACAAGAAAGATAAAGAACCCTCATCTTCATTAATCTTCCACTCAAAAGCTCTCACTACAATTTAATGGAGAAAGAATGAAGAAGAGGAAGAAGAACAACAAAATTCTACAAAAAAGAGAACAAAGAAAAGCTCCCTTGGTTAAGCTCTGGTCCGGGGTATTTATAGGAGGTAAACTGGAATTCTAGGGCATCCACCAGACCAGAAATGAAACACCCAAAATACCCCTGAAATTCTGCAGTGAGTGGGCCCCACCTTGCCGCGGATGCGCGGCCAATACCCCCTATTGGCCGCGCATGCGCGGCCGTACAGTTGAATTGGGCAGTGGGCTTTTGTCATATTCCGTGGTTGGATGTTTCCTCGTGTTTGCCAACTTCAAAATGCGCAAAAGTCTTCAGAATAATTCCAGATTTCCAAGTCCAAGTTTGCTTTATTTCCTTCACTTTTGACTTTATCTCTCCCTCGAGCTCCGCGCACCCATTGATTCTTGTGCAGCCCACCTCGTGCTCTGTGCTTGTCCCAGACATGAATGACCACTGTCACATGTCTTGTATCGGGAACCGGTACTCGGCACTGGACGGATATGGATGACTGGAACCCGGCTTTTATCTGCTGTCGACAGATGTTCTGCATTTGGCGTAACTGTGGAGATTTTGTCCTGAATTGCAATATTTGTACTAGAAACCTGTATTCTGTAAACATGTAACAAACACGGATTAAAAGTACCTACCTATAAACACACGAGCGTAAGAATGGGCGGTATAAAGTGCAGTATTCTGTGATGAACAAATACCCCCAAACTTAACTTTTGCTCGTCCCAAGCAAAACCAATTATTCACAAAAATAAAATCCTAACCGCACTTTCGCAGGGAACGCGATTGCACTGAGCGCGTGCAACAAGCCGTTAAACCTCTAGGTGTCCCTAGTAGGAGGAGTGTTGTCTCCTGACGGTTTTCAGCGGATACTACCCACAAAATCCGGTCAAGCTAGCTTTGTAAAATAACTAAGATTCAAGCCCCTAAAGTTTTGTTTCAGAAAATAACAATTCTATAATCCTAAGTTTAGACTATCAAACCTTTATTTTTCACATCTCTCTTCTTATTTAACTACAGATTTTATATGTCTTTACGTGCAGTGCAAAATAGTGTCGTTAAGTTCCAGAAAGGTCGATTAAAGTCCTCATGTCGCACAATAAAGCCCAGATAACAATTTTAAAAGGATCACATAAGTTTTATAAAGAGTTAAGCATTTTTCAAGTTTCGTTTTCCAGTAAAGTTTCAACATCAGAATTTCTATCTTCCCTAACAGGAAACTAGGTCTTATTCTTCACTCCACCTTTTTCTTGTTTTCATTTCATACACACCTCTGTGAACGTGCAATAGTCTTTATCATAGAGTAAAACCTTCATATCTCCGTTAAATTTTTTTATAAAAGCTTGTCTTTTATCAAGATTATTCTCACACAAAGAACCGTTAGGAATTTTAACTCGGAGAGAACACTTGCTTGACTCTGTTTTTATCTGGACTTTCTAGGCTTCTTAGCGAGCTTTGGGCCAATGCACCCAAACCAGTTGGTTTTAGGGCATTAGGTGTAGAAACACCCCAGCGGACTTAATTACTCAAGTTACCTAGGTCCAAAAACAAAAGACAGATGGCGTGAAAATCAGATGATTTAATACGAACGGAGATATAACCGGCAGTTCCATTATTTTTTTGGATAAAAGATGTGTTTAGTGGGTTTGGTGTGTAATCATTCCAATCAAGTTTCAGATGGGTTATTTTTCAGACTTAGTTCCAATTAAGGCATCAATAACATTCCTTCATATTCACTCACTTCATAAACTATTCTTGATATATTACTTATTTCAGAACAAACCTATTTGATCCTTAGAAAATCATTTATCTATTTAAAAGTTTTTTAAACATAACATACTTGTCATCTAATTTCCAAAACACACGACACGTGTGGTGTGATGTAAAGACGTATATCAGCAATAGTTAACTTCAAAGGAGAGTTATCTTTCAGGTTTTCAAAATCTAAAAATAAGATTTAGTTATTCTTATCTTATCAAACAAAAACCGTCGAATGTTGAATCAGAGTACTTGCACAAGCTAACTTGACAAAAAAGTTTTTATATTTTTAGAAAATTTTCAGATTTTTATGGATTTTATGGATTTAATATGCAGATGCAAAATATACATATGAATGCGAAGGAAGAAAGCTTACCGAGCACACCCCCAAACTTAAACTTGACAGTGCCCTCACTGTCAGGCTATACCAAGAGGGTCAAAATTGCCGGCGCTCCCTAAAAACAAATTATATACAAAACAAAAAAGAAAACAAAAAATATATACAAAAAAAAGTGTCCCCCCCAAACTTAAGTAAAACAGTGTTTCCACTGTTAAGCGTTGAAATTCAGGATTAGGGGGGAAAGAACAGTATCAAGCTATACAAGGCCTTACACAGGCCAAAAGTTAACACCAACCATTCAAAAATTTTATCGTGATAAAACAGCGGCTGGTGAAAGAAGGTGAAGAGGTAAGAAATGGAGATTACGCGAGACCGTATGCGGAGAGAAGCAGAATACGGTCTCGGTATATGAGAGGAAGAAGAATGGCGGAAGGGAAAAAGAAGTGGAATACGAACTTGAGGGTGCAACTGGAGTAAATAGATTAGCACAATTTGTGATGAGCGATGTGTAAAAAGCGATTGTGCTAATATATTTACCCGTCGAGAAATGGGGTCAAATCCCTCAAGATTCGTGAGAAACCATGGGTACGCCGAACTTGGTAAACCAGACACAGTAAATGAAAGTGAGACGGGTTCTTGCAAGGTCGGAACGATGGAAAGGATGGAGGGAAGTGGTTGAGGAAGGGTATCGGTTAAAGGTTCAGGAGGGTGTACACAGTCAGTGGAAGGAACAGGATGAATTGGAAAATCCGATTCATCAAGCAAAACAGGTTCATCCTCAAAACTATCCTCAATATTCTCCTCAAAATTTAGCACATCCATGCTCTTCTCTTCAAAGTCCAGACGCATATAGGGTTCGGGAAAAACATTTAATGACTCGGGATGATGATTTGAAGAGACAAACTCAGTCAAATCTACGGGTTCATCATCCAAAATGTTCCCAGCGTCAATATCCTCAATCAAGTGAAAATCAAAATTCTCCGACACCTCAACAAAAGCATGGATATCAATCAATTCAGGTTCTAGAGTGGAGGTGTAGAGGTCAAGAGGATTGGGTATGGTTTCACTCAAAAGGGACCCTTCACAATCGGGCAAATCAAACACTACAAAGTCGCACAACTCATTAAACATTCTATCTTCAACTGATAATTCATTTGGGACATTTGATAGACTTTCAACACAGGAGTTGTGGGATTCAATTTGGGACGGGTAGGTTTGATTTGGAAGGGGGTACAGCTCACTCTCTCCACTCAAATTCACAGCCTGTCCTACCGCCTCATCATACATTGAAAAAGTTGGAGCTAGTTGGAAACTAGCTACCGGGTCACTAGGTTGCATGAGGGCGGCCATGGACGCATTCAAATCCATCATCTGTTGGCTAGATGCTACCCTAAAATCTTCCAAGGATTGTTCCAGACTAGACATAGGTTGTGATGGGGTTTCAGTAAAAGATTCGAAGTCGTTTGGATACTGGAAACCCCCAAATGGTTGTGTAGAAGCAATGTCTAGGGAAGGTGCCAAAGTAGGGTAGGTATGGTAGGAATTGAATGGCTGGACAGGAGTGGGATCAACATTGGGATAAGAAGGTGAATTGAATTGTTGATCCCAAGAATTTGTAGTGGTGAAAGGAGTGAAAGATCGGCTACGGGATTGTTCGATATGTTCAGCAATAGACATAGGTCTTGGAGTGGCAACATGACTCGAAGAAGGGATATCAACGTAAGAAGGGGTGACTGTTTGAAATGGTTGATACGAAGTGAATTGCGGAGTCAAATTGTTTGTCCTAGACGCGTCTATCCGATCTCTCAATGAAATTTTTGGCATGGAGGGGTCGTTCAATGATCGGCCAAAACAAGAACCGTATGAAGTAATGTCTGGTTGTGGGTACCAAAGTTCGGCAAGAGTTTTGCGAGGTGGGGTACCCATGATATGAAGAGAGAAAAAGAAAGGTAGATAAAAGGAGGGGAAAAGAATGTGATTTTTTTTTTAGTTAGTTGTTAGCAAAAGAATGAAATATACACAAAAAAGAATATGGACAAAAAATAATCACGACACAAAAAATACCACACACCTAATCGTTCTAGGGTTAACCTAGGTCAACTAGACCTGCTCCAGAACTTGATTGTCGAAGTAAAACTGTGTCGAGAAACAGGCTCAAAAATACACTGATCACGAGGCCAGGTAAGTGCAGAGATAAGGGGAGGTTTTCCAACGCTTTCGCGAAGTTCCTTAATTAAATAACCCTTTCTCTTTTGGCGGTTTCGCCGTTAACACTTTCCTAGACACCCCGTAAACAATATACCGTTAAGCAAGGTTCTAAACACAGTTAACTTCTCCTAGTGAGCGCGAAGTCCTTAAGGCTTAAAGTCTAATTTCTTTTAAAATTTGTGCGGGTAATCGTTATACTCAAGTTCGTGATTTGTGGGCCACGGAAAAGGTGATGAAATCCTTTACCGTATATTGTGGGGTTCGCTTGCCCTTAAGTCCGTATTAACGTATGCAATGCGCAATTCAAAAAAAATTCTATAAAGAATCAAACAATCGTTTTTTAGTTTAAGCGCGGCGCTGCAACAAATACAGGTTAGTCAATTTTTAGCGTTTGCTAGCGAACTTGCAAAGAATCCTGCAAAGAATAGTATATTGGAAGCGTCGGATTTGAGAAGAAGGTGTTAGTAAAGTACGTACCGTTTAAGTTTTGGGTTAGGAAACCCCCGTTGAATCAAATCCGGTAAGCTTGAAAGGTTCGCTTGCGCGGGTCAAACTACCCAGATCTTTGGCACTATACCTTGCAATCACCTTAGACTTGAATGTACACTTTGCTCCCCACAATTGCAGTTTGCAAATCTGCAAAAATCTGCACACTTGCCCACAAAAAATGATAAAAAAAAACAAAAAGAATTTTTTTTTTAATTTTTTTTATTTTATAAATATATACAAAAAGAATATTGACCCGAATAACAAGAAAGAAAATACGCTACCGTCTCCCCGGCAACGGCGCCATTTGATCGCACGCCGATGGCGTGTCGGATGTTCAAAGAATTAAAGTATAACCGCGATCAGGACGGTGTCGCTTTGCAGCTAGCCGGTTGAGCACGGGTCGGTCCACAGGGAGATGGTGGTATCTTACCTTCTTGTCTTAGACGAGTCAATAAAGAATTGTATGTGTTTGTTCAGTCTAACCTATGTGTTTATCTGCAAGTATAAAGTTGTTAAGAAAATACGAGATTGTAAGCTAAGAAATCCGTACTCAAAAACCTTTGAGCCGAGTCTTGACCAATTGAAGCTAAGCAATCGGCAACAACGTGGATTAGGGGATTTAAGCGCGGTATTCGTGGAATCCGGCTTATTTACCCTTGTCCTTCCGTTCTTGTCTCTTGCCTTCGCCTCCGGCCAAACCGAACGCAACCGGTCGTGGTTAGGAATCACCGTTACCTTGTCAGGGTACGGTGCCTAACGGAGCGCTTGCGTATGGTTTGGGCGAAGTTCAAATGGAAAATAACGGGAAAAGGAATTGGCAAAGAAATGTTAACTTATAAAACCGTATTAATTCTTATCAACAACAATAATTACAACATTTACAAAATGAACAAAAGAGAACAAGAAGAAAAGAACAAAGAAAAGAAAAGATACAAGTAATAAAGAGCATGAATAAAATTGCATGAAATAGAATGCAAGTAATAAAAAGACAAGTAATAAAAAGCGAGTAATAAAAGAATATGGAACTAGGACCCAAGCCAAGCATGTGCTCAATAGCCAACCCTTAAACTTGCAAGCTCAATGAAGAGGTTGCAAGATCAAGGGAAGGGTAGAAAACGCATGTGAAATGAAGTGCTAGTCCCGGAAGAAAATACGACCCTTGAGATCAATAACTAACTCTTAACCATTCAACCTCAATGAAGAGATTGAATGAGCAAGAGAAAGCAGAAATCTCAAGGGGGAGCAAACTAACAAGAAAGATAAAGAACCCTCATCTTCATTAATCTTCCACTCAAAAGCTCTCACTACAATTTAATGGAGAAAGAATGAAGAAGAGGAAGAAGAAGAACAAAATTCTACAAAAAAGAGAACAAAGAAAAGCTCCCTTGGTTAAGCTCTGGTCCGGGGTATTTATAGGAGGTAAACTGGAATTCTAGGGCATCCACCAGACCAGAAATGAAACACCCAAAATACCCCTGAAATTCTGCAGTGAGTGGGCCCCACCTTGCCGCGCATGCGCGGCCAATACCCCCTATTGGCCGCGCATGCGCGGCCGTACAGTTGAATTGGGCAGTGGGCTTTTGTCATATTCCCTGGTTGGATGTTTCCTCGTGTTTGCCAACTTCAAAATGCGCAAAAGTCTTCAGAATAATTCCAGATTTCCAAGTCCAAGTTTGCTTTATTTCCTTCACTTTTGACTTTATCTCTCCCTCGAGCTCCGCGCACCCATTGATTCTTGTGCAGCCCACCTCGTGCTCTGTGCTTGTCCCAGACATGAATGACCACTGTCACATGTCTTGTATCGGGAACCGGTACTCGGCACTGGACGGATATGGATGACCGGAACCCGGCTTTTATCTGCTGTCGACAGATGTTCTGCATTTGGCGTAACTGTGGAGATTTTGTCCTGAATTGCAATATTTGTACTAGAAACCTGTATTCTGTAAACATGTAACAAACACGGATTAAAAGTACCTACCTATAAACACACGAGCGTAAGAATGGGCGGTATAAAGTGCAGTATTCTGTGATGAACAGTTGACTAGGTTGGACTAGTTGACCATCATGATGACAATGGCTATCATTTCATGGCAAAGACTTTTCACTTGCATGTTCTCTTGTGCAATATGAGTGCATGAAATGATATAGCCATTTTGACTTAAACCATTTACACAATACTTGATTACTATTTTTGTGATGATGGTTTTGGATTATGAGAGCCAAGTGAGAAAAGTCTTTCTCATTCTATCATTTTCATTCTCTCTCTTGTGTTCTTGAGCTCTCATCTTCTTCCTCTTGCTCTCCCTCTCTTTAGTCTATGGTTCACTTGTCTCATGTGTTGAGAACCAAGAACCATAGAGAAAATCCCTGCACACTCATCTCTACTCACTCTAGTTCATAAGGTTTAGCAAACCAAGTGAACTAGTTTTCTTCAAAGACCGAAGAAGAAGCCAAAGGTAGAAGCTTTCAGGTGGATCGATCTTCGGCGCAAGGAGACGACGGGGTGAAGCCGATCCGGACAACCATCGAGGCTTGAAGACGAAGGAGTTCAAGAAAGAAAGGTATAACCCCCTAACCGAGTAGTTAACAACTCCTAGTTAGGTTGTTAGTTAGATGTTTAACAAAGATCCGGTTTTGAGTCCATGTTACCACCTCTAGAAAATTGTTTTTCACCAAATTCCGCATGCCCGAAAGTACCGGGAGAGGTAGCATGGACTTACAGTTTTTGCAGTAGGTGCAATAAGTTGATATTGATCCAATCCTGGAGAAACATTCGGATGCAGTTTTAGAACATAAGTGGATGTTCTAGGGATTTGATAACGGTAGCCTCTTTTAGGAGACAGTTATCATTCCAGGCTTCCAAGGTGACCTGGATGGCAGAATGGCTGTCAGAGTTATAGTTTTCCCTCTGACGGCGGGCAGTATTTTGGAAAGGTGGTCCAAGGGGATACCGAGGGAAGGATAGCGTAGGATACTGATTAAGTTCAGTTGTCGATACAGTCTAAGAAGTTTGGATTTGGAGTTCATTTATGAGCTAGGTCCCATCAGACATCCAGACACATTCTAAGACAGGTATTGCTCATTTCGGGAGATGGGTTTCTCCGCGAACTTGAGATAAAGAGAGACATAGAAAGAAACATCACAGCGGATCCACTCACTAAGGCTATTCTTCGAACGCAATAGTTTCGTAAACGAGCTTTGTGAGACTGACTAGTAGAGGAGTTGGGTGTTCGGTATCACACGGGCTGTGAGTATGCGACATCGCAATAATTAGCCTTGAGTGCAAGTGGGAGATTGTTGGATATAGTGCCCTCAAAGTCAATTATTAGATCACAGGCACGTGATTGCAATGATTGAGGGAGGACATATACCAGTAGGACAGTCCTACTCGAGATGATAGTATGCTATCTGGTTTATCTTTATCATCGTGTACTGCTTTAGGTGACCTTACGAGTCGCTATTGCATGTTGATAGAGCCCCTAGGATTCTTTCTTGACTACCAGCAGTATGAGGGCGATCATATACGTGAGAGCTGGAGTCTATAAGCACATCCTTAAAAGGTCCCTAGTCATGGGAGTTTCGAGACAGGGCATCGATTCTCCAGAGTACACTAGTGTATACAGTCGAGACCCCGACGAGGGGCGGTGGCCGGTCTAACAAGCCACCGGTGTCAGTTGGTTCACCTAAGATGTATACAGGTGCTCATTGGGTTATGAGTACACCGGACAGGACTCGCCGGGAACCTACTAGTTGGGATTATACTAGACGTCAGATAGCAGTTCCCAGGTGACATGTGTACAGGTTAGTTCATCGACCTGAGATCATCATTTGTCTCGTGTGAGTTCCCATTGTGCTTTGATTACTACCCTACGACGCTCAAAGGAGACGTGCAAACAGGTTTTAGTTGGGTACAGTCCCGAGCCACATGGACAAAGTGAGCGTATCTGCAGGGGTTCATCTCTCCCGGTATTGGGGGTGAGGTCGCGCTGTGTCTAGGAGAGCCAGTACATGAAAAGTCCTTGGCCATGGCAGGAGATTTACTGGTAGGTATTCCAGTAGTATCTCAGGGTGTTCTGGGCTACACTCCGACACGACTTATACCGCTATTGGGGGTCTGACTTTTACCAACCCCCTAGGCCCGCCATGCGATGCTCATAGACGAACGGACCGGACTGTACGGATATTGTTACTGACAGGCTCAGTAGGGTGTCAGGATGAGTTCGCTCATCGATGTCCCTTTTGGCCAATAGCGGGTAGCCCATCACGTATGGCTAATACCTCTGACGTGCCAGTGGTTAAATCCACAGCCATAGTATTGACGAGTCTTTAGAGTCCACCACACACAGTTACTCAAGTTTCGGGCGAAACGCTGCAGAGGCCATATGGAGATATGGCAGGGTTCGATCAGATACGTGCGGTATTGCACGGATCGTGATCGGACGGATTTTACTAGCCGGCTTTGGCTTAAGCCGGATCCTTGTATTAGACAGCGTAGTTTTGTCTATTTGCATTTGTGTTCAGTGGGAATACAAATGCAGGCATGTATATGCAGTAGCGGGGTTTTCCTGTAATTTATTACGGGATCAGTTTTCTGAAGTTGCCAGTTTGCATTCCGTTCCGGCCAGTTTTCTTTTGTTCCTTCGCGGCCGGACTTTTCCGATGGAGGGGGTAATTTGCAATTGTGCAAATTACTTTTTGTGGAGGGGTTTCTTGCTTTTGTTGGCTTCATGATGGTTTATTCATCATGAGATTCTTTTCTAGTCCATTCCTATGCATTTATTGTGATGAGATTGAGTGGTGTTTAGATGAGAAATGAGGGTGACCATTTTCTCATTATCTTTCTCTTCTCCTCTTGCATTATTCTATGGTTCTCCTTTTTTTTCCACCATTCTCATTATGGGGGGGCCGGCCACATTCTAGTGAGAAGAGGGAGATGTTCATTTTTGTGGAGGTTGCATTATGTTCATCTCATACCATTTTTCCTTTCACCAAAAATCCCAAAAGCACATTCCAAAGTTCTTGGTTCACCTCCATCATCTTCAAAGGCAACTTCATATACCCCAAAGAGACTACGATTCTACACCACATCTACAGCATCCCTTGGACGCGTCGGCTAGCCAACTTCGCGCCCGAGTTGCCTCGGTCCAGAGGAGGGAGCCCGTAAAAGAATCCGGCTACGTGGTGCCCTTTCCGACGAGGAGGTGACGAACGGAGTTTCCGCGGGAGATCGGAGTGGAGACGAAGACCGAAGGACACGGATTGCTTGGTATATCTCTCTACCCATCTTTTAGTTTGCTAGTAGCTAGGTTAATGGCCCGATCCGGGTTTATAGTGTGCGGTGGTGCCGGTTTGCAAGTTTCGCAAAGTTTTTCGTTTCCGTGTTTCCGGCGTTGGATCGACGGCCGGGGCGCCGCCGTGCACTTACAGAATTCACGTTTTTTCGGACATCAAAAACTGTCGATAAAACAGTCCTGAATTTTTGAGTTTTGAGATGTTTTCACACCCCTCGGGCTCTCGGTTTAAACCGAGAAGCCACGGGGTGGTGAGTGGGCACCCTGTGGAGACCTCGCAGGGGACTGAACGGCCGGGCCTACTCCCCAAGACCACCACAAGGTGGTCTTGGCGGTGGGGACCCGAAACTGCCCCCCTTGGGCAGTTTCGGGTCTGCCTCACGCTCTGGCCACCTCGTGGTGGCCTCGAGGGTGTGGTACCCCTTCTTGGCCCCCCAACTCGAACTTAATTTCGTTCTCTAACTCCTTGTGAAGATTCGGGCGCGTTTCATTTTGATTCGGACTTCCGAATTGGCTCAAAACTCGACTTTTTTTTATGTTTATTGCACTTGGTTTTTTTATCCTTGGTATATTTGGGATGTGCGCTAATTGTGTTTTGGAATTCTATTGTCGTGACTTTATTTCCGTGCGTGGATGTGTTGCTGAATGTCATCTAATTGCTATATGTTCATTTAGACGGGATTGCACACATTCTGTTGTTACTTCCTTCTGCGGTTATATATATATGGTATGGTTTGTGCGGATTGTCGTGATGGATAGCCTTGTGTGCAATGATAGATGTACAGTTCAAATTCACTTGTATATTCTTTATTGCGGGAAGAGCGTCCGACATGTGGACTACCATCACTGTCAGCTTGTATACTCTTTTATTGGGGCACGACCGGGTTGAGGTCGATGTTGCCGTTGTATATATATATATATATATATATATATATATATTCTTTTTTGTACTAGGATTACCTCCCTTAGGAGTGCTCGAATAGCCAGGTTCTAGAGGGCAACGGGCTAGCATCTCATGGCGTTGAGACCGGGGATCCTTTCTCTAGAATTGGTGGGCTATTCGCCGCACTCGTAGCGGGTATAGGTTAACCCACGGAGGGTGATGAAGTTACCGGATTCCGTGAAGTGCTGGGTATCCCATTCACTTTGTTGATTAGGGTTGCCTCACTTCGAGGATTGGCGGGTAACTTGCCGCACTCGTAGGGGTCTAGGATCTTCATTGCACTGGCTATCCACACGACCGGGGAACATCGCATTTCATTTATGGCTCAAATGAAACGCGGGGCTCCTAGGTTATCCGCTATTCCATATTATTGTTCGCATGTTTGTGATTATTTTATCTGCTTGTGATGATTATTATCTGCCTGCAATATTGATATATATATATATTTATATATATTATATATTTAGTAGATGCTTCTATATATTTTGCATCCGCGCTAGTCCAGCTCCCGCTCTGCCGTTAGTTAAGTAACTTAACGATGCATGACGTGGCCCCGTGGCGAATACGGGTGGCATATAAAAAACATGTTATTTTGGTTGTTTCTTTTGTGGCTTGGAAACATAAAATGATGGGAACGCGTTATCGAAATAATACAAGGAAAAATAAACCTAAATGATGTCGGAACCAATTTTAAAACTATCCGGTTTTCTTCAAAACTCATGGTCGTATTCTTTTTCTTTCCATAGAGGTATTCGGTTAGGAATATCACGCACCTCATTCTATGAGGGAAGAGCCCTTATCCCTTTATTGGGAGTTCGTTCTTAAGCAAAAGTTTATGTTACTAGATTTAAAATGCGGAGCTTAAATCTCTCCAGTTCAAAGACACTCGAGTTCCTTCAACGGTATCAAGTTCATTACGTTAAAGGTTTTTCGCCAAAAACCAGTCGTAGCCCTCTGTCATTTCAGATTGGCATTACCTAGTATCCGTGCTATATTTGTTGGCCTTTGTCAAGGCGTAGTGTTAGGTAGCTATGTAGTGCTTTTTTCTTGCATAGTAATGCAATTATCTAGGAAAGTCGTATAGCCTTATTGTCCTTTGTCAAGGGCTTATACGGGTGGGTTTAGAGTAATCCGAGATAATGATGGGTTGAACTTGACTAGTGGTTTATGGTTTGTTGGCCTTTGTCAAGGTCATAAACCGCTAAGGGAAAAAACTATATCGGGGGTTTCAAACATACGGGAAACTTGCCAGGCATGCGCATACCTTCTGGAGTGTGGTGATTTTAGTGGATTCCGTCAAGTTATCACATGATGATAGTTGGGTCCCGATACCTACTGATGAGTATGTATTGCTCCTCGGGAGATTTCTTCACTTCGCAATTAGCTAACCTATTAGGTGTCTAGAAAGTGTTAACGAGGTTACGCCTCAGTGAAAATGAGGTTATTAATTAGGTCCATGCGAAAGCATGGGAGACTTCCCTCGGAGTACCAACACTGGCCTGACTGAACGGTTAGCGAATTTGTAAAGTGTAAATGATCATGACTAATTCTCCTTTTAGGGTTTTAAGTAGGATTCGAGGATATAGTGGGAGCCATCCTGATCAGATAAAGTGATAACCAATCTGATCTTGATAGAGTGCAAGCTGAGAGTTTCTTTTCTCTCTCTCTCTCTGGTACAGCGACCCATGACTTACCTTAAAAACTCATGAACCAATTTGACCGAACCTTTTTACAGCCTTGGCTTTGGCTTGTCTTGATTCGCGACAAAGTCACATATATCCCTGCCACTCCTACTTTAACCTTTGCATTCTTCAGAACACATCATATCACTACGATGATCCATATTGCTTGGAACGGCCATCGTATAGTTACATATGAACTCGAAGAAGTTACTTCAGTCGAAGGTGGCCACAGGTTCTGAAGAAATTGAATAGGATTATTTGGTTGTCTCTTCCCTTTACCTTCTTTCAGGTTGCGAGAGCTCCTTGATTAGGAGAGAACACCTGTTACGCTTATTGGACAGTCTTCTTCCAAACCTTAGGCTGGTGCCGAAAGGTAGGGAAGGAAGAAAGCCATTTAGGCTAAGGACGATGTACAGAATGTAAGAAGTAGAGACATATAAAGGGAATGAAGTGAGAGCAAAGGAAATTATGACTACTGTCATGAATCTGGATAATGGAAAAGGCATTACTAAGAATACCTAACTATCCCCTATGAAACATTTTTCATGTTTCAGTATTTCTGTGTACATGTAAAAGAGAACTGTTTTCCCAATTAATTCTGACTCCAGGGTATGTATTTACCATATTTGGATCTCACATCTGTACGGTGTTACAGATGATGAGTAGGAGCAGAATATTGGGAAATGGGCAATTTGATCCTCAATATTGGAATTCGTTGTAATTGGTGATATTTGATTAAATCGCCTGGTTTTTGCCTGACGGCAAATATTTGCTTTCGAATAACTATTGTTGTGCACCAGATTTTAAAATGAAATATCTGTACCTTTATTTTTATAAAGTGAGATATACATTTTGAAAAATGTGTTGTAAACATTTACCTTTATCAGTTGAGTATAAGGTAAGGTTCATTGTATAACGGTGTAAGACATGTTGGATATAGTGCCCTCAGAGTCAATTATTGGATCACAGGTACGTGATTGCAATAATTGAGGGAGGACCTATGCTGGTAGGATAGTCTTACTCAAGATGATAGTATGCTATCTGCTTCGTATACTGCTTTAGGTGACCTTACAGGTCACTATTACACGTTGATAGAGCCCTTAGGATTCTTGCTTGACTATCAGCAGTATGATGGCGATCATCTACGTGGGAGCTGGGGTCTATAAGCACATCCTTAAAGTGGTCCCTAGTCGTGGGAGTTTCGAGACTGGGCATCGATACTCCATTAGTAGACTAGTGTATACAGTCGAGACCCAGACGAGGGGCGGTGGCCGGTCTCACAAGCCATTGGTGTCAGTTGGTTCACCTAAGATGTATACAGGTGCTCATTGGGTTATGAGTACACCGGAGAGGACTCGCCGGGAACATGCTAGTTGGTATTATACCTGACGTCAGATAGCAGTTCCCTGGTGACATGTGTACAGGTTAGTACATCGACCTGAGATTGTCATTTGTCTCGTGTGAGTTCCCACTGTGCTTTGATTACTACCCTACCACGGCTCAAAGAAGTCGTGCAAACAGTTTTTAGTTGGGTACAGTCCCGAGCCACATGGAGGCAGTGAGCGGACCGGCAGGGGTTTCGTCTCTCCCGGTATTGGGGGTGAGATCGCCCTGTGTCTAGGAGAGCCATTACACGAAGTCCTTAGCCAGGGCAGGTGATTTACTGGTAGGTATTCCAGTAGTATCTCAGGGTGTTCTGGGCTACACTCCAACACGACTTGTACCGCTTTTGGGGGTCTGACTTTTACCAAGCCCCTAGGCCCGCCATGCGATGCTCATAGACGAACGGACCGGACTGTACGGATATTGTCACTGATAGGCTCAGTAGGGTGTCAGGACGAGTTCGCTCATCGACCTCCCTTTTGGTCAATACCTGGTAGCCCGTTACGTACAGCTAGTACCTCTGACGTGCCAGTGGTTAAATCCACAGCCAAAGTATTGACGAGTCTTTAGAGTCCCTCACAGACAGTTTTCAAGTTTCGGGCGAAACGTTGTAGAGGCCGTATGGTATTATGGCACGGTCCGATCATATACGTGCAGTAGTGCACGGATCATGATTGGGCGGATCATACTAGTGGGCTTTGGTTTAAGCCGGATCCTAATATTAGATTTGTTGGATTACTTTAGTCTCATCGCATTCGCATTCAGTCGGAATGCGGATGCAGGTATGTATATACAGGTGAGGGGCATCCTTGTGATCCGTCACGAGTTTACTTTAGATGTTGCCGTATCTTTTTATTGTTGCAAACATTTGGATTAATGTTTGCATATGGAAATTGTGAGCTAGATATCATTATGAGGTGCATTAATTGTGACACATGCAAACCTAGTGACTCATGGTCTCTTTTATTGTGCATATTTCACATTTAGTGATGGATTTGAGTTATGAAATGTGAGGAAGAGAGAGAAGGGCAGCCATATCCTTTTGGGTTAGCTCTTGTATTTTTAATTCTTGCTCTCATTTTTTATCATACAACAAAAAGAAAAAGAAAGCTTCTTCTTCTTCTTCTTCCTCTAGCTCACAACCTCCATTGATGGCTTCATCTTCAACCTCCATCCATGCAATGGATGCAAGAGACAAAGTTGTCATAAACATTCTCTACTTCGGTTTGGACACGTTGGCTAGCGAACTTCGTGCCCGAGTTGCTTCGGACGAAGCGGGAGCCCGTAAAAAGACTCGAAGATGTGGTGCCTTTTCCGACGAGGGGATCGAGACCGGAGATGCCGTGAGGAGCTTGGGATGGTGGCCAAAGACCGAAGGACATGGATCGATCGGTATAGCTTTCCAACCCTTTCTCTAGTTGCTTGTTATAAGTTAATAGTTCTATTCGGATTTAAAGTATACGATAGCGCCGGTTTAAAGTTTTGAAAAAGTTTCGTTTCCGCATTTTGGCCTCGGACAGACGGCCGGGGCGCTACCGTAGACTTACATGGTATCAGAGCCACGCCATTAACCTTTACTAGCTTGCTTTAACGTGTTTAGAACTACGATTGAACGAAATTTTCAAAAACTGCATTTCCAATTCTGAGTTTCTGTCGAATTTTTTTTGTCGTCGAAAATTTTTTTTGTGTATTGCAGAAAATCAGGAAGGCTTTTTTAAGACCACAGCTGAAATTTGGTGAAATTATCACACTGTAGCGCCGCGGAACCACGACAATACCCTTGTTTTGGCCACAGTTCCGCCGCACTACTGTAGCATCAATGCACCAAAATTGCCACAGTGGTCTCTGACTTGGAAATGGGGTTTCTGGTATATTTTGTTTGGGCCCATATTTGTCTGAGCATTGGGAATTGTACTTGGGGCCCACTTCGGGAAATTTTGTCGATCGAAAATTTTAAATATGTTAGTTCATAGTATTTACATTATATCTGCGACCGTGAATGTCATTTGATCAGTAAATCTTGTCTAATTGCTATAGCTCTTTTAGACGGATTTGCGAGCGTGACATTCACGTTGATCTTCTGTGTTGTGCTGTGATATTGCGGATTTGTCGTGGTGGATAGCCTGGATGCAATGGTAGTACAGTTTGGTTATATTTGTACATTTGATATTACGGGACGAGCGTCCGACATGTGGACTACTGTCACTGCCAGTTTGTATATTATTCTTTTGGGACACGACCGAGCTGAGGTCGATGTACCCATTGTATATATTTTTCTTTCTGTACTAGGATTACCCCGCGGTGGGGTGCATGGATAGCCGGGTTCTAGAGGGCAACGGGCCCGAATCTCATGGCTTTGAGACGGAGGGGGCTTCACTCTAGAATTGGCGGGCTATTCATCGCACTCATAGGGGGTACAGGTTGACCAAAGGAGGGGTGCTCAAGTTTCCGGATTCCGTGAAGTGCCGGTTGGTCCATTCACGTTGCTGAAGGGAGCTGCCTCACTTCAGGATTTGGTGGGTAACTTGCCACGCCCGTAGGGGTCTAGGATTTCATTGCACAGGCTATCCACACGACCAGGGGAACGTCGGGTTTCTGTAGAGCCTCTATGAAACCCGGGGATCCCTGATTATCTGTATTGTTCTGTGAAGCTTATTACATTTCTGTGATGTTGCATTTTTATCACGCCTTGAGCGAATATTATATATTGATATATATACTAGTAGATGTTGTATATGTTTTACATCCGAGCTAGTCCAGTCCTCGCTCTGTCGTTAGTTAAGTAACCTAACGGGTGATGACAGGACCCAGTGGCGAATGCGGATGGCATATACGTACATCATATTTTCGTTCTTTTATGGTGTGATTAATTGATGGGACTGCATTGATTCAGATCAATGCAAGCTAAACAAACCTATTCTGATATTGTAGGAACATTTTTTTCAAAAAAAGCTGTTATTGCAAGGACGTTCTCTTTTGTTTTGCACAGTAGTATTCGGTTATGAATATCCAGCACCTCAGTCGACGAGGCAAGGGCCGAGATCCCTTCACCGGGAGTAACCCCTTGGACAAAAGTTTGCGTCAGGGTAATAACTTCACTATAGCCGATTATTTTTGCTTTGCATCGTGTTATTCAGTTGGAATATCCTGCACCTCATTCTACGAGGAAAGAGCCGAGATCCCTTCACCGGGAGTGACCTCTTTAGCAAAGGATTTCTCCACTATATTTTTATAAAAAGCTATCCGGTTCCTTCAACGATATCAAGTTCATTACGTTAAAGGTTTTTCGCCAAAAACCAACCGCGGCCCTCTATCATTTCAGATTAGTATTGCTTAGTATTCGTGCTACGTATGTCGTGCTCAGACGAGGCGTAGTGTGCAGTAGCTCTGTAATGCTTTTCTGTCTTATGAATATGTGATTGGTTAGGACAGTCGTACGGTCATTTTGGCTCAGTCAAGGGCTCGTGCGGGTGGGTCTAATGCAATCAAGATAATGACGGGTTGAATTTGGCTAGGATCCTTTGATATGTTGGATCAGTCAAGCTCACTTGGGTCCTGGGGGTAAAAATCACATCGGGAGTTTCTAAAGAAACTGAAACTTGCCAGGCATGTGCATACCTTCTGCAGTGTGATAATGTGAGTGGATTCCATCACATTATCATGCGATGATAGTTGGATCCCGATTCCCACTGATGAGTTGGTTTACTCCTCGGGTGATCCCGACTAATTCTTCTTTCAGGTTTGGAGGAGAATTTAAGGATACAGTGGGAGGTTTCCTGATTAGATAAATTGATAACCATTCTGATCTAGGTTAGAGTGCACGCAGAGTGTTTCTTTTCTCTCTCTCTTTGGCGGTGATCATGACCCGACCCTTGACTATGACTTAGTGACCAAGTTAACCGAACCTTCTTAAAACACTGGCTTTTGAATTGTTTGAGTTGCATACCTCATTGCCACTACTACTTTTACCCTTTTCTCCAGAACACCCCTATTACTATGAACATCCACTTCCATTGGATAAAAGCATCGTATGCTTATATACGAACTCGAAGGAACTTGTTCCAGATTCGAGGATGGTTTCCGGTTCTGGAGAAAATGAATAGGACTATTCAGTTGTCTTTTTTTTTTTACCTTCTCTCAGGTTACGAGTACTCCTAGGATCAGGGGAGCACACCCATTATGCTTATTGGATAGTCTTCTTCTAAACCATAGGCTGGTGCCGAACGGTAGGGAAGGAAGAAAACCATTTAGCTTAAAGGGGTGTACAGAAGATAATGACTAAAGACAAATAAAGGGATTAGTAAGAGGGCAAAGTAAATTGCGACTGCTATTCACGACCAAACCAAGTATTTCTTCGCCAATCCTACATCACCTTTGTATTTCTCCAGAACACTCCGTATCACAACGAAGATCCATAGTTTATTGGATACTCCATCGTATAGTTATATACGAACTCGAAGGAACTTGTTCCATTTCGGGGATGGATTCTGGTTCAGGAGAAATGGGAATAAGGTTTTATTCAATTGTCTTTTATCTTCACCTTCTCTCAGGTTGTGAGTACTCCTAGGATCAGGGGAGTACACCCATTATGCTTATTGGATAGTCTTCTTCTAAACCATAGGCTGGTGCTGAACGGTAGTGAAGGAAGAAAACCATTTAGCTGAAAGGGGTGTACAGAAGGTAATGACTAAAGACATATAAAGGGATTTGGAGAGATGGCAAAGAAATATACGGCTACAGTTGTGAATCTGATAATGGAAGAGGCATTACTAAGAATACCCGGATACCCCTTCGAAACATTTACATGTTTTCTGTTTCACTGTGTATTGTTAAAAGAAAACTGATTTCCCAATTAGTCCTTGCTCCAGGGTATGTATTTACCAGGTGTGATTCTCACATCTGTATGGTTTTACAGATGATGAGTGGGAGTAAGTTATTGGAAATTGGGTGATCATCCTCATTATATCGGGATTCGTTGTAATTGGTGATATTTGAGGAAATCGCCTGGGTGGTTTGCCGGACGGCAAATATTTGGTTTTGAATATCCGTTGTTATGCACCAATTTCAAATTGATATATCTGTACGTTTATTTTATAAAGTGAGATATAACTTTTTGAAATTATGTCTATGACATTTACCTATATCAGTGGATGATTAGGTAAGGAGCATTAAACAGCGGTGTAATTCTTCTTAACCATAAGTACAGTTTTTAACCTACGACACACAGCGAATGAGTTATTAGACTCAGGGGACTTATACAGAGTATTGTTTGTTGTCCAGTGTCCATGAAGACAGAGGGGTTGGTACTCGTACTATATTCTGTTTATTTGTGACTTCTCTAGTTCTTAGACATGTGTTTCGATGAAATGCAAGGTCTAAGTTTTGAGAAGTTATAGGTATAAGAATAAAGTAGAGAACCAGGCATTGCAAGTATCAGGATTCTTCAAGGTGATCGAAGATGTAGATACTTGTGTATGGTATTCAGTTGATAGTAATGATTATGAGAACTTGCTTCTCTTTCAGGTTACTCATGTCTGGATGTATTCCTAAGTTGAGTAATGCTGATCGGCCTCTCTCCATTTAGTTGACATGCACTGGAGACAGCTGCATGATTTGAATCTGGTTCCAATTAAATCAGTGCCTCTGTTTCTATATTGGATATAGAATAGTTCATATCTTAACATTGTTAAGGTACGGGAAGTTGTCCGGTATATACTTAAAACCAGACTCTGGATAACTCAAGGCACGTTTTGTAATGGCTGTTTGTGGGTTGACCCGGGCTATGACGAGGGTTGACTTTCTAACATTTGGAAGATCAATAGTGATATTCTTGACTCGCCACAGTTTTAGTAAATTGGATTTTTTCAGAAAACAGTAGTGGAAGTATGGTAGAACTGGAAGTGATTCCAGAACCGCAAACGATTACTGCAAATTTAATAGGACCTAAAGATTCGATCTGGATTGACACTCCATTGGCCATTCCGCAGATATGGTGGGTAACCTCAGGCACCCGAGAGGTACTCCGGTAGCCTCAAGGACGGTGACAGGGAAGTTTTTGTTTACCCATACTTGACACTACTGTTGTTCCTGGTTATGAGACCCGGCAGGAGGATGAGTATAGCGTCGTTCTGAACTAACTTTAGAAGTGCACGCGTATATAACTCTGCCAGAGGGTTGTCGTAGTCAGTGGGAGCAGCGGAAGCATAGTGGACAAGTAGCTTATGTCTATTTATGGACTAAAGCAGATATAGCGGAGATAGATCATCTATTTCTGATATGACAGTCATAGGTTTGACTTCATCAGAATAAGGGATGGATCTGTTAAGAAGGTAGTAGTGTGTGATGTCCTGGTATTTGGATGACATACACAGAGTAGGAAGTGAAATTCCTATACTACGATCGGTTATACTTTGGTTGTCACACAGTGGTTTCTCCATATAGAATATAGATATAATATCAGACATTCAGGTTACTAGATCTATGGTTTTAGATCTAGATTTGGGTAGTTTCCCAATCTGGGTACTCAGACAGCATTCTAAAGGTGTTTTAGAATGGACGACTCCTGGCACGGTAGTGTACCTGCAGGTGATGGAGTCACCCTCTCTAAAGGTGTCTTACAGACTAAAGAGGAGAGAGATGTGCATGATTGGCAGATCACTTGCTTAGGCAATTGAGTTGATCATGAGATGTCAAGTACCACACCAGATGTTGTTTTTGCACGAGATGCAATAAGTTGATATTGATCCTATCTTGGAGAAACGTTCAAATGCAGTTTTAGAACATAAGTGGATGTTCTAGGGAAATGATAACAGCAACCTCCTTCAAGAGACAGTTATCATTCCAGGCTTCCAAGGTGACCTGGATGACAGAGTGGCTGTCAGAGTTATAGTTTTCCCTCTGACGAGGGGCAGTATTTTGGAAAGGTGATCCAAGCGGACACTGAGGGAGTCATGACGCAGGATACTGATTAAGTTCAGTTGACGATACAGTCTAAGAAGTTTGGATTTGGAGTTCATTTATTAACCAGGTCCCATCAGATATCCAGACATATTCTAAGACAGGAATTGCTCATTTCGGGAGATGGCTTTCTCCATGAACTTGAGATAAAGAGAGACATAGAAAGAAACATCAGGGCGGATCCACTCACTGAAGCTATTCCTCGAACGCAATATTTTCGCAAATGGGTTTTGTGAAACTGATCAGTAGAGGAGTTGGTGTCCGGTATCACACGGGCTGTGAGTATGCGACATCGCAATAATTAGCCTTGAGTGCAAGTGGGAGATTGTTGGATATAGTGCCCTCAGAGTCAATTATTGGATCATAGGCACGTGATTGCAATGATTGAGGGACGACATATGCCGGTAGGACAGTCTTACTCAAGATGATATTATGCTATCTGGTTTATCTTTATCATCGTATACTGCTTTAGGTGACCTTACAGGTCACTATTACACGTTGATAGAGCCCCTAGGATTCTTGCTTGACTACCAGCAGTATGATGGAGATCATATACGTGGGAGCTGGGGTCTATAACCACATCCTTAAAGTGGTCCCTAGTACTGGGAGTTTCGAGACTGGGCATCGATACTCCATTAGTAGACTAGTGTATACAGTCGAGACCCCGACGAGGGGCGGTGGCCGGTCTCACAAGCCATTGGTGTCAGTTGGTTCACCTAAGATGTATACAGGTGCTCATTAGGTTATGAGTACACCGGACAGGACTCGTCGGGAAAATGCTAGTTGGTATTATACCTGACGTCAGATAGCAGCTCCCTGGTGACATGTGTACAGGTTAGTTCATCGACCTGAGATCGTCATTTGTCTCGTGTGAGTTCCCACTGTACTTTGATTACTACCCTACCACGGCTCAAAGGAGTCGTGCAAACAGGTTTTAGTTGGGTATGTTAGGTCCACGTTACCTCTTCCGGTACTTTCGGGGATGCGGAAACGGTAAAACAAAAATTTTTCTAAACTTTGTAACATGGACCGTAAAAGCCGGATCTTTGCTAAACTAAACTAGCATACTTGCAAAGAAGAGTTAACTACTTGGCAAAGTGGTTATACCTCAACTTGAACTCCTTCACTTCTTGTTGTTGTTCTTCTTTGATGTTCTTCTCTTCTTGTTGTTCTTCTCATTGCTTGCTCAATGGTTGATCCGGACATCGGTCACCTCCGCGGCCTCCTTGAGTCGAAGACGATCCACCCGAGAGATGTACACCGAGCTCCACCTCAAGCCGAGGTAACTAGGGCAAGGAGATTGCTAATCTAGAAGCCCTAGGTTGTGTAGAGAAGATGTATGGATGTGTTTGTCAAGTAGAATCCTTTTTCTCTCAACACATGAGATCAAAGGAGAAATCAAGAGGAGGAAGAAGAAGGAGATTTTCTAGTAACCATGGTGCTTCTCATTTCAAGAGAGAGAATGAGAATAAAATTATGAACAAAAGAAAAACAACCATGGTTGCAAATAATGCACAAACATTATCATTACTAATCCCATCAAGATAAAGGTGATGGCTACAAATGACATGACCATTATCATAACTAAAGAAAAAGAAAACCAAAGAATACTTTAGATCTTCTAAGAAGATCCAAGTCAACTTTGGTCAAATGGTCAACAAAGTCAAGATGGTCAAATGGTCAATGTAATTAGCCATAACAAAATTATCAATGAAAGGATTAGTAAATAATGTCCCCGGCTCATAATGGTTTTGACCAAACGAACTGTCGAAACCCTAATGAGTCCGCCTCAAAATGGTTTTGACCGAATCAACTGTCAAAACCCTAATGAGCCTGCCACATAGCGGTTTTGGCCGAACTAACTGCCAAAACCCTAATGAGGCACCTCCTCCTTCATCGCTCCAGAAAACTGTGCATACACACCTGCATCCGTATTCCGTAGAATGCGGATGCACAGAAGACAAAACAAATCCATCCATGCAATACTAGGATCCGGCTTAAACCAAAGCCCACTAGTATTGCCTGCCCGAACACCACACGCACACAAGTGTACGTAAGTGATCGCAGCCCTGCCGTAAAACCATACGGCCTCTACACGTTTCGCTCAGTGCAGGGAAACTCTCTGTGTGGGACTCTAAAGACTCGACACTACGCTGGCAGTGGGTTTAACCACAGACCGCAAGCGGCACTAGCTGTACGTAACGGTCCCCAGGTAGATGTCGATAAGAAGGCCGATGAGGTAAACCCATCCGAACTCCTACTGAGTCTGTATGTGACAATCTCCGTACAGTCCGGTCTGTTCGTCTGATACATCGCATGGCAGGCCTAGGGGGGCGGTAAACGTCAGTCCCTTAATAGCGGTACAAGTCGTGTCGGAGTGAAGCCCAATACACCCTGAGATAACACTGGAAACCTACCAGTATATCTCGCTTGCCCTGGCCAGGGACTATTCGTGTAATGGCTCTCCTAGACACAGCGCGATGTCAACCCCCAATACCGGGAGAGACGAATCCTGTCTAACCGTCACTGCCTCCAAGTGCTTCGGGACTGCTCCCAACTACTACCTGTTTGCATGACTCAGCAGAGCCGTGGTAGGGTAGTAATCAAAGAACAGTGGGAACACACTCGAGGCGAAGTGACAGTGCCAAGTCAGCGGACTAAGCTGTACTCATGTCACCTGGGAACTGATAACCGACGATAGGTATAATACCAACCATCAGTTCCCGACGAGTCCTGTCCAGTGTACTCGTAACCCAACGAGCACCCGCATACTATCTCAAGTACGACGTACCGACGGCTGTGGGACAGACCGTCTCCCGTGCTGGGATGAGAAGCGCATACGCTAGTCTACTCCGGAGTATCGATGCCCTATCTCGGTACTCCCACGACTAGGGACGTGTATAAGGATGTGCTTGTAGATTACCCAGCCCCCACGAGTGTGATCGCCATCATAACGCCGGCAATCAAGCAAAGATCCTAAGGGCTCTACTAATGCGTATAGGTGATATAATAAATAAACACACATGTACACATTAAAGCAGAAACAAACCAAGTAGCATACTACTATATTGAGCAAGATTGTCTGTACAACTGTGAATATCCCAAGCTTCCATCAAGTAATATACATACTAGTATGATACAGTAATGGCCTCTAGGGCATATACACTAACAATCTCCCACTTGCACTAAGGCCATGTACTGGCGTATCGAAGACCTATCATCTCGATCAGCCGTTCGAACTGAGTCTGGGGTAAAGCCTTCGTGAATGGGTCCGCAGTGTTGTCCTTTGTGTCCACTCTCCGCACCTCGATCTCCTGTCGATCAATGATCTCCCTGATCAGGTGATACCGCCTTAAGATGTGCCTGGATTTCTGATGGGACCTTGGTTCCTTCGCTAAAGCTATAGCCCCATTGTTATCGCAATACAAAGGTATTGGGTCAACAATGGACGGAACCACCTGAAGTTCACTAATGAACTTCTTTATCCAGACCGCCTCTTTTGCGGCATCGCTTGCAGCAATGTATTCAGCCTCCATCGTCGAGTCTGCGACGGTATCCTGCTTGGAACTCCTCCAACATACCGCCCCTCCGTTGAGGGTAAACACAAAACCCGAGACGGACTTGCTGTCATCCTTGTCACTCTGGAAGCTTGAATCGGTAAAGGACTCGACCCTGAGGTCTCCATTACCGTAAACCAGGAACATCTCCTTAGTCCTTCTCAGGTACTTGAGAATGTTCTTCACTGCTGTCCAGTGGTCCTCCCCTGGGTCTGACTGATACCGGCTTACCGTGCTCAACGCGTAAGCTACATCTGGTCTTGTACATAGCATCGCATACATTATAGATCCTACCGCCGAAGCGTAGGGTATAGTGCTCATGCGAACCCTCTCCTCGTCAGTCTTAGGAGACATCTTCTTGGAGAGGGTAATTCCGTGCAATACGGGTATGTTACCGCGCTTGGAACCCTCCATACTAAATCTCTTTAGTACGGTCTCTATGTACCTGGACTATGAAAGTCCCAACAGTCTCTTGGATCTATCTCTATAGATCTTGATCCCCAGAATGTACGAGGCATCACCCAGGTTCTTCATGGAGAACCTTTGTGACAAAAACAGCTTGACCGATTGTAGCATAGGAATATCATTTCCTATCAAAAGAATGTCGTCCACGTACAAGACTAGGAACACGACAGTTCGTCCTACAATCTTCTTATAAACACAGGGTTCATCTTCGTTTTTGATGAAATCAAATTCCTTGATTGCCTCATCAAAACAGATGTTCCAGCTCCGCGATGCCTGCTTTAATCCATAAATGGATTTAAGCAACTTGCACACCTTTCCGCTGCTCCCACTGTCTACGAAACCTTCTGGTTGATCCATGTAAACGCACTCTTCCAAACAACCGTTTAGGAAAGCCGTCTTAACATCCATCTGCCAGATTTCATAGTCATGGAAGGCAGCAATGGCAAGTAAGATCCGAATGGATTTGAGCATAGCCACCGGAGAAAAAGTCTCGTCATAGTCCAAACCAGGTCTTTGACGAAAACCTTTTGCAACGAGTCTAGCTTTATAGGTTTCCACCTGCCCATCTACACCAAGTTTCCTTTTGTAGATCCATTTGCATCCAACGGGTTTTACCCCAGGTGGAGCAGTATCCAAGGTCCACACTTTATTGGCGTACATGGACTCAATTTCGGATTGCATTGCTTCCTGCCACTTATCAGAGTCCCTACTGATAATGGCCTGCCTGAAACTGGTAGGGTCATCTTCTTCCAAGATGCAATCCTCTCGATCCCCGTCAATGAGAAAACCGTAGTATCTCTCGGGCGGATGAGAAATCCTACCAGATCTGCGGAGTGGCTGAGGTTCGTCTGGGGTTATTGAATCCTGAGGTTCTGTCAAATTTTCAGTTTCAGTTTGTGGTCGCTGAATTTCTTCCAATTCTACCGTGCTCCCACTAATTTCTTTTGCAAGAAACTCCGTTTCTAAGAAAACGGCATGCTGAGCAACAAACACCTTCTGTTCCTCGGTGTGGAAGAATAGATATCCATAACCATTCTTTGGATATCCCACAAACTTACATAAAACTGACCGTGCCTCTAGTTTATCCGGTTTATGTGTTTTAACATAAGCCGGACAACCCCATATCTTAGATCTTTTAAGATATGGCCTCTTTCCATTCCATATCTCGAACGGAGTCTTAGGCACTGATTTAGACGGAACATCATTCAATAGGTATGCTGCTGTCAATAGCGCATGTCCCCAAAATGAAAGAGGCAACTCGGCATTACTCATCATGGAGCGAACCATATCCAGTAGGGTACGATTCCTCCGCTCCGAAACACCGTTGTGCTGTGGTGTATAAGGAGG
This sequence comes from Agapanthus africanus, assembly GCA_030015575.1. Taxonomy (NCBI): domain Eukaryota; kingdom Viridiplantae; phylum Streptophyta; class Magnoliopsida; order Asparagales; family Amaryllidaceae; genus Agapanthus; species Agapanthus africanus. Next base: position 374,475,302 of record CM057344.1, on the reverse strand, counting down.
AGTAAGCTGAGAGAGAATACCATTCTCTTTTAAGTAATCTAGGAATTCCGTGCTTAAGTACTCCCCTCCCCTGTCAGACCGGAGGATCTTGATACTTTTGCCTGTCTGGTTCTCTACTTCGTTTCTGAATTCCTTGAATTTCTCAAAAGCTTCAGATTTGTGTTTCATCAGATACACATATCCGAACCTAGAGAGATCGTCAGTGAATGTGATGAAGTACGAGAACCCACCCCTTGCATGTATAGACATCGGACCGCATACATCACTATGTACGAGTCCCAAGAGCTCGGTTGCTCTTTCTCCATGTCCGGTGAATGGAGATTTGGTCATCTTCCCTTTGAGACAAGACTGACAAGTTCCATAAGATGAAAACTCGAACGCATTCAAGAGTCCATCTTTATGCAACTTACTCAGTCTTTTCTCTCCGATATGACCAAGTATACAATGCCATAAGTAGGATTCATTCGTATCTGAATTCTTCCTCTTGCGTGTGTTTTGTATGTTGAGAACTGTATTCTGATTTAGAACGTAGATACCATTACACAGTGTACCCTCTGCAACCAGTACCTTATGAAGGTAAATGTTCATGATATTCTTTTCAAGAACAAAGTTATATCCATCTTTATCGAGTAAAGAAACTGATATGATGTTGCAAACCATGGAGGGTACATAGTAGCAATCGTTCAAAATCATAGTCTTGCCATTTGGCAATACTAGGTGATATTCACCGACGGCTGCCGCATTAACTTGTGCTCCGTTCGCTACTCTGAGCGACATATCACCCGGTGCAACTTTCCTACTTTTTCTCAGTCCCCGCAATAAATTACAGATATGAGATCCTGATCCGGTATCAAGTACCCAGGAGGTAGGGCTGACCATAAAACAGTTCTCAATTACAAGAACACCTGAAGTAGACGCAAAACCATGCTTCTTCTTCAACTGGGTGTTCTGGAAATCCATACAATCCCCTTTCCCATTCTCATGACTGTTGTCATAAGTTAGAGCTGAACCAACTTTCCCCAGTCCCGAATAAGAATTCGGATCGGTCAAGCGATACATTTTATTATCTTGATTAGGGCGTGAAAAGGTTGCTGCCTGGAGAGAGAGAAAAGAAACACTCAGCGTATGCTCTTGCAAGATTAGATTGGTTTATTAATTTATCTAACCAGGATGTCTCCCACTGTTTCCTCAAATTCTTCTTAAAACCTTTTTAAAAGAAGAACTAGCCGGGTTTTAATTCACGTCACAATACTTGCTTAATCTTTCAGCCAGGCTAGTGTCGGTACTTCGAGGGAGGTTTTCCAACGCTTTCGCGAAGTTCCTTAATTAAAGAACCTCTTTTCCCTGGGGGCGTAGCCCCGCTAACACCTTTCTAGACACCTACTAGGTTTATAGCATTGATCGTTAAGTGAAATAATCTCCCGAGAGTAAACCAACTCATCAGTGGGATCGGGATCCAACTGTCATTGTGTGATAACCTAGATGGAATCCACTCTAGTCACCACACTCCAGAAGGTATGCTAAATCTGCAAGTTTCAGTTCTTTTGAAACTCCCGATGTGGTTTTTGCCCCTAACTGTTCATGACCTTGACTAGGTCAACAAGCCACAAACTGTTAGACAAGTTCTACCCGTCATAATCCTGATTGCATTAGACCTACCCGTACGTGCCCTTGACTAGGTCAACAAGGCCGCACGACTGTCCTAACCAATCACATTTGCAATCCACAGAAAAATATTATTTAGCTACCGTTCACTACGCCTTGACTAGGTCAACAAACGCAGCACGAATACTGAATAATATTAATCCGAAACGACGGAGGGCTACGGCTGGGTTTTTGGCGAAAAACCCGTTAACGTAATGAACTTGATATCGTTGAAGGAACATGATTGCCCTTTTTTTGAAAAAATAGTGGCGAAAACTTTTGCTAAAGAGGTCACTCCCTGCGAAGGGATCTCGGCACTTTCCTCGTCGAATGAGGTGCAGGATATTCCAAACTGAATACCTCGATGCAAAGCAAGCATAATCGACTATAGTGAAGTTATTACCCTGACGCAAACTTTTGTCCAAGGGGTCACTCCCGATGAAGGGATCTCGGCCCTTGCCTCGTCGACTGATGTGCTGGGCATTCACAACCGAATACCGCTATGCAAAACAAAATTGAACGTCCTTGCAATAACAGCTTTTTGAAAAATTGTTCCAACAACGCCTTTTAGGTTTATTTTCTTGCATTTGTTCTTTTAATGCGTCCCATCATTTAAATCCTACCATTGCAGAAAACAACCAAAATATGACGTACGCTTATGCCATTCGCATTGGCCACGGGGCCCCGTCATCACCCGTTAGGTTACTTAACTAACGACAGAGCGGGGGCTGGGCTAGCGCGGCTGTAAAACATAAGCAACGCCTAAATAGTTATTATATATAGATATACTGCAATGATAACCAATCCAGATCACAGATGAACACTTTGGATATACTAGGAACCCGCGATTCGTTCGAGCCTGCAACGAAAAGAGGATTACACGGTCGCGATGAATAGCCAATACCCCACCCAAGACCCCTACGGGTGCGGCAAACTACCCGCCAAGTACCCGAAGCGAAGCAACCTCCCTCAATGCCATGAGTAGGCCACTCGGCACTTCGAGATACCCAGTAGTTTGTGCACCCCCTCCATGGGTCTATCCTAGGAGCAAAAATAGTAAAAAGAATTATACAATGACGGCTACAACCCCGACCCGGTTGTGCGGCCAAACAAATAATATTACATCAATTTACAATTTTATTACATGAATGAAAGAAAAAGAAACTCTCATCTCACATCCACCCCGGCTATTCATCCGCGACAATCCAACGAGTTCATATACACAAACCATCAATAACAATCACAGATCACAGATATGTATAACCCCGACTAATCGACATATAGCGATTAGCCGACGTTCAATACATAAGAACCTCACAGATATAACCAACATAGTCAAAATGTAGTGAAGTTCGGAAAAATACGGAATTATAGGCCCCCAAAAACAAATTTCTTATTCTGGAAAATCTGGGCACATATAATATATCTTAAAAATCCTAAAACCAAGTCAGAAACATTCTGCACCAAAAACGACGCAGTAACTCACCAAGTTGGCCGCGTTTCCGCGGCAATAGCAAGCTATTGCCGCGGAAGCTCGGCGCTTTGGTGGAGTCGCTGTCTCATTTTTGGTGGCTTTCTTCCAAAAACCCTGAGATGATTTTTGGACTATAACAAATTTTGTTTTGACGAGAAAAAATTTTAACAGAAACTCAGGTTTTTATAACTTGGTTTTTTTTCGATTTTTCCGTTTCGAACTTCGATACACTTTACTACCAAGCTAGTTTATGTTTAGTTAGGCTCTGATACCACTGTTAGGTCCACGTTACCTCTCCCGGTACTTTCGGGGATGCGGAAACGGTAAAACAAAAAATTTTCTAAACTTTGTAACATGGACCGTAAAAGCCGGATCTTTGCTAAACTAAACTAGCATACTTGCAAAGAAGAGTTAACTACTCGGCAAAGTGGTTATACCTCAACTTGAACTCCTTCACTTCTTGTTGTTGTTCTTCTTTGATGTTCTTCTCTTCTTGTTGTTCTTCTCATTACTTGCTCAATGGTTGATCCGGACTTCGGTCACCTCTGCGGCCTCCTTGAGTCGAAGACGATCACCCGAGAGATGTACACCGAGCTCCACCTCAAGCCGAGGTAACTAGGGCAAGGAGATTGCTAATTTAGAAGCTCTAGGTTGTGTAGAGAAGATGTATGGATGTGTTTGTCAAGTAGAATCCTTTTTCTCTCAACACATGAGATCAAAGGAGAAATCAAGAGGAGGAAGAAGAAGGAGATTTTCTAGCAACCATGGAGCTTCTCATTTCAAGAGAGAGAATGAGAATAAAATTATGAACAAAAGAAAAACAACCATGGTTGCAAATAATGCACAAACATTATCATTACTAATCCCATCAAGATAAAGGTGATGGCTACAAATGACATGACCATTATCATAACTAAAGAAAAAGAAAACCAAAGAATACTTTAGATCTTCTAAAAAGATCCAAGCCAACTTTGGTCAAATTGTCAACAAAGTCAAGATGGTCAAATGGTCAATGTAATTAGCCATAACAAAATTATCAATGAAAGGATTAGTAAATAATGTCCCCGGCTCATAATGGTTTTGACCAAACGAACTGTCGAAACCCTAATGAGTCCGCCTCAAAATGGTTTTGACCGAATCAACTGTCAAAACCCTAATGAGCTTGCCACATAGCGGTTTTGGCCGAACTAACTGCCAAAACCTTAATGAGGCACCTCCTCCTTCATCGCTCCAGAAAACTGTGCATACACACCTGCATCCGTATTCCGTAGAATGCGGATGCACAGAAGACAAAACAAATCCATCCATGCAATACTAGGATCCGGCTTAAACCAAAGCCCACTAGTATTGCCTGTCCGAACACCACACGCACACAAGTGTACGTAAGTGATCGCAGCCCTGCCGTAAAACCATACGGCCTCTACACGTTTCGCTCAGTGCAGGGAAACTCTCTGTGTGGGACTCTAAAGACTCGACACTACGCTGGCAGTGGGTTTAACCACAGACCGCAAGCGGCACTAGCTGTACGTAACGGTCCCCAGGTAGATGTTGATAAGAAGGCCGATGAGGTAAACCCATCCGAACTCCTACTGAGTCTGTATGTGACAATCTCCGTACTGTCCGGTCTGTTCGTCTGATACATCGCATGGCGGGCCTAGGGGTGCGGTAAACGTCAGTCCCCTAATAGCGGTACAAGTCGTGTCGGAGTGAAGCCCAATACACCCTGAGATAACACTGGAAACCTACCAGTATATCTCGCTTGCCCTGGCCAGGGACTACTCGTGTAATGGCTCTCCTAGACACAGCGCGATGTCAACCCCCAATACCGGGAGAGACGAATCCTGTCTAACCGTCACTGCCTCCAAGTGCTTCAGGACTGCTCCCAACTACTACCTGTTTGCATGACTCAGCAGAGCCGTGGTAGGGTAGTAATCAAAGAACAGTGGGAACACACTCGAGGCGAAGTGACAGTGTCAAGTCAGCGGACTAAGCTGTACTCATGTCACCTGGGAACTGATAACCGACGATAGGTATAATACCAACCATCAGTTCCCGACGAGTCCTGTCCAGTGTACTCGTAACCCAACGAGCACCCACATACTATCTCAAGTACGACGTACCGACGGCTGTGGGACAGACCGTCTCCCGTGCTGGGATGAGAAGCGCATACGCTAGTCTACTCCGGAGTATCGATGCCCTATCTCGGTACTCCCATGACTAGGGACGTGTATAAGGATGTGCTTGTAGATTACCCAGCCCCCACGAGTGTGATCGCCATCACAACGCCGGCAATCAAGCAAAGATCCTAAGGGCTCTACTAATGCGTATAGGTGATATAATAAATAAACACACATGTACACAATAAAGCAGAGACAAACCAAGTAGCATACTACTATATTGAGCAAGATTGTCTGTACAACTGTGAATATCCCAAGCTTCCATCAAGTAATATACATACTAGTATGATACAGTAATGGCCTCTAGGGCATATACACTAACAGGGTACAGTCCCGAGCCACATGGAGGCAGTGAGCGGATCGGCAGGGGTTTCTTCTCTCCCGGTATTGGGGTGAGATCGCGCTGTGTCTTAGAGTGCCATTACACGAAGTCCTTGGCCAAGGCAGGAGATTTACTGCTAGGTATTCTAGTAGTATCTCAGGGTGTTCTAGGCTACACTCCGACACGACTTGTACCGCTTTTGGGGGTCTGACTTTTACCAACCCCCTAGGCCCGCCATGCGATGCTCATAGAAGAACGGACCGGACTGTACGGATATTGTCACTGACAGGCTCAGAGGGTGTCACGATGAGTTCGCTCATCGACCTCCCTTTTGGTCAATACATGGTAGCCCGTTACGTACAGCTAGTACCTCTGACGTGCCAGTGGTTAAATCCACAGCCAAAGTATTGACGAGTCTTTAGAGTCCCCCACAGACAGTTTTCATGTTTCGGGCGAAATGTTGTAGAGGCCGTATGGTATTATGGCACGGTCCGATCATATACGTGCAGTAGTGCACGGATCATGATCGGGCGGATCATACTAGTGGGCTTTAAGCCGGATCCTAGTATTAGATTTGTTGGATTACTTTAGTCTCATCGCATTCGCATTCAGTCGGAATGCGGTTGTAGGTATATATATACAAGTGAGGGGTATCCTTGTGATCCGTCACGAGTTTACTTTAGATGTTGTTGTATCTTTTTATTGTTGCAAACATTTGGATTCATGTTTGCATATGGAAATTGTGAGCTAGATATCATCATGAGGTGCATTAATTGTGACACATGCAAACCTAGTGACTCATGGTCTCTTTTATTGTGCATATGTCACATTTAGTGATGGATATGAGTGATGAAATGAGAGGAAGAGAGAGAAGGGCAGCCATATCCCTTTGGTTTAGCTCTTGTATTTTTAATTCTTGCTCTCATTTTTTATCATACAAAAAAAGAAAAAGAAAGCTTCTTCTTCTTCTTCTTCCTCAAGCTCACAACCTCCATTGATAGCTTCATCTTCAACCTCTATCCATGCAATGGATGCAAGAAACAAAGTTGTCACAAACATTCTCTACTTCGCCTTGGATACGTCGGCTAGCGAACTTCGTGCCCGAGTTGCTTCGGACAAAGCGGGAGCCCGTAAAAAGACTCGAAGATGTGGTGCTCTTTCCGACGAGGGGATCGAGACCGGAGATGCCACGAGGAGCTCGGGATGGTGGCCAAAGACCGAAGGACACGGATCGATCGGTATAGCTTTCTAACCCTTTCTCTAGTTGCTAGTTATAGGTTAATGGTTCGATCCGGGTTTAAAGTATACGATAGCGCCAGTTTAAAGTTTTTAAAAAGTTTCGTTTCTGCATTTTGGCCTCGGACAGAAAGCCGGGGCGCTACCGTAGACTTACAAGACATTCTTAACCAAAATACAGTTTTCAACTTACAAAACACAAAATTTGAGTTCGTATACTTTTGGGACTTATACATGAAGATGGATGTTGTCCGGTGTCCTTCGGAACAAGGGGTTGGTACTCTTACTTAATTCAGGATTACCTATGAGTTCTCTGGTTTTAGACATGCATTTGTAGTAATGCAAGGTCCAAAGATTTTGAGATGTTTGTAGGTATAAGAATAAAGTAGAGAACCATGCGTTGGATGTATCGGGATTCTTCGAGGTGATCGAAGATGTAGATACTTATGCTAAGTATTCCATTACAGTAATATCAAGAACTTGATTCTCTCACAGGTTACTCATCGGTGGACGCGCTCCATGATAAGTAAGTTGTATTAGCCTTTTTCCACCAGGAGATATGCACCGGAAACAGCTGCATGAATTTTCAATCCGGTTCCATCTAAATTAGTGTGTCTTGATTCTATATGGATATAGAATGGTTGCATATCTTGATATTGTTATGATATGGAGTTATCTGGTTTCTGTTTAAAAGCAGAACCCGGACAAACTCGAGGCACGCTTCGGTAATGGCGGTTTATGGATTATCCCAATCCTTTGCTAGGATTTTGTTTCTACCATTTTCACAGTCAATGGTTACATTGTTCTTGACTCGCCACCATTTTATAAAATGATCTTTTTGCAAAAGAAACTAGTGGGAGTATGGTAAAATTGGAAGTGATTCCAGAACCACAAACGGTTACCAAAAATTTAGTAGGACCTAAGAATTCAATTGGACTTGACAAACCGTTAGCCACTCCACAGATTTTAGTAGGTGACCTCATACACCCGAGAGATACTTCAGTCGACATCATGGTGAAGATGATCCTACTAGTTATCAATAGGTCATATGAATTGGTAACTTCCAGGTGACCAGATGCTTCATATCCAAGATCGACTCCACGTACTTTAGCAAATTATGGATTTTGGACTTTGCTGGGTGCTCTTGAAGGGATAAAACCCATTAAGAGCAAGAAGATCTTTTGAGATCTGTATAGGTGGAAAGGTACTAACCTAATAAGGCTACACTTGTTGTAAAGATTTTTCATCAAATACCCGTTATGGATTGTAATGTGACTTTTACATCAGTGTTTATGCTGAAGTCCATACGGATATGTTTCGGCGCCGATGCAGTTCATGGCTATGATATCTGGTAGGTGGGTGACTATAACGTCTTTCCAAATGGGATTTTGGAAGTGCACGTGTATATGACTCGGCCATAGGGTTATCGTAGTCAGTGGGAGCAGCAGAAGGTGTGCAAGATGCTTATGTCTATTCGTAGACTAAAGCAAAGGTGATTGATGTGACAGTCAAGGTGATTGACTTCGTCAAAACAAAGGTGAACCTAGTAAGATGGATGTAGGGATTACTGCCCATGTTTTAGATGACATACCCCGGATAGGAAGTGATGTTCCTATACTACAATCGGTCAGATTTTGTTTGTCACACAGTGTTTTCGCCACGTTCGATATGGATAGTATATCAAGAGTTCTGGTGACTAGATCTATGGTTTTAGATTTAGATCTGAGAAGTTTCCCAAATCACGTAGTTAGACAGCATTCTAAAAGTATTTTAGAATGGACAACTCCTGGCGTGGTGGTATACCCACAGGTGATGGAGTCACCCTCTCTAAAAAGGATGTCTTTTTGACTGATGAAGAGAGCGGCGGGCATGAATGACACATCATTTGCTTAGGCAATTGAGTCAATCATGCAAAGTCTTGTACAACACCAGATATTGCTTTTACACTAGTTGCAACAAGCATATATTAATCCAATCCTCGAGAAAAAAAGGTAAGCAGTAAAGAACATAAGTGGATGTTCTTAGTATAAGATAACGGCAGCCTCCTCTGGGAGACGGTTATCGGTTATAGCTTCCAAGGCGACCTGGATGATAGAGATGCTGTCAGTGTTATGAGTTTAGCCTCTTTTTGAGGATCAGTGTATTGGATAGTGTTCCGATAAGGATACTGAGGTAATCATGGTGCAGGATGCCGGTTATAACTCAACAGATGATATAACCCAAGAAGTTTGTTGGATAGGAGTTGTTCATTGATGAACTTAGTCCCATCAGGTATCCAGACAAATTCTTGAGACGAGGTATCGCTCATATTGGGAGATTGTTAAACTCCACAAAGTTGAGATATAGAGAGAATACGTTAGAACATTGTAGCGAGTTCACCACTGAGGCTATTTCTCGAACACGTTTTGTTTCACATGCATAGTTTGCGAAATTGATTAGAAGAGAAGTTGGGTATTTAGTAGCACACGAGATGTGGGTACGCGATACCGCAATGATTAGCCCTAAGTGCAAGTGGGAGATTGTTGGATATAGTGCCCTCAAGGAAATTATTGTAATTGCAGGCACACGATTATGATAATTGACGAAGGACCTATACAGGTACAACAATCTTACTCGAAATGATAGTATGCTATCTGGTATGTCTTCATCATTGATATGTACATGTTTTACTTGTTATTGCGTGTCGCCAATACATAATGATGAAGCCCGCAGGATTCTTGCTTGACTAAGAGCATTATGGTAGCGATCATATACGTGAGAGCTAGGTAGCCTATAAGCACATCCTTAAATGTCCCTAGTCATGGGAGTATCGAGACTGGGCATCGATATTCCGGAGTAGACTAGTGTATACGTTTTGAGACCCCAACGAGGGGCGGTGGCCGGTCTCATAAGCCATTGGTGTTATGTCACCAAAGATAGTATGCAGGGGCTTACGGAGGTGAGTACAATGGACGGACTCGCCGAGAAATTCTAAATGGTATTATACATATCATCAGATGGAAGTTCTCAGGTGGCATGGGTACAGGTTAGTCCTTTGACCTGAAGTCGTTATTTGTCTCGTGTGAGTTCCTACTGTACTTTGATTACTACCCTACCACGACTCATAGGAGTCGTGCAAACAGGTTTTAGTTAGGTACAATACCGAGCCACATGGAGGCAGTGGACGACTGCCAGGGATTTGTCTCTCCTGGTATTAGGAGTCGATATCGCGCTGTGTTCAATTGGCTATTTGCTGAAATTCGTGGCCACGGTAGGCGAGATTTACTGATAGTTGATCAGTAGTATCTCAGTTGGTGATGAGCTAGACTGAGACATGACTTATCGGGTTAGTAGGGGTCAGACGTTATCCATCCCTAGATCCGATATGCGATACTTTTTAACGAAGAGACCGGACTGTACGGAGATTATCACTTTCAGGCACAGTAGGGTTAGGACGCACTTGATTGTCGACCCCCCTTTTCGACAAGTACCTGGATAGCTATTACGTACAGCTAGTGCCGCTGACGTGCTTGTGATTAAACCCACTGCCAGCTTACTGTCGAGTCTTTAGAGTCCCACACAGAGGGTTTTTCCGGTTCAGGCGAAAGATGTAGGAGCCGTACGGTGGTACGTGCAGGGGTCCGATTAAATACGTGTACACGATACACAAACTTTACGGTTGATGATACTAGCCGGCTTAGGATTAAGCCAGATTATTAAATCAAGTTTTGATTTGTTAATTTATATATGTATTTTGATACATATATTTTAGTATTATTGTTCACTATTCATTTTCTCTCTTTGGTGCTATCTATATTTTTATACGGATACACGTATATGTAGCGATACATATACCAGGTGAAGTATTCCGTATTTATACGGGAATACTTCTAGAAGAAGAACATCTCATATTTATTTTTCTATTTAGAAAAATAAAAAGGGAAATGAGGTGGAAATTGGAAGTTATGAGGCATAGTGCAAACAATGTAGCGAGGCATGGCTTTGATTTTAAAATGATTATTTTATTTGGTTGCACTATTGGTGCATGGTTGATATTTTATAGTATCCATTCTTTTCTACAAGTGAGTTTTGATGATTTTCATCATCTCCTCCATTCATGCTTCATACTTCCTCTAGCTCCTATTCTTATTCTTCTTGCTCTCCATTTTTGAGTATAGTTCAAGAGAGAAAATTTAGTGAAGTATTCCTATATCACCAACCATCCAAACCTAGCAAGTTTGGATCATCGGTTGGAGCCTCCTCCGTGTTCCCTCGGGTGGATCGTCTTCGGCAAAGGGTGGTCGATTCTAAAGCGTGATCCCGGTGGCTACGAGCTTGGAGGGGTCTTCCACAATTGGGTGGACACGCAACAAAGGTTGTATTCCATATCTTTGCATGCTTGGTTTGCTAGTTCAGGAGTTTGGATCGATTCTAAGTTCGGGGTTCCTTCGTGTTCGCTCGAAATTTTTGTTCGCCGTCTGCGCTTCCGCTGCGCCGCGGGCACTAAGGAACCCTACAGGTTGATCCCACAACCATTGGTATTTGACATCAAAGATTGTACACAGGTGCTCATTAGAGAATGGGTACACCGAACAGGACTCGCCGAGAGCTCCTAGATGGTACCATACCTATCATCAGATAGCAATTCTCTGGTGATACTTGTACATGTTAGTCTATAGACCCGAGATCATTATAAAGTTTTATGTGGTTCCCACACAGCTTTGATTTCCTCCATACCGTAGCTCAAAGGAGTCGTGCAAACAGGTTGATTTTAGGTACAGTCCCGAGTCATATGGAGGCAGTGAGCGATATGAAGGGTTTCATCTCTCCCGGTATAGGGAGTTGATGTTGTGCTATGCTCGATTGGCTATAACAGAAAGTCCCTGGCCAGGGCTGATGTGATTTACAGGTAAGTGTTATCAGTGGTTTCTCGAATGGTTATAGTCCACACATCGGCATGACTTATCAAGTTACTGGGGTCTGACGATTCCACCCCAGACTCGATATGAGACATATCGGACAAAGAGACCGGACTGTACGGTAATTGTTGTTTATAGGCTTTACGAGAGTTTGGACAGGCTTTCTTGTTGATCTTCTATTCATTCAATACCTGGGTAGCCGTTACGTCCAGCTAGTACCGCTGACGGCTTATGGATATCTGATGTGATAATTACCTACTGTTGGCGTATTGACGAGTGTTTAGAGTCCCACACAGAAGTTTCCTAGCTCAAGAGAAATGAAGTAGGGCACATATGGAGATATGTGTAGGAGCTTGATTAAATATGAGTACGTGATACCATATTCAAATATGACGATATTTGATATCGGTTAGGTTATATGTGATATAACCGGATTATTGAATCAAGTGTTAATTGAATGATTTGTTATACGTATATACTTGATATTGGCCACTGTATATGATATAACCGGATTATTGAATCAAGTGTTTATTTAATATCTAGTATTGAATATTAGATGGTTATATGTGATATAACCGGATTATTGAATTAAGTGTTGATTTAATAATTTGATGTACATATATATATATATATATGATATTAGTCGGTTATATATGATATAACCGGATTATTGAATCAAGTATTGATTTAATAATTTGATATATATATATATATTTGATATATATATATTTGATATATATATATATATAGCTCACTAAAGATTTTATTCTCTTCTAATACATTTAATATATGTGTGATATATATAAATATATGTATTTAAATATTGTATCATGGTAGATGATACATCGAACATGGGTGTATGAGAATCACACTTGAAGTGAGATGAGTGGATAATGATTTAATTAATGAATTAAAAGGAAAACCAAATAAATCATTACTTATGATGCTTGTAGAAGCCTTGAGAAGCTATGACTCATTACTTCTCTTTTGGCAATATTCATTAATATTTATCACTATCTCATTCTCATCTAATTACTTCACCTCATGGTTGCTGGTTGATCTGCTAAAAAAGTGTGTTCGTAAAGTAACCGCAATCAAGACGGTGTCGCTAGTAGCTAGCCGCGATGAGTACGGGTTGTCCGCAGGGAAACGTGAACCTTTTTCTTCCTTTAGACGAGTTAATGAAAAATTGGTTGATTGATTGTAGATCTATTTGAAACAGATGTAAAATTTATAAGGAAAAGGCTTGTAGGGTTCATAGGACTTGGTAGTAATGGATGAATAAATAAAAATGTCTTCTTTTATCTTTTAATAGTTTAAAACTAGATCGATAGTGATGAATGTAGATTAGGATTCTTGGAAGAAACTAGGGTTTCCCCACTATTAACTCTTGTCCTTGAATTGATCTCTATTCATGTCTAGCCCTTATCAAAACAAGTGTTAAACAGATCTCATATCGTGGTCGTGACTATCAATAAATTTATAGCGCGCCCGATAAGGATGTTAACATTTGTTTTGCTAAAGTTTATAGACTTTAAAATGTATAAAAGAAGTTAAATGATTTTCTCATCCATTGATCTACACTAGTCTACAAACCCTAGTAAGGTAGGAATTACTCACTCATGGTTTGAGATTTAGAAGAAAGGTTAAAGAATTAAAACATGATTAAGATGCAGAAAGTAAGTGCAAAAATTAAATGCGGAAATTAGTTGCAAAAAGACTAATAAAAATACTTCCTTTATTAATCAACTATTCGCATTTACAAATCCTTTGAAGGTAGAGTACAAGAACCCTAGTTGCTCTAGATCTCTTTCTTAATGGAAGTAGATGACTAGCTGATGATCACTCGGATACGTGGATCGCTTTGGACCTTTTGATCTCTTCGGTGATGGTTTTCAATTTGAAGCTCTCGATCCTATATATAGTCCCAAAACCAGAAACCTAGATTCCATATAATAATATATGCTGTTAAAATCCTATCCCCAAAATCTCCCATCCTGATGCTCCAAATATGCCGTGGATCCGCCGCAAATATTCTAGTTTGGCCGCCCAACCGCCGCAGTCTAGTAGAATCATGCTTTGGGATTTTTTCTAGCATTTTGTATTGTCATGTGGAGATCCTCTAGATGTCTATATTCTGAGAATAACGCTTTGAGTCTCTGCCGTTGCTAGATCTCGCGATTTGCCTCCATATTTTGGCAGATTTGATTCCAACAACTTGATTTAACCCGAATCTCTTGGATTCCAGACCTGAGCTAATATCTGCACAATATCTCAAATCAAAGTGTTAGTAGTATGTGGTATTTTTGAGATATTATCCTAACCATTTTATATGATATAATATCTTTAAGATTATTGATTAGAAATATTTGATATGATATGCATATTTCAATTACTAATATTTCATATAAATATTATATGCATGTATTTTCACTCATTATGTTAATTATAATGTAGAAACATATGATAATAAACTTTTTACATATAAACCTTCATATGTTCTATAATTACAATAAACACCTTTTAATACTTAACAATAGTGGGGAAAATATTTGTCACGACCCGAAAAAGCACGTGACTGGCCCTTGAACCATATGAAGTCTATAGGACCCCATCTGATCCAAGTAAGCCAAAAGCCCAGAAATCTAAAACCATTTAAAGAGTAAATAAGGAAAAATGGTTTTTAAGAAGTAAAGAAATCGTGTTTCAAAAATCCAAGTTTTTAAATAACTAAGCCGAATATGTATTTTTGAAATGTGTAACCTTTCCTGAAAATTTCGGCAGAGTTTCGTTTGTAAAAACTGGCCCCGAACGGTGTACAACAAGAATAATATATATGAAATGATAAAAGGCATCCCCAAGCGGGAGCTAGCTCTTCGTCAAACGACGGTCACAACCACGCAAGCAATAATAATATACAACGCCAAAGGGCGAGGATCAAAACCCAAAAAGAAACTCAAAACAGCCAGAAAACCGTAATACTACAAACGCGACTCTAAGGTCGAAATAATACAACACTGTTTTCTAAGTCTGAAGCAATATACAAGTTTTGGTTGATGGAATTCTAGATACAATAAACAATACAGGAACAATGCCGCTATGGAATCTGTACGGCAAAAACCTGCAAGGACTGTGGCACAACGGGGGTGAGTTGCCAACTCGTGAATAGAAAATATTTACAAGCAGAGATCGAATGCATGACCCAACCTAGGTCAATACGATCAGATATGAATAAACCTCAATATGAATAAAGCTGAAGCATGCTAAACTGGCAATGTAATCTCTATACATGAGTGTAGTGCCAAGTGCTAGTGCTAGTGCCTCAGGTAATAGCATATCATGAATGTGAGGTATGATCAATATAATCAAATCTGCATGTACGTGGATCCCGTCCACTCGTCATCCAATGGCAAAACCATCATGCATGTAAATATCATCAGCATATGCATGGAAATATGAGGATATAAACCACCTGTGTCCCTCGCGACACGTCAAAATCATGGAACCAGAGTGCCCAGCATCGGCACTCGAAAACATCATGAAAACTGTGCCCAGCATCGGCACGTAAATCCTCATATATCGGGCTCCGTCAGTCCGGATCGGCCCACAGGCTCTGTCTGCGGTATCGGCCCTCGGCCCCGGCAGTACGCCATATCCATCTATCGACTCCGGTCGGTAACCTTCGGATAGCCGCCAGGTCCAACAAAATCACTGGTAGGTACTCGCCACCCTGCCAGGCTCATCGTCTACTCCACGAAAAACATTTCTTGCCCGGGGAACCATACCGGGTCCACCATGTACCCGCAATCGGCCTCATCCGCCTCCTCGAATCGGGTTTCACATGTCGCTCTCAGCACCGAGAAAACACATGGTGGACGCACTGAAATATCATATCAAGGGTAACCCGGTTTTAAAACAATTCCATATTCTCTTTTTAAAACACCTACGGTTCCCAAAACCAGAAATATCATGGAAATAACATATCTCAATGCGTATAATCAGAAAGCATGACGTATGCGACATGTGAAGAAATGTAAACAACATACACTGAATGCAACAGTACTACAGTGTAGTGACATGGCAATTATCGATGATGAAGTGTGTGAGCCGGCAAACAAGTGTACGTGGAACATACGCATCATCGATAATTGTGCTGGTGTCCTAGCAGCATGACTGAAATGTATCAACAATATAAGCGATGCAATGCAACAGCATGAATACGCGGAATCGAGTAATCACGCAACGGTAAAGAACCTGCCTCGATAATTATATCATGCAACCTTGCCTTTTGAAATAAGACGAATCAGGGCTTTTGGTAAATAAGGGCTACGGTGTTTTAAGAAAAGACGCGTCGTTTGAAAATATCCGTATAAACCCTTTTTGCTCTATCTTTAAATATCCCCGATTCGTTAGTTTTGAAATAGGTATGACTCGGGTCTAGCCTAACGCCTACTAGGCGAACAACGAACCCAACAATCAAGCCAATCGAGAGGGGTATGAAAACCACCTAAATCTGAGTCGATATCACACTATCTCATCGCATGACAGGTATCACTACCATCATATCGCATCTCCAATACGAACTCTGTCATGTCGCCAAATATCACTGTCTCAATCGCATCTCATCGACTCATCTCAATCCCACGTATCATCCTCAAAACTCGTATATGAACACATAGTCCCATACCCATGTGTAGATATACACACCATCATAAGCGCACAGATAAATGAAAGAATGCATGCAAGTATATGTGTATGTGTATGTGTATGTGTGCAACCCCTACTCTAGGGTTTCGCACTATACTAAACCAATACATTCTTATCACCAATAATACCATTATCACCATCAATAATCCCAACAACACATAATAAATATATGTGTGTATACCTATTCGTATACATCACCACGGACTGCGGGGGTGCTATACGCCATCCACCCAACTTCTCCCCGTAGATATAAATCTACTCACCTTGCTTCTCATGTGTCGGTGCCGATGTCGCCATCTTCATCTTCTTTGCCTCACATCTCGTAGGGTACCTATAAGGATATCACAAACGCAAGCACATGAAAATCACATCGGAAACCAAAACGGCACACGCTACGCCTATAGGTAAAAACCTATAACCTCGCATGCAAACACGATCAATATCCACTTGTCGTTGACGTCCAAACGCCACCCGACAGGAACGAAACACCAAATACCAAAATCCATACTAACACAAGTCATAAACCATGCACCAACATAGGAAAAATCAACCCAGATTTCACCCTAGATGGAATCAGTCAAAACTAGACATACCCAGGGTCAAGAATATAGGAAATGGGGCCATGCACAAAAATCGAGGCAATTCCCTCATGCTCTGGCCGCAATTTGCGGCCAGAAGGAATTAATTGGCGGCCTCAGTTTGGAGTTGGGGGCTAGGGTTTGGTGTGGTGGTTCCATGGTGCCTGCACATCTCACTGTCAACTCAGTTTTATTTTTGGGGTCTCGGGGTAATAGCAGATTACACAAAACACTTCCAGATTTACAGTTTTCCCCGATATCGATTCCGTAATTCCGTATTCTGGTTTCAAGTTCAGGTTCGGGCCCAAATTAGCATCACACAAGGGATTCTAAGGTCACCACAATCCTCAATTCCATCTTTGATTTCAGTTTTACCCTAAACCCTAACTTGAATTCTCTAAAGTCCATAAACAACACAATATCAATATGAAACTAGAATAGATGCACAAGGAAATGAAATACTACTCTAATAGGTGCAGAAATTACCTCCTTTGGCAACTCAAGAAAATTCTTGAGTTGCTCAAAGTTCTCCAAATCCAATCTTGCTAGGTTCAATGTGTAGCTAGTGAGCTTGGGAGTAAGTTTTGTGAAGTGGGAATGGGGTTTTGGCTTTGTTTTCATGGTGGATCTAGGGTTTTAGTGAAGAGGGTGAGAGAGGGAGAGAGAGCAGCAGCAGCTCCAACAAGGGGAGGGAGAGAAAATGAGAAGGGAAATGATGGGGGGGCATAGGTCAAAAGAGGTGAAGGTTGACTTGATCCCTTTCTCTCTCTCATCATACTACTTTTTCTTTTCTTCACTAAACTCTTCTCACTTGAATAGTAGACCCAAAAGAAAAGCCATGGTAGAAATGCACAAGCAACACAAGTGTAGAAAATGATATGTGCATATTTTTGCACAAAAATGCTAAAAATCCAATTAGTGATCTTAATCGCGATTAGCACTAAATTAGCATATAACTAATCTTAAAAACTTTAAAATGGCATAATTCCATAAAATACCTTATTTTAGAATTTTCCATAATTTTCCCCATCTATTTGTATTTAATTATACCAGAATATTAAAATGTTCATTAAAATAATATTAAATTATAAAATTTCCCAAAAATCATATTTTATTATTTTGGAAACGTTACAATATTCATTCAAATATGCAATATTTTAGACTAATCAAATACCCCCAAACTTAATTTTGATCGTCCCAAGCAAACTAGCTATAAAAGAGAGAAAGAAAAAGAAAAACCAAGCACACTTTTGTAGGCAACACGATTGCACTGAGCACGTGCAACAAGATTTTAAACCTCTAGGTCTCCCTAGTAGAAGGAGTGTTGTTTCCTGAGGGTTTTCAGCGGATTACACCCACAAAATCCTATAATAAAAGAAAGATGATGAAAGTTACATATAAAGATAAAGAACATATAAAAGAAAGAACTTGAAAATAAGAGTTTCAAACTACATTAGTTTTTCAGTAGCCATGAACTCTATCTTAATAGTCATAAAAAGATGTCAGAAATCACACCATCCCTCAATAAAACATCGCCTTTAGTCTTCCTCCTTACCTTTCTTCCAAACATCGATCATATATCCCTACGTGTGTGTAAAACACATCCCTACACTTAGAGAATTCAATTCAAGCTATCATACTCTTGTCCATTTTCCTTAGTACTTTTTAGTCGGTGAATGTTTTATAGATGGAATTGCTCACACATTTTTCATGCGACCGTTAATACTTTTTGAGGTACTAACCAATCGATTACTAAATGTGCTCACTCTTTTAGGCGTAATATCCTAGTCTTGCAACACCTAAGGCTTAGCAGTAGCTCCCAAACCAGTTGGTGTAAGGAACTAGGTGATAAGGCACCCTCGCTGTATTTTTTTATGCTGTCTTAAGTAATTACTAAACCATTGTTCATTTTTCTTCACCATTTTTTTATGTTATTTATATTTTTGTGTATATATATATACACACACACACACACACTAAGGTTTTTAGACAAGAGCATTTCGCGGTATCCTCTACTGTCCCAAGTTTCAAGATGTGTGCAAGTGCGTGTAGTAGGGTATCAACGTTCAGATGTTTGGACTCAAGAATAGGGACTATTTTTCAGACTTATTTCTATCCTCAGATTAGTGACTCCCTTCATCTTACTAACCCTTGGGACAACAGCTCATGACTACCTATTACTAGTTTCGTTTTTAAAACATCTAATTTTCCTGCTTTTCTTAAACCACTTTCTATCTTTCATATGTATTTTTCACTTCCTAACTTTTATTATAAATTTTTTTTGTGCTATTATTTAGTATAATGCAAAATGATGCGTGAATAAGCACAAACCTCCTCTAAACCTATTTGCAGCAGTGTCCTCACTGATGTCATCTTTAAGCTTAAAACCTGTAGACTTGGGAGGAAAAATTCTCAATTATTAGCAAAAGGGGACAAAACGTTAATGATAGTGGAATCCTCCCCCAAACTTATTTTTGGCTCATAATTGTGTAAAAATTTGTTTTTCTTTTAAGAGCCAAAATATTTCTCTCCCCCCTCCCCCCGAAACTTGAGTGAAACGGTATTAAGCATTTAAAATTATAAGGAGGGGTAAAGTTATTGGTCTATGAAAAACTTTACAAAGACCAAAAGTCAACACCAACCATTCAAATATTTTATCGATGTAACAACATAGTTGGTGGAAGATCATAGATGTGAAGAAGTGGGAAGATAAGAAGCGTAATCTCTCGGGTTTTCGTCTTGGTTGGTAGAGACGAAACGGTGATGATGCACTACTCGCATTCTTGTTCTTGATAAGAAGAAAGGGTGGCGGTTCAACTTCTTTGTGTGGGGGTTGATTCATCACAACTCCCATGTCTTCTAGGAATGTGAGTTCATCGGCAAAAATTTCTTTAAAACTTCCATCGATATTCCGAATGATAATCTCATCGGAAAGGAAGTTATGATACTCGGATAGCTCGACTAAATCATTCGATAAGTCAAAGGGTTTGGACTTAGGTGTAGACTTGTCGACAGAAGGGTCTTCACGTGTATAATTAGCTGGATCAAACAATAACGCACTAGTGGCATCGAGATCAGTATCGTGAAGCTCCTCAAATTCGCAACTGTCGGAAGCTATCTTTTCGACAGAACATATATGAGCATAGGGTTCAGAGGGTTGACTTCCTAACTTATAGATGTTAAGATCAATTGTCATCTTCCCAAAGGACATGTTCATTGAACCGTTATGACAATTTGTGATTGCGTTAGAAGTTGCCAGAAAAGGCCGACCAAGAATCACCGAAATTTGGTTTCGTGGGTTCGCCTCAAGCTGTGTATCTAAAATAATAAAGTCTACAAGGAATATAAATTCGTTGACTTTGATTAGCACTTCCTCTATCTCACCCCTTGGTTGGGTGATAGATCGATCGGCCATCTGGAGAGTGCAATGTGCAGGTTTCAACTCTCTTATTCTTAATTGCTCATAAACCAAATATGGAAGCAAGTTAACACTAGCACCTAAATCGAGTAGAGCACGATTGATATTATTACCCCCAATAGTTATAGATATTGTAGGACAACCGGGGTCCTTACGTTTCATGGGCACCAATTGGGTAAGAGAATTGCTTATATTACTCGCTAAGAAAACCTTTTTAGGTACTTGAGTTTTCCTCTTCCTAGTGCACAAGTCCTTTAAATTTTTCGCATAGGATGTAACTTGTTTGATAACATCGAGGAGAGGAATATTTATGTTAACTTGTTTTAAAATGTCCACAATCTTCTCCATTTAGGGACCTGGTCTGTTGGCCCTTAACTTGTTTGGAAAATGAGCTTTATCAATAAGGGGAGATGTTTGTGGGGATGGAATGGATCCTAAAATTGTCTTTGGGATGGTCTTAGATGATAATTCCTGTAAGGAAATGGGCTGAGGATTCGAGCCTAGTGAGAAACGGAGAATAGGCTCGGAACAAGATGGTGGAGTAGGCGAAGTAGGATTAGAAGCAGTAGCCGGGGTTTCATATGATTCATCATCAACTTGTTTACCAACATTATTATTCAGCACTCTTCCTGATCTCAACGTAGTTACGGCACTCACGTTATGATTTGGAAGGATGAGATTTGCGCTTTGTGAGTGGCCGGGATTTGGTAGAGTTTGAGATGGAAGTCTCCCTTTCTCTCTCTCACTCATCGCGGCATTTAACTGTGCAAGTTGTGCTTCTATTGATTTTATGCTTTCATCGTGGGAAGTAGTGTGTTGCACTAACGTTTGGATAGAGGACATTAAATTAGCCATCGTTTGTGTAGATTGTTTAATGAACGTTTCTAAGTTTCGTTCGAGTGCAAAGGTTTTATCAGTACCAGCCGTTGGGAATGAATTATTATAAGGTGCAAAGTTGTTGGCCGGGTTTTGAAAAGATTGTAGTTGAAAGGGGTGATGACTTTGTTATGGTGGCTGCTGTTGGTGTAGGGGAAGCCTTTGATAGTTGCTTGGGAACTGGTTTTGATTTTGAGTTTGGTTTTGGTTCCAAGTGAAATTAGGGTGATTCCTCCATCCCTGATAATATGTGGAGGAATAAGAATCGTTTCTAGGTCGTTGCTGAAAAGTAGCAATAGTTTGTTCTTGACCTTGAAACGGAGGATTTAAAGAACATTCTTCTATTAAATATGATGGGTCGGAACAACAACTACACACGGTTTTCGGGAGCGTAACTTAGTTTAGGGAGGCTGACAAAAATTTGTTTTCTATAGCTTCGGGTTTCTTTTGTATCGCTGCTATATCAGCTTTTACTGCGATAGTAACATCGAGCTGATGAATACCTGCCCTAGATGAAGATGAAGTTGGTCTAACGCTTTCACACTGTAAGGTCTGTTCGGCAAGATCTTCGAGGAATTACCAAGCTTCGCCATCGTCTTTAGACATGAAATGACATTGACAAATGCTTTCCAGCATCTATTTTGCCGCTGGATTAATACTCTCATATATAATTCGGCGAAGTTTCCATCTATCAATTCCGTGGTGAGGGCATTGGACAAGAAGATCTTTAAACCATTCAAAGCATTTCCAGAAAGGTTCGTTGGGAAGTTGGGTAAACTAGTTAATCTCGCTTCGAACACGGACGGTTTTATGATTAGGATAAAATTTCTTAAGGATTGCTATAACGAATTCATCCCATTTGGCGATAGAATGTGCGGCAGTGCTATAAATCCATTTTTCTGCTAGATCGCACAAGGTAAAGGGAGAAGACGTAATCGCATAGCATCCCCAGAAAGTTGGGTAGTGCTCATCATTGCACATATGTTCTCGAATTTGGTTATGAAAACGTTTGCGTCTTCGGATTCAAGCCCGTGAAATTTGGGCAACAAGTTGATGAAGTGGGGTTTAATTTCAAAATTTTCCCCATTAGCTGGTGGAAGAGAAAGACAAGTAGGAAGGGGCCCGCGTACGGGGTAGCATCTTTCTTGGAGAGAGATGCGCGGTGGATTCTACACACTTACGGGTAGTGGCAGGGTGGTGTCATGAAATCCCGATGGAGATCCATCCATTTCGGGAGATGTGGTGGGTAGAGGGGAAATAGAAGATGAAGAACTACTGACTTCGAAGTCGATAGAAAAAACGCGGACAAGACGGGCACTAGAATCCCGTGTCCAGCCGATCATGCACTAAGCGGGTTTAGTGCACGTGGCAGCGTGTGTTATGTGAGAACTCTTTTATGAAGTTTTGTTTTGAAAAAGTGTCGGACGTGAGGCTTGACTCAACAAATCATAAAATGCGCAATCAATCCCTAGAACTAGGGTCACCTAGGTCAAGACATTAGACCGCTCCTAGACTTCCAAATGACAAGTAGCAGGATCAATCCTCTGCAACCTCTTTATCACTCTTGTTGCCAGGTAAAAGCCAAGTACGTGGAAGGTATCCGCTATACGAATCACCGAAATAGCGTGCATAAATAAGTAACCACTTTCCTTAGTCATACTTGCCTAGACACTACAAGAGAAATGCGGATAAGCAATAGATTACCCATGACCTTTCTCTGTCCTAATTGAGAGCGACGGACCTTAGAGGCTTGGTCTAGATATTTTTTAATTAATGTAGGCTGAGAATATGCTCGTTCTGTGATTTGTGGGGCCTAAGAAGGGTGATGAAATCCCCACTTAATCTGGATTTGGTTTATTGGCCCTTAATTTACAGTTTAGATATGCACAAACAAACCGATATCAAAACACACAAAAAGATTATTGAGCAGTGATATTTTGCAAAGAATCCTGCAGGAAAGATCAGATTATTGGATCTTAGAGGAGAGAGAAAGATATTAGAAAATTACCTGAAAATTTTGGCGCCGCAATTCCTCCAAAGCGCCACGGTTCCGCCGCAAAACTACCATTTCCGTCGCGGTTCCACCGCAAGGTGGTAGTATCGGTTGCCAAGTTTTCTTCAGTGCTCCCCTCTGCTCCTCTGGACTAAATTGAAAGTCTCTGAATCACTGTTTCCTTGCTCCAGTTACTCCAGATTCACTAGCAAAACTCGCACAATAATCGTTAAATACACAAAATGCGGTTTTGTTTATTTTATGTTATGTTCGCTGGATTTTATAAGAAATCTACCCGAATAACAAGAATTACAGCCGTTTCCCCGGCAACGACGCCATTTGATTGATCTGCTAAAAATGTGTGTTCGTAAAGTAACCGCAATCAAAACGGTGTCGCTAGTAGCTAGCCGCGATGAGTACGGGTCGTCCGCAGGGAAACATGAACCTTTTTCTTGCTTTAAACGAGTCGATGAAAGATTGGTTGATTGGTTGTAGATCTATTTGAAATGGATGTAAATTTTATAAGAAAAAGGCTTGTAGGGTCCATAGGACTTGGTAGTAATGGATGAATAATCAAAAATGACTTCTTTTATCTTTTAATAGTTTAAAACTAGATCGATAGTGATGAATGTAGATTAGAGTTCTTGAAAGAAACTAGGGTTTCCCCAATATTAACTCTTGTCCTTGCATTGATCTCTATTCATGTCTAGCCTTTATCAAAACAAGTGTTAAACAGATCTCAAATCGTGATCGTGACAATCAATAAATTTATAGCGCGCCCGATAAGGATGTTAACATTTGTTTTGCTAAAGTTTATAGACTTTAAAATGTATAAAAGAAGTTAAATGATTTTCTCATCCATTGATCTACACTAGCCTACAAACCCTAGCAAGGTAGGAATTACTCACTCATGGTTTGAGATTTAGAAGAAAGGTTAAAGAATGAAAACATGATTAAGATGCAGAAAGTAAGTGCAGAAATTAAATACGGAAATTAATTGCAAAAAGACCAATAAAATTACTACCTTAATTAATCAGCTATTCCCATTTACAAATCCTTTGAAAGTAGAGTACAAGAACCCTAGTTGCTCTAGATCTCTATCTTATTAGAAATAGATGACTAGCTGATGATCACTCGGATGCACGGATCGCTTTTGACCTCTTGATCTCTTCGGTGATGGTTTTCAATGTGAAGCTCTCGGTCCTATATATAGTCCCAAAACCAGAAACCCTAGATTCCATATAGTAATATATGCTGTTAAAATCCTATCCCCAAAATCTCCAATCCTAAGGCTCCAAATATGCCGCGGATCCGCCGCAATACCCTAGTTTGGCCGCCCAACCGCCGCAGTCTAGTGGAATCATGCTTTGGTATTTTTTTTGGTGTTTTGTATTGTCATGTGGAGATCCTCTAGACGTCCATATTCCGAGAATAATGTTTTGAGTCTCTGCCGTTGCTAGATCTCACGATTTGCCTCCATATTTTGGCAGATTTGATTCCGACATCTTGATTTAACCCGGATCTCTTGGATTCCAGACCTGAGCTAATATGTGCACAATATCTCAAATCAAAGTGTTAGTAGTATCTAGTATTTTTGAGATACTATCCCAACCATTTTATATGATATAATATCTTTAAGAATATTGATTAGAAATATTTGATATGATATGTATATTTTAATTACTAATATTTCATATAAATATTATTTGCATGTATTTTCCCTCATTATGTTAATTGTTGTTAGTTGTATGTATGCCGTAGAGGCCATTATTGTACATATGATATATATTATATTGGATGCTTGGACATATATAGAGAGGACTTTCTTGCTCGACATGATAGTATTCTATCTGGTTGCTCTTTATCTTAACATGTTTACTTGTCTCTTGATACTGTCTTATGGTTACATGTTGGTAAAGCCCTTAGGATGTGTACTTGACTACCAGGATTATGATGCAGATCATACTAGTGGGCCCATGGTATTCTATAAGTTCATCCTTTAATGTTCCTAGTCGTGGGTGTATCGAGACAGGGCATCGATATACCAGAGTAGACTAGCGTATACGCTTCTCGACCCATGAGATGGGCGATGGATGATCCCATATCCATTGGTGTTTGACATCAGAGATGGTGTACGGGTGCTCAGTGGAGGCTGAGTACTCTGGACGGACTCGTCGAGAACTCCTAGATGGTATTATACCTGGCGTCAGATAGCAGTTCTCTGGTGACACTGGTACAGGTTAGTCTGTAGACCCGAGATCGTCATAGAGTCTTGTGTGATTCCCACTGTGCTTTGATTTCCACCTTACCACATTCAAGAGGACGTGCAAAACGGTGGGTTTTGGGTACAGTCTCGAGTCACATGGAGGCAATGAGCGAAAGGAGAGGTTTCGTCTCTCCCGGTATTGGGGGTTGATGTTGCGCTGTGTTCGATTGGCCATAACAGGGAAGTCCCTGGCCAGGGCTGATTTAGAGATTTACTGGTAAGTGTTATCAGTAGTTTCTCAACCCGTTATGAGCCTCATATCGGCATGATTTATCGGTTATTGGGGTCTGACGTTTACCACCCTAGACTTGAGATGCGACATATTAGATGAAGAGACCGGACTGTACGGTAGTGTTACGACAGGCTTTACAGGAGCTAGAGAGGGCTTGCTTGCTGATCTTCTAATCGTTCAATATCCGGGTAGCCGTTATGTCCAGCTAGTACCGCTGACGGCTTGTGGGTGCTTGATGTGATCATCACCTGCTGCCGGCATATTGACGAGTCTTTAGAGTCCTACATAGAGGTTTTACTCGCTCAGGAAAAACGATGTAGGAGCACATATGTGATATGTGCAGGACCGAGAATAATACGAGTATATGATACGGTATTCTATTCTCGCGATTTTTGGATCGGTCGGTTATATGTGATATAGCCGGGTTATCGAATCAAGTGTTGATTCGATAAGATGGTACATATAATATTAGTCGGTTATATGTGATATAGCCGGATTATTAAATCAAGTGTTGATTTGATAATTTAGTGTATAATTGTACATTTGATATACTAGTTTACATTGACTAATATTGGCTCGCTTAAGCATTTATTTTTCTCACTTGTGTGCATATGATATATATGTGATATATATTAATGTACATTATTTTGTGTCATGGTTGTTGATACACACTACATGGTGTATGGGACTTACACCATACCAATTATAATGTAGGGTTTTAATATTTAAAGTAATCCCAAATTAGTGGATAATTAGCCACATGCATGAAGCTTGTAGAAGCATATGGATGCATTGACTTAGTCCACTAATTTTGTTTTATTAAAGATATTTATTAACCTAACCAATATAATTTAGCCATGGTTATGTCTCTACTTCAGTTAGTATATAATACAAACTCACCCATGGTTGTTTCTCTCACCTAGTTAGTTCATTCTCATCTCTTGAGCTCATCTTCTTCTTCCTTGAGCATAAGCTTGCTAGGTTTTTCTAAAGAGAGAAAATATTGTGAGAAAAATAAAACTAACGTGAGCCCACTTCCTACTTCATCATCCTCTACTAGATTATCACTTTAGTATAGGGTGTTTACTTCACTAATCTCTCATTAGTGAAGTAGTAGATTGAGTTAGTGTCTCCTCGACGTAGATTATCTTCGATCTCGAAGACTTCAAGCAAGATCATTCCTTTCGCCTTGAGAAGCCATGCAAGAGTCTGGGAGTTCCATGATCGCAGTGAAGGGACCACTACAAGGAGCTAATGAAGTGAAGGACCGGTCTACAAAGGTTGTATTCCATTATCAGTTAGATGTAAAATAGTTTACATGTTTCGTATGATTCTCTAGTTTTTGATTCTAGTTTAGGGTTCTTTAAAACGGCAAAATTTTGAAAATGGCATCGACGATGCCTCCCGAAACATTGTTGTCGTCTATAGGAACTCTACAGTAGTATCAGAGCCTAACTAGAGAATTAGACGGATTGTGATAGATTACGAAACCGAAACGAACTCTGAAACTTGAAACACCAAATACGAGTTTCTGTCGATTTTTAAATGACCTGAATTTTTTTTTAAACAAGTACATAATGATATTTGAGTGATTATAGGAACATGGAAGAAAATTGGGACCCTGTGCTCGGATTTGGACCGAGCACATGGGTGTTTTGGCCGAGGTGGCCGGCCCAAGTATAGAATTTTGGTCCCAAATTTTTTTTCATGATCTGTGCTCTGGGATTTGGTGTTTCAGGTGTTGTTTATTTTTGCTAAATTTTCATGTGATGTTAATTTAATATAAAGGAAACTCGGAGTGTTTCGTACTCGTAATTCTAACTGTTTTCGGGTTACTTTAGACGGTGTTAGAAAGTTCGAACGGATATCAAACACCAACTTTTTCCCTTGCCGGAAAAATTTCCAAGTGTTGGATTTTTTCCGAGTTAAAGAACATTCAAACATCATGCAAGTTATGCAATGGACCCTCTAGAAGAACAAAACCTTAACTCGATTATGTGACTGTCAGAACCGCCATTAAACCCTAGGGTTTGTGGTAGTTCAGCGGTGCCACATGTGAGGCGTTGGTTGACCTTTCTACGACTGGTCCATTGGTACTGTGGCATGTGCTGAATCTTTTTAAACTTCGCTCAAGTGTTGAGCTTTTTGGGTATTTTTGGGTGTTTGTTGATTCGATCGGAATGTTTAACATCGTCTAGCTATTTCTGTAATATGATACAATATGTGGAATTCATATAGTTAGGCATGAAATCCAAAGTATGTGATATTTTGGGTTTATGATGTCTAAGGTTATTATGGATTCCAAATGTTGTAGTTTGATATTTTCTTTTCTGCGACCGTAAGTGTAATATATGGTGTATCACCAGTTTCGTTGCTATACGTCAACGACAATTGCGATACGCATATTAACTTACGTTGATGACATGTGATGTTATGTGTTGCTGTGATATATTATATTGGATCGACGCGTTTTGAATAGCCGGGGTTTTATGTGAGATGAGAGTTTTTATTTTCATTCATGTAAAATTAAATGTATGTAATATTCTTTTATTGAGGCACTTCCGGGTTGAGGATGATGTCACCATTATTGTATATTATTTATTTTTCCGCATTAGGATAGACCCAAGAAGGGGAGCACAAGTAACCGGATTCTAGAGTCCAGTGGGAAACCAACTCGAGGAGTCAAGTCTAGGTCTTCTAAATCTAGAATTGGTAGGGTTGCTTGCTGCTCTCGTAGGGGTCTAGGGATGTAGGTTTAGCTATTCATCGCGACTGTGGAATCCTTGTTTTATACAGGCTCAAATTAAAACACGGACCTCCTAATATATCCAATATTTCACATGTCTCTTCTGCTGCTCTGTAATGTGATCACTGTGGATTCTGAGACGAATGAATATACATATTATATATGAGACGTTGCTTATGTTTTGCACCCGCGCTAGTCCCGTCCCGGTATGCCGTTAGTTAAGTAACCTAACGATGCATAACCGGACACTGTGGCGAATGCTGATGGCATAAGTGTACGTTGTATTTTCATTTCTTCTGTGATGCTTAGGAAGCATAAATGATGGGACTTCATTAATGAGATTAATGAAAGAAAAAGAAACCTAAAAGATGTTGTGGAATCAAATTTTCAAAAAGGGTGGCTACAGTATTTGCTTTGCATAGTGATATATGTGATATATCATGCACCTTATTCGATAAGGAAAGAGCCGAGATCCCTTCACCGGGAGTGACCTCTTTAGCAATAACTGGCAGATGATACAACACACAGTTTGTCTTTTGATTGCTTTTGGATTATTTGCTTTGCATAGTGATATATGCGATATATCCTGCACCTTATTCGATAAGGAAAGAGCCGAGATCCCTTCACCGGGAGTGACCTCTTTAGCGAAACTAAGAAAAGCCTCAAAAACACTCCTTTTCAAAATCACTTGATTCCACAACGATATCAAGTTCATTACGCAAAAGGTTTTCAGAAAAACCTGTCGTAGCCCTTCGTCATTTCAGATATGTAGTATCTAGTATTCGTGCTGCATTTGTTGGATTTCGTCAAGGTGTAGTGTGTGGTAGCTGCTTACTGCTTATCTGCTGCTTCCGATGCGATTAGATTAGGGTAGTCATACGGCTCTGTTGGCTTTCGTCAAGGGTTGTGCGGGTGGGTTTAATTCAATCATGAAATGTACGGGTTGAACATGACTAGCGTACTATGCTTTGTTGGCTTTCGTCAAGGTCATAGCACGCTAGTGGCAAAATATATCGGGAGTTTCAAGTGTTGAAACTTGTAATGAGATTTCATACCTTCTATGAGATAGTTGGATCCCGATACCCACTGTGAGTAAGAGTTACTCCTGTGAGAGTTTTACACAAGACAATTAGCCGATCAAGTTGGTGTCTAGAAAGGTGTCAACGGGGTTACGCCCCTGGGAAAACGAGGTTTGTTTTAATTAGGTCCGTGCGAAAGCACGGGGAACCTCTCTCAAAGTACCGGCACTAGCCTGGCTGAAAGATTGGGGAAGTTGTGAGGTGTAATTAATCCCAGCTAGTCTTTCCTTTTAGGGTTTGAAGGAAGATTTGATAAAAAAAATGGAAGCCATCCTGATTAGATAAAATAATAACCAACCTGATCTTACAAGAGCATACGCTAAAGTGTTTTCTTCTCTCTCTCTCTCCAGGTAGCGACCATGTCACATCTTAATCAAGATAATAATATGGATGTATTGACCAAACCCGCATGTTATACTGTGCTGGGGAACATTGGTTCCGTTCTTTCTTATAATTGTTATAAGACTGAACAGGGAATAGGGGAATGCCAGGATTCCCATGCTACCTGATTGAAGAAAGTACATTTTGATGCATTTTCTTCGGGTGTGTTCGTTACAGAGAACTGTTTCTCCATTTGCTCTACGTCCTGGGTATTGGATACCGGGTCAGGATCCCATATATGTAATCTGTTACATGGGCTAAGGAAAGGTAGAGAACTGGGAGAAGGTGATAAAGACATAAGGGTTAGAAATGGTGCAATTGTTGCAGCTAAATCCGTCGGGGAATATCACCTTGTATTACAAAATGGTAATACATTGATTCTGAACGAATGCTATTACATGCCGAACCTGATATGCAACATTATATCAGTTTCTTTATTAAGTAAAGAATGATATAATTCTGTATTACAGGATAATGTTATGAACATTTTCCTGAACCAAAAGTTGGTTGGATCAGGCACGTTGTGCAATGGCATTTATGTTCTAAACCAATCAACAGTTCTGAGCATAGCAAACACACACAAGAGGAAGAGTTCAGAAATGAACGAATCCTTCTTGTGGCATTGTAGACTAGGTCATATCAATGTGACACGACTCGCTAAGTTACATAAAGATGGTTATTTGAATTCATTTGAATTCTCATCTTATGACACTTGCCAGTCCTGTCTCAAAGGCAAAATGACCAAAACTCCGTTTACAGGACACGGAGAAAGAGTTAGTGAACTCTTGGAACTAATACATAGTGATGTATGCGGTCTCATGTCTACACATGCCAGGGATGGTTCCTCGTACTTTATTATATTCACTGACGATCTCTCAAGATATGGACATGTGTTCCTGATTAAACACAAGTCTGAAGCTTTTGAGAAATTTAGAGAATATAAAGAAGAATTCGAGAACCAAACGGGAAAAAGTATTAAAATCCTTCGATCTGATCGAATAGGTGAATACTTGAGCAATGAATTCCTGGACTTCCTAAAAGAGAACGGGATTCTCTCTCAGCTAACTCCTCCATATAGACCACAGCACAACGGTGTATCGGAACGGAGGAACCGCACGCTATTAGATATGGTGCGCTCTATGATGAGCACAGCTGAGTTACCTATTTTCTTCTGGGGGTATGCTCTGGAGACAGCCATACATCTATTGAATATGGTCCCCACCAAATCAGTGCTTACCACTCCATATGAGATATGGAAGGGGAAGAGACCACGTTTTAATTATGTTAAGATATAGGGTTGTCCAGCCTATGTCAAACGGCAAAATCCGGACAAACTCGAGGCATGGTCTGTTCTGTGCAAATTTGTAGGATACCCCAAAAATTCACAAGGGTATATCTTCTACCACACCGAAGAACAAAGGGTGTTTGTTTCTCGGCATGCCACCTTTTTTGAAAAGGAATTTCTTGTTGGAGATAGTGCCCTCATAGTCAATTATTGGATCGCAGGTACGTGATTGCAATGATTGCAGAGGACCTATACCGGTAGGACAGTCTTACTCGAGATGATAGTATGCTATCTGGTTTGCCTTTATCAGTCGTGTACATGTTCAGGTGACTGATTGCATGTTACACTTTGATAGAGCCCTTAGGATCTTGCTTTACTACCAACAGTATGATGGCGATCATATACGTGAGAGTTGGGTAGTTTATATGCATATCCTTAATTGTGGTCCCTAGTCGTGGGAGTTTCGAGACAGGGCATCGATACTCCGGAGTACACTAGTGTATACAGTCGAGACCCCGACGAGGGGCGGTGGCCGGTCTTACAAGCCACTGGTGTCAGTTGGATCACCTAAGATGTATACAGGTGCTCATTGGGTTATGAGTACACCGGACAGGACTCGCCGGGAATCTGCAAGTTAGTACTATACCTATCGTCAGATAGCAGTTCCCTGGTGACATGTGTACAGGTTAGTTCATCGACCCGAGGTCGTCATTTGTCTCGTGTGAGTTCCCACTGTGCTTTGATTTCTACCCTACCACGGCTCAAAGGAGTCGTGCAAACAGGTAGCTTTTGGGTACAGTCCCGAGCCATATAGAGGCACGTGAGCGGATCGGCAGGGGATTCGTCTCTCCCGGTATTGGGGGCGAGGTCGTGCTGTGTCTAGGAGAGCCATTACACATAGTCCATGGCCATGGCAGGAGATTTACTGGTAGGTACTCCAGTAGTATCTTAGGGTGTTATTGGGCTACACTCCGACACGACTTATACTGCTTCTGGGGGTCTGACGTTACTAGCCCCCTAGGCGGATATGCGATACTCATTGACGAACGGACCGGACTGTATATACATTGTCACTGTTAAGCTCAGTAGGGTTTCTGGATGAGTTCGCTCATCGGCCTCCCTTGAGTACGCTCATCAGCCTCCCTTGAGGTCAGTCCATGGGCAGTCGTTATGCATAGCTAGTGCCGCTGACGGTTTGTGGTTAAACCCACTGCCAGGGTACTGACGAGTCATTAGAGTCCCCCACAGACAGTTTCCCAAGTTCGGGCGAAACGTTGTAGAGGCCGTATGGTTTTATGGCAGGGTTCGGAAAATGCACGTGCGTTTACGCACGTGTCAGTTTTCGGGCAGATGATACTGGTCGGCTTTAGTTTAAGCCGGATCCGAGTATTATATTGAGTAGGTATAATATCTTTGTCTCAGTTGCATTTGTATTCGGTCGTAATACAAATACGGGTATATTTATACAGTTACGGGGTTATCCTGAAATTCGTTTCGGGATCACTTTTGGAAGTTGCCAGTTTCCAGTTTTCTATCAGCCGTCTTTTAACATTCGGTTAAAGACGGATTTATCTTTTCTTGGATGAGGGTGAGTCGTGCTTCTAGAAGGTTCTAGAAGGTTCTAGATTTGGTGAGGTGTCTTGTGACTCATGCTTTGATTTTAACCATTTCTTGTTTTCCTTAAGATATTCTTTTGTGTTCACATTATGATATTTGCTTATGGTTACTCTCCCCTCTCCTACACTCACCCTCCTCCTTCTCTTTATAAGGCCGGCCCTTCCCCTCTCTCACTTGACACTGGATGGTTTTCATTTGTGAAAAGATTATGATAGTATTTGGGGTGTATGGAATTTCACAGCTCATTTCATTCCAACACCCGATTCCCACGGCAACTTCATTAACCGTCCGTCCATAGCTTTGGACGGAACGAGACAAAGTCATCTACTCATTCTCTACATCATTCTTGGTCGTCTCTTCTAGCAAACTTGACGACCGAGTTGCCTCAAGTCAGAGGCGGGAGCCCGTTTAAAGAATCGGTGATGTGGTGCCACCTGGACGAGCAGATCGGAGATCGACGAGATCGGAGCAGCCGCAACGGAGCGTGGGATGATGGTTAAAGAACGAAGGACTTGGATCGTTCGGTATAACCTTTCTACACTCTTTACAGTTTGTTAGTTTAGCAATAATGGCAGATCCGGGTTAAAGTATACGATAGCGCCAGTCAAAAAGTTTTTTCCGCATTTGGCGTCTGTAGACGGCCGGGGCGCTAGCGTAGACTTACTGTGGTATCAGAGCCTAACCATTTTGCTATACTAACTTGTGCTAACGCGTTTAAAATATCGATCGGACCGGAAAACTAAAAACTGCAATTTCTAACTTCACAGTTTCTGTTGTTTTTAAATGATCTCCTAAAATTTTTCTACATGTCTCAGAAAACTGTGCAGGCTTTTCTAAGAACCACGACAAAATTTGGGCATATGACTCCACCAAACCGCCGCGGAAACGCGGCCAAACCCATGGTTTGGCCGCGCATCCGCGGCCACTTGGTGAGCTCATGCTCCCAAATTTGTACAGTGGGTTCTCTGTTGGATTTTGTGGTTTTTGGTAAATATCGTTTTTGCCCAGATTTTGTTACTGTTCACCAGTAAGTCGTGGGGCCCTCTTTTTGATATTTGGTCGATCGAAATTTAAACACGTTAGTTTACTGTGCTTACATTATATCTCCGACCGGGAATGTCATTTGATCGGTAAACTGCGTCTGATTGCTATAGCTCTTTTAGACGGGTTTGCGAACGTGACATTCGCGTTGATGTTCTGTGTTGTGCTGTATTGTTGCGGATTTGTCGTGGTGGATAGCAGTGTGCAATGATAGTACAGTTTGAGTTTATTTGTACATTTGATATTGCGGGGCGAGCGTCCAACATGTGGACTGCCGTCACTGCCTGTTGTATAATATTCTTTTGGGGCACGACCAGGTTGCGGTCGATGTACCTGTTGTACTATTTTTCATTACTGTACTAGGTTTTGCCCCACGACGGAGTGCACGGATAGCCGGGTTCTGGAGGGCAACGGGTCCGCATCTCATGGCTTTGAGAGGCAGAGGGGCCCCACTCTAAAATTGGCAGACTATTCGCCGCACTCGTAGGGGGTACAGGTTGACCCAAGGAGGGGTGCCCAAGATTACCGGATTCCGTGAAGTGCCGGGTGTTCCATTCACTATGCTGTGGAGGACTACCTCGCTTCAGGTTTTGGCGGGTAACTTGCCGCACCCGTAGGGGTCTAGGTTTCATTGCACAGGCTATCCACACGACAGGGGAACATCGGGTTTCAGCAGCGGCTCTGTGAAACCCGGGGATCCCAGTTATCTGTATTGTTCTGTGATGCTTATTACTTTTCTGTAATGTTGCATATTATCACGCCTGGAGCGATTATGTATATTGGTTTATATACTATTAGATGTTGTATATGTTTTACACCCGCGCTAGTCCAGTCCCCGCTCTGTCGTTAGTTAAGTAACCTAACGGGTGATGACGGGACCCAGTGACGAATGCGGATGGCATATACGTACATTTTATTTTCGTTCTTTTCTGGTGTGATTGAATGATGGGACTGCATTGATTCTGATCAATGCAAAAAGTTAAATAAACCTGTTTATAGTTGTTGGAACAAATTTAAAAAGTGTTATTGCAAAGACGTTTGCTTTTGTTTTGCATAGCGGTATTCAGTGGAATATCCTGCACCTCATTCGACGGGGCAAGGGCCGATATCCCTTCACCGGGACTGACCCCTTGGGCAGAAGTTTGCGTCAGGGTAATAACTTCACTATAGTCGATTACATGTTGCTTTGCATCGCGGTATTCAGTGGAATATCCTGCACCTCATTCCACGAGGAAAGAGCCGAGATCCCTTTACCGGGAATGACCTCTTTAGCAAAAGGTTTTCACCACTATATTTTAAAAAAGCTATCAGGTTCCTTCAGCGATATCAAGTTCACTACGCTAAAGGTTTTTCGCCAAAAACCAGCCGTAGCCCTCCATCACTTCTTTTGAGTATTCAGTAGTATTCAAGCTATGTATTTTAGCCAAAGTTAAGGCATAGTGTTTGGTAGCTGCTGGGTATTCAATTGTTGCATAGATAGATGAGTTAGTTTGGGAAAGTCGTTCTGCCGATTGGCCAAAGTCAGGGGCATGTACGGGTGGGTTCAAATTGACAAGATAGTGATGGGTAGAACTTGGCATGTGACTTATGACATTTTGACCAAAGCCAAGGTTATAAGAGCATGGGGCAAAAATCAGATCGGGAGTTTCTAAAGAAACTGAAACTTGCCAAGTATGCGCATACCTTCTGGAGTATGAGTAACGTGGATGCATTCCATCACGTTATCATGCGATGAGAGTTGGATCCCGATTCCCACTGATGAGTTGGTTTACTCTTCGGGTGATCCCGATTGATTCTTCTTTAGGTTTGGAGGAGAATTTGACAGGACAGTGGGAGGTTTCCGGATTAGATAAAGTGATAACCATTCTGATCTAGGTTAGAGTGCACGCAGAGTGTTTCTTTTCTCTCTCTCTTTGGCAGCGACCTTTGACCGTGTTGGAAATAGTGCCCTCAGAGTCAATTATTAGGTCACATGTACATGATTGTAATGATTGAGGGAGGACCTATCCCGGTAGGACAGTCTTACTCGAGATGATAGTATGCTATCTGGTTTACCTTTATCATCATGTACTGCTTTAGGTGACCTGACACGTCGCTATTACACGTTGATAGAGCCCCTAGGATTCTTGCTTGACCACCAGCAGTATGAGGGCGATCATATAAGTGGGAGCTGGGGTCTATAAGCTTATCCTTAAAAGGTCCCTAGTCGTGGGAGTTTCGAGACTGGGCATCGATACTCCATTAGTAGACTAGTGTATACAGTCGAGACCCCGACGAGGGGCGGTGGCCGGTCTCACAAGCCACTGGTGTCAGTTGGATCACCTAAGATGTATACAGGTGCTCATTGGGTTATGAGTACACCGGACAGGACTCGCCGGGAACATGCTAGTTGGTCATATACCAGACGTCAGATGGCAGTTCCCTGGTGACATGTGTGCAGGTTAGTTCATCGACCTGGGGATCGTCATTTGTCTCGTGTGAGTTCCCACTGTACTTTGATTACTACCCTACCACGGCTCAAAGGAGTCGTGCAAACAGGTTTTAGTTGGGTACAGTCCCGAGCCACATGGAGGCAGTGAGCGTATCTTCAGGGGTTCGTCTCTCCCGGTATTGGGGGTGAGGTCGTGCTGTGTCTAGGAGAGCCATTACACAAAGTCCTTGGCCAAGGCAAGGAGATTTACTGGTAGGTATTCCAGTAGTATCTCAGGGTGTTCTGGGCTACACTCCGACACGACTTGTACCGCTTTTGGGGGTCTGACTTTTACCAACCCCCTAGGCCCGCCATGCGATACTCATAGACGAACGGACCGGACTGTACGGATATTGTCACTGACAGGCTCAGTAGGGTTGTCAGGCTGAGTTCACTCACAGACGTCCCTTTTAGTCAATACTTGGTAGCCCGTTACGTATTGGCTTCTACCTCTGACGTGCTAGTGGTTAAATCCACAACCGAGGTGTTGACGAGTCTTTAGAGTCCCCCACATTCAGTTACTCAGCTTTCGGGCGAAAGGTTGTAGAGGCCGTATGGAGATATGGCAAGGTCCGATCAGATACGTGCGGTATTGCACGGATCAGGTTCGGACAGTTTGTACTATAGGCCGTATGGTTATATGGAAGGGTTCGATCAGATACGTGCGGTATTGCACGGATCAGGATCGAACAGATATTACTAGCCGGCTTTGGTTTAAGCCGGATCCTAGTATAGTACAGTGTAGATTTTGTCTCATTGCATTTGTATTTCGGTCGAAATACAGATGCGGGTGTGTATGCACAGTATCGGGGTTTTCCTGTAATTTATTACGGGATCAGTTTTCTGGAGTTGCCAGTTTGCTTTCCGTTTCGGCCAATTTCCTTTGTTCCGTTCATTGGCCGAAGTGTGGTGGAGGAGGGTTTATTTGCATTGTTGCAAATGGGCATTAGTGGAGGGGGTTCTTTGCAATATTTATATCATGATGGTTTCATGATGGAGCCCATCTTTTGACTTCTAGCTTTATGATGATGGCTTGACCATTGTAGGTTATGATTGGCTTTTGGAGTGTTGGGTTTTGTTCTCTCATCATCTCTTTTCTTCATTACTTCCACCCACCCCCTTGACTTTTCTCTTTCTCTCTCCAATCACACTTGAGAAGGGGGGGGCCGGCCATTCCTATGGAAGGGAATGGAATGGGGCTCATTTTTGAGGGGTGGTATTTTTGCTTCTCATGTTTTGCTAGAAAAGTCCTCTAGCTCATTTCCTAAAGTGGTTCTCCTTTCCTCCACCAATGGCAATTCCACAATCCCCAAAAAGTGAGACATGGTTCTTCACACATTCTACAGCAAATCTTGGGCACGTCGAGTAGCCGGCTTCGTGCCCGAGTTGCCTCGGCATTGAGGTGGGAGCCCGTAAAAGAAGTAGGCGATGTGGTGCACTTCCGGCAACGAGGAGGAGACGGGACATTCCGCAGGAGATCGGGACGATGATGAGAAGACCGGAGGACTTGGATCGTCGGTATATCTCTCTTCCCTTTCTTGTTGGTAGCTAGGACTGGTTAGTGGTTCGATCCGGGTATTAGTGCGCGGCGGTTTGCCAGTTCAAGAAAATTTAAGTTATTCACCGCTTCCGCTTTTGGCCGTCGGATTGACGGCCGGGGCGCCGCCGTGCACTTACAGTGGTATCAGAGCCTCGCCATTAACTTTGTCTAGCTTGGTGTAGTGTGTTTTTCTGTTTCGATCGATCGAATGTTCCAAAACTACATTTTTGTTAGCATCAGTTTTCTGTTGGAAATTTTTTGGTGTCGAAAAATTTTTCAGGTTGTAAAATATTGATGTACTGGAAAATCTAAGAACTCTGTAAAATTTCGATGAAGTGAATCCACAGTGGGAGTGCGGAACCGCCGCATATACCCCCATTCCGTCGCTCTTCCGCCGCACACTGTGGAGATCACTTCACCAATTTTTTTCAGAGGCTTTCTGGGCTTAAAATATGGGTTTTGGAATATTAAAATTGGGCCCAGGTTTTCTGTGAGTGCTACAGTTTTGATTGGGGGCCCACTTGTTAATTTTTGATCGATCGGATATTTTAAACACATTTTTCACAGTATTTACATTATATCTGCGACCGTGAATGTCACTTGATCGGTAAATCCGGTCTAACTGCTATAGCCCGGTTAGACGGATTTGCGAACGTGACTTTCACGTTGATGTTTTGTTTTTGCTGTGATGTTGCGGATCGGTCGTGGGGGATAGCCTGGATGCAATGCTAGTACAGTTTTGTTGTATTATGTACATTTAATATTGCGGGGCGAGCGTCCGACATGTGGACTGCCGTCACTGCCTGTTTGTATTATTATTTTGGGGCACGACCTGGTTGCGGTCGATGTACCCGTTGTACGTATATTTTACTTTCTGTACTAGGATTGCCCCGCGGAGGGGTGCACGGATAGCCGGGTTCTAGAGGGCAACAAGCCCGCATCTCATGGCATTGAGACGGAGGGGGCTTCACTCTGGGATTGGCGGGCTATTCGCCGCACTCGTAGGGGGTACAGGTTGACCCAGGAGGGGTGCCCAAGTTACCGGATTCCGTGAAGTGCTGGGTGGTCCATTCACGGCGCTGAAGGGGGCTGCCTCGCTTCAGGTTTTGGCGGGTAACTTGCCGCGCCCGTAGGGGTCTAGGATTTCATTTCACAGGCTATCCACACGACCAGGGGAACGTCGGGTTTCAGCGGCTCTGTGAAACCCGGGGATCCCAGATATCTATATTGTTTCTGTGATGCTGTTCATTCTCTGTGATGTTGCATTTTATTCACGCCTTGAGCGAATATAATATATTGGTATATATATTAGTAGATGTTGTATATGTTTTGCATCCGCGCTAGTCCAGTCCCCGCTCTGTCGTTAGTTAGCTAACCTAACGGGTAATGACGGGACCCAGTGGCGAATGCGGATGGCATATACGTACATCAGTATATTTTCGTTCTTTTTGGTGTGATCAATTGATGGGACTGCATTGATTCGGATCAATGCAAGTTAAAACAAACCTAATCTGATGTTGTTGGAACACTTTTCAAAAAGCTGTTATTGCAAGGACGTTTACTTTTGTTTTGCATCATGGTATTCATTGGAATATCCTGCTCCTCAGTCGACGAGGCAAGGGCCGAGATCCCTTCACCGGGAGTGACCCCTTGGACAGAAGTTTGCGTCAGGGCATTAACTTCACTATAGCCGATTACTTTTGCTTTGCATCGCGGTATTCATTTGGAATATCCTGCACCCCATTCTACGGGGAAAGAGCCGAGATCCCTTCACCGGGAGTGACCTCTTTAGCAAAGGTTTTCGTCACTATATTTTTAAAAAAGCTATCCGTTCCTTCAACGATATCAAGTTCATTACGTTAAAGGTTTTCGCCAGAAACCATTCGTAGCCCTCCGTCGTTTCATATGGATAGTCAATAGTATTCAAGCTGTGTATGTTGGCCAAAGTCAAGGCACAGTGTTTGGTAGCTGTTGGTTATTCATATGCTGCATAGATAGATGCGTTGGTTTGGAACAGTCGTACTGCCATGTTGGCCAAAGTCAAGGGCATGTACGGGTGGATTCAAATTAACCTGGAGAATGACGGGTAGAACTTGACATGTGACTTATGATATGTTGGCCAAAGTCAAGGTCATAAGAGCATGGGGCAGAAATCACATCGGGAGTTTCAAAAGAACTGAAACTTGCCAGATATGCGCATACCTTCTGGAGTGTGATAGCGTGAGCGGATTCCGTCACGTTATCATGCAATGATAGTTGGATCCCGATTCCCACTGATGAGTTAGTTTACTCCTCGGGTAACCCCGACTAATTCTTCTTTCAGGTTTGGAGGAGAATTTGAGGTACAGTGGGAGGTTTCCAGATTAGATAAATTGGTGACCATTCTGATCTAGGTTAGAGTGCACGCTGAGTGTTTCTTTTCTCTCTCTCTTTGGCAGCGACCATTGACCCGACCCTAAGACTTTGACTCAGTGACCAAGTTGACCGAACCTGCTTAAACACCGGCTTTTGGATTGTCAGAGTTGCAAACCTCATTGCCACTCCTACTTTTACCCTTTTCTCCAGGACACCCCGTTTTACTACGAACGTCCACTTCCATTGGACAAAACCATCGTATGGTTAGATACGAACTCGAAAGAATTTATTCGAGGATGGTTTCCGGTTCTGGAGAAAACGGATAGGATTATTCAGTTGTCTTTTCCTTTTACCCTCTCTCAGGTTACGAGTACTCCTTGGTTTAGGGGTAGTACACCTATTACGCAAATTGGATTGTCTTCTTCCAAACCTTAGGCTGGTGCCGACCGGTAGGGAATGAAGAAAACCAATTAGCATAACGATGGTGTGCAGAAGGTATTAAGTTCAGACAAAGCAAGGGATTAGTAAGAGGGCAAAGTAAATTGCAACAGATATTCACGACCAAACCAAATATTTCGTTACCACTCCCACATCACCTTTGTATTTCTCCAGGACACTCCGTATCACTACGAAGATCCACAGTTTTTTTGGATACTCCATCGTATGGTTATATACGAACTCGAATGGAACTGGTTCCAGTTCGGGGATGGATTCTGGTTCAGGAGAAATAGGAATAAGGTTTATTCGGTTGTCTTTTATCTTCACCCTCTCTCATTGCGAGTGTTCCTAGGATTGGGACAGTACACCCATTATGCTTATTGGATAGTCTTCTTCCAAACCATAGGCTGGTGCCGAACGGTAGGGAAGGAAGAAAACCATTTGGCCTAAAAGGGTGTGCAGAAGGTAAAGACTAAAGACATATGAAGGGATTTGGAGAGGTGGCAAAGAACTATACGGTTACAGTCGTGAATCTGGAAGAGGCATTACTAGGAATACCAGAATACCCCATCGGAACATTTCAATGTTTCAGTTTCACTGTGTAATGTTAAAGGAAAACTGATTTCCCGATTAGATACTTACTCCAGGGTATGTATTTACCAGGTACGATTCTCACATCTGTATGGTTTTACAGATGATGAGTGGGAGTAAGTTATTGGGAATTGGGTGATTATCCTCATTATATCGGGATTCGTTGTAATCAGTGATATTTGAGGAAATCACCTAGGCTGTTTGCCGGTCGGCAAATATTTGATTTTGAATATCCACTGTTATGCACCAATTTCAAATTGATATATCTGTACGTCTATTTTCATAGAGTGAGATATACCTTTCTGAAATTATGTCTACGACATTTACCTATATCAGTGGATGGTTAGGTAAGGAGCATTAAACAGCGGTGTAATTCTTCTTAACCATAAGTACAGTTTTCAACCTACGACACACAGTGAATGAGTTATCAGACTCAAGGGACTTATACAAAAGATTGTATGTTGTCCAGGGTCCATCAGGACAGAGGGCTTGGTCCTCGTACTATATTCGGTTTACTTATGACTTCTCTAGTTTTTAGACAGGTGTTTCGCGGAAACACAGGGTCCAAATTTTGAGAAGTTATAGGTATTTGAATAGAGTAGAGAACCAGGTATAGCAAGTATCGGGATTCTTCAAAGAGATCGAAGATGTAGATACTTGTGTATGGTATTCAGTTGATAGTAATGATAAAGAGATCTTGCTTCTCTTTCAGGTTACTCATAATTGGAAGTATTCCTAAGTTGAGTAACGCTGATCGGCCTCCTTCCATTTAGTTGACATGCGCTGGGGACAGCTGCATGATTTGAATCTGGTTCAATTAAATCAGTGTCTCTGTTTCTATATTGGATATAGAACAGTTCATATCTTAACGATGTTAAGGTACGGGGAGTTGTCCGGTTTATGATTAATACCAGACACTGGACAACTCAAGGCACGTTTCTGTAATGGCTGTTTGTGGGTTGACCCA
This sequence comes from Agapanthus africanus, assembly GCA_030015575.1. Taxonomy (NCBI): domain Eukaryota; kingdom Viridiplantae; phylum Streptophyta; class Magnoliopsida; order Asparagales; family Amaryllidaceae; genus Agapanthus; species Agapanthus africanus. Next base: position 374,432,971 of record CM057344.1, on the reverse strand, counting down.
GGCTATGACGAGGGTTGACTTTCTACCATCTGGATGAACAATAGCGATATTGTTCTAGACTCGCCACAGTTTTATTAAAGATGGATTTTTTCAGAAAACAGTAGTGGGAGTATGGTAGAACTGGAAGTGATTCCAGAACCACAAACGATTACTGAAGATTTGATAAGGAACCTAAAGATTCAATCTGGATTGACATTCCATTGGCCACTCCGCAGATAAGGTGGGTAACTTCAGGCACCCGAGAGGCACTACGGTAGCCTCAAGGACGGTGACAGGGAAGTTCTTGTTTACCCACAATTGCCATTGCTGTTGTTCCAGGTTACGAGACCCGGCGGGAGGATGAGTATAGCGTCGTTCTAAACCAGTTTTAGAAGTGTACGTCTATATGACTCTGCCAGAGGGTTGTCGTAGTCAGTGGGAGCAGCGAAAGCATTGGTGGACAGGTTGCTTATGTCTATTTATAGACTAGAGCAGATGTAGCGGAGATAGATCATCTATTTCTGACGTGACAGTCATGGGTTTGACTTCATCAGAATAGGGGATGGATCTGTTGAGAAGGTAGTAGGGTGTGATATCCTGGTATTTGGATGATATACACAGAGTAGGAAAAGAAACTCCTACACTACGATCGGTTATACTTTGGTCGTCACACAGTTGTTTCTCCACAAAGGAAATGGATTTTATATCAGACATACTGGTTACTAGATCTATGGTCTTAGATCTAGATTTGGGTGGTTTCCCAATCAGGGTACTTGACAGCGTTCTAAGAGTATTTAGGATGGACGACTCCTGGCACGGTAGTGTACCTGCAGGTAATGGAGTCACCCTCTCCAAAGGTGTCTTACAGACTAAAGGGGAGAGGGACGGGCATGATTGGCAGATCACTTGCTCAGGCAATTGAGTCAATCGTGAGATGTCAAGTACCACACCAGATGTTGTTCTTGCACTAGATGCAATAAGTTGACATTAATCCAATCCTGGAGAAACAGTCGGAAGCAGTTTTAGAACATAAGTGGATGTTCTAGGGAGATGATAACGACAGCCTCATTCAGGAGACAGTTATCATTCCAGGCTTCCAAGGTGACATGGACGACAAGGAGGTTGTCAGAGTTATAGTTTTCCTTCTGATGAGGGGCAGTATTTTGGACAGGTGGTCCAAGGCAATACTGAGGGAGGCATGGCGCACAGGATACTGATTAAGTTCAGTTGACGATACAGTCTAAGAAATTTGGATTTGGAGTTCATTTATGAGCTAGGTCCCATCAGACATCCAGACATATTCTGAGACAGGTATTGCTCTTTTCGGGAGATGGCTTTCTCCGCGAACTTGAGATATAGAGAGACATAGAAAGAAACAACTAAGCGGATCCACTCACTGAGGCTATTCCTCGAACGCAATAGTTCCGCAAACGAGCTTTGTGAGACTGCCTAGCAGAGGAGTTGGATGTTCGGTATCACACGGGCTGTGAGTATGCGACATCGCAATAATTAGCCTTGAGTGCAAGTGGGAGATTGTTGGAGATAGTGCCCTCAGAGTCAATTATTAGGTCACAGGTACGTGATTGTAATGATTGAGGGAGGACCTATCCCGGTAGGACAGTCTTACTCGAGATAATAGTATGCTATCTGGTTTACCTTTATCATCGTGTACTGCTTTAGGTGACCTGACACGTCGCTATTACACGTTGATAGAGCCCCTAGGATTCTTGCTTGACCACCAGCAGTATGAGGGCGATCATATAAGTGGGAGCTGGGATCTATAAGCTTATCCTTAAAAGGTCCCTAGTCGTGGGAGTTTCGAGACTGGGCATCGATACTCCATTAGTAGACTAGTGTATACAGTCGAGACCCCGACGAGGGGCGGTGGCCGGTCTCACAAGCCACTGGTGTCAGTTGGATCACCTAAGATGTATACAGGTGCTCATTGGGTTATGAGTACACCGGACAGGACTCGCCGGGAACATTCTAGTTGGTCATATACCAGACGTCAGATGGCAGTTCCCTGGTGACATGTGTGCAGGTTAGTTCATCGACCTGGGGATCGTCATTTGTCTCGTGTGAGTTCCCACTGTACTTTGATTACTACCCTACCACGGCTCAAAGGAGTCGTGCAAACAGGTTTTAGTTGGGTACAGTCCCGAGCCACATGGAGGCAGTGAGCGTATCTTCAGGGGTTCGTCTCTCCCGGTATTGGGGGTGAGGTCGTGCTGTGTCTAGGAGAGCCATTACACAAAGTCCTTGGCCAAGGCAAGGAGATTTATTGGTAGGTATTCCAGTAGTATCTCAGGGTGTTCTGGGCTACACTCCGACACGACTTGTACCGCTTTTGGGGGTCTGACTTTTACCAACCCCCTAGGCCCGCCATGCGATACTCATAGACGAACGGACCGGACTGTACGGATATTGTCACTGACAGGCTCAGTAGGGTTGTCAGGCTGAGTTCACTCACAGACGTCCCTTTTAGTCAATACCTGGTAGCCCGTTACGTATTGGCTTATACCTCTGACGTACTAGTGGTTAAATCCACAACCGAGGTGTTGACGAGTCTTTAGAGTCCCCCACATTCAGTTACTCAGCTTTCGGGCGAAAGGTTGTAGAGGCCGTATGGAGATATGGCAAGGTCCGATCAGATACGTGCGGTATTGCACGGATCAGGATCGGACAGTTTGTACTATCGGCCGTATGGTTATATGGCAGGGTTCGATCAGATACGTACGGTATTGCACGGATCAGGATTGAACAGATATTACTAGCCGGCTTTGGTTTAAGCCGGATCCTAGTATAGTACAGTGTAGATTTTGTCTCATTGCATTTGTATTTCGGTCGAAATACAGATGCGGGTGTGTATGCACAGTATCGGGGTTTTCCTGTAATTTATTACGGGATCAGTTTTCTGGAGTTGCCAGTTTGCTTTCCGTTTCGGCCAATTTCCTTTGTTCCGTTCATTGGCCGAAGTGTGGTGGAGGAGGGTTTATTTGCATTGTTGCAAATAGGCATTAGTGGAGGGGGTTCTTTGCAATATTTATATCATGATGGTTTCATGATGGAGCCCATCTTTTGACTTCTAGCTTTATGATGATGGCTTGACCATTGTAGGTTATGATTGGCTTTTGGAGTGTTGGGTTTTGTTCTCTCATCATCTCTTTTCTTCATTACTTCCACCCACCCCCTTGACTTTTCTCTTTCTCTCTCCAATCACACTTGAGAAGGGGGGGGCCGGCCATTCCTATGGAAGGGAATGGAATGGGGCTCATTTTTGAGGGGTGGTATTTTTGCTTCTCATGTTTTGCTAGAAAAGTCCTCTAGCTCATTTCCTAAAGTGGTTCTCCTTTCCTCCACCAATAGCAATTCCACAATCCCCAAAAAGTGAGACATGGTTCTTCACACATTCTACAGCAAATCTTGGGCACGTCGAGTAGCCGGCTTCGTGCCCGAGTTGCCTCGGCATTGAGGTGGGAGCCCGTAAAAGAAGTAGGCGATGTGGTGCACTTCCGGCGACGAGGAGGAGACGGGACATTCCGCAGGAGATCGGGACGATGATGAGAAGACCGGAGGACTTGGATCGTCGGTATATCTCTCTTCCCTTTCTTGTTGGTAGCTAGGACTGGTTAGTGGTTCGATCCGGGTATTAGTGCGCGGCGGTTTGCCTGTTCAAGAAAATTTAAGTTATTCACCGCTTCCGCTTTTGGCCGTCGGATTGACGGCCGGGGCGCCGCCGTGCACTTACAGACCGACCCTAGACTATGACTCAGTGACCAAGTTGACCGAACCTTCTTAAAATACTGGCTTTTGGATTGTCTATGTTGCATAAGTCATTGCCACTCCTTCTTTTACCCTTTGCATTTCTCAGAACACCCGTATTACTACGGATATCCACTTCCATTGGATAGATCCATCGTATGGTTATATACGAACTCGGAGGGATTTCTTCGAGGATGGATCAAGGTTCAGGAGAAATAGAATTGGTTTATTTAGTTGTCTTTTATTATCACCTTCTCTCAAGTTGCGAGGGCTCCTTGGTTTAGGAGAGTACACCTATTACGCATATTGGATAGTCTTCTTCCAAACCATAGGCAGGTGCCGAAAGGTAGGGAATGAAGAAAACCAATTAGCCTAAGTAGGGTATGCAGAAGGTAATATGTAAAGACAAAATAAAGGGATTAGAAAGAGGGCAAAGTAAATTGCGACTGATATCATTCACGACCAAAACCGCGTACTTCATCGCCACTCCTATTTCACCTTTAAAGGAATAAGGTATTATTCAGTTGTCTTTTATCATCACCTTCTCTCGAGATGCGAGTACTCCTTGGTTTCGGAGGGTACACCTATTATGCTTACTGGATAGTCTTCTTCCAAATCATAGGCTGGTGCGGAACGGTAGGGAAGGAAGAAAACCATTTAGCCTGACGATGGTGTACAGAAGGTAACGACTAAAGACAAATAAAGGGATTTGGAGAGATGGCAATAAAATATACGGTTGAAGTCATGAATTGGATTATGGAAAAGGCATTGCTAGGAATACCAGGATACCCCTACGAAACATTTTCATGTTTCAGTGCATTGTTAAAGAAATTTTTTTTTCCTGATTAGACACTTACTCCAAGGGTATGTATTTACCAGGTTTCATTCTCATATCTGTATGGTTTTACAGATGATGAGTGGGAGTAAGTTATTGGGATTAGGTAATTATCCTCATTATATCGGAATTCGTTGTAATTGGTGATATTTGAGGAAATCGCCAGGGTACAGTTTTCAACCTACGACGCACAGATTTTGAGTTGTTCAACTCAGCGGACTTATACAGAGTATTGTATGTTGTCCAGTGTCCATCAGGACAAAGGGGTAGGTCCTCGTACTATGTTCTGTTTACTTATAACTTCTCTAGTTTTTAGACAAGTGTTTCGTAGAAATACAAGGTCTAAGTTTTGAGAAGTTGTGGGTATAAGAATGAAGTAGAGAACCAGGTATCACAAGTATCGGGATTCTTCAAAGAGATCGAAGATGTAGATTCTTGTGATTGGTATTCAGATGATAGTGATGGTTTTGAGAAACGTGTTTCTCTTTCAGGTTACTCATAATTGGATGGATTCCTAAGTTGAGTAATGCTGATTAGCCTCTTTCCATTAAGTTGATATGCACTGGAGACAGCTGCATGATTTGAATCTGGTTCCAATTAAATAAGTGCCAAAGTTTCTGTATTGGATATAGAATGGATCGTACCTTAAAAGATATTAAGGTATGGGGAGTTGTCCAGCTTATGCTTAAAACCAGACTCTGGATAACTCAGGGCACGGTTCTGTAATGGCTGTTTGTGGGTTGACCCTGGCTATGACGAGGGTTGATATTCTACCATTTGGAAGATCAATAGTGATATTGTTCTTGACTCGCCACAGTTTTAGTAAAATGGATCTTTTTCAGAAAACAGTAGTGGGAGTATGGTAGAACTGGAAGTGATTCCAGAACCGCGAACGATTACGGAATATTTAATAGGACCTATATATTCAATCAAGTTTGACATTCCAATAGCCACTCCGCAGATATGGTGGGTAACCTCAGATACCCGAGAGGTACTTCGGTAGCCTCAAGGACGGTGACAGGGAGGTTATTATCTACCCAGACTTGACACTATTGTTGTTCCAGGATATGAGACCCGGTAGGAGGGTTGTCACAGTCAGTGGGAGCAGCGGAAAAATAGTGGGCAAGTAGCTTATATCTATTTATAGACTTGAGCAGTTATAGCGGAGATAGATCATCTAATTTTGATGTGATAGTCATGGGTTTGACTTCAATCAGAATAGGGGATGGATCTGTTAAGAAGGTAGTAGGGTGTGATGTCATGGTATATGGATGACATACACAGAGTGGGAAGTAAAATTCCTATACTACGAACGGTTATACTGTGGTCGTCACACAGTTGTTTCTCCAGACAGGATATGGATATAATATTTGACATTCTGGTTTCTAGATCTATGGTTTTAGATCTAGAATTGGGTAGTTTCCCAATGTGGGTACTTTGACAGATATTCTAATGGTTTTTAGAATAGTTGACTCCTTGCATGGTGGTGTACCTGCAGGTGATGGAGTCACCCTCTCCAAAGGTGTCGTATAGACTAAAGGGGAGAGGGCTGTGCATGATTGGCAGATCACTTGCTTAGGCAATTGAGTCAATCGTGAGGTGTCAAGTACCACACCAGATGTTGTTTTTGCACTAGATGCAATGAGTTTGTATTAATCCAATCCTGGAGAAACATAAGGAAGCAATTTTAGAACATAAGTGGTTGTTCTACGGATTTGATGACGGCAGCCTCCTTCGGGAGACGATTATCATTCCAGGCTTCAAAGGTGACATGGTTGACAGAGTAATTGTCAGAGTTATAGTTTTTCCCTCTGACGAAGAGGGACAGTATTGTGGACAGGTGGTCCAAGAGGATACTGTGGGTGGCATGGTGCCGGATACTGATTAGGTTCAGTGATCGATACAGTCTAAGAAGTTTGGATTTGGAGTTCATTTATGAACTAGGTCCCATCAGAAATCCAGACATATTCTAAGACAGGTATTACTCAATTCGGGAGATGGCTTTCTCCGCGAACTTGAGATTAAGAGAGATATTGAAAGAAACATCTAGGCGGATCCACTCACTGAGGCTATTTCTCGAACACAATAGTTTTACAAACGGGCTTTGTGAAACTGATTAGTAGAGGAGTTGGATGTTCGGTTTCACACGGGCTGTGAGTAGTCGACATCGCAATAATTAGCCCTGAGTGCAAGTGGGAGATTGTTGGAGATAGTGCCCTCATAGTCAATTATTGGATCGCAGGTACGTGATTGCAATGATTGCAGAGGACCTATACCGGTAGGACAGTCTTACTCGAGATGATAGTATGCTATCTGGTTTGCCTTTATCAGTCGTGTACATGTTCAGGTGACTGATTGCATGTTACACTTTGATAGAGCCCTTAGGATCTTGCTTTACTACCAACAGTATGATGGCGATCATATACGTGAGAGTTGGGTAGTTTATATGCATATCCTTAATTGTGGTCCCTAGTCGTGGGAGTTTCGAGACAGGGCATCGATACTCCGGAGTAGACTAGTGTATACAGTCGAGACCCCGACGAGGGGTGGTGGCCGGTCTCACAAGCCACTGGTGTCAGTTGGATCACCTAAGATGTATACAGGTGCTCATTGGGTTATGAGTACACCGGACAGGACTCGCCGGGAATCTGCTAGTTAGTACTATACCTATCGTCAGATAGCAGTTCCCTGGTGACATGTGTACAGGTTAGTTCATCGACCTGAGGTCGTCATTTGTCTCATGTGAGTTCCCACTGTGCTTTGATTTCTACCCTACCACGGCTCAAAGGAGTCGTGCAAACAGGTAGCTTTTGGGTACAGTCCCGAGCCATATGGAGGCACGTGAGCGGATCGGCAGGGGATTCGTCTCTCCCGGTATTGGGGGCGAGGTCGTGCTGTGTCTAGGAGAGACATTACACATAGTCCATGGCCATGGAAGGAGATTTACTGGTAGGTACTCCAGTAGTATCTCAGGGTGTTATTGGGCTACACTCCGACACGACTTATACTGCTTCTGGGGGTCTGACGTTACTAGCCCCCTAGGCAAATATGCGATACTCATTGACGAACGGACCAGACTGTATATACATTGTCACTGTTAAGCTCAGTAGGGTTTCTGGATGAGTTCGCTCATCGGCCTCCCTTGAGTACGCTCATCAGCCTCCCTTGAGGTCAGTCCATGGGCAGCCGTTATGCATAGCTAGTGCCGCTGACGGTTTGTGGTTAAACCCACTGCCAGGGTACTGACGAGTCATTAGAGTCCCCCACAGACAGTTTCCCAAGTTCGGGCGAAACGTTGTAGAGGCCGTATGGTTTTATGGCAGGGTTCGGAAAATGCACGTGCGTTTACGCACGTGTCAGTTTTCGGGCAGATGATACTGGTCGGCTTTGGTTTAAGCCGGATCCGAGTATTATATTGAGTAGGTATAATATCTTTGTCTCAGTTGCATTTGTATTCGGTCGTAATACAAATGCGGGTATATTTATACAGTTACGGGGTTATCCTGAAATTCGTTTCGGGATCACTTTTGGAAGTTGCCAGTTTCCAGTTTTCTATCAGCCGTCTTTTAACATTCGGTTAAAGACGGATTTATCTTTTCTTGGATGAGGGTGAGTCGTGATTCTAGAAGGTTCTAGAAGGTTCTAGATTTGGTGAGGTGTCTTGTGACTCATGCTTTGATTTTAACCATTTCTTGTTTTCCTTAAGATATTCTTTTGTGTTCACATTATGATATTTGCTTATGGTTACTCTCCCCTCTCCTACACTCACCCTCCTCCTTCTCTTTATAAGGCCGGCCCTTCCCCTCTCTCACTTGACACTGGATGGTTTTCATTTGTGAAAAGATTATGATAGTATTTGGGGTGTATGGAATTTCACAGCTCATTTCATTCCAACACCCGATTCCCACGGCAACTTCATTAACCGTCCGTCCATAGCTTTGGACGGAACGAGACAAAGTCATCTACTCATTCTCTACATCATTCTTGGTCGTCTCTTCCAGCAAACTTGACGACCGAGTTGCCTCAAGTCAGAGGCGGGAGCCCGTTTAAAGAATCGGTGATGTGGTGCCACCTGGACGAGCAGATCGGAGATCGACGAGATCGGAGCAGCCGCAACGGAGCGTGGGATGATGGTTAAAGAACGAAGGACTCGGATCGTTCGGTATAACCTTTCTACACTCTTTACAGTTTGTTAGTTTAGCAATAATGGCAGATCCGGGTTAAAGTATACGATAGCGCCAGTTAAAAAGTTTTTTCCGCATTTGGCGTCTGTAGACGGCCGGGGCGCTAGCGTAGACTTACATTTCTTGCAAAAGAGATTAGTGGCGATGAGGTAGAACTGGAAGAGGTTCGAGCTGCAAGACCTGTAACAGAAGATTTAGTAGAACCAGAGGATTCGATAGTGCCCAACGAACCCCGGCCTCTCCGCCGATCTAGTAGGGTTCCTCATCCACCCGAGAGATACTACGGTTTTCTCATTGATGGTGGAAGCGAGGACTGCATCATGTTGGATGATGACCCAACTAGCTTCGAGCAGGCCATCACGAGTGGGGACTCAGTGAGGTGGCTGGATGCAATGCGATTCGAGATGGAATCCATGTACACTAACAAAGTATGGACTTTGGAAGATGCTCTTGAAGGGGTAAAACCCATTGGGAGCAAGTGGATCTTCAAGAAAAAACTTGGTGTAGATGGGAAAGTAGAGACTTTCAAAGCTAGAATTGTTGCAAAGGGTTTTCGTCAACGACCAGGTGTGGATTATGACGAAACCTTTTCTCCAGTGGCTATGCTTAAATCCATCCGGATCATGCTTGCCATCGCTGCATACCATGACTACGAAATCTGGCAAATAGATGTTAAGATCGCCTTTCTAAATGGTGATTTGGAAGAGTGCGTGTACATGACTCAGCTAGAGGGCTTCGTAGACAGTGGGAGCAGCGGAAATGTGTGCAAGCTGCTTAAATCCATCTGCGGGTTAAAGCAAGCATCGCGGAGTTGGAACATCTGTTTTGATGTCGTTATCAAAGAGTTTGATTTCATCAAAAACATAGATGAACCTTGTATATACAAGATGGTGGCAGAGAGTAAGGTTGTCTTCCTCGTATTGTACGTGGATGACATACTCTTGATAGGAAATGATGTTCCTATGCTGCAATCGGTCATGATCTTCTTATCACAAAGATTCTCAATGAAAGATCTAAGGGATGCCTCCTACATCTTGGGGATTAAGATCTATAGAGATAGATCTAAACGGATACTGGGATTTTCCCAATTCAGGTACATTGACACCATACTAAAGAGGTTTAGTATGGAAGAATCCAAGCGTGGGTTTTACCTACGATCTCCGGACTCACTCTCTCCAAAGAGATGTCTCCTAAGACTGATTTGGAGAGAGCTCGCATGCAAGGGATACCCTATGCTTCGGCAGTAGGCTCTATCATGTACGTGATGCTATGTACCAGACCCGATGTAGCACACTCACTAAGTGTGGTGAGTAGGTATCAAGCAGATCCTGGAGAGAGTCACTGGACAACTGTGAAGAACATTCTCAAGTACTTGAGAAGGACTAAAGAGATACTCTTGGTGTATGGTAATGGAAAGCTCCATGTGGAGTCCTTTACCGATTCGAGCTTCCAGAGTGATAAGGACGACTCTAAGTCGCACTCGGGTTTTGTCTTTACCCTCAATGGAGGGGCGGTTTGCTGGAAGAGTTCCAAGCAGGAAACCGTTGCGGACTCGACGATGGAGGCTGAATACATCGCTGCCAATGATGCTGCCAAAGAGGCTGTCTGGATAAAGAAGTTCATAACTGAACTTGGAGTGGTTCCATCCATTGAGTATTCAATACCTTTGTATTATAATAACAATGGAGCGGTGGCTTTGGCCAAGGAACCCAGGTCCCATCAGCAATCTAGGCATATTTTGAGGCGGTATCACCTGATCCGGGAGATAGTTGATCGCCGAGAGATCGAGGTCAGGAGAGTTGACACGAAGAACAACACTGCGGATCCACTCACGAAGGCCATTCCTCAGATACAGTTCGAGAGACTCTTCGGGATGCTGGGTATGCGATACTACAGCAGCTGGCCCTTGTGCAAGTGGGAGATTGTTAGTTGTAAGTACGCCCTAGAGGCCATTATTGTACATATGATGTATATTATATTGGATGCTTGAACATATATAGAGAGGACTTTCTTGCTCGACATGATAGTTTGCTATCTGGTTGCTCTTTATCTTAACATGTATACTTGTCTCTTGATACTGTCTTATGGTTACATGTTGGTAAAGCCCTTAAGATGTGTACTTGACTACCAGGATTATGATGCAGATCATACTAGTGGGGCCATGGTATTCCATAAGTTCATCCTTTAATGTTCCTACTCGTGGGTCTATCGAGACAGGGCATTGATATACCAGAGTAGACTAGCGTATATACTTCTCGACCCATGAGATGGGCGATGGATGATCCCACATCCATTGGTGTTTGACATCAGAGATGGTGTACGGGTGCTAAGTGGAGACTGAATACACTGGACGGACTCGCCAAGAACTCCTAGATGGTATTATACCTGACGTCAGATAGCAGTTCTCCGGTGACACTGGTACAGGTTAGTCTGTAGACCCGAGATCGTCATAAAGTCTTGTATGAGTCCCACTGTGCTTTGATTTCCACCTTACCATGTTCATGAGGATGTGCAAAATGGTGGGTTTTGGGTACAATCCCGAGTCACATGGAGGCAATGAGCGATAGGAAGGGTTTCGTCTCTCCCGGTATTGAGGGTTGATGTTGCGCTGTGTTCGATTGGCCATAACAGGGAAGTCCCTGGCCAGGGCTGATTTAGAGATTTACTGCTAAGTATTATCAGTAGTTTCTCGACCCGTTATGAGCCTCATATTGGCATGACTTATCGGTTATTGGGGTCTGACGTTTACCACCCCTAGACTTGATATGCGACATATTAGACAAAGAGACCGGACTGTATGGTAGTGTTACCGACTGGCTTTACAGGAGTTAGAGCGGGCTTGCTTGCTAATCTTCTGATCGTTCAATACCCGGGTAGCCGTTACGTCCAGCTAGTACCGCTGACGGCTTGTAGGTGCTTGATGTGATCATCGCCTACTGCTGGCGTATCGACGAGTCTTTAGAGTCCTACATATAGGTTTTACTGGCTCAGGCAAAACGAAGTAGGAGCACATATGTGATATGTGCGGGACCAAGAATAATACGAGTATATGATATTGTATTCTATTCTCGCGATTTTTGTATTGGTCGGTTATATGTGATATAGCCGGGTTATCGAAACAAGTGTTGATTCGATAAGATGGTACATATAATATTAGTCGGTTATATGTGATATAGCCGGATTATTAAATCAAGTGTTGATTTGATAATTTAGGGTATAATTGTATATTTGATATACTAGTTTACATTGACTAATATTGGCTCACTTAAGCATTTATTTTTCTCACTTGTGTGCATATGATAAATATGTGATATATATTAATGTACATTATTTTGTGTCATGGTTGTTGATACACACTACATGAGTGTATGAGACTTATACCATACCAATTAAAATGCAGGGTTTTAATATTTAAAGTAATTCCAAATTAGTGGATAATTAGCCACATGCATGAAGCTTGTAGAAGCTTATGGATGCATTGACTTAGTCCACTAATTTTGTTTTACTAAAAATTTTTATTAACCTAACCATTATAATTTGGCTATGGTTATGTCTCTACATGAGTTAGTATATGATACAAACTCATCCATGGTTGTTTCTCTCACCTAGTTAGTTCATTCTCATCTCTTGAGCTCATCTTCTTCTTTCTTGAGCAAAAGCTTGCTAGGTTTTTCTAAAGAGAGAAAATATTGTGAGAAAAATAAAACTAAACTGAGCCCATTTCCTGCTTCATCATCCTCTACTAGATTATCACTTTAGTATAGGGTGTTTACTTCACTAATCTCTCATTAGTGAAGTATAGCTTGAGTTAGTGTCTCCTCGACGTAGATCATCTTCGTCCTCGAAGACTTCAAGCAAGATCGTTCCTTTCGCCTTGAGAAGCCATGCAAGAGTCCGGGAGATCCATGATCGCAGCGGAGTGACCACTACAAGGAGCTAATGAAGTGAAGGACCGGTCTACAAAATTTGTATTCTGTTATCACTTAGATGTAAAATAGTTTACATGTTGTTTCGTATGATTCTCTAGTTATCGATTCTAGTTTAGGGTTCTTTAAAACGGCAAAATTTTGAAAATAGCTTGGACGATACCTCCCAAAACCTTGCTGTCGTCTATAGGAACCCTACAATTATAATGTAGAAACATATGATAATAAAATTTTTACACATAAACCCTCATATGTTCCATAAAATACAATAAACTCCTTTTAGTACTTAACAATAGTGGGGAAAATATTCATTCAAATATGCAATATTTTAGACTAATCTGTTGCCTCTCTCATCCAAGTTCATCTCCTCCTTCTTGCTCTCTAGAAAATTCTTGAGGTGTGAAAAAGAAAAGAGAAAAATATTTAGAGCGAGCAAAATTTCTACTTCATCAAACTACACTTTATTAGCCCTTTAGTTTAGCTTGTTTGCTTCACTAATTCTTTGGTTAGTGATGAGTGAACTTGAGTTAAGGAGACTTCAAGGTGGATCATCTTCAGCCTCAAATACAACAAAGGAAGCTCGTTACTTTCACCAAGTGGAGTCTATAGAAGAGTTTTAGGGACTACTACTTGGAGCTTTAGAAGTGAAGGACCGGTCTACAAATGTTGTATTCTCTTTTCACTTAGTGTAGAACTTGTTTGCTTGCACTAAAACCCTAATTCTCTAGTCGATTCTAGGTTAGTATAGCTTATACCTCTAGATTTTTTAAAATTGCATATTTGATGCTTGAATAAACCCAGTAGAGATGCTAAGACATACTTTCAATATGAAGAGACCGGACTATACGGAGATTGTCACATTCACGCTTAGTAAGGTACGGAAGGACTTAATTGTCGATCTCCCATTCGGCATATATGTGGGTAGCCGTTACGTACAGCTAGTGCTACTGACATTCTTGTAATTATGGATTTATCCAGTAACTCAGTGCCTGCGTATTGTCGAGTCTTTAGAGTCCCACACAGAGGGTTTTCCCGGTTCAGGTGTAGATGACGTATGTTGATGTTGGATATAGTGCCCTCAAGACAATTATTGTGATTGTATGTAGGGGATTATGATAATTGGGGGAGGATCTATACAGGTATAACAGTCTTACTCAAGATGATAGTACACTATCTGGTTTGTCTTCATCATTGATGAAGCCCGTAGGATTGTTGCTTGACAACCAGCATTATGATGGTGATTATATATGTGGGAGCTGGGTTGTCCATAAGCACATCCTTAAATGTCCCTAGTCGTGGGAGTATCGAGACTGGGCATCGATATTCCAGAGTAGACAGGTGTATATGTTTCTCGACCCCGACGAGGGGCGGTGGCCTGGTCTCACAAGCCATTGGTGTTATGTCACCTAAGATACTATATAAGTGCTCACTGGAGGTGAGTACACCGGACGGACTCGCCGAGAAATTCTAGATGGTATTATATCTCAAATACATTTGGCTCTCAACACATGAGAATGATAAGGGATTGAACAAGATAAGCAACCCAAGAAGAAGAGAGAGAGATGCAAGTGAAGAATGGCCATCATGAAGAGTGGCTATCATGTTTCCTTTTGTGATATGAAGTATATATTTTTCATTCAAAATCTAACCATACTTCAATAGTATTTGCAATAAATACTAATGCCATGCTTCATGCTATCTCACCCTTTTCCACCTCATTTTCTATTTTCAACAAAATAGAAAAAAGCATGATGAGGTGTCATCTTCTAAAAGGTATTTTGTATAAATATAAAATACTTTCTACCATATATACATACACGTATTCGTATTAAAATATGAATTCCCAAGAGATAGAATAATACTATAATATAATACTAGCATTAAATCAATATCTGATTTAACAAACCGGTTTAATTCTAAGCCCGCTAGTATTATCATCCATCTGATCGAAAACTTGGATAACACTAGAATATACATATTGAAATGTGTATATGTAAATTATTAAATCAATAATTAATTTAATAATCCTGTTTAATCCTAAGCCGACTAATATTATCATTCGATCGAAACCCTACACGTATAAACATATGACCACCACATCGTTTTGCCTGAACAAAAGAAACCCTCTATGTGGGACTCTAAAGACTTGACAGTACGCGGGCAATAGGTTTAACCAAAATCACGTCAGCGACACTAGCTGTACGTAACGACTACCCAGGTACCTGTCAAAAAGAAGGCCGACGAGCAAGCTCATCCGGACCCCTACTAAGCCTAAGCCTATAAGTGACAATCTCCGTATAGTCCGGTCTCTTCGTCTAAGAGTATCGCATACTGGGTCTAGGGGTGGTAAACGTCAGACCCCTACTGACCCGATAAGTCTTGTCAATATGGCTCAGGACCAATCCAAGAAATTACTGATCTAACATCAGTAAATCTCAGCTGCCTTGGCAAGGGTCTTATGGTTCTGGCCAACTGGACACAGTGCGATATCGACTGCCAATACCGGGAGAGACGAATCCCTGACAATCACTCATTTCCTCCATGCGGCCCAGGACTGTACCCAACCAAAACCTGTTTGCACGACTCAGTAGAGCCATGGTAGCATAATGATCAAAGCACAGTGGGAACTCACACGAGACAAATGATGATCTCAGGTCTAAAGACTAGCCTGTACTTATGTCACCTGAGAACCGCTATCTGACGATAGGTATAATGCCATTTAAAGATTCTCGGCGAGTCCGTCCAGTGTACTCACTCCCAGTGAGCACCTGTATACAATCTTAGGTGATCACACCAATGACTGTGGGACCAACTACCGCCTCTCGTTGGGGTCTAAAATCGTATACACAAGTCTACTCTGGAGTATCGATGTCTGGTCTCGATACTCCTGTGACTTAGGACCTTTAAGGATGTGCTTATGGACTACGCAGCTCCTACAAGTATGATCGCCATCATAACACTGGTAGTCAAGAAAAATCTATGGGCTTTATCAACATGTATCCGCCATATGTGATATCGAGTATAACATATGCACATGTTAAGATAAAGTCAAACCATAATAGTGTACTACTGTATCGAGTCTTTATTAATATGTGTAAGCAATATAAAGCAACAAGAGAAAGAAATACACATATTATGATAAAGACAACTCAAATAATATACTATACAACTGAGCAAAATTGTCTTGTACAAACATATACCTAGCATTCTATACAATACAGGCCTCTAGGGAATATATATCCAACAATCTCCCACTTGCACTAAGGCCTATAATTGGCATACCGCATACCCAATGTCTACTCTAGGGCCAGTTGTTGGCTTACCGCATACCCAACATCTCAAAAAGTCTCTCGAACTGTGCTTGAGGGAGGGCCTTGGTAAATGGATCCGCCGTTTTGTCTTTTGTATCTACTCTCTGGACCTCGATCTCCCGGTGATCTACGATCTCCCGGCGATCTACAATCTTCCTGATCAGATGATACCGCCTTAAGATGTATCTGGATTTCTGATGGGACCGTGGTTCCTTTGCAAAAGTTATAGCCCCATTGTTATCGCAATACAAAGGTATTGGATTAACAATGGACGGAGCCACCTCAAGTTCAGAAATGAACTTTTTCATCCAGACCGCTTCTTTTGCGGCATCGTTGGTAGCAATGTATTCAGCCTCCATCGTCGAGTCTGCGTCGGTGTCCTGTTTGGAGCTCTTCCAACACACTGCCCCTCCATTGAGGGTAAACACAAAAGCCGAGACAAACTTGATGTCATCCTTGCACTTTAGAAGCTAGAGTCGGTAAAGGACTAGACCTGGAGGTCTCTATTACCGTAAACCAAGAACATCTCCTTAGTCCTTCTCAGGTAATTGTGAATGTTCTTCACAGCTGTCCAATGATTCTCACCTGGGATTAACTAATACTGGCTCACCACGCTAAGCGCGTAAGCTACATCTGGTTTGGTACATATCATCACATACATTATTGATCCTACCGCCGAAGCGTAGGGTATATTGCTTATGTGAGCCCTCTCCTCATCAGTCTTGGGGGACATCTCTTTGGAGAGGGTGATTCTGTGCAATGTGGGTATATTACCGCACTTGGAATCTTTCATACTAAACCTCTTCAGTATTGTCTCTATGTACCTGGACTATAAAAAATACCAACAATATCTTGGATCTATCTTTATAGATCTTAATCCTCAAAATATAGGAGGCATCATCCGGTCTTTTATGGAGAAATTTTGTAACAAGAACAGCTTGACTGATTGCAGCAAAGGAATGTCATTTTCTTTCTAGAGAATGTCATCCACGTACAAGACGAGGAATACAACAGTTCTCCCTACATTCTTCTTGTAGATACATGGTTCATCTTCGTTTTTGATGAAGTCAAATTCCTTGACTGTCTAATCAAAACAAATGTTCCAGCTCCGCGATACCTTCTTTAATCCATAAATGGATTTAAGCAACTTGCACACCTTCCCGCTGCTCCCACTGTCTACGAATCCCTCTGGCTGATCCATATAAACGCACTCTTCTAAACTTCCATTTAAAAAAGCCGTTTTAATGTCTATCTGTCAGATATCATAGTCATGGTAGACAGCAATGGCAAGTAGGATCCGAATGGATTTCAGCATAGCCACTAGAGAATTTTTTTTGTCATAGCCCACTCCTGGTTTTTGACGAAAACCTTTTGCAACAAGTCTAGACTTATAGGTTTCCACCTGTCTATCTGCGCCAATCTTCTTTTTGAAGATCCACTTTCATCCAACAGGTTTTACCCCAAGAGGGGCAACATCCAATGTCCAAACTTTGTTGGTGTACATGGACTCCATTTCGGATTGCATAGCATTAAGCCATTTTACAGAGTCCCTGCTGTTAATGGCCTGCTTGAAACAAGTAGGATCATCTTCTTTCAAGATGCAATCCTCTCGATCCCCATCTATAAGAAAACAATAGTATCTATCGGGCGGACGAGAAATCCTACTAGATCTGCGGAGTGGATGAAATTCATCGGGTTCCATTGAATTCTCTGGTTCTACCAAATCTTCAGTTGTAATTTGTGCTTCTGGAACTTCATCCAGTTCTACCGCGCTCCCACTAGTTTCTTTTGCAAGAAACTGCCATTCTAAAAATTTGGCGTTCCGAGAAACAATAATCCTCTGTTCCTCTGCGTAGTAGAATAGATATCCATTCGAATGTTATGTATATCCCACAAACTTACACAAAACTGATCGTGCCTCGAGTTTATCTGAGTTTTGATTCTTAACATAAGTAGGATAACCCCATATCTTAACATGTTTAAGATACAAACTCTTATCACTCCATATTTCATATAGAGTTTTAGACACGGATTTAGATGGAACTTGATTCAACATATATGCTGCTATTTTAAGTGCATATCCCCAGAATGAAAGAGGTAACTCGGCATTACTCATCATGGAGTGAACCATATCCAGTAGGGTACGATTCCTCCGCTCCGATACACCGTTGTGCTGTGGTGTATATGAAGGTGTAAGCCGAGAGAGAATTCCATTCTATTTTAAGTAGTCAAAATATTCCGTACTCAAGTACTCCCCTCCTCGATCAGATCGAAGGATGTTAAAACTTTTTCCTGTCTTGTTCTCTACTTTGCTTTTATATTCTTTGAATTTCTCAAAAACTTCAGATTTATGTTTCAAAAGATACACATATCTGAACCTAGAGAGATCGTCAGTGAATGTAATGAAGTATGAGAATCCACCCTGATTGATCTAAAATTTCGGATCGTGTTTTAAAATTTAATCACAACCAAAGAATTTATAACCGCAATCAATTAACGGTGTCTATGTAGCTCGTTAATGAATACGGATCGTCCACTGAGATGCGTGTACTTATTCGATCTTGCTTTAGACGAGTCGAAATGAAAATATAAAAAAAATTCAAGAAAGTATTTCGAGATTTAATTGAGTTGTCGTTTCAAGAAAACCAAGAATTAAGAAATCAAGAAAGTGTCCAATATCAATTTGAATTATCAAGAATATGAAGAATAGCTTGTAGGAATCGATCAAATTAGTAGCAATGATGAATACTAAAAATTACGAATCTTATCTATTGATGAATTGTAGCTAGAACGATGGCGATGAATGAAGATTAGGGATCTATTGAAGAAACTAGGGTTTCTCCTTCACTATCCCTTATCTTTTCATTGATCATCATTCAAATCTAGCATTTAGCAAAAAGAATCATCGATCGTTTGATCCCTAATTTGCAACGAAATTAACAAGAATGCGATCTCGATCCAAATTAGGTCATTGATGATTCTTTTTCCTAAAGTTCACAATCCTCATAAGACTTAAGGTTAGTATTGGGATTTCATTATCATTAGATCTACCGATTCTCTCGATTCCTTTACAAGCGGAGATTTCACTCATGCATCATGAAAATTAAAGAATCAAGAACGGGAAATTTCATAATGCAAGAATGTAAAGAAAGAAAGATTAATAGTAATGATCACCTTTATTAAATCTTCTTCAAATTTACACAATTCCTCAATTCGAGGTACAAGACTAAGCTCTCGATCGCTCTTTTGAAGAAGTGAATTTGTCGTCGATCTTTACGTGGCTCGATCGCCGTGAGACGTGGATCGCCGCGGATCTCCTGCTTTTGAAGACGATCGGCGTTGCGATAAAGGATCTTTGGAGTAGTTGCTTGATAATGCTCTCAATGGATCTTGAATTGGAATTTTATTTGGATGTTGTTTTGGATCAAGTTGTGTCACTCAACTTGTGCAATGATTTGGCTCAATATTCAACAACCTTCGACCATTAGATCTAGATCCCCTTTTATAAATCTTAAATGAATCTTCCCTCATAAGCTAGGTTGTTACAAGGAGCCTTCTAGAATGGGGTTGTTACAAGGAGCCTTCTAGAAGAAGCCACGTGGTAATGAAGTGTCTCAAGGAAGCTAGGAGGTTAGAATGAAGTTTCTGGAGAGATGTAGACCGCGGACGACCTTGTAAGTCTACGGTAGCGCCCCGGTCGTCTACAGACGCCAAATGCGGAACAAAAACTTATTAACTGGCGCTATCGTATACTTTAACCCGGATCTGCCATTATTGCTAAACTAACAAACTGTAAAGAGAGTAGAAAGGTAATACCGAACGATCCGAGTCCTTCATTCTTTAACCATCATCCCACGCTCCGTTGCGGCTGCTCCGATCTCGCCGATCTCCGATCTGCTCGTCCAGGTGGCACCATGTCAACGATTCTTTAAACGGGCTCCCGCCTCTGACTCGAGGCAACTCGGTCGTCAAGTTTGCTAAAAGAGACGACCAAGAACCATGTAGAGAATGAGTAGAAGACTTTGTCTCACTTCGTCCAAAGCCGTGGACGATCGGTTAATGAAGTTGCCACTCGAATCGGATGATGGAATGAAATGATAAATGAAATTTCCATACACCCCAAAACTATCATATCTTTTAAACAAATGAATCAATCAAGTAAGTGAGAGAGGGGAGGGGCCGGCCACTATATAGGAGTGGGGGGAGGGTGAGTGTAGGAGGAGGGAGAGGGTGACCACAAGAAAAGATCATGAAGAAATATCTAAGCAAGAACAAAACCACATTAATGCAATGAATGACTCACTAAACCTAGTCATCCATTCATTTAATGCAAACAAAGGTTCATGAACCTTGTCACCATCCTAGTCACCTTTTCTAGAAACTTCTAGAAGCATCTACACTCATTTCAAGAAAAGATAAATCCGTCTTTAACCGAATGTTAAAAGACGGCTGATAGAAAACAGGAAACTGGCAACTTCCAAAAGTGATCCCGAAACGAATTTCAGGATAACCCCGTAACTGTATAAATATACCCGCATTTGTATTACGGCCGAATACAAATGCAACTGAGACAAAGATATTATATTTACTCAATATAATACTCGGATCCGGTTTAAACCAAAGCCGACCAGTATCATCTGCCCGAAATCTGACACGTGCATAAACGCACGTGCATTTTCCGTACCCTGCCATAAAACCATACGGCCTCTACAACGTTTCGCCCGAACTTGGGAAACTGTCTGTGGGGAATTCTAATGACTCGTCAGTACCCTGGAAGTGGGTTTAACCACAAACTGTCAGCGGCACTAGCTATGCGTAACGGCTGCCCATGGACTGACCTAAAGGGGGGCCGATGAGCGAACTCATCCGGAAACCATACTGAGCCTAACAGTGACAATGTATATACAGTCCGGTCCGTTCGTCTATGAGTATCGCATATCTGCCTAAGGGGCTAGTAACGACAGACCCCCAATAGCAGTATAAGTCGTGTCGGAGTGTAGCCCAATAACACCTTGAGATACTACTGGAGTACGTGCCAGTAAATCTCCTGCCACGGCCGTGGGCTTTGTGTAATGGCTCTCCTAGACACAGCACGATCTCACCCCCAATACCGGGAGAGACGAATCCCCTGCCGATCCGCTCACGTGCCTCCATATGGCTCGGGACTGTACCCAAAAGCTACCTGTTTTCACGACTCCTTTGAGCCATGGTAGGGTAGAAATCAAAGCACAGTGGGAACTCACATGAGACAAATGACGACCTCAGGTCGATGAACTAACCTGTACACATGTCACAAGGGAACTGCTATCTGACGATATGTATAATACCAACTAGCAGATTCCCGGCGAGTCCTGTCCGGTGTACTCATAACCCAATGAGCACCTGTATATATCTTAGGTGATCCAACTGACACCAGTGGCTTGTGAGACCGGCCACCGCCCCTTATCGGGGTCTCGACTGTATACACTAGTCTACTCCGAAGTATCGATGCCCTGTCTCGAAACTCCCATGACTAGGGAACACAATTAAGGATATGCATATAAACTACCCAACTCTCACATATATGACCGCCATCATACTGTTGGTAGTAAAGCAAGATCCTAAGGGCTCTATCAAAGTGTAACATGTAATCAGTCACCTGAACATGTACACGACTGATAAAGGCAAACCAGATAGCATACTATTATCTCGAGTAAGACTGTCCTACCGGTATAGGTCCTCCGCAATCATTGCAATCACGTACCTGCGATCCAATAATTGACTCTGAGGGCACTATCTCCAACAGACCTTACCGGGCCGCGGACGCGGCAACTAGGCCGACTCGGCCGCGGTTCCGCGGCCATTTGATAATCTTGATGCATCATCTTTCTGTGGTTGTTTGGTATTGGTATTTGGATCTTCTTCTGATATCTGGAATATTTTTATCCCTTCTGAATCTCTGCCAGATTTGAATTCTTTGACTTGCTGCATGTTATTGGCAATTTTGTGATTCCGATATGTTTGACCTGAATAATTTTCTGCACAAAATCTTGCTGAAAAGTGTTGAGAGATATAAAATATTATGCATGACATACTAAACATACAATTTCCTTCATAATGCCAGTTATAATGTACAACACATGGTAATTGGTATTTTCCAGATGATTCTGTAATATGTGTCATATTTATAACAAACACCCTTAGATGATTAGAATAATGAGGAAATTGTTATGTTACAGAATGCAATATTTTCGACTGAACAAATTCCCCCAAACTTAATTTTGATCGTCTCGATCAAACATCTTATATTCAAGAGAAGGTGAAAATAGAAAGAAAAACTAACTGGCACACTTTCGTAGGAAAACACGATTGCACTGAGCATGTGTAACAAGCCTATAAACCTCTAGGTGTCCCTAGTAGGAGGAGTGTTGTCTCCTGAGGGTTTTCAGCGGATTGCACCCACAAAATCCCATAATAAAAGGAAGACCGTGAAAGTTACATGTAAAAATAAGAATTATAAAAGAAAGACTTTGAAAATCAGAGTTTTCAACTACACTAGCTTTTCGGTTGTCATGAGCCATATCTTTATAGTAATGAAAAAATGTTAGAAATCGCATCATCCCTCAATAAAACATCGCCTTTATTCTTCATCCCTACCTTTCTTCTAAACACCGATCATATACCCGTACGTGTGTGTAAAGGACATCCCTACACTTGGAGAATTCAATTCAAGCTATCATACTCTTGTCCATCTACCTCAGTACTTTTTAGTCGGTGAATATTTAGATGAATTTGCTCACACATTTTTCATGTGACCGTTAATACTTCGTGAGGTACTAATCGACCGATTACTCATGTGCTTGCTTATTAGGCGTATTAGTATTTTCCTCGTTTTGCAACACCTGAGGCTTAGCACTGACTCCCAAACCAGTTGGTCTAAGGCATTAGGTGATGAAGCGCCCTCACTATATTTTTTTTATACTGCCTTGGTGAGTACAAAACCAGTGTTCATTTTTCTACACCATTTTTTACTTTACTGCTTCATTTATAATTTTCGTACTTTTTGCATCTGGACAAGAGCATTTCAAGGTATCCTCTACTATCCCGAGTTTCATGATGTGTGTAAGTGCGTATAGTAGGGTATCAACGTACAAATGTTTGGCTTCCAGAATAAGAACTATTTTTCAGACTTATTTTTATCCTCAGATTAGTGACTTCTTACATCTTACTAACCCTAGGGATAACGGCTCATAACTACTTATTACTAGTTTCGTTTTAGAAAAAATCTAACTTTCTTGGTTTTCTTAAATTTTTCCAATCTTTTAAATATAATTTTTCACTTTCTAATCTTTTATTATCTTCTTTATATACACATTTTTTTATTATATGTTTTGTGCTTATGCAAAGTATAATGCAAAGTGATGCGTAAATAAGCACAAACCTTCCCCAAACTTGTTTACATCAGTGTCCTCTCTGTTGTCATCTGTTAAATCTCAAAAACCTATAGGCTTGGGAGGAAAATTTATTAGCAGGGACAAGAATAAGTGGACGTATAAATCCTCCCCCAAACTTATTTTTGGCTCATAATTTTAAGGACAATTTTTATTTTCAAGAGTCAACAATCCCCCCCCCAAACTTGAGTTAAACAATGTTAATCTTTTAAAATCATAAGAGGGGTGAAAGTCATTTGGTCAATATAAGGCTTTACTAATACCAAAAATTAATACCAACCATTCGAAGATTTGATCAATGTAACGTATAAGTCGGTGAAAGAACATGTTGTATAGAGTCAAGAAGATGTGGGGAAGAAATAAGTGGTGTGATGGAAAGGATTTGAGTTTTAAATTATAGAAATGAAAGAATGAGGATGAATGACAGCGAGAATGTGAATGATTAGGAATGAGTGGAGCATTTGCATTCTTGTATCTTAGAAGAAGGAGTGGGGGTGGTTCAACTTCTATAGGTGGATGTTGATTAATCACAAAATCCGTATTGTTTAGAAATGCAAGTTTGTAAACAAAAAGTTCTTCAAAACTTTCATCGATGGTGTGATTGAAGATTTTGCTGTCAATAAATTTTGTACCAGAATTTACCATACTTGATTTGTCAAAATTTATGGACCTAGAAGACTCGAAAAACTCATCTACCACATTTTCCAAAGGATCCAAATCAAGCTGGCTTTCTGGAATTATCGAACTTGAATTATCAGATTGTGATTCATCAACACTCACTAAAATTATAGGAAGAATAGAAGAAGAACCTGAGAAAGTAGAAGGTGAAATGGATAAACAAATTGGTGTATCGAGGATCGCTAAACCAGATGTGGGAAATGAAGGCTGAATTTCGTATTGCTTTTCAGGTATACACTTATCATCAACTTCAAGACGCACTTAGGGCTCGGGAAGAATAATTAAAGGCTCGAGATGATGACCACAAGAAAGTGAAAGGGCCTGATGAATTGGTGGGACAAACTCATCTAAAATTTCGGGTACATCAATCAATATATTCCCAACGTCAAACTCCTCATTCAAGTGAAGGTTAGAATTCTCAAACACCTCATTAAAAGTATGGTTTTCAATCAATTTAGGTTCAAGAGTGGAAGTGTAGAGATCACAAGGATTTGGCATGGTTTCACTCGAAATGGACCCTTCACAGTCGGGTAAATCAAACACTGCAAAGTCACACAACTTCTTATACATTCTACCTTCAATTGATGAAACATTTGGTGTACTCGATGAATCTGTGAAACTGGAGTTATCAATTTCAGTTTGGAAAGGGAAGGTTTGATTAAGAAGGGTGTACAGTTCTCTCTCACTACCCAAATTCTCACTTTGTTCTATAGCCGTATTAGACATTGAAATTTTTTTAGCTGGTTCGGAACTAGTTGCTCTTTCATATTTAGCCATGCTTCCCATCCATTCCTCTCTGATGCGGTTCAACATCACTATACCTTCTTCTAATTTCCGCTCAAGGATAGACTTGGGTTGATAAGGGGTTTCAGGATAAGATTGAAATTCTTGTGGATAAGTAAAACTCCCAAATGATTGGTTAGAATGAGCGTCTAGGGAAGGTGTAAAGTCAGATAGGATTGATAGGAATTAAATGGTTGTGAAAATTGGGCAGGAGTAGGATCAACATTATAATAAGAAGAATATTGATATTGGTTGATTGGTTGGTTGGCTATTTTCAATAGACATCATATATGCCACAAACCGATTATGAAATTCTTCTTTGGAAAGTGGTGGTGATGGTTGATATTGGTCCGGATTGAAACTTTGGCCTTTGGCCTTTAGCCCTAGCTATATGCTCAGCAATGGACATGCATCTAGGGGCATCCTCACTCGGAGTATCAATTGAAACAGATGTAGAATTAGGACACTGTTGGTAAGACCTGGACTGAGGTGGCCAACTGATTATACCCGCTTGTTCTATCCGATCTCTTAAAGACATGGGAGAGTCGGATGGTATACCGAAGCGATTACGAAGACATGAAATATCTAGTTGTGGATAGCAAAGCTCGGTAAGAGTTCTTCTGTCTGGGTTACCCATTATCAGAAGAGAAGAGGGGAAAAAGGGTAAAAAAGAGAGAAAATAATTGGTTTGTTTTGAAAAAAGACGGATTTATGAAAATTCACACAAAAATGCACAAGCAACCCTATATCTAATGGTCACCTAGGTCAAATCACTAGACTGCTCCTAAACTTACAAAAGACAAATCGCAGGATAAATCCTCTACTTTCTCTTTATCCCTCCTGTGGCCAGGTAAGTGCCAGGTAAGTGGGAGGTTTTCCGCTACGTAAGTAGCGGACCTAATTAAGTAGCCACTTGCCTTAGACACACTTGCCTTAGACATCACAAAAGAAATGCGGATAAGCAATAGATTATCCACGACCTTCTTCTGTCCTAATTGAGCGCGACGGTCCTTAGAATCTTGTCTAGATATTTTTTAGTTAATGAGGGTGATGCGGATGCTAGTTTTGTGATTTTTGGGGTTTAGGAAGGGTAATGAAATCCCTACCTAATTTGAATTTAGTCTTTGCCCCTTAATTTCCGTATTAAAAAATATGCACAAAATAACCAATTTCAAGAAACACAACAAAAAATTTTCTTTTAGCGCTCTGCGAATTTTTTTTTTGCAAAGAATCCTGCAAAAAATTGTTATTGGACAAGATTAGAGAGAAGAGGAGAGAATAGAGAATATACCACAGAAGTTTGGAACACTGAATCGCCTAAACGGCGGCGGAACCGCCGCAAAAAACGGACATTAGCCGCTGATCCGCGGTGGAATCGAGGAATTATGGTTTCAAAAGTTTCCTGTAGCTTCTTGTACTCCTCTGGAATTCGTAGATCTTCTCTGAATCTTGATCTCACTGCTACAATGATTCTAGATTCCCTCGCAAAAAATTCAAACACTAAACGTTAAGCACATGATGCGATTCTTGGATTAAAATTTTATGGAATAATAATTTTACAACTCAAATTGCAAAAATGAACAAATTAAGCACGCATCCCCGGCAACAGTGCCATTTGATTGATCTAAAATTTCGGATCGTGTTTTAAAATGTAATCACAACCAAAGAATTTATAACCGCAATCAATTAACGGTGTCGATGTAGCTCGTTAATGAATACGGATTGTTCACTGAGATGCGTATACTTACTCGATCTTTCTTTATATGAGTCGAAATGAAAATATAAAAGAAAATTGAAGGAAGTACTTCGAGATTTAATTGAGTTGTCATTTCAAGAAAATCAAGAATATATTAAAGAATTAAGAAATCAAGAAAGTGTGCAATATCAATTTGAATTATCAAAAATATGAAGAATAGCTTGTAGGAATCGATCAAATTAATAGTAATGATGAATACTAAAAATTACGAATCTTATCTATTGATGAATTGTAGCTAGAACGATGGCGATGAATGAAGATTGGGGATCTATTCAAGAAACTAGGGTTTCTCCTTCACGATCTCTTGTCTTTTCATTGATCATCATTCAAATCTATCCTTTAGCAAAGAGAATCATCAATCATTTGATCCCTAATTTGCAATGAAATTAACAAGAACGTGATCTCGATCAAAATTAGGTCATTGATGATTCTTTTTCCTAAAGTTCACAATTCTCATAAGACTTAAGATTAGTATTAGGATTTCATCATCATTAGATCTACTGATTCTCTCGATTCCTTTAGAAGCGGAGATTTCACTCATGCATCATGAAAATTAAAGAATCAAGAACGAGAAATTTCATAATGCAAGAATGTAAAAAAAGCAAGATTAATAGTAATGATCACCTTTATTAAATCTTCTTCAAATTTACACAATTCCTCAATTCGAGGTACAAGACTAAGCTCTCGATCGCTCTTTTGATGAAGTGAATTTTTCGTCGATCTTTGCGTGGCTCGATTGCTGTGAGACGTGGATCGTCGCCGATCTCTTGCTCTTGATGACGATCGGCGTTGCGATAAAGGATCTTTAGAGTAGTTGCTTGATAATGCTCTCAATGGATCTTGATTTGGATGTTGTTTTGGATCAAGTTGTGGCACTCAATTTGTGGAATGATTTGGCTCAATATTCAACAACCCTCAACCATTAGATCTAGATCCCCTTTTATAAATCTCAAATGAATCTTCCCTCATAAGCTACGTTGTTAGAGAGAGCCTTCTAGAATGAGGTTGTTACAAGGAGCCTTCTAGAATGAGGTTGTTACAAGGAGCCTTCTAGAAGAAGCCACATGGTAATGAAGCGTCTCAAGGAAGCTAGGAGGTTAGAATGAAGCTTCTGGAGAGATGTAGACCGCTGGCAACCCTACGCAGCAGCGGATTCGCGGCAACTAGGCCGACTCGGCCGCAGTTCCGCGGCCATTTGATAATCTTAATGCATCATCTTTCTGTGGTTGTTTGGTATTGGCATTTGGGTCTTCTTCTGATATCTGGAATATTTTTATCCCTTCTGAATCTCTGCCAGATTTGAATTCTTTGACTTGCTGCATTTTATCGGTAATTTTGTGATTCCGATATCTTTGACCTAAATAATTTTCTGCACAAAATCTTACTGAAAAGTGTTGAGAGATATAAAATATTATGCATAACATACTAAACATACTATTTCCTTCATAATGCCGGTTATAATGTACAACACATGGTAATTGGTATTTTCCAGATGATTCTGTAATATGTGTCATATTTATAACAAATACCCTTAGATGATTAGAATAATGAGGAAATTGTTATGTTACAGAATGCAATATTTTCGATTGAACACACCCCTTGCATGTATAGACATCGGACCACATACATCACTGTGTATGAGTCCCAAGAGCTCTGTAGCTCTTACTCTGTATCCCGTAAACGGAGTTTTGGTCATCTTTCCTTTGAAACAGGACTGTCAAATTTCATAAGATGAAAATTCGAACGTATTCAAATATCCATCTTTATGTAACTTAGATAGCCTTTTCTTATTGATATGACCAAGTCTACAATGCCATAAGTAGTCTTCGTTCGTATCTGAACTCTTCCTTTTGCGTGTGTTTTGTATATTGAAAACTGTGTTTTGATTTAGAATGTATATACCATTACACAGTGTACCTTCTGCAACCAATGCCTGATTAAGGTAAATGTTCATCATATTTCTATCTAGAACAAAGTTATATCCATCTTTATCAAGTAAAGAAACTGATAAGATATTGCAAAGTATGGAAGGTACGTAGTAATAGTTGTTCAAAATCATAGTACTGCCGCTTGGCAATATTAGGTGATATTCACCGACGGCAGCAGCGTCAACTTGTGCTCCGTTCCCTATCTGAGGGACATATCACCTGGTCTAACCATTCTAGTTTTTGTCAGTCCTTATAATAAATTACAGATATGAGATCTCCGGTATCTAGTACCCAGATGGTAGGGTTGACCGAAAAACAGTTTTCAATAACAAATGCACCCGAAGAAGATGCATTAGAATACTTCTCCTTCAATAGGGTCATCTGGAATTCCTTACAGTCCTCTTTCCTTTGCCCATACTCGTGACAATTGTCACAAGTTAGAGCCGAACCGACGTTCCCAAGCCCAGTGTAATAAGCTGGTTCGGTCAAGTCAAACATTTTATTATCTTGATTAGGGCACGACATGGTTGCTACCTGGAGGGAGAGAGAGAAAAGAAACACTCAGCGTGCACTCTTACAAGATTAGATTGGTTATTAATTTATCTAATCAGGATGGCTCCTACTGTTTCCTCAAATTTTCCTTCAAACCTTAAAAGGAAAACTAGTCGGGATCATTCACACCTCACAAGTTCGCTAACCGTTCAGCTAGGTGGGTGTTGGTACTCCGATGGAGGTTCCCCGTACTCTTGCACGGACCTAATTAAAATAAACCTCATTTCCGCAGAGACATAGCCCTGTTATCACTTTTCTAGACACCTAATAGGTTAACTAATTGTGGAGTGAAAAATATCTCCCAAGAGTAATCCTACTCATCAGTGGGATCGAGATCCAACTATTATTGCATGATAACCTAGATGGAAGCCACGCTAGTTACCACACTCCAGAAGGTTTGCAACATCAACAAGTTTCCTGTATATTTGAAACTCCCGATATGGTTTTTGCCCCTAACGGCTATGACCTTGACACAGTCAACATGTCATAAGTCACTAGTCAAGTCAACCCGTCATTGTCCTAGATTTCATTAAACCCACTCGCATGACCCTTGACACAGTCAAAATGGTTATACGGCTGTCCTAACCAACCGTATCATATGCTACAAATAAGCACTACTTAGCTACCGTAAACTATGCCTTGACATAGTCAATATACGCAGCACGAATACTAAGTAATACTTGTAAGAAATGATGGAGGGCTACGGCTGGGTTTTTGGCGAAAAACCCTTTAACGTAATGAACTTGATATCGTAGAAGGAACTAAGTAGTTTTGAAAAGGAGTGGTTTAGGTTCCCCGCTTTTGAAAACTTGTGGTTTTGAAGAAAACCAAGTAATCTATAGTAACATAAATTTTTGCTCAAGAGCTCACTCCCTGTGAACGGATCTAGGCTCTTGCCTCCCCAAATGAGGTTCTGGATATTCCTAACCGAATACCACTATGCAAAGTGAATGAATACGACTATAGTTTTTCAAAAATTTGTTCCAACAACATCTTTTAGATTTCTTTTTCCTTGCATTAATTAAAATTAATATGGTCCCATCAATTAAATCCTATCACACCAGAAAAGAACGAAAATAAAATGTACGTATATGTTATCCGCATTCGCCACGGGGCCCCGTTATGCACTGTTAGGTTACTTAACTACCGGCAGAGCGGGGGCTGGATTAGCGTGGATACAAAACATATACAACATCTACTAGTGTGTGTGTGTGTGTGTGTGTGAAAGTATGTCTTAGCATCTCTACTAGGTTTCAATGAGCATCAAGTATGCAATTTTAAAATTTTGGAGTGCTAAGTATACTAAACTAGAATCGAATTAGAGAATTAGGGTTTTTAAACAAGGCAAACAAGTTCTATACTAAGTGTAAAGAGTCTACAACCTTTGTAGTCCAGTCCTTCACTTCTAAAGCTCCAAGTTGAAGTCCCTAGAACTCTTCTTAAGGCTACACTTGAAGGTTGAAACAAGCTTGCTCGTCGTCTTCATCGCTGCATGGAGTCCTATAAAAATATGCGATGGGCAAGAAAGGGGTGAGAGATTTTCATCTCTCAAACCTTTCCTATCCCTAACCCTAACAAGTGAGGATCTACTCACTCATTAGGGAATTGATAATAAAAGACATTTTTATGATTGTTTTTAAAAGACTAACTATCTAAACTACGGCAGATAAATAAAATCTAACTAGGGCAGATAAATAAATTTCTAAACTACGGCAGAAAAGAAATTAAAACTAAGGCAAGGTAAAAAAAACTAATCACTTTTTTTCGATGCACTCTTCAAAACATTACAATGAATTCTGAATTTTGATCAATAAAAAAAGCCATGCTCCAAAAAGAGCATTAGGGTTTCTATTTATAGATTATAGAAACCCTAGGGTTACATCCGATCCTTATCTGCATTTACAAATTTACCCTAAGAAGCCTAGTCAACGCACCGCCACGCCGACTTTTTTTAGCACCGACACGCGCTCATCATGGCCGCGGAACCGCGGCCAAAAGCCCTGTTTGGCCGCAGATCCGCGGCCATATGGTGGGGACTTTGGCTGGATTTTTCTGGGTTTCTTTCTGTTGCTTTTTAATTGGGTTTTCTTCACTTGGTTCTTCAGAATGTCTTCTAGTCCTTTCCAGATTTCCACAGTGATTAATGTAGTGGACTTTTACCCTTTGCTTCGTGTCGAAGTCTTGAACCTTGCACTGCCTTTGTGCTTTGTGAAATTGTCCATTGATCTTCGTGTATTCTTCAAACTGTAAGCATGATCAAGATTCTTCCATTTGTTGGTCGTAGTCTCACTTTTGTATCATCTTTTCATTATTTTCACTGTTTTGTTCCGAGAACCTGTAACCTGCAACTATGTAGCAGACATGGATCAAAAGCACCTGTTTATTTGTAAAATGAATAAGAATGGAGAATATAATAATGCAAAATTATGATACGAACAAATACCCCCAAACTTATCTTTTGCTCGTCCTCGAGCGAAACTAGTTTATTCTCGAAAAAACCTAATCTCACTTTCGCAGGGAAACGCGATTGCACTGAGCTCGTGAAACAAGTCGTTAAACCTCTAGGTGTCCCTAGTAGGAGGAGTGTTGTCTCCTGAGAGTTTTCAGCGGATACTACCCACAAAATCCTATCAATTCGGCCTATTGACTTACATTTTTCAATTCGGTTTTCTCAGCAAGAAATTCTATTATCTTCAACTAAGAAATTATCAACCCGTATTTTTCATGCTTCCTTATTATTTAACTTAAGATTGTATATATTCTGTAAATTTACTTAGTTTTTAACATCTTTTGAATTTTCCATCTAAAGTTCCTTCTCAACTTAGGAATTTTTATCATCTCTACTAAAGATATAAGTCCTATTTTTCATTCCTAACTCTCATCCAAACCCCAATCATATATCCCTACGTGTGTGTATGTATCACCCCTACACTTGGAAATTCAATTCAAGCTCTTATACCCTTGTCCATCATCCAAAGTACTTTTAGTTGGTGAATTTTTAGATGAAATCGCTCACACATTCTTCATGCGACCGTTAATACTTCTTGAGGTACTGATGACCGATTACAAAATATGTTTGCTTATTAAGGCGTAATTCCTAGTCTTGTAACACCTAAGGCTTTAGCAGTGACTCCCAAACCAGTTGGTCTAAGGCACTAGGTGATGAAGCACCCTCGCTATATATTTTTTTATTTTATGCAGCCTTAAGTAATTACAAAACCAGTGTTCATTTTTTTATCTCTTTATTCACACTTGTATTTTTATTTTATTTTCCTTCATACTAAGGACTTTAGACAAGAGCATTTCAAGGTCTCCTCTACTATTCCAAGTTTCAAGGTACGTGTTTGTGCAAATTGTAGGGTATATATTTTCAGAATTTAGACTTAAGCTTTGGGATTATTTTTCAGACTTACACTTTAATAAAAATTTCAATACTCTTCCTTTATTTTGACTTAGCCCAAGAAGTGAACTCAAAATTTGCCTATTTCTAAGTAAATTACAAGGACATATATTTTCTACCGTTAAATTTAAAGAAAGGTTATTTTTAGGGTTTTTAATTTACTAAGTCTAGGATCTATTTTTCCTAGCTAGTTAACTTTCTTGTCAAACTCAAGTCAAATATGGCCAAAATTGAACTTTTTAAATTTTAAAATATTTAAATTTTTTTTAGTTTCTATGGGTTTTAAAATAAGTATGCAAATGCAAAAATATACACATGAATGCGAAAGAAGAAACCTTACCGAGCACACCCCCAAACTTAAACTTGACAGTGTCCTCACTGTCATGCTACACCAAGAGGGTCAAAAATGTCAGCACTCCCCTGTTTATTTTTTTTTATTATTTTTTTTATTGTTAACATAAAAACAAAACAAAATATATATTCAAAAAGATTCCCCCCAAAGTTAAGTGAAACAGTGTTTCCACTTATTAAGCGTTAAAGTTCAGAGTTAGGGAGGAGAAAAACACAGTATCAAGCTATACAAGGCTTTACACAGGCCAAAGGTTAGCACCAACCATTCAAAAAATTTATCGTTATAATGGTGTGGTTGGTGAAAGAATGGAGTGTAGAGAAAAGAAATGAGAAACACACGAGATCGTATGGGAAGAAAGGTGGAATATGGTCTCGGTATATTAGGAGAAGAATTGCGGAAGAGAGAAAAAAGTGTAGTACGAACTTGAGGGTGTAAATTGAGTGAATAAATTAGCCTAAATTGTGATGACCGATGTGTTAAAAGCGATTGTGCTAATCTATCAACCCGTCGAGAAATGGGGTCAAATCCCTCAAGATTCACGAGAAAACATGGGTACGTTGAACTTGGTAAACCATCCATTGAAAATGGAAGCGTGACGGATTCTTGCGCGGTCGAAACGATGGAAAAGATGAAGAGGAGTGATTTATGAAGGATCTCATTCTCACTTAAGTAAGCGTTTGTAAGGTGAGACGGCAACGGCTTGAGTTCGAGTTTCAGAGGTGAAACAATTGAAGGTGAAATTGGTAAAACTGTCTCGAACTCGAAGGATTCCATCAATGGTTCGAAATGACTGTAAGAAACCGAGTCTGATGGTTCAACTAACTCGTCTGAAAATTCAAAGGACTAAAACTCGGGCGGTGAGTCTTCAAAATCGTCCGAAAAAGTGAAACACTCGTAATCGTTATCGGTTGTGAGAACTGTGTCAGATTCAAGGAGGAATGCACTAGTGGCTTCAAAACTGCTGTGATCGAACAGAAATTTTTCAAGCTCACAGTCCTCCTGTGTGATCTCTTGCGTGGTCGGAACGATGGAAAGGATGAAGGGGGTGATTTAGCAAGTATAACAGTTAAAGGTTCCGGAGAATGAATTGGAAAATCTGACTCATCAAACAAAACCGGTTCATCCTCAATACTATTCTCATAATTCTCCTCAAAAGTTATCTCATCCATGCAATTATCATCAAAATCAAGACGCATATGAAGTTCGGGAGAAACATTTAATGACTCGGGATGATGAATTGGAGAGAAAAATTCAGTCAAATCTGCGGGTTCATCATCAAAAGTATTCCCTACGTCAATATCCTCGATCAAGTGAAAATCAATTTTTTCGGACACCTCATCAAAAGCATGGATATTTATCAATTCATGTTCTAGATTGGAGGTGTAGAGGTAGAAAGGATTGGTGATGGTTTCACTCGAAAGGGACCCTTCACAATCTGGCAAATCAATCACTACAAAGTCGCACAACTCATTAAACGTTTTATTTTCAACTGGTGAATCATTTGGGACACTTGATAGATATTCAAAACCGGAGTTGTGGGATTCAATTGGTGATGGGTAGGTTTGATTTGGAAGGGTGCACAGCTCACTCTCTCCACTCAAATTATCAATCTGTCCAACCGCCTCATCATACATTGGAATTTTTGGAGCTAGTTGGAAACTAGCTACCGGGTCACTAGGTTGTCTTGATGAATTAAGAGCGGCAATGGACGCATCCAAATTCCTCATCTGTTGGTTTGTCGTTACAATATAAGCTTCCAACGACTGTTCCAGACTAGACATGGGTTGTGAAGGGGTTTCAGTAAAAGATTCAAAATTGTTTGGATTCTGGAAACTCCAAAATGGCTGTGTAGAAGTAATGTCTAGAGAAGGTGCGAAAGTCGGGTAGGACTGGTAGGAATTGAATAGTTGGACAGGAGTAGGGTCAACATTTGGATAAAAAGGTGAATGGACTTGTTGATCTCAAGAACTGGAAGTGTTGAAAGGAGTGAAAGATCGGTTACGGGATTGTTCAATATGTTCAGCAATAGACATGGGTTTCGGAGTTAAAACAGAACTCGAAAAAGTAGTATCAACGTAAGAAGGTGGTGAAGGTTGAAATGGTTGATACAAAGTGGATTGCGGAGTCGAACTGTTTCTCCTAGACGCTTCTATTCGATCTTTCAAAGAAATTTTGGGCATGGAGAGGTCGTCCGTAATTCGACCAAAACAATTCGTGTAGGAAGCAATGTTTGAATGAGGGTACCAAAGTTCGGCAAGAGTTTTGGGAGGTGGGGTACCCATGATGTAAGAAGGGAAAGAAAAAGAATGTGGGTGCAAGTAGGGTGCAATGGATTTCTCAGCGACAAGTGGCAAGTTTTTGTAATTTTTTTTTTATTTTGTGTTTTTCTTATAAGGAGCTTTTTGCAAAAAGATTTTTAATAAGAAGCTTAGACACACGTTCAAGCAATCACAATTTGCACAATCAAGCCTAGTGTAATGACTCCAAAATCTTTATACATTTGTATTATCCCTCTTCAATAATATACCGTATTTATTTGTACTTGGAATTTTCCTTTTTCTATTAAATTTTTATTATTTTATTCCTCAATCTTTTATGTATTATTTTTCCTAGGTACAATTTCTTTTTCTTATATTTAAGTTTTTAACTTCTCATTCTTATTTTTCCTTTCATAAATATTTAACCCAAATCCATTATTCTTATTCTCTACAGCCCATCTAAAAAGCCCATTTTCTTTTTAAGCAACATCTTATATTTAATTCTAATTAAATATATGCATGAACAACCTTATAGCTTATTGGTTAAGTTCTTGCATTGTTATTCCATAAGTCACATGTTCAAATCCCCATTCTTGCAATTATTTTTTATCATTTTTTATTCTTCTCATAACCTACAAATGAGACCTTTCATTTCCAAAATGAATGGTGATCTTTCATTTCTCGTTTAATTCTCATGTTGAATGCATATATTATTATACATAATTCACCATTACACCATCTTTATTGTCCTCCTCTATCTTTTCCTTCCTCACATTTTTCTATCTCTCATTTCTTCCTCTTCACCTAGAGTCCAAGAAGTAGAACATAAAGAAGTCTTCAAGAAGGTCTCGCTACTAACGCAAGGCTATCGGCGGATAGACAAGCCCGGTGACAATACCGGCTTGTGCATGTAAGTCCCTTCTCTCTTTCCTTCCCTCCATATCTTTCTTTTTCTCTTTATATTTCTCTTAGTTTATATTGCCATGAAAAACTTCCCTTGACATATCATAGTTCCTAAATAATTAATTAAATGATTACATATATATTATTTTGTACACGCTGTAAAAGTTTTAGATCGATCCGCATAACGGTTTAGGAATTACATCGTATTTATTCACTGATCGTAAAACAGAAAACTGCAGTTATCGGTCAACTTTTAGGACATATAACTTGGTATACCGTTATTCAAATTGAGCAAACTCAGGTGTTTTTGATATCTACATCGAATGATCTAGATTTTCTTAGTTTTATAGTTTTACTGAAAACCCATCTAAGATAATGAAAACTGCGTTACAATATTATGTGACGGGTCTGGACAGAATCTGTTCCGATTCGCACACTGTTTTTAAATTGGACATAACTCGAACACCCGATGTCCGTTTGTGACAAAATTTAGATGTGTAGATGCACCATTGATATAACTATAATTTTCTGTATATTATATTACTTAGGAATGCATGAAACAACATGATATAGGCTTTGCAATAGAATATATAGTTGCTGTCCAGAAATCTGAATGTCTGTTTTAAACGCTGATATTAAAATGATCATAACTAGAGCTTCAGAAATCCAAATCATATGAATCTTGGTGTTTTGGATACGTAATTCAAAATACCTACAATTTTCTAATAATCTTCGTAATCTGAAACCTGATGGAAATTAACTCAAACTGCATTTTAAAAATATGTGACGGTGCCGAATAGATTCTGATCTGTTTTGCGCGACGATACGAAAACATATATATCTCTCAAACCGGTAGTTGTATTTAGGTGAAACTGGAACTCACGCATGCAAAACACATAGAGCCATATTTTTGTTTATGTTCTCGCATTCGTTTGACTTGATTAATTAGTCGTACAAAATATTTCTTTACAGCATTGTTTTTGGTAGTTACTCGTATAATATACTTGACTCATTTCATGCTATTCGAACATGTATACATATTTATCTTGATCATTAAATTGTTGTATATACATAAAGACGATAATTAAATACTTGAGTTGTATTTTGAAAACTATACAAAAGTATTTTTACATAAAACCCCCTCAAGTTTTATAAATTACCCTAAGGACCCTAGCAATTATAGAACTTCGATTTACATTTCTACGGTCTGACTCGGGTTTGAGTCTGATCATAATCCGACTTGAATATGATTCAAGTACCATATAAATTTTCAAGATTCCAAGTCAATATGAACACATGAATCCATGAATACAATTATCAATTTACACAACCTGACTGAACCGTACCATGGATATATATTCCTTTTACATGATTCTCAGTATTCCATTTACATGACTCTACGGTTATAACCGTTTCCTGATATCATGGTTTCGGTCAGTCAGTTAATCAATCGTACAATCAATACAATTTTACAAGATAACAATACAAACAAGACATCGCGGGGTTTAAGGGGTAGATTGATACGGAAGGTGTTAAAGGTGGCACGAGGCGTTCAGATTAATGAACCTAACCTGAATCCCATTGTTGTTGTACCGTGGCATAACGGTTCCTTGTACTACACGTGCCCTAGTCTTTGGCAAGTGAGACTCCCCTCGTATACACTGACATTTTTCTGTACCAAGATACAAACAACAGCGTTAACATAACATTACGACAATAGTTTACATATTAAAAATGTATCATCTTATTCTGTCTTCTCTACTTCCCTCTTACCTTTGGGACTTACCGAGCGATCTGTTCGCTGACGACATTCTGTTCTCTCATCTTTGAATGTCGTCAGGTGACTTTGACCCTGCAGAAGTAGAGCCAACAGAAGAAGACTTGGAGCTATTTGCCGACGACCCAGCAGTATAATTTCATTGTACACTTTTCTTTTCAGTACTTTCCTTTTCCTGTTATGCCACTGTTTAGGCATCTTTATTTCAGTTGTATTTTCCTTTCCATGTATTGTACAAAGAATGTTAATAAATAAAAGTTGCTGTTCTTTTTATACTCTTATCTCTTGTGTATTTATATTGCTTAGCTACGCTTAGCGTATGTACTTCTGAGTACATACGTAGCGGACCTCGTCGCGTCCACTTCGCCGTACACTGGGAAGCGGGGGGTGACAGGTTTTGTTGGTGACCCGTGCAGGTCAGAGCTGTATGGAACACTACCATGCAGTTCTGTTCTGCGTGAACAACCTAAGCAATATAACACAAGAAACATGTAACATTTCAAAATAATAAAATATTATTTTTGGAATTTTTATAATTTAATATTATTTTATTGATTATTTTAATATTAAATTTATAATTAAATACCGATAAATGGGAAAAATTTTGGAAAAATTATGGAAAATTCTAAAATAGGGTATTTTATGGAATGATGACATTTTTAAGTTTTTATGATTAATTATATGCTAATTTAGTGCTAATCGCGATTAAAAATCGCTAATCGGGTTTTTAGCAATTTTGTGCAAAACATACACATCTTTTTCCTACACTTGTGTTACATTTTCTTACCATGGCTATTACTTTGGGTTTACTATTTGAATGAGAAGGTTTTGGAAAAGAAAAGAAAAGAAAAGGATTTTGATTAAAGAAAAGAGGTATGGTAAGAGAGAGGGGGTAGGTGAGGGTGTTGACTTGGCTTTTCTCTTTATCTCTTCCTCTCATTTTCTCTCCCCCTCTTCCTCCATCTCCTGCTGCTACTGCCCTCTTGCTCTCTCCCTTCACAAAATCATCACAATCACACACAAAACAAACTCAAAACCCCATATCGCTTTCACAAAAAGTGTGCACAAGCTCCAGAACTACGCAATGGACCAAGAAAGTTGATGTTTTGGTGCTGTGGGATGATTCATGAGTCTCTATAGAGGTAATTCCTTCACATTTGTTGTAGCATTTCAAGTGATTTAGCCTCTTTTAAAGTTTAGTGTCGTTTTGTCGAAATTTTGTATACTTTGGACAAAACTAGAGAGGGTTAGGGTAAAGTTGAGATGTGGCTGTGCAATTGGACCCTAATGGTGACCTTAGACCCCATATTGACCGAAAAACTGGCCTAGCATAACCTGAAACCCAAAAATACGGAATTACGGAACTTTTCATGTCGGTTTGTGTGATTTATGAAGGTGTTTTGGAATCTGGAGTAACCCGGGGTCACCAAAAATAAAATTGAGCTGACAGTGAGTCGTGCAGGCACCTAGGAAGCTACCACCAAGACCCGAGCCCCTAACTCAAACCTACGGCCGCAAATTTAATCATTCTGGCCGCAATTTGCGGCCAGAGTAGAAGTGAATCGGTAAATTTTTGTTCCAGGGCTCATTTTGCACTAAATTAGACCCCCCTATATGCAGTTTTGGCTAATTGTCATCTGGGGAAAATCTGGGAGCATTTTGGTTTGTTTTAAGCAGTGTTTTCCGTATTTTTAAATGCACTTTCTTGATATTTGGATTTGTATTTGGTTGTCAGGTGTTCGTACATCCACAACAGGGGTTGTTTGTTGGATTTGCATGTTTGGGCCATAGGTTCAAACCTATGAGCACACTGTGCGCTGTATCGGTTTTCTGCCATGATTTTCATACGCATTGCTATGGTTGATCATTGTAGGTACCTTCACGTGGATTCCGAGATGATGCAGAAGATGATGGAGACATCGACACCGACACACTGAGTGCAGGTGAGTAGATTTATATCTACGGGGAGAAGTCGTGTGGATGGCGTATAGCACCCCCGCAGTTCGTGGTGATGTATACGAATATGTATACACACAGATATTGATTGTATATTGTTTGAGATTATTGATGTTAAAAGATGGATTCTAGGTGTGATTGGATTGGTTAGTGATGTGAAACCCTAGAGTAGTGGTTGCACCACACATACACACACACCCATACTTGCATACATTCTTCTTTCATAAGTGCGTATATGGGATTGTATTTTTATGTGTTTACATAGGTATGGGACTATGTGTTCATATACTGGATTTGAGGATAGTATTTGGGATTGAGATGAGTCGATGAGATTGGGCTTGAGGCCAGAAGATCGGTGATGTGATTTGGTTCGTATTGAGATACGACACGATGTTTTAGCGGGTCTTTTGACGTAGTGATTCTTACACCTGCATGTATACATAGATGGTATCAATATTGTACTAGACGTAGGACATTATTCCGGATCATGATATTTGATAAAGAAGATACCAAATGAATAGTGTGATTGATGTGACTTTGACCCGTACCCAGATTTGGGGATGCCGTACGACGGATTTACGTACGAGCTATATCTTGATGATTGATCCGCACTCTTGATTTGGGATGTCTGATTGTAGAT
This sequence comes from Agapanthus africanus, assembly GCA_030015575.1. Classification (NCBI taxonomy): domain Eukaryota; kingdom Viridiplantae; phylum Streptophyta; class Magnoliopsida; order Asparagales; family Amaryllidaceae; genus Agapanthus; species Agapanthus africanus. Next base: position 374,392,561 of record CM057344.1, on the reverse strand, counting down.
ATGGTATCGGATATGATATTATTGAGGCGGGATCACCGACTAATATACATACAGGTATGTATATGGATCGACTCAGATGTTAGGCGGTTTCTTTACCTGTAGTTCAGCTTGTTAGCTTAGCCCTTTAGTTTAGTTTAGTTGTTAGATTAGATTCGATTCTTACCTATTTCAAAAACTAACGAATCGTGGGTATTTTAAAAGACAGCCCAAGGGATCCTACGGATATTTCAAAAGACGTATCTTTTCATAAAAACACCGCAGCCCTTATTTTCAAAACCCCATGATTCGTGTTATTTCAAAAGGCACCATTTGTAGGACTTATATTTGATTAATGCAGATTAGTTATAGTTGCGTCTAGTATTCAGCTTCCGCTCATTATTGTGGTTCACTTCGCATCGCATGCTTATATTATGTTTCGTACTACATTATTGATATCATGCTGTTAGGACACCAGCACCATTACCGATGATGCGTATGTACCACGTATACTTACTTGCCGGCTCACACACATCTTCATCGGTAATTGCCATGCTACGTACACTTTAGAAATACTATTGCATTGACATAGGTTGTTAGCTAATAATTTAGACATAATATTAGTGTACTCGCCTTATATGCTAGATTAGACATTGTAGATATTACTTGTTACTTCATGCATGTTAATATTCATTGTTATGCCGCATTCATGGATTTTTATGCCGATATGCACTGTTTACATGCTATTGAGGATTGGATTTGGATTTCTATGAGATTTTCTGGATTTGGGGGAAAACCGCAAAACTTATATAAGCTTCTTTCTCTCTTTAAAATAAAAAGTGCGGTTTTCCCATGATGTATGAGTCGTCCACCATGAGTTTGCTGATGGATTTCGAGACCCGATTCGAGGAGGCGGATGAACCGTTTCGGGTACATGGTGGACCCGGTAAGGTACCCTGGGGCAAGAAGCGTGTGATGATGACGATGTGAGCCTGGCAAGGGAGCACTACCTACCGGTGATTTTACCCGACGCGTCGGATATCCGGAGGATACCGTCGTGGTCTTGAGATGGATGGTAGGGGCCGGTCTGGACTGACGGCGCCCTAGATATTATGATCGAGACATTGAGATTTCGAGATTTTGAGGTACAGAGACTGTGATATAGAGATATCGAGATATTGGGATTACGTTTTGTGCCGATGCTAGGCACTGTTCTATGCTGATTTCATTATGATACCTCATTTTAAAAATACAAAGGAAATCTAACTAAATTATGAAAATAGTTCTTCATTTACATGTATTCTGTTTTCATGCATTCATACCTCATTCATATGATATATTGCTACCCTTGGGCACTGACACGGGTACATGAGATTACATTCGGGTTAGATATTTACCCTAGCCTTGTTATAGGCTGCTGGTTATATATATTTGAGGATGTATATTGATCGTATGACCTAGGATTGCGTCATACATGCGATTTCTATTCGTAGATGTTTTTCTATTCACGAGTTGGCAACACACCCCCGTTGTGCCCGAGTTTCTTGCAGGTTTGCCGTACAGGTTTCATTACGGCTTGCGGGCATAGTTTCCTTCGGGTGATTTGCTATTAGGTGGGTTTACTTGTATCGCACCCCCATTATATATCTTGTATATTATTATTCTGTTTTATCTAGAAGTTCCATCAACCAAACATGTAATTATTTCAGAGATAGAGACCGGTGTTGTTTATTCTATCGACCTTAGAGTCGCGCGTTGTATTTTTACGAATTTCATGCTGTTTTGAGTTTCCTTTTCTGTTGTGATCCTCGCCTTTCGGCGTTGTATATTATATTGTTTGTGTGGTTGTGGCCGTCGTTTGACGAAGAGCTAGCTCCCGCTTGGGGATGCCTTTTTTGATTTCGTATACTATTCATGCTGTATCCCGTTTGGGGGCCTGTATTTACAAAGGAGACTCTGCCGAAATTTTCAGGAAATATTTGATGTTTTATAAAATGCATAATTCGGCTTATGCTATTAAAACTTCTTGATTTAAATTGGTTTTCCTACACTAACCTACTTTCTTGGTTTGGATTTCTGGGTTTTCGGCTTACTTAGAATACGTACGCCTTGAGACGTTCGTAGTTTAAGTGCCGGTCATATTCCGTACTTTCGGGACGTGAAAAAGTTGGTATCAGAGCGTTAGGTTTTACCTTCGGAGCGTAGGATGACCCTTGGTTGATGGAATAGGTGACTAAAGTAGAGTGACGTACCGTGGGTATGTTCCGCGGTATATTTACGACACGTCATTACTCTTAAGGAGCCTTAGGATGTATATTTCTTTGCTCAGTATCATATTCATTCCTGATCTAGCTACATCGGTACCAGTTATGGTTTTGCCGCCACGATTACGGGCAAGGAGAGCTACGGCTAGAGTTGCGGTCAGCATGAGCTCGTTACGAATGAGGACTGACCATGGCGTGATTCGAGCGACACACGATTGTAAAGATGTGTCTTTTGGATTGTGTTTTTGCACAACGAGCGTTGGATGGATCGCTGTATGAGACTTCTCGGACGTGCAGATTAGCACCAAAGGATTGAGCCACTGACAGAGGCCAGCCAGACTTTGATGACCGTTGATGTGTGGCTTATTCATGATGATTGAGGCACGGTTCAGCATGCAGAAGAGTGAGCCAGTTATTGCTGCGAACGACGAGATGTCGCCCTAGATGTTGGAGCTATTGCAGTACAAGTTGTACTAAGAGATGATAGAAGGTCGCTAGTCATCGAGGATGAATGACTAGGACATGTGGATCGTTCGCCTACCCCGATGCGAGGTCATCAGATAGATTGATTCCAGCTAGAGACGACTTCATGCGGAGACGTTGGGAGTCGACAGAGACGATCGAATGTCAGAAACCTATTATTCCAAGTTTAAGGTAGTCGGAAAGACATGCAGGCAATTCTATGGTCCCTCTACAAGAATGAAACCCTAACTCGACTTAATGACCGTGTGAAAGCCTTTGAACCTTAGGGTTTGCGGCAGTTCTGCGGCGCCATTAGTGAGGCTTGGGTTTACCCTTCTACGGCTGGACCACCGATGTTGTGGTATGTACTCGATACTATTAAACTGTGCCTAAGATGTTGAGCTCTTGGGGGATTATGAGGTTTTGACGACTCGATTGGATGGCTCGACTTAATTCGGATGCTAAGTGGTGAGATGCATTTCTTGGGAGACTCCCGATACGAGGATAGCCGTTGGAGCTCAGTCCATGCAGCCACGATGAGACGAGTCCGAAGCGGTCGACCTTAGCGAAAAGTGGAGTAAGTGGTTCATACGAGATCTTGATAAGGTGACGTTCTACTCCGCCGACATCAGAGATGCGATACGCATGCCGAGGCATTGTACTTGGATATACCTTCCAGAAGGAGTCGTGGTGAGTATGCAGCTATTCCGGAACAAGAAACAGATATACTAAAGGACGATGACTTCCGGACAGTTAGGCAGAGACGAGACTTGGAAGAGACCTTGAGCAGTCCTTCCAGGATACTGCTGCAATGATATTTGCACCCAGGATTAGATGTGTCATGTGCATTCAGAGAGCCAGAGGCCGACGCCAGTGACATGCTGCTTGACGAGTGGTCGCGATGATTGACCGAGAGATGACCAGAGAAGTGCCAGAACGGGATCATCCCCGTTAGCACACCTGACAGGGCCGATGAGCCGATGGACCGAGAGATTGGTAATTCACAGTGAAGGCCTTGACCCAGGAGTGGTCATTTTTACGCACACCAGCAGGCCAGAGTTCATGATCATCGACGAGACGTCCCACTAGTGACCGCGACAGTTGGCCCGAGATTCTTGGAGGATGCGCTTGAGCGGTACTATTCCGCCATTATTGATTTCGATGTTTTGGGTGATTTATTCGCATGATTTGATTTTGATGATTGAGGATTTGCGATCTTTGCACAGTGTTGCACTTGATATCGTTTTCATGCTTTGGTTTCACATGCTTGTGATTTTACGGTTTTAGACATTTGAGTTGATTTTGTGCGTATGCACGCACACGATTTGGTTCCTGCACTCTGTATAGTTTATATATGCTTGCAGTGCAGTGATACGCCTTTTGTGCACTTAGATGCACTGGACTTCGATTTCGATTGTGATACTCGATATTTGTTTTGTGCACCTTGTGCACCTGATTGGATTTTGCGCGTGTTCGACATTCGATATTGGATTTCATGATTTCATGCATGATGGATGCACCGGGTTTGGATTTTTAGCGCATGTTGGGCGCCTGTTATGAGATGCGATTTGGTGCACACCAGATGCACTAAATCGGAATTTTCGTGCATGTCAGATGCACTTGATTTTGCGGTCAGGCACACACGATGCCTATGACCAAAGTTGTGTGCACAACCGTTGCACCTTGATGTTGTTTTTGTGCACATTCATGGATTTTGATCTCCGTGCGCACCGGACGCACAGGGTTTTCATATGCACTTTTTGGGATCGATTTCTTATGAAGCAGTACATTTTCATGATATTACGATTGGTTTTCGTACTGAGCAGGACTGATCAGATGACAGTGCCTGAATATATTTTGCATGCATTGAAAGTTATCGAAGGGATTTCCAAAAGCGAGCTATAGTCTCAGTATTTATCTACGCGTCTGATAAGACACGAAACGTTTAAAACAAGGAAACCCTTCTAAATTGTTTTCAAAACGGCGGAACGTGCATATTAAACAAAAGGTATATACGTATATGGTTATTTTCTTATAAGAGACGTCCGCCACTGTGCAGTGTTATGCGCATTGCACAACGATTTTAAAAGATTTGGCATGCATTTCCTTTAGAAACTTACATGTATAGATTTGATATTTGCATGTATAGTTCTGATTTATATCATATTGGTTTTGCTTTGGATTTGGCATTCGTGTCCTTACCATAACTCCGATGATTGCGGGATGCTTGACGGAGTTTTGTTTTTGAGTTATCTGCTCATTACTCATGCGCATGCATTGCGCTATGATGCGTTATGTATTGATGATTTCGGAGCCCCGACGACTTGGATTTCTTATTGAAATGTTTTAGAAATTGGGGGTTTAAATTTAAATTCGGGGACCGAATTTCTTTAAGTGGGGAAGATTGTAACATTTCAAAATAATAAAATATTATTTTTGGAATTTTTATAATTTAATATTATTTTATTGATTATTTTAATATTAAATTTATAATTAAATACCGATAAATGGGAAAAATTTTGGAAAAATTATGGAAAATTCTAAAATAGGGTGTTTTATGGAATTATGACATTTTTAAGTTTTTATGATTAATTATATGCTAATTTAGTGCTAATCGCGATTAAAAATCGCTAATCGGTTTTTTAGCAATTTTGTGCAAAACATACACATCTTTTTCCTACACTTGTGTTACATTTTCTTACCATGGCTATTACTTTGGGTTTACTATTTGAATGAGAAGGTTTTGGAAAAGAAAAGAAAAGAAAAGGATTTTGATTAAAGAAAAGAGGTATGGTAAGAGAGAGGGGGTAGGTGAGGGAGTTGACTTGGCTTTTCTCTTTATCTCTTCCTCTCATTTTCTCTCCCCCTCTTCCTCCATCTCCTGCTGCTACTGCCCTCTTTCTCTCCCCCTTCACAAAATCATCACAATCACAGACAAAACAAACTCAAAACCCCATATCGCTTTCACAAAAAGTGTGCACAAGCTCAAGAACTACGCAATGGACCAAGAAAGTTGATGTTTTGGTGCTGTGAGATGATTCATGAGTCTCTATAGAGGTAATTCCTTCACATTTGTTGTAGCATTTCAAGTGATTTTGCCTCTTTTAAAGTTTAGTGTCGTTTTGTCGAAATTTTGTACACTTTGGACAAAACTAGAGAGGGTTAGGGTAAAGTTGAGATGTGGCTATGCAATTGGACCCTAATGGTGACCTTAGACCCCATATTGACCAAAACACTGGCCTAGCACAACCTGAAACCCAAAATATGGAATTACGGAACTTTTCATGTCGGTTTGTGTGATCTGTGAAGGTGTTTTGGAATCTGGAGAAACCCGGGGTCACCAAAAATAAAATTGAGCTGACAGTGAGTCGTGCAGGCACCTAGGAAGCTACCACCAAGACCCGATCCCCTAACTCAAACCTACGGCCGCAAATTTAATCATTCTGGCCGCAATTTGCGGCCAGAGTAGAAGTGAATCGGTAAATTTTTGTTCCAGGGCTCATTTTGCACTAAATTAGACCCTCCCTATATGCAGTTTTGGCTAATTGTCATCTGGGGAAAATCTGGGAGCATTTTGGTGTGTTTTAGGCAGTGTTTTCTGTATTTTTAAATGCTATTTCTTGATATTTGGATTTTTATTTGGTTGTCGGGTGTTCGTACATCGACAACATGGGTTGTTTGTTGGATTTGCATGTTTGGGCCATAGGTTCAAACCTATGAGCACACTGTGCGCTGTATCGGTTTTCTGCCTAGATTTTCATACGCATTGCTATGGTTGATCATTGTAGGTACCTTCACGTGGATTCCGAGATGATGCAGAAATGATGGAGACATCGACACCGACACACTGAGTTCAGGTGAGTAGATTTATATCTCTGGGGAGAAGTCGGGTGGATGGCGTATAGCACCCCCGCAGTTCGTGGTGATGTATACGAATACGTATACAAACAGATATTGATTGTATATTGTTTGAGATTATTGATGTTAAAAGATGGATTCTAGGTGTGATTGGATTGGTTAGTGATGTGAAACCCTAGAGTAGTGGTTGCACCACACATACACACACACACCCATACTTGCATACATTCTTCTTTCATAAGTGCGTATATGGGATTGTATTTTTATGTGTTTATATAGGTATGGGACTATGTGTTCATATACTGGATTTGAGGATAGTATTTGGGATTGAGATGAGTCGATGAGATTGGGCTTGAGGCCAGAAGATCGGTGATGTGATTTGGTTCGTATTGAGATACGACACGATGTTTTAGCGGGACTTTTGACGTAGTGATTCTTACACCTGCATGCATACATAGATGGTATCAATATTATACTAGACGTAGGACATTATTCCGGATCATGATATTTGATAAAGAAGATACCAAATGAATAGTGTGATTGATGTGACTTTGACCCGTACCCAGATTTGGGGATGCCGTACGACGGATTTACGTACGAGCTATATCTTGATGATTGATCCGCACACTTGATTTGGGATGTCTGATTGTAGATATGGTATCGGATATGATATTATTGAGGCGGGATCACCGACTAATATACATACAGGTATGTATATGGATCGACTCAGATGTTAGGCGGTTTCCTTACCTGTAGTCCAGCTTGTTAGCTTAGCCCTTTAATTTAGTTTAGTTGTTAGATTAGATTCGATTCTTACCTATTTCAAAAACTAACGAATCGTGGGTATTTTAAAAGACAGCCCAAGGGATCCTACGGATATTTCAAAAGACGTATCTTTTCATAAAAACACCGTAGCCCCTATTTTCAAAACCCCATGATTCGTGTTATTTCAAAAGGCACCATTTGTAGGACTTATATTAGATTAATGCAGATTAGTTATAGTTGCGTCTAGTATTCAGCTTCCGCTCATTATTGTGGTTCACTTCGCATCGCATGCTTATATTATGTTTCGTACTACATTATTGATATCATGCTGTTAGGACACCAGCACCATTACCGATGATGCGTATGTACCACGTACACTTACTTGCCGGCTCACACACATCTTCATCGGTAATTGCCATGCCACGTACACTTTAGAAATACTATTGCATTGACATAGGTTGTTAGCTAATAATTTAGACATGATATTAGTGTACTCGCCTTATATGCTAGATTAGACATTGTAGATATTACTTGTTACTTCATGCATGTTAATATTCATTGTTATGCCGCATTCATGGATTTTTATGCCGATATGCACTGTTTACATGCTATTGAGGATTGGATTTGGATTTCTATGAGATTTTCTGGATTTGGGGGAAAACCGCAAAACTTATATAAGCTTCTTTCTCTCTTTAAAATAAAAAGTGCGGTTTTCCCATGATGTATGAGTCGTCCACCATGAGTTTGCTGATGGATTTCGAGACCCGATTCGAGGAGGCGGACGAACCGTTTCGGGTACATGGTGGACCCGGTAAGGTACCCCGGGGCAGAAGCGCGTGATGATGATGATGTGAGCCTGGCAGGGGAGCACTACCTACCGGTGATTTTACCCGACGCGTCGGATATCCGGAGGATACCGTCGTGGTCTTGAAATGGATGGTAGGGCCCGGTCTGGACTGACGGCGCCCTAGATATTATGATCGAGACATTGAGATTTCGAGATTTTGAGGTACAGAGACTGTGATACAGAGATATCGAGATATTGGGATTACGTTTTGTGCCGATGCTAGGCACTGTTCTATGCTGATTTCATTATGATACCTCATTTTAAAAATACAAAGGAAATCTCACTTAATTATGAAAACAGTTCTTCATTTACATGTATTCTGTTTTCAGGCATTCATACCTCATTCATATGATATATTGCTACCCTTGGACACTGACACGGGTACATGAGATTACATTCGGGTTAGATATTTACCCTAGCCTTGTTATAGGCTGCTGGTTATATATATTTGAGGATGTATATTGATCGTATGACCTAGGATTGCGTCATACAGGCGATTTCTATTCGTAGATGTTTTTCTATTCACGAGTTGGCAACTCACCCCCGTTGTGCCCCAGTTTCTTGCAGGTTTGCCGTACAGGTTTCATTACGGCTTGCGGGCATAGTTTCCTTCGGGTGATTTGCTATTAGGTGGGTTTACTTGTATCGCACCCCCATTATATATCTTGTATATTATTATTCTATTTTATCTAGAAGTTCCATCAACCAAACATGTAATTATTTCAGAGATAGAGACCAGTGTTGTTTATTCTATCGACCTTAGAGTCGCGCGTTGTATTTTTACGAATTTCATGCTGTTTTGAGTTTCCTTTTCTGTTGTGATCCTCCCTTTTCGGCGTTGTATATTATATTGTTTGTGTGGTTGTGGCCGTCGTTTGACGAAGAGCTAGCTCCCGCTTGGGGATGCCTTTTTTGATTTCGTATACTATTCATGCTGTATCCCGTTTGGGGGCCTGTATTTACAAAGGAGACTCTGCCGAAATTTTCAGGAAATATTTGATGTTTTATAAAATGCATAATTCGGCTTATGCTATTAAAACTTCTTGATTTAATTTGGTTTTCCTACACTCTACTACTTTCTTGGTTTGGATTTCTGGGTTTTCGGCTTACTTAGAATACGTACGCCTTGAGACGTTCGTAGTTTAAGTGCCGGTCATATTCCGTACTTTCGGGACGTGACAAAGTTGGTATCAGAGCGTTAGGTTTTACCTTCGGAGCGTAGGATGACCCTTGGTTGATGGAATAGGTGACTAAAGTAGAGTGACATACCGTGGGTATGTTCCGTGGCATATTTACGACACGTAACTCCACTTAAGGAGCCTTAGGATGTACATTTCTTTGCTCAGTATCATATTCATTCCTGATCTAGATACATCGGTACCAGTTATGGTTTTGTCGCCACGATTACGGGCAAGGAGAGCTACGGCTCGAGTTGCGGTCAGCATGAGCTCGTTACGAACGAGGACTGACCATGGCGTGATTCGGGCTACATACGATTGTAGAGATGTGTCTTTTGGATTGTGTTTTTGCACCACGAGCGTTGGATGGATCGCTGTATGAGACTTCTCGGACGTGCAGATTAGAACCAGAGGATTGAGCCACTGACAGAGGTCAGCCAGACTTTGATGACCGTTGATGTGTGGCTTATTCATGATGATTGAGGCACGGTTCAGCATGCAGAAAAGTGAGCCAGTTATTGCTGCGAACGACGAGATATCGCCCTAGATGTTAGAGCTATTGCAGTACAAGTTGTACTAAGAGATGATAGAAGGTCGCTAGTCATCAAGGATGAATGACTAGGACATGTGGATCGTTCGCCTACCCCGATGCGAGGTCATCAGATAGATTGATTCCAGCTAGAGACGACTTCACGCGGAGACGTTGGGAGTCGACAGAGACAATCGAATGTCAGAAACCTATTATTCCAAGTTTAAGGTAGTCGGAAAGACATGCAGGAAATTCTATGGTCCCTCTAGAAGAATGAAACCCTAACTCGACTTAATGACCGTGTGAAAGCCTTTGAACCTTAGGGTTTGCGGCAGTTCTGCGGCGCCATTAGTGAGGCTTGGGTTTGCCCTTCTAGGCTGGACCACCGATGCTGTGGTATGTACTCGATACTATTAAACTGTGCCCAAGATGTTGAGCTCTTGGGGGATTATGAGGTTTTGACTACTCGATTGGATGGCTCGACTTAATTCGGATGCTAGGTGGTGAGATGCATTTCTTGGGAGACTCCCAATACGAGGATAGCCGTTGGAGCTCAGTCCATGCAGCCACGACGAGACGAGTCCGAAGCGGTCGACCTTAGAGAAAAGTGGAGTAAGTGGTTCGTACGAGATCTTGATAAGGTGACGTTCTACTCCGCTGACATCAGAGATGCGATACGCATGCCGAGGCATTGTACTTGGATATACCTTCCAGAAGGAGTCGCGGTGAGTATGCAGCTGTTCCGAAACAAGAAACAGATATAGTAAAAGACGATGACTTCCGGACAGTTAGGCAGAGACGAGACTTAGAAGAGACCTTGAGCAGGATTCCTTCCAGGATACTGCTGCAATGATATTTGCACCCAGGATTAGATGTGTCATGTGCATTCAGAGAGCCATAGGCCGACGCCAGTGACATGCTGCTTGACGAGTGGTCTCGATGATTGAACGAGAGATGACCAGAGAAGTGCCAAAACGGGATCATCCCCGTTAGCACACCTGACAGGGCCGATGAGCCGATGGACCGAGAGATTGGTAATTCACAGTGAAGGCCTTGACCCAGGAGTGGTCATTGTTACGCACACCAGCAGGCCAGAGTTCATGATCATCGATGAGACGTCCCACTAGTGACCGCGACAGTTGGCCCGAGATTCTTGGAGGATGCGCTTGAGCGGTATTATTCCGCCATTATTGATTTCGATGTTTTGGGTGATTTATTTGCATAATTTGATTTTGATGATTGAGGATTTACGATCTTTGCACAGTGTTGCACTTGATATCGTTTCATGCTTTGGTTTCACATGCTTGTGATTTTACGGTTTTAGACATTTGAGTTGATTTTGTGCGTATGCACGCACACGATTTGGTTCCTGCACTCTGTATAGTTTATATATGCTTGCAGTGCAGTGATACGCCTTTTGTGCACTTAGATGCACTGGACTTCGATTTCGATTGTGATACTCGATATTTGTTTTGTGCACCTTGTGCACCTGATTGGATTTTGCGCGTGTTCGACACTCGATATTGGATTTCATGATTTCATGCATGATGGATGCACCGGGTTTGGATTTTTAGCGCATGTTGGACGCCTGTTATGAGATGCGATTTGGTGCACACCAGATGCACTAAATCAGAATTTTCGTGCATGTCAGATGCACCTGATTTTGCGGTCAGGCACATACGATGCCTATGACCAAAGTTGTGTGCACAACCGTTGCACCTTGATGTTGTTTTTGTGCACATTTGAATCCTTAATTCTTATTCATCATTTCTATTTGTATCTTGTAGACTTATTAGCTCAATTGGTTAGAGTATCAATTGACGGAGCTCGAAGAAGATATCATCCTAATCCTGTTTCCTTACTCTGTTACATCATCCTTGTTGAGTAATTTCGAGGACGAAATTATTTTTAAGGAGGGTAGAATGTAATGACCACAAAATCTTTATACATTTGTATTATCCCTCTTCAATAATATACCGTATTTATTTGTACTTGGTATTTTCCTTTTTCTATTAAATTTATTATTATTTTATTTCTCAATCTATTATGTATTTTTTTTCTAGATACAATTTCTTTTTCTTATATTTAAGTTTTTAACTTCTCATTCTTATTTTTCCTTTTATAAATATTTAACCCAAATCCATTATTCTTATTCTCTACAGCCCATCTAAAAAGCCCAGTTTCTTTTTAAGCAACATCATATATTTAATTCTAATTAAATATATGCATGAACAACCTTATAGCTCATTGGTTAAGTTTTTGCATTGTTATTCCATAAGTCACATGTTCAAATCCTCATTCTTGCAATTATTTTTTATCATTTTTTATTCTTCTCATAACCTACAAATGAGACCTTTCATTTCCAAAATGAATGGTGACTTTTCATTTCTCTTTTAATTCTCATGTTGAATGCATATATTATTATACATAATTCACCATTACACCATCTTTATTGTCCTCCTCTATCTTTCCCTTCCTCACATTTTTCTATCTCTCATTTCTTCCTCTTCACCTAGAGTCCAAGAAGAAGAACATGAAGAAGTCTTCAAGAAGGTCTCGCTACTAACGCGAGGCTATCGGTGGATAGACAAGCCCGGTGACAATACCGGCTTGTACATGTAAGTCCCTTGTCTCTTTCCTTCCCTCCATCTCTTTCTTTTTCTCTTTATATTTCTCTTAGTTTATATTGCCATGAAAAACTTCCCTTGACATATCATAGTTCCTAAATAATTAATTAAATGGATACATATATATTATTTTGTACACGCTGTAAAAATTTTAGATCGATCCGCATAACGGTTTAGGAATTACATCGTATTTATTCACTGATCGTTAAACAGAAAACTGCAGTTATCGGTCAACTTTTAGGACATATAACTTGGTATACCGGTATTCAAATTGAGCAAACTCAGGTGTTTTTGATATCTACATCGAATGATCTAGATTTTCTTAGTTTTATAGTTTTACTGAAAACCCATCTAAGATAATGAAAACTGCGTTACAATATTATGTGACGGGTCTGGACAGAATCTGTTCCGATTCGCACACTGTTTTTAAATTGGACATAACTCGAACACCCGATGTCCGTTTGTGACAAAATTTAGATGTGTAGATGCACCATTGATAGAACTATAATTTTCTGTATATTATATTACTTAGGAATTCATGAAACAACCTGATATAGGCTTTGCAATAGAATATATAGTTGCTGTCCAGAAATCTGAATGTCTGTTTTAAACGCTGATATTAAAATGATCATAACTAGAGCTTCAGAAATCCAAATCGTATGAATCTTGGTGTTTGGATAAGTAATTCAAAATACCTGCAATTTTCTAATAATCTTCGTAATCTGAAACCTGATGGAAATTAACTCAAACTGCATTTTAAAAATATGTGACGGTGCCGAATAGATTCGGATCTGTTTTGCGCGACGATACGAAAACATATATATCTCTCAAACCGGTAGTCGTATTTAGGTGAAACTGGAACTCACGCATGCAAAACACAAAGAGACATATTTTTGTTTATGTTCTCGCATTCGTTTGACTTGATTAATTAGTCGTACATAATATTTCTTTACAGCATTGTTTTTGGTAGTTACTCGTATAATATACTTGACTCATTTCATGCTATTCGAACATGTATACATATTTATCTTGATCATTAAATTGTTGTATATACATAAAGTCGATAATTAAATACTTGAGTTGTATTTTGAAAACTATACAAAAGTATTTTTACATAAAACCCCCTCAAGTTTTATAAATTAACCTAAGGACCCTAGCAATTATAGAACTTCGATTTACATTTCTACGGTCTGACTCGGGTTTGAGTCTGATCATAATCCTACTTGAATATGATTCAAGTACCATATAAATTTTCAAGATTCCAAGTCAATATGAACACATGAATCCATGAATACAATTATCAATTTACACAACCTGACTGAACCGTACCATGGATATAAATTCCTTTTACATGATTCTCAGTATTCCATTTACATGACTCTACGGTTATAACTGTTTCCTGATAACATGGTTTCGGTCAGTCAGTTAATCAATCGTACAATCAATACAATTTTACAAGATAACAATACAAACAAGGCATCGCGGGGTTTAAGGGGTAGATTGGTACGGAAGGTGTTAAAGGTGGCATGAGGTGGTCAGATTAATACACCTAACCTGAATCCTATTGCTGTTGTACCGTGGCATAACGGTTCCTTGTACAACACGTGCCCTAGTTTCTGGCAAGTGAGACTCCCCTCGTATACACTGGCATTCTTCTGTACCAAGCTACAAACAACAGCGTTAACATAACATTACAACAATAGTTTACACTTTAAAAATGTATCTTCTTATTCTGTCTTCTCTACTTCCCTCTTACCTTTGGGACTTACCGAGCGATCTGTTCGTTGACGACATTCTGTTCTCTCTTCTTTGAATGTCGTCAGGTGACTTGGACCCGGCAGAAGTAGAGCCAACAGAAGAAGACTTGGAGCAATTTGCCGACGACCCAGCAGTATAATTTCATTGTACACTTTTCTTTTCAGTACTTTCCTTTTCCTGTTATGCCACTGTTTAGGCATCTTTATTTCAGTTGTATTTTCCTTTCCATGTATTGTACAAAGAATGTTAATAAATAAAAGTTGCTGTTCTTTTTATACTCTTGTCTCTTGTGTATTTTTATTGCTTAGCTACGCTTAGCGTATGTACTTCTGAGTACATACGTAGCGGACCTCGTCGCGTCCACTTCGCCGTATACTGGGAAGAGGGGCGTGACACCTAGATCCAGGGTCTCTTAGGTCAACTAGACTGCTCCTAACTCTTCTAAAGGGCAAGTTGTGAGGTCCTCAAGTCGCGTCTTCACCGCCAATTGTGGCCAGGTAAGCACAAGTAAAGAAAGGGGGGATCCGCTCACGAATCACCGTGAGACGGGCCATTTAAAATTACCTTTCCCTACTTGTCTAGCCTAGGCACCACAAAGTCTGGTTTAGATAAACGATCGATGCCTACAACTATTCCTTTGTCCTATCGAGCACGACAGTCCTTATAGGCTGAGTCTAAATTTTTTTTAATTAACTCGATGGTCAATGCAATATGCTTTTTGTGATTTTTGGGGTCCTAGGAAAGGTAATGAAATCCCCACCCAATCTGGATTGGTGTATAAGCCCCTTAAAGTAAATTTTAAAGATGCAAAGCAGTAAACACAATCAAACACTTGCCAAATTTTTTTTATTGCGACGCAAAGAATCCTGCACAAGATCAAGTTATTAGAGAAGGGGAGAAGTTTTTGCGGAACGAACCCTGCAAGAAATTTTTTTTAGAGGAGATCAGGGGGTTCAGAAGAAGAAAAGAAGGCTTACAGAGGGGTTTCCACCTGCTGACGTCACCACCAAGCCGCGGTTTCGCGGTCAAAAGAGGGATTTTGCGGCGGTTCTGCGGTGGCTTTGTCGGTTCAGATCTCTAATTTCTTCTGTTTCTCTGTTGTGTTTCTCCTCTGTTGGTTCCGATCTTTTGTTTGTTGTTTTGCTCACTGGATTTTTCCAGATCTGAATCTGTTCGTCGATCCTGCACAATTCAAATGAAAACACCCTTCAAAGAATAACAAGATGAATTTTTTATTTTTTTTTTATATTTTTCAGTTTTTATGATTTTTCAAATTTTTTATTAACCCGAAATTGCAAAAAGAAAATAACTACGCCATCCCCGGCAATGACGCCATTTGATTAAGAGATTTTTTATGCGTGCGTTTTTAAAAGATGAATCAAAGAATTTTACCGCAATCAAGGACGGCGTCGCTTGGTAGCTTGCCGGTGAGTACGGGTCGGTCCATAGGGATTTTGTGTATTTTCTATTTGTTCTAACGAGTTAATTCCAATTGGTGTTGGATTGATTATCACTAAAGACTAAGGTTGATTTAGACTAGGATTAAAACCTTGCTAGGTTTAGGTTTAGGTTAAGTTTTGAAATTTAATATTTCTCACCGCTTTCAATGCCCTAATTAAGATCTATTTAGGTATTATGGTAATAATTAATAAAGGGGATTAGCACGATCGGGAAGAAGCTATGTTTCTTCCACTAGGTCCTTGTCCGTCCTTTCTTAATTCTTACCCTAACCTCCATGGAAAACATACTTTTAAACCACGGTATCACCGCTACCTCGTGGGATAGGGTGCCGTAGTGAGCGGTGTGTGTATGTATGCATGGAGTCCTATAAAAATATTCGATGGGCAAGAAAGGGGTGAGAGATTTTCATCAATCAAACCTTTCCTATTCCTAACCCTAACAAGTGAGGATCTACTCACTCATTAAGGAATTGATAATAAAAGACATTTTTTATGATTGTTTTTAAAAGACTAACTATCTAAACTACGACAGATAAATAAAATCTAACTAGGGCAGATAAATAAATTTCTAAACTACGGCAGAAAAGAAATTAAAACTAGGGCAAGGTAAAAAAAAACTACTTACTTTTATTCGATGCACTCTTCAAAACATTACAATGAATTCTGAATTTTGATCAATAAAAAGGGGCATGCTCCAAAAAGAGCATTAGGGTTTCTATTTATAGATTATAGAAACCCTAGGGTTACATCTGATCCTTATCTGCATTTACAATTTACCCTAAGAAGCCTAGTCAACGCACCGCCATACCGACATTTTTTAGCACCGACACGCGCTCATCATGGCCGCGGATCCGCGGCCATATGGTGGGGACTTTGGTTGGGCTTTTCTGGGTTTCTTTCTGTTGCTTTTTAATTGGCTTTTCTTCACTTGGTTCTTCAGAATGTCTTCTAGTCTCTTCCAGATTTCCACAGTGCATATGTAGTGGACTTTTACCCTTTGCTTCGTGTCGAAGTCTTGAACCTTGCACTGCCTTTGTGCTTTGTGAAATTGTCCATTGATCTTCGTGTTTTCTTCAAACTGTAGGCATGATAAGATTCATCCATTTGTTGGTCATAGTCTCACTTTTGTATCGTCTTTTCATTATTTTCACTGTTTTGTTCCGAGAACCTGTAACCTGCAACTATGTAGCAGACATGGATCAAAAGTACTTATTTATTTGTAAAATGAATAAGAATAGGGAATATAATAATGCAAAATTATGATATGAACAATCGCCGAAGATGATCCACCTTAAAGTCTCTCTCATTAAAGCTCACACTTCACTAATCAAGGTATTAGTGAAGTTAACCTAAACTAATGGGCTTGATTAGTGTAGGTTGATGAAGTAGGAAATTTGCTCACTAAAAATATTTTTCACTTTTCTTTTTCTCAACTCAAGAAAATTCTAGTGAAGAGATCAAGATGGGGATGAACAAGGATGAGAGTGAGATTGAACCATTTGCTCATGAGATGAAATGAGATAAGATTGAGAATGATAAATATCTTAGAATAAAACAAGAACTAAAGATGAGTCATGGCTTCTCCAATGTCCTCAAGCCATGACTCATTCTTCATTTCTTTTTATTCTAAAATGTTTATCATTATGTTTTCTCATTGTGATTCTAACACATCCTAGTTCTATATATCATCAACCATGATACAATGTGTTCATATATATATATATATATATATATATATATATATATATATATATGTATATCAAATTATTAAATCAACACTTAATTTAATAATCCGGTTATATCACATATAACCGGCTAATATTCAATATTAGTTATTAAATCAACACTTGATTCAATAATCCGGTTATATCACATATAACCGGCCAATATCAAATATATAAACATATATATATATATATATATATATATATATATCTTATCATTGAATCAACACTGGATTCAATAATATGGTTATATCATATATAACCGGCTGATATCAAATATCGGTAGATTAGAATACGGTATCATATACTCGTATTTAATCAAGTTTCCACACATATTTCCATACGTGCCTTACTTCGTTTCGCTTGAGCAAGGAAACCTATATGTGGGACGCTAAAAACTCATCAATACGCGAGCAGTAGGTAATGATCACATCAGATACCCACAAGCCGTCACCGGTACTAGCTGGACGTAACGGCTACCCAGGTATTGAACGAATAGAAGATCAACAAGCAAACTTGTCCAAACTTCCGTAGAGCCTATGAGGAACACTTACCGTACAGTCCGGTCTCTTTGTCTGACATGTCGCATATCAAGTATAGGGGGTGGAATCTTTAGACCCCACTAACTTAATAAGTCATGCCGATGTGTGGCCTATAACCTTTTGAGAAACTACTAATAACACTTCCCAGTAAATCTCATCAGCCCTAGCTAGGGACTTGCTGTTATAGCCAATCAAGCATAGCGTAACATCAACTACCAATATCGGGAGAGACAAAACCCCTCATATCGCTCACTGCCTCCATGTGAATCAGGACTGTACCCAAAATCCACATGTTTGCACGATGTCAGTGAGATATGCCCTAGAGGCCATTATTGTATCATACTGGATTGTATATTACATATTGGAAGCTTGGGATATTCACAGTTATAATAACAATCTTGCTCGAAATGGCAGTACGCTACTTGATTTGATTCTACCTCAATATGTGCATGTGTTTCTTTTAGCATATCTCTTATACATATTGGTAGAGCCCTTAGGATCTTTATTGACTACCAGCGTTATGATGGCAGTCACACTAGTGGGGCTGGGTAGTCTATAAGCACATTCTTATATAGGTCCCTAGTTATAGGATTATCGAGACAGGGCATCGATACTCTAGAGTAGACTAGTGTATACGCTTCTTATCCCTGCAGGAGAGATCGTCTGTCCCACAGCCATTAGTACATCATACTGGAGATAGTATACAGGTGCTCATTAGGTTATGTGTTACACTGGGCAGGACTCGCAAGGAACTACTGGTTGGTATTATACCTATCGTCAGGTAGCAGTTCCCAGGTGACATGAGTACAGCTTAGTCCGTTGACTTGACATCGCTTCGCCTCGAGTGTGTTCCCATTGTTATTTGATTACTACCCTGCCGTCCCAAGTCCAGATTCCACCATCGCAGATGTTGATATCCGTAAGACTTGGGAAAACGATTATGCGAGAGCCAAGTGCCTCGTGTTAGCCTCAATGGATTATGAACACCAGAGGCAGCACGAGTGATGGACTTAGCTTCCATATTCCTCCATACCAAAGTTTTATATGGAGAGCAATCTCGTATCGCAAGATATGAGACCTCGAAGATATTGTTTCAGGCGAGGTTGGTTGTCGGGTCATCTGTAGGGGACCACATCCTTATGATGATTAACTGTATTAAAAAGCTCACGGACCTTGGGACCACGTTGGAGAACGAGTTATTTACTGACTTGATGCTACAGTCGCTCCCCTCCACCTGCACCCAGTTTCTATTGAACTTCAACATTCAAGGGAAGAAAGTTACACTTCCAGAACTCCTCAACATGTTGAGGAGCACTGAGGGCACCCTACAGGAATCCATGGAGACACCCGCTCTGCTCATTGGAGAATCTTCCTCTTCTAGATCCAAGGCGAAAGCCAAAGGATAGAAAAAGAAGGCCTCCACCAAGCTGATAGGCGGTGTCAGTACGGTAGAGAGAAAGGGCGGGGCAAAAGTTTCGGGGCTAACAGTTGAGAAGGAAGGTGTTTCTGTTGTCAAGGGAAAGCGCACTGTTAGAAGGACTGGAGGACTTGGAAAGCCAGAAACCAGGATTCGAAGCAAGTTGTAGCTTCGGCTTCAGGTGTGTTTATGATTGAAAACTGTCTGTCAATTAACTCTACTTCCTGGGTACTAGATACCGGATCAGGATCTCATATCTGTAATTCATTACAGGCTTTGAGAAACTGTAGAGTTATCAAGGAAGGTGATATGACTCTCAGGGTTGCTAACGGAATGAGCATGGACGCTGTACCCGCAGGGGAATATTATCTAGGATTGACAAGTGGGCAGATTTTGATTTTGCGTAACTGTTTGTGTGTACCTATTAGTCATGTATATGACCTAGAGGCCATTATTGTACATATGATGTATATTATAGTGGATGCTTGGATATATATAGAGAGGACTTTCTTGCTCGATATGATAGTATGCAATCTGGTTACACTTTGTCTTAACATGTTGACTTGTATTGGTTTACTGTCTTACTCTTACATGTTGATAAAGCTCTTAGGATATGTACTTGACTACTAGGACTATGATGAGATCATACTAGTGTGGCCAGGGTAGTCAACGAGTACATCCTATAACTGTTCCTAGTCGAGGGTGTATCGAGACAAGGCATCGATACACCAGAGTAGACTAGCGTATACGCATCTTGACCCATATGATGGGCGATAGATGATCCCATATCCATCGGTGTTTGACATCAAAGATGGTGTACAGGTGCTCAGTGGAGACTGGGTACACTGAATGGACTCGCCGAGAACTCCTAGATAGTTTTATACCTTTCGTCAGATAGCAGTTCTCCAGTGACACTGGTACGGGTTAGTTTGTAGACCCGAGATCGTCATAGAGTCTTGTGTGATTCCCACTGTGCTTTGATTTCCACCTTAGCACGTCCAAGAGGGCATGCAAAACGGTGGCTTTTAGGTACAGTCCCGAATCACATGGAGGCAATGAGCGATAAGAGGGGTTTCGCCTCTCCTGGTATAGGGAGTTGATGTTGTGCTGTGTTCGATTGGCTATAACCGGAAGTCCCTGGCCAGGACTGATATGGAGTGCTACTGGTAAGTGTTATCAGTAGTTTCTCGACCTGTTATGAGCCTCACATCGACACGACTTATCGGTTACTGGGGTCTGACGTTTACCACACCTAGACTGGATATGTGACAAATCAGACGAAGAGACCGGACTGTACGGTAGTGTTACTGATTGGATTCACAGAGAATGTACAGGCTTGCTTGTTGATCTTCTGATCGCTCAATACCTGGATGGCTGTTACGTTTAGCTGACCGCTTGCAGCTTGTGGGTGTTTGATATGATTATCACTTACTGCCGGCGTATAGACAATTCTTTAGAGTCCTATACAGAGGTTTCCTGGCTCAGGCATAACGGAGTTGGAGCACATATGTGATATGTGCGGGACCGAGAATATTACGATATGAGATACAGTATTCTATTCTCGCGATATATGATATCGGCCGGGTATATGTGATATAGCCGGGTCATCGGATCAAGTGTTGATTCGATGAATCGGTACATGTTATATTAGTCGGTTATATGCTATATAGCCGGATTGTCGGATCAAGTGTTGATTCGATAATTTAATGTATAATTATATATGTAATATATTACATTACGTTAACTAATATAAGCTCGCTTTATTGATTCATTTTCTCACCGAATAATACATTGATATATATGCGATATATGTTAATTGTATTATTTTCTTTTGTTACAAAAATATATTATATATGTGATATATAATATTGTAACATGTTAGGGTTACCAATACAACATGGTTGTTAAGTTTAAATCAAGTTAGGGTTTGGATTAGGGTTAGGTTTTGGGTTAGATTTTTCATGAAGCTTCATGATGCTTTTACTTTTGTCATCTAACTTGATATTTTGTGTAGATATTTATTAACCCAACTCAAACCCTTTACCTATGGTTTATTCTCTACAAGGATTAAGCCTTTCATTCTTAACCTAGGGTTGCAATTGTAACCACAACAATAATTCATTATTCATCACAAAAGCTTTCTTCTTCTTCTTCCTCCTTGAAAAAGCTTGCTAGCTTTTTACATGTGATGATTTAGTGTGAGAAATTGAAAACAAAAGAGAGCATAATTCCTACTTCATCATTCTCATCTATTCTAGCCAATTAGATTAGGTTGTTCATTTCTCTAATTACTTCATTAGTGAAGTGTAAGCTTGGGTTAGAGATTCTTCAAGGTAGATTATCTTAGATCAAGAAGACTTCAAGCAAGATGCATCATTCACCTCTTGGAGCCTCACGAGAGTCGGAGTTCATGATGATCGCAGCGAAAGGACCTCAACACGGAGCTTATGAAGCGAAGGAACGGACTACAAAGGTTGTAATTCTTATCTCTTTACTTCTTTGTATGTGATACAAACTTTGTTACCCTAGATATTCTAGCATGATTCATGATTTGCTTGCTTTGCACCTCTCTAAATTTTAAAGTGGCATAAGTGATGCTACCAAACCCTAGACTAGGTGCAAGGGAAGACCAACAGTGGTATCAGAGCCAAACTATAATTCTAGATAAGGTGTTATAACAATTACGAAAACGAAATCCACTTCGAAATACGATATTACGCTAACCCCATTTTGCTCTCTGTAAATTTTCTAAAAAGTTCTTTAAAATTTTTTTAAACAAGTGCAGAATGCAGTATGGACCAATCTAAGAACATGGGAGAAATACGGAGTGAGGGGCTCGGATTTTGGCCGAGACCCTATCCAGGAATTCCGGCCTGGCCGGCCCGTGCAGCTCCTCTGGCCTCTGTATTCCCCCTATGCTCTGGTGTCTCAATTTTGGGTTTCCCAGTATTGTTTGCTTAGCCCAATTTTCATGTGATGATTTGTTTGACCTGGGCTAATTCGTAGTGCTTCGTAGTCGTATAACTTAACACTGTATTAGTAACCTTGACTATTTTTAGCAGTTCGATCGAACTTCGCTCACCACATTTTGTACCCCGCTGAAATTTCCAAGTGTTGTAATTTTTCGAAGTTGATTATACTCGTAAAATCGTGCAAGTACCCCTATGGACCCCCTAGAATACTATAATAAGCTTAACTCGATTCTATGCCCACGGAAACATGAAAGAACCTTCGGGTTTGCCGTAGTTCTGTGGTGTCATAGGTGAGGCGTTGGTTAACTCCTTCTACGGCTGGTCCATAGACTCTGTGGCACGTTTTTGAGTGTTTTAACTTTGGTCAAGTGTTGAGCTCACGGGGGTAATTTGTAAGTGTATGTTGATTCGATCGAAACGTTAAACATCGTCATGATATTCTGTGATTGTGATACAATATGTGGAATTCATATAGTTAGGCATGAAATCCGTAATATGTGATATTTCAGGTTTACAATGTCTAAGGAGATTATGGATTCCAAATGTTGTAGTTTCACTTTCTTTTCTGCGACCGTAAGTGTAGTATGTGGGGTATTGCCGGCTTCGTTGCTATACATCAACGACAATCGGGATACGCATACTTGCTTACGTTGATGATATGAGATATTATGTGTTGCTGTGATATGTTATAATGGATCGTCGTGTTCTGAATAGCTTGGGGTTTTATGTGAGATGAGGGTTTTTATTTTCATTCATGTAAAATTCTTTGTATGTAATATTTTTTTTATTGGGGAACTTCCGGGTTGAGGATGATGTCACCATTGTTTATTATTTACTTTTTCGCATTAGGATAGACCCGAGGAGGGGAGCATAAGTAACCGGGTTGTAGGGTCCAGTAGGAGGCCATCTCGAGGAGTTGAGACCGGGTCTCCTAACCCTAGAATTGGCAGTGTTACTTGCCGCTCTCGTAGGGGTCTAGGAATGTGGGTTTGGCTATTCATCGCGAGTGTGGAATCCGTGTTTTATACAGACTCGAAATAAAACACGGACGTCCTAGTATATCCAATATTTCATATGTTATCTTCTGCTGCAATGTTCTGTGATGAGATCGTATTACTGCCTGAGACGAATGCTTATACTATATATATATATATATATGATAATATATAAATATTACCGTTTTCGTTTCTTCTGTGATGCTTAGGAAGCATAAATGATGGGATTTATTAATGAGATTAATAAAAGAAAAGAAACCTAAAAGATGTAGAATCAAATTTTCAAAAAGGGTAGCTACAGTTTTTGCTTTGCATAGTGGTATATATGATATACCTTGCACCTTATTTGATGAGGAAAGAGCCGAGATCCCTTCACCGGGAGTGACCTCTTTAGCAAAACTGGCAGATGCTACAAACTCGCTGTTTAGTTTTTGATTGCTTCTATAGTTCTTGCTTTGCACTGCGGTATTTGTGAAATATCCTGCACCTTATTCGATAAGGAAAGAGCCGAGATCCCTTCATCGGGAGTGACCTCTTTAGAGAAACTATAAAAGCCTCAAAAACACTCTTTTTCAAAATCACCTGTTTCTACAACGATATCAAGTTCTTTACGCTCATGGTTTTCTGAAAAACCTGCGTAGCCCTCCGACATTTCAGATAAGTAATACTTAGTATTCGTGCTGCGTTTGTTGGCTTTCGTCAAGGCGTAGTGTGCGGTAGCTAACTATTGCTTATCTGCAGCATATGATGCGATTGGGTTAGGGTAGTTGTACGGCTTTGTTGGCTTTCGCCAAGGGTCGTGCGGGTGGGTTTAATTCAATCAAGAAATATACGGGTTGAACTTGACTAGCGTACTATGGTTTGTTGGCATTCATCAAGGTCATAGCACGTTAGGGGTAAAAGCATTATCGGGAATTTCAAGTGTTGAAATTTGCAATGAAATTGCATACCTCCTATGAGATAGATGGATCCTGATACCCACTCCGAGTAAAAGTTACTCCTGGGAGAATTTTTCATAGGACAATTAGTCGACCAAGTAAGTGTCTAGAAAGGTGTTAACTGGGTTATGCCTCTGGGAAAATGAGGTTTATTTTAATTAGGTCCGTGCGAAAGCACGGGGAACCTCCCTCAATGTACCAACACTGGCCTGGCCGAAAGATTTGCGAACTTGTAAGGTGTAATTAATCCCGGCTAATCTTACCTTTTAGGGTTTGAAGGAAGATTTGATGAAAATAGTGGAGCCATCCTGATTAGATAAGATAATAACCAATCTAATCTTGCAAGAGCATACGCTAAACTGTTTTCTTCTCTCTCTCTCTCCAGGTAGCGACCATGTCAGGTCTTAATCAAAATAATAATATGGATTTATTGACTGAACCCGCTTATTATACTGAGCAGGGGAACGTTGGTCACATTCTTTCTTATAAGTGTTATAAGACTGAGTTGGGAATAGGAGAATATCTGGATTCTCACGCCGCCCAAACGAAGAACAAGCATGCTGATGCATCTTCTTCGGGTGTGTTAGTTATCCAGAACTGTTTCTCGGTTCACTTTACGTCCTAGGTATTAGATAACGGATCGGGATCCCACATATGCAATATGTTACGTGGGCTACGTAAAGGTAGAGAACTGGGAATAGGTGATCATTCCGTAAGAGTAGGAAATGGTGCAGATGTTGCAGCTAAGGCAGTTGGCGAATATCATCTTGTATTACCAAATGGTAATACATTGATTTTGAACGAATTCTATTACATTCCGACCCTGATATGCAATCTTATATCAGTTTTTTTATTAAGTAAAGATGGATATAATTTTATAGTACAGGATAATGTTATGAACATCTTTCTGGATCAAAAGTTGATTGGATCAGGCTAGTTAAATAATGGCATATACGTTCTAAATCAAACTACAGTTCTTAATGTACAGAACACACACAAGAGGAAGAGTTCAGAAATGAATGAATCCTACTTGTGGCATTGTAGATTAGGTCATATCAATGCGACACGTGTAGCTAAGTTACATAAGGATGGATATTTGAATCCGTTCGAATTTTCATCTTATGATACTTGCTGGTCATGTCTCAAAGGCAAGATGACCAAACTCCGTTTAGTGGACACGGAGAAAGAGTTACGGAACTCTTGGGAATGATACATAGTGATGTATGTGGTCCCATGTCTACACATGCTAGGAACGGTCCTTCCTACTTCATTACATTCACTGACGATCTCTCAAGATACGGACATGTGTTCCTGTTGAAACATAAGTCTGAAACTTTTGGGAAATTCAGAGAATATAAGAACGAAGTAGAGAACCAAACGGGCAAAAGTATTAAGATCCTTCGATCAAATCGAAGAGGAGAATACTTAAGCAATAAGTTCCTAGACTATCTAAAAGAGAATGGGATTCTCTCTCAGCTTACTCCTCCTTATACACCACAGCACAACGGTGTATCGGAGCGGAGGAATCGCACCTTATTAGATATGGTGCGCTCTATGATGAGCAATGCTGAGTTGCCTATTTCCTTCTGGGGGTATACGCTTGAGACAGCCGTACACCTATTGAATATGGTTCCTACCAAATCAGTGCCTACCACTCCATATGAGATATGGAAGGGGAAGAGACCATCTCTTATGTATGTTAAGATATGGGGTTGTCCGGCCTATGTCAAAAAGCACAATCCGGAAAAACTCGAGGCAAGGTCTGTCCTATGCAAGTTTGTAGGATATCCCAAGAACTCACAAGGGTATATCTTCTACCACACTGAGAAACAAAAGGTGTTTGTTTCTCGACATGCCACCTTTTTAGAAAAGGAATTTCTTGCAAAGGAAATTTGTGGCAAGGAGGTAGAACTGGAAGAAGTTCCAGCAACACAAACTACGACAGAAGATTTAGTGGAACCAGAGGATTCAGTAGTTCCCAATGAACCCCAGCCTCTCCGGCAATCTAGTAGGGTTCCTCATCCACCTGAGAGATACTACGGTTTTCTCATAGATGGTGGGAGCGAGGATTGCATCATGGAAGATGATGACCGAATTAGTTTCGAGCAGGCCATCACGAGTAGGGACTCTGTGAAGTGGCTGGATGCAATGCGATCTGAGATGGAATCCATGTACACCAACAAAGTATGGACTTTGGAAATTGCTCCTGAAGGGGTAAAACCCATTGGGAGCAAGTGGATCTTTATGAAGAAACTTGGTGTCGATGGAAAAGTTGAGACTTTCAAAGCTAGACTTGTTGCAAAGGGTTTCGTCAACGACCAGGTGAGGATTATGAAGAAACCTTTTCTCTAGTGGCTATGCTTAAGTCCATCCGGATCCTACTTGCTATTGATGCATACCATGACTACGAAATCTGGCAGATGGATATTAAGACTGCCTTTCTAAATGGTGATTTAGAAGAGTGCGTGCACATGACTCAGCCAGAGGGCTTCATAGACAGTGGGAGCAGCAGAAAGGTGTGCAAGCTGCTTAAATCCATCTACGGGTTAAAGCAAGTATCGCGGAGTTGGAACATCTGTTTTTATGTTGTAGTCAAAGGGTTTGACTTCATCAAAAACATAGATGAACTATGTATTTATAAGAAGGTTGCAGAGAGTAAGGTTGTCTTCCTCGTATTGTACGTGGATGACATACTCATGATAGAAAATGATGTTCCTATGCTGCTCTCGGTTAAGCTCTTCTTATCACATAGATTCTCAATGAAAGATCTAGGTGATGCCTCCTGTATTTTGGGAAATAAGATCTATAGAGATAGATCTAAACGGATACTGGGATTGTCCCAATCCAGGTACATTGACACCATACTTAAGAGGTTTAGTATGGAAGAATCCAAGCATGGTAACCAACCCACGATCTCTGGACTCACTCTCTCCAAAGAGATGTCTCCCAAGACTAATTTGGAAAGAGCTCGCATGCAAGGGATACCCTATGCTTCGGCAGTAGGCTCTATCATGTACGCGATGCTATGTACCAGACCTGATGTAGCATACTCACTAAGTATAGTGAGTAGGTATCAAGCAGATCCTGGAGAGAGTCACTGGACAGCTGTGAAGAACATTCTCAAGTACTTACGAAGGACTAAGGAGATGTTCTTGGTGTATGGTAACGGTGAACTCCAGGTGGAGTCTTTTACCGATTCGAGCTTCCACAGTGATAAGGACGACTCTAAGTCGCACTCGGGATTTGTCTTTACCCTCAATGGAGGGGCGGTGTGTTGGAAGAGTTCCAAACAGGAAACCGTTGCAGACTCGATGATGGAGGCTGAATACATCGCTGCCAACGATGCTGCCAAAGAGGCTCTCTGGATGAAGAAGTTCATCACTGAACTTGGAGTGGTTCCGTCCATTGAGCATCCAATACCTTTGTATTGTGATAACAATGGAGCTGTGGCTTTGGCCAAGGAACCCAGGTCCCATCAGAAGTTCAGACATATTCTGAGGCGGTATCACCTGATCCGGGAGATAGTAGATCGCCGGAAGACCGAGGTCAGGAGAGTTGATACGAAAGATAACACCGCGGATCCACTCATGAAGGCCATACTCCAGATACAATTTGAGAGACTCTTCGGGATGTTGGGTATGAGATACTACAACAGCTGGCCTTAGTGCAAGTGGGAGATTGTTAGTTATGTATATGCCCTAGAAGCCATTATTGTACATATGATGTATATTATAGTGGATGCTTGGATATATATAGAGAGGACTTTCTTACTCGATATGATAGTATGCTATCTGGTTACACTTTGTCTTAATATGTTGACTTGTATTGGTTTACTATCTTACTCTCACATGTTGATAAAGCCCTTAGGATATGTACTTGACTATTAGAACAATGATGAGATCATACTAGTAGGGCCAGGGTAGTGAACAAGTACATCCTATAACTGTTCCTAGTCGAGGGCGTATCGAGATAGGGCATCGATACACCAGAGTAGACTAGGGTATACGCATCTTGACCCATATGATGGGTGATGGATGATCCCATATCCATCGGTCTTTGACATCAAAGATGGTGTACGGGTGCTCAGTGGAGACTGGAATACTGAAAGAACTCGCCGAGAACTACTAGATGGTTTTATACCTATCGTCAGATAGCAGTTCTCCGGTGACACTGGTACAGGTTAGTCTGTAGACCCAAGATCGTTATAGAGACTTGTGTGATTCCCACTGTGCTTTGATTTCCACCTTAGCACGTCCAAGAGGGCGTGCAAAACGGTGTCTTTTGGGTACAGTCCAGAATCACATGGAGGCAATGAGCGATAGGAGGGGTTTCGTCTCTCCCGGTATAGGGAGTTGATGTTGTGATGTGTTCGATTGGCTATAACTGGAAGTCCCTGGCCAGGGCTGATATGGAGTGCTACTGGTAAGTGATATCAATAGTTTCTCGACCTGTTATGTGCCTCAAATCGACATGACTTATCGGTTACTGGGGTCTGACGTTTACCACACCTAGACTGGATATGCGACATATCAGACGAAGAGACCGGACTGTATGGTAGTGTTACTGATTGGCTTCACAGGAGAATGTACAGGCTTGCTCATTGATCTTCTGATCGCTCAATACCTGGATGGCTGTTACGTTTAGCTGACCGCTTGCAGCTTGTGGGTGTTTGATATGATCATCACCTACTGCCGGTGTATTGACGATTCTTTAGAGTCCTACACAGAGGTTTTCTGGCTCAGGCAAAACGGAGTAGGAGCACATATGTGATATGTGCGGGACCGAGAATATTAAGATATGAGATACCGTATTCTATTCTCATGATATATGATTTCGGTCGGGTATATGTGATATAGCCGGGTCATCAGATCAAGTGTTGATTCGATGAATCGGTACATGTTATATTAGTCGGTTATATGCTATATAGCCGGATTGTCTGATCAAGTGTTGATTCGATAATTTAATGTATAATTATATATGTGATATATTATATTATGTTAACTAATATAAGCTCGCTTTATTGATTCATTTTCTCACCGGATAATACATTGATATATATGCGATATATGTTAATTGTATTATTTTCTTTTGTTACTAAAATATATTATATATGTGATATATAATATTGTAACATGTTAGGGTTACAAATGCAACATGATTGTTAAGTTTAAACCAAGTTAGGGTTTGGATTAGGATTAGCTTTTGGGTTAGCTTTTTCATGAAGCTTCATGAAGCTTTCACTTTTGTCATCTAGCTTGATATTTTGTGTAGATATTTGTTAACCCAACCCAAACCCTTTACATATGGTTTATTCTCTACAAGGGTTAAGCCTTTCATTCTTAACCTAGGCTTGCAATTGTAACCACAACAATAATTCATTATTCATCAAAAAAACTTTCTTCTTCTTCTTCCTCTTTGAAAAAGCTTGCTAGCTTTTTACATGTGATGATTTACTGTGAGAAATTGAAAACAAAAGAGAGCATAATTCCTACTTCATTATCCTCATCTATTCTAGCCACTTAGATTAGGGTGTTCACTTCTCTAATTACTTCATTAGTGAAATGTAAGCTTGGGTTAGAGATTCTTAAAGGTAAATCATCTTAGATCAAGAAGACTTTATGCAAGATGCATCATTCACCTCTTAGAGCCTCACGAGAGTTGGAGTTCATGATGATCGCAGCGAAGGGACCTCAACACGGAGCTTATGAAGTGAAGGAGTGGACTACAAAGGTTGTAATCCTTATCTCTTTACTTCTTTGTATGTGATACAAACTTTGTTACCCTAGATATTCTAGCATGATTCATGGTTTTCTTGCTTTGCACCTCTCTAAATTTTATAGTGCCATGAGTGATGCTACCAAACCGTAGACTAGGTGCAAGGGAAGACCAACAGTACCTAGTCTGACATGTAATATCATCTCTGTATCTTTACTTTCTAAAAAAGGTTATGATTTTACATTTGTAAGCGATGTTGTCAACATCCACCTAAATCAAGTTTTGGTTTGGTCAGGTACACTAGATAACGGTATATATGTATTAAATCAAGCTCAGGTTTTCAACGTCCAGAACACACTTAAAAGAAAGTCTCCGAAATTAAATCAGGCTTTCTTATTGCATTGTAGACTAGGTCACATCAATGAAAAACGATTGACGAAGTTACATAATGAGGGGTATTTGGATCCGTTCGAATATCAGTCCTGTAAGTCGACGTTAGATACCCCACATGATTCGGGGAGGCGGAATAGGTAAAATAATCATTTTGTTTAAGTTAACATCGACTAACTTTACGGATCTTTGCTAAACCCTAACTAACAACTATCTAGAAGTGATAAGCTACTATGATAGATGGTTATACCTAAAGATTCAAGTCCTTCTTGTTCTTGTAGTTCACTTCCTCGTCGGCCTCCTCGATGTGATAGAAGATCCACCCGAGAACTCTTTCTCCAAGCTTTACCTCTCACTTGAGGTTATTAGGTGGCTATGAGTGCTAATCAAAGTAACCTAGAGGATATAGAAGAGGATTATGGATCTATTAGTCTTGCTAACCCTAGGATCTTAACATATGAGAGGATTAGGGTTAGGTCTTTGAAGAGAGAGAGCTTGAGGAGAGAGAATGTGAAAGTGAGAATGATAATGAATTATGTCTCATTTCTATATATGATGAAGCATAAAGAATATCAAATAAATCATTATGTGATATTTACAACCATGCTTCATTTAATACATAAAATGAATCATCTCATGAGTCATTAAGCAATAAATGCTTCATTAACTCATTTGGATGAATCACCTCATGAGTCACTAATCCATTTAATGCAAATAACACTTAAGCTCTCCACCTCATCTTTCCTCTAGAAGCTTCTCGACTAATTACGAGAATGCCCCTATATCCGTGAAAACACGAAAATACCGTGACTTTATAAATCCAATAATCCAATACTAGAATCTGGCTTAAACTAAAGCCCGCTAGTAAAAAACTGTCCAAACATCGTACTTGCATAAGTATACGTATGTGTCTGAACCCTGTCGTAAAACCATACGACCTCTATATCGTTTCGCCTGAAGTAGGGAAAATCTCTGTGTGGGACTCTAAAGACTCGACACTACGCTGGCAATAGGTTTAACCACAGGCTGCAAGCGGTACTAGCTGTACGTAACGGTCCCCAGATAGATGTCGATAAGAAGGCCGATGAGGAAACCCATCCGAACTCCTACTGAGCCTGATGTGACAATCTCCGTACAGTCCGGTCTGTTCGTCTAATACTATCGCATATCGGGCATAGGGGGCAAGCGTCGTCGGTCCCCTAAAAGCGGTATAAGTCGTGTCGGAGTGAAGCCCATTACACCTTGAGATGCTACTGGAAATCCTACCAGTAAATCTCGTTTGCCCTGGCCAGGGACTTTGCGTAATGGCTCTCCAAACACAGTGTGATATCAACTCCCAATACCGGGAGAGACGAATCCTATCTAACCGCCACTGCCTCCAAGTGCTTCGGGATTGCACCCAACTGCTACCTGTTTGCACGACTCCTTTGAGCCGTGGTAGGGTAGCAATCTAAGAACAGTGGGAACACACTCGAGACGAAGCAGCAGTGTCAAGTATGCGGACTATGCTGTACTCATGTCACCTAGGAACTGTTAACTGACGACGGGTATAATACCAACCAACAGTTCCCTACGAGTCCTGTCCTGTGTAACCGTAACCCAATGAGCACTTGTATACTATCTCCAGTACAACGTACTAATGGCTGTGGGACAGACTATTTCCCCTGCTGGGATGAGAAGCGTACACACTAGTCTACTCCGGAGTATCGATACCCTGTCTCGATAATCCTACGACTAGGGACCTAAAAAAGGATGTGCTTGTAGACTCCCCATCCCCTACTAGTGTGACTGCCATCACAACGCTGGTAGTCAAGCAAGATCCTAAGGGTTCTATCAATATGTATTCACGATATGCTCACATATACACATATTAAGATAGACATTAACCAAGTAGCATACTACTTTGTTGAGCGAGACTGTTAATATAACTGTGAATATCCCAAGTTTCCATTAAGTAATGTACAAACTAGTATGATACAATAATGGCTCCTAGGGCATACACACTAACAAGTCCTATGCAACTTGTCAATCATGTCTCAAAGGAAAGATGACAAAGACTCCGTTCACTGGATACGGAGAAAGAGCCACTGAGCTCTTGGGACTCAAACACAACGACGTGTGTGGTCCAATGTCTACTCATACAAGAAGTGGTTATTCCTATTTCATTACTTTTACAGATGATTTCTCAAGGTATGGACATGTATTCTTGATAAAACATAAATCTGAGACCTTTGAGAAATTCCAGAAATATAAGAATGAAGTGGAAAAACAAACCGGCAAAAGTATCAAGACACTTAGATCTGATCGAGATGGTGAATACTTGAATGCTGAGTTCCTGGATTACTTAAAAGAGAATGGAATTCTCTTTCAGCTTACTCCTCCATACACACCTTAACACAATGGTGTATCAGAAAGGAGGAACCAAACCTTATTGGATATGGTACGTTCCATGATGAG
Organism: Agapanthus africanus; assembly: GCA_030015575.1. NCBI lineage: Eukaryota > Viridiplantae > Streptophyta > Magnoliopsida > Asparagales > Amaryllidaceae > Agapanthus > Agapanthus africanus. Next base: position 374,359,687 of record CM057344.1, on the reverse strand, counting down.
TAACGCTGACTTGCCGCGATCCTTCTGGGGTTATGCACTAGAATCAGATGCATATCTTTTGAATAAGGTTCTTACTAAGTCAGTGCCTACCACACCATATCAGATGTGGAGTAGGAAGAAACCCTATCTTCAGTATCTTAAGATAAGTGGATGTCCAGCTTTTGTAAAAAAGCAGCATGCGGACAAGCTCGAGGCACGATCAGTACTGTGTATGTTTGTGGGATACCCAAAGAACTCCAGGGGTTATCTTTTCTATTACGCAGAGGAACAAAAGGTTTTTGTTTCTCTGCATGCCCACTTTATGGAAACTCAATTTTTAGAAAAAGAGATAAGTAGGAGCGCAATAGAATTAGAAGAAATTCCAGAACCACAAGCTATTACTGAAAGCATGGTGGAACCAAAAGTTTCGAAAGAACCGGACATCCCCACGCCACTTTGCAGGACTAGTAGGCAGTCTTATCCACCTGAGAGATACTACGGTTTTCTCATAGACGGGGATAGAGAGGATTGCATCATCGATGATGATGAGCCAACTAGCTACCAGCAAGCCATTCAGAGCAGAGACTCGGTAAAATGGATGGATGCAATGCAGACCGAAATGGAGTCCATGTACACCAACAAAGTATGGAACTTTGAACATTGCTCCAGAAGGGATAAAATCCGTAGGCTGCAAATGGATCTTCAGAAAGAAGATTGGTGTAGATGGACAGGTTGAAACCTATAATGCTAGACTTGTTGCAAACGGTTTTCGTCAAAGACCTGGTTTGGACTATGATGAAACCTTTTCTCCAGTGGCTATGCTCAAATCCATTCGGATCCTTTTTGCCATTGCTGCCTTCCACGATTATGAAATTTGGAAGATGGACGTAAATACCACTTTTCTGAATGGAAATTTGGAAGAGTGTGTCTATATGGATAAGCCAGAGGGTTTCATAGAGAGTGGGAGCAGCGGAAGAGTATGCAAATTGCTTAAATCCATTTATGGATTAAAGCAGGCATCACGGAGTTGGAACATCTATTTGAGACGGTCAAGGAATTTAACATTTTGTAAAATCCAGATGAACCATGCATCTATAGTAAGATTGTAGCGAGAAGTGTGGTATTCCTCGTCTTGTACGTGGATGACATTCTCTTGATAGGAAATGACATTCTTATGCTACAATCAGTCAAAGGATTTTTGTCACAAAGGTTCTCCATGAAGGACCTGGGTGATGCCTCCTACATTCTGGAGATCCAGACTATCGTGATAGATCTAAAAGAATTTTTAGACTTTCACAGTCAAGGTACATCGACACCATACTGAAAAGATTCAGTATGGAAGATTCAAACTGCGGTAATCTACCAGGTTGTCACAGAATCACCCTCTACAAAGAGATGTCTCCCAAGACTGATTTGGAAAAGGATCGCATGTTTATTATACCCTACACTTCAGCGGTAGGCTCTATAATAAATGCGTTGCTGTGTACCAGACTAGATATAGCTTACGCACTGAGCGTTGTAAGCAGGTATCAGTCAAACCCAGGGGTGAAGCACTGAACAGCAGTGAAGAACATTGCCACGCCCCTCTTCCCGGTATACGGGCAGAGGACGGGACTGGTCCGATAAGTAAATACGCTAAGCGTATCTAAGCAATATAAAAGTAAAGCACAAGAGACAAGATATAAATAAACAGCAACTTTATTTATTAACATTCTTCTGTATAATGCATGAAAAGTAAATACAACTGAATAAAAAGCAATGCCTAAACAATGGCATAACAGAAATGAAAGTACTGAATGGAAAGTGTACAATGACTAGAGCTCAGGGTCTTCACTGAACTGGTCCAATTCTTCAGCAGTGAGCACGATCTCTGATGGGTCCAAATCACCCGACGACATTCAAAGAAGAAAGAAATAGAATGTCGTCAGCGAATAGATCGCTCGGTAAGTCCCAAAGATAAGAGGAAAGTAGAATAGACAGAATAAGAAGGTATCTTTTAAAGTTGTATTATATTGTTGTAATGTTGTATTAACGCTGTTGTTTGTAGCTGTTGGAGATAGTGCCCTCAGAGTCAATTATTAGGTCACAGGTACGTGATTGTAATGATTGAGGGAGGACCTATCCCGGTAGGACAGTCTTACTCGAGATGATAGTATGCTATCTGGTTTACCTTTATCATCGTGTACTGCTTTAGGTGACCTGACACGTCGCTATTACATGTTGATAGAGCCCCTAGGATTCTTGCTTGACCACCAGCAGTATGAGGGCGATCATATAAGTGGGAGCTGGGGGTCTATAAGCTTATCCTTAAATGGTCCCTAGTCGTGGGAGTTTCGAGACTGGGCATCGATACTCCATTAGTAGACTAGTGTATACAGTCGAGACCCCGACGAGGGGCGGTGGCCGGTCTCACAAGCCACTGGTGTCAGTTGGATCACCTAAGATGTATACAGGTGCTCATTGGGTTATGAGTACACCGGACAGGACTCGCCGGGAACATGCCAGTTGGTCATATACCAGACGTCAGATGGCAGTTCCCTGGTGACATGTGTGCAGGTTAGTTCATCGACCTGGGGATCGTCATTTGTCTCGTGTGAGTTCCCACTGTACTTTGATTACTACCCTACCACGGCTCAAAGGAGTCGTGCAAACAGGTTTTAGTTGGGTACAGTCCCGAGCCACATGGAGGCAGTGAGCGTATCTTCAGGGGTTCATCTCTACCGGTATTGGGGGTGAGGTCGTGCTGTGTCTAGGAGAGCCATTACACAAAGTCCTTGGCCAAGGCAAGGAGATTTACTGGTAGGTATTCCAGTAGTATCTCAGGGTGTTCTGGGCTACACTCCGACACGACTTGTACCGCTTTTGGGGGTCTGACTTTTACCAACCCCCTAGGCCCGCCATGCGATACTCATAGACGAACGGACCGGACTGTACGGATATTGTCACTGACAGGCTCAGTAGGGTTGTCGGGCTAAGTTCGCTCACAGACGTCCCTTTTAGTCAGTACCTGGTAGCCCGTCACGTATTGGCTTATACCTCTGACGTGCTAGTGGTTAAATCCACAACCAAGGTGTTGACGAGTCTTTAGAGTCCCCCACATTTCAGTTACTCAGCTTTCGGGCGAAAGGTTGTAGAGGCCGTATGGAGATATGGCAAGGTCTGATCAGATACGTGCGGTATTGCACGGATCAGGATCGGACAGTCTGTACTATAGGCCGTATGGTTATATGGCAGGGCTCGATCAGATACGTGCGGTATTGCACGGATCAGGATCGAACAGATATTACTTGCCGGCTTTGGTTTAAGCCGGATCCTAGTATAGTACAGTGTAGACTTTGTCTCATTGCATTTGTATTTCGGTCGAAATACAGATGCGGGTGTGTATGCACAGTATTGGGGTTTTTCCCGTAATTTATTACGGGACCAGTTTTCTGGAGTTGCCAGTTTGCTTTCCGTTTCGGCCAATTCCCATTGTTCCGTTCATTGGCCGAAGATTGGTGGAGGAGGGCTTATTTGCATTGTTGCAAATAGGCATTTGTGGAAGGGGGTCTTTGCATTTTGTTGTATCATGATAGCACCCTCCTTTGACTTGCTTGACTTCATACTTCATGATGGCTTGACTTTGTTAGCATCATGGTTGTTGATGATGGTTGTGGTTGTGTGTGGTTTTTGCTTGTGATCATATTCTTTCATGATGCCCTCTTGCATCATTGCTTCCACCCACCCCTTGACCTTGCTCTCTTTTTCTCTCTCCAATCACACAAAGGGGGTGTGGGCCGGCCATTCCTAGAAGGGGATGGGAATTGATTCATTTTTTGGTGTGGCATTTTCTTCTCTCATGGTGCTATGAAAATTGCTCTCTTGTTCATCCAAAAACCTCCTTGAATCCCTCCACCAATGGCAACCTCCACTACCCCAAAAGAGACACAAGTTCTACTACACATTCTACAGCGAATCTTGGGCACGTCGAGTAGCCGGCTTCGTGCCCGAGTTGCCTCGGCATTGAGGTGGGAGCCCGTAAACGATGTAGGCGACGTGGTGCACTTCCGGCGACGAGGAGGAGACGGAACATTCCGCAGGAGATCGGGACCATGACGAGAAGACCGGAGGACTTGGATCATCGGTATATCTCTAACCCATCTTCTAGTTAGCTTAGACTTGTTAATGGTTACGATCCGGGTTATAGTGCGCGGTGGTGCCGGTTTGCTAAGTCCGCAAAAATTAAAGTTATTCACCGCTTCCGCATTTGGCCGTCGGTTTGACGGCCGGGGCGCCGCCGTGCACTTACAGTGGTATCAGAGCCTCCCCATTAACTTAGTCTAGCTTTGTGTAATGTGTTTTTCAGTTCCGATCGATCGAAATGTCCAAAAACCCGTATTTGCTCACATCAGTTTTCTGTTGGAATTTTTTAGTCTCGAAAATTTTTTCAGGTTGTAAAATATTTATGTACTATAAATTCTAAGACCACTGTTCAAATTCGAGACAATGATCTTCCAGACAGAGCGCGGAAGGGCGGCCAAAACCCACTTCTGGCCGCGCTTCCGCCGCAGTACGGAGGAATCATTGGGTTGTTTTTTTACAGTGGGCTTCTGGGGAGATTTTAGGGGTTTTGGAATATTAACATTGGGCCCAGAATTTCTTTAACTGCTACAGTATTGCTTGGGGGCCCACTTGTAAAAATTTGATCGATCGGATATTTTAAACACATTTTTCACAGTATTTACATTATATCTGCGACCGTGAATGTCACTTGATCGGTAAATCCGGTCTAACTGCTATAGCCCGGTTAGACGGATTTGCGAACGTGACTTTCACGTTGATGTTTTGTTTTTGCTGTGATGTTGCGGATCGGTCGTGGGGGATAGCCTGGATGCAATGCTAGTACAGTTTTGTTGTATTATGTACATTTGATACTGCGGGGCGAGCGTCCGACATGTGGACTGCCATCACTGCCTGATTGTATTATTATTTTGGGGCACGACCTGGTTGCGGTCGATGTACCCGGTGTATGTATATTTTACTTTCTGTACTAGGATTGCCCCGCGGAGGGGTGCACGGATAGCCGGGTTCTGGAGGGCAACAAGCCCGCATCTCATGGCATTGGGACGGAGGGGGCTTCACTCTAGGATTGGCGGGCTATTCGCCGCACTCGTAGGGGGTAGAGGTTGACCCAGGAGGGGTGCCCAAGTTACCGGATTCCGTGAAGTGCTGGGTGGTCCATTCACGGCGCTGAAGGGGGCTGCCTCGCTTCAGGTTTTGGCGGGTAACTTGCCGCGCCCGTAGGGGTCTAGGTTTTCATTGCACAGGCTATCCACACGACCAGGGGAACGTCGGGTTTCAACGGCTCTGTGAAACCCGGGGATCCCAGATATCTGTATTGTTTCTGTGATGCTGTACATTTCTGTGATGTTGCTTTTTATTCACGCCTTGAGCGAATATAATATATTGGTATATATATTAGTAGATGTTGTATATGTTTTACATCCGCGCTAGTCCAGTCCCCGCTCTGTCGTTAGTTAGCTAACCTAACGGGTAATGACGGGACCCAGTGGCGAATGCGGATGGCATATACGTACATCAGTATATTTTCGTTCTTTTTGGTGTGATCAATTGATGGGACTGCGTTGATTCGGATCAATGCAAGTTAAAAACAAACCTAATCTGATGTTGTTGGAACACTTTTTCAAAAAGCTGTTATTGCAAGGACGTTCACTTTTGTTTTGCATCGTGGTATTCAGTTGGAATATCCTGCTCCTCAGTCGACGAGGCAAGGGCCGAGATCCCTTCACCGGGAGTGACCCCTTGGACAAAAAGTTTGCGTCAGGGCATTAACTTCACTATAGCCGATTACTTTTGCTTTGCATCGCGGTATTCATTTGGAATATCCTGCACCCCATTCTACGGGGAAAGAGCCGAGATCCCTTCACCGGGAGTGACCTCTTTAGCAACTGTTTTCGTCACTATATTTCTAAAAAGCTATCCGTTCCTTCGACGATATCAAGTTCTTTACGTTAAAGGTTTTCGCCAGAAACCATTCATAGCCCTCCGTCGTTTCATATGGGTGGTCAATAGTATTCAAGCTGTGTATGTTGGCCAAAGTCAAGGCACAGTTATTGGTAGCTATTGGAGTATTCATATGCAGCATAGATAGATGCGTTGGTTTGGGACAGTCGTACTGCCATTTTGGCCAAAGTCAAGGGTATGTACGGGTGGATTCAAATTAACCTGGAGAATGACGGGTAGAACTTGACATGTGACTTATGATATGTTGGCCAAAGTCAAGGTCATAAGAGCATGGGGCAGAAATCACATCGGGAGTTTCAAAAGTACTGAAACTTGCCAGATATGCGCATACCTTCTGGAGTGTGATACCGTGAGCGGATTCCGTCACGTTGTCATGCGATGAGAGTTGGATCCCGATTCCCAGTGATGAGTTAGTTTACTCCTCGGGTAACCCCGACTAATTCTTCTTTCAGGTTTGGAGGAGAATTTGAGGTACAGTGGGAGGTTTCCAGATTAGATAAATTGGTAACCATTCTGATCTAGGTTAGAGTGCACGCTGAGTGTTTCTTTTCTCTCTCTCTCTTTGGCAGCGACCATTGACCCGACCCTAAGACTATGACTCAGTGACCAAATTAACCGAACCTTCTTGACACTGGCTTTTGGATTGTCAGAGTTGCAAACCTCATTGCCACTCCTACTTTTACCCTTTTCTCCAGGACACCCCGTATTGCTACGAACGTCCACTTCCATTGGACAAAACCATCGTATGGTTAGATACGAACTCGAAAGAATTTATTCGAGGATGGTTTCCGGTTCTGGAGAAAACGGATAGGATTATTCAGTTGTCTTTTCCTTTTACCCTCTCTCAGGTTACGAGTACTCCTTGGTTTAGGGGTAGTACACCTATTACGCAAATTGGATAGTCTTCTTCCAAACCTTAGGCTGGTGCCGACCGGTAGGGAATGAAGAAAACCAATTAGCCTAACGATGGTGTACAGAAGGTATTAAGTTCAGACAAAGCAAGGGATTAGTAAGAGGGCAAAGTAAAATGCAACAGATATTCACGACCAAACCAAATACTTCGTTACCACTCCCACATCACCTTTGTATTTCTCCAGGACACTCCGTATCACTACGAAGATCCACAGTTTATTTGGATACTCCATCGTATGGTTATATACGAACTCGAATGGAACTTGTTCCAGTTCGGGGATGGATTCTGGTCCAGGAGAAATAGGAATAAGGTTTATTCGGTTGTCTTTTATCTTCACCCTCTCTCATTGCGAGTGTTCCTAGGATTGGGACAGTACACCCATTATGCTTATTGGATAGTCTTCTTCCAAACCATAGGCTGGTGCCGAACGGTAGGGAAGGAAGAAAACCATTTGGCCTAAAAGGGTATGCAGAAGGTAAAGACTAAAGACATATGAAGGGATTTGGAGAGGTGGCAAAGAACTATACGGTTACAGTCGTGAATCTGGAAGAGGCATTACTAGGAATACCAGAATACCCCATCGGAACATTTCAATGTTTCAGTTTCACTGTGTAATGTTAAAGGAAAACTGATTTCCCGATTAGATACTTACTCCAGGGTATGTATTTACCAGGTACGATTCTCACATCTGTATGGTTTTACAGATGATGAGTGGGAGTAAGTTATTGGGAATTGGGTGATTATCCTCATTATATCGGGATTCGTTGTAATCGGTGATATTTGAGGAAATCACCTGGGCTGTTTGCCGGTTGGCAAATATATTTGGTTTTGGATATCCGCTGTTATGCACCAATTTCAAATTGATATATCTGTACGTCTATTTTCATAGAGTGAGATATACCTTTCTGAAATTATGTCTACGACATTTACCTATATCAGTGGATGGTTAGGTAAGGAGCATTAAACAGCGGTGTAATTCTTCTTAACCATAAGTACAGTTTTCAACCTACGACACACAGTGAATGAGTTATCAGACTCAAGGGACTTATACAAAGGATTGTATGTTGTCCAGGGTCCATAAGGACAGAGGGTTGGTCCTCGCACTATATTCGGTTTACTTATGACTTCTCTAGTTTTTGGACAGGTGTTTCGTGGAAACACAGGGTCTGAATTTTGAGAAGTTATAGGTATTTGAATAGAGTAGAGAACCAGGTATAGCAAGTATCGGGATTCTTCAAAGTGATCGAAGATGTAGATACTTGTATATGGTATTCAGTTGATAGTAATGACTAAGAGATCTTGCTTCTCTTTCAGGTTACTCATAATTGGAAGCACTCCTAAGTTGAGTAACGCTGATCGGCCTCCTTCCATTTAGTTGACATGCGCTAGGGACAGCTGCATGATTTGAATCTGGTTCAATTAAATCAGTGCCTCTGTTTCTATATTGGATATAGAACAGTTCATATCTTGACGATGTTAAGGTACGGGGAGTTGTCCGGTTTATGATTAAAACCAGACACTGGATAACTCAAGGCACGTTTCTGTAATGGCTGTTTGTGGGTTGACCCAGGCTATGACGCGGGTTGACTTTCTACCATCTGGATGAACAATAGCAATATTGTTCTAGACTCGCCACAGTTTTATTAAAAATGGATTTTTTCAGAAAACAGTAGTGGGAGTATGGTAGAACTGGAAGTAATTCCAGAACCACAAACGATTACTGAAGATTTGATAAGGAACCTAAAGATTCAATCTGGATTGACATTCCATTGGCCACTCCGCAGATAAGGTGGGTAACTTCAGGCACCCGAGAGGTACTACGGTAGCCTCAAGGACGGTGACAGGGAAGTTCTTGTTTACCTACAATTGCCATTGCTGTTGTTCCAGGTTACGAGACCCGGCGGGAGGATGAGTATAGCGTCGTTCTAAACCAGTTTTAGAAGTGTACGTCTATATGACTCTGCCATAGGGTTGTCGTAGTCAGTGGGAGCAGCGGAAGCATTGGTGGACAGGTTGCTTATGTCTATTTATAGACTAGAGCAGATGTAGCGGAGATAGATCATCTATTTCTGACGTGACAGTCATGGGTTTGACTTCATCAGAATAGGGGATGGATCTGTTGAGAAGGTAGTAGGGTGTGATATCCTGGTATTTGGATGATATACACAGAGTAGGAAAAGGAACTCCTACACTACGATCGGTTATACTTTGGTCGTCACACAGTTGTTTCTCCACAAAGGAAATGGATTTTATATCAGACATACTGGTTACTAGATCTATGGTATTAGATCTAGATTTGGGTGGTTTCCCAATCAGGGTACTTGACAGCATTCTAAGAGTATTTAGGATGGACGACTCCTGGCACGGTAGTGTACCTGCAGGTAATGGAGTCACCCTCTCCAAAGGTGTCTTACAGACTAAAGGGGAGAGGGACGGGCATGATTGGCAGATCACTTGCTCAGGCAATTGAGTCAATCGTGAGATGTCAAGTACCACACCAGATGTTGTTCTTGCACTAGATGCAATAAGTTGACATTAATCCAATCCTGGAGAAACAGTCGGAAGCAGTTTTAGAACATAAGTGGATGTTCTAGGGATATGATAACGACAGCCTCATTCAGGAGACAGTTATCATTCCAGGCTTCCAAGGTGACATGGACGACAAGGAGGTTGTCAGAGTTATAGTTTTCCTTCTGATGAGGGGCAGTATTTTGGACAGGTGGTCCAAGGCAATACTGAGGGTAGCATGGCGCAGGATACTGATTGAGTTCAGTTGACGATACAGTCTAAGAAGTTTGGATTTGGAGTTCATTTATGAGCTCGGTCCCATCAAACATCCAGACATATTCTGAGACAGGTATTGCTCTTTTCGGGAGATGGCTTTCTCCGCGAACTTGAGATATAGAGAGACATAGAAAGAAACAACTAAGCGGATCCACTCACTGAGGCTATTCCTCGAACGCAATAGTTCCGCAAACGAGCTTTGTGAGACTGACTAGTAGAGGAGTTGGATGTTCGGTATCACACGGGCTGTGAGTATGCGACATCGCAATAATTAGCCTTGAGTGCAAGTGGGAGATTGTTGGAGATAGTGCCCTCAGAGTCAATTATTAGGTCACAGGTACGTGATTGTAATGATTGAGGGAGGACCTATCCCGGTAGGACAGTCTTACTCGAGATGATAGTATGCTATCTGGTTTACCTTTATCATCGTGTACTGCTTTAGGTGACCTGACACGTCGCTATTACACGTTGATAGAGCCCCTAGGATTCTTGCTTGACCACCAGCAGTATGAGGGCGATCATATAAGTGGGAGCTGGGGGTCTATAAGCTTATCCTTAAATGGTCCCTAGTCGTGGGAGTTTCGAGACTGGGCATCGATACTCCATTAGTAGACTAGTGTATACAGTCGAGACCCCGACGAGGGGCGGTGGCCGGTCTCACAAGCCACTGGTGTCAGTTGGATCACCTAAGATGTATACAGGTGCTCATTGGGTTATGAGTACACCGGACAGGACTCGCCGGGAACATGCCAGTTGGTCATATACCAGACGTCAGATGGCAGTTCCCTGGTGACATGTGTGCAGGTTAGTTCATCGACCTGGGGATCGTCATTTGTCTCGTGTGAGTTCCCACTGTACTTTGATTACTACCCTACCACGGCTCAAAGGAGTCGTGCAAACAGGTTTTAGTTGGGTACAGTCCCGAGCCACATGGAGGCAGTGAGCGTATCTTCAGGGGTTCGTCTCTCCCGGTATTGGGGGTGAGGTCGTGCTGTGTCTAGGAGAGCCATTACACAAAGTCCTTGGCCAAGGCAAGGAGATTTACTGGTAGGTATTCCAGTAGTATCTCAGGGTGTTCTGGGCTACACTCCGACACGACTTGTACCGCTTTTGGGGGTCTGACTTTTACCAACCCCCTAGGCCCGCCATGCGATACTCATAGACGAACGGACCGGACTGTACGGATATTGTCACTGACAGGCTCAGTAGGGTTGTCGGGCTAAGTTCGCTCACAGACGTCCCTTTTAGTCAGTACCTGGTAGCCCGTCACGTATTGGCTTATACCTCTGACGTGCTAGTGGTTAAATCCACAACCAAGGTGTTGACGAGTCTTTAGAGTTCCCCACATTTCAGTTACTCAGCTTTCGGGCGAAAGGTTGTAGAGGCCGTATGGAGATATGGCAAGGTCTGATCAGATACGTGCGGTATTGCACGGATCAGGATCGGACAGTCTGTACTATAGGCCGTATGGTTATATGGCAGGGTTCGATCAGATACGTGCGGTATTGCACGGATCAGGATCGAACAGATATTACTTGCCGGCTTTGGTTTAAGCCGGATCCTAGTATAGTACAGTGTAGACTTTGTCTCATTGCATTTGTATTTCGGTCGAAATACAGATGCGGGTGTGTATGCACAGTATCGGGGTTTTTCCCGTAATTTATTACGGGACCAGTTTTCTGGAGTTGCCAGTTTTCTTTCCGTTTCGGCCAATTCCCATTGTTCCGTTCATTGGCCGAAGATTGGTGGAGGAGGGCTTATTTGCATTGTTGCAAATAGGCATTTGTGGAAGGGGGTCTTTGCATTTTGTTGTATCATGATAGCACCCTCCTTTGACTTGCTTGACTTCATACTTCATGATGGCTTGACTTTGTTAGCATCATGGTTGTTGATGATGGTTGTGGTTGTGTGTGGTTTTTGCTTGTGATCATATTCTTTCATGATGCCCTCTTGCATCATTGCTTCCACCCACCCCTTGACCTTGCTCTCTTTTTCTCTCTCCAATCACACAAAGGGGGTGTGGGCCGGCCATTCCTAGAAGGGGATGGGAATTGATTCATTTTTTGGTGTGGCATTTTCTTCTCTCATGGTGCTATGAAAATTGCTCTCTTGTTCATCCAAAAACCTCCTTGAATCCCTCCACCAATGGCAACCTCCACTACCCCAAAAGAGACACAAGTTCTACTACACATTCTACAGCGAATCTTGGGCACGTCGAGTAGCCGGCTTCGTGCCCGAGTTGCCTCGGCATTGAGGTGGGAGCCCGTAAACGATGTAGGCGACGTGGTGCACTTCCGGCGACGAGGAGGAGACGGAACATTCCGCAGGAGATCGGGACCATGACGAGAAGACCGGAGGACTTGGATCGTCGGTATATCTCTAACCCATCTTCTAGTTAGCTTAGACTTGTTAATGGTTACGATCCGGGTTATAGTGCGCGGTGGTGCCGGTTTGCTAAGTCCGCAAAAATTAAAGTTATTCACCGCTTCCGCATTTGGCCGTCGGTTTGACGGCCGGGGCGCCGCCGTGCACTTACAGTAGCTTGGTACAGAAGAATACCAGTGTATACGAAAGGAGTCTCTATATGCCAGAGACTAGAGGCAAGTATAGTACAAGGAACCGTTTATGCCACGGTACAACAGCAACTGGATTCATGTTAGGTGTATTAAGTCATACTGTCTCGTGCCACTTCTATCACTTTCCGTACCAATCTACCCCTAAAACGCCGAGATGTCTTGTTTGTATTTTAAATTGTATTGATTGTATAATTGATTAACTGACCGAAACCATGATATCAGTAAACGGATTTAACCGTAGAATCATGTAAATGGATGTAACTGGAGAATCATGTAAATGGAATGTATATCCATGGTTCTGTTAAGTCAAGTTATATAATGGATTCATGGAATCTTGTTGAATTGGAATATTGTAGATTGTAGATTGTAGATTGTACTTGAATCATATTCAAGTCAGATTATAATGAGACTCAAACTGAGTCAGACAATTAGAAAAGTAAATTGAAGTCCTGATTGTTTTGATGTTATCGGTAACCGCTGCACATGGGCGACAGGATTTGTGTTTTTTTCAAAGACGATTACCGTATTGATAACACCGTTGTTAAGTTGTCTAGATTAGATAGGCAAGCACCTACTTCTCCGGCTCCCTGAGGCTCAAGAGATTGGTCCCACTTAAACCTATATTTACTAGGGTCCTTATGGTAAATTATAGAACTTGAGGGGTTTTTATGTAAAAATACTTTTATATACTTTTCAAAATACACCCCAAGTATTTATTAGTCGTCTTTAGAGTTGTAATAAATGTAGATTTTATATTGTGATATTTCTAGTGAAAATATCCTATTTTCATAATAAATGGTATTTATTGGTAATAATTGTTTTGTATGGAATTCATAGTTTTTTTTAGTGAAAAATGATTCTTGTGATATTTTTAGAAAAAGAGGAAAATGTATATTATTACAAAATAGATATTTTAAGGATAAATATACATATATTTATATGAAAATAATTTTTAATATATATAATATTCTAGAAATCTCATTTTCGTTAGATTTTCGTATTTTAAATCTTTCGAGACCGAATGCTCCTTACGGAGGTCTGAATCTCGCACTACTAAGCCCAGGGATGTGCGATAATCCGCACCATCCCAGTCGGGTTACCCAAATTGGGTTGTAGTGGCGCTTTGCAATGATTTGTATAAATAGTAAATCGTTTAGAAAACGATTTTATTAAGTAAATGGTATTTAAATGAAATTGTGTCGTTTTCCCGTATTCTATATTCTCAAGGGTATGGTGCTATGTTGCATATGAGTGTGTGAGGAGGTAGGTCGTTACCTCGTGATCTAAATAAAGGTATAACAAGGTTTTGTGATGTTGAAGGTGGAATTGAAACTATGTGGTATTTAATTGAAAAATACGGTAAAATAAAATAGTAATCATTTTGTGATATGAAACTTGATCAATTTGGTTGATTAGTGTTTAATAGTCAATTTGAGATAGTTTAAGCATAATTGTATTAACGAGAAGTGATGTTTTATAAAGAAACCGAATCGGAAATCGGATTGGTTCCGATTCCGCCGAGTTTTGTAAATCCGTATTTTTAGAAAAAGTAGAGAAGGGGGAAAGTGGGACTTACGGGTTTAGGACAACAAGGAGAGGGAGGTGGAACGGGAGGAGTCGCCGGTGCGTCGCTTCATCGCCGGGAGCTCCTAGAATGATCATCGGAAGTTCGCCGGAAAATTCGCCGTAGTTTCGCCTCGTGCTCGATTTCAAAGTACACAAGATTTGTTGGAAATTTTTGAGAGTTGGCTCAGAGTTTGGGGTGAGAGGATAGAAGGTAGGGATGGTATTTATAGGGTTAGGCTAGGGTTAGGGTAGATGAAGGATTTTAATTTAAAAAATATAAAAATGTATTGAAAATCATTAAAAAATAGAGTAAATGGTGGTTAATGGGCTCTCTGTAAACGATCCAAATAAATGGAGTGTCCAAGGATGTTGAGAAGGTGAAGAGGCATCTTTTTCGTGTTGACGACTCGGCCGTCCGGGCGAGTCCGGCCGGCGGCGCCGGCCCGAGTCGGCCGGTCCGCCGGCTGACTCGGCCGAGTCGGGCCGAGTCGAGGGCTGAGGAGGTAGGGGTCGCTTGATTAAGCCTGTGGTATATTCAGTTTTTCAGGTGTAGAGGAAAAATTTGGAGTTATCTAGTGTTGACTGTTGGGCTTCTAAAAAATTTAAAACAAATAAATATTAAAAAATAATGTGGGGCATAGGATTTGAACTCTGGTGGCTTGGTTTTGCAGTGCAAGGTATTACCAATGAGCTACAAGCTCCTTCTTGTAATTATGGATTGAATTAAATATTAAAAGTGGTAACAGTAACATTAAATACTCCAAGTATACCTTAAATTTAAAGCAAATTTTTGTACACTAAAAATGGAGTTGTTACAGTCTACTCTCCTTACAAAATTTCGTCCTCGAAATTTACAACTTTTATTTGAGGACTAGTTTACAAAGAGGTGTGGATATCTTGCACGCATTCATCTTCTCTTTCCCAAGTGGACTCTCCTGGAGTGTCTTTTCTCCACATCACTCGGACCAAGTTGACTTTCTTGTTTCGAAGTGTCTTCACTTTCCTGTCCAGGATCTCCGTAGGTTGTTGCTCACAAGATAAGTCAGGCTGTATAGTGAGCTCGGAATGATCAAGAACATGGCTGGGGTCACTTACATACCTTCTGAGTTGGGATATGTGGAACGCATTATGCACTCATTCCAATGAGAGTGGAAGCGCTAAGCAGTATGCCACTTCACCGACTCCTTCGAGTATGTCGAACAGTCCAATATATCTCGGACTTAATTTACCACGTATTCCAAATCGGATCACTCCGCGGTTCAGAGATATCTTTAAGAACATATGATCTCCTGGCTGGAACTCCAAGTGACGTCTCTTTGCATCAGCCAAGTGCTTCTGTCAATCTTGGACTATGCGCATCCTTTCCCTGATAGTACGAACTACATCAACAGTCGCTACTATCATCTCTGGTCCAAGAAGTTCCCTATCTCCGATATCATCCCAACTTAATGGCGATCAACACTTCCTTCCATACAAAGCTGCAAAAGGTGCCATTCCTATGCTTGTTTGGTAGCTGTTGTTGTACGAAAACTCCACAAGATATAGGTGATCTTCCCACGATCCTTTTAAGTCTAACATACATTCTATGAGCATATCCTCCAAGATCTGAATAGTTCGCTCAGACTGACCATCTGTTTGTGGATGATAAGCTGTGCTGAAGTTCAGACTTGTTCCCAAGCTCGCTTGCAGACTCTGCCAAAATTGTGATCAGAACCTGGTGTCACGATCGGAGACAATATAGACCGATACTCCATGAAGTCTCACAATTTCCTGTATGAGTTCATATGTATCAGAGATAGTACATTATGAAGAGTTTAAATCTTAAATAGATTATTACCTCCATGTACTTCTTTGCTAGTGTCTCAGTAGATTGGCCAACTCGAAATGGGATGAAGTGAGCCGACTTTGTGTGTCGATCCACAATGACCCATACGGCATCGTTACCCTTTGTGCTGCGAGGAAGAGCAGTCACAAAATCCATCGTGATGTGTTGCCACTTCTATTCTGGGATTGGTAACGGTTGAAGTAATCCAGCAGTCCTGTGATGTTCAACATTTACTTGCTGACACACCAAGCATTTAGCGACGCTTCTGGCTACTTCACGCTTCATTCCATGCCACCAATAATTCTGACGTAGATCTTTGTACATTTTGGTACTTCCAGGATGTACTGAGTAGGGAGAGTTGTGAGATTCTTTCATTAACTCTTCTCGAACAGGACCTTTTGGTACACATAATCTGCTGCCGTATCTCAAAGATCCGTCTTCATGGATGTTGAAGTCTGTTCTGAGTCCATTCTCCACCTGTTCTCTGATCTTTTGTAACTTAGCATCACTTGCTTGAGCTGCTTTGATCTGATTGACAATGGTTGATTGAACTTGTAAATTCATCAAACTTGAAGCGTTACCTGGCAGGACTACTTCAATCTCCATCTGATGCAAGTCTTGTTGAAGCTTCCACCGAGCGGTGAGATTCATCGATAATGGTTGACGACTAAGAGAATCAGGTACCACATTCACCTTCCCTCGGTGATATTGTAAGTTGATGTCAAACTCCTCCATGAGTTCTAACCATCTTCTCTGCCGCATATTCAACTCCTTCTGAGTAAACACATATTTCAGGCTCTTGTGATCTGTGTATATGTTTACTCGTTCACCAAGTAGATAGTGGCGCTAAATCTTGAGAGCAAAGATGACGGCTGCCAACTCTAGATCATGCGTCGGATAATTGCGCTCATGAGTCTTCAGCTGTTATGAAGCATAAGCCACAACTTTACCGTGCTGATATAGAACACATCCTAATCCCTTACCGGATGCATCGCAATGCACTTCGAATCCTCCAGATTGATCCGGTATGACGAGAATAGGCGCTGATGTCAATCTTGACTTGAGTTCTAAGAAAGCATGTTCACATGCTTCTGACCACACAAAATCTTCATCTTTACGTGTGAGCTTGGTCAGGGATGTTGCTATCTTCGAAAATCCTTCAATGAACCTTCTGTAATATCCAGCTAAACCCAAGAAACTTCGAATGTCTTTCACTGACTTTAGAGTAGGCCATTCGCTAACTGCTGAAACTTTCGCTGGATCTACAGAGATTCCATCACCTGATACGATATGTCCCAGAAAACCAACTTGCTTTAGCCAAAACTCGCACTTGTTGTACTTGGCATAGAGCTGGTGTTGTCGAAGAGTTTCCAAGACAATTTGTATGTGTTCGGCATGTTCTTTCCGACTCTTCGAATACACCAGGATGTCGTCGATGAAGATGACAACAAACCTGTCTAAGTACTCCCGGAAAACTTGATTCATTAGGTTCATGAAGGTTGCTGGTGCATTGGTCACTCCAAATGGCATCACCAGAAATTTATAATGTCCATAGCGAGTTCTGAAAGCCGTTTTATGAATATCAGCTTCCTTGACCTTCACCTGATGATAACCTGGACGAAGATCCAATTTAGAGAAAACACAAGATCCACTTAGCTGGTCGAATAAATTGTCGATGCGCGGGAGTGAATACTTGTTCTTTATAATGACTTCGTTCAAGGCTCTGTAATCAATGCACATTCTGTATGAACCTTCCTTCTTCTTCACGAGTATTACAGGTGATCCCCAACTTGAAGTGCTGGGACGAATCCATCCTTTCGCCAGTAATTCGTCCAACTGTGCTTGGAATTCCTTCAAACCTTCCGGACTTAGTCTATAAGGTGCTTTGATCACCGGTTGTGCTCCTGGTACTAAATCGATGCTGAATCCAAGAGCTCGATCGGGAGGCAAACCTGATATTTCGTCAAGAAACACATCGTCGAACTCTCGAACCACATCCGGTCTTGATTCTTCCTCCGCTTGAGCTGCTGCAACTACTGCTTCTCTTGGCTTCGCTTTGTAGGTACTTGGCTCTAGGGTACGGTCTCCGCTTTTGAAATAGAAGACCGGGTGGTCTGGAATCTCGAATACTACCCTCCTTTGACGATAGTCGATGGTAGCATAAAAAGTTCCAAGCCAATCCATACTTAGAACTATATCGAAGTTCGGTATGTCCAGCACTTTGAAGTCAGCATAAAACTCTCTGCTGCAGACGACTACTGGACACAAGCTGTATTCCATTGTTGCCTTTAGAACGCCATTCCCTGAACTGTCATTCTAGCTGGATACAAGCGGTAAGACTGGAATTGCATGGGTTTGGATGAACTGTTGCGACATAAAGCGGTGAGATGCTCCAGTATCAAACAGTGCTAGCGCAGGTATTGAGGATACAAAGATTGTACCTAAGGTATGTTGAATATGTTTTAGGTATAGGAAAAGTATGTAGATAAATATCAAGACTGTAAGAGAATTTGAGAAAGAAATGGTTACCAGTGATAACTTGGCCAGTGGCCTCAGCTTCTTCTACTGTCATCGTGAAAGCCTGGTGCCTTGGTATATTCCTCCTGGCCTGAGGAGCATTCCTCGGAATGTTCCTTTGAGCTTGATGGAACTGACGAGGAGGTGGTGCAGCTTGTGGTCCTCTGGATGGTGCGGGTAGTGCAAGTCTTGGAGTAGGTGCTTGGATGGCTGGACGCTGTGGGTAATTGTTTGCTGGCCTGGGTGGAGCAATTGGATCTTGTTTATGAAGACAAGACCCAATACCATGAGCAGTTGAGCCGCAGATCAAGAAAAGGTTGTTCGCACGCCGGCAATCTTTCGCCAGATGCCCATTTCTTTTGCAGTAGTTACAAAAGGCTAGGCTCGGCTTGTTGATTGGTGCTTCTGGACGCCTTGGCACAAAAGGTGGTCTGGACGAGGCTCCTCCTGCCATCTGGTTGGCAGGGCACTTAACTCCTGCAGACCGAGGTCTGCCCCTCGCTTTTATCACTGCTTCATAACTGCGAGTAGCTTCTAGAGCATCCTCATGAGTTGGAAATTTTCCTGTGGCTAGAGCAGCTTGAATTTCTGTGTCCAACCCCTGTTGAAAATGACGGGCTCTGATCTCATCCGTCGGTATCAAATGTGCCACGAATCTGTTTAAAGGATTGTGTTAGCTGTGTATTATGTGATATTTTAAAAAATTGAAATATTGTGACATATCTTACCGACTTAGCATGGTGAATTCAGCGTCATACTCATCTACTGACTTGTCCTACATCGAACCTTGTTGTAGATGAATGAACTGTTATTCCATGGCAAACCTGGCAGTCACAGGGAAGTACTTCGCGTCGAACTTATCACGAAAAGTCTTCCATTCAATAGGCTGTTCAAGACGGCTTTCTTCTGCCTTCCACCAGTTGCGAGCATTGTCCGTGAGCTGCAGTTTCGCCATACGGACCCAAGCTATGTCTGGCACTTGTGCTGCCGCCAGATTATCCTTTATGCTTTGTGCCCATTCCTCAGCTTCAAGTGGGCTTCCCTTTCCGGAGAACTGTTTGGGATGTAAAGCTCTGAATTGCTTTATCCCAGGTGCTTCAGTCTCGGAACGGTTCAGTAGTTGTTGCTGTCCTTCAAGGAGGCTGCGGATCGCCTCAAACAGTAGGCACAATGGGCAGTGGAGGTGGAATGTTGTTGAAGTTGGCGCTTGTAGTGTTTGGGGAATCCATAACCTTGAAGAAAAATTTAGGTTAGGACAGATTCAAGTACATGAAATGATAAGATTCAAGGAATATGAAATTGTAAGATTCAAGGAACATGAATTGTAAAGAATGTTTTAGTTGCTGGTTTTTTTGTTATATTACTTAGGTTGTTCACGCAGAACAGAACAGCATAGTAGGGTTCTATACAGCTCTGACCAGCATGGGCTACCAACAAAACCTGTCACGCCCCGCTTCCCGGTATACGGGCAGAGGACGGGACTGGTCTGCTACGTATTTACTGTGAAGTAAATACGCTAAGCGTATCTAAGCAATATAAAAGTAAAGCACAAAAGACAAGATATAAATAAACTGCAATTTTATTTATTAACATTCTTTTGTACAATGCATGAAAAGTAAATACAACTGAATAAAAAGCAATGCCTAAACAATGGCATACCAGAAATGAAAGCACTGGATGGAAAGTGTACAATGACTAGAGCTCAGGGTCTTCACTGAACTGGTCCATGTCTTCAGCAGTGGGCTCGATCTCTGACGGGTCCAAATCAACTGACGACATTCAAAGAAGAAAGAAATAGAATGTCGTCAGTGAACAGATCGCTCGGTAAGTCCCAAAGATAAGAGGAAAGTAGAATAGACAGAATAAGAAGGTATCTTTTAAAGTTGTATTATATTATTGTAATGTTGTATTAACGCTGTTGTTTGTAGCTTGGTACAGAAGAATGCCAGTGTATACGAGAGGAGTCTCTATATGCCAGAGACTAGAGGCAAGTATAGTACAAGGAACCGTTTATGCCACGGTACAACAGAAACTGGATTCATGTTAGGTGTATTAAGTCTTACTGTCTCGTGCCACTTTTAACACCTTCCGTACCAATCTACCCCTTAAACACCGAGATATCTTGTTTGTATTGTTTATTTTGTAAATTGTATTGATTGTATAATTGATTGACTGGCCGAAACCATGATATCAGTAAATGGAATTAACCGTAGAATCATGTAAATGGATGTAACTGGAGAATCATGTAAATGGAATGTATATCCATGGTTCGGTTAAGTCAAGTTATATAATGGATTCATGGAATCATTTTGATTTGGAATATTGTAGATTGTAGATTGTAGATTGTACTAAAATCATAATCAAGTCAGATTATAATGAGACTCAAACTGAGTCAGACAATTAGAAAAGTAAATTGAAGTCCTGATTGTTTTGATGTTATCGGTAACCGCTGCATATGGGCGGCAGGATTTGTGTCTTTTTCAAAGACGATTACCGTATTGATAACACCGTTGTTAATTATCTACCTTAGATAGGCAAGCACCCACTTCTCCGGCTCTCTGAGGCTTAAGAGATTGGTCCCGCTTAAACCTATATTTACTAGGGTCCTTATGGTAAATTATAGAACTTGAGGGGGTTTTATGTAAAAATACTTTTATATAATTTTCAAAATACACCCCAAGTATTTATTAGTCGTCTTTAGGGTTGTAATGAATGTAGATTTTATATTGTAATATTTCTAATTAAAATATCCTATTTTCATAATAAATTGTATTTATTGGTAATATTGGATTTGTATGGAATTCATGCTTTTTTAGTGAAAATGATTCTTGTGATATTTTTAGAAAAAGTAGAATATGTATATTATTACAAAATAGATATTTTAAGGATAAATATATATATATTTATATGAAAATAAATTTTAATATATATAATATTCTAGAAATCTCATTTTCGTTAGATTTTTTGTATTTTAAATCTTTCGAGACCGAAGGCTCCTTGCGGAGGACTGAATCTAGCACTACTAAGCCCAGGGATGTGCGATAATCCGCACCATCCCAGTCGGGTTCCCCAAATTGGGTTGTAGCGGCGCTTTGCAAAGATTTGTATAAATACTAAATCCTTTAAAAAACGGTTTTGTTAAGTAAATGGTATTTAAATGAAAATATGTCGTTTTCCCGTATTCTATATTCCCAAGGGTATGGTGCTATGTTGCATATGAGTGTGTGAGGAGGTAGGTCATTACCTCGTGATCTACTTAAAGGTATAACAAGGTTTTGTGATGTTGAAGGTGGAATTGAAACTATGTGGTGTTTAAATGAAAAATACGGTAAAATGAAATAGTAATTATTTTGTGATTTGAAACTTGATCAATTTGGTTGATTAGTGTTTAATAGTCAACATGAGAGAGTTTAAGCATAATTGTATTAACGAGAAGTGAAGTTTTGTAAAGAAACCGAATCGGAAATCGGATTGGTTCCGATTCCGTCGAGTTTTGTAAATCCGTATTTTTTGAAAGCGTAGAGAAGGGGGAAAGTCGGACTTACGGGTTTAGGACAACAAGGAGAGGGAGGTGGAACGGGAGGAGTCGCCGATGCGTCGCTTCGTCGCCGGGATCTCCTAGAATGATCATCGAAAGTTCGCCGGAAAATTCGCCGTAGCTTCGCCTCGTGCTCGATTTCAAAGTACACAAGGTTTGTTGGAAATTTTTCAGAGTTGGCTCAGTGTTAGGGGTGAGAGGGTAGAGGTTATGGGTGGTATTTATAGGGTTAGGATAGGGTTAGGGTAGATGAAGGGTTTTAATTTAAAAAATGTAAAAATGTATTGAAAATCATTTAAAAAATGGAGTAAATGGGGGTTAATAGGCTCTCTGTAAACGATCTAAAAAATGGAGTGTGCGGGGATGTTAAGAAGGTGAATAGGCATCTTTTTCGGGTTGACGACTCGGCCGTCCGGCCGAGTCCGGATGGCGGCGTCGGCCCGAGTCGGCCGGTCCTCCTGCCGACTTGGCCGATTCGGGCCGAGTCGAGAGTTGAGGAGGTGGGGGGTCGCCTGATTAAGCTTCTGGTATATTCAGTTTTTCAGGTGTAGTGGAAAATTTGGAGTTATCTCGTGTTGACTGTTGGGCTTCTAAAAATTTTAAAACAAATAAATATTAAAAAATAATGTGGGGCATAGGATTTAAAACAAAAACTTTAAACCGGCGCTATCGTATGCTTAAAACCCGGATCAAACCATTAACCTACAACTAGCTATCTAGAGAGAGGGTTGGAAAGCTATACCGATCGATCCGTGTCCTTCGGTCTTTAGCCACCATCCCAAGCTCCTCGCGGCATCTCCGGTCTCGATCTCCGCGTCGGAAAGGGCACCACATCATCGATTCTTTTTACGGGCTCCCGCTTCGTCCGAAGCAACATGGGCACGAAGTGTGCTAGCCGACGTGTCCAAGGTGTTGTAGAGAATGTTTGTGATCACTTCGTCTCTTGCATCCATTGATTTGGATGGAGGTTAGAGGTGTTGCCATTAATGGAAATTTGAGCTACAGAAGAAAGAGGAAGAAGAAGAAGTTTTTTTCTTTTCTTTTCTTTTGTTGAGATGATTATGAGAGTGAGAGAGTGAGTAGAATAATATGAGAGCAAACCTTGCCCTTGGCTGCCTCTCTCTCCTCTCATCAAATCAACTCACAAATCCATCACATCATGTGACACATGCACAAGAAAAGAGACCATGAGTCACCACTTGTGCATGTGTCACAATAAATGCTCCAAATGATGATTTCTAGGTCACAATTTCCATTTACAAACATTAATCCAAATGTTTGCAACAATAAAAAGATACGGCAACATCTAAAGTTAACTCGTGACGGATCACAAGGATACTCCTCACCTATATATACATACCTGCATCCGCATTCTGACTGAATGCGAATGCGATGAGACCAGAGTATTCTAACAAATTTAATACTAGGATCCAGCTTAAACCAAAGCCCACTAGTATGATCCGTCCGATCATGATCCGTGCAATACCGCACGTATAAGATCGAACCTTGCCATATATCATACGGCCTCTACAACGTTTCGCTAGAAACTTGAGAAACTGTCTGTGGGGGACTCTAAAGACTTGTCAATACCTTGGCTGTGGATTTAACCACTAGCTTGTCAGAGGTATTAGCCGTACGTAACGGGCTACCAAGTATTGACCCAAAGGGAGGTCGATGAGCGAACTCATCCTGACACCCTACTGAGCCTGTCAGTGACAATATCCGTACAGTCCGGTCCATTCGTCTATGAGCATCGCATGGCGGGCCTAGGGGGTTAGTAAAAGTCAGACCCCCAAAAGCGGTACAAGTCGTGTCGGAGTGTATCCCAGACACGACTTGGCCTAGAGGGTTGGAATACGTACCAGTAAATCTCCTGCCTTGGTTAAGGACTTTGTGTAATGGCTCTCCTAGACACAGCGTGATCTCACCCCCAATACCGGGAGAGATGAACCCCTGCCGATCCGCTCACTGCCTCCATGTGGCTCGGAACTGTACCCAACTAAAACCTGTTTGCATGACTCCTTTGAGCCGTGGTAGGGTAGTAATCAAAGCACAGTGGGAACTCACACGAGACAAATGACGATCTCAGGTCGATGAACTAACCTGTACACATGTCACCAGGGAACTGCTATCTGACGTCAGGTATAATACCAACTAGCATGTTCCCGGCGAGTCCTGTCCGGTGTACTCATAACCCAATGAGCACCTGTATACATCTTTGGTGATCCAACTGACACCAATGGCTTGTGAGACCGGCCACTGTCTCTCGTCCGGGTCTCGACTGTATACATTAGTCTACTAATGGAGTATCGATGCCCAATCTCGAAACTCCCACGACTAGGGACCCTTTAAGGATGTGCTTATAGACCCCAGCTCCCACATATATGATCGCCATCATACTGCTGGTAGTCAAGCAAGAATCCTAAGGGCTCTATCAATGTGTAATAGCGACCTGTAAGGTCATCTGAAGCAGTACACGATGATAAAGATAAACCAGATAGCATACTATCATCTTGAGTAAGACTGTCCTACCGGTATAGGTCCTCCCTCAATCATTGCAATCACGTGCCTGTGATCCAATAATTTACTCTAAGGGAACTTTATCCACCAATCTCCCACTTGCACTCAAGGCTAATTATTGTGATGTCGCATACTCACAGCCCGTGTGATACCGAACACCCAACATCTCAACTAATCAGTCTCGCAAAACCCGTTTGCGAAACTATTGCGTTCGAGGAATAGCCTCAGTGAGTGGATTCGCCCTGATATTTCTTTCTATGTCTCTCTTTTTCTCAAGTTCGCAGAGAAATCCATCTCCCGAAATGAGCAATACCTGTCTTAGAATATGTCTGGATATCTGATGGGACCTAGTTCATAAATGAACTCCAAATCCAAACTTTTTAGACTGTATCGTCAACTGAAATTAATCAGTATCCTGCACCACACCTCCCTCAGTACCCGCTTGGACCACCTGTCCAAAATACTGCCCCTCGTCAGAGGGAAAACTACAACTCTGACAGTCACTCTGTCATCCTGGTCATCTTGGAAGCCTGGAATGATAACTGTCTCTCGAAAGAGGCTGTCGTTATCATATCCCAAGAACATCCACTTATGTTCTAAAACTGTTTCCGAACGTTTCTTCAGGATAGGATTAATATCAACTTATTGCATCTAGTGCAAAAACAACGTCTGGTGTGGTACATGATATCTCATGATTGACTCAATTGCCTAAGCAAGTGATCTGCCAATCTTGCACATCCCTCTCCCCTTTAGTCTGTAAGACACCTTTGGAGAGGGTGACTCCATCACCTGCAGGTACACTACGTGCCAGGAGTTGTCCATTCTAAAACATCTTTAGAATGCTGTCTAAGCACCCAAATTGGGAAATGTCTTACAGACTAAAGGGGAGAGGGATGTGCAAGATTGGCAGATCACTTGCTTAGGCAATTGAGTCAATCATGAGATATCATGTACCACACCAGACGTTGTTTTTGCACTAGATGCAATAAGTTGATATTAATCCTATCCTGAAGAAACGTTCGGAAACAGTTTTAGAACATAAGTGGATGTTCTTGGGATATGATAACGACAGCCTCCTTCGAGAGACAGTTATCATTCCAGGCTTCCAAGATGACCAGGATGACAGAGTGACTGTCAGAGTTGTAGTTTTCCCTCTGACGAGGGGCAGTATTTTGGACAGGTGGTCCAAGCGGGTACTAAGGGAGGTGTGGTGCAGGATACTGATTAATTTCAGTTGACGATACAGTCTAAAAAGTTTGGATTTGGAGTTCATTTATGAACTAGGTCCCATCAGATATCCAGACATATTCTAAGACAGGTATTGCTCATTTCCGCTTGGACCACCTGTCCAAAATACTGCCCCTCGTCAGAGGGAAAACTACAACTCTGACAGTCACTCTGTTATCCTGGTCATCTTGGAAGCCTGGAATGATAACTGTCTCTCGAAGGAGGCTGTCGTTATCATATCCCAAGAACATCCACTTATGTTCTAAAACTGTTTCCGAACGTTTCTTCAGGATAGGATTAATATCAACTTATTGCATCTAGTGCAAAAACAACGTCTGGTGTGGTACATGATATCTCATGATTGACTCAATTGCCTAAGCAAGTGATCTGCCAATCTTGCACATCCCTCTCCCCTTTAGTCTGTAAGACACCTTTGGAGAGGGTGACTCCATCACCTGCAGGTACACTACGTGCCAGGAGTTGTCCATTCTAAAACATCTTTAGAATGCTGTCTAAGCACCCAAATTGGGAAACTGCCCAAATCTAGATCTAAAACCATAGATCTAGTAACCAGAATGTCGGATATAATATACAAGAAACCACTGTATGACAACCAAAGTACAACCGATCGTAGTATAGGAATTTCTCTTCCTACTCTGTGTATGTCATCCAAATACCAGGACATCACACCCTACTACCTTCTTAACAGATCCTACCCCTATTCTGATGAAGTCAAACCTATGACTGTCACATCAGAAATAGATGATCTATCTCCGCTATATCTGCTTTAGTCCATAAATAGACATAAGCTACTTGTCCACTATGCTTCCGCTGCTCCCACTGACTACGACAACCCTCTGGCAGAGTCATATACACGTGCACTTCTAAAGCTAGTTTAGAACGACGCTAAACTCATCCTCCTGCCGGGTCTCATAGCCTAGAACAACAGTAGCGTCAAATATGGGTAAACAAGAACCTCCTGTCACCATCCTTGAGGCCCGAGTACTTCTCGGGTGCCTGAGGATACCCACCATATCTGCGGAGTGGTCAATGGAATGTCAAACCAGATTGAATCTTTATGTTCTTATCAAATTTTCAGTAATCGTTTGCGGTTCTGGAATCACTTCCAGTTCTACCATACTCCTACTACTGTTTTATGAAAAAATCCATTTTTATTAAAACTGTGGCAAGTGAAGAACAATATCACTATTGATCTTCCAGATGGTAGAAAGTCAACCCTCGTCATAGCCCGGGTCAACCCACAAACAGCCATTACAGAAACGTGCCTTGAGTTATCCAGAGTCAGGTTTTAAGCATATGCCGGACAACTTCCCGTACCTTAACAATGTTAAGATATGAACTATTCTATATCCAATATAGAAACAGAGGCACTGATTTAATTGGAACCAGATTCAAATCATGCAGCTGTCTCCAGTGCATGTCAACTAAATGGAGAGAGGCCGATCAGCATTACTCAACTTTGGAATACATCCAGATATGAGTAACCTGAAAGAGAAGCAAGTTCTCATAATCATTACTATCAACTGAATACCATACACAAGTATCTACATCTTCGATCACCTTGAAGAATCCTGATACTTGCAATGCCTGGTTCTCTACTTTATTCTTATACCTATAACTTCTCAAAACTTAGACCATGCATTTCTTCGAAACACATGTTTAAGAACTAGAGAATTCACAAGTAAACAGAATATAGTACGAGTACCAACCACTCTGTCCTCATGGACACTGGAAAATATACAATACTCTGTATAAGTCCCCTGAGTCTAATAACTCATTCCCTGTGTGTCGTAGGTTGAAAACTGTACTTATGGTTAAGAAGAATTACATCGCTGTTTAATGCTCCTTACCTAACCTTCCACTGATATAGGTAAATGTCATACACATAATTTCAAAAAGTTATATCTCACTTTATAAAAATAAACGTATAGATTTATCAATTTGAAATTGGTGGATAACAACGGTTATTCAAAACCAAATATTTGCTGTCCGGCAAACAACCCAGGCGATTTCCTCAAATATCACCAATTACAACGAATCCCGATATAATGAGGATAATCACCCAATTCCCAATAACTTACTCCCACTCGTCATCTATAAAACCATACAGATGTGAGAATCAAACCTGGTAAATACATACCCTGGAGCAAGGACTAATTGGGAAATCAGTTTTCTTTTAACAGTACACTGTGAAACTGAAACATGTAAATGTTTCGAAGGGGTATCCGGGTATTCCTAATAATGCCTCTTCCATTATCTGATTCACAACTGTAACCGTATATTTCTTTGCCATCTCTCCAAATCCCTTTATATGTCTTTAGTCATTACTTTCTGTACAACCCTTTAGGCTAAATGGTTTTCTTCCTTCCCTACCGTTCGGCACCAACCTATGGTTTGGAAGAAGACTATCCAATAAGCATAATGGGTGTACTGTCCTAATCCTAGGAGCACTCGCAACGCGAAAGAAGGTAAAGATAAAAGACAACTGAATAAACCTTATTCCTATTTCTCCTGAACCAGAATCCATCCCCGAACTGGAACAAGACCCTTCGAGTTCATATATAATCATATGATGGAGTATCCAATAAACTATGGATCTTCGTAGTGATACGGAGTGTTCTGGAGAAATACAAAGGTGATATAGGAGTGGCGATGAAATACTTGGTTTGGTCGTGAATAGCAGTCGCAATTTACTTTGCCCTCTTTCTAATCCCTTTATTTGTCTTACCTTATTACCTTCTGTACACCATCGTTAGGCTAATTGGTTTTCTTCATTCCTTACCGTTCGGCACCTGCCTATGGTTTGGAAGAAGACTATCCAATAAGCGTAATAGGTGTACTGTCCTAATCCAAAGAGCACTCGCAACCTGAGAGAAGGTAAAAGGAAAAGACAACTGAATAGTCCTATTCATTTTCTCCAGAACCGAAAACCATCCTCGAATCTGGAACAAGTTCCTTCGAGTTCGTATATAACCATACGATGGTTTTATCCAATGGAAATGGATGTTCGTAGTAATACGGGATGTTCTGGAGAAAAGAGTAAAAGTAGGAGTTGCGATGAGGTATGCAACTCTGACAATCCAAAAGCCAATGTTTTAAGAAGGTTCGGTTAATTTGGTCACTGAGTCATAGTCAAGGGTCGGGTCATCGTCGCTGCCAAAGAGAGAGAGAAAAGAAACACTCTGCGTGCACTCTAACCTAGATCAGAATGGTTATCAATTTATCCAATCAGGATACCTCCCACTGTATCGTCAAATTCTCCTCCAAACCTGAAAGAAGAATTAGTCGGGATCACCCGAGGAGTAAACCAACTCATCAGTGGGAATCGGGATCCAACTATCATCGCATGATAACGTGATGGAATCCACTCACGTTATCACACTCCAGAAGGTATGCGCATATCTAGCAAGTTTCAGTTTCTTTAGAAACCCCCGAAGTGATTTTTACCCCATGCTCTTATGACCTTGACGAAGGTCAACAAATCATAAGTCATATGTTAAGTTCTACCTGTCATTGTCCAGGTTAATTTGAACCCACCCGTACAAGCCCTTGACGAAGGTCAAAAGGCTGTACGACAATCCCAAACCAACGCATCTATCTATGCAGCAGAAAGGTAACAAGCAGCTACCATTCACTATGCCTTGACGAAGGTCAACAAACATAGCATGAATACTAAGTGCTACCCATCAGAAATGACGGAGGGCTACGAATGGTTTTTGGCGAAAAACCTTTAACGTAATGAACTTGATATCGTTGAAGGAACCGGATAGCTTTTTATAAAAATATAGTGGCGAAAACCTTTGCTAAAGAGGTCACTCCCGGTGAAGGGATCTCGGCTCTTTCCCCGTAGAATGAGGTGCAGGATATTCCAACTGAATACCATGGTGCAAAGCAATAAGTAATCGACTATAGTGAAGTTATTACCCTGACGCAAACTTTTGTCCAAGGGGTCACTCCCGGTGAAGGGATCTCGGCCCTTGCCTCGTCGACTGAGGTGCTGGATATTCATAACCGAATACCACTGTGCAAAACAAAAGAGAACGTCCTTGCAGTAACAGTTTTTTTTGAATAATGTTCCAACAACATCAGAATAGGTTTTTTTAGCTTGCATTGATCCGAATCAATGCAGTCCAATCAATTAATCACACCACAAAAGAACGAAAATATGATGTACGTATATGCCATCCGCATTCGCCACTAGGTCCCGTCATCACCCGTTAGGTTACTTAAATGACGACAGAGCGGGGACTGGACTAGCGCGGGTGTAAAACATATACAACATCTACTAGTATATATATCAATATATAATATTTGCTCAAGGCGTGATAAAATGCAACATCACAGAAATGTAAAAGGTATCACAGAACAATACAGATAATCTGGGATCCCCGGGTTTCATAGAGCCACTACAGAAACCCGACGTTCCCCTGGTCGTATGGATAGACTGTGCAACGAAATCCTTGACCCCTACGAGCGCGGCAAGTTACCTGCCAAAACCTGAAGCGAGGCAGCCCCCTTCAACAACGTGAATGGACCACCCAGCACTTCACGGAATCCGGTAACTTGAGCACCCCTCCTTGGGTAACCTGTACCCCATACGAGTGCGGCGAATCGCCCGCCAATTCTAGAGTAAAGCCCCCTCCGTCTCAAACCCATGAGATGGGGGCCTGTTGCCTTCTAGAACCCGGCTATCCGTGCACCCCTCCGCGGGATAATCCTAGTACAGAAAGTAAAATATATATATACAACGGGTACATCGAACTCAGCCCGGTCGTGCCCCAAAAGAATAATATACAAACAGGCAGTGACGGCAGTCCACATGTCGGACGCTCGCCCCGCAATATCAAATGTACAAATACAACCAAACTGTACTACCATTGCATCCAGGCTATCCACCACGACAAATCCGCAACATCACAGCACAACACAGAATATCAACGTGAATGTCACGTTCGTAAATCCGTCTAAAAGAACTATAGCAATTAGACAGGATTTACCGATCAAATGACATTCACGGTCGTGGATATAATGTAAATACTGTGAACTAACATATTTAAATTTTCGACCGACAAAATTTTCCGAAGTGGGCCCCAAGCACAATTCCCAGTACTTAGACAAATCTGGGCCCAAACAAAAAATAACAGAAACCACATTTCCAAGTCCGAGACTACCTCAGAAAATTTTGTGCACTGTGGCTACAGTACGGCGGCGGATTCACGGCCAAAACGTGGGTACGGCCAAGGATCCACCACGCTACAGTTAAATCAGCCCACCAATTTTTCTCAGTTCTCTTAAAAAAGCCTGCCTGATTTTCTGCAATACTCCAAATAATTTTTTGAGCACAAAAAAAATTCGACAGAAAGTTCATGATTGGAAATGCAGTTTTTGAAAATTTCACCCGATCGAAGTTCTAAACACGTTAGAGCAAGCTAGTGAAGGTTAATGGCGTGGCTCTGATACCATGTAAGACTACAGTAGCGCCCCGGCCGTCTTTCCGAGGCCAAAATGCGAAAACGAAAACTTTTTCTTAACTTGAAACCGGCACTATCGAATGCTTAAAACCCGGAACGAACCATTAACCTACAACTAGCTATCTAGAGAGAGGGTTGGAAAGCTATACCGATCAATCCATATCCTTCGATCTTTGACCACCATCCCAAGCTCCTCGCGGCATCTCCGGTCTCGATCTCCTCGTCAGAAAGGGCACCACATCATCGATTCTTTTTACGGGATCCCGCTTCGTCCGAAGCAACTTGGGCACGAAGTGTGCTAGCCGACATGTCCAAGGTGTTGTAGAGAATGTTTGTGATTACTTTGTCTCTTGCATCCATTGATTTGAATGGAGGTTAGAGGTGTTGCCATTAATGGAGATTTGAGCTAGAGAAGAAAGAGGAAGAAGAAGAAGTTTTTTTCTTTTCTTTTCTTTTGTTGAGATGATAATGAGAGTGGGAGGGTGAGTAGAATAATATGAGAGCGAACCTTGCCCTTGCCTGCCCCTCTCTCTCCTCTCATCAAATCAACTCACAAATCCATCACATTATGTGACACATGCACAAGAAAAGAGACATGAGTCACCACTTGTGCATGTGTCACAATAAATGCTCCAAATGATGAATTCTAGCTCACAATTTCCATTTACAAACATTAATCCAAATGTTTGCAACAATAAAAAGATACGGCAACATCTAAAATAAACTCGTGACGGATCACAAGGATAGCCCTCACCTGTATATACATACCTGCATCCGCATTCCGACTGAATGCGAATGTGATGAGACTAAAGTAATCTAACAAATCTAATATTAGGATCCGGCTTAAACTAAAGCCCACTAGTATGATCCATCCGATCATGATCCGTGCAATACCACACGTATAAGATCGAACCCTGTCATATATCATACGGCCTCTACAACGTTTCGCCCGAAACTTGAGAAACTGTCTGTGGGGGACTCTAAAGACTAGTGAATACCTTGGCTGTGGATTTAACTACTAGCTCGTCAAAGGTATTAGCCGTACGTAATGGGCTACCAAGTATTGACCAAAAGGGAGGTCGATGAGTGAACTCATCCTGACACCCTACTGAGCCTGTCAGTGACAATATCCGTACAGTCTGGTCCGTTCGTCTATGAGCATCGTATGGCAGGCCTAGGGGGTTGGTAAAAGTCAGACCCCCAAAAGCGGTACAAGTCGTGTCGGAGTATAGCCCAGAAAACCCTGAGATACTACTGGAATACCTTCCAGTAAATCTCCAGCCTTGGCCAAGGACTTCGTGTAATGGCTCTCCTATACACAACGCGATCTCACCCCCAATACCGGGAGAGACGAACCCCTGCCGATCCGCTCACAGCCTCCATGTAGCTCGGGGCTGTACCCAACTAAAACATGTTTGCATGACTCCTTTGAGCCATGGTAGGGTAGTAATCAAAGCACACTGGGAACTCACACGAGACAAATGACAATCTCAGGTCAATGAACTAACTTGTACACATGTCACTAGAGAACTGCTATCTGACGTCAGGTATAATACCAACTAGCATATTTCCGGCGAGTCTGTCCGGTATACTCATAACCCAATGAGCACCTGTATACATCTTAGGTGAACCAACTGACACCAATGGCTTGTGAGACCAGCCACCGCCCCTCGTCGGGGTCTTGACTGTATACACTAGTCTACTAATGGAGTATCGATGCCCAGTCTCGAAACTCCCACGACATGGGACCTTTTAAGGATGTGCTTATAGACCCTAGCTCCCACGTATATGATCGCCATCATACTGATGGTAGTCAAGCAAGAATCCTAAGGGCTCTATCAATGTGTAATAGCGACCTGTACGGTCACCTAAAGCAGTACACGATGATAAAGATAAACCAGATAGCATACTATCATCTTGAGTAAGACTGTCCTACCGGTATAGGTCCCCCTCAATCATTACAATCACGTGCCTGTGATCCAATAATTGACTCTGACGGCACTATATCCAACAGTGGCTCCATAGAATTACCTGCATGATTTTCTGAGCATTTTTAATTGTGAAAATATCAACTTTTGAAAAATGGACAGAAACTAGCCAAGTATGGTGTTTAAAACTTCGATCGAACACTTTAACGTCATCTAGACTTCGCCTAAGTCTCTAGCTTGGCTCTGATACCGTGAAAGTATGTCTCTGCACCTCCACTAGGTTTCAATGAGCATCAAGTATGCAATTTTAAAATTTTAGTGTGCTAAGTATACTAAACTAGAATCGAACTAGAGAATTAGGGTTTTTAAACTAGGCAAACAATTTCTATACTAAGTGTAAATAGTCTACAACCTTTGTAGTTTAGTCCTTCACTTCTAAAACTCCAAGTTAAAGTCCCTAGAACTCTTCTTAAGGCACCACTTGATGGTTGAAACAAGCTTGCTCATCGTTTTCATCGCCGAACATGATCCACATTGAAGTCTCTCTCACTCAAGCTCACACTTCACTAATCAAGGTATTAGTGAAGTTAACAACCTAAACTAATGGGCTTGATTAGTGTAGGTTGATAAAGTAGGAAATTTGCTCACTAAAAATATTTTTCTCTTTTCTTTTTCTCAGCTCAAGAAAATTCTAGTGAAGAGATCAAGATGAGGATGAACAAGGATGAGAGTGAGAATGAACCATTTGCTCTTGTGATGAAATGAGATAAGATTGAGAATGATAAATATCTTTGTAACGTTTCAGAAATATAAAATATTATTTTTGGAAATTTAATATTAAAATAATATATTTCGCGAAAACTACCCGATTTGCGAAATTTGGGATTTTCGTAAAATGGTATAAGTGTATACCAATATTTGGAAATTTATCGGAGAATTAAATGATTTATTTATTTTAAAGATATTTATCTGATTTTGAGATAAAATCCGTGTATTTACATTTTTCATGATTTTGCACCATGTCATGTGCATACGTGCATGTTGGATTTGTGACTTGTGAGTTTTGAGAGTTAGAGAAAGAAATGAAAAGAGAATGAGAAGGAAGGAAAAGAATTCTGTTTTTGTGTGAAAAGGATTAATGGATATAAAACAAAAGGTGGAAGAAACAAGATTAGATATTTTGTGAGAGAGGTGAGTGTAGGGAGAGATATTTGTTATGAGAGAGTGAGGCTAAGAGAGGGAGAAAGGGTTAACTTGGCTTCCCCATTTCCTTCACCCCTCCATTATTTACTTCATCTTCATCATCTCCATCACTTCCTCACTACCCCATTGCCGCATCTCCAACCCTTCACCGAAACCCTATACCCCCTTAAATAAAAACATGCATACATCCATTCTAAACACATTGGACCAACCAAGTTTGGATTTTGAAGACTTTGGCAACTCAAGAAAGTTCTTTGGTTGCAAATAAGGCAATCCATACACTTTAGATTAGTTTTTGGTGTTAAATATCGTATTTCTAGATAGAAATTGAGTAAATGAGGTTATCGATTTTAGAATATTATAAGTTGCTGTCAAGTGGTCATTTGAGGTGTAGGGAGTGTTTACAAGACCTTAGAGAGTGTTCTATTGACCTGGAATTGAGTTTAGAACCCGATACACGAAGTTAGAATTGTTCCGTGTCGGTTTTGTGAAATCTTAAGGCCTACAGGGAATCTGGGATGACCTGGGATGTTTATGAGAAAAACAAACAACTCCAGAGACCTATTTAAGACACTAGGAGACCACCCTGTGAATACGAACACCAACGGAGCATAATGGGCCGAGCTCGCCGGAATTTGGGTGTATGTGGCCGGCCCCTTGGAGGTGGTTGGTGATGGAAATGGTCCAGTAGCTTATATACTTCATATAAAACACCCTATACTTGTTTGTTCAGTTCCAGTTTACCTGAACCAAAATCTGGGAGCTATTATGAGTGGTTTTTGGTTATGTTTTCCATATTTGGAATTCTTGGTTTTAGTATTTGATATTGTTTTGGTTCGTTGTATGTTTGTACGTCAACGACGAAGGTTGTTTATTTGGTTTTGCATGCGTAAGTTATATGTTCTAACCTATGAGCGCACCGTGTGCCGTATCGGTTTTCGAACATTTATTTTGATGGTATTACGATATGTGTTGATATTGTAGGTACCTTAGTGTGGATTCCAAGACGACGAAGTACATCGACTACGGCTAAGCGAGGAGTTTAGCAGGTGAGTAGATGCATATCTACGGGGGGAAGTCGGGTGGACGGCGTGTAGCACCCCCGCAAACATTGATATGGAATATTGTTTGATTATTATATCCTGATAAATGATATGTGACGGACATGATTATAGGATTTAATAATGATAATATGATGAAAGTTAACACTAATGAGCATATTGACATATGAGAATATGAAATGAGAAGTGAATCATGATAGATACGAATTGAAAGAGAACAAGTATGAGTTGATAATGGTATGAGGTTTGTTCGAGATTGATAAACACGACACGAGATTGAGATAGAGGTGTTGTGGAATTAATAAGTTATGACGTTTATACAATGTGATGAGAGATATTAATGTGATAAATGAGTATAAGATGTGATATGATTACTTAGTATGATATGTCGTTATATGGATGCGAATCGATATTAGATAGTTGATACCTTTATCAGTCCACGATATGAGATTGATATAGATGTGACCTGAGATATAGGTATATAGACATTTATAATGTTGTGAATCTTGAGTGATATGCCATACGAGACGTTGGTCCTTACCCTCATTGTCTTATAGGTTGATATGATCCCTATTGGTTTAATACTGCCATACGATGGATTATACCATACGTGATGTTGTGAGGCTGGATGCCGATTGATAGATTCACCGACTCGGATATATTATAGACACGTATACCTTGTAGCATTTAGCTGACGATGTACTTTATGCTACGTTCATGTCATTCTCATTACATTACATATACCTGTGCTAGTACACCTACACCATTATCGATGATGCGTATGTTACACTTACACAGATTGGCCGGCTCACACACTTTCATCATCGATAATTGCTATGTCACTACACAGTAGAATTGCTACATCATGCCATGATATACTTGCTATGCTCACATCACTGTTCCATATTGCATGATATACGGATATGCTTACATTCTGTTATATGTTGCATACCTACATACTTACACATATACCTTGCTATAGCCACATGTTCACTTATATGATGTTGCATTTGATTTACATAATTGGAAACCGCGGGATATATTTAATGACTTGATGCATTTAAATAGTGGATTTTCCCTTGATATGCTCATATTGTTGTTCTATGTTGCATACATCATATTATATGGATTTACGCATTGAGATATGGATTTCATGTGATTTTCCAAATTTGAGTGTTGGATATAGTGCCCTCAGAGCCAATTATTGGATCGCAGGCACGTGATTACAATGATTGAGGGAGGACCTATGCCGGTGGGACAATCTTACTCAGGATGATTGTATACTATCTGGTTTGTCTTTATCATCGTGTACATGTTTTAGGTGACATTGTGGTTCACTATTACACGTTGATAGAGAATAGTATGCTATCATGGTTTGTCTTTATCATCGTGTACTGCTTTAGGTGACCTTACAGGTCACTATTGCACGTTGATAGAAACCATAGGATTCTTGCTTGACTACCAGCAGTATGATGGCGATCATATATGTGGAAGCTGGGGTCTATAAGCACATCCTTAAAAGGTCCCCAGTCGTGGGAGTTTCGAGACTGGGCATCGATACTCCATTAGTAGACTAGTGTATACAGTCGAGACCCCGACGAGGGGTGGTAGCCGGTCTCACAAGCCATTGGTGTCAGTTGGTTCACCTAAGATATATACAGGTGCTCATTGTGTTATGAGTACACCGGATAGGACTCGCCGGGAACATGCTAGTTGGTATTATACCTGACGTCAGATAGCAGTTCCCTGGTGACATGTGTACAGGTTAGTTCATCGACCTGAGATCGTCATTTGTCTCGTGTGAGTTTCCACTGTGCTTTGATTACTACCCTACCAAGGCTCAAAAGAGTCGTGCAAACAGGTTTTAGTTGGGTACAGTCCCGAGCCACATAGAGGCAGTGAGCGGATCGGCAGGGGTTCGTCTCTTCCGGTATTAGGGGTGAGGGCGTGCTGTGTCTAGGAGAGCCATTACACGAAGTCCTTGGCCAAGGAAGGAGATTTACTGGTAGGTATTCTAGTAATATTTCAGGGTGTTCTGGGCTACACTCCGACACGACTTGTACCGTTTTGGGGGGTCTGACTTTTACCAACCCCCTAGGCCCGACATGCGATGCTCATAGACGAACGGACCGGACTGTACGGATATTTTCACTGACAGGCTCAGTAGGGTGTCAGGATGAGTTCACTCATCGACGTCCCTTTTGGTCAATACCTGGTATCCCGTTACGTACGGCTAATACCTCTGACGTGCTAGTGGTTAAATCCACAGCCAAAATATTGACGAGTCTTTAGAGTACCCCACAGACAGTTTCTCAAGTTTCGAGCGAAACGTTGTAGAGGCCGTATGATTTATGGCAGGGTTCGATCTTATACGTGCGGTATTGCACGGATCATGATCGGACGGATCATACTAGTAGGCTTTGGTTTAAGCCGGATCCTAGCATTAGATTTTTTGGATTACTTTAGTCTCATCGCATTCGCATTCAGTCGGAATGCGGGTGCAGGTATGTATATACAGGTGAGGGGTAACCTTATGATCCGTCACGAGTTTACTTTAGATGTTGCCGTATCTTTTTACTGTTGCAAACATTTGGATTAATGTTTGTAAATGGTGATTATGAGCTAGATATCATGATTTGGAGCATTTATTGTGACACATGCACAAGTGGTGACTCATGGTCTCTTTTCTTGTGCATGTGTCACATTATATGATGGATTTGTGTTGATATGATGAGAGGAGAAAGAGAGGGGCTGCCTAATGAGAGGTTTGGTCTTGTATTTTTTACACACTCTCGCACTCTCATTTTATCATAACATAAAGAAAGTATATGGCTTCTTCTTCTTCTTCTTCTTCTTCTTCTTCTTCTTCTTCCTCTAGCTCATAGCCTCCATTAATGGCAACACCTTCAACCTCCATCCATGCCATGGATGTAAGAGACAAAGTGATCACAGACATTCTCTACAACACCTTGGACACGTCGGCTAGCACACTGCGTGGTCAAGTTGCTTCGGACGAAGCGGGAGCCCATAAAAAGACACGTAGATGTAGTGCCCTTTCCGACAAGGAGATCGAGACCGGAGTTGCCACGGGGAGCTAGGGATGGTAGCCAAAGACCGAAGGACACGGATCGATCGGTATAGCTTTTCTATCCCTCCTCTAGATTGCTAGTATTAGGTTAATGGTTTGATCCGGGCTTTAAGCATACGATAGCGCCTGTTTCTGGTTTGAAAAAAATTTTGTTTTCCGCATTTTGGCCTCGGGCAGACGGCTGGGGCGCTACCGTAGACTTACATGGTATCAGAGCCACGTCATTAACCTTTACTAGCTTGCTCTAATATGTTTAGAACTTCTATCGAACGAAAATTTCGAAACCGCGATTCCAAGTCATGAACTTTCTGTCGAATTTTTTTTGTGCTCTAAAAATTATTTGGAGTACTGCAGAAAATCAGGCAGGGGTTTTTAAGAGAACTGAGAAAATTTGGCGGGCTGTTTTTACTGTAGAGCGGTGGTACCGCGGCCGTACCCATGCTTTGGCTGCGGTTCCGCGGCCGTACTGTAGCATCACTTTACCAAATTTCTTCAGGTGGTCTCTGACTTGGAAATGGGGTTTCTGGTAATTTAATTTTCGGCCCAGATTATTTTGAGTACTAGGTATTTTACTTGGGGCCCACTTCGGGGAATTTTGTCGATCAAAATTTTAAAACATGTTAGTTCACAGTATTTACATTATATCTGCGACCGTGAATGTCATTTGATCGGTAAATCCTGTCTAATTGCTATTGTTCTTTTTGACGGATTTGCGAACGTGACATTCACGTTGATGTTCTGTATTGTGCTGTGATGTTGCGGATTTGTCGTGGTGGATAGCCTGGATGCAATGGTAGTACAGTTTGGTTGTATTTGTACATTTGATATTGCGGGGTGAGCGTCCGACATGTGGACTGCCGTCACTGCCTGTTTGTATATTATTCTTTTGAGGCACGACCGGGCTGAGGTCGATGTACCCGTTGTATATATTTTACTTTCTGTACTCAGATTACCCCGCGGTGGGGTGCACGGAGAGCCGGGTTCTAGAGGGCAACGGGCCCACATCTCATGGCTTTGAGACGGAGGGGGCTTCACTCTAGAATTGGCGGGCTATTCGCCGCACCCGTAGGGGGTACAGGTTGACCCAAGGAGGGGTGTTCAAGTTATCGGATTCCATGAAGTGCTGGGTGGTCCATTCACGTTGTTGAAGGGGGCTGCCTCGCTTCAGGTTTTGGCAGGTAACTTGCCGCGTCCGTAGGGGTCTAGGATTTCATTGCACTGGCTATCCAAACGACCAGGGGAATGTCGGGTTTCTGTAGCGGCTCTATGAAACTCGGGAATCCCAGATTATCTGTATTGTTCTGTGATGCTTATTATATTTCTATGATGTTGCATTTTATCACGCCTTGAGCGATTATTATATATTGATATATATACCAGTAGATGTTGTATATGTTTTGCACCCGCGCTAGTCCAGTCCCCGCTCTGTCGTTAGTTAAGTTACCTAACGGGTGATGACGGGACCCAGTGGCGAATGCGGATGACATATACGTACATCGTATTTTCGTTCTTTTATGGTGTGATCAATAGATGGGACTGCATTGATTCGGATCAATGCATGCTAAACAAACCTGTTTGATATTGTTGGAACAATTTTCAAAAAAAAAGCTGTTATTGCAAGGACGTTTTCTTTTGTTTTGCACAGTGGTATTCGGTTATGAATATCCAGCACCTTAGTCGACGAGGCAAGGGCCGAGATCTCTTCACTGGGAGTGACCCCTTGGACAGAAGTTTGCGTCAGGGTAATAACTTCACTACAGCCGATTGCCTTTTGCTTTGCATTATTGGAGATAGTGCCCTCAGAGTCAATTATTGGATCACAGGCACGTGATTGCAATGATTGAGAGAGGACGTATACCGGTGGGACAGTCTTTCTCAAGATGATAGTACGCTATCTGGTTTATCTTTATCATCGTGTACTGCTTTAGGTGACCTTACAAGTCACTATTACACGTTGATAGAGCCCTTAGGATTCTTGCTTGACGACCAGCAGTATGATGGCAATCATATACGTGGGAGCTGGGGTCTATAAGCACATCCTTAAAAGGTCCCTAGTCGTGGGAGTTTTCGAGACAGGGCATCGATACTCCAGAGTAGACGAGTGTATACAGTCGAGACCCCGACGTGGGGCGGTGGCCGGTCTCACAAGCCACTGGTGTCAGTTGGTTCACCTAAGATGTATACAGGTGCTTATTGGGTTATGAGTACACCGGACAGGACTCGCCAGGAACATGCTAGTTGGTCTTATACCTGACGTCAGATAGCAGTTCCTTGGTGACATGTGTACAAGTTAGTTCATTGACCTGAGATCGTCATTTGTCTCGTGTGAGTTCCCACTGTACTTTGATTACTATCCTACCATGCTCAAAGGAGACGTGCAAACAGGTTTTAGTTGGGTACAGTCCCGAGCCACATGGAGGCAGTGAGCGAATCTTCAGGGGTTCGTCTCTCCCGGTACTGGGGGTGAGGTCGCGCTGTGTCTAGGAGAGCCCTTACACGAAGTCCTTGGCCAAGGCAGGAGATTTACTTGTAGGTATTTCAGTAATATCTCAGGGTGTTCTGGGCTACACTCCGACACGACTTGTACCGCTTTTGGGGGTCTGACTTTTACCAACCCCCTAGGCCCGCCATGCGATGCTCATAGACGAACGGACTGGACTGTACGGATATTGCCACTGACAGGCTCAGTAGGGTGTCAGGATGAGTTCGCTCATCGACGTCCCTTTTTGTCAATACCTGGTAGCCCGTTACGTATGGCTAATACCTCTGACGTGTTAGTGGTTAAATCCATAGCCAAGGCATTGACGAGTCTTTAGAGTCCCCCACAGACCGTTTCTCAAGTTTCGGGCGAAACGCTGTAGAGGCCGTATGGAGTATGGCAGGGTTCAATCATATACGTGCGGTATTGCACAGATCATGATCGGACGGATAATACTAGCGGGCTTTGGTTTAAGCCGGATCCTAGTATTGTAGAGTGTAGATTTTGTCTCATTGCATTTGTATTCGGTCGGAATACAAATGCGGGTATGTATATACAGTCGCGGGGTTTTCCTGTAATTTATTACGGGATCAGTTTTCTGAAGTTGCCAGTTTGCATTCCGTTTCGGCCATTTTCCTTTGTTTCCTTTCTTTGGATGAAAATTGGTGGAGGAGGGGTTATTTGCAAATGTGCAAATTAGCATTGTGGAGGGTGGTCTTTGTATATTGTTGCTTCATGATGGTTCAACCATCATTTTACTTATTTGATCATCATCATTACTTGACTTTGGTGTTATGATGGTTGATGGAGTGGGGACATGGTTGTGATCATATTCTTCTCATCATCACTCTTCATTCACTCTTGCATTATTGCCTCCCCCCTTGACTTTTCTCTCTCTCCCTTCACAAGAAAGGGCCGGCCATTTTGAAGGAGGGGGCTGTCCAATTTTTTAATGTGGGGTTTTCATCTCTTTTGGCTTGCACAAATGCCCCTTAGCTCATCTCCAAAGTATATCTCCTTCTCCACAAAAACCATAGCAACTTCTTAGAACCCCTTGAGACATATAGTCCTACACTATCTTACAGCATTCTTGGACACGTCGACTCGCCCACTTCGTGCCTGAGTTGCCTAGGTCTAGAGGTGGGAGCCCATAAAAGAACCCGGCAATGTGGTTCCCTTCCGATGAGGAGATGAAGACCGGAGCTTCCGCGGGGAGATGACGACGAGAAGACCGAAGGACACGGATCGCTCGGTATATCTCTCTACCCCTTCTCTAGTTAGCTAGGAGTAGGTTAATGGCCCGATCTTGGATTTTAGTGCGCGGTGGTGCCGGTTTACAAGTTTCGTAAAAGTATCGTTTCCGCATTTCGTCCTCGTTCAGACGGCCGGGGCGCCGCCGTGCACTTACACTGGTATCAGAGCCACGCCATTAACCTATTCTAGCTTGCTCTAACGTGTTTACAAGTTCGATCGAACGGATTTTCCGAAAACCCGCATTTTCTGGTTCAGTTCTCTGTCGAATTTTTTTTGGCTCGAAAAATTATTTGATACATTGCATAAATACAGGCAGGGTTTTTAATGGAATCTGGGAAAATTTGGTGGAATCATCTTATTGTTTAGCCACGGAACCGCGGCCGTACTCCTACTTTGACCGCGGTTCCGCCACAGTAAAGAAGAGTCACTGCACCAAATTTCT
Organism: Agapanthus africanus; assembly: GCA_030015575.1. Taxonomy (NCBI): domain Eukaryota; kingdom Viridiplantae; phylum Streptophyta; class Magnoliopsida; order Asparagales; family Amaryllidaceae; genus Agapanthus; species Agapanthus africanus. The sequence continues at coordinate 374,317,271 of CM057344.1, read as the reverse complement.
TCTGTTGGTTCCTGTATTGAAAATAGGGCTTTTGGAATATTCTGTTTGGGGCCAGATTTATTTTGAGTGCTACAGTTGTGCTTGGGGCCCACTTCGGGAATTTTGGTCGATTGAAAATTTTAAACATGTTAGTTCACAGTATTTACATTATATCTGTGACCGTGAATGTCATTTGATCGGTAAATCCTGTCTAACGGCTATTGCACTTTTAGACGGATTTGCGAACGTGACATTCACGTTAATGTTCTGTGTTGTACTGTGATGTTTCGGATTTGTCATGGTGGATAGCCTGGATGCAATGGTAGTACAGTTTGGTATATTATGTACATTTGATATTGCGGGGCGAGCGTCCGACATGTGGACTGCCGTTACTTCCTGTTTGTATATTATTCTTTTGGGGCACGACCGGGCTGAGGTCGATGTACCCGTTGTATATATATTTTACTTTCTGTACTAGGATTACCCCGCGGAGGGGTGCACGGATAGCCGGGTTCTAGAGGGCAACGGCCCGCATCTCATGGCATTGAGACGGAGGGGGCTTTACTCTAGAATTGGCGGGCTATTCGCCGCACTCGTAGGGGGTACAGGTTGACAAGGAGGGGTGCCCAAGTTACCGGATTTCTTGAAGTGCTGGGTGGTCCATTCACATTGCTGAAGGGGGCTGCCTCGCTTCAGGTTTTGGTGGGTAACTTGCCGCGCCCGTAGGGGTCTAGGATTTCATTGCACAGGCTATCCACACGACCAGGGGAACGTCGGGTTTAAGTAGCGGCTCTATGAAACCCGGGGATCCCAGATATCTGTATTGTTCTGTGATGCTGGTTACATTTCTGTGATGTTGCATTTTATCACGCCTTGAGAGAATATTATATATTGATATATATACTAATAGATGTTGTATATGTTTTGCATTCAGGCTAGTCCAGTCCCCGCTCTGTCGTTAGTTAAGTAACCTAACGGGTAATGATGGGACCCAGTGGCGAATGCGGATGGTATATACGTACATCATTATTTTCGTTCTTTATTGGTCTGATCAATTAATGGGACTGCATTGATTCGGATCAATGCAAGCTAAACAAACATATTCTGATGTTGTTGGAACATTTTTCAAAAAGCTGTTATTGCAAAGACGTTCTCTTTTGTTTTGCATAGTGGTATTCAGTTATGAATATCCAGCACCTCAGTCGACGAGGCAAGGGCCGAGATCCCTTCACCGGGAGTGACCCCTTGGACAGAAGTTTGCGTCAGGGCAATAACTTCACTATAGTCGATTACTTTTGCTTTGCATCGTGGTATTCAGTTGGAATATCCTGCACCTCATTCTACGGGGAAAGTGCCGAGATCCCTTCACCGGGAGTGACCTCTTCAGCAAAGGTTTTCGCCACTATATTTTTAAAAGCTATCCGGTTCCTTCAACGATATCAAGTTCATTACGTTAAAGGTTTTTCGCCAAAAACCATTCGCAGCCCTCCGTTATTTCAGTTAAATGTTCGGTAGTATTCAAGCTATGTATTTTGACCTACGCCAAGGCATAGTGATTGGTAGCTACCGGAAATTTGTCTGCAGCATAGATAGATGCGTTGGTTTGGGACAGTCGTACTACTATTTTGGCCTACGTCAAGGGTATGTACGGGTGGGTTCAAATTAACCTGGATAATGACGGGTAGAACTTGACATGTGACTTATGATATTTTGGCCTACGTCAAGGTCATAAGAGCATGGGGCAAAAATCATATCGGGGGTTTCTAAAGAAACTGAAACCTGCCAGATATGCGCATACCTTCTGGAGTGTGATAACGTGAGCGGATCCCGTCACGTTATCATGCGATGATAGTTGGATCCCGATTCCCACTGATGAGTTGGTTTACTCCTCGGGTGATCCCGATTAATTCTTCTTTCAGGTTTGGAGGAGAATTTGACGTTACAGTGGGAGGTTTCCTGATTAGATAAATTGGTAACCATTTTGATCTAGGTTAGAGTGCACGCCGAGTGTTTCTTTTCTCTCTCTCTTTGGCAGCGACCATGACCCGACCCTAGACTATGACTCAGTGACCAAAATTAACCGAACCTTCTTATAAGACTGACTTTTGGATTGTCAGAGTTGCAGACCTCATTGCCCCTCCTACTTTTATCCTTTTCTCCAGGACACCCCGTATTACTATGAACGTCCACTTCCATTGGACAAAACCATCGTATGGTTATATACGAACTCGAAAGAATTTATTCGAGGATGGTTTCCGGTTCTGGAGAAAACGAATAGGATTATTTAGTTGTCTTTTCCTCTTACCTTCTCTCAGGTTTCGAGTGCTCCTTGGATTAGGGGATAGTACACCCGTTACGCCTATTGGATAGTCTTCTTCCAAACCTTAGGTTGGCGCCGAACGGTAGGGAATGAAGAAAGCCGATTAGCCTAAGTGTAGTGTACAGAAGGTATTAAGTAAAGACAAATAAAGGGATTAGAAGGAGGGCAAAGTAAATTGCGACTGCTATTCACAACCAAACCAAGTATTTCATTACCACTCCCACTTCACCTTTGTATTTCTCCAGGACACTTCGTATCACTACGAAAATCCACAGTTATTTGGATACTCCATCCTATGGTTATATACGAACTCGAAAGGAACTTGTTCCAGTTCGGGGATGGATTCTGGTTCAGGAGAAATAGGAATAAGGTTTATTCGGTTGTCTTTTATCTTCACCTTCTCTCGCATTGCGAGTGTTCCTAGGATTAGGACAGTACACCCATTATGCTTATTGGATAGTCTTCTTCCAAACCATAGGCTGGTGCCGAACGGTAGGGAAGGAAGAAAACCATTTGGCCTAAAGGGGTGTACAGAAAGTAATGACTAAAGACATATGAAGGGATGTGGAGAGATGGCATAGAAATATACGGTTACAGTTGTGAATCTGGATAATAGAAGAGACATTACTAGGAATACCCGGGTACCTCTACGAAACATTTCAATGTTTCAGTCTCACTGTGTACTGTTAAAGGAAAACTGATTTCCCAATTAGACACTTGCTCTAGGGTATGTATTTACCAGGTTTGAATCTCACATCTGTATGGTTTTACAGATGATGAGTGGGAGTAAGTTATTGGGAATTAGGTGATCATCCTCATTATATCGGGATTCATTGTAATCGGTGATATTTTAGGAAGTCACCTGGGTTGTTTGCCGGACGATGAATATTTGGTTTTGAATATCCGCTGTTATGCATCAATTTCAAATTGATACATCTTTACGTCTATTTTTATAGAGTGAGATATACCTTTTTGAAATTTTGTCCATGACATTTACCTATATCAGTGGATGGTTAGGTAAGGAGCATTAAACAGTGGTGTAATTCTTCCTAACCATAAGTACAGTTTTCAACCTACGACACACAAGGATTGAGTTATTAAACTCAGGGGACTTATACAGAGTATTGTATATTGTCCAGTGTCCATTAGGACAGAGGGGTTGGTCCTCGAACTATATTCTGTTTACTTATGACTTCTCTAGTTCTTTGACAAGTGTTTCGTAGAAACACAAGGTCCAAGTTTTGAGAAGTTATAGGTATATGAGTAAAGTAGAGAACCAAATGTTGCAAGTATCGGGATTCTTCAAGGTGATCGAAGATGTAGATACCTGCGTATGGTGTTCAGCTGATAGTAATGGTTTTAAGAGAACTTGCTTCTCTTTCAGGTTACTCATAATTGGAAGCACTCCTAAGTTGAGTAGCGCTGATCGACCTCTTTCCATTTAGTTGACATGCACTGGAGACAGCTGCATGATTTGAATCTGGTTTAATTAAATCAGTGTCTCTGTTTCTATATTGGATATATAACAGTTCATATCTTGACATTGTTAAGGTACGGGGAGTTGTCCAGCTTATGCTTAAAACCAGACTCTGGATAACTCAAGGCACGTTTCTGTAATGGCTGTTTGTGGGTTGACCCGGGCTATGACGAGGGTTAACTTTTTACCATCTGGAAGATCAATAGTGATATTGTTCTTGACTCGCCACAGTTTTAAAAGAAATGGATTTTTTCAGAAAACAGTAGTGGGATTATGGTAGAACTGGAAGTGATTCCAGAACCGCAAACGATTACTGAAGATTTGATAAGAACCTAAAGATTCAATCTGGTTTGACATTCTATTGGCCACTCCGCAGATAAGGTGGGTAACCTCAGGCACTCGAGAGGTACCTCGGTAGCCTCAGGACGGTGACAGGGAGGTTCTTATTTACCCAGACTTGCCATTGCTGTTGTTCCAGACTGTGATACCCGGCAAGAGGATGAGTATAGCGTCGTTCTAAACTGGCTTTAGAAGTGTACATCTATATGACTCCGCCAGAGGGTTGTCGTAGTTAGTGGGAGCAGCGGAAGCATTGGTGGACAAGTAGCTTATGTCTATGGACTAAAGCAGATATAGTGGAGATAGATCATCTATTTCTGATATGACAGTCATAGGTTTGACTTCATCAGAATAGGGGATGGATCTGTTAAGAAGGTAGTAGGGTGTGATGTCCTGGTATTTGGATGACATACACAGAGTAGGAAGTGATATTCCTATACTACGATTGGTTATACTTTGGTTGTCACACAGTGGTTTCTCCACATAGTAATTGGGTATTATATCAGACATTCTGGTTACTAGATCTATGGTTTTAGATCTAGATTTGGGTAGTTTCCCAATCTGGGTAGTGTACCGGCAGGTAATGGGGTCACCCTCTCTAAAGGTGTCTTACAGACTAATGGGGAGAGGGATGTGAATGATTGGCAGATCACTTGCTTAGGCAATTGAGTTGATCATTAGATGTCAAGTACCACACCAGACGTTGGTTTTGCAGTAGATACAATAAGTTGATATTAATCCATTCCTGGAGAAACGATCGGAAGCAGTTTTTAGAACATAAGTGCATGTTCTAGGGATATGATAACAACAGCCTCTTTTAGGAAACGGTTATCATTCCAGGCTTCCAAGGTGACTTGGATGACCGGATGGCTGTTAGAGTTATAGTTTTCCCTCTAACAAGGGGTAGTAGTTTGGACAGGAGGTCCAGGTGGATACTGAGGGAGGCATGGCGCAGGATACTGATTAAGTTCAGTTGACGATACAGTCTGAGAAGTTTGGATTTGGAGTTCATTTATGAACTAGGTCCCATCAAATATCCAGACATACTCTAAGACAGGTATTGCTCATTTCGGGAGATGGCTTTCTTCGCGAACTTGAGATAAAGAGAGACATAGAAAGAAACATTTGAGCTGATCCATTCACTGAGGCCATTCCTCGAATGCATTAGTTTCGCAAACGGGTTTTGTGAGACTGATTAGTAGAGGAGTTGGGTGTTCGGTATCACATGGGCTGTGAGTATGCGACATCGCAATAATTAGCCTTGAGTGCAAGTGGGAGATTGTTGGAGATAGTGCCCTCAGAGTCAATTATTGGATCACAGGCACATGATTGCAATGATTGAGAGAAGACCTATACCGGTGGGACAGTCTTTCTCAAGATGATAGTACGCTATCTGGTTTATCATTATGATCGTGTACAACTTTAGGTGACCTTACAAGTCACTATTGCACGTTGATAGAGCCCTTAGGATTCTTGCTTGACGGCCAGCAGTATGATGGCGATCATATAGGTGGGAGCTGGGTCTATAAGCACATCCTTAAAAGGTCGCTAATCGTGGGAGTTTTCGAGACAGGGCATCGATACTCCAGAGTAGACTAGTGTATACAGTCGAGACCCCGATGAGGGGCGGTGGCCGGTCCCACAAGCCACTGGTGTCAGTTGGTTCACCTAAGATGTATACAGGTGCTCATTGGGTTATGAGTACACCGGACAGGACTAGCCGGGAACATGCTAGTTGGTCTTATACCAGACGTCAGATAGCAGTTCCCTGGTGACATGTGTACAGGTTAGATCATTGACATGAGATCTTCATTTGTCTCGTATGAGTTCCCACTGTACTTTGATTACTACCCTACCACGCTCAAAGGAGACGTGCAAACAAGTTTTAGTTGGGTACAGTCTCGAGCCACATGGAGGCAGTGAGCGGATCTTCAGGGGTTCGTCTCTCCCGGTATAGGGGGTGAGGTCGTGCTGTGTCTAGGAGAGCCCTTATACGAAGTCCCTGGCCAAGGCAGGAGATTTACTGGTAGGTATTCCAGTAATATCTCAGGGTGTTCTGGGCTACACTCCGACACGACTTGTACCGCTTTTGGGGGTCTGACTTTTACCAACCCCCTAGGCCGATGCTCATAGACGAACGGACCGGACTGTACGGATATTGCTACGACAGGCTCAGTAGGGTGTCAGGATGAGTTCGCTCATCGACGTCCCTTTTTGTCAATACCTGGTAGCCCGTTACGTATGGCTAATACCTCTGACGTGCTAGTGATTAAATCCACAGCCAAGGCATTGACGAGTCTTTAGAGTCCCCCACAGACCATTTCTCAAGTTTCGGGCGAAACGCTGTAGAGGCCGTATGAAGATATGGCAGGTATCGATCATATACCTGCGGTATTGCACGGATCATGATCGGACGGATAATAGTAGCAGGCTTTGGTTTAATCCAGATCCTAGTATTGTACAGTGTAGATTTTGTCTCATTGCATTTGTATTCGGTCGGAATACAAATGGGGGTATGTATATACAGTCGCGGGGTTTTCCTGTAATTTATTACGGGATCGGTTTTCTGAAGTTGCCAGTTTGCATTCCGTTTTGGCCATTTTCCTTTGTTTCCTTTCTTTGGCTGAAAATTGGTGGCGGAGGGCTTATTTGCAAATGTGCAAATTATCATTGTGGAGGGTGGTCTTTGTATATTGTTGCTTCATGATGGTTCAACCATCATTTGACTTATTTGATCATCATCATTACTTGACTTTGGTGTTATGATGGTTGATGGAGTGGGGACATGGTTGTGATCATATTCTTCTCATCATCACTCTTCATTCACTCTTGCATTATTGCCTCCCCCCTTTGACTTTTCTCTCTCTCCCTTCATAAGAGAGGGCCGGCCATTTTGAAAGAGGGGGCTGCCCAATTTTTTAGTGTAGGGTTTTCATCTCTTTTGGCTTGCACAAATACCCCTTAGCTCATCTCCAAAGTATATCTCCTTCTCCACAAAAACCATGGCAACTTCTTAGAACCCCTTAAGACATATAGTCCTACACTATCCTACAGCATTCTTGGACACGTCGACTAGCCAACTTCGTGCCCGAGTTGTATCGGTCCAGAGGTAGGAGCCCGTAAAAGAACTCGGCGATGTGGTGCCCTTCCGATGAGGAGATGAAGACCGGAGATTCCGCGGGGAGATAGGGACGACGACGAGAAGACCGAAGGACATGGATCGTTCGGTATTTCTCTCTACCCCTTCTCTAGTTAGCTAGGAGTAGGTTAATGGCCCGATCCGGGAATTTAGTGTGCGGAGGTGCCGGTTTACAAGTTTCGTAAAAGTATCGTTTCCGCATTTTGGCCTCGTTCAGACGGCCGGGGCGCCGTCGTGCACTTACATGCATCGTGGTATTCAGTTGGAATATCCTGCACCTCATTCTGTTAGTTATATGTATGCCCTAGAGGCCATTACTGTACATAGGATGTATATTGTAGTGGATGCTGGGACGTATGTAGGGAGGACTTTCTTGCTCGACATGATAGTATGCTATCTGGTTGCACTTTACCTTAACGTGTATACTGATTGTCTCTCTGTTACATGTTGGTAAAGCCCTTAGGATGTGTGCTTGACTACCTGGACTATGATGCGGATCATACTAGTGGGGACATGGTAGTCTATAAGTACATCCTTCAAAGTCCCTAGTCATGGGTTTATCGAGACGGGGCATCGATATACCAGAGTAGACTAGCGTATACCTTCTCGACCCATACAGATGGGCGATGGATGATCCCATATCCATTGGTGTTTGACATTGGAGTTGATATACGGGTGCTCAGTAAAGACTGGGTACACTGGACGGACTCGCCGAGAACTCCAAGATGGTATTATACCTCACGTCAGATGGCAGTTCTCTAGTGACACTGGTACAGAGTAGTCTGTTGACCCGAGATCGTCATAGAGTCTTGTGTGGTTCCCACTGTGCTTTGATTTCCATCTTACCACGTCCAAGAGGGCGTGCAAAACGGTGGTTTTTGGGTACAGTCCCGAGTCACATGGAGGCAATGAGCGATAGGAGGGGATTCGTCTCTCCCGGTATAGGGAGTTGATGTTGCGCTGTGTTCGATTGGCTATAACAGGAAATCCCTGGCCAGGGTTGCTGAGATTTACTGGTAAGTGTTACCAGTAGTTTCTCGAATTGTTTTAGACCTCATATCGACACGACTTATCGAGCTATTGGGGTCTGACGTTTACCACCCCTAGGCGAGATATGCGACATATCAGACGATCAGACCGGACTGTACGGTAGTGTTACTGGTTGGATTCACTGGAGTGTGAGCGGGCTTGCTCGTCGATCTTCAGATCGCTCAATACCCGGGTGGCCGTTACGTTTGGCAGACCGCTTGCGGCTTGTGGGTGCTTGATATGATCATCACCTGCTGCCGGCGTATTGACGAGTCTTTAGAGTCCTACACAGAGGTTTCCTGGCTCAAGCGAAACGAAATAGGAGCGCATATGAGATATGTGCGGGACCGAGAATAATGCGTGTATGTGATACCGTATTCCATTCTCGCGATGAATGTATCGAATGGTTGTATGCGATATAACCTAGTTATCGATTCAAGCGTTGATTCGATAAGCCGATACATTGTATACTAGTCGGTTGTGTGCGACATGACCGGATCATTGAATCAAGTGTTGATTTAATGATTTAATGTATAATTATATATTTGATATATTACTTTGCATTAACTAGTAATGGTTCACTTTAAATGGATTTTCTCACTTGGATTGTGCAAGTTGTATATGTGATATACTTTTAAGCACATGTTTGTATCATGTTTGATGATGCATATTAACTTGGTTAAGTTTAAAGATTAAACCATTGTTTACTTAATGATTAGGTTTTTGATTATCTTATACATTTATTTATATATTCATTTTGGAAATTATTTAAGGATGGTGGCTTATTTTGTTTTATGTTGAAGTTTCTTGAAACTTTGATCAAGTCAACCATTCTTATCTCTTCCTTAACCCTAACCATCATATCTAACCATGGTCCATTCTCTACACTAAACTAAGGTTAATATTATGATAAGAATGGATTTTATTTTCTATTTTGATATTATTCTCATCATAACAATATTCATCTTCTTCATCTTCTTCTTCATTGAAGAAGCTTGCTTCATCAATGGTGATTGATGAAAACAAGTGAGAAATCCAATTCTAAAGTCTACCCGCTTCCTATTTCTTCATCCTCTACCTCTTGCCAAGTAGTAGAGTGTGTTTTCTTCACAAGTTTCATGACTTGGTGAAGTGAGAGCTTGATCTTGCGATGCTTCGACGTAGATCATCTTCGGCATGGACATCGACAACCTAGCTTGCCCATTCTCCGACGAAGCCGACACTAGAGCCCGGATTTGATTTGGACAGCGGAGAGGACTTCGTTGCGGAGCTATGGAGGTGGAGCACCGGATCTACAAAGGTTGTATTTCCGTATTCCCTTAGTTAAGTTGTTAACTAGCTTACTTTTCGCCTAGACATCTAGCAAACGATCCGTAGTCGGGTTTCTCGGCACCGTTAAAATTTTAATATGGCATGTTCGATGCCTTGTGAGACCTCCTTGGGGTGCCTAGGAACCCTACAGTGGTATCAGAGCCTAGCTAGAGCCTTAGGCGAAGTCTAGACGGAATTTGAAGTCCGAACGAACCCGAAACCCCAATACAAAATGCTCTCTGTCCTTTTTTGAAAACAGTGGATTTTTCCAGATTAAAAATTGCTAAAAAAATCAGCAGGGAAATCTAAGGGTCACGGTGAATTTTGATGACGTAACTCCATAGTCAAGGCGCGGATCCGCGGCACGAGCATGGCTCGTGCGGCGGATCCGCGGCGGTTTTGTCCTATTGTTCATCAAAATTTGCACCATAATCAATAATAGTCAATGCTGGTTTTTCTGGGAATTTTTAATATTTATTCAAGAGTTGAATTTTCTGCAGTTGTTTTGGGGATTCGGTGTTTCGATCGGGGTTTCAAATTTTGTCTATGTGACTTTCCGGATAAATTTTAGAATATGTTAAAAAGTTCGACCGGATATAAATACCCAATTTTTCCCCTGTCGGGAAATTTCCAAGTGTTGGATATTTCTGTAGTTTAACGACGTTCTAAGTAGTGCAAGTAATGCGATGGTCCCTCTAGAAGACAACAAACCTTAACTCGATTATGTGACCGTCTTGAACTGCCCTTTGAACCTTCGGGTTTGGGGCAGTACGGCGTGCCACATGTGAGGCGTTGGCTTGACCCTTCTACGGCTGGACCGTTGGTACTGAGGCACGAACTGAATGTTGTTAGACTTGTTTCATGTGTTGATCTATATCGGGAAAACTTGGGTGTTCGATTGTTCGATCGGAAAGTTTAACATTTTCTATTTATCTGGAATGGGATACAATAATTGGAAATCACAAAAAGTTATGTGATAACTAAATGAATGTTATAAACATAGCACTTTAGTCTCACTTGATCGGTTGCGACGGAATTTTGATGTGATCAAAAGTCCGTCGCAATCACGTAGCGTACGCGGACACTCGCCGGGTAAACTTAATAGACAGCCTCACTCCATAGCCCCGACCAAGTGACTGTAGGAGAACCCCGTCGCCGAAAGCATCCGTCCGGGTGCTCGCGGTAGCGGTGTTCCGCCTTGGTGCACTTCGTCGCCGGTATCGGGGGTGCGGCCGTCTACTGAAGTTTGCGACGAGCATTCGATCAGTTTTTCGGGAATCTTGTTGAATTACCCGACTTGATATTGAAAAGTGTTTTCGATAATGAGACTAAAATGCGGGGTTTGTAATTGTTAGGCATGCGATGTCTAAGTAATTCATTTGGTCAGGCATGCGATGTCTGAGGTGGTTGCGAATTCCAACTGTTGTAGTTTTACACTTTCTTTTCTGTGACCGTAAGTGTAATATGTGATATCGCCGGTTTCGTTGCTATATGTCAACGACAATTGGGATGCGCATATTTACTTACGTTGATGACATATGATGTTATGTGTTGCTGGATATGTTATATTGGATCGTCGTGTTTGAATAGCCGGGGTTTTTTATGTGAGATGAGTGTTTTTCATTTTCATTCATGTAAAAACTTGTATGTAATATTCTTTTATTGGGGCACTTCCAGGTTGCGGAAGTTGTCACCCTTTGTATATTATTTACTTTTCCGCACTAGGATAGACCCAAGGAGGGGAGCACAAGTAACCGGGTTCTGGAGTCCAGTGGGAGACCAACTCGAGGAGTCGAGTCCGGGTCTCCTAACTCTAGAATTGGTAGGGTTGCTTGCCGCTCTCGTAGGGGTCTAGGGGTGTGGGTTTGGCTATTCATCACGACCGTGAAATCCGTGTTTTATACTGGCTCGTATTGAAAACACGGACGTCCTAGTATATCCAATATTTCATATGATTCTTCTGCTGCGATATCTGTGATGTGATCATGTGATGTTCTGTGATAGATACAGTATATATAGTATATATGATATATTATATGTAAGTGCACGGCGGCGCCCTGGCCGTCAATCCGACGGCCAAATGCGGAAACGGTGGTAAACTTAAATTTTTTCGGACTTAGCAACCGGCACCACCGCGCACTAAACACCCGGATCGAACCATTAACTAGTCTACGCTACTAATAAGAAAGGGAAGAGATATACCGACGATCCAAGTCCTCCGGTCTTCTCGTCATGGTCCCGATCTCCTGCGGAAAGTCCTGTCTCCTCCTCGTCGCCGGAAGTGCACCACATCGCCTACTATGTTTACGGGCTCCCACCTCAATGCCGAGGCAACTCGGGCACGAAGCCGGCTACTCGACGTGCCCAAGATTCGCTGTAGAATGTAGTGTAGAGATCTCATTTGGGGTTGTAGGAATTGCCTTTGGTGGAGGGATGGATACAAGAAGTATATGGAGGAGCTAGGAGAACTTTGGTGCATGAAATGAACAACATTTTTCCCACTTCAAAAATTTGGACAGCCCCAAAGAGCTTGGGCCGGCCATGACTTCAAGAGTGGAGAGAATGAGAGAGCAAGAGCCCAGGAAGGAGTGGTGCAACCATAACAATAATCCCAAGCATCCAAAAACCAATCATGAAAGAATATGATCACAAGTGTAAACTAACACTCCACCAACCTCACCCCTCATCATCATCAACCATCATGTCCCTCCATCATCATACATAAGTCAAGCCATGATGAGGTTGTGAAGTCAAGTCATCATGAAGAAATCAAGTCAAAGGATGGTGCTATCATGATACAACAATAAGCAAATACCCCCTCCACAAATACTTATTTGCAACAATGCAAATAAGCCCTCCTCCACCAATCTTCGGCCAATGAACGGAACAAAGGAAATTGGCCGAAACGGAAAGCAAACTGGCAACTCCAGAAAACTGGTCCCGTAATAAATTACGGGAAAACCCCGATACTGTGCATACACACCCGCATCTGTATTTCGACCGAAATACAAATGCAATGAGACAAACTCTACACTGTACTATACTAGGATCCGGCTTATACCAAAGCCGGCCAGTAATATCTGTTCGATCCTGATCCGTGCAATACCGCACGTATCTGATCGAACCCTGCCATATAACCATACGGCCTATAGTACAAACTGTCCGATCCTGATCCGTGCAATACCGCACGTATCTGATCGGACCCTGCCATATCTCCATACGGCCTCTACAACCTTTCGCCCGAAAGCTGAGTAACTGAAATGTGGGGGACTCTAAAGACTCATCAACACCTTGGTTGTGGATTTAACCACTAGCACGTTAGAGGTATATAAGCCAATACATAACGGGCTACCAGGTATTGACCAAAAGGGACGTCTGCGAGCGAACTCAGCCTGACACCCTACTGAGCCTGTCAGTGACAATATCCGTGCAGTCCGGTCCGTTCGTCTATGAGTATCGCATGGCGGGCCTAGGGGGTTGGTAAAAGTCAGACCCCCAAAAGCGGTACAAGTCGTGTCGGAGTGTAGCCCAGAACACCCTGAGATACTACTGGAATACCTACCAGTAAATCTCCTTGCCTTGGCCAAGGACTTTGTGTAATGGCTCTCCTAGACACAGCACGACCTCACCCCCAATACCGGGAGAGACGAACCCCTGAAGATACGCTCACTGCCTCCATGTGGCTCGGGACTGTACCCAACTAAAACCTGTTTGCACGACTCCTTTGAGCCGTGGTAGGGTAGTAATCAAAGTACAGTGGGAACTCACACGAGACAAATGATGATCCCCAGGTCGATGAACTAACCTGCACACATGTCACCAGGGAACTGCCATCTGACGTCTGGTATATGACCAACTAGCATGTTCCCGGCGAGTCCTGTCCGGTGTACTCATAACCCAATGAGCACCTGTATACATCTTAGGTGATCCAACTGACACCAGTGGCTTGTGAGACCGGCCACCGCCCCTCGTCGGGGTCTCGACTGTATACACTAGTCTACTAATGGAGTATCGATGCCCGGTCTCGAAACTCCTACGACTAGGGACCTTTTAAGGATATGCTTGTAGACCCCCAGCTCTCACTTATATGATCGCCCTCATACTGCTGGTGGTCAAGCAAGAAACCTAGGGGCTCTATCAACGTGTAATAGCGACGTGTCAGGTCACCTAAAACAGTACACGATGATAAAGGTAAACCAGATAGCATACTATCATCTCGAGTAAGACTGTCCTACCGGGATAGGTCCTCCCTCAATCATTACAATCACGTACCTGTGACCTAATAATTGACTCTGAGGGCACTATCTCCAACAATCTCCCACTTGCACTCAAGGCTAATTATTGCGATGTCGCATACTCACAGCCCGTGTGATACCGAACATCCAACTCCTCTACTTGTCAGTCTCACAAAGCTCGTTTGCGGAACTATTGCGTTCGAGGAATAGCCTCAGTGAGTGGATCCGCATAGTTGTTTCTTCCTTTGTCTCTCTATATCTCAAGTTCACGGAGAAAGCCATCTCCCGAAATGAGCAATATCAGTCTTAGAATATGTCTGGATGTCTGATGGGACGTAGCTCATAAATGAACTCCAAATCCAAACTTCTTAGACTGTATTGACAACTGAACTTAATCAGTGTCCTGCGCGCCATGCCTCCCTCAGTATTGCCTTGGACCACCTGTCCAAAATACTGCCCCTCATCAGAAGGAAAACTATAACTCTGACAACCTTTCTTGTCGTCCATGTCACCTTGGAAGCCTGGAATGATAACTGTCTCCCGAATAAGGCTGTCGTTATCATATCCCTAGAACATCCACTTATGTTCTAAAACTGCTTCCGACTGTTTCTCCAGGATTGGATTAATGTCAACTTATTGCATCTAGTGCAAGAACAACATCTGGTGTGGTACTTGACATCTCACGATTGACTCAATTGCCTGAGCAAGTGATCTGGCAATCATGCCCGTCCCTCTCCCCTTTAGTCTGTAAGACACCTTTGGAGAGGGTGACTCCATTACCTGCAGGTACACTACCGTGCCAGGAGTCGTCCATCCTAAATACTCTTAGAACGCTGTCAAGTACCCTGATTGGGAAACCACCCAAATCTAGATCTAAGACCATAGATCTAGTAACCAGTATGTCTGATATAAAATCCATTTCCATTGTGGAGAAACAACTGTGTGACGACCAAAGTATAACCGATCGTAGTGTAGGAGTTTCCTTTCCTACTCTGTGTATATCATCCAAATACCAGGATATCACACCCTACTACCTTCTCAACAGATCCATCCCCTATTCTGATGAAGTCAAACCCATGACTGTCACGTCAGAAATAGATGATCTATCTCCGCTACATCTGCTTTAGTCTATAAATAGATATAAGCCTGATGTCCACCAATGCTTCCGCTGCTCCCACTGACTACGACAACCCTCTGCCAGAGTCATATAGACGTGCACTTCTAAAACTAGTTTAGAACGACGCTATACTCATCCTCCTGCCGGGTCTCGCAGCCTGGAACAACAACAATGGCAAGTGTGGGTAAACAAGAACTTCCCTGTCACCGTCCTTGAGGCTACCTGAGTACCTCTCGGGTGCCTGAAGTTACCCACTTTATCTGCGGAGTGGCCAATGGAATGTCAATCCAGATTGAATCTTTAGGTTCCTTATCAAATCAACAGTAATCGTTTGTGGTTCTGGAATCACTTCCAGTTCTACCATACTCCCACTACTGTTTTCTGAAAAAATCCATTTTTATTAAAACTGTGGCGAGTCTAGAACAATATCGCTATTGTTCATCCAGATGGTAGAAAGTCAACCCTCGTCATAGCCTGGGTCAACCCACAAACAGCCATTACAGAAACGTGCCTTGAGTTGTCCAGTGTCTGGTTTTAAGCATAAGCCGGACAACTCCCCGTACCTTAACATCGTTAAGATATGAACTGTTCTATATCCCATATAGGACCAGAGGCACTGATTTAATTGAACCAGATTCAAATCATGCAGCTGTCCCCAGCGCATGTCAACTAAATGGAAGGAGGCCGATCAGCGTTACTCAACTTAGGAATACTTCCAATTATGAGTAACCTGAAAGAGAAGCAAGTTCTCTTAATCATTACTATCAACTGAATACTATACACAAGTATCTACATCTTTGATCTCTTTGAAGAATCCCGATACTTGCTATACCTGGTTCTCTACTCTATTCAAATACATATAACTTCTCCAAATTCGGACCCTGTGTTTCCACGAAACACCTGCCAAAAAAAAATAGAGGAGTCATAAGTAAACCGAATATAGTACGAGGACCATCCCCTCAGTCCTAATGGACACTGGACAACATACAATACTCTGTATAAGTCCCTTGAGTCTGATAACTCATTCACTGTGTGTCGTAGGTTGAAAACTGTACTTATGGTTAAGAAGAATTACACCGCTGTTTAATGCTCCTTACCTAACCATCCACTGATATAGGTAAATGTCGTAGACATAATTTCATAAAGGTATATCTCACTCTATGAAAATAGACGTACAGATATATCAATTTGAAATTGATGCATAACAGCGGATATTCAAAACCAAATATTTGCCGACCGGCAAACAGCCCAGGTGATTTCCTCAAATATCACCGATTACAACGAATCCCGATATAATGAGGATGATCACCCAATTCCCAATAACTTACTCCCACTCATCATCTGTAAAACCATACAGATGTGAGAATCGTACCTGGTAAATACATACCCTGGAGTAAGTATCTAATCAGGAAATCAGTTTTCCTTTAACATTACACAGTGAAACTGAAACATTGAAATGTTCCGATGGGGTATTCGGGTATTCCTAGTAATGCCTCTTCCAGATACACGACTGTAACCGTATAGTTCTTTGCCACCTCTCCAAATCCCTTCATATGTCTTTAGTCTTCACCTTCTGCACACCCTTTTAGGCCAAATGGTTTTCTTCCTTCCCTACCGTTCGGCACCAGCCTATGGTTTGGAAGAAGACTATCCAATAAGCATAATGGGTGTACTGTCCCAATCCTAGGAACACTCGGAATGAGAGAGGGTGAAGATAAAAGACAACCGAATAAACCTTATTCCTATTTCTCCTGAACCAGAATCCATCCCCGAACTGGAACAAGTTCCTTTCGAGTTCGTATATAACCATACGATGGAGTATCCAAATAAACTGTGGATCTTCGTAGTGATACGGAGTATCCTGGAGAAATACAAAGGTGATGTGGGAGTGGTAACGAAATATTTGGTTTGGTCGTGAATATCTGTTGCAATTTACTTTGCCCTCCTACTAATCCCTTGCTTTGTCTGAACTTAATACCTTCTGCACACCTTTGTTATGCTAATTGGTTTTCTTCATTCCCTACCGGTCGGCACCAGCCTAAGGTTTGGAAGAAGACAATCCAATTTGCGTAATAGGTGTACTACCCCTAAACCAAGGAGTACTCATAACCTGAGAGAGGGTAAAAGGAAAAGACAACTGAATAATCCTATCCGTTTTCTCCAGAACCTGAAACCATCCTCGAATAAATTCCTTCGAGTTCGTATCTAACCATACGATGGTTTTGTCCAATGGAAGTGGACGTTCGTAGTAATACGGGGTGTCCTGGAGAAAAGGGTAAAAGTAGGAGTGGCAATGAGGTTTGCAACTCTGACAATCCAAAAGCCGGTGTTTAAGAAGGTTCGGTCAACTTGGTCACTGAGTCAAAGTCTAGGGTCGGGTCAATGGTCGCTGCCAAAGAGAGAGAGAAAAGAAACACTCAGCGTGCACTCTAACCTAGATCAGAATGGTTACCAATTTATCTAATCTGGAATCCTCCCACTGTACCTCAAATTCTCCTCCAAACCTGAAAGAAGAATTAGTCGGGATCACCCGAGGAGTAAACTAACTCATCAGTGGGAATCGGGATCCAACTCTCATCGCATGATAACATGATGGAATCCGCTCACGGTATCACACTCTAGAAGGTATGCGCATATCTGGCAAGTCTCAGTTCTTTTGAAACTCCCGATGTGATTTCTGCCCCATGCTCTTATGACCTTGGCGAAGGTCAACAAATCATAAGTCACATGTCAAGTTCTACCCGTCATTATCCAGGTTAATTTGAATCCACCCGTACAAGCCCTTGACGAAGGTCAACAAGGCTATACGACTGTCCCAAACCAACGCATCTATCTATGCAACAGAAAGGTAACAAGCAGCTACCATACACTATGCCTTGACGAAGGTCAACAAACACAGCATGAATACTACGTGCTACCCGTCTGAAACGACGGAGGGCTACGAATGGTTTCTGGCGAAAACCTTTAACGTAAAGAACTTGATATCGTTGAAGGAACTGATAGCTTTTTGAAAATATAGTGATGACAACCGTTGCTAAAGAGGTCACTCCCGGTGAAGGGATCTCGGCTCTTTCCCCGTAGAATGGGGTGCAGGATATTCCAACTGAATACCGCGATGCAAAGCAAAAGTAATCGGCTATAGTGAAGTTAATGCCCTGACGCAAACCTTTTGTCCAAGGGGTCACTCCCGGTGAAGGGATCTCGGCCCTTGCCTCGTCGACTGAGGAGCAGGATATTCCAATGAATACCACGATGCAAAACAAAAGTAAACGTCCTTGCAATAACAGCTTTTTGAAAAAGTGTTCCAACAACATCAGATAAGGTTTGTTTAACTTGCATTGATCCGAATCAACGCAGTCCCATCAATTAATCACACCACAACGAACGAAAATATACTGACGTACGTATATGCCATCCGCATTCGCCACTGGGTCCCGTCATTACCCGTTAGGTTAGCTTACTAACGACAGAGCGGGGACTGGACTAGCGCGGATGCAAAACATATACAACATCTACTAATATATATACCAATATATTATATTTCGCTCAAGGCGTGAAAGAAATGCAACATCACAGAGAATGAACAGCATCATAGAAACAATACAGATATCTGGGATCCCCGGGTTTCACAGAGCCGCTGAAACCCGACGTTCCCCTGGTCGTGTGGATAGCCTGTGCAATGAAATCCTAGACCCCTACGGGCGCGGCAAGTCACCCGCCAAAACCTGAAGCGAGGCAGCCCCCTTCAGCCCCGTGAATGGACCACCCAGCACTTCACGGAATCCGGCAACTTGGGCACCCCTCCTGGGTCAACCTGTACCCCCTACGAGTGCGGCGAATAGCCCGCCAATCCTAGAGTGAAGCCCCCTCCGTCTCAATGCCATGAGATGCGGGCTTGTTGCCCTCCAGAACCCGGCTATCCGTGCACCCCTCCGCGGGGCAATCCTAGTACAGAAAGTAAAATATACATACACCGGGTACATCGACCGCAACCAGGTCGTGCCCCAAAATAATAATACAGTCAGGCAGTGACGGCAGTCCACATGTCGGACGCTCGCCCCGCAATATCAAATGTACATAATACAACAAAACTGTACTAGCATTGCATCCAGGCTATCCCCCACGACCGATCCGCAACATCACAGCAAATACATAGAACATCAACGTGAAAGTCACGTTCGCAAATCCGTCTAACCGGGCTATAGCAGTTAGACCGGATTTACCGATCGAGTGACATTCACGGTCGCAGATATAATGTAAATACTGTGAAAAATGTGTTTAAAAAATTTCCGATTGATCAAACAATTAACAAGTGGGCCCCAAACCAATACTGTAGCAGTCACAGAAAACCTGGGCCCAAATTTAATATCCCAGAACCCCTGAAATAAGCCCACAAGCCCACTGAAAAAATTTGACACTGTGAAGACTCCAGAGTGCGGCGGAAGCGCGGCCCAAGGGGGGGTTTGGCCGCGCTTCAGCGCTCAGGTAGTCGACTGAAGTTGTCGAATTTTCTCAGATGTCTTAGAATTTCTAGCACAGTACTTTTATGCAACCTGAAAAATTTTTGGAGACAGAAAAATTTGAACAGAAAACTGATGTGGGCGTATTGGGGTTTTCGGACATTTCGATCGATCGGAACAGAAAAACACATTACACAAAGCTAGACTAAGTTAATGGGGAGGCTCTGATACCACTGTAAGTGCACGGCGGCGCCCTGGCCGTCAATCCGACGGCCAAATGCGGAAACGGTGGTAAACTTAAATTTTTGCGGACTTAGCAACCGGCACCACCGCGCACTAAACACCCGGATCGAACCATTAACTAGTCTACGCTACTAATAAGAAAGGGAAGAGATATACCGACGATCCAAGTCCTCCGGTCTTCTCGTCATGGTCCCGATCTCCTGCGGAAAGTCCTGTCTCCTCCTCGTCGCCGGAAGTGCACCACATCGCCTACTATGTTTACGGGCTCCCACCTCAATGCCGAGGCAACTCGGGCACGAAGCCGGCTACTCGACGTGCCCAAGATTCGCTGTAGAATGTAGTGTAGAGATCTCATTTGGGGTTGTAGGAATTGCCTTTGGTGGAGGGATGGATACAAGAAGTATATGGAGGAGCTAGGAGAACTTTGGTGCATGAAATGAACAACATTTTTCCCACTTCAAAAATTTGGACAGCCCCAAAGAGCTTGGGCCGGCCATGACTTCAAGAGTGGAGAGAATGAGAGAGCAAGAGCCCAGGAAGGAGTGGTGCAACCATAACAATAATCCCAAGCATCCAAAAACCAATCATGAAAGAATATGATCACATGTGTAAACTAACACTCCACCAACCTCACCCCTCATCATCATCAACCATCATGTCCCTCCATCATCATACATAAGTCAAGCCATGATGAGGTTGTGAAGTCAAGTCATCATGAAGAAATCAAGTCAAAGGATGGTGCTATCATGATACAACAATAAGCAAATACCCCCTCCACAAATACTTATTTGCAACAATGCAAATAAGCCCTCCTCCACCAATCTTCGGCCAATGAACGGAACAAAGGAAATTGGCCGAAACGGAAAGCAAACTGGCAACTCCAGAAAACTGGTCCCGTAATAAATTACGGGAAAACCCCGATACTGTGCATACACACCCGCATCTGTATTTCGACCGAAATACAAATGCAATGAGACAAACTCTACACTGTACTATACTAGGATCCGGCTTATACCAAAGCCGGCCAGTAATATCTGTTCGATCCTGATCCGTGAAATACCGCACGTATCTGATCGAACCCTGCCATATAACCATACGGCCTATAGTACAAACTGTCCGATCCTGATCCGTGCAATACCGCACGTATCTGATCGGACCCTGCCATATCTCCATACGGCCTCTACAACCTTTCGCCCGAAAGCTGAGTAACTGAAATGTGGGGGACTCTAAAGACTCATCAACACCTTGGTTGTGGATTTAACCACTAGCACGTTAGAGGTATATAAGCCAATACATAACGGGCTACCAGGTATTGACCAAAAGGGACGTCTGCGAGCGAACTCAGCCTGACACCCTACTGAGCCTGTCAGTGACAATATCCGTGCAGTCCGGTCCGTTCGTCTATGAGTATCGCATGGCGGGCCTAGGGGGTTGGTAAAAGTCAGACCCCCAAAAGCGGTACAAGTCGTGTCGGAGTGTAGCCCAGAACACCCTGAGATACTACTGGAATACCTACCAGTAAATCTCCTTGCCTTGGCCAAGGACTTTGTGTAATGGCTCTCCTAGACACAACATGACCTCACCCCCAATACCGGGAGAGACGAACCCCTGAAGATACGCTCACTGCCTCCATGTGGCTCGGGACTGTACCCAACTAAAACCTGTTTGCACGACTCCTTTGAGCCGTGGTAGGGTAGTAATCAAAGTACAGTGGGAACTCACACGAGACAAATGACGATCCCCAGGTCGATGAACTAACCTGCACACATGTCACCAGGGAACTGCCATCTGACGTCTGGTATATGACCAACTAGCATGTTCCCGGCGAGTCCTGTCCGGTGTACTCATAACCCAATGAGCACCTGTATACATCTTAGGTGATCCAACTGACACCAGTGGCTTGTGAGACCGGCCACCGCCCCTCGTCGGGGTCTCGACTGTATACACTAGTCTACTAATGGAGTATCGATGCCCGGTCTCGAAACTCCCACGACTAGGGACCTTTTAAGGATATGCTTGTAGACCCCCAGCTCTCACTTATATGATCGCCCTCATACTGCTGGTGGTCAAGCAAGAAACCTAGGGGCTCTATCAACGTGTAATAGCGACGTGTCAGGTCACCTAAAACAGTACACGATGATAAAGGTAAACCAGATAGCATACTATCATCTCGAGTAAGACTGTCCTACCGGGATAGGTCCTCCCTCAATCATTACAATCACGTACCTGTGACCTAATAATTGACTCTGAGGGCACTATCTCCAACATTATATAGACGTTACTTATGTTTTTCACCCGCGCTAGCCCTGGCCTGCTCTGCCGTTAGTTACCTAACCTAACGGTGCACGAGGGGACATCGAGGCGAATGCGGATGGCATAAGTGTACGTCGTATTTATCTGTGATGTTTAGGTACTTAAATGATGGGACTTCATTAATGTGATTAATGAAATAAAAGAAACCTAAGATGTTGTAGAATCGAATTTCAAAATAAAACAGGTAGCTACAGTTCTTGCTTTGCACAGCGGTATATACGATATATCCTGCACCTTGTTCGATGAGGAAAGGACCGAGATCCCTTCACCGGGAGTGACTCCTTTAGCAATAACTGGCAGATGCTATACACTCGGTTTGTCTTTTGATTGCTTTTAAGAGTTTTTGCTTTGCACAGTGATATATGTGATATATCCCGCACCTCATTCGACGAGGAAAGGACCGACGATCCCTTCACCGGGAGTGACTCCTTTAGCAAAACTAGAAAAGCCTCAAAAACACTCCATTTCAAAATTCATTCGATCCTACAACGATATCAAGTTCATTACGCAAAAGGTTTTCAGAAAAACCTGTCGTAGCCCTCCGTCATTTCAGATATGTACTAGTTAGTATTCGTGCTGCGGTAGTTTGGCATTCGTCAAGGCGTAGTGTACGGTAGCTAACTAGTATTTATCTGCTTGAGCATATGATGCGATTGGATTAGGGTATTCGTACGGCGTTATTTGGCATTCGTCAAGGGTCGTGCGGGTGGGTTTAATTCGATCAAGAAATGTACGGGTTGAACTTGACTAGTGGACTATGGGTTGTTTGGCATTCGTCAAGGTCATAGCGAGCTAGGGGCAAAATATTATCGGGAATTTCAAGTGTTGAAATTTGCAATGAGATTGCATACCTTCTATGAGATAGTTGGATCCCGATAGCCGCTGCGAGTAAGTGTTACTCCTGGGAGAGTTTTATACATTACAATTAGCCGATCAAGTAGGTGACTAGAAAGGTGTTAACGAGGTTACGCCTCTGGAAAACGAGGTTTACATTAATTAGGTTCGTGCGAAAGCACAGGGGACCTCCCTCAAAGTACCGACACTAGCCTGGCTATAAGATTGGCGAACTTGTAGTGTGTAATTAATCCCGGCTAGTCTTTCCTTTTAGGGTTTGAAGGAAGATTTGATAAAAAGCAGTGGGAGCCATCCTGATTAGATAAAATAATAACCAATCTATTCTTGCAAGAGCGCACGCTGAGTGTTTTGTTCTCTCTCTCTCCAGGTAGCGACCATATCACGCCTTAATCAAGATAATAATACGGAATATTGACCGAACCCGCTTGTTATACTGAGCTGGGGAACGTTGGTCCCGCTCCAACTTATAATTGTTATAAGACAGAGCAGGAATTTGGGGAATACCAGATTTCCCGTACCGCCCAAACGAAGAGAGTGCATGCTGATGCATCATCTTCGGGTGTGTTCATTATACAGAACTGTTTCTCAGTATCCTCTACGTCCTGGGTATGTGATACCAGATCAGGATCCCAGATATGTAATCTGTTACATAGGGCTACAGAAAGGTAGAGAACTGAGAACGGGTGATAAGTTTCATGAGGCAGAAAACGAGGCAAGAGTTGCAGCCAAGTCTGTCGGTCACTGTCACCCTGTATTACAATACATTGATTCTGAACGAATGTTATTAGATACCGAACCTGATATACAAAATCATATCTATCTCTTTATTAGTAAAGAAATGATAGAATTTTGTATTGTTGGATAATGTTTTGAACATTTCCTATATCAAAAGTTGATCGGTTCAGGCACGTTATCTAAAAGCATTGATGTTCTAAATCAAACTACAGATCTTAGTATATGGAACACACACAAGAGGAAGAGTTCAGAAATGAACGAATTCTTCTTGAGGCATTGTAGACTAGGTCAGATCAATGTGACCCGACTAGCTAGAGTTACATATAGATGCATATTTAAATCAGTTTGAATTTACATCTTGTGAAACTCGCCAGTCATGTCACAAAGATAAGATGACCATAGCTCTGTTTATTGGAAACAGAGAAAGAGTTAGTGAACTCTTGGGATGATACATGTTGATGTATGTAGATCCCCAGTCTACATATGCCAAGACCGGTTATTTGTACTTCATTACATTCTCTGATAATCTCTCGAGATTCAGACATATGTTCCTGTTGAAACACAAGTCCGAACCTTTTGAGATATTCACAGAATATAAG
This sequence comes from Agapanthus africanus, assembly GCA_030015575.1. NCBI lineage: Eukaryota > Viridiplantae > Streptophyta > Magnoliopsida > Asparagales > Amaryllidaceae > Agapanthus > Agapanthus africanus. The sequence continues at coordinate 374,293,120 of CM057344.1, read as the reverse complement.
TTAGAAGTAGAGAACCAATACGGGTATAAGTATTATGTCCTATGATGAGATCAAGGAGGAGAATACTTGTGCACGGAAATCCTGGATTGTTCTAAAGGAGAATGAGATTCTCTCTCAGCATTACTCCTCCGTATACACCATAGCACGATGGTATATCGGGGCGGAGCAATCACACCCTATATGATAAGGTGTGCTCTATGATGAGTACTACTGAGTTACCTATTTCCTTTAGGGAGTTATGCACTTGAGAAGCTGTATACCTATTGAATAGGGTTCGAATCAAATCAGTTGCCTACCACTTCATATATGATATGGAAAGGGAAGAGCCCATCTCTTAAGTTAGTTAAGATTTGGGGTTGTCCGGGCTATGTCTAAAAGCAAAATCCGGACAAGCTCGAGGCAAGGTCTGTAATGTAGAACTGGAAAGGTTCCAGCTATACAAACTACAGCAGATGATTTGGTAAAACCAAATGATTCAATAGTTACCAACGAACCTCAGCCTCTCCGCCGATCTAGTAGGGTTCCTCACCCACCTGAGAGATACTTCGGTTTCTCTATGACAGTGGGAGCGAGGATTGCATCATGAGATGATGACCCAACTAGTTTCGAGCTGGCCATCAGGAGTAAGACTCTATAAGAATGGCTGGATGCTTAATGATCTGAGATGGAATCCTTATACACCAACAAAGTATGGACTTTGGTTGCTATATCTGAAGGGTTAAATCCCTATCAGGAGCAAGTATATCTTGAGAAGATTACTTGGTGTAAATGGAAAAGTTGAGACTTTCAAAGCTAGACTTGTTAAAAGTTTGTATCATTGACCAGGTACGGATAATGATGAAACCTTTTCAAGAAGCTATGCTTAAGTCCATCCAGATCCTACTTACCACGGCTGCATACCATGACTACGATCTCTGGTGGTTGGGTGTCTTGACTGCTTTTCTAAATAATGATTTGGAAGAGAGCGTCTATAAGTACACAGCCAGAGGGCTTCGTAGACAGTGGGAGCAGCGGAAACGTGTGCAAGATGCTTTATAGGATAAAGCAGGCATCGCGGAGTTGGAACGTCTGTTTTGATGGATTAGTCAAAGAGTTTGACATCATCAAAACGGTAGATGAACCTTGTATAAACAAAAAGGTAGTAGGGAGTATGGTGGAGATCCTCGTAGAGTACGTGGATGACATACTCTTGATAAGAAAGGAGTTTCTTATGCTACGCTCGATCAATCTCCGTTTATCACATGGATTCTCCACATAAGGATCAAAGTGATACCTACTAAATCCTGGATTTTGAATCTATGAGATAGATCTAAATGGATGTTAGAATTCTCACTAGATGTAGTGAGAGGGTATCAATCGATCCTGGGGAGAATCACTGGAAGGGTTCCAGGGTGATAAAGACGACTGAATGTCAGTTACAGGCATTGTCTTTACCCTCTGTAAAGGGACGGTATGTTGGAAGAGTTCCAAGCAAGATACCGTGGCATACTAGACGATAAAGGCTCGATACATCGCTACATAAGATGCTACCAAAAGAGGCTGTTTGGGTGTATATTGGTTCATAAGATGAACTACGTTCCTACCATTGTGTGACAATGGAGTTGTGGCTTATGCCAAGGAACGCCCGTCCCATCAGTGATCCAGACATATTCTAAGGCAGTATCACTTGATCATGGAGATGGTTGATCTCCAGGGTGATCGAGGTTTGGAGAGTAGACTCAGAGGACAACACAGCGGATCCACTCACAAAGGCCTGTTCCCAGAGAGAGACTTTTAGGGGATGGTTGAGTATGAGATACTACAACCACTGCTATCAGATGGCCCTAGTGCAAGTGGGAGATTGTTAGTTATATGTATGCCCTAGAGGCCATTACTGTACATAGGATGTATATTGTAGTGGATGCTGGGACGTATGTAGGGAGGACTTTCTTGCTCGACATGATAGTATGCTATCTGGTTGCACTTTACCTTAACGTGTATACTGATTGTCTCTCTGTTACATGTTGGTAAAGCCTTTAGGATGTGTGCTTGACTACCTGGACTATGATGCGGATCATACTAGTGGGGACATGGTAGTCTATAAGTACATCCTTCAAAGTCCCTAGTCGTGGGTGTATCGAGACGGGGCATCGATATACCAGAGTAGACTAGCGTATACCTTCTCGACCCATACAGATGGGCGATGGATGATCCCATATCCATTGGTGTTTGACATCGGAGATGATATACGGGTGCTCAGTAAAGACTGGGTACACTGGACGGACTCGCCGAGAACTCCCAGATGGTATTATACCTCACGTCAAATGGCAGTTCTCTGGTGACACTGGTACAGAGTAGTCTGTTGACCCGAGATCGTCATAGAGTCTTGTGTGGTTCCCACTGTGCTTTGATTTCCATCTTACCACGTCCAAGAGGGCGTGCAAAACGGTGGTTTTTGGGTACAGTCCCGAGTCACATGGAGGCAATGAGCGATAGGAGGGGATTCGTCTCTCCCGGTATAGGGAGTTGATGTTGCGCTGTGTTCGATTGGCTATAACAGGAAATCCCTGGCCAGGGTTGCTGAGATTTACTGGTAAGTGTTACCAGTAGTTTCTCGAATTGTTATAGACCTCATATCGACACGACTTATCGAGCTATTGGGGTCTGACGTTTACCACCCCTAGGCGAGATATGCGACATATCAGACGATCAGACCGGACTGTACGGTAGTGTTACTGGTTGGATTCACTGGAGTGTGAGCGGGCTTGCTCGTCGATCTTCAGATCGCTCAATACCCGGGTGGCCGTTACGTTTGGCAGACCGCTTGCGGCTTGTGGGTGCTTGATATGATCATCACCTGCTGCCGGCGTATTGACGAGTCTTTAGAGTCCTACACAGAGGTTTCCTGGCTCAAGCGAAACGAAATAGGAGCGCATATGAGATATGTGCGGGACCGAGAATAATGCGTGTATGTGATACCGTATTCCATTCTCGCGATGAATGTATCGAATGGTTGTATGCGATATAACCTAGTTATCGATTCAAGCGTTGATTCGATAAGCCGATACATTGTATACTAGTCGGTTGTGTGCGACATGACCGGATCATTGAATCAAGTGTTGATTTAATGATTTAATGTATAATTATATATTTGATATATTACTTTGCATTAACTAGTAATGGTTCACTTTAAATGGATTTTATCACTTGGATTGTGCAAGTTGTATATGTGATATACTTTTATGCACATGTTTGTATCATGTTTGATGATGCATATTAACTTGGTTAAGTGTAAAGATTAAACCATGGTTTACTTAATGATTAGGGTTTTGATTATCTTATTCATTTATTTATATATTCATTTTGGAAATTATTTAAGGATGGTGGCTTATTTTGTTTTATGTTGAAGTTTCTTGAAACTTTGATCAAGTCAACCATTCTTATCTCTTCCTTAACCCTAACCATCATATCTAACCATGGTCCATTCTCTACACTAAACTAAGGTTAATATTATGATAAGAATGGATTTTATTTTCTATTTTGATATTATTCTCATCATAACAATATTCATCTTCTTCATCTTCTTCTTCATTGAAGAAGCTTGCTTCATCAATGGTGATTGATGAAAACAAGTGAGAAATCCAATTCTAAAGTCTACCCACTTTCTATTTCTTCATCCTCTACCTCTTGCCAAGTAGTAGAGTGTGTTTTCTTCACAAGTTTCATGACTTGGTGAAGTGAGAGCTTGATCTTGCGATGCTTCGACGTAGATCATCTTCGGCATGGACATCGACGACCTAGCTTGCCCATTCTCCGACGAAGCCGACGTTAGAGCCCGGATTTGATTTGGACAGCGGAGAGGACTTCGTTGCGGAGCTATGGAGGTGGAGCACCGGATCTACAAAGGTTGTATTTCCGTATTCCCTTAGTTAAGTTGTTAACTAGCTTACTTTTCGCCTAGACATCTAGCAAACGATCCGTAGTCGGGTTTCTCGGCACCGTTAAAATTTTAATATGGCATGTTCGATGCCTTGTGAGACCTCCTTGGGGTGCCTAGGAACCCTACACATTCTACGGGGAAAGAGCCGAGATCCCTTCACCGGGAGTGACCTCTTTAGCAAAGGTTTTCGCCACTATATTTTTTATAAAAAACTATCCGGTTCCATCAACGATATCAAGTTTATTACGTTAATGGTTTTTCGCTAAAAACCATTCGTAGCCCTCTGTCATTTCAAACGGGTAGCACTTAGTATTCATGCTATGTTTGTTGACCTTCGTCAAGGCATAGTGAATAGTAGCTGCTTGTTACCTTTCTGCTGGATAGATAGATGCATTGGTTTGGGACAGTTGTATGGCATTGTTGGCCTTCGTCAAGGGCCTGTACTGGTGGGTTCAAATTAACCAGAATAATGGCGGGTAGAACTTGACATGTGATTTATGATTTGTTGACCTTCGTCAAGGTCATAAGAGGATGAGGTAAAAATCACATCGGGAGTTTCTAAAGAAACTGAAACTTGCCAGATATGCGCATACCTTCTGGAGTGTGATAACGTGAGTGGATTCCATCACGTTATCATGCGGTGATAGTTGGATCCCGATTCCCACTGATGAGTTGGTTTACTCCTCGGGTGATCCCGACTAATTCTTCTTTCAGGTTTGGAGGAGAATTTGAGGTTACAGTGGGAGCTTTCCTGATTAGATAAAGTGATAACCATTCTTATCTAGGTTAGAGTGCACGCTGAGTGTTTTTTTTCTCTCTCTCTTTGGCAGCGACCATGACCCGACCCTTGACTATGACTCAATGACCAAGTTAACCGAACCTTCTTAAAACATTGGCTTTTGGATTGTCAGAGTTGCATACCTCATTCCCACTCCTACTTTTACCCTTTTTTTCCAGAACACCCCGTATTACTACGAACATCGACTTCCATTGGATAAAACCATCGTATGGTTATATACGAACTCAAAAGAACATGTTCCAGATTCGAGGATGGTTTTCGGTTCTGAGGAAATTGAATAGGACTATTCAGTTGTCTTTTCCTTTTACATTCTCTCAGGTTGTGAGTGCTCCTTGAATTAGGACGGTACACCTATTATGCTAATTGGATAGTCTTCTTACAAACCATAGGCAGGTGCCGAATGGTGGGGAATGAAGAAAACCAATTAGCCTAACGAAGGTGTACAGAAGGTAATAAGTAAAGACAAATAAAGGGATCAGTAAGAGGGCAAAGTAAATTGCGACTGCTATTCATGACCAAACCAAGTATTGCTTCGCCAATCCTACATCACCTTTGCATTTCTCTAGAACACTCCGTATCACTACGAAGATCCACAATTATTTGGATACTCCATCTTATGGTTATATACGAAGTCGAAAGGAACTTGTTCAAGTTCGGGGATGGATTCTGGTTCAGGAGAAATAGGAATAAGGTTTTATTCAGTTGTCTTTTATCTTTACCTTCTCTCGGGTTGCGATTGCTCCTAGGATTAGGACAGTACACCCATTATGCTTATTGGATAGTCTTCTTCCAAACCATAGGCTGGGGCCGAACGGTAGGGAAGGAAGAAAACCATTTGGCCTATAAGGGTGTACAGAAGGTAATGACTAAAGACATATAAAGGGATTTGGAGAGATGGCAACGAAATATACGGTTACAGTTGTGAATCTGATAATGGAAGATGCATCACTGGGAATACCCGGATAGCCCTTCGAAACATATTCATGTTTCGGTTTCACTGTGTATTGTTAATAGAAAATTGATTTCCCAATTAGTCCTTGCTCCAGGGTATGTATTTACCAGGTATGATTCTCACATCTGTATGATTTTACAGATGATGAGAGGGAGTAAGTTATCGGGATTCGTTGTAATTGGTGATATTTGAGGAAATCGCTTGGGTTGTTTGCCGGACGACAAATATTTGGTTTTGAATATCCGTTATAATGCACCAATTTCAAATTGATATATCTGTACATTTATTTTTATAAAGTGAGATATAACTTTTTGAAATTGTGTCTATGACATTTGCCTATATCAGTGGATGGTTAGGTAAGGAGCATTAAACAGCGGTGTAATTCTTCTTAACCATAAGTACAGTTTTCAACCCGCGACACACAGCGAATGAGTTATTAGATTCTGGGGACTTATACAGAGTATTGTATATTGTCCAGTGTCCATTAGGACAGAGGGGTTGATACTCGTACTATATTCTGTTTTCTTGTGACTTCTCTAGTTCTTAGACATGTGTTTCGTAGAAATGCATGGTCTAAGTTTTGAGAAGTTATAGGTATAAGAATAAAGTAGAGAACCAGGCTGCAAGTATCAGGATTCTTCAAGGTGATTGAAGATGTAGATACTTGTGTATTGTATTCAGTTAATAGTATTGATTAAGAGAACTTGCTTCTCTTTCAGGTTACTCATAACTGGAGACATCTCCATGATTTGAATCTGGTTCCAATTAAATCAGTGCCTCTACTTCTATATTGGATATAGAATTGTTCTTATTTTAACAATGTTAAGGTACGGGGAGTTGTCCGGCTTATACTTAAAACCAGACTCTGGATAACTCAAGGTACGTTTCTGTAATGGCTGTTTGTGGGTTGACCCGGGCTATTACGAAGGCTGACTTTCTACCATCTGGAAGATCAATAGTGATATTGTTCTTGACTCACCACAGTTTTAATAAAAATGGATTTTTTCAGAAAACAGTAGTGGGAGTATGGTAGAACTGGAAGTGACTCCAGAACTACAAACGATTACTGAAAATTTGATAAGAACCTAAAGATTCAATCTGGTTTGACATTCCATTGGCCACTCCGCAGATATGGTGGGTAACCTCAGGCACCCGAGAGGTACTCTGGTATCCTCAAGGACGGTGACAGGGAGGTTCTTGTTTACCCAGATTTGACATTACTGTTGTTCCAGGCTATAAGACCCGGCAGGAGGATGAGTATAGCGTCGTTCTAAACTAGCTTTAGAAGTGCTTTTGTATATGACTCTGCCAGAGGGTTGTCGTAGTAAGTGGGAGCAGCGGAAGCATAGTGGACACGTAGCTTATGTCTATTTATGGACTAAAGCAGATATAGCGGAGATAGATCATCTATTTCTGATGTGACGGTCCTAGGTTTGACTTCATCAGAATAGGGGATGGATCTGTTAAGAAGGTAGTAGGGTGTGATGTCCTGGTATTTGGATGACATACACAGAGTAGGAAGTGAAATTCCAATACTACGATCGGTTATATTTTGGTTGTCACACAGTGGTTTCTCCACAGAGGACTTGGATATTATATCAGATATTCTTGTTACTAGATCTATGGTTTTAGATCTAGATTTAGGTAGTTTCCCAATCTGGGTACTTAGACAACATTCTAAAGGTGTTTTAGAATGGACGACTCCTGGTATGGTAGTGTACCCGCAGGTGATGGAGTCACCCTCTCTAAAGGTGTCTTACAGACTAAAGGGGAGAAGGATGCGCATAATTGGCAGATGACTTGCTTAGGCAATTGAGTTGATCAGGAGATGTCAAGTACCACACCAGACGTTGTTTTTGCACTACACGCAATAAGTTGATATTAATCCTATCCTGGAGAAACGTTCGGAAGTAGTTTTAGAACATAAGTGGATGTTCTAGGGATATAATAATGGCAGCCTCCTTCGGGAGACGGTTATCATTCCAGGCTTCCAAGGTGACCTGGATGACAGAGTGGCTGTCAGAGTTATAGTTTTACCTCTGACGAGGGGCAGTATTTTGGACAGGTGGTCCAAGCGGATACTGAGGGAGGCATGGCACAGGATACTGATTGGTTTCAGTTGACGATACAGTCTAAGAAGTTTGGATTTGGAGTTCATTTATGAACTAGGTCCCATCAGATATCCAAATATATTCCAAGACAGGTATTGCTCATTTCGGGAGATGGCTTTCTCCGCAAACTTGAGATAAAGAGAGACATAGAAAGAAAAATCAGGGCGGGTACACTAGCTGAGGCTATTTCTCGAACGCAATAGTTTCGCAAGCGAGCTTTGTCAGACTGATTAGTAGAGGAGTTGGGTGTTCGGTATCACACGGGCTGTGAGTATGCGACATCGCAATAATTAGCCTTGAGTGCAAGTGGGGGATTGTTGGATATAGTGCCCTCAGAGTCGATTATTGGATCGCAGGCACGTGATTGCAATGATTGTGGGAGGACCTATGCCGGTAGGACAATCTTACTCAGGATGATTGTATACTATCTGGTTTGTCTTTATCATCGTGTACATGTTTTTGGTGACATTGTGGTTCACTATTACACGTTGATAGAGAATAGTATGCTATAATGGTTTGTCTTTATCATCGTGTACTGCTTTAGGTGACCTTACAGGTTACTGTTGCACGTTGATAGAGCCCATAGGATTCTTGCTTGACAACCAGCAGTATGATGGCGATCATATACGTGGGAGCTGGAGTCTATAAGCACATCCTTAAAAGGTCTCTAGTCGTGGGAGTTTCGAGACTGGGCATCGATACTCTATTAGTCGACTAGTATATACAGTCGAGACCCCGACGAGGGGCGGTGGCCGGTCTCATAAGCCATTGGTGTCAGTTGGTTCACCTAAGATGTATACATGTGCTCATTGGGTTATGAGTACACCGGATAGGACTCGCCGGGAACATGCTAGTTGGTATTATACCTGACGTCAGAAAGCAGTTCCCTGGTGACATGTGTACAGGTTAGTTCATCGACCTGAGATCGTCATTTATCTCGTGTGAGTTCCCACTGTGCTTTGATTACTACCCTACCACGGCTCAAAGGAGTCGTGCAAACAGGTTTTAGTTTGGTACAGTCCCGAGCCACATGGAGGCGGTGAGCGGATCGGCAGGGGTTCGTCTCTCCCGGGATTGGGGGTGAGGTCGCGTTGTGTCTAGGAGAGCCATTACACGAAGTCCTTGGCCAAGGCAGGAGATTTAATGGTAGATATTCTAGTAGTATCTCAGGGTGTTCTAGGCTACACTCCGACACGACTTGTACCGCTTTTGGGGGTCTGACTTTTACTAACCCCTTTGGCCCGTCATGCGATGCTCATAGACGAACGGACCAGACTGTACGGATATTGTCACTGACAGGCTCAGTAGGGTGTCAGGATGAGTTCGCTCATCGACCTCCCTTTTGGTCAATACCTGGTATCCCGTTACATACGGCTAATACCTCTGACGTGCTAGTAGTTAAATCCACAGCCAAAGTATTGACGAGTCTTTAGAGTCCCCAACAGACAGTTTCTCAAGTTTCGAGCGAAACGTTGTAGTGGCCGTATGATATATTGCAGGGTTCGATCTTATACGTGCGGTATTGCACGGATCATGATCGGACGGATCATACTAGTGGGCTTTGGTTTAAACCGGATCCTAGAATTAGATTTGTTGGATTACTTTAGTCTCATCGCATTCGCATTCAGTTGGAATGCGGGTGCAGGTATGTATATCCAGGTGAGGGGTATCCTTGTGATCCGTCACGAGTTTACTTTAGATGTTGCCGTATCTTTTTATTGTTGCAAACATTTGGATTAATGTTTGTAAATGGTGATTATGTGCTAGATATCATGATTTGGAGTATTTATTGTGACACATGCACAAGTGGTGACTCATGGTCTCTTTTCTTGTGCATTTATCACATTATATGATGGATTTGTGTTGATATGATGAGAGGAAAGAGAGAGGGGCTGCCTAATGAGAGGTTTGGTCTTGTATTTTTTACACACTCTCTCACTCTCATTTTATCATAACAAAAAGAAAGTATATGGCTTCTTCTTCTTCTTCTTCCTCTAGCTCATAGCCTCCATTAATGGCAACACCTTCAACCTCCATCCAAGCCATGGATGCAAGAGACAAAGTGATCACAAACATTCTCTACAACACCTTGGACACGTCAGCTAGCACACTTCGTGCCTGAGTTGCTTCGAACGAAGCGGGAGCCCGTAAAAAGACTCGTAGATGTGATGCCTTTTCCGATGAGGAGATTGAGACCGGAGTTGCTGCGGGGAGCTAGGGATGGTGGCCAAAGACCGAAAGACACGGATCGATCGGTATAGCCTTTCTATCCCTTCTCTAGATTGCTAGTATTAGGTTAATGGTTCGATCCGGGTTTTAAGCATACGATAGTGCCGGTTTCTGGTTTGAAAAAGTTTTTGTTTTCCGCATTTTGGCCTCGGACAGACGGCTAGGGCGCTACCGTAGACTTACATTGAGAACCGCGGGGATATTTCAAGAAATGTGTAATGTTTTGAAAACCCGGTTTCGATTGATATGGGGATTGTGAGTGTCGAGGTTGGACATTCAGGTTCAGAGGATTTCGAGTGTAGATCTTGGGCACTTATGTTCCGTGAGATATATGGATATGGGGATTTCGAGTGTCGATGTTGGGCATTATGTTCCGTGAGATGTATGGATATGGAGATTGCGAGTGTCGAGGTTAGACATTCAGGTTCCAAGGATTGCGAATGTCAGGTTGGACACTCAGGTTCCGTGAGATGTACAGATACGATATGTGGATTTATGTGTCGATGCTGGACACGGGATTTCATGATGTTTTGAGTGTCGATGTTGGGCACTCAGGTTCCATGATTTTGATGTATCGCGATGGACACCCGTTGATTTATATCCTCATAGTTACATACATATGCTTTCATGATGTTTACATGCCTATGCCTTTATGATATTTTACATGCATGATGTTGTTATGTCATGGGTTGACACGAAGATGGGATCTATATGCATACATGCATTGATTATATGGTTGGATGAGATCCACTTGCTGATAGGCATTGATTATGTTGTTGGCACATATGTAGATACGGTCAACCTAGATATCATAGTATTACCTTTATGATATAGTTGACCTAGGAATCGTTATTTATTTCTATTTCTACTTGATGATGTTTTCTACTCATGAGTTGGCAACTCACCCCCTTTGTGCTACAGTTCTTGCAGGTTGACCGCATGGATCAGTAGCGGCATCGCTGGCACATAGCTGTTTTGGTTGATTTGCTTTGGTAGGTGGTACATGTTGGATTGTACCACTCTTGTATTATTATTCCGATTGTATCTAGTCAACTCCGTCAAATCAGAAACTAGTATTTGTATAAGTAGTAATACTTAGCATGACTTGTAGTTGCGAGACTTGAGCGATGGGTTATATGTTCGCTTGGTGGGTTGATGTCTTGCTTTACTTATCTTTTGTGGTGATCTTCGCCGTTGGGCGTCGTATACATATTTTCTGTCTTGCGTGGTTGTGATCCACCGTTTGGCGAAGAGCTAGCTCCCGCTTGGGGATGCCTTTTATATTATCATGTATATCTGTTTTGGGATCAAAACATACGAGGGTGGTGCTGCCCGAAATTCTAAAAGACAAAACATGATTCATTATACCTTTATTGCAAAACATCACCTCTTCTATTTTCTCAAAAAGATTTAGATTGCTGGGTTTCGGCTTACTTAATTTACGTTGCGCCTTTAGACGTTGCGTGATTTAAGTGTTGTTCACGAACTAAATTCGGGTCGTGACAAAGTTGGTATCAGAGTGCTAGGTTTAACCTTAGTTCGAGTTTATGTTTGACTATGTGGAGTCTGGGGCGTAATCTATTTCGAAACCTAGGCTTGACCTTACGGAACTTAGACTTGAACAGGGGGGTATTAGACCCGAACTTTCGTTACATAGGCTGACCTTGATTGATGGAGTAGGTACCTTGAGTAGAGTGACGTACCATACGTATGTTCCGTGGCATATTTACGATACGATACTCCACTTAAGTGACCTTAGGATGTACATATCTTGAGACTGGTGATTCTCTTCGTCTCCTTGATTATACATCAATTTGAGATCCTTGATTCTATTCATTTACATGATCATACTCTCACTGATTCCATTCCTTTTTATGATCATGTATTCATTTTGGATCTGTTGATTCATTTCATCCCTTTAATCTATTTCGTCGATACATGATTGAGGTTCCTGTCACCATAGTTTGAGCACAGTTTGAGCTGCTGCTAGTGATGCGGTCAGGGCGAGCTCGTTGTGGACGAGGACGGACCATCATGTTTTCTGGTGACATGGGAACGTATCGATGTATTGTTGTGTTGTGACCTCTCGTTTGAGACGAGTGTGCGGTTTGTACCGGATGATCGGGCCATTGTTAGAGGCTGCCAGTTATGAGAGGACTGTTGATGTACAGCATACCTCAGAGATTGTGATGTCATCTACCCTGCAGACAGATGACCCAACTGTTGTTGAGATTGATGTGATGTCATTTTAGAAGCTTACGAGCCGAGATTGCTGGAGCTTTCAGGCAGAGATGCGATAGGAGATAGCTAGTCTATCTCGAGTTGAGAGACGAAGAGATTCATCAGAGTTGATGTGCCGACGCAGGCCCAGTTGAGTTGAAGATTTCCAGTGCGGAGAGTCTTACTCAGACCTAGAGTAGATCGATACAGAGATGACGTTGTTCGTCGGATGTTCCGATGTGAGATCGGTAAGCTGACCAGTTTCAAATTGAGGACCTCACCCAGATGTGTTGTGAGTTGATCGAGAACGGACGAGTATTGTGTATTCCTCCGATGGTTAGGACGAGTTCCAGAGGACGTGTTCGGCTAGAGATCTTCTACAGAGTGATGAAAAAACCGAGTTCGTGATTTTGAGTCCGTGTGAGGGATTCCGGATTGACTATAGCTGAGAACCATTGTTGTACGCAAATAGCATGACGTAACGTCGAAGTAGACGATAATAAAGACGAGTGGAGCAAGAGGTTCGTGCGAGATGTTAACGAGATGTTGTTACTCTCCGTTGAGATTAGAGATCAGGTATGTATACAGAGGTGTTGGGATACGACCAGTTTCCGAGAAAATATTGTGCTCAGAATGCAGATCTTCAGAAGTCGAGAAAAGATTTGGAAGAGTACCAGCCTCCGTATAGTTCGGCATATGCGAGATCGGAGGAGACCTTGAGCAGGTTCCTTCCAGGACACTGTTGCGATGAGATTTGCACCGAGGATCAGTTGTGTCACGTGTATTCAGAGGGACAGAGGCCGACGCAAGTGACGTGCTACTTTATGAGTGATCATAATAATTGGCCAAGAGATGACCTGAGGAGTGCCAGAGCGGAATCGTTTCCGTTAGCACACCTGACCGGGCCGATGAGCCGATAGATTGCGAGATTAGTAATCTACAGAGAAATGAGGACCCAGAGACAGAGGATGCCAGACCGTGAGCAGGAGGCAAGCAGATGTTCTTGCTCTGCCAGTCTTGGGCACACCGACATTTTTCAACATTGTAGGAAGTGTATCTCAATGTCATTTGTTGCGATTTGCGTTTGTGATCTGAGTGCCACGCTTATATCGCTTGGATTTGAATTTTGATGATTGAGTTTCAGGATATTGTTTTCGTGCACCATGGCTGCACCTACTTGGTATTTATATTTCGTGTACAGTTATTGCACTTGATATACGTTTTACACACCGTTTTGTTGGTTTATTATTTATGCACATTTATTGCACTTGATATCGGTTTTGTGCCTTAGCTGCACGTGTTTATGATTTCGTGGATTTCAAACGGTTGATTTGATATTTCGTGCACTGGATGCACAGGATTTGATATTTAGTGCACTGGATGCACCGGATTTGATATTTCGTGTATTGGATTTGTATTTCGTGCACTGGATCCACCCGATTTGTATTTTGTACATTTGTTGCACCGGATTCGTATTTCGTGCATTGGTTGCACTAGATTTACATTTCATGCGTTGTTGCACCAGGTGGGTATTTCGTGCATCGGTTGCACTAGATTTACATTTCATGCGTTGTTGCACCAGGTGGGTATTTCGTGCATCGGTTGCACTAGATTTATACTTCGTACATTGGTTGCACCCGATTTATGCCTTGAGCATTTGTGTTACCAGATTTGTGATTTTCGTGCGCGTTTGCACTGATGTTCGTTTTCGTGCATGCTACTGTACAAGATGTTTTAAACGAACCCGACGCACTTGGGTTGGATTTTGAGTGTATTAGGCGCTTGGTATTGGATTCTGTGCGCATCGGATGCGCTTGATTGAGATTTTATTCATGCATATTGGATGCACTTGATTTAGATTTGTATACGTGCATGACGGATGCACTTGATTTGGATTTTCACGCATGTTGGGCGCATGATATGAGGTGTGATTTGTGCACACCAGATGCACTCGATTAGGGTTTCCATTTGGGCATGCTAGTTGCACTGGATTAAGATTTTCGTGGACTATCGATCCCGTTGCACTTAGTTGCTTTTGTGCATATCATAGCACTTGTATTGAATTTTATTTCCGTGCGCACCAGACGCACGTGATTATTGGATACGCCTTTTAGGGCTGATTTTGCTCTTGAGCACTTTGTTTTCTTGATGCGTACTATATATATATTATAGTATTTGATTAGTACATATGGGATTTCGGTAGAGCATTTCGAGATCTGTATCTCCATTGTGACTCCGATTATATGCGTGCAAGTCCGATGATTTGCGTGACGTTTGACGGAGTTCGGTTTTGAGTTTCGTACTCATTTTCCGATGCACAGGATGCGCTGTGGAATTTCTGCATCTTCCGTGATTTCGGAGCCCCGTTGATCTGAGTTGATTATTAAAATGTTTTAGCATTTGGGGGTTTAAATTTAAATTCGGGGACCGAATTTATTTATGGGGGGATGATTGTAACGTTTCAGAAATATAAAATATTATTTTTGGAAATTTAATATTAAAATAATATATTTCGGAAAAACTACCTGATTTGCGAAATTTGGGATTTTCGTAAAATGGTATAAGTGTATACCAATATTTGGAAATTTATCGGAGAATTAAATGATTTATTTATTTTAATGATATTTATCGAATTTTGGGATAAAATCCGTGTTTTTACATTTTTCATGATTTTGCACCATGTCATGTGCATGTGTGCATGTTGGATTTGTGACTTGTGAGTTTTGAAAGTTAGAGAAAGAGCTGAAAAGTGAATAAGAAGAAAAAGAATTGAGTTTGTGTGTGAAAAGAATTAATGGATATAAAACAAAAGGTAGAAGAAACAAATTTAGATATTTTGTGAGAGAGGTGAGTGTAGGGAGAGATATTTATTATAAGAGAGTGAGGTTAAGAGAGGGAGAGATGGTTAACTGGGCTGCACCATTTCCTTCACCCTTCCATTATTTACTTCATCTTCATCATCTCCATCACTTCCTCACTACCCCATTTCCACATCTCCAACCCTTCATCAAACCCTATACCCCCTTAAATAAAAACATGCACACATCCATTCTAAACACATTGGACCAACCAAGTTTGGATTTTGAAGACTTGGGCAACTCAAGAAAGTTCTTTGGTTGCAAATAAGGTAATCCATACACTTTAGTTTAGTTTTTGGTGTTAAATATCGTATTTCTAGTTAGAAATTGAGTTAATGAAGTTATCGATTTTAGAATATTATAAGTTGCTGTCAAGTGGTCATTTGAGGTGTAGGGAGTGTTTACAAGACCTTAGAGAGTGTTCTATTGACCTGAAATAGAGTTTAGAACCCGATACACGAAGTTAGAATTGTTCCGTGTCGGTTTTGTGAAACCTTAAGGCCTACAGGGAATCTGGGATGACCTGGGATGTTTATGAGAAAAACAAACGACACTAGAGACCTATTTAAGACATTAGGAGACCACCCTATGGATACGAACACCAACAGAGCATAACTGTCACGACCCGAAAGGTACGGAACGTGACTGGCACTTAAATTACGAAACGTCTGAAGGCGTCCGTAAAATAAGTAAAGCAAAGCCCAGAAATAAAAACCAAATAAGTAGAAGAGTGATGGAAAACCAATCAATTGAAAGCGAGTTTATCAAATAAGTCATATCAAGCCTTTTTAAAAACAATATCAATTTTTCCGAAAATTTGAAATTTCACCAGTGGGTCAATAAACACCAAATACTAGCAATTACCTAGCTAGAATATGTATATTTAATTTTATAATAAAGATATTTGTATTTTGACTTTTTACAGAAAACCCCCTTATTTTACCGTTTTTTCGAAATTTCACCGAAACGATTTTCAAAACGTTACAATCTTCCCCCCTTAAAGAAATTCGGTCCCCGAATTTAAATTAAAAACTCCCCCCAAATACTAAAACATCTAAGCAAAACCATCAAGTCGTCGGGGCTCCGAAATCGTAAATACATAAAACAAATCGTAGCGCAATGCATGCGCATGAAAAATGAGCATAAAACTCAAAATCAAAACTCCGTCAAGCATCCCGCAATCATCGGAGTCAGGGTGAAGACACGAATGCCACATCTCAAACAAGACCGATATGCTATAAATCGGACCTATACATTCAAATATAAGGAGGAAATGCATGCCAAATCCTTTAAGTTGCTGTGCAATGCACATAACACTGCACAGTGGCGGACGTCTATCATAAGAAAATAGCTATATACATATATACCTTTGTTTGAAATGTACGTTCCACCGTTTTGGGTAACAATTTAGAAGGGTCTCCTTGTTTTCAACATTTCGTGTCATATCAGACACGTAGGTAAATACTGAGACTATAGCTCGCTTTTTGGAAATCCCTTCAATAACTATCAATGCATGCAAAATATATTCAGGTACTGTCCTCTGACTAGTCCTGCTCTGTACAAAAACTCATAGCAATCATCATAAAAAAAAACGTACTGCTCCATAAGAAATCAATCCCAAAATACGCGTATGAATACTATGTGCGTCTGGTGCGCACGGAAATCAAAATCCATATATGTGCCATACATATGCACAGAAACAAGATCTAAGTGCATCGGGTGTGCACAAAGCATCTGTCGTAGGCAACGTGTGTGCCTGACAGCAAAATCAGGTGCATCTGACATGCACGAAAAAATCTTGATTTAGTGCATCTGGTGTGCACCAAAATCACATCTCAAAACATGCGCTCAAAATGCGCGAAAATCCAAGGTAGGTGCATCTATCATGCACAAAATCATGAAATCCAATATCAAGCGCCGAACATGCGCCAAATCAAATCAAGTGCATAAAAGACGTATCACTGCACTGCAAGCATATATAAACTATACAGAGTGCAGGAACCAAATGGTGTGCGTGCATACGCACAAAATCAACTCAAATGTCTAAAACCGTAAAATCACAAACATGTGAAACCAAGCACGAAGACGATATCAAGTGCTACACTGTGCAAAGATCGTAAATCCTCAATTCTCAAAATCAAATCATGCGAATAAATCACCCAAAACATCGAAATCAATAATGGCGGAACAGTACCGCTCAAGTGCATCCTCTAAGAATCTCGGGCCAACTGTCGCGGTCACTAGTGGGACGTCTCGTCGATGATCATGAACTCTGGCCTGCTGGTGTGCGTAACACGACCACTCCTGGGTCCAAGTCTTCTCGTAATTTGTCCCAGAAAGGTCCTGTCGAGGTCTCTCCCAAATCTCGCCTCTGCCGAACTGTCCGAAAGTCATCGTCCCTTACTAGATCTATTCTCGTTCCAGAACGGCTGCATACTCATCATGACTCCTTCTGGAAGGTAAATCCAAGTACCATGCCTCGGCATGCGCATCGCATCTCTGATGTCGGCGGAGTGGAACGTCATCTCATCTAGATCTGGTACGAACCTCTTACTTCACTTTTCTCTAATGTCGACCGCTTCGGACTCGTCTCGTCGTGGCTGCATGGACTGAGCTCCAACGGCTATTCTCGTATTGGGAGTCTCCCATGAAATGCATCTCACCACCTAGCATCCGAATCAAGTCGAACCATCCAATCGATTGTCAAACCTCATAATCCCCTAAGGGCTCAACATCTTGGGCACAGTTTAATAGTATCGAGTACATACCACAGCATCGGTGGTCCAGCCGTAGAAGGGCAAACCCAAGCCTCACTAATGGCGCCGTAGAACTGCCGCAAACCCGAAGGTTCAAAGGCTTTACACGGTCATTAAGTCGAGTTAGGGTTTCATTCTTCTAGAAGGACCATAGAATTGCCTGCATGTCTTTCCGACTACTTTAAACTTGGAATAATAGGTTTCTGACATTCGATCGTCTCTGTCGACTCCCAACGTCTCCGCGTGAAGTCGTCTCTAGCTGGAATCAATCTATCTGATGACCTCGCATCGGGGTAGGTGAACGATCCACATGTCCAAGTCATTCATCCTCGATGACTAGCGACCTTCTATCATCTCTTAGTACAACTCATTCTGCACTAACTCCAGTATCTGGGGCAATATCTCGTCGTTCGCAGCAATAACTGGCTTGCTCGTCTGCACGCTGAACGGTGCCTCAATCATCAGGAGTAAGCAATATTTCAATGGTCATCAAAATCTGGCTGGCCTCTATCAGTGGCTCAATCCTCTAGTGCAAATCGGCACGTCTCAGTAATCTCATACAGCAATCCACCCAACGCTCGTGGCACGAAGACACAATGAAAAGACACATCTCTGCAATCGTGTGTCACTGGAATCATGCCCTGTTCAGTCCTTGTTCTTGACGAGCTCATGCTGACCGCAACTATAGCCGTAGCTCTCCCTGCCCGTAATCGTGGCAGCAAAACCATAACTGGTACTGATGAGGCTAGATCGGAATGAATATAATACTGAGCAAAGAAATGTACATCCTAAGGCTTCTTAAGTGGAGTAGCGTATCGTAAATATGCCGCGGAACATACCTACGGTACATCACTCTACTTTAGTCACCTATTCCATCAACCAAGGGTCATCCTACGCTCCGAAGGTAAAATCTAACGCTCTGATACCAACTTTGTTACGACCCGAAAGGTACGGAACGTGACTGGCACTTAAATTACGAAACGTCTCAAGGCGTCCGTAAAATAAGTAAGCCAAAGCCCAGAAATCAAAACCAAATAAGCAGAAGAGTGAAGGAAAACCAATCAATTGAAAGCGAGTTTATCAAATAAGTCATATCAAGCCTTTTTAAAAACAATATCAATTTTTCCGAAAATTTGAAATTTCACCAGTGGGTCAATAAACACCAAATACTAGCAATTACCTAGCTAGAATATGTATATTTAATTTTATAATAAAGATATTTGTATTTTGACTTTTTACAGAAAACCCCCTTATTTTACCGATTTTTCGAAATTTCACCGATACGATTTTCAAAACGTTACAATAACGGGCCGAGCTCGCCGGAATTTGGGTGTATGTGGCCGGCCACTTGGTGTTGGTTGGTGATGGAATTGGTCTAGCAGCTCATATACTTCATATAAAACACCATATACTTGTTTGTTCAGTTCCAGTTTACCTGAACCAAAATCTGTGAGCTATTTTGAGTGGTTTTTGGTTATGTTTTCTGTATTTGGAATTCTTGGTTTTAGTATTTTATATTGTTTTAGGTCGTTGGATGTTTGTACGTGAACGACGAGGGTTGTCTGGTTGGTTTTGCATTCGTAGGCTATAGGTTCTAACCTATGAGCACACCGTGTGTCGTATCGGTTTTCAGACATTGATTTTGATGGTATTGTGATATGTGTTGATATTGTATGTACTTTCGTGTGGATTCCGAGAGGACGAAGTACATCGACTACGGCTAAGCGAGGAGTTTAGCAGGTGAGTAGATGTATATCTACGGCGGAAGTCGGGTGGATGGCGTGTAGCACCTCCGCAAATATTGATATGGAATATCGTTTGATTATTATATCCTGATAAATGATATGCGACGGACATGATTATAGGATTTAATAACGATAATATGATTAAAGTTGATACTAATGAACATATTGACATATGAGAATATGAAATGAGAAGTGAATCATAAAAGGTACGAATTTAAAGAGAACAAGTATGAGTTGATAATGGTATGAGGTTTGTTCGAGATTGATAAACACGACACGAGATTGAGATAGAGGTGTTATGGAATTAATAAGTTATGACGTTTATATAATGTGATGAGAGATATTAATGTGATAAACGAGTATAGGATGTGATATGATGACTTAGTGTGATATGTCGTTATATGGATGCGAGTCGATTGTGATGGTTGATACGTTTGTCGGTCCACGATATAAGATTGATACAGATGTGACCTGAGATATAGGTATATAGACATTTATAATGTTGTGAATCTTGAGTGATATGCCATACGAGACGTTGGTCCATACCCTCATTGTCTTATAGGTTGATAGGATCCCTATTGGTTTAATGCTGCCATACGATGGATTATACCGTACGTGATGTTCTGAGGCATGATGCCGATTGATAGATTCACCAACTCTGATATATTCTAGACACCTATACCTTGTTGCATTTAGCCGACGATGTATTTTATGCTACGTTCATGTCATTCTCATTACATTACATATACTTGTGCTAGTACACCTACACCATTATCGATGATGCGTATGTTACACATACACAGATTGGCCGGCTTACACACCTTCATCATCGATAATTGTTATATCACTACACAGTAGAATTGCCACATCATGCCATGATATATTTGCTATGCTCACATCACTGTTCCATGTTGCATGATATACGGATATACTTACATTCTGTTATATGTTGCATACCTACATGCTTACACATATACCTTGCTATAGCTACATGTTCACTTATATGATTGTAACGCCTTGAAAATCGTTCTGGTGAAATTTCGGAAAATCGGGAAAATAAGGGGTTTTCTGTAAAAAGTCAAAATACAAATATCTTTATTTTAAAATTAAATATAAATATTCTAGCTATGTAATTGCTAGTATTTGGTGTTTATTGAGCCACTGGTGAGATTTCAAAATTTCTGAAAATTTTTCCGAAATTAATTATTTTAATATTATTTTAAGCCGTCACTAATAAATTTAATTAGGAAAAATTACAAACCGGAATGAGTTGAAACAAATTTTGTGCATCATAATACATTAAACAAAATTTTAACAAGTAGTTTTTGAATTAAAATAGGGTTGTTAACCGGTATTAGAAAATATCGAAGAAAAAGGCTTTTTTTTCGGTGAAATGAGTGCAAATGAAGTGCGGTATAACTTTTATCTTTTCCCAAACAAAACCACACTCTCTTTTACCCCCTCACACTTTTTGGGCTGATCTTGGCTGCCCTCTTTCTCTTGTGTCTTCAAGTAGAATCTAGAGATTAGATTTTTGGAAATTAAATAAAAGAAAATGAATAAAGGTTGAAAAGACATAAAGAAGGAATTTAATGGAGGAAGTTTCTACATTTGGCTACACAATTTCTTTCTCTCCCTCCCGTCAAGATGGTGGCCGGCCCTCACCTTGGCAGCCCTCAAATTCTCCACCTCCTTTTCACCTCAAATTTTCATCAAAAATCCATGAAAAATCAATACAAATTATCATAAATTCATCATTCAACCTTATCTAATTTTCTTTGCTTCTATTTGGCTTGGAATTTGAAAGCAAGAGATCCATCATGGAGGTCATGAAGCATGTGTAATCTCAAATTTTAGTGGTATAATTCTAAACCCATGTCTCATTTGTTGCTATTTTACTTCAACCTAATCAAACTAAATGTTTAATTATGGTTTTGTTTCAAGATTTAAATTTCTAGAATATGGTTACTAAATTATTATTAGGGTTTTGATTCTTAGGTTTTGATCTAAAATTTTAGTTTAACATACTAGGAAATGGTTAACCTAATCTTGTAGCAAAAATTTATAGTTGTTGCATTTTAATTGTTTAATAGGTTATTTTTGCAAACTAGATTTTTACAAAACATGTAAATAAGTTAGATAAAATTAGAATTTAGGTTTTATTATTAGTTGTGGAATTAGTGTGTGGATTAACATGTTAAATGAGAGTGAAATATAATCTAGTTGCAATTTCTAGCTTCCACCTTAAAAATTGTCATAATATTGCTATGTTATTAAACTAGGTTTTGTTAATTAGTTTAAAATGAGGAATTAAAACTAAAGTTAGGTTTTTAGAAAATCCTTAAGGTTTCAAGGAATGGTCTAACGATTTAAGTTATGAAAAATCAAGTTTGGAAGTGAAATTATGAATTTTTGCTTAAAAATACCGAAATCGGGCAAGTTTGCAAACTAGAATTTCCAAACTAATATAAATTAGGGTGCTAAAAATATAGTAGTGGTTTATATAGTCTAGTTATACTATTTAATGAGTTTTATGACCATTGGTTTCATTTAAATGTCAAGTTTCGATGAAAAACGGTAAATTGGCATTTTCGGGTTTTTCGAAAACGGACGATTTGATCGATTTTTGTGTTTCGATGAATTAAATCATGTTTTATAATATAAGTAATGTGTTTTAAAACTACCAGTTGTTTGTTGATGTTATCTCGATCCATCGGAGTTTGTACGCCGATATCGAGCGGTATTTGGTTCTTTTGCTTGGGCGGGACATAGGTTTTAACCTATGTTTGTTCCTTGCATCGTTTCGACTTTGTATGTGATTCCGGTTTACGATGCTATTTATATGTTTGCGTCTAGGTACCCCCACGTGGACTGCGGGCGATGAGGAGGAGGATGGCGACACTGTCTTCGGCAGACATGGACCAGGTGAGTAGATGCATATCTACGGGGGGAAGTCGGGTGGATGGCGTTTAGCATCCCCGCAACGTAGAATAGGAATAGTACTTATTGACATTAGGAAACCAGACGTGACCCTAGTAGGACCCTAGTATTGACCCTAGGCTGGACTAGACCGATTTAGGAAAACCATATCAGAGGATGAGTACCTTGGAAGAGGTTCGTAGGTTTCAAATAGAAACACACCCACGCACACACTGAAACTCGACATGGGGTACGTGTATGTGGATATATATATAGAACTAGGTATAGGTATATACATATATGTACAACACGTATAGGTGATTCATTGATGTGATATGATATCCGAGGTATGATGAAACAGTATAACTGGGCTTGATGCCGTGATTCTTGACTACAGTCGTAATAAAGTGTTAGCGGATCATTAGAGAATGAGATAATGAACATGAATATATAAATTATAAAGAGTGGTGGTGATATTGATGTACATGGGACGCTAGAATAGTACCCGGACTATAACTTGTGACTGATTACGATATGATATATGTATAACTTGATTACGACACTATATTGGTGTGACCTGACGCCGATATCATATAAGTATGACTTAATCACAATATGATACATATGACATTATACGAATAAGGAGACACCTAGGAGATACTTGACCGTACCCCGACATTGGGATGCCGTACGATGGATTTTACCGTACGAGGCTTAGATTTGATGATTGATCCGCACTCTTGATTCGAGGAAGCCGTACTACGTACGTGACGCTGTTGAGGCGGGATCGCCGACTATTAGAGATATTGATTCAGACCTTAGGTAGACTCTAGTTTCTTACTGACTAGTCTATTAGGTTTAGTTCCTTAGGATGTTAGATGGACACTGGTTTAGGTTCGACTCACATAGTGGTAGTTGTACTCGTATCTCGCAGAGGAGCGGATAATGCACGTCTGTTTTTACATTCATACTGTAATCATCATGGTGCATGTCTTTTATATGTTGCTATAATCAATATAACCTTTACCTGTTAGGACACCAGCACCATTACCAATGATGCGCATATTCCACGCACACTTATTTGCCGGCTCACACACATCATCATCGGTAATTGCTATGTCACGTACACTTTAGATCATATTATCTTTTATTGATAGAATCAGTTAACAACTAAACCGATGTAATATTGTGATCACTCTCTGATGTTAAGTATAAGACATGACATTCATTACTTAGACATTCATGCATTCATATTTTCGTGTTATCATGCAGTATTATGGGCATATGCCGACACTTATCATACAGTTACTCATGATTTTGAGATTTGGATTTCTATGAGATTTCCGGATTTTTGGGGAAAACCGCAAAAATATATGAAAACTTCTCTCTCTCTCCTCTTCTCTTTTTAAAATAAGATGCGGTTTTCTCGTGATGTATGTGTCGTCCACCATGAGTATTTCATGTTTTCTGATGGATTTCGAGACCCGATTCGAGGAGTGGATGAACCGTCTCGGGTACATGGTGGGCCCGGTATGGTACCCCGGGGCAAGAAGATCGAGTTGTAGACGATGAGCCTGGCAGGGGAAGGCTACCTACCGGTGATGTCTGGCGCGGCGGATATCCGGAGGATACCGACCGTTGTCGTGGGATTTGATGATATGGGCCGATCCGGACTGACGGAGCCCGACATATTGAGACTTGAGGTTACATGTGTTGTGTCGATGCTTGACACGGATTTCCATGGATTTCATTGTTGAGATTTCAGATGCTTATACCCACCTTACTATGATAACAGCTAAAGGTTCTTATACATATATATCTGGATTTCAGGATTTATTACTTTACATTCATGGTGCATGCATTTCATTTCATATGACATAGTATTATATGAGGCACGGACACGACACGGAGTATTTGCACTTATACGTAGTGTTACCCTGCTATTACTAGATGTTTGGGATATAGTATTGTATTATTATGACTTAGGATAGCGTCGTGCATTCGATTTCTTTTCGTAGATGTCTTCTACTCACGAGTTGGCAACTCACCCCCGTTGTGCCAAATTCTTTACAGGTGCGATGTACAGGTTTCCCTTGGCAGTTGCTGGCACATCATTTTCATTTCGGGTGATTTGCACGGTAGGTTGGTTCATTTGTATCTGAACCGCCATTGTATTTTTATTATTTCATTTGTATCTAGAAAGCTCCATCAACCATATTTGTATTACTTGATAAGTTTATTGGACCAGTTGTTTATTTCGACCTTAGAGTCGCGCATGTGTTATTCTGATCTGATGGTTTTTGTTTTCTTTTGAGATTTGAGCCTCGCCCTTTGGCGTTGTATATTATTGTGATTGTTGTGGTTGTCTCCGCCTGTTGGCGTTGAGCTAGCACCCGTTTGGGGATGCTTTTTATTGTTTATTCATATTATACTTGTTGTACCCGTTTGGGGGCCAGTTTTTACAGAGGAGACTCTGCCGAAATTTTTGGTAAAATTTGCTGATGTTTTTATACTTGTTTTCTTTTCTTTTCTTCTTTTTCTTCTTTTATGGTTTAGATTTCTGGGCTTCGGCTTACTTAGGTCACGTGGTGCCTCTAGACGCTTCGTAATCTAAGTGCCGGTCACGTTTCGTACTTTCGGGTCGTGACAAAGTTGGTATCAGAGCGCTAGGTTTAACCTTGTATAAGTCTAGGTGACCCTTGGTTGATGGAGTAGGCGATTTAGGTAGAGTAACGTACCGTGGGTATGGTCCGCGGCATACTTACGATACGCTACTCTGCTTAAGGAGCCTTAGGATGTACATTGTTTGCACCGTATTTCATTCGTTCCTTTGATCTATCTTCGTCGATGTCGGATGGTGGTTTCTGTTACCACGGGCAGAGGGAGCTGCGGCTCGAATGCGATAACCATTAGAGTATTGGTTATTCTAGAGGATTGAAGCATTGCTTAGCGTGCGGACGAAGGGTATTCACATGCCGTCCGGATGAAGTTAAAGGGTTCGAACGATTATCAGAAAACCATTTTTCCTAAGTTTAAAGTATTCGGAAGAACATGCAGGTATTTCGATGGACCCTCTAGAAGAATGAAACCCTAACTCGACATAATGACCACGAGAACGCCCTTGAACCTTAGGGTTTACGGCAGTTCCGTTGTGCCATTAGTGAGGCTTGGGTTTGCCCTTCTACGGCTGGATCATCGATGCTGGGGTATGTACCGGATATTTTTAAACTGTACTTGAGTGTTGAGCTCTCGGGGAATTATGGGATTTTGATGGATCGATCGGAAAGTTTAATATTGTCCGGATATCAAGTGAAGGGATCGACTATGTGGGAGGCTCTAGACATGAGTATTGCCGTTGGTAGCGCAGTCAGCACACATATGAAAGGACGAGTTCGAAGCAGTCGACATCAGAGGAAAGAGGTGCACATTGACGATAGTGTTTACGATTGTGATTTAGTGATTTGAATTTCCTATTTTCGTTGATTGGATTTTTGTATTTTGAGGACTTTGTTCTACGATTGGTATTTCCTGTGTGTACCTTCATTCTATCTGTGTTTCATATATCAGTTGTATTGATGTGGTTTAGTACGCACCCAGTACACTTGATTTTGTTTTATATATTTTGAGATTTTTGATTTGATTTCGTGCATATGGGTTACACATGATTTTGATATATGCTTCGACCTAGTTTTATCCATTTTCGTACTGTGATTCGAGTCTGATATTTGAGGTATGTTTTCGTGCTCCATGTGCACCTGATTAGGATTCTTGCGCATACTTGGCGCACCTGATGCGATTTTGTGCACACCAGATGCACTAAATCGGGGTTTTGTGCAGATTAGATGCACCTGATTTTGAGTCGTGCACGCCCATTGCACTTGACAGATGTTTTTGGTGCACACCTGTTGCACTTAGTTTTGTTTTGTGGATATTCGTGGTTTCTGCATTTGGTTTCGATTTCAGTGCGCACCGGACGCACATGACATTTTATTGATGTGATTGGGATTGATTTTAGTTTGAGCAGTATGTTTTCATAATCTTTATTATTTGATTTAGTAACCAGGCGGGACGTGTATGTTAAATAAAAGATATATATAGCTATTTTTTTTTAATTAAACGTCCGCTACTTAGACCGTGACACGTGCATTGCACGGCGATTTTTCAAGAAGGGGTTTTTGTATGCTGCTTTATTATGATGATTCGGCGATTTTACTAGGATACAGACTATAAATAAGTTATAGATTGATGTATATTATGATGTTTTTCACATTGGGTTATGATATTTCATTACCGCCATAACTCCGATGATTGCGTCATGCTTGACGGAGTTGATTTTTGTTATGTATTAATGATTTCGGAGACCCGACGACTTGAGTGCTTTGCTAAATGTTTCGGTATTTGGAGGGGGAGTTTTAATTTAAATTCGGGGACCGAATTTTTTTAAGGGGGGAAGATTGTAACGCCTTGAAAATCGTTCTGGTGAAATTTCGGAAAATCGGGAAAATAAGGGGGTTTTCTGTAAAAAGTCAAAATACAAATATCTTTATTTTAAAATTAAATATAAATATTCTAGCTATGTAATTGCTAGTATTTGGTGTTTATTGAGCCACTGGTGAGATTTCAAAATTTCTGAAATTTTTCCGAAATTAATTATTTTAATATTATTTTAAGCCGTCACTAATAAATTTAATTAGGGAAAATTACAAACCGGAATGAGTTGAAACAAATTTTGTGCATCATAATACATTAAACAAAATTTTAACAAGTAGTTTTTGAATTAAAATAGGGTTGTTAACCGGTATTAGAAAATATCGAAGAAAAAGGCTTTTTTTTCGGTGAAATGAGTGCAAATGAAGTGCGGTATAACTTTTATCTTTTCCCAAACAAAACCACACTCTCTTTTACCCCCTCACACTTTTTGGGCTGATCTTGGCTGCCCTCTTTCTCTTGTGTCTTCAAGTAGAATCTAGAGATTAGATTTTTGGAAATTAAATAAAAGAAAATGAATAAAGGTTGAAAAGACATAAAGAAGGAATTTAATGGAGGAAGTTTCTACATTTGGCTACACAATTTCTTTCTCTCCCTCCCGTCAAGATGGTGGCCGGCCCTCACCTTCGCAGCCCTCAAATTCTCCACCTCCTTTTCACCTCAAATTTTCATCAAAAATCCATGAAAAATCAATACAAATTATCATAAATTCATCATTCAACCTTATCTAATTTTCTTTGCTTCTATTTGGCTTGGAATTTGAAAGCAAGAGATCCATCATGGAGGTCATGAAGCATGTGTAATCTCAAATTTTAGTGGTATAATTCTAAACCCATGTCTCATTTGTTGCTATTTTACTTCAACCTAATCAAACTAAATGTTTAATTATGGTTTTGTTTCAAGATTTAAATTTCTAGAATATGGTTACTAAATTATTATTAGGGTTTTGATTCTTAGGTTTTGATCTAAAATTTTAGTTTAACATACTAGGAAATGGTTAACCTAATCTTGTAGCAAAAATTTATAGTTGTTGCATTTTAATTGTTTAATAGGTTATTTTTGCAAACTAGATTTTTACAAAACATGTAAATAAGTTAGATAAAATTAGAATTTGGGTTTTATTATTAGTTGTGGAATTAGTGTGTGGATTAACATGTTAAATGAGAGTGAAATATAATCTAGTTGCAATTTCTAGCTTCCACCTTAAAAATTGTCATAATATTGCTATGTTATTAAACTAGGTTTTGTTAATTAGTTTAAAATGAGGAATTAAAACTAAAGTTAGGTTTTTAGAAAATCCTTAAGGTTTCAAGGAATGGTCTAACGATTTAAGTTATGAAAAATCAAGTTTGGAAGTGAAATTATGAAGTTTTGCTTAAAAATACCGAAATCGGGCAAGTTTGCAAACTAGAATTTCCAAACTAATATAAATTAGGGTGCTAAAAATATAGTAGTGGTTTATATAGTCTAGTTATACTATTTAATGAGTTTTATGACCATTGGTTTCATTTAAATGTCAAGTTTCGATGAAAAACGGTAAATTGGCATTTTCGGGTTTTTCGAAAACGGACGATTTGATCGATTTTTGTGTTTCGATGAATTAAATCATGTTTTATAATATAAGTAA
The DNA here is from genome assembly GCA_030015575.1 of Agapanthus africanus. Taxonomy (NCBI): domain Eukaryota; kingdom Viridiplantae; phylum Streptophyta; class Magnoliopsida; order Asparagales; family Amaryllidaceae; genus Agapanthus; species Agapanthus africanus. Next base: position 374,264,497 of record CM057344.1, on the reverse strand, counting down.
TGTGTTTTAAAACTACAAGTTGTTTGTTGATGTTATCTCGATCCATCGGAGTTTGTACGCCGATATCGAGCGGTATTTGGTTCTTTTGCGTGGGCGGGACATAGGTTTTAACCTATGTTTGTTCCTTGCATCGTTTCGACTTTGTATGTGATTCCGGTTTACGATGCTATTTATATGTTTGCGTCTAGGTACCCCCACGTGGACTGCGGGCGATGAGGAGGAGGATGGCGACACTGTCTTCGGCAGACATGGACCAGGTGAGTAGATGCATATCTACGGGGGGAAGTCGGGTGGATGGCGTTTAGCATCCCCGCAACGTAGAATAGGAATAGTACTTATTGACATTAGGAAACCAGACGTGACCCTAGTAGGACCCTAGTATTGACCCTAGGCTGGACTAGACCGATTTAGGAAAACCATATCAGAGGATGAGTACCTTGGAAGAGGTTCGTAGGTTTCAAATAGAAACACACCCACGCACACACTGAAACTCGACATGGGGTACGTGTATGTGGATATATATATAGAACTAGGTATAGGTATATACATATATGTACAACACGTATAGGTGATTCATTGATGTGATATGATATCCGAGGTATGATGAAACAGTATAACTGGGCTTGATGCCGTGATTCTTGACTACAGTCGTAATAAAGTGTTAGCGGATCATTAGAGAATGAGATAATGAACATGAATATATAAATTATAAAGAGTGGTGGTGATATTGATGTACATGGGACGCTAGAATAGTACCCGGACTATAACTTGTGACTGATTACGATATGATATATGTATAACTTGATTACGACACTATATTGGTGTGACCTGACGCCGATATCATATAAGTATGACTTAATCACAATATGATACATATGACATTATACGAATAAGGAGACACCTAGGAGATACTTGACCGTACCCCGATATTGGGATGCCGTACGATGGATTTTACCGTACGAGGCTTAGATTTGATGATTGATCCGCACTCTTGATTCGAGGAAGCCGTACTACGTACGTGACGCTGTTGAGGCGGGATCGCCGACTATTAGAGATATTGATTCAGACCTTAGGTAGACTCTAGTTTCTTACTGACTAGTCTATTAGGTTTAGTTCCTTAGGATGTTAGATGGACACTGGTTTAGGTTCGACTCACATAGTGGTAGTTGTACTCGTATCTCGCAGAGGAGCGGATAATGCACGTCTGTTTTTACATTCATACTGTAATCATCATGGTGCATGTCTTTTATATGTTGCTATAATCAGTATAACCTTTACCTGTTAGGACACCAGCACCATTACCAATGATGCGCATATTCCACGCACACTTATTTGCCGGCTCACACACATCATCATCGGTAATTGCTATGTCACGTACACTTTAGATCATATTATCTTTTATTGATAGAATCAGTTAACAACTAAACCGATGTAATATTGTGATCACTCTCTGATGTTAAGTATAAGACATGACATTCATTACTTAGACATTCATGCATTCATATTTTCGTGTTATCATGCAGTATTATGGGCATATGCCGACACTTATCATACAGTTACTCATGATTTTGAGATTTGGATTTCTATGAGATTTCCGGATTTTTGGGGAAAACCGCAAAAATATATAAAAACTTCTCTCTCTCTCCTCTTCTCTTTTAAAATAAGATGCGGTTTTCTCGTGATGTATGTGTCGTCCACCATGAGTATTTCATGTTTTCTGATGGATTTCGAGACCCGATTCGAGGAGTGGATGAACCGTCTCGGGTACATGGTGGGCCCGGTATGGTACCCCGGGGCAAGAAGATCGAGTTGTAGACGATGAGCCTGGCAGGGGAAGGGTACCTACCGGTGATGTCTGGCGCGGCGGATATCCGGAGGATACCGACCGTTGTCGTGGGATTTGATGATATGGGCCGATCCGGACTGACGGAGCCCGACATATTGAGACTTGAGGTTACATGTGTTGTGTCGATGCTTGACACGGATTTCCATGGATTTCATTGTTGAGATTTCAGATGCTTATACCCACCTTACTATGATAACAGCTAAAGGTTCTTATACATATATATCTGGATTTCAGGATTTATTACTTTACATTCATGGTGCATGCATTTCATTTCATATGACATAGTATTATATGAGGCACGGACACGACACGGAGTATTTGCACTTATACGTAGTGTTACCCTGCTATTACTAGATGTTTGGGATATAGTATTGTATTATTATGACTTAGGATAGCGTCGTGCATTCGATTTCTTTTCGTAGATGTCTTCTACTCACGAGTTGGCAACTCACCCCCGTTGTGCCAAATTCTTTACAGGTGCGATGTACAGGTTTCCCTTGGCAGTTGCTGGCACATCATTTTCATTTCGGGTGATTTACACGGTAGGTTGGTTCATTTGTATCTGAACCGCCATTGTATTTTTATTATTTCATTTGTATCTAGAAAGCTCCATCAACCATATTTGTATTACTTGATAAGTTTATTGGACCAGTTGTTTATTTCGACCTTAGAGTCGCGCATGTGTTATTCTGATCTGATGGTTTTTGTTTTCTTTTGAGATTTGAGCCTCGCCCTTTGGCGTTGTATATTATTGTGATTGTTGTGGTTGTCTCCGCCTGTTGGCGTTGAGCTAGCACCCGTTTGGGGATGCTTTTTATTGTTTATTCATATTATACTTGTTGTACCCGTTTGGGGGCCAGTTTTTACAGAGGAGACTCTGCCGAAATTTTTGGTAAAATTTGCTGATGTTTTTATACTTGTTTTCTTTTCTTTTCTTCTTTTTCTTCTTTTATGGTTTAGATTTCTGGGCTTCGGCTTAATTAGGTCACGTGGCGCCTCTAGACGCTTCGTAATCTAAGTGCCGGTCACGTTCCGTACTTTCGGGTCGTGACAATGATATTGCGTTGGATTTACATAATTGGGAACCACGTGATATATTTAATGACTTGATGCATTTAAATAGCGGATTTTCCCTTGATATGCTCATATTGTTGTTATATGTTGCATACATCATATTACATGGATTTACGCAATGAGATATGGATTTCATGTGATTTTCCGGATTTGAGAACCGCGGGGATATTTCAAGAAATGTGTATTGTTTTGAAAACCCTGGTTTCCATTGATATGGGGATTGCGAGTGTTGAGGTTGGACATTCAGGTTCCGAGAATTTCGAATGTCGATGTTGGGCATTTATGTTCCGTGAGGTATATGGATATGGGGATTTCGAGTGTCAATATTAGGCATTTATGTTCCGTGAGATGTATGGATATGGGGATTGCGAGTGTCGAGATGGATATTCAGGTTCCGAGGATTGCGAGTGTCGGGTTGGAAACTCAGGTTCCGTGAGATATACAGATACGATATGTGGATTTACATGTCGATGCTGGACACGGATTTCATGATGTTTCGAGTGTCGATTTTAGGCACTCAGGTTCCATGATTTTGATGTGTCGCGAGGGACACCCGTTGATTTATATCCTCATATGCTTTCATGATGTTTACATGCCTATGCCTTTATGATATTTTACATGCATGATGTTGTTGTATCATAGGTTGACACGTAGATGGGATCCACATGCATACATCCATTGATTATATGGTTGGATGAGATTCACTTGTTGATAGGCATTGATTATGTTGTTGGCACATATGCAGATAAGCTCACCCTAGATATCATAGTATTACCTTTATGATATAGTTGACCTAGGAATCGTTATTTATTTCTATTTTTACCTGATGATGTTTTCTACTCATGAGTTGGCAACTCACCCCCGTTGTGCCACAGTTCTTGCAGGTTTGACCGCATGGATCAGTAGCGGCATCGCTGGCTCACAGTTGTTTCGGGTGATTTGCTTTGGTAGGTGTTACATGTTGGATTGTACCACTCTTATATTATTATTCCGATTGTATCAAGTCAACTCTATCAAATCAGAAACTAGTATTTGTATAAGTAGTAAGACTTAGCAAGACTTGTAGTTGCGAGACTTGAGCGATGGGTTATATGTTCGCTTGGTCGGTTGATGTCTTGCTTTACTTATCTTTTGTGGTGATCTTCGCTGTTGGGCGTCGTATACATATTTTCTGTCTTGCGTAGTTGTGATCCGCCGTTTGGCGAAGAGCTAGCTCCCGCTTGGGGATGCCTTTTATATTATCATATATATCTTTTTTTTGGGATCAAAACATACGAGGGAGGTGCTGTCCGAAATTTTAAAAGACAAAACATGATTCATTATACCTTTATTGCAAAACTTCACCTCTTCTATTTTCTCAAAAAGATTTAGATTGCTTGGTTTCGGCTTACTTAATTTATGTTGCACCTTTAGACGTTGCGTGATTTAAGTGCCGGTCATGAACTAAATTCGTGTCGTAACAATCTTAGAGTAAAACAAGAATTGAAGATGAGTTATAGCTTCTCCAAGTTTCTCAAGACATGACCCATTCTTCATTTCTTTTTATTCTAAATGTTTATCATTATCTTTTCTCATTGTGATTCTTGTTAGTTATATGTATGCCCTAGAGGCCATTACTGTACATTGGATGTATATTATAGTGGATGCTGTGACATATATAGGTAAGACTTTTTTGCTCGACATGATAGTACGCTATCTGGTTGCTCTTTATCTTAACATGTATACTTTCTGTCTTTCTGTTACATGTTGATAAAGCCCTTAGGATGTGTACTCGACTTCCAGGACTATGATGCAGATCATACTAGTGGGGCCTGGGTAGTCAATGAGTACATCCTTCACTGTTCCTAGTCGTGGGAATATCGAGACGAGGCATCGATATTCCAGAGTAGACTAGCGTATATCTTCTCGACCCATGTGATGGGCGATGGATGATCCTATATCCATTGGTGTTTGACATCAGAGATGGTATGCGGGTGCTCAATGGAGACTGGGTACACTGAACGGACTCGCCGAGAACTCCCAGATGGTATTATACCTCACGTCAGATGGCAGTTCTCTGGTGACACTAGTACAGCTTAGTCTGTTGACCCGAGATCGTCATATAGTTTTGTGTGTCTCCCATTGTGCTTTGATTTCCACCCTACCACGGCTCTACTGAGTCGTGCAAACAGGTGGTTTTTGGGTACAGTCCCGATTCATATGGAGGCAATGAGCGATAGGAGAGGATTCGTCTCTCCCGGTATTGGAGGTTGATGTTGCGCTATACTCGACTGGCCATAACAGGAAATCCCTGGCCAGGGTTGCAGTGATATACTGGTAAGAGTTATCAGTAGTTTCACGAATGTTATGGACCTTACGTCGGCATGACTTATCAAGCTACTGGGGTCTGACGTTTACCACCCCTAGGCGAGATATGCGACATATCAGACGAACAGGACCGGACTGTACGGTAAGTGTTACTGGTTGGATTCACAGGAGTGTGAGCGGGCTTGCTCGTCGATCTTCTGATCGCTCAATACCCGGGTGGCCGTTACGTTTAGTAGACCGCTTGCGGCTTGTGGGTGTTTGATATGATCATCATCTGCTGCCGGCATATTGACGAGTCTTTAGAGTCCTACACAGAGGTTTCCTGGCTCAAGCGAAACGAAATAGGAGCGCATATGAGATATGTGCAGGACCGAGAATAATGCGTGTATGTGATACCGTATTCCATTCTCGCGATGAATGTATCGATTGGTTGTATGCGATATAACCTAGTTATCGAATCAAAGATTGATTCGATAAGCCGATACATTGGATATTAGTCGGTTATATGCGATATGACCGGATCGTTAAATCAAGTGTTGATTCAATGATTTAATGTATAATTATATATTTGATATATTACTTTACATTAACTAATATTAGTTCACTTTAAATGGATTTTCTCACGTGAAATACACAAGTTGTATATGTGATATACTTTTGTGCACTTGTTTGTATCATGTTTGATGATACATGCAAACTTGGTTAAGTATATGATTAAACCATGGTTATGTAATGTTTAGGGTTTTGATTTTATTAACTATTTATTTATTTATTATTCCTTTTTGAAAGATGAAGAGAAATGGTGGCTTTCTTTGTTTGTTATTGAAGCTTCATGAAGCTTTGACTAAGTGACCATTTTGTCTTCATGCTTAAACCTAACCATTCAAACTAACCATAGTTCATTCTTTACACTTGACCATGGTTACCATATGATAAGTATTCATTTTATTTTCTATTTGAAAAATACTTATCATATTATCTTCTTCTTCTTCTCCTTCTTCAACATGAAGAAAGCTTGCCTCCATCAATGGCAACTAGTGAAAAAGGGTGAGAAATCCAATTCTAAAGTGAACCCACTTCCTATTTCTTCATCCTTTACCTTTTGCCAAGTAGTATAGGATGTTTTCTTCACAAGTTTCATGACTTAGTGAAGTGGGAGCTTGATCTTGTGATGCCTCGACGTAGATCATCTTCGGCATCGAAGTCGACGACCTAGCCCACCCTTTTCTCCGATGAAACCGATGCTAGAGTCCGGAATCTGATATGGATAGCGGAGGGACATCATCATGAAGCCTAGGAGGTGAAGAACCGGATCTACAAAGGTTGTAGCCCCTTTCCTTTAGCGTTGAATTCGTTTACTCGCATTGCATCGCCTCATTATCTAGTAAACGATCCGTATTAGGGTTTGTATGCACATGAAATTTGTCAATTGGGCATGTTTGATCACTTGTGAGACTTCATTAGTGTGCCTAGGATCCCTACAGTGGTATCAGAGCTACTAGGCATTGGATGTCGACCTATGGGGGGTTCTCACTGTGTGACAGTGTGGCGAAGCATAGGCTCTTACCCCAGGGTGTCCCGAGACCGGAAGGTTTTCCGGCGGGTTGTAGTCCTCGCGAGGGGGCATGCGTAAAAAGTAGCGGCTGAGGGACCCGTTGGTGCCACGGCGACCCCATTGGATGGGGTGGCTGCCTGACCTACAGTGGTATCAGAGCCTAGCTAGAGCCTTAGGTGATGCGTAGACGGAGTTAGAAGTCCGATCGAACGAAAACCCTAACCCAAAAATGCTCTCTGTACTTTTTTGAATTCGGGGATTTTTGAAAATTAAAAATATGCAGAAAAATCAGCAGGTGTTTGTAAGAGTTACTGTGAAATTAGATCGTCTAATTCCATCAAACCGCCGCGGTTCCGCGGCACGAGCATGGCTCGTGCGGCGGTTCCGCGGCCTTATGGTCTCCTTGTTCAATGAATTTTACACAGTAATTCCTATTTTGCCGTACTGGTTTTCCTGGGAATTTTTAAATCTGACTCAAGAGTTGAGTTTTCTGGGTTGTATTGGGGACTCGGTGTTTCGATCGGATTGTCTAATTTTGTCTGTGTGTTTTTCCGGGTGATTTTAGAATATGTTAAAAAGTTCGGCCGGATATAAATACCCACTTTTTCCCCTGCTGGGAAATTTCCAATTGTTGGATTTTTTCGTAGTTTAATGACGTTCTAAGTAGTGCAAGTAACACGATGATCCCTCTAGAAGACAACAAACCTTAACTCGATTATGTGACCGTCTTGAACTGCCATTTGAACCATAGGGTTTGGGGCAGTACGGTGTGCCACATGTGAGGCGTTGGCTTGACCCTTCTACGGCTGGACGTTGGTACTGAGGCATGAACTGAATGTTTTTAGACTTAATTCATGTGTTGAGCTGTATCGGGAAAACTTGGGTGTTCGATTGTTCGATCGGAAAGTTTAACATTTTCTATTTATCCGGAATGTGATACAATATTTGGAATCCACAAGTAGTTATATGATAACTGAATGAATGTTATAAACATAGCGGTTTACTCTCACTTGATCGGTTGCCACGGAATTTTGATGTGATCAAAAGTCCGTCGCAATCACGTAGCGTACACGGATACTCGCCGGGTAAACTTAATAGACAGCCTCGTCCCATAGCCCCAACCAAGTGACTGTAGGAGAACCCCGTCGCCGAAAGCATCCGTCCGGGTGCTCGCGGCAGCGGTGTTTCGCCTTGGTGCACTTCGTTGAAGGCGTCGGGGGTGCAGCTGCCTACTAAAGTTTGCGACGAGCATTCGATCAGAATGTCAGGAATCCTGTTGAATTGCCCGACTTGATATTGAAAAGAGTTTTCGATGATGAGACTAAAATGCGGGGTTTATAATTGTTAGGCATGCGATGTCTAAGTATTTCATTTGATTAGGCATGCGATGTCTAAAGAGGTTGCGGATTCCAACTGTTGTAGTTTTACACTTTCTTTTCTGTGGCCGTAAGTGTAATATGTGATATCGCCGGTTTCGTTGCTATATGTCAACGACAATTGGGATGCGCATATTTACTTACATCGATGACATGTGATGTTATGTGTTGCTGGTTATGTTATATTGGATCGTCGTGTTTGAATAGCCGGGTTTTTTTTATGTGAGATGAGTGTTTTTATTTTCATTCATGTAAAAACTTTTATGTAATATTCTTTTATTGGGTCACTTCCAGGTTGCGGATGATGTCACCATTTGTATATTATTTACTTTTCTGCACTAGGATAGACCCAAGGAGGAGGGCACAAGTAACCGGGTTCTAGGGTCCAGTGGGAGACCAACTCGAGGAGTCGAGTCCGGGTCTCCTAACCCTAGAATTGGTAGGGTTGCTTGCCGCTCTCGTAGGGGTCTAGGGGTGTGGGATTGACTATTCATCACGACCGTGGAATCCGTGTTTTATACTGGCTCGTATTAAAAAACACGGACGTCCTAGTATATCCAATATTTCATATGATATTTTCTGCTGCGTTATCTGTGATGTGATCATGTGATTTGTTCAGATAGATATAGTATATAGTATATATGATATATTATATAGACGTTGCTTATGTTTTACACCTGCGCTAGCCCTGCCTCGCTCTGGCATTAGTTACCTAACCTAACGGTGCAGACGGGACATCGAGGCGAATGCGGATGGCATAAGCGTACGTTATATTTATCTGTGATGTTTAGGTGGACTTAAATGATGGGATATTCATTAATGAGATTAATGAAAGAAAATAAACCTAATTGATGTTGTGGAATCGAACTTCAAAATAAAACAGGTATCTACAGTTCTTGCTTTGCATCGCGGTGTTCATTGTAGAACATCCTGCACCTTATTCGATGAGGAAAGGACCGAGATCCCTTCACCGGGAGTGACTCCTTTAGCAATAACTGGCAGATGCTACAACCCTCGGTTTGTCTTTTGATCGCTTCTATAGTTTCCACTTTGCACAGTGATATATATGATATATCCCGCACCTCATTCGATGAGGAAAGGGCCGATGATCCCTTCACCGGGAGTGACCCCTTTAGCAAAACTAGAAAAGCCTAAAAAAAAACATTCCATTTAAAAACCATTTGATTCCGCAACGAGATCAAGTTCAAAGCGTTAAAGGTTTTCACAAAAACCATTCACAACCCTCCGTCATTTTAGGAAGTAAAGTACTTAGTATTCGTGCTACGTTTGTCGACCATAGCCGAGGCGTAGTGTGCGGTAGCTAAGTGATGTCTTCCTATACAGCATATGATGCGATTAGTTAGGACAGTCATGTGGCTTTGTTGACCTTAGCCAAGGGTCATGTGGGTTGGTCTATTAATCACGAAATGACGGGTAGAACTTGACTAGTACCTATGATTTGTTGAGCTTAGCCAAGGTCATAGGTGCTAGGGGTAAAAACCATTATCGGGAGTTTCAAGTGTTGAAATTTGCAATGAGATTGCATACCTTCTATGTGATAGTTGGATCTCGATACCCACTGCGAGTAATTGTTACTCCTGGGAGAGTTTTGCACTTTACAATTAGCCGATCAAGTAGGTGTCTAGAAAGGTGTCAACGGGGTTACGCCTCTGGGAAAACGAGCTTTACAGTAATTAGGTCCGTGCGAAAGATTGCACGGGGAACCTCCCTCAAAGTACCGACACTGGCCTGCTGAAAGATTGGCGAACTTGTAGAGTGTAATTATCCCGGCTAGTCTTTCCTTTTAAGGTTTGAAGGAAGATTAGATAAAAACAGTGGGAGCCATCCTGATTAGATAAAATATATAACCAATCTAATCTTGCAAGAGCGCACGCAGAGTGTTTTCTTCTCTCTCTCTCCAGGTTGCGACCATATCACGCCTTAATCAAGATAATAATATGGATATATTGACCGAACCTGCTTGTTATACTGAGCTGGGGAACGTGGTCCCGCTCCAACTTATAATTGTTATAAGACCGAGCAGGAGTAGGGGAATACCAGAATTCCTATGCCGCCCAAACGAAGAAAGTGCATATGATGTATCTCCTTCGGGTGTGGTTCATTACAAAGAACTGTTTCTCAGTATCCTCTGCATCTTGGGTATTTGATACCGGATCAGGATCCCAGATATGTAATCTGTTACATAGGGCTACAGAAAGGTAGAAAACTGAGAACGGGTGATAAGTTTCATGAGACAGAAAAACGGGGGCAAGTGTTGCAGCCAAGTCTGTTGGTCACTGTCACCCCTGTATTACCGATACATTGATTCTGAACAAATGCTATTGATACCGAACCCAATATACAAAATCATATCAGTCTCTTTATTAGTAAAGAAATGATAAATTTTGTATTAATGGATAATATTTTGACATTTCCTATATCAAAAGTTGATCGGTTCAGGCACGTTATCTAAAAGCATTGATGTTCTAAATCAAACTACAGTTCCTAGTATACAGAACACACACAAGAGGAGAGTTCAGAAATGAACGAATCCTTTCCTGAGGCATTGTAGACTAGGTCATATCAATGCGACCTGACTGGCTGAAGTTACATTTTAGATGCATATTTAAATCAGTTTGAATTTACATCTTGTGAAACTTACCAGTCATGTCACAAAGATAAGATGACCATAGCTCTGTTTATTGAAACAGAGAAAGAGTTAGTGAACTCTTGGACTGATACATGATGATGTATGTAAGGTCTCCTGTCTACACATGCCAGACCGGTTCTTTGTACTTCATTACGTTCTCTCATAATCTCTCAAGATTCAGACATATGTTCCTGTTGAAACACAAGTCCGAACCTTTGAGATATTCACAGAATATAAGCTAGAAGTAGAGAGCCAATACGGGTATAAGTATTATGTCCTATGATAAGATCAGGGAGGAGAATACTTGTGCATGGAATTCTTGACTATTCTAAAAGAAAAATGAGATTCTCTCTCAGTATTACTCCTCTGAATACATCACAGCACAACGGTGTATCAGGGCGGAGCAATCGCACCGTATTAGATATGGTGTGCTCTATGATGAGTACTACTGAGTTTCCTATTTCCTTTTAGGGAGTTATGCACTTATGAAGTTGCATACCTATTGAATAGGGTTCGAATCAAATCAGTGCCTACCACTTTATATAAGATATGTTATGGGAAGAGCCTATCTGTTAAGTAAGTTAAGATTTGGGATTGTCTGGCCTGTGTCAAAGGCAAGATCCGGACAAGATCGAGGCAATGTCAGTTCTGTAGAACTGGAAAGGTTCCAGCTATACAAAACTGCAGCTGATGATATGACAGAACCAAAGGATTCAATAGTTCCCGACGAATCTCTCTCCGCCGATCTGGTAAGGTTTCTCATCCGCTTGAGAGATACTTCGGTTTCTCGATGACGGTGGGAGCGAGGATTGTATCATGAGATGATGACCCAACTAGATTCGAGCAGGTCATCGAAAGTAGGGACTCTGTAAGAATGGCTGGATGCTTAGCGATCTGAGATGGAATCCATGTACACCAACAAAGTATGGACTTTGGTTGCTATATCTGAAGGGTTAAATCCCCATCAGGAGCAAGTATATCTAGAGAAGATTACTTGGTGTAGATGGAAAAGTTGAGACTTTCAAAGCTAGACTTGTTAAAGGTTTTATTCATCAACCAGGTGTGGATAATGATGAAACCTTTTCTAGGGACTATGCTTAAGTCCATCCAGATCCTACTTGCCATTGCTATATACCATGACTACGATATCTGGTGGTTGGGTGCCATGACTACTTTTCTAAATAGTGATTTAGAAGAGAACGTCTATAAGAACACAGCCAGAGGGCTTCGTAAACAGTGGGAGCAGCGGAAACATGTGCAAGTTGCTTTACATGATAAAGCAGGCATCGCGGAGTTGGAACGTCTGTTTTGATGTAATAGTCAAAGTGTTTAACTTCATCAAAATGGTAGATGAACCTTGTATATACAAAAAGGTAGTAGGGAGTATGGTTGTGATCCTCGTAGAGTACGTAGATGACATACTCTTGATAGGAAAAGAGTTTCCCATACTACGGTCGGTCAATCTCCTCTTATCACAAGGATTCTCCAAACAGGATAAAGGTGAATCACTGGAAAGGTTCCAGGGTGATAAGGACGACTGAATGTCAGTCACAGGCATTGTCTTTACCCTCAGTAAAGGGACGGTATGTTGGAAGAGTTCCAAGCTAGATACCGTGACAAACTAGACGATAAAGGCTGGTAACATCGCTATTAAAGATACTACCAAAGAGGCAGTCTGGGTGTATATTTGGTTCATAAGATGAATTAGGTTCCTACCATTGTATGACAATAGAAGTGTGGCCTAGGCCCAGGAACCCTGGTCCCATCAGTGACCCAGACATATTCTGAGGCAGCATCACCCGATCATGGAGATAGATGATCTCCAGATTGATCGAGGTTAGGAGAGTAGACTCAGAGGACAACACGGCGGATCCACTCACAAAGGCTTTTTCCCAGAGAGACACTTATAGGGTATGGTTGAGTATGTGATACTGCAACCACTGCTACAGATGGCCCTAGTGCAAGTGGGAGGTTGTTAGTTATATGTATGCCCTAGAGGCCATTACTGTACATTGGATGTATATTGTAGTGGATGCTGGGACATATATAGGTAGGACTTTCTTGCTCGACATGATAGTACGCTATCTGGTTGCTCTTTATCTTAACATGTATACTTTCTGTCTTTCTGTTACATGTTGATAAAGCCCTTAGGATGTGTACTCGACTTCCAGGACTATGATGCAGATCATACTAGTGGGACCTGGGTAGTCAATGAGTACATCCTTCACTGTTCCTAGACGTGGGAATATCGAGACGGGGCATCGATATTCCAGAGTAGACTAGCGTATATCTTCTCGACCCATGTGATGGGCGATGGATGATACCATATCCATTGGTGTTTGACATCAGAGATGGTATGCGGGTGCTCAGTGGAGACTGGGTACACTGAACGGACTCGCCGAGAACTCCCAGATGGTATTATACCTCACGTCAGATGGCAGTTCTCTGGTGACACTGGTACAGCTTAGTCTGTTGACCTGAGATCGTCATAGAGTCTTGTGTGTCTCCCACTGTGCTTTGATTTTCACCCTACCACGGCTCTACTGAGTCGTGCAAACAGGTGGTTTTTGGGTACAGTCCCGATTCACATGGAGGCAATGAGCGATAGGAGGGGATTCGTCTCTCCCGGTATTAGGGGTTGATGTTGCGCTATGCTCGACTGGCCATAACAGGAAATCCCTGGCTAGGGTTGCAGTGATATACTGGTAAGAGTTATCAGTAGTTTCACGAATGTTATGGACCTTACGTCGGCATGACTTATCAAGCTACTGGGGTCTGACGTTTACCACCCCTAGGCGAGATATGCGACATATCAGACGAACAGGACCGGACTGTACGGTAAGTGTTATTGGTTAGATTCACAGGAGTGTGAGCGGGCTTGCTCGTCGATCTTCTGATCGCTCAATACCCGGGTGGCCGTTACGTTTAGCAGACCGCTTGCGGCTTGTGGGTGTTTGATATGATCATCATCTGCTGCCGGCGTATTGACGAGTCTTTAAAGTCCTACACAGAGGTTTCCTGGCTCATGCGAAACGAAATAGGAGCGCATATGAGATATGTGCAGGATCGAGAATAATGCGTGTATGTGATACCGTATAACATTCTCGTGATGAATGTATCGATTGGTTGTATGCGATATAACCTAGTTATCGAATCAAAGATTAATTCGATAAGCCGATACATTGGATATTAGTCGGTTATATGCGATATGACCGGATCGTTAAATCAAGTGTTGATTCAATGATTCAATGTATAATTATATATTTGATATATTACTTTACATTAACTAATATTAGTTCACTTTAAATGGATTTTCTCACTTGAAATACACAAGTTGTATATGTGATATACTTTTGTGCACTTGTTTGTATCATGTTTGATGATACATGCAAACTTGGTTAAGTGTATGATTAAACCATGGTTATGTAATGTTTAGGGTTTTGATTTTATTAACTATTTATTTATTTATTATTCCTTTTTGAAAGATGAAGAGAAATGGTGGCTTTCTTTGTTTGTTATTGAAGCTTCATGAAGCTTTGACTAAGTGACCATTTTGTCTTCATGCTTAACCCTAACCATTCAAACTAACCATAGTTCATTCTCTACACTTGACCATGGTTGCCATATGATAAGTATTCATTTTATTTTCTATTTGAAAAATACTTATCATATTATCTTCTTCTTCTTCTCCTTCTTCAACATGAAGAAAGCTTGCCTCCATCAATGGCAACTAGTGAAAAAGAGTGAGAAATCCAATTCTAAAGTGAACCCACTTACTATTTCTTCATCCTCTACCTCTTGCCAAGTAGTATAGGGTGTTTTCTTCACAAGTTTCATGACTTGGTGAAGTGGGAGCTTGATCTTGTGATGCCTCGACGTAGATCATCTTCGGCATCGAAGTCGATGACCTAGCCCGCCCTTTTCTCCGATGAAACCGATGCTAGAGTCCGGAATCCGATATGGACAGCGGAAGGACATCATCACGAAGCCTAGGAGGTGGAGGACCGGATCTACAAAGGTTGTAGCTCCTTTCCTTTAGCGTTAAATTCGTTTACTCGCATTGCATCGCCTCATTATCTAGTTAACGATCCGTATTAGGGTTTGTAGGCACATGAAATTTGTCAATTGGGCATGTTTGATCACTTGTGAGACTTCATTAGTGTGCCTAGGATCCCTACAATTCTCACACAACCTTATTCTATGTATCATCAACCATGATACAATATGTTCATATATATCACACACACATACACACACAAATATATATAAAGAGAAGAAAATCTTAAGTGAGCTTAATATTAGTTAATACATACATACATATATATATATATATCAAATATATAAATATATATCAAATTATTAAATCAACACTTGATTCAATAATCCGGTTATATCATATATAACCCGACTAATATCAAATATATATGTATATCAAATTATTAAATCAACACTTTATTCAATAATCCGGTTATATCACATATAACCGGCTAATATTAAATATTAGTTATTAAATCAACACTTGATTCAATAATCCGGTTATATCATATATGAACATATATGATATATATAGATATCATATATGTTTATATATGATATAACTGGCCAATATCAAATATATAAACATATATATATATATATATATATATATCAAATCATTGAACCAACACTTGATTCAATAATCCGGTTATATCATATATAACCGGCTGATATCAAATATCGCTATATTAGAATACGATATCATATACTCGTATTTAATCAAGTTCCCACACATATCTCCATATGTCCCCTACTTCGTTTTTCTTGAGCTAGGAAACCTCAATGTGGGACTCTAAAGATTCATCAATACGCCAGCAGTAGGTAATGATCACATCAGATACCCACAAGCCGTCAGCGGTACTAGCTGGACGTAACAGCTACCCATGTATTGAACGAATAGAAAATCAACAAGCAAAGTTGTCCAAACTTCCTTAGAGCCTATAATCAACACTTACCGTACAGTCCAGTCTCTATGTCTGATATGTTGCATATCAAGTCTGGAGGTGGAATTGTCAGACCCCACTAACTTGATAAGTCTTGCCGATGTGTGGCCTATAACCTTTTGAGAAACTACTGATAACACTTACCAGTAAATCTCATCAGCCCTGGCCAGGGACTTGCTGTTATAGACAATCGAGCACAGCGCAACATCAACTCCCAATTCCGCGAGAGACGAAACCCCTCCTATCACTCACTGCCTCCATGTGACTCGGGACTGTACCAAAAATCCACCTGTTTGCAGGACTCGTTTGAGCCGTGGTAGGGAGGAAATCGAAGCACAGTGGGACCCACACAAGACACTATGACGATCTCGGGTTTACAGACTAACCTGCACAAGTGTCACCAGAGAACTGCTATCTGACGATCGGTATGGTACCATCTATGAGTTCTCGGTGAATCGTGTTCGGTGTACCCATTCTCTAATGAGCACCTATGTATAATCTTTGATGTCAAACACTATTGGTTATGGGGTCAACCATCACCCCATACAGGGTCAAGAAACATACACACTAGTCTACTCTGGAATATCGATACCCTGTCTCGATATTCTCTCGAGTATGAACTGTTAAGGATGTGCTTGTAGACTATACAAGCCCCACTAGTATGATTTGCATCATAGTCCTGGTAGTCAAGCCAGCATCCTAAGGGCTTTATCAACATGTATCAAAAAGAAAGTAAACTAAAACAAGTGTACATATTAAGATAAAGAGCAACCAGATAGCATACTATCATGTCGAGCAAGAAAGTCCTCTATATATATGTCCAAGCATCCACTATAATATATAATAATGGCCTCTAGGGCATACATATTCCTAACAAAATATATATATATATATATATATATATATATAATATACAATAATGGCCTCTAGGGCATACATATTCCTAACAATATATATATATATATAACCATTCGTCCAAGGCATGATATATAAGCAACATCACAGAACAACAATAAGCAACATGGAATAACGGATAATCTAAGAGCCCCGGGTTTCATTTGAGCCGCAAATGAAACTCGACGTTCCTCGGTCGTGTGGATAGCTCGTGCAATGAAGAACCTAGACCCCTACGAGTGAGGCAAGTTACCCGCCAATCCCGGAAGTGAGGCAACCCCAATCAACAAAGTGAATGGGCCACCCAGCACTTCATGGAATCCGGTAACTTGAGCACCCCTCCGTGGTCATCCTATATCCACTACGAGTGCGGCGAACAGCCCGCCAATTCTAGAGTATGGCCCCCTCTGTCTCAACACCATGAGATGCGGGCCCGTTGCCTTTTAGAACGTGGCTATTCGAGCTCTCCTCCGTAGGGTAATCCTAGTACAAAAAAGAAATAAATATATACAAATGGTGACATCGACCTCAACCCGACCGTGTCCAAATATAAGAATATACAGACTGACAGAGACGGCAGTCCACATGTCGGACGTTCGCCCCACAATAATGAATATACAAATGAATCTAAACTGTACCACTACCATTGCACTAGGGGCTATCCAACACAACAATCCGAATAAACCATCACAGATATAAACATCACAGCAGCATAAACAAGTATATGCAACCCCATCTAAATGACATATAACAAATAGACGACGTTTGAAAACACATACACCACATCACAGAGATCAACGATGCAAAAAGTTTCATGTTCTAAACTTTCCGAGTTGCCCCAAAGCAAAGATAACAGTAAGTGAAATCTGGGGCAAATCAAACAAGAATAAAAATCCCAATTTCCAAAACCCAAGACACTGGATGAAAACGAGGATCTAAAGTGGACAGTAAACCACCAGGAGTGGGATTTTGGAAAAAATGGGCGGTTTTTGTATGTTCATTTTGCCTCGTTTTCATCGTGTGTCACTATCTTATCAAGAGCATGCCTCTGCACTTATCTAAAAAAATTTCAGAGACCAAAAGATTTTCAGGACAGAGAGTGGGTTTTTGAAATCAGAGTTTTTCGGTTTTGAAACTAAAGCATCGTCAACTACTAGTTTCTGGGATCTTAGTGCCGTTGCGGAATGAAAAAACTTTGACTTTTAAGAAACTAGCACTAGAAAACACATCCTAGAATCTAACCAAATATCGAAACTAGTAAACTAGAGGAGTCTATCTACTATGATAGAGTGTTATACATAACGACGCGTGTCCTCTTGGTCATCACTCCCCTTCTTAAGCTCCTTGAGGTCCGCTAGATCAACCTTAGTGGTCAGCCTCCTCGGTCCTAGATCATCCACCTGAAGGTTCTTGATTCAAGCTCCTACTTCAAAAAGAAGCAAACTAAGCAAACTAGTTTGCTAATCTAGTTTTCTTAGATGATGTGGTGATGTTTAGTAGTGGTTTTCTATCTTAAATCTTTTTGGCTATCAACACAAGAGAATGATAAGGGATTGAACAAGAAAAGCAACTCAAGAAGAAGAGAGAGAGAGAGAGAGGCAAGTGAAGAATGGCTATCATGTTTCCTTTTGTGATATGAAGTATATATTTTTCATTCAAAATCCAACCATACTTCAATAGTATTTTCAATAAATACCAAAGCCATGCTTCATGCTATCTCACCCTTTTCCACCTCATTTTCTATTTTCAACAAAATAGAAAAAAATCTTGATGAGGTATCATCTTCTAGAAGATATTTTGTATAAATATAAAATACTTTCTACCTTATATACATACCCATATTCATAGCAATATACGAATACCCAAGAGAGAGAATACTACTACTAATATAATACTATTATTAAATCAATATCTTATTTAACAAACCGGCTTAATCCTAAGCCCGCAAGTATTATCAACCGTCCAATCGAAAACATGGATAACACTAGAATATACATATCGAAATGTGTATATGTAAATTATTAAATCAATACCAGATTTAATAATCCGGCTTAATTCTAAGCCGACTAGTATTATTATTCGAACAAAACCCTGCACGTATAAACATACGGCCACCACATCGTTTCGCCTGAACCAGAGAAACCTTCTATGTGGGACTCTAAAGACTCGACAGTTCACTGGCAGTAGGTTTAACTACAAGCATGTCAGAGACACTAGTTGTACGTAACGGTTACCCAGGTACCTGTCGAAAAGAAGGCCGAAGAGAAAGCTCATCCGGACCCCTACTGAGCCTATCCGTGACAATCTCCGTACAGTCTGGTCTTTTCATCTAAGAGTATCGCATACTGGGTCTAGGGGCGGTAAACGTCAGACCCCTACTGACCCGATAAGTTGTGTCAATATGGCTCCGGACCAATCTGAGAAACTACCGATCTAACATCAGTAAATCTCAACTGCCTTGCCCATGGTCTAATAGTTCTGGCCAACCGGACACAGTACGATATCGACTCCCAATACCGGTGTCACAACCCGGAATTGGCACATGACCGGCACTTGAATCAAGTGAATTCTATAGGACCCCACCGTAATCCAAGTAAGCCGAAAGCCCGTAAATCTAAACCTTTTTAGGAAAATAATGGAGGTGAAGTTTTGAAATATGGGTATAATGAATTCAAGTTCTTCTTTAAATGTACAAGTAATGTTATATGAAAATACAAGTGAGCTGTATACTATAGTTGAAAACATTTTCGTCAATTGAAATTTGGGCAGCACCTCCTTTGTAAATTTTGTTCAAAAACCAATACATAACAATATTATAGGCATCCCCAAGCGGGAGCTAGGTTTTCGCCAATTGGCGGAAACAACCACACAAATACAAATATACGACGTCTAAGGCGAAGATCTAACACAGAAAAAATAGTAAAGAAACCAAAACATCATCAAACCCAGAATAAAAAATAACACACACATCTCACTCTAAGTCTGGACTCAAATTACAAAGAATATAAAACCCGATCTCTAGGTCTACCAATATACACGTCTGGTGTATGGAGCTTTTAATTAGATACAAATGAATAATAAATGTATACAATGGCGGTTAAGATCCGAGGAATAACCCACCAACCAATGCAATTCACCCAGAAGAAAAGATGTGTCAGCAAGCCGCTACTAATCCGAGCGGTTGACCATGCCAGAAAACTATGGCACAACGGGGTGAGTTGCTGAAAGTCTACCCTAGCACCCCTATGAGGTCTAAACCGGCATCAAGCATGTAATTTTCAAAAAATTGGGGTGCTAAGCTAGACTATCCTAGAATCTGACTAGATGATTAGGGTTAACTATGATGATATCATAAAAACTAGCTAAGAGATGGTGGGTACAATTTTTGTAGACCGCGTCCTTCTCTTCTCAAGCTCCGTGTATTAGTCCACGCAACTCCACTAGGCTCCACATGAAGTTGGATCAAGTTTTCTTTGCGATCTTCGTGCCGAAGATGATCCACCCGAAGCACCGCTAATCCAAACTACCTCTTCACTAAACTCTTTAGTGAAGGAAACACACTACACTTGAGTGCTAATCAAGTGTAGGATGGTGAAGTAGAGGTTCTAAGCTCACTAGGATTAATCTTAAAACCCTATGATACACATCACATGTGAGGGTTAGGGTTTTGTAGAAGAGGAAGAAGAAGATGGAAAAAAATGGAGAGAGCTTAAAAAGGCTAAGGCTTGAACTCATTCAAAACTCAAGTGAAGAATGGCTCCTCTCTTGACTTTACTCATTCAAGTATGGAATAAATTGCAATAATAAATTGCAACCATGCTTAAATAGTGAGTAAAGACTAATAAAGAAATGATAATTGCCATGCTTCACCACATTCCTCATTTTCTACCACATTTCTATTTTTCACAAAATAGAAAATCTTACCATGCTTCATATAATATATATATATATATATCATATAATATATATATATATATATATCATATATATATATATTATGAAGGAAATAATTAGTAGGCTAATAATATTAGTTAATATATAATTATATCAAATATAAATATATATCATATTATTAAATCAACACTTAATTTAATAATCCGGTTATATCACATATAACCGACTAATATTATTTATCTGTATATCACATTATCAAATTAACACTTGATTCGATAATCCAGTTATATCATATATAACCTAACTGATAACAAATAACCGCCATATTAGAATAATGGTATCACATACTCGTATTTAATCAAGCCCCCACACATATCAACATATGTACCCTACTTCGTTTCGCCTGAACTAGGAAACTTCTGTGTGGGACTGTAAAGACTCGTCAATATGCCAGCAGTAGGTAATGATCATATCAGTTACCCAAAAGCCGTCAGCAGTATTAGCTGGACGTGACGGCTTCCCAGATATTAAGCGAATAGAAGATCCACAAGCAAGCTTGTCCAAACTCCCATGAAGCCTATAAGTAACACTTACCGTACAGTCCGGTCTCTTCGTCTGATATATCGCATATCGAGTCTGGGGGTGTGTCACGTCCCGCTTCCAAGAGTGCGCTAAGATCAGCACGTGACAGAGCCAACCATGCTACCTGTGGCTAGGAAACATCCCTCCACAGTCACATTACAGCTGTCTATAAGATATCAAGAACAGTAGAAATGAAATAATCTATCTAGTACATGTCTATTTGCCAGAATAAACGAGTCAATAAATAATATGCGGAAGCAATAAATCCATTAAGCAATAACATCTGGAAAGTACATCCCAAAATACGGGCTCACATCAGGAAATGAAAGTACAGAAATAAACTAAACTGAATTAGATACTAACAGGATCCTCACTGCTCGGCCTGTCGGCTGAAGTACTCCTGGTCGGCCTATGAAAGAGATAAAGGATCTGGGCCATGCAAAAACCAGACGTCAATGCATCATAATATCAATAATAATAAGCATCCAGGATGTAACGAGATATGCAGGCATGAATTATAAATAGTAAGTTGAATGTAATAAGTAAACACGGATATAGAACAGTGAAGTGTATCAATATATGTGACGTGCAGTGATCAATCTAAACTGTGCTATAGAGTTATCTATTCTAAAGTTTGTTTGAAATCAATTAGTGTACTCCTCCATGTAACTCAAAGAATATGTCCCGTTATCCCCAAGGACCACGGATCAGGTAGTGGGAGTCACGAATGACTCTGTCCCGTTATCCCCCGGGACCATGGATCAAGTAAAAATCACGAATGATTCTGTCCCGTTATCCCCCGGGATCACGGATCAAGTAATACCCTTTTAAGCCACACATCAGTTACACTTTTGATTTCCCCATACCCCCAATGTTATGTGTTCAAATCAGGTATTGATAATCTGGAACTAATGCCCACACAGGATCAAGCAGGTACAGGTTTGTCTATGTAGACAACAGGATATGTCCATCAGGACGACAAGTCAGGATTGTCGGCATTAGGAACAGGATCAGGTATCAAGTCAAGCAGTGGTATAACAGGTCATGTTAAGTAGTGCACAGTGTATCCAACGGATGCTCATAATAAAACTGTAACAAGTATGGATGCATGATAAAAGTACGAATGCACAGTAAAACACGGATGCACAAATATCTATCAGGGATTACATCTATAACTCCATGACTACGTAGGATGCACGTTATCAAGCATGGGGTGCGAATATAACTGTAATATGAAATAATATGATATGGCATGCAGCTAGATATGCAATAAATGATACGGATACGAACGGATATCGGAAAAACGGTAAAATTGTAACCTGGATGCACAATACAATAAATATGCAATATTTTTATTAATATAGATGCAAGTATAATAATATAGCATGTATCAAGCTAACGTGCAAGCAACCAGATATGTAATTAATGATATGGATGCGTACGGCTATCCGAAAACAGTAAAACACTAATATGGATGTACAATACAGTAAGCATGTGATAGTTTTATTCATATGGATGCAAAATAGGTATCATAGCATGTAGCAAGATAAACTTGCCGGATCGGATCTCAATACGGGTGCGTACGCAGCGTCCGACGTCGGGTAAATGTCGCAATGCACACATGGCATACAGAACTGAACCAGGCAATGCAAGAACTCGACCACGTTGGCTAGGATGTCTACTGGGTTACTCGGGTCGTCGGCAGCGGCACGGCTTCGGCGATCACCGGAAAATCAAGAAACTAGAAAGAGAAAGATAAGAACAAGAAGAAGAAGAAGAGGATAGGTTCTCTAGGTTTGGATGCACTGGGATCAGAGACGAGGCAGGCGAGATGAAGACGACGATGATGGGCCGTCGACGGCAGGATCCACGGCAAGGCAGTGGGGGTTGCGAGTTCTTGGCTGTCGGGTTCTGTGCAGGGAGGAGTCTGGGATGGTAGTTATGGTGTCAGGAGATAGGAGAGAGGTGGTGCAGATGGGGTACAGTCGTTGACGAGGCGACGGCGAGGTGCAGGAGAGGTGCAGGGATGAGAAGAGGTCGGGGTTGCTCGGGCTGTTGGGGTCGGGTTCTCAGGTGATGGTTACCAGGGTTGGAGCTCGAGGATGGAGGAGGAGAAGGTGGAGGTCGAGAAGGGGAGATGGTGAAAAAATGATGGAGGCGAGCTCCGGCGTGAGGCGACGGGGTGGAGGTTCAGGTATGGGTTGGAATGCAGAAACGTCGTGGGAATAGAGAGGAGTGGAGGAAGAAGAGGAAGGAGGTGAGGTGGTCGAGGAAAGGTCGATGACAATGAGGGTGGAGGAGGAGACGGCGTCGCGCGGAGGGAAGGGTGGCGACGAGCGTGGGTTCGAAGGTTGTGGGGTTGCTCAAAGTTGGGTCGTCGAGGACGAGGGCGATGATGAGAGGTGAGGAGATGGATGAGGGTGAGGTTTGGATGAAGGTGAGGGTGTCGGTGGCGAAAGCAAGGCACGGGCGTAGGTTCGATGAGGTGGGAAAACGAAAAATGAAAAGAAGAAGATGACAAGAGAGGGGAGAGAGTGGAACAGTGGCTGTAAAAAATAGGGTTTAAAAAAAATATATGCAGAGGTGAGAGTCACGAGAGAGAGATCCTAGGGAGTTGGTGAGGATAAAATTTTTAAAAAGATATATTTTAGTTTTAAAAGATTTATATATAACGTATAAATATATATTTAAACAGTTAATATTAAAAGAATATTTTATTAAGTGAATTTGAGTTTTCAGGCAAATACAAAAGTATTCCAAAATATGCTCGGGTTGGGTCTAAACTTACTGTTTGAAAATACGGTTAATATACGTGTCAACCAAAACTAAAATAGGATATCCGGATCACGAAAATGTATACCCCCAAGAACGGATACACGTAGAGTGCACGTGGCTATCCAAACGAGTATGTTTTATTGAACGGAACGAGAACACGGTAAACAGATGCTACAATAGGGTTAGGGGTGTCATGCAGGCCATTCTAGATATTTTTAAAATATTTTATATGATTATAATTGTACTATTAAAAAAATGCAGATGCCAGATATACGATGCAGATATACAAGATATAAAACATGACAGTGCACGAATCCTAATAACTAGCCAGGATAAATCATAAACAGGAATCAAGACGGGTTTCCAGCATGCGGGTCGAGTCGGATGCAAACACAGATACCAATTATGCTATTTGCACCCAAAAATATAATAAATCAAGAAATATGCATAAATAAAGAAATACCAAAAATAGAACTGGTATAAATGAACTAGGGTGTTACATTATACAGAAGTACAAAAAGAATTTCGTCCTCGAAATTCCCGGAACAAGAAAAGACAAACAAACAAACATGAATCTACGAGAAGTGGTTTGAAACTTCTGTCGAATCTCGTCTTCTCGTTCCCAAGTCGATTCTCCATGCGAGCGATTCCCCCATGAAACAAGTACGAGCGGGATAACCTTGTTTCTGAGGACCTTTTCTCTTCGACCAACAATCGATATCGGTCGCTCCTCATAGGTCATATCCACCCTTACAGTCAGCTCCGAATGATCCAGCACGCGCGTCTCATCTCGAACATACTTACGGAGTTGAGATACATGAAACACGTCATGAACACTCGCCAAAGATGGTAGTAAAGCCAATCGATAAGCCACTTCTTCAATATTGTTCCCAAATTTTCCTGTAAACTCCTCCAGAAGTGCGATAAAAATCGGGTATCACGATCGGAAACGATGCTCACAAGTACTCCATGCAATCTCACAATCTCCTGCATGTACCATTCTGCTAACGCTTCCGTCAATTGACCAACTCGAAACAGTACGAAATGAGCTGCCTTAGTCAATCGATCTACAATCATCCAAATTGCATTGTTGCCCTTTGGACTTTGCGGTAAAGCTGTCACGAAATCCATAGTTATATGTTTCCACTTCCATTGAGGAATAGGAAGTGGTTGCAATAAACCAGCCACCCTTTGATGTTCAGTCTTAACTTGCTAACACACCAAGCACTTCGCTGCAAAGCGAGCAATATTCCTTTTCATGCCTTCCCACCAGAAATGTTGTCGTAGATCACGGTACATCTTCGTGCCTCCTGGATGTATAGAATATGCGAAACTGTGCGCCTGTAAGTGCACGGCAGCGCCCTGGCCGTCTGAATGAGGCCAAAATGCGGAAACGATACTTTTCTTTAACTTTTAAAACCGGCGCTACCGCGTACTAATAACCCGGATCGGGCCATTAACTTACTCCTAGCTAACAAAAGAAGGGGTAGAGAGATATACCGAGCGATCCATGTCCTTCGGTCTTCTCGTCGTCATCCCGATCTCCCCATGGAATCTCCGGTCTTCATCTCCTCGTCAGAAGGGCACCACATCGCCGGGTTCTTTTACGGGCTCCCACCTCTGGACCGAGGCAACTCGGGTATGAAGTTGGCGAGTCGACGTGTCCAAGGATGTTGTAGATGAAGTGTATAACTATTTGTCTCTTGGGGTTGTATGAAGTTGCCCTTTTTGATGGAAGTGAAGAAAAGAACTTTTGGAGGAAGAGCTATGGGATTTTTGCAAAGCCAAAAGAACAATTTTTCCTACCAAAAAATTGGGACAGCGCCATCCTTAACTTGGCCGGCCATCACACATGAAGAGAGGGAATAGGGAGTATGAGAAATAAAAGGAGTGAGCCAAGCTAATGCAAGAGAGAGGAATGGTTATCATGAGAAATAATCACCACCACCTAATCCCCACTCCATCACCTAATCATATCCCATCACCATCAAGCAAAGTCAAGCAATGATGAAGTCAAATGAAGTCAAATGAAGTCAATGGATAGTGCACCATCATGAAATCATCATAATGCAAAAGTCTTCTCAATTGTTAATTGCACAATTGCAAATAATCCCCTCCACCAAATTTCAGCCAAAGAAGGCCGAAACGGAAAGCAAACTGGCAACTTTAAAAAACTGATCCCGTAATAAATTACAGGAAAACCCCGCGATTGTATATACATACCTGCATTTGTATTGCGACCGAATATAAATGCAAAGAGACAAAATCTACACTGTACAATACTAGGATCCGGCTTAAACCAAAGCCCGCTAATATTGTCCGTCCGATCATGATCCGTGCGATACCGCACGTATATGATCGAACCCTGCCATATCTCCATACGGCCTCTACAGCGTTTCACCCAAAACTTGAGAAACGGTCTATGGGGGGACTCTAAAGACTCGTCAATACTTTGGTTGTAGATTTAACCACTAGCACGTCAGAGTTATTAGCCATACGTAACGGGCTACCAGGTATTGACCAAAAGGGACGCCGATGAGCGAACTCATCATAACACCCTACTGAGCCTGTCAGTGACAATATCCGTACAGTCCGGTCCGTTCGTCTATGAGCATCGCATGGCGGGCTTAGGGGGTTGGTAAAAGTCAGACCCCCAAAAGCGGTACAAGTCGTGTCGGAATGTAGCCCAGAACACCCTGAGATACTACTGGAATACCTACCAATAAATCTCCTGCCTTGGCCAAGGACTTCGTGTAATGGCGCTCCTAGACACAGCGCGATCTCACACGCAATACTGGGAGAGACGAAACCCCTGCCGATCCGCTCACTGCCTCCATGTGGCTCGGGACTGTACCCAACTAAAACTTGTTTGCATGTCTCCTTTGAGCGTTGTAGGGTAGTAATCAAAGTACAGTGGGAACTCACACGAGACAAATGACGATCTCAGGTCGATGAACTAACCTGTACACATGTCACCAGGGAACTGCTATCTGACGTCTGGTATAAGACCAACTAGCATGTTCCCGGCGAGTTCTATCCGGTGTACTCATAACCCAATGAGCACCTGTATACATCTTAGGTGAACCAACTGACACCAGTGGCTTGTGAGACCGGCCACCGCCCCTCGTCAGGGTCTCGACTGTATACACTAGTCTACTCTGGAGTATCGATGCCTTGTCTCGAAACTCCCACGACTAGGGACCTATTAAGGATGTGCTTATAGACCCCAGCTCCTACATATATGATCGCCCTCATACTGCTGGCAGTCAAGCAAGAATCCTAGGGGCTCTATCAACGTGCAATAGTGACCTGTAAGGTCACCTAAAATAGTACACGATGATAAAGATAAACCAGATAGTATACTATCTGGTTGAGTAAGACCGTCCTACCGGTATAGGTCCTCCCTCAATTATTGCAATCACGTGCCTGTGATCCAATAATTGACTCTGAGGGCACTATCTCCAACAATCTCCCACTTGCACTCAAGGCTAATTATTGTGATGTCGCATACTCACAGCCCGTGTGATACCGAACACCCAACTCCTCTACTAATTAGTCTCACAAAACCCGTTTGCGAAACTATTGCGTTCGAGGAATAGCCTCAGTGAGTGGATCCGCTTTGATGTTTCTTTCTATGTCTCTCTTAATCTCAAGTTCGCGGAGAAACCCATCTCCCGAAATGAGCAATACCTGTCTTAGAATGTGTCTGGATATCTGATGGGACCTAGCTCATAAATGAACTCCAAATCCAAACTTCTTAGACTGTATCGTCAACTGAACTTAATCAGTAACCTGCGTCATGCCTCCCTCAGTATCCCCTTGGACCACCTGTCCAAAATACTGCCCCACGTCAGAAGGAAAACTATAACTCTGACAACCTCTCTGTCATTCAGGTCACCTTGGAAGCCTGGAATGATAACTGACTCCCGAAGAAGGCCGTCGTTATCATATCCCTAGAATATCTACTTATGATCTAAAACTGCTTCCGAATGTTTCTCCAGAATTGGATTAATATCAACTTATTGCATCTACTGCAAAAACAACATCTGGTGTGGTACTTGACATCTCATGATCGACTCAATTTCCTAAGCAAGTGATCTGCCAATCAGGCACATCCCTCTCCCCTTTAGTCTGTAAGACACCTTTAGAGAGGGTGACTCCATCTCCTGCAGGTACACTACCGTGCCAGGAGTCGTCCATTCTAAAACACCTTTAGAATGCTGTCTAAGTACCCTGATTGGGACACTTCCCAAATCTAGATCTAAAACCATAGATCTAGTAACCAGAATGTCTGATATAATATCCATATCTTATGTGGGGAAACCACTGTGTGACAACCAAAGTATAACCGATCGTAGTATAGGAATATCACTTCCTACTTTGTGTATGTCATCCAAATACCAGGACATCACACCCTACTACCTTCTTAACAGATCCATCCCCTATTCTGATGAAGTCAAACCTATGACTGTTACATTAGAAATAGATGATCTATCTCCGCTATTTCTGCTTTAGTCTATAAATATACATAAGCCACTTGTCAACCAATGCTTCCGCTGCTCCCACTGACTACGACAACCTTCTGGCAGAGTCATATACACGTACACTGCTAAAGCTAGTCTAGAACGACGCTATACTCATCCTCCTGCCAGATCTCACAGTCTGGAACAACAGCAATGGCAAGTCTGGGTAAACAAGAACCTCCCTGCCACTGTCCTTGAGGCTACCAAAGTATCTCTCGAGTGCCTGAGGTTACCCACCATATCTGCGGAGTGGCCAATGGAATGTCAAACCGGAATGAATCTTTAGGCTCTTATCAAATCTTCAGTAATCGTTTGCGGTTCTTGAATCACTTCCAGTTCTACCATACTCCCACTACTGTTTTCTGAAAAAATCCATTTTTATTCAAACTGTGGCGAGTCAAGAACAATATCACTATTGATCTTCCAGATGGTAGAAAGTCAACCCTCGTCATAGCCTGGGTCAACCCACAAACAGCCATTACATAACCGAGCCTTGAGTTATCCAGAGTCTGGTTTTAAGCATAAGCCGGACAACTCCCCGTACCTTAACATCGTTAAGATATGAACTGTTCTATATCCAATATAGAACCAGAGGCACTGATTTAATTAAACCAGATTCAACTCATGCAGCTGTCTCCGGTGCATGTCAACTAAATGGAATGAGGCCGATCAGCGTTACTCAACTTAGGAACGCTTCCAATTATGAGTAACCTGAAAAAGAAGCAAGTTCTCTTAATCATTACTATTAACTGAATACCACACACAAGTATGTACATCTTCGATCACTTTGAAGAATCCCGATACTTGCAACACCTGGTTCTCTACTTTATTCATATGTCTATAACTTCTCAAAACTCAGACCTTATGTTTCTACGAAACACATGTCTAAGAACCAGAGAAGTCACAAGTAAACAGAACATAGTACGAGAACCAACCCCTCTGTCCTAATGGACACTGGATAATATACAATACTTTGTATAAGTCCCTTGAGTCTAATAACTCATTCCCTGTGTGTCGTAGGTTGAAAACTGTACTTATGGTTAAGAAGAATTACACCGCTGTTTAATGCTCCTTTCCTAACCATCCACTGATATAGGTAAATGTCATCGACATAATTTTAAAATGGTATATCTCACTCTATAAAAAATTGACGTACAGATATATCAATTTGAAATTGGTGCATAATAGCGGATATTCAAAACCAAATATTTGCCGTCCGGCAAACAGCCCAGGTGATTTCCTCAAATATCACCAATTACAACGAATTCCGATATAATGAGGATCATCACCTAATTCCCAATAACTTACTCCCACTCATCATCTGTAAAACCATAAAGATGTGAGAATCATACCTGGTAAATACATACCCTGGAGCAAGTGTCTAATTTGGAAATCAGTTTTCTTTTGACAATACATAGTGAAATTGAAACATTGAAATGTTTCGATGGGATATCCGGGTATTCCTAGTAATGCCTCTTCCATTATCAAATTCACAACTGTAACCATATAATTCTTTGCCATCTCTCCAAATCCATTTATATGTCTTTAGTCGTTACCTTCTGTACACCCTCTTGAGCTAAATGGGTTTCTTCCTTCCCTACCGTTTGGCACCAGCCTATGGTTTGGAAGAAGACTATCCAATAAGCATAATTGGTGTACTGTCATAATCTTAGGAATACCCGCAATGCGAGAGAAGGTGAAGATAAAAGACAACTGAATAAACCTTATTCCAATTTTTCCTGAACCAGAATCCATCTCTGAACTGGAACAAGTTCCTTTCGAGTTCGTGTATAACCATACGATGGAGTATCCAATAAACTGTGGATCTTCGTAGTGATACGGAGTGTCCTGGAGAAATACAAAGGTGAAGTGGGAGTGGTAATGAAATACTTGGTTTGGTCGTGAATAGCAGTCGCAATTTACTTTGCCCTCCTTCTAATCCCTTTCTTTGTCTTTACGTAATACCTTCTGTACACCATCGTTAGGCTAATTGGTTTTCTCCATTCCCTACCGGTCGGCACCTGCCTATGGTTTGGAAGAAGACTATCCAATTTGCGTAATAGGTGTACTATCCCCTAATCTAAGGGGTACTCGCTGTTGGAGATAGTGCCCTCAGAGTCAATTATTGGATCACAGGCACGTGATTGCAATGATTGAGGGAGGACCTATCCCGGTACGACAGTCTTACTCGAGATGATAGTATGCTATCTGGTTTACCTTTATCATCGTGTACTGCTTCAGGTGACCTTACTGGTCGCTATTACACGTTGATAGAGCCCCTACGATTCTTGCTTGACTGCCAGCAGTATGAGGGCGATCATATACGTGGGAGCTGGTAGTCTATAAGCACATCCTTAAAAGGTCCCTAGTCGTGGGAGTTTCGAGACAGGGCATCGATTCTCCAGAGTAGACTAGTGTATACAGTCGAGACCCCGACGAGGAGCGGTGGCCGGTCTCACAAGCCACTGGTGTCAGTTGGTTCACCTAAGATGTATACAGGTGCTCATTGGGTTATGAGTACACCGGACAGGACTCGCCGGGAACATGCTAGTTGGTCTTATACCTGACGTCAGATAGCAGTTCCCAGGTGACATGTGTACAGGTTAGTTCATCGACCTGGGGATCGTCATTTGTCTCGTGTGAGTTCCCACTGTGCTTTGATTACTACCCTACCACGGCTCAAAGGAGTCGTGCAAACAGGTTTTAGTTGGGTACAGTCCCGAGCCACATGGAGGCAGTGAGCGGATCTTCAGGGGTTCGTCTCTCCCGGTATTGGGGGTGAGGTCGCGCTGTGTCTAGGAGAGCAATTACACGAAGTTTTTGGCCAAGGCAGGAGATTTACCGGTAGGTATTCCAGTAGTATCTCAGGGTGTTCTGGGCTACACTCCGACACGACTTGTACCGCTTTTGGGGGTCTGACTTTTACCAACCCCTTAGGCCCGACATGCGATGCTCATAGACGAACGGACCGGACTGTACGGATATTGTCACTGACAGGCTCAGTTGGGTGTCAGGATGAGTTCGCTCATCGACGTCCCTTTTGGTCAATAGCTGGTGGCCCGTTACGTATTGGCTTATACCTCTGACG
This sequence comes from Agapanthus africanus, assembly GCA_030015575.1. Lineage (NCBI taxonomy): Eukaryota > Viridiplantae > Streptophyta > Magnoliopsida > Asparagales > Amaryllidaceae > Agapanthus > Agapanthus africanus. The sequence continues at coordinate 374,232,954 of CM057344.1, read as the reverse complement.
TGCTAGTGGTTAAATCTACAGCCATTGTATTGACGAGTCTTTAGAGTCCACCACACTTTCAGTTACTCAGCTTTCGGGCGAAACGCTGTAGAGGTCGTATGGAGATATGGCAGGGTCCGATCAGATACGTGCGGTATTGCACGGATCAGGATCGGACGGTTTGTACTAGATGCCGTATAGATATATGGCAGGGTTCGATCAGATACGTGCGGTATTGCACGGATCAAGATCGAATGGATTATACTAGCCGGTTTTGGTTTAAGCCGGATCCTAGTATAGTACAGTGTAGATTTTGTCTCATTGCATTTGTATCCGGGCGGAATACAGATGCGGGTGTGTATGCACAGTATCGGGGTTTTCCTGTAATTTATTACGGGACCAGTTTTCTGGAGTTGCCAGTTTGCATTCCGTTCCGGCCGGTTTTCCTTTGTTCTTTCCCGGCTGGACTTTTCCGATGGAGGGGGTTATTTGCAATTGTGCAAATAACATTTGTGGAGGGGGTTTCTTGCAAATGTTTTCATTATGATATGTTTAGCATCTTTCATCCATGATGGTGCATTAAATGAGATTAGAAAGGATATGGGTTTGATGTAAGTTTGTAATGATAATGTTTTGGTTGTGGTCACCCCTTCACCTTTTACTACCATCACCTCCCTCTTGTATTTGTTTTGCCCTCCACCATTTTCGACCATATAGAAATGGCCGGCCACATTTTTGATGAGAGGGGAGAAAAATGAGAGGGTTTCATTTTGATGAGGATAATTTGGTTCATCTCATTTTTCCTTGCTACACACATTCTAGTTCCACTTGAAAATTCCATTCCTCCATCAAGGCAACTACAAACCCCAAATGAGACTAGCATGATCTACACCACATTCTATAGCAAATCTTGGGCACGTCGACTTGCCAGCTTCGTGCCCGAGTTGCCTCGGTATTGAGGTGGGAGCCCGTAAAAGATGCAGACGATGTGGTGCCCTTCCGGCGAGGAGGCGACGACCGGAGTTTCCGCGGGAGATCGGGACGACGACGAGAAGACCGGAAGACTCGGATCACTCGGTATATCTCTCTTCCCTATCTTGTTACTTTGCTAGATCTAGTTTAATGGCCCGATCCGGGGTTTAGTGCGCGGTGGTGCCGGTTTGCTAAGTTCGCAAAATTAAAGTTTATCACCGCTTCCGCATTTGGCCGTCGGATTGACGACCGGGGCGCCGCCGTGCACTTACAGTGGTATCAGAGCCAGGTTATTAACTTAGTCTAGCTTGCCTTAATGTGTTTTGCATTTCCGATCGACCAAAATTCCAAAATCTACATTTTCACTAGCATCAGTTTCTGTTGAAAATTTTTGGTCTCGAAAATTTTTTCAGGTTGTAAAACATTGATGTACTGGAAAATCTAGGAGCTCTGTAAAAATTCGATACAGTGAATCGACCACTGAAGCGCGGAACCGCGGCCAAGCCCCCCCTTAGGCCGCGGTTCCGCCGCACATTGGTGTCCTCGCTGCATTAATTTTTTCCAGTGGGCTTCTGGGATGATTTTAGGGGTTTTGGAATATTAAAATTGGGCCCAGAATTTTTGTGAGTGCTACAGTATTTCTTAGGGGCCTACTTGTTAATTTTTGATCGATCGGATATTTTAAACACATTATTTCACAGTATTTACTTTATATCTGCGACCGTGAATGTCACTTGATCGGTAAATCCAGTCTAACTGCTATAGCCCGGTTAGACGGATTTGCGAACGTGACTTTCACGTTGATGTTTTGTGATTTTGCTGTGATGTTGCGAATCGGTCGTGGGGGATAGCCTGGATGCAATACTAATACAGTTTTGTTGTATTATGTACATTTGATATTGCGGGGCGAGCGTCCGACATGTGGACTGCCGTCACTGCCTGTTTGTATTATTCTTTTGCGGCACGACCTGGTTGCGGTCGATGTACCCGTTGTATGTATATTTTACTTTCTGTACTAGGGTTACCCCGCGGAGGGGTGCACGGATAGCCGGGTTCTAGAGGGCAACGGGCCCGCATCTCAGGGCATTGAGATGGAAGGGGCTTCAGTCTGGAATTGGCGGGTTATTCGCCGCACTCGTAGAGGGTACAGGTTGACCCAGGAGGGGTGCCCAAGTTACCGGATTCCGTGAAGTGCTGGGTGGTCCTTTCACGGTGCTGAAGGGGGCTGCCTCGCTTCAGGTTTTGGCGGGTGACTTGCCGTGCCCGTAGGGGTCTAGGATTTCATTGCACAGGCTATCCACACGACCAGGGGAACGTCGGGTTTCAGTAGTGGCTCTGTGAAACCCAGGGATCCCAGATATCTGTATTGTTCTGTGATGCTGTACATTTCTGTGATGTTGCATTTTTTATCACGCCTTGAGCGAAATACTATATATTGGTATATATATTAGTAGATGTTGTATATGTTTTTCATCCGCGCTAGTCCAGTCCCCGCTCTGCCGTTAGTTAGCTAACCTAACGGGTGATAACGGGACCCAGTGGCGAATGCGGATGGCATATACGTACGTCAGTATATTTTCGTTCTTTGTGGTGTGATCAATTGATGGGACTGCGTTGATTCGGATCAATGCAAATTAAACAAACCTAATCTGATGTTGTTGGAACACTTTTCAAAAAGCTGTTATTGCAAGGACGTTCACTTTTGTTTTGCATCGTGGTATTCATTTGGAATATCCTGCTCCTCAGTCGACGAGGCAAGGGCCGAGATCCCTTCACCGGGAGTGACACCTTGGACAGAAGTTTGCGTCAGGGCATTAACTTCACTATAGCCGATTACTTTTGCTTTGCACCGTGGTATTCATTTGGAATATCCTGCACCCCTTTCTACGGGGAAAGAGCCGAGATCCCTTCACCGGGAGTGACCTCTTTAGTAAAGGTTTTCGTCACTATATTTTCTAAAAAGCTATCCGTTCCTTCAACGATATCAAGTTCATTACGTTAAAGGTTTTCGCCAGAAACCATTCGTAGCCCTCCATCATTTCAGTTAAATATTCGGTAGTATTCAAGCTATGTATTTTGACCTCACGCCAAGGCATAGTGTTTGGTAGTTGCCAGGTATTTATCTGTTGCATAGATAGATGCGTTGGTTTGGGACAGTCGTACTACTATTTTGGCCTACGTCAAGGGTATGTACGGGTGGGTTCAAATTAACCTGGACAATGATGGGTAGAACTTGACATGTGACTTATGATATTTTGACCTCACGCCAAGGTCATAAGAGCATGGGGTAAAAATCACATCGGGAGTTTCAAAAGAACTGAAACTTGCCAGATATGCGCATACCTTCTGGAGTGTGATACCGTGAGCGGATTCCGTCACGTTATCATGCGATGATAGTTGGATCCCGATTCCCACTGATGAGTTGGTTTACTCCTCGGGTGACCCCGACTAATTCTTCTTTCAGGTTTGGAGGAGAATTTAAGGTACAGTGGGAGGTTTCCAGATTAGATAAATTGGTAACCATTCTGATCTAGGTTAGAGTGCACGCTGAGTGTTTCTTTTCTCTCTCTCTTTGGCAGCGACCATTGACCCGGCCCTAAGACTATGACTCAGTGACCAAGTTGACCGAACCTTCTTAACACTGGCTTTTGGATTGTCAGAGTTGCAAACCTCATTGCCACTCCTACTTTTACCCTTTTCTCCAGGACACCCCGTATTACTACGAACGTCCACTTCCATTGGACAAAACCATCGTATGGTTGTATACGAACTCGAAGGAATTCGAGGATGGTTTCCGGTTCTGGAGAAAACGGATAGGATTATTCAGTTGTCTTTTCCTTTTTGCCTTCTCTCAAGTTACGAGTAATCCTTAGTTTAGGAGATAGTACACCTATTACGCAAATTGGATAGTCTTCTTCCAAATCTTAGGCTGGTGTCGACCGGTAGGGAATGAAGAAAACCAATTAGCCTAAACGGTGTGCAGAAGGTATTAAGATTAAGACAAAGCAAGGGATTAGTGAGAGGGCAAAGTAAATTGCGACTGATATTCACGACCAAACCAAGTATTTCTTCGCCAATCCTAAATCACCTTTGTATTTCTCCAGGACACTCCGTATCACTACGAAGATCCACAGTTTATTGGATACTCCATCGTATGGTTATATACGAACTCGAAAGGAACTTGTTCCAGTTCGGGGATGGATTCTGGTCCAGGAGAAATAGGAATAAGGTTTATTCGGTTGTCTTTTATCTTCACCTTCTCTCGCATTGCGAGTGCTCCTAGGATTAGGACAGTACACCCATTATGCTTATTGGATAGTCTTCTTCCAAAGCATAGGCTGGTGCCGAACGGTAGGGAAGGAAGAAAACCAATTGGCCTAAAGGGGTGTGCAGAAGGTAATGACTAAAGACATATAAAGGGATTTGGAGAGGTGGCAAAGAAATATACGGTTACAGTTGTGAATCTGGATAATGGAAGAGGCATTACTAGGAATACCAGAATACCCCATCGAAACATTTCAATGTTTCAGTTCAACTGTGTACTGTTAAAAGAAAACTGATTTCCCGATTGGACACTTGCTCCAGGGTATGTATTTACCAGGTTTGATTCTCACATCTGTATGGTTTTACAGATGATGCGTGGGAGTAAGTTATTAGGAATAGGGTGATCATCCTCATTATATCGGGATTCGTTGTAATCGGTGATATTTGAGGAGATCATCTAGGCTGTTTGCCGGTCGGCAAATATTTGGTTTTGAATATCCGCTGTTGTGCACCAATTTCAAATTGATATATCTGTACGTCTATTTTCATAGAGTGAGATATACCTTTTGATATTATGTTGATGACATTTACCTATATCAGTGGATGGTTAGGTAAGGAGCATTAAACAGCGGTGTAATTCTTCTTAACCATAAGTACAGTTTTTAACCTACGACACATAGTGAAAGAGTTGTTAGACTCAGCGGACTTATACAGAGTATTGTATGTTGTCCAGTGTCCATTAGGACAGAGGGGTTGGTCCTCATACTATATTCTGTTTACTTTTAACTTCTCTAGTTCTTAGACATGTGTTTCGTAGAAACACAAGGTCTAAGTTTTGAGGAGTTATAGGTATTTGAATAGAGTAGAGAACCAGGTGTAGCAAGTATCGGGATTCTTCAAAGTGATCGAAGATATAGATACTTGTGTATGGTATTCAGTTGATAGTGATGATAAAGAGAAATTACTTCTCTTTCAGGTTACTCATAATTGGAAGCATTCCTAAGTTGAGTAACGCTGATCGGCCTCCTTCCATTTAGTTGACATGCACTGGAGATAGCTGCATGATTTGAATCTGGTTCAATTAAATCAGTGCCTCTGGTTCTATATTGGATATAGAACAGTTCATATCTTAACGATGTTAAGGTACGGGGAGTTGTCCGGCTTATGATTAAAACCAGACACTGGACAACTCAAGGCACGTTTCTGTAATGGCAGTTTGTGGGTTGACCCAGGCTATGACGAGGGTTGATTTTCTACCATCTGGCAGATCAATAGAAATATTGTTCTAGACTCGCCACAGTTTTATTAAAAATGGATTTTTTCAAAACAGTAGTGGGAGTATGGTAGAACTGGAAGTGATTCCAGAACCGCAAACGATTACTGAAGATTTGATAAAGAACCTAAAGATTCAATCTGATTTGACATTCCATTGGCCACTCCGCAGATACGGTGGGTAACTTCAGGCACCCGAGAGGTACTCCGGTTGCCTCAAGGACGGTGACAGGGAAGTTCTTGTTTACCCACACTTGCCATTGCTGTTGTTCCAGGCTGCGAGACCCGGTGGGAGGATGAGTATAGCATCGTTCTAAACTAGCTTTAGAAGTGCACGTCTATATGACTCTGCCAGAGGGTTGTCATAGTCAGCGGGAGCAGCGGAAGCATTGGTGGACATCAGGCTTATGTCTATTTATAGACTAAAGCAGATGTAGCGGAGATAGATCATCTATTTCTGATGTGACAGCCATAGGTTTGACTTCATCAGAATAGGGGATGGATCTGTTGAGTAGGTAGTAGGGTGTGATATCCGGGTTTTGGATGACATACACAAAGTAGGAAGTGATATTCTTATACTACGATCGGTTATACTTTGGTCGTCACACAGTGGTTTCTCCACAAGGGACTTGGACATTATATCAGACATACTGGTTACTAGATCTATGGTTTTAGATTTGGGTGGTTTCCCAATCAGGGTACTTTGACAGCATTCTAAGAGTATTTAGAATGGACGACGCCTGGCACGGTAGTGTACCTGCAGGTGATGGAGTCACCCTCTCTAAAGGTGTCTTATAGACTAAAGTAGAGAGGGATGTACATGATTGGCAGATCACTTGCCTAGGCAATTGAGTCAATCATGAGATGTCAAGTACCACACCAGAAGTTGTTCTTGCACTAGATGCAATAAGTTGACATTGATCCAATCCTGGAGAAACAGTTGGAAGCAGTTTTAGAACATAAGTGGATATTCTAAGGATATGATAACGACAGCCTCATTAGGGAGACAGTTATCATTCCAGGCTTCCAAGGTGACATGGACGACAAGCAGGTTGTCAGAGTTATATTTTTCCTTCTGACGAGAGGCAGTATTTTGGACAGGTGGTCCAAGGCAATACTGAGGGTGGCATGGCGCAGGATACTGATTAAGTTCAGTTGACGATACAGTCTAAGAAGTTTGGATTTGGAGTTCATTTATGAGCTAGGTCCCATCAGACATCCAGACACTCTAAGACAGGTATTGCTCATTTCGGGAGATGGCTTTCTCCGCGAACTTGAGATATAGAGATACATAGAAAGAAACATCTAGGCGGATCCACTCACTGAGACTATTCCTCGAACGCAAGAGTTTCGCAAACAGGCTTTATGAGACTGACTAGTAGAGGAGTTGGGTGTTCGGTATCACACGGGCTGTGAGTATGCGACATCGCAATAATTAGCCTTGAGTGCAAGTGGGACATTGTTGGAGATAGTGCCCTCAGAGTCAATTATTGGATCACAGGCACGTGATTGCAATGATTGAGGGAGGACTTATCCCGGTACGACAGTCTTACTCGAGATGATAGTATGCTATCTGGTTTACCTTTATCATCGTGTACTGCTTCAGGTGACCTTACAGGTCGCTATTACACGTTGATAGAGCCCCTAGGATTCTTTCTTGACTGCCAGCAGTATGAGGGCGATCATATACGTGGGAGCTGGTAGTCTATAAGCACATCCTTAAAAGGTCCCTAGTCGTGGGAGTTTCGAGATAGGGCATCGATTCTCCAGAGTAGACTAGTGTATACAGTCGAGACCCCGACGAGGGGCGGTGGCCGGTCTCACAAGCCACTGGTGTCAGTTGGTTCACCTAAGATGTATACAGGTGCTCATTGGGTTATGAGTACACCAGACAGGACTCGCCGGGAACATGCTAGTTGGTCTTATACCTGACGTCAGATAGCAGTTCCCAGGTGACATGTGTACAGGTTAGTTCATCGACTTGGGGATCGTTATTTGTCTCGTGTGAGTTCCCACTGTGCTTTGATTACTACCCTACCACGGCTCAAAGGAGTCGTGCAAACAGGTTTTAGTTGGGTACAGTCCCGAGCGACATGGAGGCAGTGAGCGGATCTTCAGGGGTTCGTCTCTCCCGGTATTGGGGGTGAGGTCGCGCTGTGTCTAGGAGAGCCATTACACGAAGTCCTTGGCCAAGGCAGGAGATTTACTGGTAGGTATTCCAGTAGTATCTCAGGGTGTTCTGGGCTACACTCCGACACGACTTGTACCGCTTTTGGGGGTCTGACTTTTACCAACCCCCTAGGCCCGACATGCGATGCTCATAGACGAACGGACCGGACTGTAGGGATATTGTCACGGACAGGCTCAGTAGGGTGTCAGGATGAGTTCGCTCATCGACGTCCCTTTTGGTCAATAGCTGGTGGCCCATTACGTATTGGCTTATACCTCTGACGTGCTAGTGGTTAAATCCACAGCCATTGTATTGACGAGTCTTTAGAGTCCACCACACTTTCAGTTACTCAGCTTTCGGGCGAAACGCTGTAGAGGCCGTATGGAGATATGGCAGGGTCCGATCAGATACGTGCGGTATTGCACGGATCAGGATCGGACGGTTTGTACTAGAGGCCGTATAGATATATAGCAGGGTTCGATCAGATACGTGCGGTATTGCACGGATCAAGATCGAACGGATTATACTAGCCGGTTTTGGTTTAAGCCGGATCCTAGTATAGTACAGTGTAGATTTTGTCTCATTGCATTTGTATCCGGGCGGAATACAGATGCGGGTGTGTATGCACAGTATCGGGGTTTTCCTGTAATTTATTACGGGACCAGTTTTCTGGAGTTGCCAGTTTGCATTCCGTTACGGCCGGTTTTCCTTTGTTCTTTCCCGGCCGGACTTTTCCGATGGAGGGGGTTATTTGTAATTGTGTAAATAACATTTGTGGAGGGGGTTTCTTGCAAATGTTTTCATTATGATATGTTTAGCATCTTTCATCCATGATGGTGCATTAAATGAGATTAGAAAGGATATGGGTTTGATGTAAGTTTGTAATGATAATGTTTTGGTTGTGGTCACCCCTTCACCTTTTACTACCATCACCTCCCTCTTGTATTTGTTTTGCCCTCCACCATTTTCCACCATATAGAAATGGCCGGCCACATTTTTGATGAGAGGGGAGAAAAATGAGAGGGTTTCATTTTAATGAGGATAATTTGGTTCATCTCATTTTTCCTTGCTACACACATTCTACTTCCACTTGAAAATTCCATTCCTCCATCAAGGCAACTACAAACCCCAAATGAGACTAGCATGATCTACACCACATTCTATAGCAAATCTTGGGCACGTCGACTTGCCAGCTTCGTGCCCGAGTTGCCTCGGTATTGAGGTGGGAGTCCGTAAAAGATGCAGACGATGTGGTGCCCTTCCGGCGAGGAGGCGACGACCGGAGTTTCCGCGGGAGATCGGGACGACGACGAGAAGACCGGAGGACTCGGATCACTCGGTATATCTCTCTTCCCTATCTTGTTACTTTGCTACATCTAGTTTAATGGCCCGATCCGGGGTTTAGTGCGCGGTGGTGCCGGTTTGCTAAGTTCTCAAAATTAAAGTTTATCACCGCTTCCGCATTTGGCCGTCGGATTGACGACCGGGGCGCCGCCGTGCACTTACACTCGCAACCTGAGAGAAGGTAAAAGGAAAAGACAACTGAATAGTCCTATTCGTTTTCTCCAGAACCGGAAACCATCCTCGAATACATTCCTTCGAGTTCGTATATAACCATACGATGGTTTTATCCAATGGAAGTGGACGTTCGTAGTAATACGGGGTGTCCTGGAGAAAAAGGTAAAAGTAGGAGTGGCAATGAGGTTTGCAACTCAGACAATCCAAAAGTCAGTATTTTAAGAAGGTTCGGTTAATCTTGGTCACTGAGTCATAGTCAAAGGTCGGGTCATGGTCGCTGCCAAAGAGAGAGAGAAAAGAAACACTCAGCGTGCACTCTAACCTAGATCAGAATGGTTACCAATTTATCCAATCAGGAAACCTCCCACTGTATCGTCAAATTCTCCTCCAAACCTGAAAGGAGAATTAGTTGGGATCACCCGAGGAGTAAACCAACTCATCAGTGAGAATCGGGATCCAACTATCATAGCATGATAACGTGACAAAATCCGCTCACGTTATCACACTCCAGAAGGTATGCGCATATCTGGCAAGTTTCAGTTTCTTTAGAAACTCCCGATGTGATTTTTACCCCATGCTCTTATGACCTTGACTTTGGCCAACAAATCATAAGTCACATGTCAAGTTCTACCCGTCATTCTCCAGGTTAATTTGAGCCCACCCGTACCTACCCTTGACTTTGGCCAATAAGGCAGTACGACTGTCCCAAACCAACGCATCTATCTATGCTGCATATGAATACCCAACAGCTACCAAACACTGTGCTCTGATTTTGGCCAACAAACACAGCTTGAATACTATTGACTATCCATATGAAACGACAGAGGGCTACGAATGATTTTTGGCGAAAAACCTTTAACGTAATGAACTTGATATCGTTGAAGGAACCGAATAGCTTTATAAAAATATAGTGATGAAAACCTTTGCTAAAGAGATCACTCCTGGTGAAGGGATTTCGGCTCTTTCCCTGTAGAATGAGGTGCAGGATATTCCAACTGAATTCCACGATGCAAAGCAAAAGTAAACGACTATAGTGAAGTTATTGCCCTGACGCAAACTTCTGTTCAAGGGGTTACTCCCGGTGACGGGATCTCGGCCCTCGCCTCGTCGACTGAGGTGCTGGATATTCATAACCGAATACCACTGTGCAAAACAAAAGAGAACGTCCTTGCAATAACAGCTTTTTGAAAAATGTTCCAACAACATCAGAATATGTTTGTTTAACTTGCATTGATCCGAATCAATGCAGTCCCATCAATTGATCACACCAATAAAGAACGAAAATAATAATGTACGTATATGCCATCCGCATTCGCCACTGGGTCCCGTCATTACCCGTTAGGTTACTTAACTAACGACATAGCGGGGACTGGACTAGCGCGGCTGCAAAACATATACAACATCTACTAGTATATATATCAATATATAATATTCGCTCAAGGCGTGATAAAATGCAACATCACAGAAATGTAAAAAGTATCACAGAACAATACAGATATCTGGGATCCCCGGGTTTCATAGAGCCGCTACTGAAACCCGACGTTCCCCTGGTCGTGTGGATAGCCTGTGCAATGAAATCCTAAACCCTACGGGCCCGGCAAGTTACCCACCAAAACCTGAAGTGAGGCAGCCCCCTTCAGCAACGTGAATGGACCACCCAGCACTTCACGGAATCCGGTAACTTGGGCACCCCTCCTGGGTCAACCTGTACCCCCTACGAGTGCGGCGAATAGCCCGCCAATTCTAGAGTAAAGCCTCCTCCGTCTCAATGCCATGAGATGCGGGCCCGTTGCCCTTTAGAACCCGGCTATCCGTGCATCCCTCCGCGGGGTAATCCTAGTACAGAAAATAAAATATACATACAACGGGTACATCGACCTCAGCCCGGTCGTGCCCCAAAAGAATAATATACAAATAGGCAGTGACGGCAGTCCACATGTCGGACGCTCGCCCCGCAATATCAAATGTACATATACAACAAAACTGTACTAACATTGCATCCAGGCTATCCACCACGACAATCCGCAACATCACAGCACAACACAGAACATCAACGTGAATGTCACGTTCGCAAATCTGTCTAAAAAGGCTATAGCAGTTAGACAGGATTTACCGATCAAATGACATTCACGGTCGCAGATATAATGTAAATACTGTGAACTAACATGTTTAAAATTTTCGTTCGACTAAATTTCCCGAAGTGGGCCCCAAGCACAACTATAGCACTCAAAAACATCTGGGCCCAAAAAGAATATACTAGAAACCCTATTTCCATGTCAGAAGCCCACTGTAAAAATTTGGTGCAGTTTGGACATAAAACGGCAGCAGATCCGTGGCCCAAACATGGTTTTGGCCGCTGATCCGCCGCGCAACAGTAATATCAGCCGATCAAATTTTCACAGAATTCTCAAAAAATCCTACATGTAATTTTCCAATGTACCAAATAATTTTTGACGACTGGAAAAATTCGACAGAAACTGATGCATGGAAAATGTGGTTTTTGGAAATTCGTTCGATCGAACTTGTAAACACGTTAGAGCAAACTAGACTAGGTTAATGGCGTGGCTCTGATATCAGTGTAAGTGCACGTAAGTGGCAGCGCCCCGGCCGTCTGTATGAGGCCAAAATGCGGAAAGGATACTTTTCTTTAACGTTTAAAACCGGCGCTACCGCGTACTAAAAATCCGTATCGGGCCATTAACCTACTCCTAGATAACAAGAGAAGGGGTAGAGAGATATACCGAGCGATCCGTGTCCTTCGGCCTTCTCGTCGTCATCCCGATCTCCCCGCAGAATCTCCGGTCTTCATCTCCTCGTCGGAAGGGCACCACATCGTCGGGTTCTTTTACGGGCTCCCACCTCTGGACCGAGGCAACTCGGGCACGAAGTTGGCGAGTCGACGTGTTCAAGGATGCTGTAGATGAAGTGTATAACTATTTGTCTCTTAGTGTTGTATGAAGTTGCCCTTTTTGATGGAGATGAAGAAAAGAGCTTTTGGAGGAGGAGCTATGGGATTTTTACAAAGCCAAAAGAACAATTTTTCCTACCCAAAAAATTGGGACAGCCCCATCCTTAACTTGGCCGGCCATCACACATGAAGAGAGAGAATGGGGAGTATGAGAAATAAAAGGAGTGAGCCAAGCTAATGCAAGAGAGAGGAATGGTTATCATGAGAAATAATCACTACTACCAAATCCCCACTCCATCACCTAATCATATCCCATCACCATCAAGCAAAGTCAAGCAATGATGAAGTCAAATGAAGTAATGGATGGTGCACCATCATGAAACCATCATGATGCAAAAGTCTTCTCAATTGTTAATTGCACAATTGCAAATAACCCCCTCCACCAAATTTCAGCCAAAGAAGGTCGAAACGGAAAGCAAACTGGCAACTTCAAAAAACTGGTCCCGTAATAAATTATAGGAAAACCCCGCGACTGTATATACATACCTGCATTTGTATTGCGACCGAATACAAATGCAAAGAGACAAAATCTACACTGTACAATACTAGGATCCGGCTTAAACCAAAGCCCGCTAGTATTGTCCGTCCGATCATGATCCGTGCGATACCGCACGTATATGATCGAACCCTGCCATATCTCCATACGGCCTCTACAGCGTTTCGCCCGAAACTTGAGAAACGGTCTGTGGGTGACTCTAAAGACTTGTCAATACTTTGGTTGTGGATTTAACCACTAGCACGTCAGAGGTATTAGCCATACGTAACGGGCTACCAGGTATTGACCAAAAGGGACGTCGATGAGCGAACTCATCCTGACACCCTACTGAGCCTGTCAGTGACAATATCCGTACAGTCCGGTCCGTTCGTCTATGAGCATCGCATGGCGGGCCTAGGGGGTTGGTAAAAGTCAGACCCCCAAAAGTACTACAAGTCGTGTCGGAGTGTAGCCCAGAACACCCTGAGATACTACTGGAATACCTACCAGTAAATCTCCTGCCTTGGCTAAGGACTTCATGTAATGGCTCTCCTAAACACAGCGCGACCTCACCCCCAATACCGGGAGAGACGAACCCCTACAGATCCGCTCACTGTCTCCATGTGGCTCGGGACTGTACCCAACTAAAACCTGTTTGCACGTCTCCTTTGAGCGTGGTAGGGTAGTAATTAAAGTACAGTTGGAACTCACACGAGACAAATGACGATCTCAGGTCAATGAACTAACTTGTACACATGTCACCGGGGAACTTCTATCTGACGTCTGGTATAAGACCAACTAGCATGCTCCCGGCAAGTCCTTTCCGGTGTACTCATAACCCAATGAGCACTTGTATACATCTTAGGTGAACCAACTGACACCAGTGGCTTATGAGACCGGCCACCGCCCTCGTCGGGGTCTCGACTGTATACACTTGTCTACTTTGGAGTATTGATGCCTTGTCTCGAAACTCCCACGACTAGGGACCTATTAAGGATGTGCTTATAGACCCCAGCTCCCACGTATATGATCGCCCTCATACTGCTGGCAGTCAAGCAAGAATCCTCGGGGCTCTATCAACGTGCAATAGTGACCTGTAAGGTCACCTAAAGCAGTACACGATGATAAAAATAAACCATATAGCATACTATCATGTTGAGTAAGACTGTCCTACTGGTATAGGTCCTCTCTCAATCATTGCAATCACGTGCCTATGATCCAATAATTGACTCTGAGGGCATTATCTCCAACAGCGCCTCCTTAATAACTTCTTCACGAATGTCTCCTTTCGGCACACAAAAACGGCTACCATAACGCAACGAACTATCTTCATGAATCAACAAGTCCATTCGAAGTCCCGCTTCAACCTGTTCTCGAAACTTCTGCAATCTTGGATCGTACGACTGCGCTACTTTAATACTCTCGATCAACGACGACTGTACCTGCGGCCGCATGAACTGTCCTGAAGAATGCGGTAACACGATCTCCAACTCGAATCTTCGAAAATCTTCGATAAACTCATTCTGTGCAGTTAACAACTGAATAGCCAGCAACCTATAAGTCAACGTTAGACACCCCACAAGATGCGGGGAGGCGGAATAGGTAAAACAATCATTTTGTTTAAGGTAATATCGACTAACTTTACAGATCTTTGCTATACCCTAACTAACAACTATCTAAAAGTGCTAAACTACTATGATAGATGATTATACCTCAAGATACTAGTCCTTCTTGTTCTTGTTGTTCACCTCCTCGTCGGCCTCCTCGATGTGATAGAAGATCCACCCGAGAGTTCCTTCTCCAAGCTTTAACCTCTCACCTGAGGTAACTAAGTGGCTAGGATTGCTAATCCAAGTGACCTAGAAGATATAGAAGTGGATTAAGGATCTATTAGTCTTTCTAACCCTTGGGATCTCAACACATGAGAGGATTAGGGTTAGGTTGAAGAAGAGGAGAGCTTGAGGAGAGAGAGTGTGTATGTGAGAATGAAATGAAAATATAACTCATTTCTATATATTATGGAGCATAATAATTATCAAATAAATCATATGAGATACTTACAACCATACTTCATTTAATACAAATGAATGAATCATCTCATGAGTCATCAAAATAATTAATGCTTCATTAACTCATTTGGATGAATCATCTCATGAGTCACTAATTCATTTAATGCAAATAACACATAAGCTCTCCACCTCATTTAGTTTAATTCATAAATGAATTAAATCTAAATGAGTCACCTTTCTTCTAGAAGCTTTTCGAATAATTACGAGAATGCCCCTCCCATCCGTATTTACGAAAAACACGGATATACTGAGACTGCATAAATCCAATAATTCAATACTAGAATCTGGCATAAACTAAAGCCCGCTAGTATAATCTGTCCGAACATCATACGTGCACAAGTACACGTATATGTCCGAACCCTGTCGTAAAACCATACGACCTCTATATCGTTTCGCCTAAAGCAGGGAAACTCTCTATGTGGGACTCTAAAGACTTGACACTACACTGGCAGTAGGTTTAACCACAGGTCGCAAGCGGTACTAGCTGTACGTATCGGTCCCCAGGTAGATGTCGATAAGAAGGCCGATGAGGAAACCCATTCGAACTCTTACTGAGACTTATGTGACAATCTCCGTACAGTCCGGTCTGTTCGTCTAAGACTATCGCATATCGGGCCTAGGGGGCGGCAAGCGTCAGTCCCCTAAAAGCTGTATAAGTCGTGTCGGAGTGAAGCCCATTACACCTTGAGAAGCCACTGGAAATCGTACCAGTAAATCTCGTTTACCCTGGCCAGGGACTTTGCGTAATAGCTCTCCAAACACAGTGCGATATCAACTCCCAATACCGGGAGAGACGAATCCTTTCTAACTGCCACTGCCTCCAAGTGCTTCGGGACTGCACCCAACTGCTACCTGTTTGCATGACTCCTTTGAGCCGTGGTCGGGTAGCAATCTAAGAACAGTGGGAACACACTCGAGACGAAGCAGCAGTGTCAAGTCAACGGACTATGCTGTACTCATGTCACCTGGGAACTGTTAACTAACGACGGGTATAATACCAACCAACAGTTCCCTGGGAGTCCTGTGCGGTGTACCCGTAACCCAACGAGCACCTGCATACTATCTCCAGTACAACATACTAATGGCCGTGGGATAGACCATTTCCCCTGCTGGGATGAGAAGCGTACACACTAGTCTACTCTGGAGTATCGATGCCCTGTCTCGATAATCCTACGACTAGGGACCTGAAAAAGGATGTGCTTGTAGACTACGCAGCCCCCACTATTGTGACTGCCATCATAACGCTGGTAGTCAAGCAAGATCCTATGGGCTCTATCCATATGTATTCGTGATATGCTAACAGAAACATATACACAAATTAAGATAGATATTAACCATGTAGCATACTATTATGTTGAGCAAGACTGTTAATACAACTGTGAATATCCCAAGCTTCCATTAAGTAATATACTAACTAGTATGATACAATAATAACCCCTAGGGCACATACACTAACAATCTCCTACTTGCACTAGGGCTATATACTGGCATATCGAAGACCTATCATCTCGAGTAGCCTCTCGAACTATGTCTGAGGTAAGGCCTTTGTGAATGGATCTGCAATGTTCACCTCTGTAGCAACTCTCCGGACCTCGAACTCCCGGCGATCTATGATCTCCCTGATCAGGTGATACCGCCTTAAGATGTGTCTGGACTTCTGATGGGACCTGGGTTCCTTTGCTAATGCTATAGCGCCGTTGTTGTCACAATACAGCGGTATTGGATTAACAATGGTAGGAACCACCTGAAGTTCTGTTAGGAACTTCTTTATCCAGACTGCTTATTTTGCGGCATCGCAAGAAGCTATATACTCCACTTCCATCGTCGAGTTAGCAACGGTATCCTGATTAGAACTCTTCCAGCACACCGTCTCTCCATTGAGGGTAAAGACATAACCTGACATGGACTTGGAGTCATCCTTGTCACTCTGGAAGCTGGAGTCAGCAAAAGCCTCGATCTGGAGGTCTTTTCCACTATAAACTAAGAACATATCCGTAGTCCTTCTCAGGTACTTGAGAATGTTCTTTATTGCTATCCAGTGCTTCCCCCCTAGGTCTGACTGATACCGGCTTACCACGCTCAGTGCGTAAGCTACATCTGGTCTGGTACACAACATCGCATACATTATAAAGCCAACTGCAGAAGCGTAGGGTATAACTAACATGCGATCCCTTTCCAAATCAGTCTTGGGAGACATCTCTTTGGAGAGGGTGATTCTGTGACTAGCCGGTAAATTACCGCGCTTAGAATCTTCCATACTGAATCTTTTTAGTATAGTGTTGATATTCCTGAACTGTGAAAGTCCCAACATCCTCTTAGATCTATCACGATAGATCTAGATTCCAAGAATGTAAGAGGTATTACCCAGGTCTTTCATGGAGAACCTGTGTGACAAGAATCCTATGACAGATTGTAGCATAGGAATGTCATTTCCTATCAAGAGAATGTCATCTACGTACAAGACGAGGAATACGATAGTTCGTGCTACAATTTTACTATATATACATGGTTTATCTGGATTTTTGATAAAGTCATATTCTTTGACCGTTTCATCAAAACAGATGTTCCAACTCCGCGATGCCTGGTTTAGTCCGTAAATGGACTTAAGCAACTTGCACACTTTCCCGCTGCTCCCACTCTGATTGAAACCTTCTGGCTGATCCATATAGACGCACTTTTCTAAATTACCATTTAGAAAAGCCTTCTTTATGTCCATTTGCCAGATCTCATAATCATGGAAGGCGGCAATGACAAGAAGGATCGGAATGGATTTGAGCATAGCCACTGGAGAAAAAGTTTCGTCATAGTCCAAACCAGGTCTTTGACGAAAACCCTTTACAACAAGTCTAGCCTTATAGGTTTCCACCTATCCATCTACACCAATCTTCTTTCTGAAGATCCACTTGCATCCTATGGGTTTTATCCCATCTGGAGCAAAGTCCAAAGTCCATACATTGTTGGTGTACATGGACTCCATCTCGGTCCGCATTGCATCCAGCCATCTTACTGAGTCGCCGCTCTGAATGGCTTGCTGGAAGCTAATAGGTTCATCATTATCAATGACGCAATCCTCTCTATCCCCGTCTATGAGAAAACCATAGTATCTCTCACGAGGATGAGACGGCCTACTACTCCTGCGGAGGGGTGCGGGAATGTCCTGTTCTTCTGGAACATCTGGCTCCACCAAACTTTCAGTAGTAGTTTGTGGTTCTGGAATTCTTCCAGTTCTATTGCTCTCCTACTTGTTTTCTTTTCTAAAAATTGCTGTTCTAGAAAATGGGCATTACGAGAAACAAAAACCTTTTGTTCTTCTGCATAATAGAAATAATATCCCTTGGAGTTCTTTGGATATCCCACAAACGTACACTGTACTGATCGTGCCTCGAGTTTGTACGCATGCTGCTTTTTAACAAAAGCCGGACATCCCCATATCTTCATACTAAAGATAGGGTTTCTTCCCACTCTACATCTGATATGGTGTGATAGGCACAGTCTTGGTAGGAACCCTGTTCAAAAGATATGCAGCTGATTCTAGTGCATAACCCCAGAAAGATTGCGGTAACTCAGCATTACTCATCATGGAACGTACCATATCCAATAGGGTTCGGTTCCGTCTTTCCGATACACCGTTATGTTGTGAAGTGTATGGAGGAGTAAGCTGAGAGAGAATTCCATTCTCTTTTAGGTAACCCAGGAACTCGACATTCAAGTATTCACCACGTCGATCAGATCTCAGTGTCTTGATATTTTTTCCGGTTTGGTTTTCTACTTCATTCTTATATTCTCGGAATTTCTCAAAGGTCTCGGATTTATGTTTCATCAAGAAAATGAATCCATACCTAGAGTAATCATCCGTAAAAGTAATGAAATATGAAAAACTGCCTCTTGCATGTGTAGACATTGGACCACATACATCACTGTGTATGAGTCCTAAGAGCTCGCTCGCTCTTACTCCATGTCCAGTGAATGGAGTTTTTGTCATCTTTCCTTTGAGACATGATTGACAAGTGGCATAAGCTTGATATTCGAACGGATCCAAATATCCTTCTCTATGTAACTTAGTTAACCTTGTCTCATTGATGTGACCTAATCTATAATGCCATAAGAAATCCTGATTTATATTTGGAGACTTTCTTTTTAGTGTGTTCTGGACATTGAAAATCTGCAATTGGTTTAATACGTATATACCGTTATCTAGTGTATCGGACCCAATCAAACCATGATTAAGGTGGATGTTAACAACATCGCTTACAAACGTGAAATCATAACCTTCTTTTGATAACAACGATACTGATATGATATTACACGTTAAACTAGGTACACAAAAATAGTTGCGCAAAACCAAAATATGTCCACTCGTCAATCCAAGGTGATAATCCCCTACGGACACAGCATTCACGCTAGCTCCGTTAGCAACCTGGAGGGTCATATCACCAACCTTCAGCACTCTACGGTTTCTCAGTGTCTGCAATGAATTGTATATATGAGATCCTGATCCGGTATCCAATACCCAGGAAGTAGAGTTGATTGACAGACAATTTTCAATTACAAACACACCTGAAGACGAAGCCACAACTTGCCTCGGGTCCTGGTTCTTGGCAATCCAAGCTTTGCAATCCTTCTTCCAATGGCCTTTCCTACGACAGTGGAAGCACTCGTCCTTTGCCACTACCGGCACCCCAACCTTTGCCTTTCCTTTGATTCCCACCTTACCAACACCACCTCTCAGTTTGGTAGCGACCTTTTTCTTCCTTCCTTTGGCTCTTGCCTTGGACCTGGAAGAGGAAGCCCCACGAACAAACATAATGGGTGTTTCCCTTGCCTTCTGCAAGGTGCCCTCTGCACTCCTCAACATGTTAAGGAGTTCTGGAAGTTCAACTTCTTTACCTTGAATGTTGAAATTTAAGATAAACTGGGCGTAGGTGAAAGGAAGGGACTGGAGAATCAAGTCTGTAAACAGCTCGTTCTGTAATATTGTCCCGAGGTCTGGGAGCTCTTCAATATAGCCAATCATCTTAAGGACATGTTCCCCTACAGATGATCCGATGGCTATCCTTGACTGAAACAAGTTCTTCGAGGTCTCGTATCTAGCTATGCGAGATTGCTCTCCATACAGTTCCGTGGTGTGGAGAAATAAGGATTCTAGATCCATATTCTCGTGTCTCCTCTGATGTTCATTATTCATAGAGGCAAGCACGATGCATTTGGCCTTTGCGCAATCTAACTCCCAGGTCTTGCGGATTTCCTTATCTGCGACACCGGATTCAAGACCTGGGACGGCAGGGGCCTTAGTAGTAAGAACATACCCCAATTTGTCATAGGTAATTACCATCTTAACATTCCGGAAACAATCTTTAGAGTTTGGCCCTGTCAAAATATTTTTATCTAATAATAACTTAAGTCCTGTCCTGTTCTAGGTCGCTGCAATTAGGAGAGAGAGAGAAGACACTTTAGCATGATGCTCTTGCAAGTTTAGAGTGGTTTTTAGTTTATCTAAACAGGATGGCTCCCACAGTTTCTCGAATCCCTCCTCAAACCAAAAAGGAAGAACTAGTCAGGACTATTCTTGCTGTATAATTCTTGCTTAACCGTTCAGCCTGGCAAGTGTTGGTACTTTGAGGGAGGTTTTACGACGCTTTCGTGAAGTTCCTTAATTAAATAACCTCTTTTCCCTGGGGGCGTAGCCCCGCTGACACCTTTCTCGACACCTACTTGGTTTATAGCATTGATCGTTAAGTGAAAGAATCTCCCGATGAGTAGCATATACTCACAATAGGATTGGGATCCAAATATTATCGTGTGATAAAGCTGAAGGAATCCTACCAAAATTATCACACTTCAAATGGTATGCTACACTAGCAAGTTTCAGTTTCTTTAGAAACTCTCGATATCGATTTCTGCCCCATGCTCTTATGACCTTGGCGTTGGTCAAAATGTCATAAGTCACATGTCAAATTCTACCCATCATTATCTTGTTAATTTGAACCCACTAGTACATACCCCTGACGTTGGCCAAATGGCAGTACGAATGTCCCAAACCAACTCATCTATCTATGCAACAGATGAATACCCAGCAGCTACCAAATACTATGCCTTGGCATTGGTCAAAATACATAGCTTGAATACTACTGAATACCCAAATGAAATGACGGAGGACTACGAATGGTTTTGGCAAAATCGTGAACGTAGTGAACTTAATATGATCGAAGGAACCTTATAGCTTTTAAAAGGAGTGGTTTAAGCTCCGAAATTAATAAAAATCTTCTGTTTTAAAATAACCGAGTGGTTTCTTTTAAACTGTTCCAACGATTCATGTTTGGTTTATTTTCTTTGCATTAATATAATGCGTCCCATCAATTAACCTATCATTGCAGAAAACAACGAAAATACAACGTCCTCTTATGCCATCCGCATTCGCCACTGGGCCCCGTCATTCACCCGTTAAGTTACTTAACTAACGACAGAGCAGGGGCTGGGCTAGCGCGGATGCAAAACATAAGTAACGCCTACTAGATATCATATATAGATATTGTACATTCGTCAGACGCAATAATAGGCATTCCAGATCACAGATGAACATATTGGATATACAAGCAATCCACATTTCTTTTGAGCCTGCAATGAAAGACGGATTACACAGTCGCGATGAATAGCCAAACCCCCACCCTAGACCCCTACGGGTGCGGCAAACAACCCGCCAAGTACCCGAAGTGAAGCGGTCTCCCTCAACGACGTGTGTAGGCCACTAAACACTTCAAAGTACCCGGTAGTTTGTGCACCCTACCTTGGGTTTATCCTAGGAGCAGAAAACAGTAAATGAAATAATACAACGGTGGTTACAACCTCAACCCGGATGTGCCCCGCAAAAGAATATTACAACAAATTACAATTTACGTTTGAATGAAAGAAACACTCGTTTCACATCCCCGGCTATCCATTCACGACAACCCAACAAATTCATATTCACAAACCAGTAAAAACCATTACAGAAATGTGCAACCCCTACTAACCGACATACTAGCAATTAGGGGAGGTTTACGAACACATTAAACACAACATAGATATAATCCAGTTAGCCCAAGTTCTTAGAATTTCGATCAAGCAAAACATATGAATCTACTCCAAACAATTCTCTGTGCACATAAAACCTGAGCAGAAACAAAACATCCCAGAAAACACAACATCAACACAGAAGAATAACTGAGCAAATTTGGGTTGGCTCGGTGTCAACTCGGCCGCGGATCCATGGCGGATCTGTCACGACCCGAAAGTACGGAACGTGACCGGCACATAAACTACGAACGTCTCGAGACGTAAGTAATCTAAGTAAACCGAAAACCCAGAAATCCAAACCAAGAAAAGTAGTAGAGTGCAGGAAAAACCAACTTAAGCAAGTAATTTCAATAGCATAAGCCGAATTATGCGGTTTTTAAAACATCAAAATTGTACTGAAAATTTCGGCAGAGTCTCCTTTGTAAATACTGGCCCCCAAACGGGATACAGCATGAATAGTATACGAAATCAAGAAAAAGGCATCCCCAAGCGGGAGCTAGCTCTTCGTCAAACGACGGTCACAACCACACAAGCAATATAATATACAACGCCAACGGCGAGGATCAAAACTCAAAACCACCAGAAATATAGCGAGCGACTCTAAAGTAGAAAGAATAAACAACACTGGTCTCTATCTCAAAATACATGTTTGGTTGATGGAACTTCTAGATACAACAGAATAATGATATACAAAGTATATAATGGGGGTATGATACAAGTAAACCCACCTACTAGCAAATCACCCGAATGAAACTGAGCCCGCAAGCCGTAATGAAACCTGTACGGCAAATCTGCAAGAAACTGGGGCACAACGGGGGTGAGTTGCCAACTCGTGAATAGAAAAGCATCTACGCACAGAAATCGCATAAATAACGCAATCCTAGGTCAATGATCATAATATATCCTCAAATATAAGTATAACAGGCAGCCTATGACAATGTCTAGGGTAATATCTAACCCGAGTATAATTTCATGTGCCCGTGTCAGTGCCTCAGGTAGCAATATATCATATGAATGAGGTATGAAATGCATGAAACAGAATACATGTAAATGAAGAAACTGTTTTCATAAATTAGTGAGATTTCCTTCGTATTTTTAAAACTGAGGTATCATAATGAAATCAGTATCAACAGTGTCTAGCATCGACACAAAACATGAATCTCACTGTCTCGAAATATCAAAGTCTCAAGCTCAATATCTAGGGCGCCGTCAGTCCGGACCGGCCCCTACCATCCATCTCAAGACCACGACGGTATCCTCCGGATATCCGACGCGTCGGGTAATATCACCGGTAGGTAGTGCTCCCCAGCCAGGCTCAACGTCAACACCACATTCCTCTTGCCCCGGGGTACCATACCGGGCCCACCATGTACCCGTGACGGTTCCTCCACTCCTCGACACGGATCTCCAAAACCACAGCAAACTCATGGTGGACGACACTTTACATCACTAGAAAACCGCAATATTTTATATTTTAAAAGATCATAAGTTGTAAATTTTTGCGGCTTTCCCCGAAATCCAGAAATATCATAAATCTCAAGAAATCATCACAAGTGCATATGTCAATGATAATGAACTAGGCATGAACAACTGAATAACAGTATGCATGAAGTGGTAGGTAATAACTACAATGTCTAATATGACATATAAGGGAAGTACACTAATATCAAGTCAACACTACTAGCTAACAATCTAAGTCAAGCAATTATATTCTCTAAAGTGTACGTGACATGGCAATTACCGATGAAGATGTGTGTGAGCCGGCAAGTAGGTGTACGTGGTACATACGCATCATCGGTAATAGTGCTGGTGTCCTAACAGCATGATATCAGTAATGGAATATGCAGCAAAATAAATATGCGAGGCAGAGCGAACAGCAATAATGTGCGGGAGCTGAATACTAGACACAACGATAACTAATCTACAATAATCCAATATAAGTCCTACGAATGGTGCCTTTTGAAATAACACAAATCATGGGGTTTTGAAAATAGGGACTACGGTGTTTTTATGAAAAGATACGTCGTTTTTGAAATATCCGTAGATTCCCTTGAGCTGTCTTTAAAAATGCCCACGATTCGTTAGTTTTTGAAATAGGTAAGGAGTCTAATCTAATCTAACAACTACACTAAACTATACGGCTGAACTAACAAGCTGAACTACAGGTAAGGAAACCGCCTATCATCTGAGTCGATACATATACATACCTGTATATATACAGTCGGTGATCCCGCCTCAATAATATTATATCCATAACCAGACATCCCAAGTCAAGAGTGCGGATCAATCATCAAAATATAGCTCGTACGTAAATCCGTCGTACGGCATCCCCAAATCTGGGTACGGGTCAATATCACATTCATCATACTATTCACCTGGTATCCTCTTTATCAAATATCATGATCGGGGTACTGATCTACGTCTAGTACCATACTAATACCGCCTACGTAAGCATGGACGTGTGTGAAACACTACGTCAAGGACCCGCTACAACGTCATGTCGTATCTAAGATACGAACCCTGCTATATCACCGATCTCACGGCCTCAAATCGAATCTCATCGACTCAGCTCAATCCCAAGTATCAACCTCCATCCGTATGTGAACACATAGTCCCATACCCATGTGAACACATCACTATAAAGAATCCCATGAGCACATATCAATAGGAATGTATGCAAGTATGTATGTGTGTATGTGTGTGCAACACTACCCTAGGGTTCACAACACTAAGGTAATCCAACACGCCAATATCCATCCTAAGCAACGTTATTAATCCCAAATAACATACAATAAATGTTGGTGTGTATACGCATCCGTATACACCACCACGGACTGCGGGGGTGCTATACGCCATCCACCCGACTTCTCCCCGTAGATATAAATCTACTCACCTGGTCCTCACTTGTCGAAATCGATTTCGCCACGCGCTTGCTTGTCGTCTCGAAGTCCACATGGGGGTACCTACATATCATAACGCACCATATCTCATTAAAATCCGACTCACGATCAAAACGACGCACGAATCCCACATAGGTCAAAACCTAGGGTTGCTTTCACAAATCGACCCAAAAACCCTCAACGTCGGCGTACAAACGCCAGACCATCGAGAAAAACCCAAATACACTCATTTGCACATTCACGAACACTAATTTTAATATAAAATAGGTTAAAACTCACGAAAAACCCCAAATTCACTCTAAAGCCGTTTTTCCGAAAAACTAGCAAGCAAAATTACCCGTTTTAGTACAAAACTCGATGTTTAAACAATTCTAGCGGCCATAATACTTATTAAATAACATAAATAAGTCAATAAAACCATTTCCATAATTTAATCACATAAATTTGCATAATTTCCAAAATCCTAGTTTGCAAAAATATCAATTTTAACACTTTTTAATGTAAAATTTCATAATTTTACAATTAAACTTGGTTTTGCATATTTTAAATGGTTAAACCACTCAATGTAATTTTTAAGATATGATGAAACCCTAACCATATTTTAATTCTCGATTTAACACAATATTTACGAAAACTAGTTTGCAATATTATCCAATTTCGACCATTTTATAGCAAAATGCACATACAACAAACTAGTTTGGATTTGCATGGAATAAAGTATTAAACTACACTTTAAAATGTTATTAATACCATGAAAAACCTAATTAGATTTTAATCTCCATTATATAAGTATTTCATTAAAACCTAGTTAGCAAATTAGCATAATTAGAACAATTTAATAAAACAATTAGTAACCTAGTAATTAGCTTTGCTTTAGCAAGCCCACTAGATATTAACCACACAATTAGATCATGATCAATTGACCTAAACCCTAACTTAGTATTTAAACCCTTCTCTTAAATTTCCAAAACATGAAATTAAGCTATAATTAACACTTAAATCAATTTGCTTTAAGCAAAAACTAACAATTTCATTATAGGGTTATGATTTATACCTCCTAGAATCTTGAGATTTAGCATGAAATCTTAGCCTCCCAAATCATCATCTTGCTCCTTGATTCATGCTAGCCAAGGCAAAGAAATAATGGGTAGGAGTTGGATTTGAATTTTGCTTTGAATTTGTGTTGATTTTGAAGCATTTTGTGGAGTTTTTTTGATGCAAAATTGAGTGAGAACTTGGGGGAGGGGGCTGCTGGTCTAAGGATCAGATTTCGGCCAGATTTGAGGGGGGTGGGTGAGTGAGGAGAGAGAGTGAGGTGGGGAAAGTTGTTTCAAGTCAAAGTCAACTCAAAATATATCATTTTCTACTCTTTTCTTTTCTTTTCTTTTCCTTTTCTTTCCTTTGCAAACCAAGTGGGGAAAAAGTGAGGGCTGCTGAATTTGGATAAGGGGAGGGGTAAGTGGGGGTGTGTGGGTGTGGGCACGGGTGTGGGGTGATGAAAAATGATAAATACAATACCCCAAACATCCATTTACGCTAAAAAAAAGCCTTTTTTCTTCAATAATTTCCAAACCGTTTTGGCAAATGATTTCGTTCCAAAAACCACATGATAAATTTTTATTTAATGTTTTATGATGCACAAAATTTGTTTCAACTCATTCCAATTTGTAATTTTCCCTAATTAAATGTATTAGTGACGGCTTAAAATAATAATAAAATAATATTTTTTTTCAGAAAATTTGAAATTTCACCAGCGGCTCAATAAACACCAAATAATAGCAATTACATAGCTAGAATATGTATATTTAATTTTTATAATAAGATATTTGTATTTTGACTTTTTACAGAAAACCCCCTTATTTTACCTTTTTTTCGAAATTCCACCGAAACGATTTTCAAAACGTTACAATCTTCCCCCCTTAAAGAAATTCGGTCCCCGAATTTAAATTCAAACTCCCCCAAATACTAAAACATCTAAGAAAACCCATCAAGTCGTCGGGGCTCCGAAATTGTAAATACATAAAACAGTTCGTAGCGCAACGCATGCGCTTGAAAAATGAGTATATAACTCAAATCAAAACTCCTCCAAGCATCCCGCGATCATCGGAGTCGTGGAGAAGACATCAATGCCAACTCCAAATCAAAACCAATATGATATAACTCGAAACTATAAATGTAAATATCGAATCTATATCTGTAAGCATCTGAAGGAAATGTATGCCATATCTCTTTAAGTCGCTGTGCAACGCGTATAACACTGCACAGTGGCGGACGTCTACCATAAGAAAATAACTATATACATATATACTTTTGTTTGAAATGTACGTTCCGCCGTTTTGGAAACAATTTAGAAGGGTTTCCTTGTTTTAAACATTTCGTGTCATATCAGACACGTAGGTAAATACTGAGGCTATAGCTCGCTTTTTTGAAATCCCTTCAATAACTATCAATGCATGCAAAATGTATTCAGGTACTGTCCTCTGACTAGTCCTGCCCAGTACGAAAACACATAGCAATATCATAAAAACGTACTGCTCTATAAGAAATCAATCCCAAAATATGCACATGAATACTACGTGCGTCTGGTGCGCACGGAAATCAAAATCCATGAATGTGCCATACATGCGCACAGAAACAACATCTAAGTGCATCGGGTGTGCACGAAACATCTGTCGTAGGCAACGGGTGTGCCTGACAGCAAAATCAGGTGCATCTGACATGCACGAAAAATCTCGATTTAGTGCATCTGGTGTGCACCAAAATCGCATCTCAAGACATGCGCTCAACATGCGCGAAAATCTAAATCAGGTGCATCCATCGTGTATGAAATCATGAAATCCAATATCAAGCGCCGAACGTGCGCAAAATCACTCAGGTGCACAAGGTGCACAAAACAAATATCGAGTATCACAATCGAAATCAAAGTCCAGTGCATTTAAGTGCACAAAAGGCGTATCACTGCACTGCAAGCATATATAAACTATACAGAGTGCAGGAACCAAATCGTGTGCGTGCATATGCACAAAATCAACTCAAATGTCTAAAACCGTAAAATCACAAACATATGAAACCCAAGCACGAAAACGATATCAAGTGCAACACTATGCAAAGATCGTAAATCCTCAATCATCAAAATCAAATCATACGAATAAATCACCCAAAACATCGGAATCAATAATGGCGGAATAGTACCGCTCCAGCGCATCCTCTAAGAATCTCGGCCAACTGTCGCGGTCACTAGTGGGACGTCTCGTCGATGATCATGAACTCTGTCCTGCTGGGGTGCGTAACCATGATCACTCCTGGGTCAAAGTTTTCACTGTGAATTACCAATCTTTCGGTCCATCGGCTCATCGGCCCTGTCAGGTGTGCTAACGGGGACGATTCCGTTCTGGCACTCCTCTGGTCATCTCTTGGTCAATCATCGCGACCACTCGTAAGGCAGCATATCACTAGCGTCGGCCTCTGGCTCTCTGAATGTACGTGACACATCTGATCCTGGGTGCAAGTATCATTGCAGCAGTGCCCTGGAAGGAATCCTGCTCACGGTCTCTTCCATGTCTCGCCTTCTGCCAACTGTCCGGAAGTCATTGTCCTTTCCTATATCTGCATCTTTGCTCTGTAACGGCTGCATACCCATCGCGACTCCTTCTGGAAGGTATATCCAGTACTCTGCCTCGGCATGCGCATCGCATCTCTGATGTCGGCGGAGTGGAACGTCATCTCATCTAGATCTGGTATGAACCTCTTACTTCACTTTTCTCTAATGTCGTCTGCTTTGGACTCGTCTCGTCGAGGCTGCATGGACTGAGCTCCAACGACTATCATCGTATCTGGAGTCTCCCAAGAATGCATCTCACCACCTAGCATCCGAATTAAGTCGAGCCATCCGATCGAGTCGTCAAAACCTCATAATCCCCCAAGAGCTCAACATCTTGGGCACAGTTTAATAGTATCGAGTACATACCACAGCATCGGTGGTCCAGCCGTAGAAGGGCAAACCCAAGCCTCACTAATGGCGCCGCAGAACTGCCGCAAACCCTAAGGTTCAAAGGCTTTCATACGGTCATTAAGTCGAGTTAGGGTTTCATTCTTCTAGAGGGACCATAGAATTGCCTGCATGTCTTTCCGAATACTTTAAACTTGGAATAGTAGGTTTCTGACATTCGATTGTCTCTGTCGACTCCCAACGTCTCCGCGTGAAGTCGTCTCTAGCTGGAATAAATCTATCTGATGACCTCGCATCGGGGTAGCGAACGAACCACATGTCCTAGTCATTCATCCTCGGTGACTAGCGACCTTCAATCATCTCTTAGTACAACTCGTACTGCAATAGCTCCAACATCTGGGGCGATATCTCGTCGTTCGCAGCAATAACGGGCTCACTCGTCTGCACGCTGAACCGTGCCTCAATCATCATGAATAGGCAACACACCAACGGTCATCAAGATCTGGCTGGCCTCTATCATTAGCTCAATCTTCTAATGTCGATCAGCACATCCGAGTACCCTCATAAAGGTGATCCGCCAAACGCTCGTGGCGCGGAAACACAGTAAGAAGACACATCTCAGCAATCGTGTGTCGCCGGAATTTCGTCCTGGTCAGTCCTCGTTCGTGACGAGCTTGTGCTGACCGCAACTCTAGCCGTAGCTCTCCCTGCCGGTAACCGTAGCAGCAAAACCAAACTGGTACCGACGAGGCTAGATCAGGAAGGAATATAATACTGAATAAGAAAATGTACATCCTAAGGCTTCATAAGTGGAGTGGCGTGTCGTAAATATGCCGCGGAACATACCAACGGTACGTCACTCTACTTTAGTCACCTATTCCATCAACCAAGGGTCATCCTACGCTCCGAAGGTTAAAACCTAACGCTCTGATACCAACTTTGTCACGACCCGAAAGTACGGAACGTGACCGGCACTTAAACTACGAACGTCTCGAGACGTAAGTAATCTAAGTAAACCGAAAACCCAGAAATATCATAAATCTCAAGAAATCATCACAAGTGCATATGTCAATGATAATGAACTAGGCATGAACAACTGAATAACAGTATGCATGAAGTGGTAGGTAATATCATGTCAACACTACTAGCTAACAATCTAAGTCAAGCAATTATATTCTCTAAAGTGTACGTGACATGGCAATTACCGATGAAGATGTGTGTGAGCCGGCAAGTAGGTGTATGTGGTACATACGCATCATCGGTAATAGTGCTGGTGTCCTAACAGCATGATATCAGTAATGGAATATGCAGCAAAATAAATATGCGAGGCAGAGCGAACAGCAATAATGTGCGGGAGCTGAATACTAGACACAACGATAACTAATCTACAATAATCCAATATAAGTCCTACGAATGGTGCCTTTTGAAATAACACAAATCATGGGGTTTTGAAAATAGGGACTACGGTGTTTTTATGAAAAGATACGTCGTTTTTGAAATATCCGTAGATTCCCTTGAGCTGTCTTTAAAAATGCCCACGATTCGTTAGTTTTTGAAATAGGTAAGGAGTCTAATCTAATCTAACAACTACACTAAACTATACGGCTGAACTAACAAGCTGAACTACAGGTAAGGAAACCGCCTATCATCTGAGTCGATACATATACATACCTGTATATATACAGTCGGTGATCCCGCCTCAATAATATTATATCCATAACCAGACATCCCAAGTCAAGAGTGCGGATCAATCATCAAAATATAGCTCGTACGTAAATCCGTCGTACGGCATCCCCAAATCTGGGTACGGGTCAATATCACATTCATCATACTATTCACCTGGTATCCTCTTTATCAAATATCATGATCGGGGTACTGATCTACGTCTAGTACCATACTAATACCGCCTACGTAAGCATGGACGTGTGTGAAACACTACGTCAAGGACCCGCTACAACGTCATGTCGTATCTAAGATACGAACCCTGCTATATCACCGATCTCACGGCCTCAAATCGAATCTCATCGACTCAGCTCAATCCCAAGTATCAACCTCCATCCGTATGTGAACACATAGTCCCATACCCATGTGAACACATCACTATAAAGAATCCCATGAGCACATATCAATAGGAATGTATGCAAGTATGTATGTGTGTATGTGTGTGCAACACTACCCTAGGGTTCACAACACTAAGGTAATCCAACACGCCAATATCCATCCTAAGCAACGTTATTAATCCCAAATAACATACAATAAATGTTGGTGTGTATACGCATCCGTATACACCACCACGGACTGCGGGGGTGCTATACGCCATCCACCCGACTTCTCCCCGTAGATATAAATCTACTCACCTGGTCCTCACTTGCCGAAATCGATTTCGCCACGCGCTTGCTTGTCGTCTCGAAGTCCACATGGGGGTACCTACATATCATAACGCACCATATCTCATTAAAATCCGACTCACGATCAAAACGACGCACGAATCCCACATAGGTCAAAACCTAGGGTTGCTTTCACAAATCGACCCAAAAACCCTCAACGTCGGCGTACAAACGCCAGACCATCGAGAAAAACCCAAATACACTCATTTGCACATTCACGAACACTAATTTTAATATAAAATAGGTTAAAACTCACGAAAAACCCCAAATTCACTCTAAAGCCGTTTTTCCGAAAAACTAGCAAGCAAAATTACCCGTTTTAGTACAAAACTCGATGTTTAAACAATTCTAGCGGCCATAATACTTATTAAATAACTTAAATAAGTCAATAAAACCATTTCCATAATTTAATGACATAAATTTGCATAATTTCCAAAATCCTAGTTTGCAAAAATATCAATTTTAACACTTTTTAATGTAAAATTTCATAATTTTACAATTAAACTTGGTTTTGCATATTTTAAATGGTTAAACCACTCAATGTAATTTTTAAGATATGATGAAACACTAACCACATTTTAATTCTCGATTTAACACAATATTTACGAAAACTAGTTTGCAATATTAATCAATTTCGACCATTTTATAGCAAAATGCACATACAACAAACTAGTTTGGATTTGCATGGAATAAGGTATTAAACTACACTTTAAAATGTTATTAATACCATGCAAAACCTAATTAGATTTTAATCTCCATTATATAAGTATTTCATTAAAACCTAGTTAGCAAATTAGCATAATTAGAACAATTTAATAAAACAATTAGTAACCTAGTAATTAGCTTTGCTTTAGCAAGCCCACTAGATATTAACCACACAATTAGATCATGATCAATTGACCTAAACCCTAACTTAGTATTTAAACCCTTCTCTTAAATTTCCAAAACATGAAATTAAGCTATAATTAACACTTAAATCAATTTGCTTTAAGCAAAAACTAACAATTTCATTATAGGGTTATGATTTATACCTCCTAGAATCTTGAGATTTAGCATGAAATCTTAGCCTCCCAAATCATCATTTTTCTCCTTGATTCATGCTAGCCAAGGCAAAGAAATAATGGGTAGGAGTTGGATTTGAATTTTGCTTTGAATTTGTGTTGATTTTGAAGCATTTTGTGGAGTTTTTTTGATGCAAAATTGAGTGAGAACTTGGGGGAGGGGGCTGCTGGTCTAAGGATCAGATTTTGGCCAGATTTGAGGGGGGTGGGTGAGTGAGGAGAGAGAGTGAGGTGGGGAAAGTTGTTTCAAGTCAAAGTCAACTCAAAATATATCATTTTCTACTCTTTTCTTTTCTTTTCTTTTCCTTTTCTTTCCTTTGCAAACCAAGTGGGGAAAAAGTGAGGGCTGCTGAATTTGGATAAGGGGAGGGGTAAGTGGGGGTGTGTGGGTGTGGGCACGGGTGTGGGGTGATGAAAAATGATAAATACAATACCCCAAGCATCCATTTACGCTAAAAAAAAGCCTTTTTTCTTCAATAATTTCCAAACCGTTTTGGCAAATGATTTCGTTCCAAAAACCACATGATAAATTTTTATTTAATGTTTTATGATGCACAAAATTTGTTTCAACTCATTCCAATTTGTAATTTTCCCTAATTAAATGTATTAGTGACGGCTTAAAATAATAATAAAATAATATTTTTTTTCAGAAAATTTGAAATTTCACCAGCGGCTCAATAAACACCAAATAATAGCAATTACATAGCTAGAATATGTATATTTAATTTTTATAATAAGATATTTGTATTTTGACTTTTTACAGAAAACCCCCTTATTTTACCGTTTTTTTCGAAATTCCACCGAAACGATTTTCAAAACGTTACAGGATCGCTTGGATCGGCCGCGGTTCCACGGTGGTTTGGTCGAGTCACGATCCCAAATTTCTTCACAATTCTTAGAAAACCCTGCTTGTATTTTTAAGGGTCCCTGAAAAACTTTTAGACCCCGTTTTAAAATCGGCAGAAACTTGGTCAAAACATCGGTTTTTCAGGATTAAATCACGATCGAATTTCTAAAGACATTGCTAACATGTTAGTTATGGTTTAGCCAGTCTCTGATACCACTGTAAGTCGATATTAGACACCCCACAAGATGCGAGGAGGCGGAATAGGAAAAACAATTATTTTGTTTAAGGTAACATCGACTAACTTTACGGATCATTGCTAAACCCTAACTAACAACTATCTAGAAGTGCTAAACTACTATGATAGATGGTTATACCTCAAGAAACTAGTCCTTCTTGTTCTTGTTGTGCACCTCCTCATCGGCTTCCTCGATGTGATAGAAGATCCACCCGAGAGTTCCTTCTCCAAGCTTTAAACTCTCACTTGAGATAACTAAGTGGCTAGGATTGCTAATTCAAGTGACTTAAAAGATATATAAGTGGATTAAGGATCTATTAGACTTTCTAACCCTTGGGATCTCAACACATGAGAGGATTAAGGTTAGGTTAAAGAAGAGGAGAGCTTGAGGCGAAAGAGTGTGTATGCGAGAATGAAAAGAAAATATAACTCATTTCTATATATTATGAAGCATAATAATTATCAAATAAATCATATAAGATAATTACAACCATGCTTCATTTAATACAAATGAATGAATCATCTCATGAGTCATCAAAACAATTAATGCTTCATTAACTCATTTGGATGAATCATCTCATGAGTCACTAATTCATTTAATACAAATAACACATAAGCTCTCCACCTCATTTAGTTTAATTCATAGATGAATTAAATCTAAATGAGTCACCTTTCTTCTAGAAGCTTCTCGACTAATTACGAGAATGCCCCTCCTATCCGTATTTATGAAAAACACGGATATACTGAGACTGCATAAATCCAATAATCCAATACTAGAATCTGGCTTAAACTAAAGCCCGCTAGTATAATCTGTCCGAACATCATACGTGCACAAGTACAAGTATATGTTCGAACCCTATCGTAAAACCATACGACCTCTATATCGTTTCGCCTGAAGCAAGGAAATTCTCTGTGTGGGACTCTAAAGACTCGACACTACGCTGGCAGGGGGTTTAACCACAGGTCGCAAGCGGTACTAGCTGTACATAACGGTTCCCAGGTAGATGTCGATAAGAAGGCCGATGAGGAAACCCATCCGAACTCCTACTGATACTGATGTGACAATCTCCGTATAGTCCGGTCTGTTCGTCTAAGGCTATCGCATATCGGGCCTAGGGGGCGGCAAGCGTCAGTCCCCTAAAAGCGGTATAAGTCGTGTCGGAGTGAAGCCCATTACACCTTGAGAAGCCACTGGAAATCCTACCAGTAAATCTCGTTTGCCCTGGCCAGGGACTTTGCGTAATGGCTCTCCAAACACAGTGCGATATAAACTCCCAATACCGGGAGAGACTAATCCTTTCTAATTGCCACTGCCTCCAAGTGCTTCAGGACCGCACCCAACTGCTACCTGTTTGCACGACTCCTTTGAGCCGTGGTAGAGTAGCAATCTAAGAACAGTGGGAACACACTCGAGACGAAGAAGCAGTGTCAAGTCAACGGACTATGCTGTACTCATGTCACTTGGGAACTGTTAACTGACGATGGATATAATACCAACCAACATTTCCCTGCGAGTCCTGTCCGGTGTACCCGTAACCCAACGAGCAACTGCATACTATCTCCAGTATAATGTACTAATGGCCGTGGGACAGACCATTTCCCTTGCTGGGATGAGAAGCGTACACACTTGTCTACTCTGGAGTATCGATGCCCTGTCTCAATAATCCTACGACTAGAGACTTGAAAAAGGATGTGCTTATAGACTACACAGCCTCCACTAGTGTGACTGCCATCACAATGCTGGTAGTCAAGCAAGATCCTATAGGCTCTATCAATATGTATTCGTTATATGCTAAAAGAAACATGTACATATATTAAGATAGATATAAACCAAGTAGCATACTACTATGTTGTGCAAGACTGTTAATACAACTGTGAATATCCCAAGCTTCCATTAAGTAATATACAAACTAGTATGATACAATAATGGCCCCTAAGGCATATACACTAACACAACCGACTAAGCACATCCGGCACTACAATAACTTTTCCCGGATGGTACTTGAGATCCAAATCATAGTCGGCTATCAGCTCCAACCATCAACGCTGCCTCATGTTGAGCTCTTTCTGCGTGAACACGTACTTTAAGCTTGTGTGATCGGTGAATATTTTGACCCTTTCGTCCAATAAGTAATGTCTCAAAATCTTCAAAGCGAAAATCACAGATGCAAGCTCCAAATCATGAGTTGGGTAATTCTTCTCATGGGTCTTCAACTGTCTGGATGCATAGACTATAACTATCCCATGCTGCATCAAAACACATCCCAAACCTTTTCCAGATGCGTCGTTGTGAATTACCAATCCTCCGGAACCATCTTGTACGGTCAAAATAGGAGTGGTTATCAATCTTTACTTCAACGTCTCAAAAGCTGACGCACATTTATCAGTCCATACGAACGGTACCTCCTTTCGCGTAAGCTTGGGCAAAGGCTCTGCTAAGCGAGCAAAATTCTCCATGAACCTTCTGTAATATCCGGCAAGTCTAAGAAAACTTCTGATCTCTGATACGTTCTTCTGAATCGATGTTAGTTATGTATATGCCCTAGAGGCCATTATTGTACATATGATGTATATTATAGTGGATGCTTGGATATATATAGAGAGGACTTTCTTTCTCGACATGATAGTATGCTATTTGGTTTCACTTTGTCTTAACATGTTGACTTGTATTAGTTTACTGTCTTGCTCTCACATGTTGATAAAGCCCTTAGGATATGTACTCGACTATTGGGACTATGATGAGATCATTCTAGTGGGGCCAGGGTGGTCAACGAGTACATCCTATAACTGTTCCTAGTCATGGGTGTATCAAGACAGGGCATCGATACACTAGAGTAGACTAGCGTATACGCATCTTGACCCATATGATGGGCGATGGATGATCCAATGTCCATTGGTGTTTGACATCAGAGATGGTGTACGGGTGCTCAGTGGAGACTGGGTACACTGAACGGACTCACCGAGAACTCCTAGATGGATTTATACCAATCGTCAGATAGCAGTTCTCTGGTGACACTGGTACAGGTTAATCTGTAGACCCGAGATCGTCATAGAGTCTTGTATGATTCCCACTGTGCTTTGATTTCCACCTTACCACGTCCAAGAGGGCGTGCAAAACGGTGGCTTTTGGGTACAGTCCCGAATCACATGGAGGCAATGAGCGATAGGAGGGGTTTCGTCTCTCCCGGTATAGGGAGTTGATGTTGTGCTGTGTTCGATTGGCTATAACTGGAAGTCCCTGGCCAGGGCTGATATAGAGTGCTACTGGTAAGTGATATCAGTAGTTTCTTGACCTGTTATGAGCCTCACATCGACAC
Organism: Agapanthus africanus; assembly: GCA_030015575.1. Taxonomy (NCBI): domain Eukaryota; kingdom Viridiplantae; phylum Streptophyta; class Magnoliopsida; order Asparagales; family Amaryllidaceae; genus Agapanthus; species Agapanthus africanus. Next base: position 374,196,518 of record CM057344.1, on the reverse strand, counting down.
GACTTATCGGTTACTAGGGTCTGACGTTTACCACCCCAAGACTAGATATGCGACATATCAGACGAAGAGACCGGACTGTACGGTAGTGATACTGATTGGATACACGGGAGAATGTACAGGCTTGCTTGTTGATCTTATGATCGTTCAATACACGGGTGGATGTTACGTTTAGCTGACCGCTTGCAGCTTGGGGGTGTTTGATATGATCATCACCAACTGCCGGCGTATTGACGATTCTTTAGAGTCCAACACAGAGGTTTCCTAGCTCAGGAAAAACGGAGTAGGAGCACATATCTGATATGTGTGGGACCGAGAATAATACGATATGAGATACCATATTTTATTCTCGCGATATATGATATCTGCCGGGTATATGTGATATAGCCGGGTCATCGGATCAAGTGTTGATTCGATGAATCGGTACATGTTATATTAGTTGGTTATATGCTATATAGCCGGATTGTCGGATCAAGTGTTGATTCGATAATTTAATTTATAATTATATATGTGATGTATTACATTACATTAACTAATATAAACTCGCTTTATTGATTCATTTTCTCACCGGATAATACATTGATATATGCGATATATGTTAATTGTATTATTTTCTTTTGTTACAAAAATATTATATATATATATATATTATATTGTAACAAGTTAGGGTTACAAATGCAACATGATTTCTGGAGATTAAACAAGTTAGGGTTTGATTTGGGTTAGCATTTGGGTTAGCTTTTTCATGAAGCTCTAGAAGCTTTATTTTGTTTTAAGCTTAGATATTTTGCATTGATATTTTGTGAAGATATTTCTTAACCCAACCCAAACCCTTTACCATGGTTTATTCTCTACAATGGTTAAACCTTTCATTCTTAACCAAGGGTTGCAATTGTAACCATAATAATAATTTCATTATTCATCACAAAGACTTTTCTTCTTCTTCTTCCTCTTGAAAAGCTTTCTAGCTTTTGGGTTAGTGATGAATAAGTGTGAGAAATTGAAAGAAAAAGAGAGCTAAATTCCTACTTCATCATCCTTATCTATTCTAGCCACTTAGATTATGGTGTTCACTTCACTAATACTTGATTAGAGAAGTGAGAGATTGAGTTAAAGATTCTTTAAGGTAGATCATCTTTGAAAAGGAAGACTTCAAGGAAGCATGGATCGTTCGGCTTGTGGAGCCTCTCTAGAGTCTGAAAGTTCATGGGTCGCGGCGAAGGGACTACTACTCGGAGCTTATGAAGCGAAGGAACGGACTACAAAGGTTGTAATCGTTTTGTCTTAGATGTAAAGTTGTTTACATGCTATGTTATTCCTAATACTCTAGTTAAGATCTTGGTTAGGGTTTCTTTAGCACCCCAAAAATTTTAATGTAGCATGTTTGATATTGCCAAAACCTTCACAAGGTGCTATCCTAACCCTACAGTAGTATCGGAGCCAAGCTAGAGCATTAGGCGACGTGTAGACGAAGTTAAAAGTCCGATCGAACCCCGAAACGTTATATTTGACCCCCTCTCTGGAAATTTTTTAGAAAGATGGTTTTTTCCTTATTAAAAATACTCAAAAAATTAAGCAGGTGATTCTATGGATAACTGTGAAAGACGAACCCCTAATTCCTTAAAGTCGCCGCGGAACTGCGGCCATACCAGGCTTTACGCGGCGGTTCCACGGCCGTACTTGGGTATCAGGGATAGATGTTTCTGGGTAACATTCGTAGGTATTGCTACATGCTTCTGGGAATTTTTGATATTACTCAAGTGTTGAGTTTTCTGGAGACCTTAGGAATTCGTTGATTCGATCGGAAAGTTTAACATCGTTAAGTTTTTCGGATAATTTAGAACGTGTTAAAAGGGTCGAATGGATATCAATAACTCAATTTTTCCCCTGACGGAAAACTTTCAACTGTTGGATTTTTCCTGAGTTTAAAACTTTCGGGAAATCATGGTAGCGTATCTGTGGACCCTCTAGAAGAACGTAATCTTAACTCGATTATGTGACCGTCAAAACCCTTAGGGTTTGTGATAGTTTAGCGTTACCATATGTGAGGCATTGGTTTGACCCTTCTACGGCTGGTTCATTGGGGCTGTGACAAATTCTGGGACTTTTTGAACTCCGCTCAAGTGTTGAGCTATTTGGGAAATGTTGGGTGTTTGTTTATTCGATCGGAAAGTTTAACATTGTCTATTTATCTGGAATGTGATACAATAAGTGGAATTCATATAGTTAGGCATGAAATGCGAAGTATGTGATATTTCGGATTTAAGATGTCTAAACTATTTATGGATTCCAAATGTTGCAGTTTTACACTTTCTTTTCTGTGATCGTAAGCATAGTATGTGGTGTATCGCCGGCTTCGTTGCTATACATCAACGACAATCGGGATACGCATACTTGCTTACGTTGATGATATGAGATATTATGTGTTGCTGTGATATGTTATATTGGATCGTCGTGTTTTGAATAGCGGGGGTTTTATGTGAGATGAGGGTTTTATTTTCATTCATGTAAAATTCATATGTATGTAATATTCTTTTATTGGGGCACTTCCGGGTTGAGGTTCATGTCACCATTATATATTATTTACTTTTCCGCATTAGGATAGACCCAAGGAGGGGAGCACAAGTAACCGGGTTCTAGGGTCCAGTAGGAGGCCATCTCGAGGAGTCGAGACCGGGTCTCTTAACCGTAGAATTGGCAGTGTTGCTTGCCGCTCTCGCAGGGGTCTAGGAATGTGGGTTTGGCTATTCATCGCGACCGTGGAATCCGTGTTTTATACAGGCTCGATGTAAAACATGGACGTCCAAGTATATCCAATATTTCATATGTTATCTTCTGCTGCAATGTTCTGTGATGAGATCATATTACTGCCTGAGATGAATACTTATACTATATATATATGATGATATATAAATATTACAGCTTTCGTTTCTTCTGTGATGCTTGGGAAGCATAATTGATGGGATTTATTAATGAGATTAATAAAAGAAAAGAAACCTAAAAGTTGTTGTAGAATCAATTTTTCAAAAAGGGTAGCTACAGTTTTTGCTTTGCATAGCGGTATATATGATATACCCTGCACCTTATTCGATGAGGAAAGAGCCGGGATACCTTCACCGGGAGTGACCTCTTTAGCAAAACTGGCAGATGCTACAAACTACGGTTTAGTTTTTGATTTCTTCTATAGTTCTTGCTTTGCACAGCGGTATTTGTGAAATATCCTGCACCTTATTCGATAAGGAAAGAGCCGAGATCCCTTCACCGGGAGTGACCTCTTTAGTGAAACTAGAAAAGAATCAAAAACACTCCTTTTCAAAATCACTTGTTTTTACAACGATATCAGGTTCTTTACGCTCATGGTTTTCTGAAAAACCTGCGTAGCCCTCCGTCATTTTAGATAAAGACTATTTAGTATTCGTGTTGCGTTTGTTGGCCTTTGTGAAGGCGTAGTGTATGGTAGCTGACTAGTACTTATCTGTCTAAGCATGTGATGCGACTGGATTAGGGTAGTCGTACAACCTTGTTGGCCTTTGTCAAGGGTCGTGCGGGTGGGTTTATTTCAATCAAGAAATGACGGGTTGAACTTGACTAGCTTCCTATGGTTTGTTGGCCTTTGGCAAGGTCATAGGGGGTTAGGGGCAAAAGTATTATCGGGAATTTCAAGTGTTGAAATTTGCAATGAGATTGCATACCTCCTATAAGATAGTTGGATCTCGATACCCACTACGAGTAAGAGTTACTCCTGGGATATTTTTACACAGGACAATTAGCCGATCAAGTAGGTGTCTAGAAATGTGTTAACGGGGTTATGCCTTTGGGAAAACGAGGTTTATTTTAATTAGGTCCGTGCGAAAGCATGGGGATCCTCCCTCAAAGTACCAACACTGGCCTGGCTGAAAGATTGGCGAACTTGTAAGGTGTAACTAATCCCGGCTAGTTTTTCCTTTTAGGGTTTGAAGGAAGATTTGATAAAAACAGTGGGAGACATCCTGATTAGATAAGATAATAACCAGTCAAATCTTGCAAGAGCATACGCTAAAGTGTTTTCTTCTCTCTCTCTCCAGGTAGCGACCAAGTCAGGCCTTAATCAAGATAATAACATGGATGTATTGACTGAACCCGCTTATTATACTGAGCAGGAGAACGTTGGTCCCTTTCTTTTTTATAAGTGTTATAAGACTGAGCAGGAAATAGGAGAATATCTGGATTCTCATGCCGCCTAAACGAAGAATAAGCATGTTGATGCATCTTCTTCAGGTGTGTTAGTTATCGAGAACTGTTTCTCAGTTCACTCTACGTCCCGGGTATTAGATACCGGATCAGGATCCCACATATGTAATATGTTACATGGGCTACGAAAAGATAGGGAACTTGGAGAGGGTGATCTTTCCCTAAGAGTAGGGAATGGTGCAAATGTTGCAGCCAAGGCAGTTAGCGAATATCACCTTGTATTACCAAATGGTAATACATTGGTTCTGAACGAGTGCTATTACATTCCGACCCTGATATGCAATATTATATCAGTTTCTTTATTGAATAAAGAAGGATATAATTTTGTAGTACAGGATAATGTTATGAACATATTCCTGAATCAAAAGTTGATTGGATCAGGATCGTTAAATAATGGCATATACGTTCTCAACCAAACTACAGTACTTAATGTACAAAACAGACACAAGAGGAAGAGTTCAGAAATGAACGAATCCTTCTTGTGGCATTGTAGACTAGGTCATATCAATGCGACACGGCTAGCTAAATTGCATAAGGATGGATATTTGAATCCGTTCGAATTTTCATCTTATGACACTTGCCAGTCATGTCTCAAAGACAAAATGACCAAAACTCCGTTTAGTGGACACGGAGAAAGAGTTACAGAACTCTTGGGGCTGATAAATAGTGATGTATGTGGACCCATCTCTACACATGCCAGGAACGGTTCTTCTTACTTCAATATATTCACTGACAATCTTTCAAGATACGGACATGTGTTCCTGATGAAACACAAGTCTGAAGCTTTTGAGAAATTCAGTGAATATAAGCACGAAGTAGAGAACCAAACGGGCAAAAGTATTAAAATCCTTCGATCTGATCGAGGAGGAGAATACTTGAGCACTGAGTTCCTAGAATATCTAAAAGATAATTGGATTCTCTCTAAGCTTACTCCTCCTTATACACCACAGCACAACGGTGTATCGGAGTGGAGGAATCGCACCATATTAGATATGGTGCGCTCTATGATGAGCCCAGCTTAGTTGCCTATTTTCTTTTGGGGACATGCACTGGAGACAGCTGCATACCAATTGAATCAAGTTCCATCTAAATCTGTACCTACCACACCATATGAGATATGGAGTGGGAAGAGACTGTTGGAGATAGTGCCCTCAAAGTCAATTATTGGATCGCAGGTACGTGATGGCAATGATTGAGGCAGGACCTATACCGATATGACAGTCTTGCTCGAGATGATAGTATACTATCTGGTTTGCCTTTATCATCGTATACAAGCTTTAGTTCACTATTGCATGATAATAGAGCCCAAAGGATTCTTGCTTTACTACCAGCAGTATGATGGCGATCATATACCTGGGAGCTGGGGTCTGTAAGCACATCCTTAAAGTGTCCCTAGTCATAGGAGTTTCGAGACAGGGCATCGATACTCCAGAATAGACTAGTGTATACAGTCGAGACCCCGAAGAGGGGCGATGGCCGGTCTCACAAGCCATTGGTGTTAGTTGGTTCACCTAATATGTATACAGGTGCTCATTGGGTTATGAGTACACCGGACAGGACTCGCCGGGAATCTGCTAGTTGGTATTATACCTAGCGTCAGATAGCAATTCCCTAGTGACATGTGTACAGGTTAGTTCATCGACCTGAAGTCGTCATTTGTCTCGTGTGAGTTCCCACTGTGCTTTGATTTCTACCCTACCACGGCTCAAAGGAGTCGTGCAAACAGGTCTTTTTTGGGTACAGTCCCGAGCCACATGGAGGCAAGTGAGCGGATCGGCAGGGGATTCTTCTCTCCCGGTATTGGGGGTGAGATCGTGCTGTGTCTGGGAGAGCCATTACACAAAGCCCTCGGCCGAGGCAGGAGATTTACTGGTAGGTACTCCAGTAGTATCTCAGGGTGTTTTGGGCCACTCTCTAACACGACTTATACTGCTATTAGGGGTCTGACGTTACTAGCCCCCTAGGCAGATATGCGATACTCATAGACGAACGGACCGGACTGTATGTATATTGTCACTGTTAGGCTCAGTAGGGTTTATGGATGAGTTCGCTCGTCAGCTTCCCTTCCAATCAATACATAGGCAAACCGTTACGTACAGCTTCTACCTCTGACGTGCTAGAGGTTATACCCAGTGCCAGTGTGTTGATGAGTCATTAGAGTCCCCCACAGACACTTTCCCAAGTTCGGGCAAAACGTTGTAGAGGCCATATGGGTTTAAGGCAAGGTTCGGAAAATGCACGTGCATTTTTGCACGTGCATTTTCGCACGTGTCCATTTTTGGGCAGATAATACTGGAAGGCTTTGGTTTAAGCCGGAACCCAGTATTATACTGTGTAGATATAATATCTTTGTCTCAGATGCATTTGTATTCGGTCGTAATACAAATGCGGGTATATTTATACTGATATGGGGTTATCCTGAAATTCGTTTCAGGATCACTTTCGAAAGTTGCCAGTTTCCAGTATTTTATCAGCCGTATTTAACATTCGGTTAAATACGGATTTATCTTTTCTTGATAAGGGTGAGTCGTGCTTCTAGAAGCTTCTAGATGGTGACTATGATGATGAGGTGGCATGTGACTCATTTGTGATTTAATGATGCATTAAATGCTTTGATGACTAGCTTAAGGTGATTCATTACTTTCATTAATGCATTCATACTAGGTGTTATGATAAGTATTGAGCTTATGGTCACCTCCCCCTCTCCTACACTCACCCCCACCTCCTTATAAAGTGGCCGGCCCCCTTAGTGAGAGATTATGGTTACTTGGAAAAAGATTGATATTGTTTTGGACTCATGAAAATTAGATAAGCTTCATTTCTCATTTCACCCGATTCCAAAAGGCAACTTCATTAACCGTTCGTCCATAGCCTCGGACGTAACGAGACAAAGTGTTCTACTCATTCTCTACAACATCTTGGTCGTCTCTTTTAGCAAACTTGACGACCGAGTTGCCTCGGTTCAGAGGCGGGAGCCCGTTTAAAGATCCGTCGACGTGGTGCCACCTGGACGACGAGACCGGAGATTTAGGAGATCGGAGCGGCCGCAACAAAGCGTGGGATGATGGTTGAAGACAGAAGGACTCGGATCGTTCGGTATAACTCTTCTACCCACTTTGTAGTTTGTTAGTTTAGCTTTAATGGCAGATCCGGGTTATAGTACGCGATAGCGCCAGTTGTAAAAAGTTTTTGTTCCGCATTTGGCGTCTGTTAGACGGCCGGGGCGCTACCGTGGACTTACAGTGGTATCAGAGCCTCACCATTAAGCTATACAAACTTGTGCTAACACGTTTAAATTATCGATCGAACGGATTTTTGAAAACCGCAAATTCCAAGTTCACAGTTTCTGTCGATTTTAAATCAAGTCCAAAAATTATTTTGCATATCACAGAAAGTTGTGCAGGGTTTTATAAGCACATGGTACAAATTTGGGCACGTGACCCTTTAAGACCGCCGCGGAATCGTGGTCAAACCTATGGTTTGACCGTACATCCGCGGCTAGTCTATGTGATCACTGCTCTAAATTTGCACAGTAGCTTCTTCACTGGAAATTGTGGGTTTTGGTAATATTCTTTCGGGCCCAGATTTTGTTACTGTATAGCAGATGTGCGTGGGGCCCACTTCGGGAAATTTAGTCGATCGAAATTTTAAACTTGTTAGTATACAGTATTTATATTATATCTTCCACCGGGAATGTCATTTGATCGGTAAACCGCGCCTAATTGCTATAGCTCTTTTAGACGGATTTGCGAATGTGACATTCGCGTTGATGTTTTGTGTTGTGCTGTATTGTTGCGGATATGTCGTGGTGGATAGCAGGGAGCAATGATGGTGCAGTTTGGATTTATTTGTACATTTGATATTGCGGGACGAGCGTCCAACATGTGGACAGCCGTCACTGCCTGTTGTATAATATTCTTTTGAGTCACGACCGGGTTGAGGTCGATGTATCCGTTGTACATATTTTTATTTCTGTACTACGTTTATCCCGCGAAAAAGTGCACGGATAGCCGGGTTCTGGAGGGCAACGGGTCCGTATCTCATGGCATTGAGAGGAAGAAGGACCTCACTCTAGAATTGGCAGACTATTCGCCGCACTCGTAGGGGGTATAGGTTGACCCAAGGAGGGGTGCTCAATTTACCGGATTCCGTGAAGTGCCGGGTGTTCCATTCACTATGTTGTGGGGGACTATCTCGCTTCAGGTTTTGGCGGGTAACTTTCCGCATCCGTAGGGGTCTAGGTTTCATTGCACAGGCTATCCACATGACCAGGGGAACGTCGGGTTTCAGTAGCGGCTCTGTGAAACCCGGGGATCCCAGATTATCTGTATTGTTCTGTGATGCTTGTTACTTTTCTGTAATGTTGCATATTATCACGCCTGGAGCGATTATTGTATATTGGTATATATACTATTAGATGCTGTATATGTTTTACACCAGCGCTAGTCCAGCCTCCGCTCTGTCGTTAGTTAAGTAACCTAACGGGTGATGACGAGACCCAGTGACGAATGCGGATGGCATATACGTACATTTTATTTTTGTTCTTTTCTGGTGTGATTAATTGATGGGACTGCATTGATTCTTATCAATGCTAGAATAAAACAAACCTATATTTGGCAGTTGTTGGAACAAATTTTAAAAGGTGTTATTACAAAGATATTTCCTTTTGTTGTGCATAGCGATATTCAGTTAGAATATCCCGCACCTCATTCGACGAGGCAAGGGCCGAGATCCCTTCACCGGGAGTGACCCCTTAGGCATAAGTTTACGTAAGGGTAATAACTTCACTATAGTCGATTGCAAGTTGCTTTGCATCGCGGTATTCAGTTGGAATATCCTGCACCTCATTCCACGAGGAAAGAGCCGAGATCCCTTCACCGGGAGTGACATCTTTAGCAAAGGTTTTTCGTCACTATATTTTTATAAAAAGCTATCAGGTTCCTTCAACGAAATCAAGTTCATTACGTTAAAAGTTTTTCGCCAAAAACCAGCCGTAGCCCTCCGTCATTTCTTATGGATAGTCAGTAGTATTCAAGCTATGTTTGTTGGCCCTTAGTCAAGGCATAGTGTTTGGTAGCTGCTGGGGTATTCATTTGTAGCATAGATAGATGTGTTGGTTTGGGACAGTCGTATTACTTTGTTGGCCCTTAGTCAAGAGTATGTATGGGTGGGTTCAAATTAACCAGGACAATGATGGGAAGAACTTGACATGTGACTTATGATTTGTTGGCCCTTAGTCAAGGTCATAAGAGCATGAAGCAAAAATTTACATCGGGAGTTTCAAACATACTAGAAACTTGCCAGACATGCGCATACCTTCTGGAGTATGATAACTTGAGTGGCTTCCATCAAGTTATCATGCGATGATAGTTGGATCCCGATTCTCACTGATGAGTTGGTTTACTCTTCGGGTGATCCCGACTAATTATTCTTTCAGGTTTGGAGGAGAATTTGAGGTTACAGTGGGAGGTTTCCTGATTTGATAAAGTGATAACCATTCTGATCTAGGTTAGAGTGAACGCAGAGTGTTTCTTTTCTCTCTCTCTCTTTTGGCAGCGACTTTTGACCGACCCTAGACTATGACTCAGTGACCAAGTTGACCGAACCTTCTTATAATACTGGCTTTTGGATTGTCCGAGTTGCATAAGACATTGCCGCTCTTTCTTTTCCCTTTTGTATTTCTCAAAACACCCCGTATTACTACGGACATCAACTTCCATTGGATAGATCCATCGTATGGTTATATATGAACTCGAAGGGACTTCTTCGAGGATGGATCCAGGTTCAGGAGAAATAGAATTAGTTTATTCAGTTGTCTTTTATTATCACCTTCTCTCAAGTTGCGAGGGCTCCTTAGTTTAGGAGAGTACACCAATTACGCTTATTGGATAGTCTTATTCCAAACCATAGGCATGTAAGTCGATGTACAACACCCCACGACTTGCGGGGAGGCGGAAATATGAAAAACGATCTTGTTCTTTGTTTAAACATCGACTAACCGCATGAATCGAAGCTAAACGATAACTAACATCAAACATAGAAGTTAACAACTACTATGTAAAGGGATTATACCTAAAGAACCGTGTCCTTCATCTTTACGAACTCCACCTCCTCCTCGGCCTTCTCGAAGTAGTAGACGATCCACCCGAGAGCTTTACTCCAAGCTTAGCCTCTAAACTTGAGGCAACTAACTTTCTTTAAGTGCTAATCAAAGAGGCTAGGTGATATAGAGTGAGGGCTATGGTTTAATTAGTCTAACTAATCCTTGTACTCAACACATGAGAGGGGAGGATTAGGGTTTGAAGAGGGAGAGCTTGAGGAGAGAGAAGAAGAACATAATAATGAGAAGAGAAAATGAGTTATCATAATATATATCAAGCATTTTATTATATCAAGAAAAGAAAAGAAAATGATTTACAACCATGCTTGATAAATATCTTGTGGTGATTCATCTCCATGAGTCATTAAGTAATTATGAAGCATTAATGACATGGATGAATCATCCATATGACTCACTAATCTCATTCAATGTATATGCCACCTAAACCTCCTTAGTCACCACCTTCTAGAAGCTTCTCGCGCAATTACGAGAACGCCCCCCTTTCCGCAAAAATACGGAAAAACTTTAGACTGTATAAATCCAATAACCGGATACCAGTAACTGGCTTAAACCAAAGCCGACTGGTAAAAACTGTCCGAAAGTCGTATGTGTGTAAACACACGTATGCGTCAGAACCCTTATCGTAAAACCATACGACCTCTATATCGTTTCGCCTGGAGTAGGGAAACTCTCTGTGTGGGACTCTAGAGACTCGGCTACTACGCTGGCAGTAGGTTTAACCACAGACCGCAAGCGGCACTAGCTGTACGTAACGGTCCCCAGGTAGATGTCGATAAGAAGGCCGATGAGGAAACCCATCCGAACTCCTACTGAGTCTGATGTGACAATCTCCGTACAGTCCGGTCCATTCGTCTAAGACTATCGCATATCGGGCCTAGGGGGCGGCAAGCGTCATTCCCCCAATAGCGGTATAAGTCGTGTCGGAGGGAAGCCCATTACACCCTGAGAAACTACTGGAACCTACCAGCAAATCTTGCTTGCCCTGGCCAGGGACTTTGCGTAATGGCTCTCTGACACAGCGCGATATCAACCACCAATACTGGGAGAGACGAATCCTGTCTAACCGCCACTGCCTCCAAGTGCTCGGGACTGCACCCAACTGCTACCTGTTTGCACGACTCCTTTGAGCCGTGGTAGGGTAGCAATCTAAGAATAGTGGGACACACTCGAGGCGAAGTAGCAGTGTCAAGTCTGCGGACTATGCTGTACTCATGTCACCTGGGAACTGTTCACTGACGACTGGTATAAAACCATCCAACAGTTCCCTGTGAGTCCTGTCCGGTGTACCCGTAACCCAACGAGCACCTGCATACTATCTCCAGTACGACGTACTGACGGCTGTGGGACAGACCATCTCCCCAACTGGGATGAGAAGCGTACACACTAGTCCACTCCGGAGATCGATGCCCTGTCTCGATAATCCTACGACTAGGGACCTGAATAAGGATGTGCTTGTAGACTACCCAGCCCCCACTAGTGTGACTGCCATCACAACGCCGGCAGTCAAGCAAGATCCTAAGAGCTCTATCAATACCTATACTCACATATTAAGATAGAAAAACCAAGCAGCATACTACCATGTTTAGCAAGACTGTTATATAGATGTGAATATCCCAAGCTTCCATTAAGTAATATACAAACTAGTATGATACAATAATGGCCCCTAGGGCATATACACTAACAATCTCCCACTTGCACTAGGGCCATGTACTGGCATATCGAAGACCGATGATCTCGAGTAGCCTCTCGAACTGAATCTGAGGTAGGGCCTTCGTGAATGGATCGGCAATGTTCTCTTCAGAAGCAACTCTCCGTACCTCGATCTCCTGACGATCAATGATCTCCCTGATCAGGTGATACCGCCTTAAGATGTGTCTGGACTTCTGATGGGACGTTGGTTCCTTCGCTAAAGCTATAGCTCCGTTGTTGTCGCAATACAGAGGTATTGGATCAACTATGGTAGGAACCACCTGAAGTTCTGTTAGGAACTTCTTCATCTAGACTGCTTCTTTTGCGGCATCGTAAGCAGCTATATACTCCGCTTCCATCGTTGAGTCAGCAACGGTGTCCTTCTTGGAGCTCTTCCAGCACACCGCCCCTCCATTGAGGGTAAAGACATAACCCGACATGGACTTGGAATCGTCCTTATCACTCTGGAAGCCGGAATCAGCAAAGGCCTCCAACATGAGGTCTTTTCCGCCGTAAACCAAGAACATCTCCTTAGTCCTTCTCAGGTATTTGAGAATGTTCTTTACTGCTATCCAGTGCTTCTCCCCTGGGTCTGACTGATACCGGCTTACCACGCTCGGTGCGTAAGCTACATCTGGTCTGGTGCACAACATCGCATACATTATAGAGCCTACCGCAGAAGCGTAGGGTATAATAGACATGCGTTCCCTTTCTAAATCAGTCTTGGGAGACATCTCTTTGGAGAGGGTGATTCCGTGACAAGCCGGTAGATTACCGCGCTTAGAATCTTCCATACTGAATCTTTTCAGTACAGTGTCGATATACCTGGACTGCGAAAGTCCCAACATCCTCTTGGATCTATCACGATAGATCCGGAACCCCAGAATGTAAGAGGCATCACCCAGGTCTTTCATGGAGAACCTTTGTGACAAGAATCTTTTGACAGATTGTAGCATAGGAATGTCATTTCTTATCAATAGAATGTCATCCACGTACAAGACGAGGAATACGACACTTCTGGCTACAACTTTACTATATATGCACGGTTCATCTGGATTTTTGATAAAGTCATATTCTTTGACTGTCTCATCAAAACAGATGTTCCAACTCCGCGATGCCTGCTTTAGTCCATAAATGGACTTAAGCAGCTTGCATACTTTCCCGCTGCTCCCACTCTGATTGAAACCCTCTGGCTGATCCATATAGACGCATTCTTCTAAATTTCCATTCAGAAAAGCCGTCTTTACGTCCATCTGCCAGATTTCATAATCATGGAAGGCAGCAATAGCAAGAAGGACCCGAATGGATTTGAGCATAGCCACTGGAGAAAAAGTTTCGTTATAGTCCAAACCAGGTCTTTGACGAAAACCCTTTGCAACAAGTCTAGCCTTATAGGTTTCCACCTGTCTATCTACACCAATCTTTTCCTTGAAGATCCATTTGCATCCTATTGGTTTTACCCCATCTGGAGCAAAGTCCAAAGTCCATACTTTGTTGGTGTACATGGACTCCATTTCGGTCCGCATTGCATCTAGCCATCGTACCGAGTCGCCGCTCTGGATAGCCTGCTGGAAGTCAGTAGGTTCATCATCACCTATGATGCAATCCTCTATATCCCCATCTATGAGAAAACCGTAGTATCTCTCAGGCGGATGAGACGGCCTACTACTCCTACGGAGGGGTGCGGGAATGTCCTGTTCTTCTTGAACTACCGGTTCTACCAAACTTTCAGTATTAGTTTGTGGTTCTGGAATTTCTTCCAGTTCTATTTCGCTCCCACTTGATTCCTTTTCTAAAAACTGATGTTCTAGAAAATGGGCATTACGAGAAACAAATACCTTTGGTTCCTCTGCGTAATAGAATAGATATCCCCTGGAGTTCTTTGGATATCCCATAAACTTACACTTTACTGATCGTGCCTCGAGCTTGTCCACATGCTGCTTTTTAACAAAAGCTGGACATCCCCAAATCTTTATATACTGTAGATGGGGTTTCTTCCCACTCCACATCTGATATGGAGTGGTAGGCACAGTCTTGGTAGGAACCATGTTCAAAAGATATGCCGCTGATTCTAGCGCATAACCCCAGAAAGATGGCGGTAACTCAGCATTACTCATCATGGATCGTACCATATCCAATAGGGTTCGATTCCATCTCTCCGATACACCGTTTTGCTGTGGAGTGTATGGAGGAGTAAGCTGAGAGAGAATTCCTTTCTCTTTTAGGTAACCTAAGAACTCGGCACTCAAGCATTCACCACCTCGATCAGATCTAAGTGTCTTGATACTTTTGCCTGTTTGGTTTTCTACTTCATTCTTATACTCTTGGAATTTCTCAAAAGCCTCGGATTTATGTTTCATCAGATAAATGAATCCGTATCTTGAGTAATCATCTGTGAAAGTAATGAAATAGGAAAAACCACCTCTTACATGTGTAGACATTGGACCGCATACATCGCTGTGTATGAGTCCTAAGAGCTCGCTCGCTCTTACTCCATGTCCAGTAAATGGAGTCTTTGTCATCTTTCCTTTGAGACAAGATTGACAAGTGTCATAAGTTTGATATTCGAACGAGTCCAAATATCCTTCTCTACGCAACTTAGTCAACCTTCTCTCATTGATGTGACCCAGTCTACAATGCCATAAGAAAGCTTTATTTAAATTTGGAGACTTTCTTTTAAGTGTGTTCTGGACATTGAAAATTTGGAGTTGTTTTAAAACATATATACCGTTATTTAGTGTACCGGACCCAATCAAACCATGATTAAGGTGGATGTTAACAACATCTCTTACAAACGTGAAATCATAACCTTTATTTGATAACAAGGAAACTGATATGATATTACACGTTAAGCTTGGTACAAAAAAACAGTTATGTAAAACCAAAATGTGTCCACTTGTCAATCCTAGGTGATAATCCCCGACGGACGCAGCTCCCACGCTAGCTCCGTTAGCAACCTTTAGGGTCATATCACCTTCCTTCAGCACTCTACGGTTTCTCATTGCCTGAAATGAATTGCAAATATGAGATCCTGATCCGGTATCCAATACCCAGGAAGTAGAGTTGATCGACAGACAATTCTCAATTACAAACACACCTGAAGTCGAAGCCACAGCTTGCTTCGGTTCCTGGTTCTTGGCGTTCCACTCCTTGCAATCCTTCTTCCAGTGCCCTTTCCTGTGACAATGGAAGCACTCATCCTGGCCAACTACCGGTACCGCAAACTTTTTCTTTCCCTTCCCCCCCACCTTACTAACACCTCCTCTAGATTTGGTGGCGGCCTTCTTCTTCCTTCCATTGGCCCTGGCCTTGGACCCGGAAGAAGATGCACCGCCAACAAACATAGCGGGTGTTTCCCTTGTCTTCTGCAAGGTGCCCTCTGCACTCCTTAACATGTTCAGGAGTTCCGGAAGTTCAACTTCTTTTCTTTGAATGTTGAAGTTCAGGATAAACTAGGCATAGGTGTGAGGAAGGGACTGGAGAATAAGGTCTGTATAGAGCTCATTATCCAAAGTCATCCCAAGGTCTGCGAGCTCTTCAATATAGCCGATCATCTTTAGGACATGTTCTCCTACTGATGACCCAACAGCCAACCTCGCTCGAAACAAGTTCTTAGAGGTCTCGTATCTTGCTATACGAGATTGCTCTCCATAAAGTTCCTTTGTATGGAGAAATATGCCATCTAGGTCCATATCCTCGTGCCTCCTCTGATGTTCATTGTTCATCGAGGCAAGCACGATGCACTTGGCTTTCGCGCAATCTAAATCCCAGGTTTTGCGGATTTCCTTATCCGCATTGCTGGATTTGGGACCAGGGACAGCAGGTGCCGTAGCGGTGAGGACGTACCCCAATTTGTCATAGGTCAAAGCCATTTTGACATTCCACAGCCAATCTTTATAGTTTGGCCCTGTCAGTATATTTTTCTCTACAAGTATCTTAAGTCCAGTCATTTTCAGGGTCGCTGTAATTAGGAGAGAGAGAAGAAAACTCTTTAGCATGAAGCTCTTGCAAGTTTAGAGTGGTTTTTAGTTTAACTAAACTGGATGGCTCCCAATGTTTCTCGAATCCTTCCTCAAACCATAAAAGAAGAATTAGCCAGGACTATTCTCACTGTACAATTCTTGCTTAACCGTTCAGCCAGGCTAGTGTCGATACTTCGAGGGAGGTTTTCCAACGCTTTCGTGAAGTTCCTTAATTAAATAACCTCTTTTCTCTGGGGGCGTAACCCCGCTGACACCTTTCATGACACCTACTTGGTTTATAGCATTGATCGTTAAGTGACGAATCTCCTGATAAGTAGCATATACTCACAGTAGGATCGGGATCCAAATATCATTGTATGATAATGTTGAAGGAATCCTACCAACATTCATCAAACTCCAAATGGTATGCAACTCTTTGCAAATTTCAGTTTCTTTAGAAATTCCCGATATATATTTTCTGCCCCATGCTCTTATGACCTTGGCGTTAGGTCAAAATGTCATAAGTCACATGTCAAGTTCTACCCATCATTATCTTGTCAATTTGAACCCATCCGTATATATCCTTGACGTTCGGCCAAAATGATAATAAGACTGTCCCAAACTAACTCATCTATCTATGCAACAAATGAATACCCAGTAGCTACTAAACACTATGCCTTGGCGTTAGGTCAAAAT
Source organism: Agapanthus africanus (assembly GCA_030015575.1). Classification (NCBI taxonomy): domain Eukaryota; kingdom Viridiplantae; phylum Streptophyta; class Magnoliopsida; order Asparagales; family Amaryllidaceae; genus Agapanthus; species Agapanthus africanus. The sequence goes on along the minus strand of CM057344.1, from coordinate 374,179,823 downwards.
ACATAGCTTGAATACTACTGAATACCCAGATGAAATGACGGAGGGCTACGAATGGTTTTGGCGAAACCGTGAACGTAGTGAACTTGATATAACCGAAGGAACCTGATAGCTTTTAAAAGGAGTGGTTAAAGCTCCGCATTTAAAAATATCTGTTTTTAAAATTAACCGAGTGGTTTCTTTTAAATTGTTCCAACGATTAAACTTTTTGGTTTATTTTCTTTTCATTATAAATAATGCGTCCCATCATTAACCTATCATTGCAGAAAACAACGAAAATACAACGTCCTCTTATGCCATCCGTATTCGCCATGGGGTCCCGTCATCACCCGTTAGGTTACTTAACTAACGACAGAGCGGGGGCTGGGCTAGCGGGGGTGTAAAACATAAGTGACGTCTAAATAGATATCATATATAGATATTGTACATTCGTCAGATGCAATAATAGGCATTCCAGATCACAGATGAACTTTATTGGATTTGCAAGCAATCCGTGTTTGTTTTGAGCCTGCAACAAAAGACGGATTACACAGTTGTGATGAATAGCCATTACCCCACCCAAGACCCCAACGGGTACGGCAAACTACCCGCCCGGCAGTTTGTGCACCCCACCTTGGGTCTGTCCTAGGAGCAAAAACAGTAAAATGAAATAATACAACGGTGGCTACAACCGCAACCTGGATGTGCCCCGCAAAATAATATTACAACAAATTACATTTACATCAAATGAATTAAATAATAACCCATCACATAACCCCGGCTATACATCACAACAGTCCAACACAGTTCATATCCATAAACAGATAAAATCCATTACAGAAATATGCAACCCCCTGCCAACCGACATACTAGCAGTAAGGGGAGGTTTACGAACACATTATACAAACACAGATATAATCCAACAAGCAAATACTGTATAATTTCGATCGATTAAACACTTTTAATTTTGCTCCAATACTTCTTTGTAAATCTGAAACCTGAGCAAAATTAAAAAAATTCCAGAAAATACCAAATATCAGTTAGAAGCAACACAAGAAAATTGGGTTCCTGAATCGCCAACTCGGCGGCCGAATCGCGGCGGATCGGTGGGATCCGCCGTGGTTCCGCGGCGCTTTAGACGATTCAGGGGCCCAATTTTCTTGGGTGTTCTTCTACTGTCTTTTCAAGCTTTCTGAACATCCCTGAAAAATTTTTGGACTTCATTTAAAAATCGACAGAAACTTGTGATTTTGGGCTTTTCCGGTTTCGTTTTTTTCGTTCGAAATTCATACAAATTTGCAAGTAAGTTATTTATCGTTTAGTGAGGCTCTGATACCACTGTAAGTAGATGTACAACACCCCACGACTTGCGGGGAGGCGGAAATATGAAAAATGATCTTGTTCTTTGTTTAAACATCGACTAACCGCATGAATCGAAGCTAAACGATAACTAACATCAAACATAGAAGTTAACAACTACTATGTAAAGGGATTATTCCTAAAGAACCGTGTCCTTCGTCTTTACGAACACCACCTCCTCCTCGGCCTTCTCGAAGTAGTAGACGATCCACCCGAGAGCTTTACTCCAAGCTTAGCCTCTAAACTTGAGGCAACTAACTTTCTTTAAGTGCTAATTGTTAGTGTATATGCCCTAGAGGCCATTACTGTATCATACTAGTTTGTATATTACTTGATGGAAGCTTGGGATATTCACCTTGTATAAACAATCTTGCTCAATATAGTAGTATGCTACTTGGTTTGTTTCTACTTCAATGTGTACTTGTGTTTATTTCAGTATATCACTTATACGCATTAGTGGAGCCCTTAGGATCTTTGCTTGATTACCATCGTTGTGATGGCAGTCACACTAGTGGGGGCTGGTTAATCTATAGGCACATCCTTATACAGGTCCCTAGTCGTAGGACTATCGAGACAGGGCATCGATACTCCGGAGTAGACTAGCGTATGCGCTTCTCATCCCAGTGTGGGAGATGGTCTGTCCCACAGCCATCAGTACGTCGTACTGGAGATAGTATACGGGTGCTCGTTGGGTTACGAGTACACTGGACAGGACTCGTCGGGAACTAAAAGGTTGGTATTATACCTATCGTCAGTTATCAGTTCCCAGGTGACATGAGTACAGCTTAGTCCGCTGACTTGATACTGGCACTTCGCCTCGAGTGTATTCCCACTGCACTTTGATCACTACCCTACCACGGCTCAAAGGAGTCGTGCAAACAGGTGGTGATTGGGTGCAGTCCCGAAGCACTTGGAGGCAGTGACGGTTAGACAGGATTCGTCTCTCCCGGTATTGGGGGTTGACATCGCGCTGTGTCTAGGAGAGCCATTACACGAGTAGTCCCTGGCCAGGGCAAGCGAGATATACTGGTAGGTTTCCAGTGTTATCTCAGGGTGTTTTGGGCTTCACTCCGACACGACTTGTACCGCTATTGGGGGACTGACGTTTTACCGCCCCCTAGGCCCGACATGCGATGTATCAGACGAACAGACCGGACTGTACGGAGAATGTCACATTCAGACTCAGTAGGAGTTCAGATGGGGTTTCGCCTCGTCAGCCTTCTTGTCGACATCTACCTGGGGACCGTTACGCACAGCTAGTGCCGCTTGCGGTCTGTGGTTAAACCCACTGCCAGCGTAGTGTCGAGTCTTTAGAGTCCCACACAGAGGGTATTCGCCTCTGGGCAAAACAGAGTAGAGGTCGCATGGTTTTGCGACAGGGTTCGTTCTCATCCGCGCACTTGTGCACGTTTAGAGTCCGGACGGATATTACTGGCTGGCTCTGGTTTGAGTCAGATACTGGTATATGTTTTTGGGGTTGCTTTTATCTCCGTATTCATGTTCCTCGGAATAAGGATGCAGGTGTGTATGCACGGTTATTTGAGGAAGAGGAAGATGACTTTCATTAGGGTTTCGGAACGGGTGCGTATGCACAGTTGACAGTCGTCTTTTTCCAAACCCTAATGGATTTGTATTATATCAATTAATAATATATAATAAAATGAAATTGTGTCATGGTTGGTTTTTGTTGACTTGTTGACCATGGTTGACTTGTTGACCATGGTTGAAGTTTTGACCATCATCATTACAAAAGAAAGATGCTCTTTGATTCTAGCAAATTCATTTAATGTTTGAAATGATAATGGTCATTCTAAAACTTTCCATCAACCTTTTCATTTTCATTATTATTATTGATAATTCTTTTTCTTTTGCATTATGGTTGCAAGAAAGAAAAAGGATAGCTCATTCTATCATAACCTCTCTCTCTCCTCATTTTCATCTTCTTCTTCCTCTAGCAAAGAGAAACCTTCTCATGTGTTGAGAATCCTTCTCTTTAAAAAGAAAAGCAAACCCTAGTTACTCTCTACTCATTCTAGGTTCAAGGTTTAGCAAGCCGGAAACCCTAGTTCACTCAAAGATCGAGGAAGAGCCCAAAGGTCGAACCTTCGAGGTGGATCCATCTTCGACGGGAGAAGGCGACGAAAAGAGAACCATCAACCTCTACAAGATTTCAAGAAGAAGGAGTTCAAGTTTAGGTATAACCTTCATCCGAGTAGCTAACTCCTTTTAGCGTTTATGCTAGTTTAGTTTAGACACGATCCCGACCTTGTTTAGTCCATGTTGCCTCTTGCGATAAAAATTTGTTTTTTATACCGTTTCTGCCTCCCCGTAAGCACCGGGGGTCGCAATATGGACTTACAGTGGTATCAGAGCCTAACTAAACTTAAACTAGCTTGGTAGCGAAGTGTATGGAAGTTCGAAACCGAAAAATTACAAAACCGGAAAAACCAAAACCCTAAGTTTCTGTTGGATTTTTTTCTGCTCTAAATGAAAAACTTTATACTCCAAAAATCGGCTCAGGGTTTTGTGTGAACACCCAAGAAAAACGATGCAGTGATTCGTTCAAACCGCCGCGCTTCCGCCGCACGAGGTAGGCATGTGCCGCGGAAGCGCCGCGGTTTGTCGTCTTCTGTGCATCGTTTTTCGTGCAGTGTGTGTCTGTGTTGGTTTTGGGATTTTTAAAATATATTATATGTGCCCAGATTTTCCAGAACTGAAATTCACTTTTGGGGTCCTATAATTCCGTATTTTTTCCGAACTTCACTGCACTTTGGCTATGTTGGTTATATCTGTGATGCTTGCATGTATTGAACGTCGGCTAATCGCTATAAGTCGATTAGTCGGGGTTATACATGATCTGTGTTTGATATTGGATTGTGTATATGAATCTGTTGGACTGTCGCGGGTGAATAGCCGGGGTGGATGTGAGATGAGCTTTTGTTTTTCTTTCATTCATTGTAAATGTAAATTGATGTAATTATATTATTTGTTTGGCCGCACAACCGGGTCGGGGTTGTAGCCGTCATTGTATAATTCTTTTTACTGTTTTTGCTCCTAGGATAGACCCATGGAGGGGGTGCACAAACTGCCGAGTACTTGGCGGGTAGTTTGCCGCACCCGTAGGGGTCTTGGGTGGGGTATTTGGCTACTCACCGCGACCGTGTAATCCGCTTTTCATTGCAGGCTCGAAAGGATTGCGGATTGCTAGTATATCCAATGTATTCATCTGTGATCTGTAATGTCTATCATTGCTTTCTATTTAGGCATTGCTTATGTTTTACAGCCGCGCTAGCCCAGCCCCCGCTCTGTCGTTAGTTAAGTAACCTAACGAGTGATGACGGGACCCCGTGGCGAATGCGAATGGCATAAGCGTACGTCATATTTTGGTTGTTTTCTGCAATGGTAGGAATTAAATGATGGGACGCATTAAAAGAACTAATGCAAGAATATCACGCATTAAAAGAACTAATGCAAGATAATAAACCAAGTTAAAGTCGTTGGAACACTTTCGAAAAACCACTCGGTTCTTTTCAAAACTAACTTTTAAATGCGGAGCTTAAGCCACTCCTTCTAAAAGCTATCTCGTTCCAATCGATTATATCAAGTTCACTACGTTCACGGTTTCGCCAAAACCATTCGTAGCCCTCCGTCGTTTCGTATGAAAATTCAATAGTATTCAAGCTATGTTTGTTGACCTTCGTCAAGACATAGAGATTGGTAGCTATTGGGTGTTCATATGTAGCATAGATAGATGCGTTGGTTTGGGACAGTCGTATTGCCTTGTTGACCTTCGTCAAGGGTATATACGGGTGGGTTCAAATTAACCTGGATAATGACGGGAAGAACTTGACATGTGACTTATGATTTGTTGACCTTCGTCAAGGTCATAAGAGCATGGGGCAAAAATCCACATCGGGAGTTTCATAAGTACTGAAACTTGCTAGATTTGCATACCATTTGGAGTGTGATGATTATGGTTGGATTCCTTCATTTTCGTCACGCGATGATATTTGGATCCCGATCCTACTGTGAGTATATGCTACTCCTCGGGAAATTTCTCACTAAACGATCAATGCTATAAACCTAGTAGGTGCCTAGAAAGGTGTTAGCGGGGCTACGCCCCCAGGGAAAAGAGGTTCTTAAATTAAGGAACTTCGCGAAAGCGTTGGAAAACCTCCCTCGAAGTACCGACACTGGCCTGGCTGAACGGTTAAGCAAGTATTGTACGGTGGGATTGATCCCGGCTAATTCTTCCTTTGTGGTTTGAGGAGGGATTCGAGAGACAGTGGGAGCCATCCTGTTTAGACAAATTAAAAACCATTCTAAACTTGCAAGAGCATCGTGCTAAGTGTTTCTTCTCTCCCCCTGCAGCGACCAAATCGAAATGACTGGACTTAAGTTACTTCTAGATAAAAACATACTGACAGGGCCAAACTACAAAGATTGGCTCAGGAATGTCAAATTGGCAATCTCTTACGACAAGCTGGGGTATCTTCTTAACACAAAAGCTCCCCCCGTCCCAGGTCCCACCTCCAGCGTCGCGGATAAGGAAATCCGTAAGACTTGGGAGATTGACAGCGCGAAGGCCAGATGCCTCGTACTTGCCTCAATGGACAACGAACATCAGAGGAGGCACGAGAATATGGATTTGGAATCCATATTTCTTCATACAAAAGAACTGTATGGAGAGCAGTCTCGTATCGCAAGATACGAAGTGTCGAAGAAGTTATTTTCGACAAAGTTGGCCGTCGGATCATCGGTAGCGGACCACGTGTTTAAGATGATTGGCTACACTGAGGAGCTCGCGGAACTTGGGACCACGTTGGATAGTGAACTCTATACGGATATAATTCTCCAGTCCCTTCCATCCACTTACGCCCAGTTCATACTGAATTTCAACTTGCAAGAAAAGGAAGTTGAACTTTCAGAACTCCTCAACCTGCTGAGGAGCGCAGAGGGCACCCTACAGAAAGGTAGGGATACACCCGCTTTGTTTGTAGGAGGATCTTCTTCCTCTAGGTCCAAGGCGAAAGCCAAGGGAAAGAGGAAGAAAGCCCCCGCCAAACCAAGAGGCGGTGTTAGTAAAGTGGGTACGAAGGGAAAGGAAAAGGCAACAAAGATTGCGGGGAAGCTTGTTGGTAAAGAGGAATGCTTCTATTGTCACAAGAGTGGACACTGGAAGAAAGATTGCAGGGCTTGGAAAGCCAGGACACAGGAACTGAAGCAGGTTGCGGCTTCAGCTTCAGGTGTGTATGTTATTGAAAACTGTCTTTCTATAAACTCTACTTCCTGGGTATTGGATACCGGATCAGGATCTCATATCTGTAATTCTTTGCAGGCGTTGAGAAACCGTAGGTTTTTGAAGGCAGGTGACATGACCCTCAGAGTTGCGAACGGAGCTAGCATGGATGCTAAAGCCGTGGGGGACTATCACCTGGGAATGTCAGATGGACATGTTTTGGTTTTGCGTAATTGCTTTTTTGTACCCAACGCAACTTGTAATATCATTTCTGTATCTTTGGTTTCTAAAGAAGGTTATGAATTTGCGTTTGTAAGTAATGTTGTAAACATTCACCTTAATCAAGTTCTGATTGGGTCAGGTACACTGAGCAATGGTATATACGTATTAAACCAACCACAGATTTTTAATGTCCAGAATACACAAAAAAGAAAGTCTCCAGATATCAATCAGGCTTTCTTATGGCATTGTAGACTGGGTCACATCAATGAGACACGGTTGACTAAGTTACATAAAGAAGGATACTTGGATCCGTTCGAGTATCAGTCTTATGCCACTTGTGAATCTTGTCTCATGGGAAAGATGACAAAGACTCCGTTCACTGGACACGGAGAAAGAGCGAGCGAGCTCTTGGGACTCATACACAGTGACGTGTGTGGTCCAATGTCTACACATGCGCGAAGCGGTTATTCATACTTCATTACTTTCACAGACGATTTCTCTAGGTATGGACATGTCTTCTTAATGAAGCACAAATCCGAGGCCTTTGAGAAATTTCGGGATTATAAGAATGAAGTTGAAAAACAAACAGGCAAAAGTATTAAAATCCTAAGATCGGATCGAGGTGGTGAATACTTGAGTGCCGAGTTCCTGGACTATTTAAAAGAGAATGGAATTCTCTCTCAGCGTACTCCTCCATACACTCCGCAACATAACGGTGTATCGGAAAGAAGGAATCGAACCCTATTGGATATGGTTCGTTCCATGATGAGTAAGGCTGAGTTACCGCGATCTTTCTGGGGCTATGCACTAGAAGCAGCTGCATACCTCTTGAACAAGGCTCCTACCAAGACTGTGCCTACCACTCCATATCAGATGTGGAGTGGGAAGAAACCCTGTCTTAAGTACCTTAAGATATGGGGATGTCCAGCTTTTGTAAAAAAGCAGCATGCGGACAAGCTCGAGGCACGTTCAGTACAGTGTAAGTTTGTGGGATACCCAAAGAACTCCAGGGGGTATCTGTTCTATTCCGCTGAGGAACAAAAGGTTTTTGTTTCTCAACATGCCCGCTTCTTGGAAACTGAGTTTTTGGAAACCCAGATAAGTGGGGACGCAATAGAACTGGAAGAGATTCCAGAACCACAAGCTATTACTGAAAACTTGGAAGAGCCAGTAGGTTCAAAAGAACAGGACATTCCTATGCCGCTCCGCAGAAGTAGTAGGCAGTCTCATCCGCCCGAGAGATACTTCGGTTTTCTCATAGACGGGGATAGAGAGGATTGCATCATAGACTATGATGAGCCTACTAGCTTCCAGCAGGCCGTTCAGAGCGTTGACTCGGTAAAATGGCTGGATGCAATGCGGATCGAAATGGAGTCCATGTACACCAACAAAGTATGGACATTGGACATTGCTCCAGACGGGGCAAAACCCGTAGGATGCAAGTGGATCTTCAAAAGGAAGATTGGTGTAGATGGACAGGTTGAAACCTATAAAGCTAGACTTGTAGCAAAGGGTTTCCGTCAAAGACCTGGCTTGGACTATGACGAAACCTTTTCTCCAGTGGCTATGCTGAAATCCATTCGGATCCTTCTTGCCATTGCTGCCTTCCACGATTATGAGATTTGGCAGATGGACGTAAAAACCGCTTTTCTAAATGGAAATTTAGAGGAGTGTGTCTATATGGATCAGCCAGAGGGTTTCATTCAGAGTGGGAGCAGCGGAAAGGTGTGCAAGTTGCTTAAGTCCATCTATGGACTAAAGCAGGCATCGCGGAGTTGGAACATCTGTTTTGATGAGACGGTCAAGGAATTTGACTTTATCAAAAATCCAGATGAACGTGCATCTATAGTAGATTTGTAGCGAGAACTGTGGTATTCCTTGTTTTATACGTGGATGACATTCTCTTAATAGGAAATGACATTCCTATGCTACAATCTGTCAAGGGTTTCTTGTCACACAGGTTCTCCATGAAAGACCTGGGTGATGCCTCTTACATCCTGGGGATCCGGATCCATCGTGATAGATCCAAGAGGATATTAGGACTTTCACAGTCCAGGTACATCGACACCGTACTGAAAAGATTCAGTATGGAAGATTCCAAGCGCGGTAACCTACCGGCTTATCACGGGATCACCCTCTCTAAAGAGATGTCTCCCAAGACTGATTTGGAGAGGGATCGCATGTCTATTATACCCTACGCTTCTGCGGTAGGCTCTATAATGTATGCGATGTTGTGTACCAGACCGGATGTAGCTTATGCACTGAGTGTAGTAAGCCGGTATCAGTCAAACCCTGGGGAGAAACATTGGATAGCAGTAAAGAACATTCTCAAGTACCTGAGAAGGACTAAGGAGATGTTCTTGGTGTATGGCGGAAAAGGCCTCCAGATTGAGGCCTTTGCTGACTTCAGCTTCCAGAGTGACAAGGATGATTCCAAGTCCATGTCGGGTTTTGTCTTTACCCTCAATGGAGGGGCGGTGTGTTGGAAGAGTTCCAAACAGGAAACCGTTGCAGACTCGACTATGGAAGCGGAATACATCGCTGCATCTGATGCCGCAAAAGAAGCTGTCTGGATGAGGAAGTTCTTAAAAGAACTTCAGGTGGTTCCGTCCATTGTTGACCCAGTACCTTTGTATTGCGACAACAACGGGGCTATAGCTTTAGCAAAGGAACCCAGGTCCCATCAGAGATCCAGGCACATCTTGAGGCGGTATCACCTGATCAGGGAGATCGTGGATCGCAAGGAGATCGAGGTTCGGAGGGTTGCTTCAGAAGAGAACACTGCAGATCCATTCACCAAGGCCTTACCCCAGACTCAGTTCGAGCGGCTGATCGAGATGATAGGTCTTCGATACGCCAGTACATGGCCTTAGTGCAAGTGGGAGATTGTTAGTGTATATGCCCTAGAGGCCATTACTGTATCATACTAGTTTGTATATTACTTGATGGAAGCTTGGGATATTCACCTTGTATAAACAATCTTGCTCAATATAGTAGTATGCTACTTGGTTTGTTTCTACTTCAATGTGTACTTGTGTTTATTTCAGTATATCACTTATACGCATTAGTGGAGCCCTTAGGATCTTTGCTTGATTACCAGCGTTTTGATGGCAGTCACACTAGTGGGGGCTGGGTAATCTATAGGCACATCCTTATACAGGTCCCTAGTCGTAGGACTATCGAGACAGGGCATCGATACTCAGGAGTAGACTAGCGTATGCGCTTCTCATCCCAGTGTGGGAGATGGTCTGTCCCACAGCCATCAGTACGTCGTACTGGAGATAGTATACGGGTGCTCGTTGGGTTACGAGTACACTGGACAGGACTCGTCGGGAACTGAAAGGTTGGTATTATACCTATCGTCAGTTATCAGTTCCCAGGTGACATGAGTACAGCTTAGTCCGCTGACTTGATACTGGCACTTCGCCTCGAGTGTATTCCCACTGCACTTTGATCACTACCCTACCACGGCTCAAAGGAGTCGTGCAAACAGGTGGTGATTGGGTGCAGTCCCGAAGCACTTGGAGGCAGTGACGGTTAGACAGGATTCGTCTCTCCCGGTATTGGGGGTTGACATCGCGCTGTATCTAGGAGAGCCATTACACGAGTAGTCCCTGGCCAGGGCAAGCGAGATATACTGGTAGGTTTCCAGTGTTATCTCAGGGTGTTTTGGGCTTCACTCCGACACGACTTGTACCGCTATTGGGGGACTGACGTTTTACCGCCCCTAGGCCCGACATGCGATGTATCAGACGAACAGACCGGACTGTACGGAGAATGTCACATTCAGACTCAGTAGGAGTTCAGATAGGGTTTCACCTCGTCAGCCTTCTTGTCGATATCTACCTGGGGACCGTTACGCACAGCTAGTGCCACTTGCAGTCTGTGGTTAAACCCACTGCCAGCGTAGTGTCGAGTCTTTAGAGTCCCACACAGAGGGTATTCGCCTCTGGGCAAAACAGAGTATAGGTCGCATGGTTTTGCGACAGGGTTCGTTCTCATCCGCGCACTTGTGCACGTTTAGAGTCCGGACGGATATTACTGGCTGGCTCTGGTTTGAGTCAGATATTGGTATATGTTTTTGGGGTTGCTTTTATCTCCGTATTCATGTTCCTCGGAATAAGGATGCAGGTGTGTATGCACGGTTATTTGAGGAAGAGGAAGATGACTTTCATTAGGGTTTCGGAACGGGTGCGTATGCACAGTTGACAGTCGTCTTTTTCCAAACCCTAATGGATTTGTATTATATCAATTAATAATATATAATAAAATGAAATTGTGTCATGGTTGGTTTTTGTTGACTTGTTGACCATGGTTGACTTGTTGACCATGGTTGAAGTTTTGACCATCATCATTACAAAAGAAAGATGCTCTTTGATTCTAGCAAATTCATTTAATGTTTGAAATGATAATGGTCATTCTAAAACTTTCCATCAACCTTTTCATTTTCATTATTATTATTGATAATTATTTTTCTTTTGCATTATGGTTGCAAGAAAGAAAAAGGATAGCTCATTCTATCATAACCTCTCTCTCTCCTCATTTTCATCTTCTTCTTCCTCTAGCAAAGAGAAACCTTCTCATGTGTTGAGAATCCTTCTCTTTAAAAAGAAAAGCAAACCCTAGTTACTCTCTACTCATTCTAGGTTCAAGGTTTAGCAAGCCGGAAACCCTAGTTCACTCAAAGATCGAGGAAGAGCCCAAAGGTCGAACCTTCGAGGTGGATCCATCTTCGACGGGAGAAGGCGACGAAAAGAGAACCATCAACCTCTACAAGATTTCAAGAAGAAGGAGTTCAAGTTTAGGTATAACCTTCATCCGAGTAGCTAACTCCTTTTAGCGTTTATGCTAGTTTAGTTTAGACACGATCCCGACCTTGTTTAGTCCATGTTGCCTCTTGCGATAAAAATTTGTTTTTTATACCGTTTCTGCCTCCCCGTAAGCACCGGGGGTCGCAATATGGACTTACACTAATCAAAGAAGCTAGGTGATATAGAGTGAGGGTTATGGTTTAATTAGTCTAACTAATCCTTGTACTCAACACATGAGAGGGGAGGATTAGGGTTTGAAGAGGGAGAGCTTGAGGAGAGAGAAGAAGAACATTATAATGAGAAGAGAAAATGAGTTATCATAATATATATCAAGCATTTTATTATATCAAGAAAAGAAAAGAAAATGATTTACAACCATGCTTGATAAATATCTTGTGGTGATTCATCTCCATGAGTCATTAAGCAATTATGAAGCATTAATGACATGGATGAATCATCCATATGACACACTAATCTCATTCAATGTATATGCCACCTAAACCTCCTTAGTCACCACCTTCTAGAATCTTCTTGCGCAATTACGAGAACGCCCCTCCTTTCCGCAAAAATACTGAAAAACTTTAGACTGTATAAATCCAATAACCGGATACCAATAACTGGCTTAAACCAAAGCCGACTGGTAAAAACTGTCCGAAAGTCGTATGTGTGTAAACACACGTATGCGTCCGTACCCTTGTCGTAAAACCATACGACCTCTATATCGTTTCGCCTGGAGTAGGGAAACTCTCTGTGTGGGACTCTGGAGACTCGACTACTACGCTGGCAGTGGGTTTAACCACAGACCGCAAGCGGCACTAGCTTTACGTAACGGTCCCCAGGTAGATGTCGACAAGAAGGCCGACGAGGAAACCCATCCGAACTCCTACTGAGTCTGATGTGACAATCTCCGTACAGTCCGGTCCGTTCGTCTAAGACTATCGCATATCGGGCCTAGGGGGGCGGCAAGCGTCAGTCCCCCAATAGCGGTATAAGTCGTGTCGGAGGGAAGCCCATTACACCCTGAGAAACTACTGGAACCTACCAGCAAATCTCGCTTTCCCTGGCCATGGACTTTGCGTAATGGCTCTCTGACACAGCGCGATATCAACCCCCAATACTGGGAGAGACGAATCCTGTCTAACCGCCACTGCCTCCAAGTGCTCGGGACTGCACCCAACTGCTACCTGTTTGCACGACTCCTTTGAACCGTGGTAGGGTAGCAATCTAAGAACAGTGGGACACACTCGAGGCGAAGTAGCCGTGTCAAGTCTGCGGACTATGCTGTACTCATGTCACCTGGGAACTGTTCACTGACGACTGGTATAAAACCATCCAACAGTTCCCTGTAAGTCCTGTCCGATGTACCCGTAACCCAACGAGCACCTGCATACTATCTCCAGTACGACGTACTGACGGCTGTAGGACAGACCATCTCCCCAACTGGGATGAGAAGCGTACACACTAGTCTACTCCGGAGTATCGATGCCCTGTCTCGATAATCCTACGACTAGGGACCTGAATAAGGATGTGCTTGTAGACTACCCAGCCCCCACTAGTGTGACTGCCATCACAACGCCGGTAGTCAAGCAAGATCCAAAGAGCTCTATCAATACGTATACTCACATATTAAGATAGAAAAACCAAGTAGCATACTACCATGTTTAGCAAGACTGTTATATACATGTGAATATCCCAAGCTTCCATTAAGTAATATACAAACTAGTATGATACAATAATGGCCCCTAGGGCATATACACTAACAAGGCAGGTGCCGAAAGGTAGGGAATGAAGAAAACCAATTTGCCTAAGTAGGGTGTGCAGAAGGTAATATGTAAAGACAAGATAAAGGGATTAGAAAGACGGCAAAGTAAATTGCGACTGTTATCATTCACGACCAAACCGCGTACTTCATCGCTACTCCTATTTCACCTTTAATAGAATAAGGTATTATTCAGTTGTCTTTTATCATCACCTTCTCTCAAGTTACGAGTACTCCTAGGATTAGGAGGGTACACCTATTATGCTTACTGGATAGTCTTCTTCTAAACCATAGGCTGGTGTCGAACGGTAGGGAAGGAAGAAAACCATTTAGCCTAACGAAGGTGTACAGAAGGTAACGACTAAAGACAAATAAAGTGATTTGGACAGATGGCAAAGAAAAATATACGGTTATAGTCATGAATTAGTTTATGGAAGAGGCATTACTAGGAATACCAGGATACCCCTACGAGACATTTTAATGTTTCAGTTTCACTGCGCATTGTTAAAAGAAAATTGTTTTCCCGATTAGATACTTACTCCAGGGTATGTATTTACCAGGTTTCATTCTCATATCTGTATGGTTTTTACAGATGATGAGTGGGAGTAAGTTATTGGGAATTTGGTGATCATCCTCATTATATCGGAATTAGTTGTAATTGGTGATATTTGAGGAAATCGCCTGGGTACAGTTTTCAACTTACGATACACAGGTTTTGAGTTATTCAACTCAGCGGACTTATACAGAGTATTGTATGTTGTCCAGTGTCCATCCTGACAAAAGGGCAGGTCCTCGTACTATGTTCTGTTTACTTGTAACTTCTCTACGTTTTAGACAAGTGTTTCGTAGAAATACAATGTCTAAGTTTTGAGAAGTTGTGGGTATAAGAATAAAGTAGAGAACCTGGTATCGCAAGTATCGGGATTCTTCAAAGAGATCGAAGATGTAGATTCTTGTGATTGGTACTCAGATAATAGTAATGGTTTTGAGAAACTAGTTTCTCTTTCGGGTTACTCATAATTGGATGGATTCCTAAGTTGAGTAATGCTGATTAACCTATCTCCATTAAGTATGCACTGGAGACAGCTGCATGTTTTGAATCTAGTTCCAATTAAATTAGTGCCTCTGTTTCTATATTGGATATAGAATGGTTCATATCTTAACGATGTTAAGGTAAGGGGAGTTGTCCAGCTTATGCTTAAAACCAGACACTGGATAACTCAAGGCACGTTTCTGTAATGGCAGTTTGTGGGTTGACCCGGGCTATGTCGAGGGTTGATTTTTCTACCATTTGGAAGATCAATAGTGATATTGTTCTTAACTCGCCACAGTTTTAGCAAAATGGATTTTTTCAGAAAACAGTAGTGAGAGTATGGTAGAACTGGAAGTGATTCCAGAACCGCAAACGATTACGGAAAATTTAATAGGACCTATATATTCAATCAGGTTTGACATTCCAATAGCCACTCCGCAGATATGGTGGGTAACCTCAGACACCCGAGAGGTACTCCGGTAGCCTCAAGGACGGTGACAGGGAGGTTCTTGATTACCCAGACTTGACACTACTGTTGTTCCAGACTATGAGACCCGGCAAGAGGATAAGTATAGCGTCGTTCTAAACTAGCTTTAGAAGTGCACGTATATATTTTTCTGCCAGAGGGTTGTTGTGGTCAGTGGGAGCAGCGGAAGCATAGTGGGCAAGTAGCTTATGTCTATTTATAGACTTGAGCAGATATAGCGGAGATAAGATCATCTAATTTTGATGTGACAGTCATAGGTTTGACTTCATCAGAATAGGGGATGGATCTGTTAAGAAGGAAGTAGGGTGTGATGTCCTGGTATTTGGATGACATACACAGAGTACGAAGCAAAATTCCTATACTACGATCGGTTGTACTTTGGTCGTCACACAGTTGTTTCTCCGCAAAGAATATTTAATATCAGACATTCTGGTTACTAGATCTATGGTTTTAGATCTAGATTTGGGTAGTTTCCCAATATGGGTACTTTGACAGTATTCTAATGGTATTTTAGAATAGATGACTCCTGGCATGGTGGTGTACCTGCAGGTGATGGAGTCACCCTCGCTAAAGGTGTCTTAGAGACTAAAGGAGAGAGGGATGTGCATGATTGGCAGATCACTTGCTTAGGCAATTGAGTCAATCATGAGATGTCAAGTACCACACCAGATGTTGTTTTTGCACTTGATGCGATAAGTTTATATTAATCCAATCCTGAAGAAACATAAGCAAGCAGTTATAGAACAAAAGTGCATGTTCTACGGATTTGATAATGGTAGCCTCTTCCAAGAGACGGTTATCATTCCAGGCTTCAAAGGTGACATGGATGACAAAGTGATTGTCAGAGTTATAGTTTTCCCTCTGACAAGGGACAGTATTATGGATAGGTGGTCCAAGAGGATACTGTGGGAGGCATGGTGCTGGATACTGATTAGGTTCAGTTATCGATACAGTCTAAGAAGTTTGGATTTGGAGTTCATTTATGAACTAGGTCCCATCAGATATCCAGACATATTCTAAGACAGGTATTACTCGATTCGGGAGATGCCTTTCTCCGCGAACTTGAGATTTAGAGAGATATAGAAAGAAACATCAGGGCGGATCCACTCACTGAGGCTATTTCTTGAACACAAGAGTTTTACAAACTAGCTTTGTGAAACTGATTAGTAGAGAAGTTGGATGTTCGGTATCACACTGGCTGTGAGTATGCGACATCGCAATAATTAGCCTTAAGTGCAAGTGGGAGATTGTTGGAGATAGTGCCCTCAAAGTCAATTATTGGATCGCAGGTACGTGATTGCAATGATTGAGGCAGGACCTATACCGATATGACAGTCTTGCTCGAGATGAAGTATGCTATCTGGTTTGCCTTTATCATCGTATACATGCTTTAGTTCACTATTGCATGATGATAGAGCCCATAGGATTCTTGCTTGACTACCAGCAGTATGATGGCGATCATATACGTGGGAGCTGGAGTGTGTAAGCACATCCTTAAAGTGTCCTTAGTCATGGGAGTTTCGAGACAGGGCATCGATACTCCAGAGTAGACTAGTGTATACAGTCGAGACCCCGACGATGGGCGATGGCCGGTCTCACAAGCCATTGGTGTTAGTTGGTTCACCTAAGATGTATACAGGTGCTCATTGGGTTATGAGTACACCGGACAGGACTCTCCGGGAATCTGCTAGTTGGTATTATACCTAGCGTCAGATAGCAATTCCCTGGTGACATGTGTACAGGTTACTTCATCGACCTGAAGTCATCATTTGTCTCGTGTGAGTTCCCACTGTACTTTGATTTCTACCCTACCACGGCTCAAAGGAGTCGTGCAAACAGGTCTTTTTCAGGGTGCTCTGGGCTACTCTCTAACACGACTTATACTGCTATTAGAGGTCTGACGTTACTAGCCCCCTAGGCAGATATGCGATACTCATAGACGAACGGACCGGACTGTATGTATATTGTCACTGTTAGGCTCAGTAGGGTTTATGGATGAGTTCGCTCGTCAGCTTCCCATTCAATCAATACATAGGCAAACCGTTACGTTTAGCTTGTACCTCTGACGTGCTAGAGGTTATACCCAGTGCCAGTGTGTTGATGAGTCATTAGAGTCCCCCACAGACACTTTCCCAAGTTCGGGCAAAACGTTGTAGAGGCCATATGGGTTTATGGCAAGGTTCGGAAAATGCACGTGCGTTTTCGCACGTGTCTATTTTCGGGCAGATAATACGGGTAGACTTTGGTTTAAGCCGGAACCCAGTATTATACTGTGTAGATATAATATCTTTGTCTCTGCTGCATTTGTATTCGGTCGTAATACAAATCCGGGTATATTTATACTGATACGGGGTTATCCTGAAATTCGTTTCAGGATCACTTTTGGAAGTTGCCAGTTTCCATTTTTCTATCAGCCGTATTTAACATTCGGTTAAATACGGATTTATCTTTTCTTGATAAGGGTGAGTCGTGCTTCTAGAAGCTTCTAGATGGTGACTAGAATGATGAGGTGGCATGTGACTCATTTGTGATTTAATGATGCATTAAATGCTTTGATGACTAGCTTAAGGTGATTCATCACTTTCATTAATGCATTCATACTAGGTGTTATGATAAGTATTGAGCTTATGGTTACCTCCCCCTCTTCTACACTCACCCCCACCTCCTTATAAAATGGCCGGCCCCCTTAGTGATAGATTATGGTTACTTGGAAAAAGATTGATATTGTTTTGGACTCATGGAAATTAGATAAGCTTCATTTCTCATTTCACCCGATTCCAAAAGGCAACTTCATTAACCGTTCGTCCATAGCCTCGGACGTAACGAGACAAAATGTTCTACTCATTCTCTACAACATCTTGGTCGTCTCTTTTAGCAAACTTGACGGCTGAGTTGCCTCGGTTCAGAGGCGGGAGCCCGTTTAAAGATCCGTCGACATGGTGCCACCTGGACGACGAGACCGGAGATTCAGGAGATCGGAGTAGCCACAACAAAGCGTGGGATGATGGTTGAAGACCGAAGGACTCGGATCGTTCGGTATAAATCTTCTACCCACTTTGTAGTTTGTTAGTTTAGCTTTAATGGCAGATCCGGGTTATAGTACGCGATAGCGCCAGTTGTAAAAAGTTTTTGTTCCGCATTTGGCGTCTGTTAGACGGCCGGGGCGCTACCGTGGACTTACAGAGACCATTTCTTAAACGAGTTAAGATATGGAGTTGTTCGGCCTATGTCATAAAGCAAAATCCGGACAAACTTGAGGCACGGTCAGTTCTTTGTAAGTTTGTAGGATATCGTAAACATTCACATGGATATCTTTTCTACCACAGCGAGGAACAAAAGGTGTTTGTTTCTCGACATGCCACCTTTTTAGAACAGGAATTTCTTGCAAAAGAAATTAGTGGCGAAGCGTTAGAGCTGGAAGAAGTTCCGGCAGAACAAATTACAACTGATGAGTTAGTGGAACAAGAGGACTCGATAGTAGCCAACGAACCTCAGCCTCTCTGCAGATCTAGTAGGGTTTCTCATCCACCTGATAGATACTACGGTTTTCTCGTTGATGGTGGGAGCGAGGATTGCATCATGGAAGATGATGACCCGACTAGCTTCGAGCAGGCCATCACGAGTGGGGACTCTGTGAAGTGGCTGGATGCAATGCGATCTGAGATGGAATCCATGTACACCAACAAAGTATGGACTTTGGAAGTTGCTCCTGAAAGGGTAAAACCCATTGGGAGCAAATGGATCTTTAAGAAGAAACTTGGTGTGGATAGAAAAGTTGAGACTTTCAAAGCTAGACTTGTTGCAAAGGGTTTTCGTCAACGACCAGGTGTGAATTATGACGAAACCTTTTCTCCAGTGGCTATGCTTAAGTCCATCCGGATCCTACTTGCCATTGCTGCATACCATGACTACGAAATCTGGCAGATGGATGTTAAGACCGCCTTTCTAAATGGTGATTTCGAAGAGTGCGTGTACATGACTCAGCCAGAAGGCTTCGCAGACAGTGGGAGCAGCGGAAAGGTGTGCAAGCTGCTTAAATCCATCTACGGGTTAAAGAAGGCATCGCGGAGTTAGAACATCTTCTTTGATGGTGTAGTCAAAGAGTTTGACTTCATCAAAAACATAGATGAACCTTGTATAAAAAAGAAGGTTGCAGAAAGTAAGGTTGTCTTCCTCGTATTGTACGTGACATACTCTTGATAGGAAATGATGTTCCTATGCTGCACTCAGTCAAGCTCTTCTTATCAAAAAGATTCTCAATGAAAGATCTAGGTGATACCTCGTGCATACTGGGAATAAAGATCTATAGAGATAGATCTAAACGGATACTGGGATTGTCCCAATCCAGGTACATTGACACCATACTAAAGAGGTTTAGTATGGAAGAATCCAAGCGTGGGAACCAACCCACGATCTCTGGACTCACTCTCTCCAAAGAGATGTCTCCCAAGACTGATTTGGAGAGAGCTCGCATGCAAGGGATACCCTATGCTTCGGCTGTAGGCTCTATCATGTACGCGATACTATGTACCAGACCCGATGTAGCATACTCACTAAGTGTAGTGAGTATGTATCAAGCAGATCCTGGAGAGAGTCACTGGATAGCTGTGAAGAACATTCTCATTTACTTGAGAAGGACTAAGGAGATATTCTTGGTGTATGGTAACGGGGAACTCCAGGTGGAGTCCTTTACCAATTCAAGCTTCCAAAGTGATAAGGACGACTCTAAGCCGCACTCGGGATTTGTCTTTACCCTCAATGGAGGGGCGGTGTGTTGGAAGTGTTATGTCCAAGTAACCTCTCCCGGTACTTTCGGGGTTGCGGAAACGGTAAAACAAAATTTTTTCTGAACATGGTAACATGGACCGTAAAAGCCGGATCTTTACTAAACAATACACTAGCATCCTAACTAGAGATTTATCCACTCGGTTAGGGGTTATACCTCAACTTTAACTCCTTCTCTTCTTGTTGTTCTTCTCCATGCTTGCTCCGAGGCTTGATCCAGACTTTGGTCACCTCCGCGGCCTCCTTGAGTCGAAGACGATCCACCCGAGAGATGTACACCGAGCTCCACCTCGAGCCGAGGTAACTAGGGCAAAAAGATTGCTAATCTAGAAGCCCTAGGTTGTGTAGAAGTGATAAAGGGATGGTTTTGTCTTTGTGGGATCTTTATCTCTCAACACATGAGATCAAAAGATGAATCAAGAGGAGGAAGAAGAAGGAGGAGCTAGCAACCATGGTTCATTTCTTTTTCTTCTCACTTGAAAAAGCAAGAGAGAGAATGAGAAAGAAATTATGAACTAAAGAAATTAACCATGGTTCCAATAATGCACTAAAACCATCATTAGAAATCCTATCAAGATAAAATTGATGGCTACATTGAAATGACCATTATCATAATCCAAAAGAAAAAGAAAAAGAAAAGAAGAGTGTAGATCCCTCTTGAAAGTCAATGGTCAACACGGTCAACCGGTCAACAAAGTCAAGAGAGGTCAACGGGGTCAAATGGTCAATGCAATTAGCCATCATAAAATTATCACTAAAAGGATTAGCAAATGATGTCCGCGGCTCATAATGGTTTTGACCAAACGAACTGTCAAAACCCTAATGAGCCTGCCACATAACGGTTTTGGCCGAACCAACTGCCAAAACCCTAATGAGGTACCTCCTCCTTCATCGCTCCGGAAAACTGTGCATAGACACCTGCAACCGCATTCTGTAGAATGCGGATGCGCAGAAGACAAAACAAATCCATCCGTGCAATACAAGGATCCGGCTTAAACCAAAGCCCACTATTATTTCCTGCCCGAACATCGCACGCACACAAGTGTACGTAAGTGATCGCAGCCCTTCCGTAAAACCATACGGCCTCTACACGTTTCGCTCAGTGCGGGGAAACTCTCTGTGTGGGACTCTAAAGGCTCGACACTACGCTGGAAGTGGGTTTAACCACAAACCGCAAGCGGCACTAGCTGTACGTAACGGTTCCCAGGTAGATGTCGATAATAAGGCCGATGAGGTGAACCCATCCGAACTCCTACTGAGCCTGTATGTGACAATCTCCGTACAGTCCGGTCTGTTCGTCTGATACATCGCATGGCGGGCCTCGGGGGGCGGTAAACGTCAGTCCCCTAATAGCGGTACAAGTCGTGCCGGAGTGAAGCCCAGAACACCCAGAGATAACACTGGAAACCTACCAGTATATCTCGCTTGCCCTGGCCAGGGACTACTCGTGTAATGGCTCTCCTAGACACAGCGCGATGTCACCCCCCAATACCGGGAGAGACGAATACTGTCTAACCGTCACTGCCTCCAAGTGCTTCGGGACTGCACCCAACTACTACCTGTTTGCACGACTCAGTAGAGCCGTGGTAGGGTAGTAATCAAAGAACAGTGGGAACACACTCGAGGCGAAGTGACAGTGTCAAGTCAGCAGACTAAGCCGTACTCATGTTACCTGGGAACTGATAACTGACGATAGGTATAATACCAACCATCAGTTCCCGACGAGTCCTGTCCAGTGTACTCGTAACCTAACGAGCACCCGCATACTATCTCAAGTACGACATACTGACGGCTGTGGGACAGACCGTCTCCCGTACTGGGATGAGAAGCGCATACGCTAGTCTACTCCGGAGTATCGATGCCCTGTCTCGATAATCCCACGACTAGGGACGTGTATAAGGATGTGCTTGTGGATTACCCAGCCCCCACGATTGTGATCGCCATCAAACGCCGGTAATCAAGCAAAGATCCTAAGGGCTCTACTAATGCGTATAGGTGATATAATAAAGAAACACACATGTACACATTAAAGCAGAGACAAACCAAGTAGCATACTACTATATTGAGCAAGATTGTCTATACAACTGTGAATATCCCAAGCTTCCATCAAGTAATATACATACTAGTATGATACAGTAATGGCCTCTAGGGCATATACACTAACAGGAAGAGTTCCAAACAGGAAACCGTTGCAGACTCGACGATGGAGGCTGAATACATCGCTGCCAACGATGCTGCCAAAGAGGCTGTCTGGATGAAGAAGTTCATCACTGAACTTGGTGTGGTTCCATCCATTGAGCATCCAATACCTTTGTATTGTGATAACAATTGAGCTGTGGCTTTGGCCAAGGAACCCAGGTCCCATCAGAAGTCTAGACATATTCTGAGGCGGTATCACCTGATCCGGGAGATAGTTGATCGCCGGGAGATCGAGTTCAGGAGAGTTGATACGAAGGACAACACTGCGGATCCATTCACAAAGGCCATTCCCCAGACACAGTTTGAGAGACTCTTCGGGATGTTGCCTATGAGATACTACTACAGCTGGCCTTAGTGCAAGTGGGAGATTGTTAGTTATGTATATGCCCTAGAGACCATTATTATACATATGATGTATATTATAGTGGATGCTTGGATATATATAGAGAGGACTTTCTTATTCGACATGATGGTATGCTATTTGGTTTCACTATGTCTTGACATGTTGACTTGTATTAGTTTACTGTTTTGCTCTCACAAGTTGATAAAGCCCTTAGGATATGTACTCGACTACTGGGACTATGATGAGATCATACTAGTGTGGCCAGGACAGTCAACGAGTACATCCTATAACTGTTCCTAGTCGTGGGTGTATCGAGACAGGACATCGATACACTAGAGTAGACTAGCGTATACGCATCTTGACCCATATGATGGGCGATGGATGATCCCATATCCATTGGTGTTTGACATCAGAGATAGTGTACGGGTGCTCAGTGGAGACTGGGTACACTGAACAGACTCGCCGAGAACTCCTAGATGGATTTATACCAATCGTCAGGTAGCAGTTCTCTGGTGACACTGGTACAGGTTAGTCTGTAGACCCGAGATCGTCATAGAGTCTTGTGTGATTCCCACTGTGCTTTGATTTCCACCTTACCACATACAAGAAGGCATGCAAGACGGTGGCTTTTGGGTACAATCCCGAATCACATGGAGGCAATGAACGATAGGAGGGGTTTCGTCTCTCCCGGTATAGAGAGTTGATGTTGTGCTGTGTTCGATTGGCTATAACTAGAAGTTCCTGGCCAAGGCTGATATAGAGTGCTACTGGTAAGTGTTATCAGTAGTTTCTCGACCTGTTATGAGCCTCACATCGACACGACTTATCGGTTACTGGGGTCTGACGTTTACCACCCCTAAACTAGATATGCGACATATCAGACGAAGAGACCGGACTGTACGGTAGTGTTACTGATTGGATATACAGGATAATGTATAGGCTTGCTTATTGATCTTCTGATCGTTCAATATACGGGTGGATATTACGTTTAGCTGACCGCTTGCAGCTTGTGGTTGTTTGATATGATCATCACCTACTGTCGGCGTATTGACGATTCTTTAGAGTCCTACACAGAGGTTTCCTGGCTCAGGAAAGACAGAGTAGGAGGACATATCTGATATGTGCGGGACCGAGAATAATACGATATAAGATACCATATTCTATTCTCGCGATATATGATATCTGCCGGGTATATATGATATAGCCGGGTCATCGGATCAAGTGTTGATTCGATAAATCGGTACATGTTATATTAGTCGGTTATATGCGATATAGCCGGATTGTCGGATCAAATGTTGATTCGATAATTTAATGTATAATTATATATGTGATATATTACATTACATTGACTAACATAAGCTCGCTTTATTGATTCATTTTCTCACCGGATAATACATTGATATATATGCGATATATGTTAATTGTATTATTTTCTTTTGTTACAAAAATATATTATATATATGATATATAATATTGTAACAAGTTAGGGTTACAAATGCAACATGATTTGTGGAGATTAAACAAGTTAGGGTTTGATTTGGGTTAGCATTTTCATGAAGCTTCTAGAAGCTTTATTTTGTTTTAAGCTTAGATAATTTGCATTGATATTTTATGAAGATATTTCTTAACCCAACCCAAACCCTTTACCATGGTTTATTCTCTACAATGGTTAAGCCTTTCAATCTTAACCAAGGGTTGCAATTGTAACCATAACAATAATTTCATTATTCATCACAAATACTTTTCTTCTTCTTCCTCCTCCTGAAAAGCTTTCTAGCTTTTGGGTTAGTGATGAATAAGTGTGAGAAATTGAAAGAAAAAGAGAGCTAAATTCCTACTTCATCATCCTTATCTATTCTAGCCACTTAGATTAGGGTGTTCACTTCACTAATACTTGATTAGAGAAGTGAAAGCTTGAATTAAAGATTCTTCAAGGTAGATCATCTTCGAAAAGGAATACTTCTAGCAAGTATGGATCATTCGGCTTGTGGAGCCTCTTTAGAGTCCGGAAGTTCATGGATCGCGGCGAAGGGACTACTACTCAGAGCTTATGAAGCGAAGGAACGGACTACCAAGGTTGTAATCGCTTTCTCTTAGATGTAAAGTTGTTTACATGCTATGTTATTCCTAATACTCTAGTTAAGATCTTGGTTAGGGTTTGTTTAGCACCCCAAAAATTTTAATGTAGCATGTTTGATGCTTGCAAAATCCTTCACAAGGTGCTATCCTAACCCTACAATCGGCCAATCTTGAACTGCTACAATCTTCTCAGGATCAATGGGGATTCAATCTCCGGATACGACGTGGCCCAAAAACTTCACTTCTTCAAGCCAAAACTCACACTTGCTCATCTTTGCATACAATCTTTCTTGCCTCAACGTCTGCAGTGCGATCCTCAAGTGCTCTACATGCTCTTCTAGGCTCCTCGAGTAAACCAGAATTTCATCGATGAACACCACTATAAACTGGTCCAAGAACGGTGAAAAGATTTGGTTCATCAAGTCCATAAATATCGTCGGTGAATTCGTAACTCCGAATGGCATCACGAAATACTCGTAATGTCCATATCGAGTTCGGAACGCAGTCTTGCAAATATCGTCGGATTTAACTCGGAACTGATGATATTCGGACCACAAATCTAGCTTCGAGAATACCCTCGCACCACTGAGTTGCTCGAATAATTCGCCAATGCGAGGGATCGGGTACATGTTCTTAATAGTCACCGGGTTTAATTCTCGATAGTCGATACGCATCCTCGTTGTGCCATCTTTCTTCTTGACTAGAAGAACTGGAGCTCCCCAGGGTGAATTACTGCTGCGAATCCAACCCTTCTCTAGTAATTCGGTAACCTGCTTCTTTACTTCCTCAAACTCCACTGGTGCCATTGGATAGTACGCCTTTGAGATTGGCGCTGCACCAAAAAACAAGATCGATCGCGAACACCACATCTCGTTTTGGCAGTAAACCAGAGATGTCCTCGAACACGTTCATGAACTCTTGAACTACAGCTGGCGCTTCCTCCTTATCAACTTCTATCGACGAAAGAACACTATGTATCGGCCTAGCCCTAAACTCGACTGGCCCGACAGAACTGCTACCACCTGCAAAACAAACTACGGATGTCCGGGAATCTAGAAAATCACCTTCTTTGCCCTACAATCAATGTAAGTGTGGAAAGTGCCGAGAAAGTCCATTCCCAAGACGACATCATAACTGTCGGTATCAATCACCAAGAAATTCTGCAAATAACTCCCGTCCGCAGATAACAACCGAACAATCCTTGCACTCACTACAAGATATGATCTTCTCGTTCCCCGTGTGTATGTCCCAACAACTAGACAGGGTCATGCAAGAAATCGAATGTGCAGCAATAAACTTGGACGACATACAACAATAGGATGCACCAGAATCGAATAATGCTAATGCGGGAAAATCATGAACAAGTAGGATACCGGAAACAACTTCATCTGAAGCCAAGACACTGAAGAGGATTAGCATGATAAACAAAATTCGAGCTTGTGATAAAACATGAACTGATAATCAATAAAACTATGAGAACAAAGGTATTATAACGACCATGAAACAAGGAAATGAATCAAGACCAGAACTCCAAGTTACTTAAATTGTGTACCGCATTGTAACCATGCTGCAGTTCATAATTACAATCACATAACTCCGTTCAAGTCGCCCAAATTCTAGTATCAGAATCGAAAGACTAAGTAGAGAGAAACAATAGGGAACCAGAAGGTTTCAAGTCGAGATGCAAAGTTGTTTGCATATCGTCAAGACAAGAGTCAAGAGAAAGATATGATTCAAGAATCACGATAACAATGTAGCAGGACATATTCCTAATTATGGGTATCCGGATTCGTGTATTGGGTCCAATACCCAGCTACAAAAGAATCAAACCAGATTAACCTAAATCCTATGTCTCTGGTACCAAACAAACCCTGTTACGCCCCGCTTCCCAGAGTGCGCTAAGATCGGCACATGACAGAGCCAATCACGCTACCTGTGGATAGGAAACATACTTCCACAGTCATATTACGGCTGTCTATAAGATATCAAGAACAGTAGAAATGAAATAATTTATCTAGTACATGTCCTTCTGCCAGAATAAACGAGTCAATAAATAATATGTGGAAGCAATAAATCCAATAAGCAATAACATCTGGAAAGTATGTCCCGAAATACGGACTCACATCAGGAAATGAAAGTATGGAAATAAACTAAACTAAACTAGATACTAATAGGATCCTCACTGCTCGGCCTGTCGGCTGAAATACTCCTGATCGGCCTATGAAAGTGATAAAGGATCTGGGCCATGCAAAACCAAGACGTCAATACGTCATAATATCAATAATAATAAGCAACCAGGAGGTAACGAGATATGCAGGCATGAATTATAAGTAGTAATATGAATGCAATAAGTAAACACGGATATAGAACAGTGAAGTGTATCAGTATATATGACGTGTAATGATCAATCTAAACTGTGCTACTGGGTTATCTATTCTAAAGTTTATTTGAAATCAATTAGTGTACTCCTCCATGTAACTCAAAGAATATGTCCCGTTATCCCCCGGGACCATGGATCAGGTAGTGGGAGTCACAAATGACTCTGTCCCGTTATCCCCCGGGACCACGGATCAAGTAAGAATCACGAATGATTCTGTCCCGTTATCCCCCGAGACGACGGATCAAGTAATACCCTTTTAAGCTACACTTTAGTTACACTTTTGATTTCCCCATGACCCCAATGTTATGTGTTCAAGTCAGGTATTGATAATCTGGAACTAATGCCAACACAGGATCAAGCAGGTACAGGTTTGTCTATGTAGACAACAGGATAAGTCCGTCAGGATGACAAGTCATGATTATCGGCATTAGGAACAAGATCAGGTATCAAGGCAAGCAGTGGTATAATAAGTCATGTTAGGTAGTGCACAGTGTATCTAACGGATGCTCATAATAAAACTGTAGCAAGTAGGGATGCACGATAAAAGTACGAATGCACAGTAAAACACGGATGCACAAATATCTATCAGGGATTACATTTACAACTCCATGACTACGTAGGATGCACGTTATCAAGCATATGGTGCAAATATAACAGTAATATGAAATAATATGATATGGCATGCAGCTAGATATGCAATAAATGATACGGATACGAACGGATATCGGAAAAAAAGTAAAACTGTAACATGGATGCACAATACAATAAATATGCAATATTTTTGTTAATATAGATGCAAGTATAATAATATAGCATGTATCAAGCTAATTTCCATGCAACCAGATATGTAATTAATGATATGGATGCGTATGGCTATCTGAAAACAGTAAAACAGTAATATGGATGTACAATACAGTAAGCATGTGATATTTTTATTCATATGGATGCAAAATATGTATCATAGCATGTAGCAAGATAAACTTGCCTGATCGGATCTCAATACGGGTGCGTACGCAGCATCCGACGTCGGGTAAACATCGCAATGCACACATAGCGTGCAGAACTGAACCAGGCTATGCAAGAAATCGACCACGCTAGCTGGGGATGTCCACTGGGTTACTCGGATCGTCGGCAGCGGCACGGCTCCTGCGATCACCGGGAAATCAAGAAACTAGAAAGAGAAAGATAAGAACAAGAAGAAGAAGAGGATAAGTTCTCTAGGTTTAGATGCACTGGGATCAGAGGCGAGGCAGGCGAGATGAAGACGACGATGATGGACCGTCGATAGCGGGATCCACGACAAGGCAGCGAGGGTTGCGAGAGGAGTCGGGGATGGTAGTTATGGTGTCGGGAGAGTGGAGAGAGGTGGTGCAGATGGGGTACGGTCGTCGACGAGGCGACGGCGAGGTGCAGGCGAGATGTAGGGATGAGAGGAGGTCGGGGTTGCTCGGGCTGTTGGGGTCAGGTTCTCAGGTGATGGTTGTCGAGGTTGGAGCTCGAGTATGGAGGAGGAGAAGGTGGAGGTCGAGAAGGGGAGATGGTGACAAGATGTTGGAGGCGAGCTCTGGCGTGAGGCGACAGGGTGGAGGTTCGGGTATGGGTTGCAGTGCAGAGACGTCGTGGGAAGAGAGAGGAGTGGAGTAAGAAGAGGAAGGAGGTGAGGTGGTCGGGGAAAGGTTGATGACGATGAGGGTGGAGGCGGCGACGACGTCGCGTGGAGGGAATGGCGGCGACGAGCGTGGGTTCGAAGGTTGTGGGGTTGCTCGGAGTTGGGTCGTCGAGGACGAGCGCGATGAGGAGAAGTGAGGAGATGGACGAGGGTGAGGTTAGGATGAAGGCGAGGGTTTCGGCGGCGAGAGGCGAGGCACGGGCGTGGGTTCGATGAGGTGGGAAAATGAAAAATGAAAAGAATAAGATGACGAGAGAGGAGAGAGAGAGGAACAGTGGCCGTAAAAAACAGGGTTTAAAAAAATAAATAAATATATGCAG